>OZ012741.1:230151682-231466057 GCA_963859935.3 Lathyrus sativus
TCACCAAGCCTTCCAAAGGAAGGGGGTGAGTGTCTTAGAGAGACTCTGAATCACAGAGAAGAATGGATGCAGACAAGGCAATCCATGTTTGAGAAACAATCATTCTAATCTAGAGCTCTGCCTAGCTCCTAAACTCTAGCCTCCTCAGCAGCTGCTAGCAAAAACTCCTCCTCAACTCTGACAGTTGATCTTCAATCTCTGGATCTCCAATGGTCTTCATCTTCACAAATCTTCAGCTTCCCCAGGGCCCCAGACAAACCCAATACCCAAACAAACAAGCAACAATCCCCAGAGGGCACACCACACCAGACAAACAGATATACAGACAGTATTAATAGCAGTAGGGGAATCCTAACTTTTCTCTAAGGGATCTAATAACTACCCATAGCCCCTATAGTCCCATAACTAATCTAATTAAACCCTAAGTCCTGAGGGAAATGAAATCAAACTTCTTAAGTTGTCACCTAAAACCCTAGTTTTGTTCATGATGTTCAAACCTATTTTAATCACCTAAAATTAATTCCTAAAAATGGGAACCAAAATGTTTCTACAAGTTGAATATCTCATCTAAACAATCTAAAAAGAATGACCAAAAAATATTAAAGCATGTAAGAGAACAAAAATTATTAAAATGATGCATGAAATGAAACTATTTAATATGACATTTATTTAGAAAATATGGAAGAAATATGAAATAAAAATAAAAATGCAATTTTATTTTTCTATAATATTCTAGACATCCTAAAGAAAATATGGTAAAAAGAATGGATTAAAATGCATTTTTTATGAATTAGTTATGAATTTATGAAATTGGTAAAAATTAAAATGGAATTAAGAAAATAAAATTGAATTAAAATGAGGGAGGGGGGTTAGAATATCAATTCGCTCCAGTTGATTATCCATGATGGGCCAACAATGGGGGTGCAGATAGCGCTTACACTAGGCCCAGAATTCATTCAGAATTATTGAAAAGAAAAAAAAACCACGCAGGGGTGAAAATAGCAGCGAAATCACGTTAGAAATTGGAATTGGGCTCACATGGGGGGTGGGATTAACACATTTCAACTCAGGCCCGCCCGTTTCAATTAATGAAACGGCGCGTTTTGGCCTCAACTCAAATTCCCTCCAATAATCAGATTAAATGCTGGCCCTAGGATCTTCTTCTAAGTCAAAGGTCTACCATGAGATGAACGGACACGATTGTGTCTTCTTCCTTGGTTCTGAGAATTAGGGTTTGGATGCCATGAAAGCTCATGCACGAGCAACATTCCACCTAACTGTTCTCACTCTACAGGCAAACAATCTCCACGATGTGAACATGAAAATCATGCTAAATCTCTCCCTCTACAATCCTGTAGCATCAGTTTGAATTGAAACTCGCCCCAACCACAAACCCGATCGAAGCAAAATCTGATCACCATAGATATGCACTGAGATGCATCATCTCACTTCTCCCTCAAACTTAACCTAAACTAGTCTATGCATAATGGAGATCAACCTGCGCTATCTAGCTAAGATTCTAATGGCTTAACCTAAGAGATTCAAGCCCTAACAGTTTGTTGCACCTGCTAACAACCATCACCAATCCTCTCCAAATTCATTCTACTTGTTCTCCTAACCACCTACATTGCATCTAAACTAATAAAATCAAGCCTAACTAACTGAATCAAGCAAATCGAATGCAAACATACCTGGTGCAAAAGCTTGAAAACAGCTATGGAAGAGTGAGGATCTGAGGCTTCCAAGGCTTGAATCTTGATCCACAAACTCAGTAATCAATTCTGTATGCAATGTTTTTGGTGATTCCTTGCTTGAATTATGCTGTCCAATGGAAACTTCAACTTTGATGTTCTTGAAAAATGTACTCGAAAATGGATGATAATCACCAAAACTTTGCTTCAATTCTGATCTAGGATGATGATGGAGCAAGATTGAATTGATGTGGATGATGATTTTGTGAAGAATTTGAGAGAATTGCAATGAAACTTCAATGAAAAAGAATGAGAAAGCTTGTGAAATTCTTGGTGAAAATGAAGCCAACCCTTGCCAAATTCTCATTTCATGAATATATAGACCCCAATGGTACATTCTAGATCCATCTTGCACATTCCCTTGTTTTCCAACTTTGATCCATTTTGGTTATGTTTCTTCAATTACAAGTAACCAAAGATAACTTCTTTTTTTCCTTCTAAACTCAAAAAAGTGTTTGAACCATTGTTCTTAGAATTGTTTTTCCATTCAAAATCATATATTGGAAGTCTCCATTTGGACTTAGAAATCTCCCAAACCATTTTCCAACTTGAAATTATTCACTTTATAAGCCTTTTTAGTTCATATTTTGACCAATTTTGTAACATCATGCTATGAGCTTCTCCAATAACTTGTGACCTTCTTTCTAGACTTAAAATCCCATTTGGAGCAAGTTTGATGTTGTAAGTTTTTCCATTTGAGGCCTCCTTGTATGAGTTTTGGGTATAGGTTAAAATGACCTGTAATTCACAAATGCCCAAAATACCCTTTGCTTGTCAAGACCATAAGTTGAGTTCTCCACATCATATGAAGGCATGCCATACCATTCTAGAAAGCTAAGACAATGAGGAACAATTCTTATGTTGACCAAGAATTCATTTGAAATCTCCTTGAGGGGCAAAACTAGCTTGGAAGTCAAGTCACTTTCACAGACAAAAATTCAGACACCCCAGATGACCTGTAACTTGTAAGGACCATAACTTGAGTTCTATAAATCTCCTTGAGGTCTTCCACCACTCAAATTAAAGGTCTTGAGATCCTCTACAAGTTTCATGTTGGCCAAGAAGCCATTTGAAGCTAGCATTTTGACTTATCTTGCTTGGAAATTTGACCTAAACTAGGGGATTTTACAGAGAAACCCTAATTTAGTAACTCCTCTTCTCCTTGATTTCTCTTGAATTCTCCTTGTCATATCTCCATATCATTCTTCATGTCAAATGATGAACCCCACATCTCTCCAATAGCCTTGAATGCTCTTTTAAACCAGTCAATTGACCTAGGGTTGACCTAGGGTTGACCCAGATGAAACCCTAGTTGACTGTCTTCAACTGTAGCTCTTGTGCCTTCATCAATGACTTGCTTTCTTCTCCAAATGACTTTATAAGTCTCTCAAGATGTCTAGATGCCCTCCATGCTCTCACTTCACAGCTCACAACCCTCTTGTTGATCCTCAGATACCCTCAGCTAGAAGATAGACTCAAGGCTTGATCTGCTGAACTCTTTGCTTTCAAATTCTTTCCTGATGACTTGAATATGACTGAATTGGGATAATAACCTCTTGATAGGCCTCTAGAGATGAAAATAATGATTGGTCCCCTGTTGAATGACTTGCTATGCTTATGCTATGCAGATGGTTAGTCTATGTACATGACTCTATATGCAAATGCTAGTGATAATGAAACATAAATCCAAGGAGTAAGGTTGGGCAAATTTTAGGGTGCAACAGGGGGTCTGTCACTTGGATTGGTGTCAGATTGTGCGATAGTGTTTGTCCTATCATCCTTTTGGTGGTAGTGGCCGGTGTGTGTTTCGCTCCGTCATCCTTTTGGTGGGGGGTCTCTCACTTGGATTGGTGTCAGATTTTACGATAGTGTTTGTCCTATCATCCTTTTGGTGGTAGTGGCCGGTGTGAGTTTCGCTTTATCATCCTTTTGGTGGGGGTCTGTCACTTGGATTGGTGTCAGATTGTGCGATAGTGTTTGTC
Organism: Lathyrus sativus; assembly: GCA_963859935.3. Lineage (NCBI taxonomy): Eukaryota > Viridiplantae > Streptophyta > Magnoliopsida > Fabales > Fabaceae > Lathyrus > Lathyrus sativus. Next base: position 230,155,416 of record OZ012741.1, read on the forward strand.
CTATCATCCTTTTGGTGGTAGTGGCCGGTGTGTGTTTCGCTCCGTCATCCTTTTGGTGAGGGTCTATCACTTGGATTGGTGTCAGATTGTGGGATAGTGTTTGTCCTATCATCCTTTTGGTGATAGTGGCCGGTGTGTGTTTCGCTCCGTCATCCTTTTGGTGGGGGGTCTATCACTTGGATTGGTGTCAGATTATGCGATAGTGTTTGTCCTATCATTCTTTTGGTGGTAGTGGTCGGTGTGTGTTTCGTTCCGTCATCCTTTTGGTGGGGGGTCTGTCACTTTGATTGGTGTCAGATTGTGCGATAGTGTTTGTCCTATCATTCTTTTGGTGGTAGTGGCCGGTGTGTGTTTCGCTTTGTCATCCTTTTGGTGGGGGGTCTGTCACTTGGATTGGTGTCAGATTGTGCGATAGTGTTTGTCCTATCATCCTTTTGGTGGTAGTGGCCGGTGTGTGTTTCGCTCCGTCATCCTTTTTGTGGGGGGTCTGTCACTTGGATTGGTGTCAGATTGTGCGATAGTGTTTGTCCTATCATCCTTTAGGTGGTAGTGGCCGGTGTGTGTTTCGCTCCGTCATCCTTTTGGTGGGGGGTCTGTCACTTGGATTGGTGTCAGATTGTGCGATAGTGTTTGTCCTATCATTCTTTTGGTGGTAGTGGCCGGTGTGTGTTTCGCTCCGTCATCCTTTTGGTGGGGGGTCTGTCACTTTTATTGGTGTCAGATTGTGCAATAGTCTTTGTCCTATCATCCTTTTGGTGGTAGTGGCCGGTGTGAGTTTCGCTCCGTCATCCTTTTCGTGGGGGGTCTGTCACTTGGATTGGTGTCAGATTGTGCGATAGTGTGTGTCCTATCATCCTTTTGGTGATAGTGGCCGGTGTGTGTTTCGCTCCGTCATCCTTTTGCTTGGGGGTCTGTCACTTGGATTGGCGTCAGATTGTGAGATAGTGTTTGTCCTATCATCCTTTAGGTGGTAGTGGCTGGTGTGTGTTTCGCTCCGTCATCCTTTTGGTGGGGGGTCTTTCAGTTGGATTGGTGTCAGATTGTGTGATAGTGTTTGTCCTATCATCCTGTAGGTGGTAGTGGTCGGTGTGTGTTTCGCTCCGTCATCCTTTAGGTGGGGGGTCTGTCGCTTGAATTAGTGTCAGATTGTGCGATAGTGTTTGTCCTATCATCCTTTTGGTGGTAGTGGTCGGTGTGTGTTTCGCTCGGTCATCATTTTGGTGGGGGGTCTGTCACTTGGATTGGTATCAGATTGTGCGATAGTGATTGTCCTATCATCCTTTTGGTGGTAGTGGTCGGTGTATGTTTCGCTCTGTCATCCTTTTGGTGGGGGGTCTGTCACTTGGATTGGTGTCAGATTGTGCGATAGTGTTTGTCCTATCATCCTTTTGGTGGTAGTGGCCGGTGTGTGTTTCGCTCCGTCATCCTTTTGGTGGGGGGTCTCTCACTTGGATTGGTGTCAGATTTTACGATAGTGTTTGTCCTATCATCCTTTTGGTGGTAGTGGCCGGTGTGAGTTTCGCTTTATCATCCTTTTGGTGGGGGTCTGTCACTTGGATTGGTGTCAGATTGTGTGATAGTGTTTGTCCTATCATCCTTTTGGTGGTAGTGGCCGGTGTGTATTTCGCTCCGTCATCCTTTTGGTGGGGGGTCTATCACTTGGATTGGTGTCAGATTGTGCGATAGTGTTTGTCCTATCATCCTTTTGGTGGTAGTGGCAGGTGTGTGTTTCGCTCCGTCATCCTTTTGGTGAGGGTCTATCACTTGGATTGGTGTCAGATTGTGGGATAGTGTTTGTCCTATCATCCTTTTGGTGATAGTGGCCGGTGTGTGTTTCGCTCCGTCATCCTTTTGGTGGGGGGTCTGTCACTTTGATTGGTGTCAGATTGTGCGATAGTGTTTGTCCTATCATTCTTTCGGTGGTAGTGGTCGGTGTGTGTTTCGTTCCGTCATCCTTTTGGTGGGGGGTCTGTCACTTTGATTGGTGTCAGATTGTGCGATAGTGTTTGTCCTATCATTCTTTTGGTGGTAGTGGCCGGTGTGTGTTTCACTCCTTCATCCTTTTCGTGGGGGGTCTGTCACTTGCATTAGTGTCAGATTGTGCGATAGTGTTTGTCCTATCATCCTTTTGGTGGTAGTGGCCGGTGTGTGTTTCGCTCCGTCATCCTTTTGGTGGGGGGTCTGTCACTTGGATTGGTGTCAGATTGTGCGATAGTGTTTGTCCTATCATTCTTTAGGTGGTAATGGCCGGTGTGTGTTTCGCTCCGTCATCCTTTTGGTGAGGGGTCTGTCACTTGGATTGGTGTCAGATTGTGTGATAGTGTTTGTCCTATCATTCTTTTCGTGGTAGTGGCCGGTGTGTGTTTCGCTCCGTCATCCTTTTGGTGGGGGGTCTATCACTTTGATTGGTGTCAGATTGTGCGATAGTGTTTGTCCTATCATTCTTTTGGTGGTAGTGGCCGGTGTGTGTTTCACTCCTTCATCCTTTTGGTGGGGGGTCTGTCACTTGGATTAGTGTCAGATTGTGCGATAGTGTTTGTCCTATCATCCTTTTGGTGGTAGTGGTCGGTGTGTGTTTCGCTCCGTCATCCTTTTTGTGGGGGGTCTGTCACTTGGATTGGTGTCAGATTGTGCGATAGTGTTTGTCCTATCATCCTTTTGGTGGTAGTGGCCGGTGTGTATTTCGCTCCTTCATCCTTTTGGTGGGGGTCTGTCACTTGGATTGGTGTCAGATTGTGCGATAGTGTTTGTCCTATCATTCTTTTGGTGGCAGTGGCCGGTGTGTGTTTCGCTCCGTCATCCTTTTGGTGGGGGGTCTGTCACTTTTATTGGTGTCAGATTGTGCAATAGTCTTTGTCCTATCATCCTTTTGGTGGTAGTGGCCGGTGTGAGTTTCGCTCCGTCATCCTTTTCGTGGGGGGTCTGTCACTTGGATTGGTGTCAGATTGTGCGATAGTGTTTGTCCTATCATCCTTTTGGTGATAGTGGCCGGTGTGTGTTTCGCTCCGTCATCCTTTTGCTTGGGGGTCTGTCACTTGGATTGGCGTCAGATTGTGAGATAGTGTTTGTCCTATCATCCTTTAGGTGGTAGTGGCTGGTGTGTGTTTCGCTCCGTCATCCTTTTGGTGGGGGGTCTTTCAGTTGGATTGGTGTCAGATTGTGTGATAGTGTTTGTCCTATCATCCTGTAGGTGGTAGTGGTCGGTGTGTGTTTCGCTCCGTCATGCTTTTGGTGGGGGGTCTGTCGCTTGAATTAGTGTCAGATTGTGCGATAGTGTTTGTCCTATCATCCTTTTGGTGGTAGTGGCCGGTGTGTGTTTCGCTCGGCCATCATTTTGGTGGGGGGTCTGTCACTTGGATTGGTATCAGATTGTGCGATAGTGATTGTCCTATCATCCTTTTGGTGGTAGTGGCCGGTGAGTGTTTCGCTCCGTCATCCTTTTGGTGGGGGGTCTGTCACTTGGATTGGTGTCAGATTGTGCGATAGTGTTTGTCCTATCATCCTTTTGGTGGTAGTGGCCGGTGTGTGTTTCGCTCCGTCATCCTTTTGGTGGGGGGTCTCTCACTTGGATTGGTGTCAGATTTTGCGATAGTGTTTGTCCTATCATCCTTTTGGTGGTAGTGGCCGGTGTGAGTTTCGCTCTGTCATCCTTTTGGTGGGGGGTCTATCACTTGGATTGGTGTCAGATTGTGCGATAGTGTTTGTCCTATCATCCTTTTGGTGGTAGAGGCCGGTGTGTATTTCATTCCGTCATCCTTTTGGTGAGGGGTCTATCAATTGGATTGGTGTCAGATTGTGCGATAGTGTTTGTCCTATCATCCTTTTGGTGGTAGTGGTCGGTGTGTGTTTCGCTCCGTCATCCTTTTGGTGGGGGTCTATCACTTGGATTGGTGTCAGATTGTGCGATAGTGTTTGTCCTATCATCCTTTTGGTGATAGTGGCCGGTGTGTGTTTCGCTCCGTCATCCTTTTGGTGGGGGGTCTATCACTTGGATTGGCGTCAGATTGTGCGATAGTGTTTATCCTATCATTCTTTTGGTGGTAGTGGCCGGTGTGTGTTTCGCTCCGTCATCCTTTTGGTGGGGGGTCTGTTACTTGGATTGGTGTCAGATTGTGCGATAGTGTTTGTCCTATCATCCTTTTGGTGGTAGTGGTCGGTGTGTGTTTCGCTCCGTCATCCTTTTGGTGGGGCGGTCTGTCACTTGGATTGGTGTCAGATTGTGCGATAGTGTTTGTCCTATCATCCTTTAAGTGGTAGTGGCCGGTGTGTGTTTCGCTCCATCATCCTTTTGGTGGGGGGTCTGTCACTTGGATTAGTGTCAGATTGTGCGATAGTGTTTGTCCTATCATCCTTTTGGTGGTAGTGGCCGGTGTGTGTTTCGCTCTGTTATCCTTTTGATGGGGGGTATGTCACTTGGATTGGTGTCAGATTGTGCGATAGTGTTTGTCCTATCATCCTTTTGGTGGTAATGGCCGGTGTGTGTTTCGCTCCGTCATCCTTTTGGTGGGGGGTCTGTCACTTGGATTAGTGTCAGATTGTGCGATAGTGTTTGTCCTATCATCCTTTTGGTGGTAGTGGCCGGTGTGTGTTTCGCTCCGTCATCCTTTTGGTGGGGGGTCTGTCACTTGGATTGGTGTCAGATTGTGCGATAGTGTTTGTCCTATCATCCTTTTGGTGGTAGTGGTCGGTGTGTGTTTCGCTCCGTCATCCTTTTGATGGGGGGTCTGTCAATTTGATTGGTGTCAGATTGTGCGATAGTGTTTGTCCTATCATTCTTTTGGTGGTAGTGGCCGGTGTGTGTTTCGCTCCGTCATCCTTTTGGTGGGGGGTCTATCACTTGGATTGGTGTCAGATTGTGCGATAGTGTTTGTCCTATCATCCTTTTGGTGGTAGTGGCCGGTGTGTGTTTCGCTCCGTCATCCTTTTGGTGGGGGGTTTGTCACTTGGATTGGTGTCAGATTGTGCGATAGTGTTTGTCCTATCATCCTTTTGGTGGTAGTGGCCGGTGTGTATTTCGCTCCGTCATCCTTTTGGTGGGGGGTCTGTCACTTGGATTAGTGTCAGATTGTGCGATAGTGTTTGTCCTATCATCCTTTTGGTGGTAGTGGCCGGTGTGTGTTTCGCTCCGTCATCCTTTTGGTGGGGGGTCTGTCACTTGGATTGGTGTCAGATTGTGCGATAGTGTTTGTCCTATCATCCTTTTCGTGATAGTGGCCGGTGTGTGTTTCGCTCCGTCATCCTTTTGGTGGGGGGTCTATCACTTGGATTGGCGTCAGATTGTGCGATAGTGTGTATCCTATCATTCTTTTGGTGGTAGTGGCCGGTGTGTGTTTCGCTCCGTCATCCTTTTGGTGGGGGTCTGTTACTTGGATTGGTGTCAGATTGTGCGATAGTGTTTGTCCTATCATCCTTTTGGTGGTAGTGGTCGGTGTGTGTTTCGCTCCGTCATCCTTTTGGTGGGGCGGTCGGTCACTTGGATTGGTGTCAGATTGTGCGATAGTGTTTGTCCTATCATCCTTTAAGTGGTAGTGGCCGGTGTGTGTTTCGCTCCGTCATCCTTTTGGTAGGGGGTCTGTCACTTGGATTAGTGTCAGATTGTGCGATAGTGTTTGTCCTATCATCCTTTTCGTGGTAGTGGCTGGTGTGTGTTTCGCTCTGTTATCCTTTTGATGGGGGGTCTGTCACTTGGATTGGTGTCAGATTGTGCGATAGTGTTTGTCCTATCATCCTTTTGGTGGTAGTGGCCGGTGTGTGTTTCGCTCCGTCATCCTTTTGGTGGGGGGTCTGTCACTTGGATTAGTGTCAGATTGTGCGATAGTGTTTGTCCTATCATCCTTTTGGTGGTAGTGGCCGGTGTGTGTTTCGCTCCGTCATCCTTTTGGTGGGGGGTCTGTCACTTTTATTGGTGTCAGATTGTGCAATAGTCTTTGTCCTATCATCCATTTGGTGGTAGTGGCCGGTGTGAGTTTCGCTCCGTCATCCTTTTCGTGGGGGGTCTGTCACTTGGATTGGTGTCAGATTGTGCGATAGTGTTTGTCCTATCATCCTTTTGGTGATAGTGGCCGGTGTGTGTTTCGCTCCGTCATCCTTTTGCTTGGGGGTCTGTCACTTGGATTGGCGTCAGATTGTGAGATAGTGTTTGTCCTATCATCCTTTAGGTGGTAGTGGCTGGTGTGTGTTTCGCTCCGTCATCCTTTTGGTGGGGGGTCTTTCAGTTGGATTGGTGTCAGATTGTGTGATAGTGTTTGTCCTATCATCCTGTAGGTGGTAGTGGTCGGTGTGTGTTTCGCTCCGTCATCCTTTTGGTGGGGGGTCTGTCGCTTGAATTAGTGTCAGATTGTGCGATAGTGTTTGTCCTATCATCCTTTTGGTGGTAGTGGCCGGTGTGTGTTTCGCTCGGTCATCATTTTGGTGGGGGGTCTGTCACTTGGATTGGTATCAGATTGTGCGATAGTGATTGTCCTATCATCCTTTTGGTGGTAGTGGCCGGTGTGTGTTTCGCTCCGTCATCCTTTTGGTGGGGGGTCTGTCACTTGGATTGGTGTCAGATTGTGCGATAGTGTTTGTCCTATCATCCTTTTGGTGGTAGTGGCCGGTGTGTGTTTCGCTCCGTCATCCTTTTGGTGGGGGGTCTCTCACTTGGATTGGTGTCAGATTTTGCGATAGTGTTTGTCCTATCATCCTTTTGGTGGTAGTGGCCGGTGTGAGTTTCGCTCTGTCATCCTTTTGGTGGGGGGTCTGTCAATTGGATTGGTGTCAGATTGTGCGATAGTGTTTGTCCTATCATCCTTTTGGTGGTAGTGGCCGGTGTGTGTTTCACTCCGTCATCCTTTTGGTGAGGGGTCTATCAATTGGATTGGTGTCAGATTGTGCGATAGTGTTTGTCCTATCATCCTTTTGGTGGTAGTGGTCGGTGTGTGTTTCGCTCCGTCATCCTTTTGGTGGGGGTCTATCACTTGGATTGGTGTCAGATTGTGCGATAGTGTTTATCCTATCATCCTTTCGGTGATAGTGGCCGGTGTGTGTTTCGCTCCGTCATCCTTTTGGTGGGGGGTCTATCACTTGGATTGGCGTCAGATTGTGCGATAGTGTTTATCCTATCATTCTTTTGGTGGTAGTGGCCGGTGTGTGTTTCGCTCCGTCATCCTTTTGGTGGGTGGTCTGTTACTTGGATTGGTGTCAGATTGTGCGATAGTGTTTGTCCTATCATCCTTTTGGTGGTAGTGGTCGGTGTGTGTTTCGCTCCGTCATCCTTTTGGTGGGGTGGTCTGTCACTTGGATTGGTGTCAGATTGTGCGATAGTGTTTGTCCAATCATCCTTTAAGTGGTAGTGGCCGGTGTGTGTTTCGCTCCGTCATCCTTTTGGTGGGGGATCTGTCACTTGGATTAGTGTCAGATTGTGCGATAGTGTTTGTCCTATCATCCTTTTGGTGGTAGTGGCCGGTGTGTGTTTCGCTCTGTTATCCTTTTGATGGGGGGTCTGTCACTTGGATTGGTGTCAGATTGTGCGATAGTGTTTGTCCTATCATCCTTTTGGTGGTACTGGCCGGTGTGTGTTTCGCTCCGTCATCCTTTTGGTGGGGGGTCTGTCACTTGGATTAGTGTCAGATTGTGCGATAGTGTTTGTCCTATCATCCTTTTGGTGGTAGTGGCCGGTGTGTGTTTCGCTCCGTCATCCTTTTGGTGGGGGGTCTGTCACTTGGATTGGTGTCAGATTGTGCGATAGTGTTTGTCCTATCATCCTTTTGGTGGTAGTGGCCGGTGTGTGTTTCCCTCCGTCATCCTTTTGATGGGGGGTCTGTCAATTTGATTGGTGTCAGATTGTGCGATAGTGTTTGTCCTATCATTCTTTTGGTGGTAGTGGCCGGTGTGTGTTTCGCTCCGTCATCCTTTTGGTGGGGGGTTTGTCACTTGGATTGGTGTCAGATTGTGCAATAGTGTTTGTCCTATCATCCTTTTGGTGGTAGTGGCCGGTGTGTGTTTCGCTCCGTCATCCTTTTGGTGGGGGGTCTGTCACTTGGATTGGTGTCAGATTGTGCGATAGTGTTTGTCCTATCATCCTTTTGGTGGTAGTGGCCGGTGTGTGTTTCGCTCCGTCATCCTTTTGGTGGGGGGTCTGTCACTTGGATTAGTGTCAGATTGTGCGATAGTGTTTGTCCTATCATCCTTTTGGTGGTAGTGGCCGGTGTGTGTTTCGCTCCGTCATCCTTTTGGTGGGGGGTCTGTCACTTGGATTGGTGTCAGATTGTGCGATAGTATTTGTCCTATCATCCTTTTGGTGATAGTGGCCGGTGTGTGTTTCGCTCCGTCATCCTTTTGGTGGGGGGTCTATCACTTGGATTGGCGTCAGATTATGCGATAGTGTTTATCCTATCATTCTTTTGGTGGTAGTGGTCGGTGTGTGTTTCGCTCCGTCATCCTTTTGGTGGGGGGTCTGTTACTTGGATTGGTGTCAGATTGTGCGATAGTGTTTGTCCTATCATCCTTTTGGTGGTAGTGGTCGATGTGTGTTTCGCTCCGTCATCCTTTTGGTGGGGCGGTCTGTCACTTGGATTGGTGTCAGATTGTGCGATAGTGTTTGTCCTATCATCCTTTAAGTGGTAGTGGCCGGTGTGTGTTTCGCTCTGTCATCCTTTTGGTGGGGGGTCTGTCACTTGGATTAGTGTCAGATTGTGCGATAGTGTTTGTCCTATCATCCTTTTGGTGGTAGTGGCCGGTGTGTGTTTCGCTCTGTTATCCTTTTGATGGGGGGTCTGTCACTTGGATTGGTGTCAGATTGTGCGATAGTGTTTGTCCTATCATCCTTTAGGTGGTAGTGGCCGGTGTGTGTTTCGCTCCGTCATCCTTTTGGTGGGGGGTCTGTCACTTGGATTAGTGTCAGATTGTGCGATAGTGTTTGTCCTATCATCCTTTTGGTGGTAGTGGTCGGTGTGTGTTTCGCTCCGTCATCCTTTTGGTGGGGGGTCTGTCACTTGGATTGGTGTCAGATTGTGCGATAGTGTTTGTCCTATCATCCTTTTGGTGGTAGTGGCCGGTGTGTGTTTCGCTCCGTCATCCTTTTGATGGGGGGTCTGTCAATTTGATTGGTGTCAGATTGTGCGATAGTGTTTGTCCTATCATTCTTTTGGTGGTAGTGGCCGGTGTGTGTTTCGCTCCGTCATCCTTTTGGTGGGGGGTCTGTCACTTGGATTGGTGTCAGATTGTGCGATAGTGTTTGTCCTATTATCCTTTTGGTGGTAGTGGCCGGTGTGTGTTTCGCTCCGTCATCCTTTTGGTGGGGGGTCTGTCACTTGTATTGGTGTCAGATTGTGCGATAGTGTTTGTCCTATCATACTTTTGGTGGTAGTGGCCGGTGTGTGTTTCGCTCCGTCATCCTTTTGATGGGGGGTCTGTCAATTTGATTGGTGTCAGATTGTGCGATAGTGTTTGTCCTATCATCCTTTTGGTGGTAGTGGCCGGTGTGTGTTTCGCTCCGTCATCCTTTTGGTGGGGGGTCTGTCACTTGGATTGGTGTCAGATTGTGCGATAGTGTTTGTCCTATCATCCTTTAGGTGGTAGTGGCTGGTGTGTGTTTCGCTCCGTCATCCTTTTGGTGGGGGGTCTTTCAGTTGGATTGGTGTCAGATTGTGTGATAGTGTTTGTCCTATCATCCTGTAAGTGGTAGTGGTCGGTGTGTGTTTCGCTCCGTCATCCTTTTGGTGGGGGGTCTGTCGCTTGAATTAGTGTCAGATTGTGCGATAGTGTTTGTCCTATCATCCTTTTGGTGGTAGTGGCCGGTGTGTGTTTCGCTCGGTCATCATTTTGGTGGGGGGTCTGTCACTTGGATTGGTATCAGATTGTGCGATAGTGATTGTCCTATCATCCTTTTGGTGGTAGTGGCCGGTGTGTGTTTCGCTCCGTCATCCTTTTGGTGGGGGGTCTGTTACTTGGATTGGTGTCAGATTGTGCGATAGTGTTTGTCCTATCATCCTTTTGGTGGTAGTGGCCGGTGTGTGTTTCGCTCCGTCATCCTTTTGGTGGGGGGTCTCTCACTTGGATTGGTGTCAGATTTTGCGATAGTGTTTGTCTTATCATCCTTTTGGTGGTAGTGGCCGGTGTGAGTTTCGCTCTGTCATCCTTTTGGTGGGGGGTCTGTCACTTGGATTGGTGTCAGATTGTGCGATAGTGTTTGTCCTATCATCCTTTTGGTGGTAGTGGCCGGTGTGTGTTTCACTCCGTCATCTTTTTGGTGAGGGGTCTATCAATTGGATTGGTGTCAGATTGTGCGATAGTGTTTGTCCTATCATCCTTTTGGTGGTAGTGGTCGGTGTTTGTTTCGCTCCGTCATCCTTTTGGTGGGGGTCTATCACTTGGATTGGTGTCAGATTGTGCGATAGTGTTTATCCTATCATCCTTTTGGTGATAGTGGCCGGTGTGTGTTTCGCTCCGTCATCCTTTTGGTGGGGGGTCTATCACTTGGATTGCCGTCAGATTGTGCGATAGTGTTTATCCTATCATTCTTTTGGTGGTAGTGGCCGGTGTGTGTTTCGCTCCGTCATCCTTTTGGTGGGGGGTCTGTTACTTGGATTGGTGTCAGATTGTGCGATAGTGTTTGTCCTATCATCCTTTTGGTGGTAGTGGTCGGTGTGTGTTTCGCTCCGTCATCCTTTTGGTGGGGCGGTCTGTCACTTGGATTGGTGTCAGATTGTGCGATAGTGTTTGTCCTATCATCCTTTAAGTGGTAGTGGCCGGTGTGTGTTTCGCTCTGTCATCCTTTTGGTGGGGGGTCTGTCACTTGGATTAGTGTCAGATTGTGCGATAGTGTTTGTCCTATCATCCTTTTGGTGGTAGTGGCCGGTGTGTGTTTCGCTCTGTTATCCTTTTGATGGGGGGTCTGTCACTTGGATTGGTGTCAGATTGTGCGATAGTGTTTGTCCTATCATCCTTTAGGTGGTAGTGGCCGGTGTGTGTTTCGCTCCGTCATCCTTTTGGTGGGGGGTCTGTCACTTGGATTAGTGTCAGATTGTGCGATAGTGTTTGTCCTATCATCCTTTTGGTGGTAGTGGTCGGTGTGTGTTTCGCTCCGTCATCCTTTTGGTGGGGGGTCTGTCACTTGGATTGGTGTCAGATTGTGCGATAGTGTTTGTCCTATCATCCTTTTGGTGGTAGTGGCCGGTGTGTGTTTCGCTCCGTCATCCTTTTGATGGGGGGTCTGTCAATTTGATTGGTGTCAGATTGTGCGATAGTGTTTGTCCTATCATTCTTTTGGTGGTAGTGGCCGGTGTGTGTTTCGCTCCGTCATCCTTTTGGTGGGGGGTCTGTCACTTGGATTGGTGTCAGATTGTGCGATAGTGTTTGTCCTATTATCCTTTTGGTGGTAGTGGCCGGTGTGTGTTTCGCTCCGTCATCCTTTTGGTGGGGGGTCTGTCACTTGTATTGGTGTCAGATTGTGCGATAGTGTTTGTCCTATCATACTTTTGGTGGTAGTGGCCGGTGTGTGTTTCGCTCCGTCATCCTTTTGATGGGGGGTCTGTCAATTTGATTGGTGTCAGATTGTGCAATAGTGTTTGTCCTATCATCCTTTTGGTGGTAGTGGCCGGTGTGTGTTTCGCTCCGTCATCCTTTTGGTGGGGGGTCTGTCACTTGGATTGGTGTCAGATTGTGCGATAGTGTTTGTCCTATCATCCTTTAGGTGGTAGTGGCTGGTGTGTGTTTCGCTCCGTCATCCTTTTGGTGGGGGGTCTTTCAGTTGGATTGGTGTCAGATTGTGTGATAGTGTTTGTCCTATCATCCTGTAGGTGGTAGTGGTCGGTGTGTGTTTCGCTCCGTCATCCTTTTGGTGGGGGGTCTGTCGCTTGAATTAGTGTCAGATTGTGCGATAGTGTTTGTCCTATCATCCTTTTGGTGGTAGTGGCCGGTGTGTGTTTCGCTCGGTCATCATTTTGGTGGGGGGTCTGTCACTTGGATTGGTATCAGATTGTGCGATAGTGATTGTCCTATCATCCTTTTGGTGGTAGTGGCCGGTGTGTGTTTCGCTCCGTCATCCTTTTGGTGGGGGGTCTGTTACTTGGATTGGTGTCAGATTGTGCGATAGTGTTTGTCCTATCATCCTTTTGGTGGTAGTGGCCGGTGTGTGTTTCGCTCCGTCATCCTTTTGGTGGGGGGTCTCTCACTTGGATTGGTGTCAGATTTTGCGATAGTGTTTGTCTTATCATCCTTTTGGTGGTAGTGGCCGGTGTGAGTTTCGCTCTGTCATCCTTTTGGTGGGGGGTCTGTCACTTGGATTGGTGTCAGATTGTGCGATAGTGTTTGTCCTATCATCCTTTTGGTGGTAGTGGCCGGTGTGTGTTTCACTCCGTCATCTTTTTGGTGAGGGGTCTATCAATTGGATTGGTGTCAGATTGTGCGATAGTGTTTGTCCTATCATCCTTTTGGTGGTAGTGGTCGGTGTTTGTTTCGCTCCGTCATCCTTTTGGTGGGGGTCTATCACTTGGATTGGTGTCAGATTGTGCGATAGTGTTTATCCTATCATCCTTTTGGTGATAGTGGCCGGTGTGTGTTTCGCTCCGTCATCCTTTTGGTGGGGGGTCTATCACTTGGATTGCCGTCAGATTGTGCGATAGTGTTTATCCTATCATTCTTTTGGTGGTAGTGGCCGGTGTGTGTTTCGCTCCGTCATCCTTTTGGTGGGGGGTCTGTTACTTGGATTGGTGTCAGATTGTGCGATAGTGTTTGTCCTATCATCCTTTTGGTGGTAGTGGTCGGTGTGTGTTTCGCTCCGTCATCCTTTTGGTGGGGTGGTCTGTCACTTGGATTGGTGTCAGATTGTGCGATAGTGTTTGTCCTATCATCCTTTAAGTGGTAGTGGCCGGTGTGTGTTTCGCTCCGTCATCCTTTTGGTGGGGGATCTGTCACTTGGATTAGTGTCAGATTGTGCGATAGTGTTTGTCCTATCATCCTTTTGGTGGTAGTGGCCGGTGTGTGTTTCGCTCTGTTATCCTTTTGATGGGGGGTCTGTCACTTGGATTGGTGTCAGATTGTGCGATAGTGTTTGTCCTATCATCCTTTTGGTGGTACTGGCCGGTGTGTGTTTCGCTCCGTCATCCTTTTGGTGGGGTGGTCTGTCACTTGGATTGGTGTCAGATTGTGCGATAGTGTTTGTCCTATCATCCTTTTGGTGGTAGTGGCCGGTGTGTGTTTCGCTCCGTCATCCTTTTGATGGGGGGTCTGTCAATTTGATTGGTGTCAGATTGTGCGATAGTGTTTGTCCTATCATTCTTTTGGTGGTAGTGGCTGGTGTGTGTTTCGCTCCGTCATCCTTTTGGTGGGGGGTCTGTCACTTGGATTGGTGTCAGATTGTGCGATAGTGTTTGTCCTATCATCCTTTTGGTGGTAGTGGCCGGTGTGTGTTTCGCTCCGTCATCCTTTTGGTGGGGGGTCTGTCACTTGGATTGGTGTCAGATTGTGCGATAGTGTTTGTCCTATCATCCTTTTGGTGGTAGTGGCCGGTGTGTGTTTCGCTCCGTCATCCTTTTGGTGGGGGGTCTGTCACTTGGATTAGTGTCAGATTGTGCGATAGTGTTTGTCCTATCATCCTTTTGGTGGTAGTGGCCGGTGTGTGTTTCGCTCTGTTATCCTTTTGATGGGGGGTCTGTCACTTGGATTGGTGTCAGATTGTGCGATAGTGTTTGTCCTATCATCCTTTTGGTGGTACTGGCCGGTGTGTGTTTCGCTCCGTCATCCTTTTGGTGGGGGGTCTGTCACTTGGATTAGTGTCAGATTGTGCGATAGTGTTTGTCCTATCATCCTTTTGGTGGTAGTGGCCGGTGTGTGTTTCGCTCCGTCATCCTTTTGGTGGGGGGTCTGTCACTTGGATTGGTGTCAGATTGTGCGATAGTGTTTGTCCTATCATCCTTTTGGTGGTAGTGGCCGGTGTGTGTTTCGCTCCGTCATCCTTTTAATGGGGGGTCTGTCAATTTGATTGGTGTCAGATTGTGCGATAGTGTTTGTCCTATCATTCTTTTGGTGGTAGTGGCCGGTGTGTGTTTCGCTCCGTCATCCTTTTGGTGGGGGGTCTGTCACTTGGATTGGTGTCAGATTGTGCGATAGTGTTTGTCCTATCATCCTTTTGGTGGTAGTGGCCGGTGTGTGTTTCGCTCCGTCATCCTTTTGGTGGGGGGTCTGTCACTTGGATTGGTGTCAGATTGTGCGATAGTGTTTGTCCTATCATCCTTTTGGTGGTAGTGGCCGGTGTGTGTTTCGCTCCGTCATCCTTTTGGTGGGGGGTCTGTCACTTGGATTAGTGTCAGATTGTGCGATAGTGTTTGTCCTATCATCCTTTTGGTGGTAGTGGCCGGTGTGTGTTTCGCTCCGTCATCCTTTTGGTGGGGGGTCTGTCACTTGGATTGGTGTCAGATTGTGCGATAGTGTTTGTCCTATCATCCTTTTGGTGATAGTGGCCGGTGTGTGTTTCGCTCCGTCATCCTTTTGGTGGGGGGTCTATCACTTGGATTGGCGTCAGATTGTGCGATAGTGTTTATCCTATCATTCTTTTGGTGGTAGTGGCCGGTGTGTGTTTCGCTCCGTCATCCTTTTGGTGGGGGGTCTGTTACTTGGATTGGTGTCAGATTGTGCGATAGTGTTTGTCCTATCATCCTTTTGGTGGTAGTGGTCGGTGTGTGTTTCGCTCCGTCATCCTTTGGTGGGGTTGTCTGTCACTTGGATTGGTGTCAGATTGTGCGATAGTGTTTGTCCTATCATCCTTTAAGTGGTAGTGGCCGGTGTGTGTTTCGCTCCGTCATCCTTTTGGTGGGGGATCTGTCACTTGGATTAGTGTCAGATTGTGCGATAGTGTTTGTCCTATCATCCTTTTGGTGGTAGTGGCCGGTGTGTGTTTCGCTCTGTTATCCTTTTGATGGGGGGTCTGTCACTTGGATTGGTGTCAGATTGTGCGATAGTGTTTGTCCTATCATCCTTTTGGTGGTACTGGCCGGTGTGTGTTTCGCTCCGTCATCCTTTTGGTGGGGGGTCTGTCACTTGGATTAGTGTCAGATTGTGCGATAGTGTTTGTCCTATCATCCTTTTGGTGGTAGTGGCCGGTGTGTGTTTCGCTCCGTCATCCTTTTGGTGGGGGGTCTGTCACTTGGATTGGTGTCAGATTGTGCGATAGTGTTTGTCCTATCATCCTTTTGGTGGTAGTGGCCGGTGTGTGTTATGCTCCGTCATCCTTTTGATGGGGGGTCTGTCAATTTGATTGGTGTCAGATTGTGCGATAGTGTTTGTCCTATCATTCTTTTGGTGGTAGTGGCCGGTGTGTGTTTCGCTCCGTCATCCTTTTGGTGGGGGGTCTGTCACTTGGATTGGTGTCAGATTGTGCGATAGTGTTTGTCCTATCATCCTTTTGGTGGTAGTGGCCGGTGTGTGTTTCGCTCCGTCATCCTTTTGGTGGGGGGTCTGTCACTTGGATTGGTGTCAGATTGTGCGATAGTGTTTGTCCTATCATCCTTTTGGTGGTAGTGGCCGGTGTGTGTTTCGCTCCGTCATCCTTTTGGTGGGGGATCTGTCACTTGGATTAGTGTCAGATTGTGCGATAGTGTTTGTCCTATCATCCTTTTGGTGGTAGTGGCCGGTGTGTGTTTCGCTCTGTTATCCTTTTGATGGGGGGTCTGTCACTTGGATTGGTGTCAGATTGTGCGATAGTGTTTGTCCTATCATCCTTTTGGTGGTACTGGCCGGTGTGTGTTTCGCTCCGTCATCCTTTTGGTGGGGGGTCTGTCACTTGGATTAGTGTCAGATTGTGCGATAGTGTTTGTCCTATCATCCTTTTGGTGGTAGTGGCCGGTGTGTGTTTCGCTCCGTCATCCTTTTGGTGGGGGGTCTGTCACTTGGATTGGTGTCAGATTGTGCGATAGTGTTTGTCCTATCATCCTTTTGGTGGTAGTGGCCGGTGTGTGTTTCGCTCCGTCATCCTTTTGGTGGGGGGTCTGTCACTTGGATTAGTGTCAGATTGTGCGATAGTGTTTGTCCTATCATCCTTTTGGTGGTAGTGGCCGGTGTGTGTTTCGCTCTGTTATCCTTTTGATGGGGGGTCTGTCACTTGGATTGGTGTCAGATTGTGCGATAGTGTTTGTCCTATCATCCTTTTGGTGGTACTGGCCGGTGTGTGTTTCGCTCCGTCATCCTTTTGGTGGGGGGTCTGTCACTTGGATTAGTGTCAGATTGTGCGATAGTGTTTGTCCTATCATCCTTTTGGTGGTAGTGGCCGGTGTGTGTTTCGCTCCGTCATCCTTTTGGTGGGGGGTCTGTCACTTGGATTGGTGTCAGATTGTGCGATAGTGTTTGTCCTATCATCCTTTTGGTGGTAGTGGCCGGTGTGTGTTTCGCTCCGTCATCCTTTTAATGGGGGGTCTGTCAATTTGATTGGTGTCAGATTGTGCGATAGTGTTTGTCCTATCATTCTTTTGGTGGTAGTGGCCGGTGTGTGTTTCGCTCCGTCATCCTTTTGGTGGGGGGTCTGTCACTTGGATTGGTGTCAGATTGTGCGATAGTGTTTGTCCTATCATCCTTTTGGTGGTAGTGGCCGGTGTGTGTTTCGCTCCGTCATCCTTTTGGTGGGGGGTCTGTCACTTGGATTGGTGTCAGATTGTGCGATAGTGTTTGTCCTATCATCCTTTTGGTGGTAGTGGCCGGTGTGTGTTTCGCTCCGTCATCCTTTTGGTGGGGGGTCTGTCACTTGGATTAGTGTCAGATTGTGCGATAGTGTTTGTCCTATCATCCTTTTGGTGGTAGTGGCCGGTGTGTGTTTCGCTCCGTCATCCTTTTGGTGGGGGGTCTGTCACTTGGATTGGTGTCAGATTGTGCGATAGTGTTTGTCCTATCATCCTTTTGGTGATAGTGGCCGGTGTGTGTTTCGCTCCGTCATCCTTTTGGTGGGGGGTCTATCACTTGGATTGGCGTCAGATTGTGCGATAGTGTTTATCCTATCATCCTTTTGGTGGTAGTGGCCGGTGTGTGTTTCGCTCCGTCATCCTTTTGGTGGGGGGTCTGTTACTTGGATTGGTGTCAGATTGTGCGATAGTGTTTGTCCTATCATCCTTTTGGTGGTAGTGGTCGGTGTGTGTTTCGCTCCGTCATCCTTTGGTGGGGTTGTCTGTCACTTGGATTGGTGTCAGATTGTGCGATAGTGTTTGTCCTATCATCCTTTAAGTGGTAGTGGCCGGTGTGTGTTTCGCTCCGTCATCCTTTTGGTGGGGGATCTGTCACTTGGATTAGTGTCAGATTGTGCGATAGTGTTTGTCCTATCATCCTTTTGGTGGTAGTGGCCGGTGTGTGTTTCGCTCTGTTATCCTTTTGATGGGGGGTCTGTCACTTGGATTGGTGTCAGATTGTGCGATAGTGTTTGTCCTATCATCCTTTTGGTGGTACTGGCCGGTGTGTGTTTCGCTCCGTCATCCTTTTGGTGGGGGGTCTGTCACTTGGATTAGTGTCAGATTGTGCGATAGTGTTTGTCCTATCATCCTTTTGGTGGTAGTGGCCGGTGTGTGTTTCGCTCCGTCTTCCTTTTGGTGGGGGGTCTGTCACTTGGATTGGTGTCAGATTGTGCGATAGTGTTTGTCCTATCATCCTTTTGGTGGTAGTGGCCGGTGTGTGTTATGCTCCGTCATCCTTTTGATGGGGGGTCTGTCAATTTGATTGGTGTCAGATTGTGCGATAGTGTTTGTCCTATCATTCTTTTGGTGGTAGTGGCCGGTGTGTGTTTCGCTCCGTCATCCTTTTGGTGGGGGGTCTGTCACTTGGATTGGTGTCAGATTGTGCGATAGTGTTTGTCCTATCATCCTTTTGGTGGTAGTGGCCGGTGTGTGTTTCGCTCCGTCATCCTTTTGGTGGGGGGTCTGTCACTTGGATTGGTGTCAGATTGTGCGATAGTGTTTGTCCTATCATCCTTTTGGTGGTAGTGGCCGGTGTGTGTTTCGCTCCGTCATCCTTTTGGTGGGGGGTCTGTCACTTGGATTAGTGTCAGATTGTGCGATAGTGTTTGTCCTATCATCCTTTTGGTGGTAGTGGCCGGTGTGTGTTTCGCTCCGTCATCCTTTTGGTGGGGGGTCTGTCACTTGGATTGGTGTCAGATTGTGCGATAGTGTTTGTCCTATCATCCTTTTGGTGATAGTGGTCGGTGTGTGTTTCGCTCCGTCATCCTTTTGGTGAGGGGTCTATCACTTGGATTGGCGTCAGATTGTGCGATAGTGTTTATCCTATCATTCTTTTGGTGGTAGTGGCCGGTGTGTGTTTCGCTCCGTCATCCTTTTGGTGGGGGGTCTGTTACTTGGATTGGTGTCAGATTGTGCGATAGTGTTTGTCCTATCATCCTTTTGGTGGTAGTGGTCGGTGTGTGTTTCGCTCCGTCATCCTTTTGGTGGGGCGGTTTGTCACTTGGATTGGTGTCAGATTGTGCGATAGTGTTTGTCCTATCATCCTTTAAGTGGTAGTGGCCGGTGTGTGTTTCGCTCTGTCATCCTTTTGGTGGGGGGTCTGTCACTTGGATTAGTGTCAGATTGTGCGATAGTGTTTGTCCTATCATCCTTTTGGTGGTAGTGGCCGGTGTGTGTTTCGCTCTGTTATCCTTTTGATGGGGGGTCTGTCACTTGGATTGGTGTCAGATTGTGCGATAGTGTTTGTCCTATCATCCTTTTGGTGGTAGTGGTCGGTGTGTGTTTCGCTCCGTCATCCTTTTGGTGGGGGGTCTGTCACTTGGATTAGTGTCAGATTGTGCGATAGTGTTTGTCCTATCATCCTTTTGGTGGTAGTGGCCGGTGTGTGTGTCGCTCCGTCATCCTTTTGGTGGGGGGTCTGTCACTTGGATTGGTGTCAGATTGTGCGATAGTGTTTGTCCTATCATCCTTTTGGTGGTAGTGGCCGGTGTGTGTTTCGCTCCGTCATCCTTTTGATGGGGGGTCTGTCAATTTGATTGGTGTCAGATTGAGCGATAGTGTTTGTCCTATCATTCTTTTGGTGGTAGTGGCCGGTGTGTGTTTCGCTCCGTCATCCTTTTGGTGGGGGGTCTGTCACTTGGATTGGTGTCAGATTGTGCGATAGTGTTTGTCCTATCATCCTTTTGGTGGTAGTGGCCGGTGTGTGTTTCGCTCCGTCATCCTTTTGGTGGGGGGTCTGTCACTTGGATTGGTGTCAGATTGAGCGATAGTGTTTGTCCTATCATCCTTTTGGTGGTAGTGGCCGGTGTGTGTTTCGCTCCGTCATCCTTTTGGTGGGGGGTCTGTCACTTGGATTAGTGTCAGATTGTGCGATAGTGTTTGTCATATCATCCTTTTGGTGGTAGTGGCCGGTGTGTGTTTCGCTCCGTCATCCTTTTGGTGGGGGGTCTGTCACTTGGATTGGTGTCAGATTGTGCGATAGTGTTTGTCCTATCATCCTTTTGGTGATAGTGGCCGGTGTGTGTTTCGCTCCGTCATCCTTTTGGTGGGGGGTCTATCACTTGGATTGGCGTCAGATTGTGCGATAGTGTTTATCCTATCATTCTTTTGGTGGTAGTGGCCGGTGTGTGTTTCGCTCCGTCATCCTTTTGGTGGGGGGTCTGTTACTTGGATTGGTGTCAGATTGTGCGATAGTGTTTGTCCTATCATCCTTTTGGTGGTAGTGGTCGGTGTGTGTTTCGCTCCGTCATCCTTTTGGTGGGGCGGTCTGTCACTTGGATTGGTGTCAGATTGTGCGATAGTGTTTGTCCTATCATCCTTTAAGTGGTAGTGGCCGGTGTGTGTTTCGCTCTTTCATCCTTTTGGTGGGGGGTCTGTCACTTGGATTAGTGTCAGATTGTGTGATAGTGTTTGTCCTATCATCCTTTTGGTGGTAGTGGCCGGTGTGTGTTTCGCTCTGTTATCCTTTTGATGGGGGGTCTGTCACTTGGATTGGTGTCAGATTGTGCGATAGTGTTTGTCCTATCATCCTTTTGGTGGTAGTGGCCGGTGTGTGTTTCGCTCCGTCATCCTTTTGGTGGGGGGTCTGTCACTTGGATTAGTGTCAGATTGTGCGATAGTGTTTGTCCTATCATCCTTTTGGTGGTAGTGGCCGGTGTGTGTTTCGCTCCGTCATCATTTTGGTGGGGGGTCTGTCACTTGGATTGGTGTCAGATTGTGCGATAGTGTTTGTCCTATCATCCTTTTGGTGGTAGTGGCCGGTGTGTGTTTCGCTCCGTCATCCTTTTGATGGGGGGTCTGTCAATTTGATTGGTGTCAGGTTGTGCGATAGTGTTTGTCCTATCATTCTTTTGGTGGTAGTGGCCGGTGTGTGTTTCGCTCTGTCATCCTTTTGGTGGGGGGTCTGTCACTTGGATTGGTGTCAGATTATGCGATAGTGTTTGTCCTATCATCCTTTTGGTGGTAGTGGCCGGTGTGTGTTTCGCTCTGTCATCCTTTTGGTGGGGGGTCTGTCACTTGGATTGGTGTCAGATTGTGCGATAGTGTTTGTCCTATCATCCTTTAGGTGGTAGTGGCCGGTGTGTGTTTCGCTCCGTCATCCTTTTTAAGGGGGGTCTGTCACTTGGATTAGTGTCAGATTTTGCGATAGTGTTTGTCCTATCATCCTTTTGGTGGTAGTGGCCGGTGTGTGTTTCGCTCCGTCATCCTTTTGGTGGGGGATCTGTCACTTGGATTAGTGTCAGATTGTGCGATAGTGTTTGTCCTATCATCCTTTTGGTGGTAGTGGCCGGTGTGTGTTTCGCTCTGTTATCCTTTTGATGGGGGGTCTGTCACTTGGATTGGTGTCAGATTGTGCGATAGTGTTTGTCCTATCATCCTTTTGGTGGTACTGGCCGGTGTGTGTTTCGCTCCGTCATCCTTTTGGTGGGGGGTCTGTCACTTGGATTAGTGTCAGATTGTGCGATAGTGTTTGTCCTATCATCCTTTTGGTGGTAGTGGCCGGTGTGTGTTTCGCTCCGTCATCCTTTTGGTGGGGGGTCTGTCACTTGGATTGGTGTCAGATTGTGCGATAGTGTTTGTCCTATCATCCTTTTGGTGGTAGTGGCCGGTGTGTGTTTCGCTCCGTCATCCTTTTGGTGGGGGGTCTGTCACTTGGATTAGTGTCAGATTGTGCGATAGTGTTTGTCCTATCATCCTTTTGGTGGTAGTGGCCGGTGTGTGTTTCGCTCTGTTATCCTTTTGATGGGGGGTCTGTCACTTGGATTGGTGTCAGATTGTGCGATAGTGTTTGTCCTATCATCCTTTTGGTGGTACTGGCCGGTGTGTGTTTCGCTCCGTCATCCTTTTGGTGGGGGGTCTGTCACTTGGATTAGTGTCAGATTGTGCGATAGTGTTTGTCCTATCATCCTTTTGGTGGTAGTGGCCGGTGTGTGTTTCGCTCCGTCATCCTTTTGGTGGGGGGTCTGTCACTTGGATTGGTGTCAGATTGTGCGATAGTGTTTGTCCTATCATCCTTTTGGTGGTAGTGGCCGGTGTGTGTTTCGCTCCGTCATCCTTTTAATGGGGGGTCTGTCAATTTGATTGGTGTCAGATTGTGCGATAGTGTTTGTCCTATCATTCTTTTGGTGGTAGTGGCCGGTGTGTGTTTCGCTCCGTCATCCTTTTGGTGGGGGGTCTGTCACTTGGATTGGTGTCAGATTGTGCGATAGTGTTTGTCCTATCATCCTTTTGGTGGTAGTGGCCGGTGTGTGTTTCGCTCCGTCATCCTTTTGGTGGGGGGTCTGTCACTTGGATTGGTGTCAGATTGTGCGATAGTGTTTGTCCTATCATCCTTTTGGTGGTAGTGGCCGGTGTGTGTTTCGCTCCGTCATCCTTTTGGTGGGGGGTCTGTCACTTGGATTAGTGTCAGATTGTGCGATAGTGTTTGTCCTATCATCCTTTTGGTGGTAGTGGCCGGTGTGTGTTTCGCTCCGTCATCCTTTTGGTGGGGGGTCTGTCACTTGGATTGGTGTCAGATTGTGCGATAGTGTTTGTCCTATCATCCTTTTGGTGATAGTGGCCGGTGTGTGTTTCGCTCCGTCATCCTTTTGGTGGGGGGTCTATCACTTGGATTGGCGTCAGATTGTGCGATAGTGTTTATCCTATCATTCTTTTGGTGGTAGTGGCCGGTGTGTGTTTCGCTCCGTCATCCTTTTGGTGGGGGGTCTGTTACTTGGATTGGTGTCAGATTGTGCGATAGTGTTTGTCCTATCATCCTTTTGGTGGTAGTGGTCGGTGTGTGTTTCGCTCCGTCATCCTTTGGTGGGGTTGTCTGTCACTTGGATTGGTGTCAGATTGTGCGATAGTGTTTGTCCTATCATCCTTTAAGTGGTAGTGGCCGGTGTGTGTTTCGCTCCGTCATCCTTTTGGTGGGGGATCTGTCACTTGGATTAGTGTCAGATTGTGCGATAGTGTTTGTCCTATCATCCTTTTGGTGGTAGTGGCCGGTGTGTGTTTCGCTCTGTTATCCTTTTGATGGGGGGTCTGTCACTTGGATTGGTGTCAGATTGTGCGATAGTGTTTGTCCTATCATCCTTTTGGTGGTACTGGCCGGTGTGTGTTTCGCTCCGTCATCCTTTTGGTGGGGGGTCCGTCACTTGGATTAGTGTCAGATTGTGCGATAGTGTTTGTCCTATCATCCTTTTGGTGGTAGTGGCCGGTGTGTGTTTCGCTCCGTCATCCTTTTGGTGGGGGGTCTGTCACTTGGATTGGTGTCAGATTGTGCGATAGTGTTTGTCCTATCATCCTTTTGGTGGTAGTGGCCGGTGTGTGTTATGCTCCGTCATCCTTTTGATGGGGGGTCTGTCAATTTGATTGGTGTCAGATTGTGCGATAGTGTTTGTCCTATCATTCTTTTGGTGGTAGTGGCCGGTGTGTGTTTCGCTCCGTCATCCTTTTGGTGGGGGGTCTGTCACTTGGATTGGTGTCAGATTGTGCGATAGTGTTTGTCCTATCATCCTTTTGGTGGTAGTGGCCGGTGTGTGTTTCGCTCCGTCATCCTTTTGGTGGGGGGTCTGTCACTTGGATTGGTGTCAGATTGTGCGATAGTGTTTGTCCTATCATCCTTTTGGTGGTAGTGGCCGGTGTGTGTTTCGCTCCGTCATCCTTTTGGTGGGGGGTCTGTCACTTGGATTAGTGTCAGATTGTGCAATAGTGTTTGTCCTATCATCCTTTTGGTGGTAGTGGCCGGTGTGTGTTTCGCTCCGTCATCCTTTTGGTGGGGGGTCTGTCACTTGGATTGGTGTCAGATTGTGCGATAGTGTTTGTCCTATCATCCTTTTGGTGATAGTGGTCGGTGTGTGTTTCGCTCCGTCATCCTTTTGGTGAGGGGTCTATCACTTGGATTGGCGTCAGATTGTGCGATAGTGTTTATCCTATCATTCTTTTGGTGGTAGTGGCCGGTGTGTGTTTCGCTCCGTCATCCTTTTGGTGGGGGGTCTGTTACTTGGATTGGTGTCAGATTGTGCGATAGTGTTTGTCCTATCATCCTTTTGGTGGTAGTGGTCGGTGTGTGTTTCGCTCCGTCATCCTTTTGGTGGGGCGGTTTGTCACTTGGATTGGTGTCAGATTGTGCGATAGTGTTTGTCCTATCATCCTTTAAGTGGTAGTGGCCGGTGTGTGTTTCGCTCTGTCATCCTTTTGGTGGGGGGTCTGTCACTTGGATTAGTGTCAGATTGTGCGATAGTGTTTGTCCTATCATCCTTTTGGTGGTAGTGGCCGGTGTGTGTTTCGCTCTGTTATCCTTTTGATGGGGGGTCTGTCACTTGGATTGGTGTCAGATTGTGCGATAGTGTTTGTCCTATCATCCTTTTGGTGGTAGTGGTCGGTGTGTGTTTCGCTCCGTCATCCTTTTGGTGGGGGGTCTGTCACTTGGATTAGTGTCAGATTGTGCGATAGTGTTTGTCCTATCATCCTTTTGGTGGTAGTGGCCGGTGTGTGTGTCGCTCCGTCATCCTTTTGGTGGGGGGTCTGTCACTTGGATTGGTGTCAGATTGTGCGATAGTGTTTGTCCTATCATCCTTTTGGTGGTAGTGGCCGGTGTGTGTTTCGCTCCGTCATCCTTTTGATGGGGGGTCTGTCAATTTGATTGGTGTCAGATTGAGCGATAGTGTTTGTCCTATCATTCTTTTGGTGGTAGTGGCCGGTGTGAGTTTCGCTCCGTCATCCTTTTGGTGGGGGGTCTGTCACTTGGATTGGTGTCAGATTGTGCGATAGTGTTTGTCCTATCATCCTTTTGGTGGTAGTGGCCGGTGTGTGTTTCGCTCCGTCATCCTTTTGGTGGGGGGTCTGTCACTTGGATTGGTGTCAGATTGAGCGATAGTGTTTGTCCTATCATCCTTTTGGTGGTAGTGGCCGGTGTGTGTTTCGCTCCGTCATCCTTTTGGTGGGGGGTCTGTCACTTGGATTAGTGTCAGATTGTGCGATAGTGTTTGTCATATCATCCTTTTGGTGGTAGTGGCCGGTGTGTGTTTCGCTCCGTCATCCTTTTGGTGGGGGGTCTGTCACTTGGATTGGTGTCAGATTGTGCGATAGTGTTTGTCCTATCATCCTTTTGGTGATAGTGGCCGGTGTGTGTTTCGCTCCGTCATCCTTTTGGTGGGGGGTCTATCACTTGGATTGGCGTCAGATT
Organism: Lathyrus sativus; assembly: GCA_963859935.3. NCBI lineage: Eukaryota > Viridiplantae > Streptophyta > Magnoliopsida > Fabales > Fabaceae > Lathyrus > Lathyrus sativus. The sequence goes on from OZ012741.1 coordinate 230,179,992, forward strand.
GTGCGATAGTGTTTATCCTATCATTCTTTTGGTGGTAGTGGCCGGTGTGTGTTTCGCTCCGTCATCCTTTTGGTGGGGGGTCTGTTACTTGGATTGGTGTCAGATTGTGCGATAGTGTTTGTCCTATCATCCTTTTGGTGGTAGTGGTCGGTGTGTGTTTCGCTCCGTCATCCTTTTGGTGGGGCGGTCTGTCACTTGGATTGGTGTCAGATTGTGCGATAGTGTTTGTCCTATCATCCTTTAAGTGGTAGTGGCCGGTGTGTGTTTCGCTCTTTCATCCTTTTGGTGGGGGGTCTGTCACTTGGATTAGTGTCAGATTGTGTGATAGTGTTTGTCCTATCATCCTTTTGGTGGTAGTGGCCGGTGTGTGTTTCGCTCTGTTATCCTTTTGATGGGGGGTCTGTCACTTGGATTGGTGTCAGATTGTGCGATAGTGTTTGTCCTATCATCCTTTTGGTGGTAGTGGCCGGTGTGTGTTTCGCTCCGTCATCCTTTTGGTGGGGGGTCTGTCACTTGGATTAGTGTCAGATTGTGCGATAGTGTTTGTCCTATCATCCTTTTGGTGGTAGTGGCCGGTGTGTGTTTCGCTCCGTCATCATTTTGGTGGGGGGTCTGTCACTTGGATTGGTGTCAGATTGTGCGATAGTGTTTGTCCTATCATCCTTTTGGTGGTAGTGGCCGGTGTGTGTTTCGCTCCGTCATCCTTTTGATGGGGGGTCTGTCAATTTGATTGGTGTCAGGTTGTGCGATAGTGTTTGTCCTATCATTCTTTTGGTGGTAGTGGCCGGTGTGTGTTTCGCTCCGTCATCCTTTTGGTGGGGGGTCTGTCACTTGGATTGGTGTCAGATTATGCGATAGTGTTTGTCCTATCATCCTTTTGGTGGTAGTGGCCGGTGTGTGTTTCGCTCTGTCATCCTTTTGGTGGGGGGTCTGTCACTTGGATTGGTGTCAGATTGTGCGATAGTGTTTGTCCTATCATCCTTTAGGTGGTAGTGGCCGGTGTGTGTTTCGCTCCGTCATCCTTTTTAAGGGGGGTCTGTCACTTGGATTAGTGTCAGATTTTGCGATAGTGTTTGTCCTATCATCCTTTTGGTGGTAGTGGCCGGTGTGTGTTTCGCTCCGTCATCCTTTTGGTGGGGGGTCTGTTACTTGGATTGGTGTCAGATTGTGCGATAGTGTTTGTCCTATCATCCTTTTGGTGGTAGTGGTCGGTGTGTGTTTCGCTCCGTCATCCTTTTGGTGGGGGGTCTGTCACTTGGATTAGTGTCAGATTGTGCGATAGTGTTTGTCCTATCATCCTTTTGGTGGTAGTGGCCGGTGTGTGTGTCGCTCCGTCATCCTTTTGGTGGGGGGTCTGTCACTTGGATTGGTGTCAGATTGTGCGATAGTGTTTGTCCTATCATCCTTTTGGTGGTAGTGGCCGGTGTGTGTTTCGCTCCGTCATCCTTTTGATGGGGGGTCTGTCAATTTGATTGGTGTCAGATTGAGCGATAGTGTTTGTCCTATCATTCTTTTGGTGGTAGTGGCCGGTGTGTGTTTCGCTCCGTCATCCTTTTGGTGGGGGGTCTGTCACTTGGATTGGTGTCAGATTGTGCGATAGTGTTTGTCCTATCATCCTTTTGGTGGTAGTGGCCGGTGTGTGTTTCGCTCCGTCATCCTTTTGGTGGGGGGTCTGTCACTTGGATTGGTGTCAGATTGAGCGATAGTGTTTGTCCTATCATCCTTTTGGTGGTAGTGGCCGGTGTGTGTTTCGCTCCGTCATCCTTTTGGTGGGGGGTCTGTCACTTGGATTAGTGTCAGATTGTGCGATAGTGTTTGTCATATCATCCTTTTGGTGGTAGTGGCCGGTGTGTGTTTCGCTCCGTCATCCTTTTGGTGGGGGGTCTGTCACTTGGATTGGTGTCAGATTGTGCGATAGTGTTTGTCCTATCATCCTTTTGGTGATAGTGGCCGGTGTGTGTTTCGCTCCGTCATCCTTTTGGTGGGGGGTCTATCACTTGGATTGGCGTCAGATTGTGCGATAGTGTTTATCCTATCATTCTTTTGGTGGTAGTGGCCGGTGTGTGTTTCGCTCCGTCATCCTTTTGGTGGGGGGTCTGTTACTTGGATTGGTGTCAGATTGTGCGATAGTGTTTGTCCTATCATCCTTTTGGTGGTAGTGGTCGGTGTGTGTTTCGCTCCGTCATCCTTTTGGTGGGGCGGTCTGTCACTTGGATTGGTGTCAGATTGTGCGATAGTGTTTGTCCTATCATCCTTTAAGTGGTAGTGGCCGGTGTGTGTTTCGCTCTTTCATCCTTTTGGTGGGGGGTCTGTCACTTGGATTAGTGTCAGATTGTGTGATAGTGTTTGTCCTATCATCCTTTTGGTGGTAGTGGCCGGTGTGTGTTTCGCTCTGTTATCCTTTTGATGGGGGGTCTGTCACTTGGATTGGTGTCAGATTGTGCGATAGTGTTTGTCCTATCATCCTTTTGGTGGTAGTGGCCGGTGTGTGTTTCGCTCCGTCATCCTTTTGGTGGGGGGTCTGTCACTTGGATTAGTGTCAGATTGTGCGATAGTGTTTGTCCTATCATCCTTTTGGTGGTAGTGGCCGGTGTGTGTTTCGCTCCGTCATCATTTTGGTGGGGGGTCTGTCACTTGGATTGGTGTCAGATTGTGCGATAGTGTTTGTCCTATCATCCTTTTGGTGGTAGTGGCCGGTGTGTGTTTCGCTCCGTCATCCTTTTGATGGGGGGTCTGTCAATTTGATTGGTGTCAGGTTGTGCGATAGTGTTTGTCCTATCATTCTTTTGGTGGTAGTGGCCGGTGTGTGTTTCGCTCCGTCATCCTTTTGGTGGGGGGTCTGTCACTTGGATTGGTGTCAGATTATGCGATAGTGTTTGTCCTATCATCCTTTTGGTGGTAGTGGCCGGTGTGTGTTTCGCTCTGTCATCCTTTTGGTGGGGGGTCTGTCACTTGGATTGGTGTCAGATTGTGCGATAGTGTTTGTCCTATCATCCTTTAGGTGGTAGTGGCCGGTGTGTGTTTCGCTCCGTCATCCTTTTTAAGGGGGGTCTGTCACTTGGATTAGTGTCAGATTTTGCGATAGTGTTTGTCCTATCATCCTTTTGGTGGTAGTGGCCGGTGTGTGTTTCGCTCCGTCATCCTTTTGGTGGGGGGTCTGTTACTTGGATTGGTGTCAGATTGTGCGATAGTGTTTGTTCTATCATCCTTTTGGTGGTAGTGGTCGGTGTGTGTTTCGCTCCGTCATCCTTTTGGTGGGGCGGTTTATCACTTGGTTTGGTGTCAGATTGTGCGATAGTGTTTGTCCAATCATCCTTTAAGTGGTAGTGGCCGGTGTGTGTTTCACTCCGCCATCCTTTTGGTGGGGGGTCTGTCACTTGGATTAGTGTCAGATTGTGCGATAGTGTTTGTCCTATCATCCTTTTGGTGGTAGTGGTTGGTGTGTGTTTCGCTCCGTTTTCCTTTTGATGGGGGGTCTGTCACTTGGATTGGTGTCAGATTGTGCGATAGTGTTTGTCCTATCATCCTTTTGGTGGTTGTGGCCGGTGTGTGTTTCGCTCCGTCATTCTTTTGGCGGGGGGTCTGTCACTTGGATTAGTGTCAGATTGTGCAATAGTGTTTGTCCTATCATCCTTTTGGTGGTTGTGGCCGGTGTGTATTTCGCTCCGTCATCCTTTTGGTGGGGGGTCTGTCACTTGGATTGGTGTCAGATTGTGCGATAGTGTTTGTCCTATCATCCTTTTGGTGGTAGTGGCCGGTGTGTGTTTCGCTCCGTCATCCTTTTGGTGGGGGGTCTGTCACTTGGATTGGTGTCAGATTGTGCGATAGTGTTTGTCCTATCATCCTTTTGGTGGTAGTGGCCGGTGTGTGTTTCGCTCCGTCATCCTTTTCGTGGGGGGTCTGTCACTTGGATTGGTGTCAGATTTTACGATAGTGTTTGTCCTATCATCCTTTTGGTGATAGTGGCTGGTGTGTGTTTTTCTCCGTCATCCTTTTGTTTGGGGGTCTGTCACTTGGATTGGCGTCAGATTGTGCGATAGTGTTTGTCCTATCATCCTTTAGGTGGTAGTGGCTGGTGTGTGTTTCGCTCCGTCATCCTTTTGGTGGGGGGTCTTTCACTTGGGTTGGTGTCAAATTGTGCGATAGTGTTTGTCCTATCATCCTTTTGGTGGTAGTGGCCGGTGTGTGTTTCGCTCCGTCATCCTTTTGGTGGGGGGTCTGTCACTTGGATTGGTGTCAGATTTTGCGATAGTCTTTGTCCTATCATCCTTTTGGTGGTAGTGGCCGGTGTGTGTTTCGCTCCGTCATCCTTTTGGTGGGGGGTCTCTCACTTGGATTGGTGTCAGATTTTGCGATAGTGTTTGTCCTATCATCCTTTTGGTGGTAGTGGCCGGTGTGAGTTTCGCTCTGTCATCCTTTTGGTGGGGGGTCTGTCACTTGGATTAGTGTCAGATTGTGCGATAGTGTTTGTCCTATCATCCTTTTGGTGGGGGTGGTCGGTGTGTGTTTCGCTCCGTCATCCTTTTGGTGGGGGGTCTGTCACTTGGATTAGTGTCAGATTGTGCGATAGTGTTTGTCCTATCATCCTTTTGGTGGTAGTGGCCGGTGTGTGTTTCGCTCCGTCATCCTTTTGGTGGGGGGTCTGTCACTTGGATTGGTATCAGATTGTGCGATAGTGTTTGTCCATTCATCCTTTTGGTGGTAGTGGCCGGTGTGTGTTTCGCTCCGTCATCCTTTTGGTGGGGGGTATGTCACTTTGATTGGTGTCAGATTGTGCGATAGTGTTTGTCCTATCATTCTTTTGGTGGTAGTGGCCGGTGTGTGTTTCGCTCCGTCATCCTTTTGGTGGGGGGTCTGTCACTTGGATTGGTGTCAGATTGTGCGATAGTGTTTGTCCTATCATCCTTTTGGTGGTAGTGGCCGGTGTGTGTTTCGCTCCGTCATCCTTTTGGTGGGGGGTCTGTCACTTGGATTGGTGTCAGATTGTGCGATAGTGTTTCCCCTATCATCCTTTAGGTGGTAGTGGCCGGTGTGTGTTTCGCTTCGTCATCCTTTTTGTGGGGGGTCTGTCACTTGGATTAGTGTCAGATTTTGCGATAGTGTTTGTCCTATCATCCTTTTGGTGGTAGTGGCCGGTGTGTGTTTCGCTCTGTTATCCTTTTGATGGGGGGTCTGTCACTTGGATTGGTGTCAGATTGTGCGATAGTGTTTGTCCTATCATCCTTTTGGTGGTAGTGGTCGGTGTGTGTTTCGCTCCGTCATCCTTTTGGTGGGGGGTCTGTCACTTGGATTAGTGTCAGATTGTGCGATAGTGTTTGTCCTATCATCCTTTTGGTGGTAGTGGCCGGTGTGTGTGTCGCTCCGTCATCCTTTTGGTGGGGGGTCTGTCACTTGGATTGGTGTCAGATTGTGCGATAGTGTTTGTCCTATCATCCTTTTGGTGGTAGTGGCCGGTGTGTGTTTCGCTCCGTCATCCTTTTGATGGGGGGTCTGTCAATTTGATTGGTGTCAGACTGAGCGATAGTGTTTGTCCTATCATTCTTTTGGTGGTAGTGGCCGGTGTGTGTTTCGCTCCGTCATCCTTTTGGTGGGGGGTCTGTCACTTGGATTGGTGTCAGATTGTGCGATAGTGTTTGTCCTATCATCCTTTTGGTGGTAGTGGCCGGTGTGTGTTTCGCTCCGTCATCCTTTTGGTGGGGGGTCTGTCACTTGGATTGGTGTCAGATTGAGCGATAGTGTTTGTCCTATCATCCTTTTGGTGGTAGTGGCCGGTGTGTGTTTCGCTCCGTCATCCTTTTGGTGGGGGGTCTGTCACTTGGATTAGTGTCAGATTGTGCGATAGTGTTTGTCCTATCATCCTTTTGGTGGTAGTGGCCGGTGTGTGTTTCGCTCCGTCATCCTTTTGGTGGGGGGTCTGTCACTTGGATTGGTGTCAGATTGTGCGATAGTGTTTGTCCTATCATCCTTTTGGTGATAGTGGCCGGTGTGTGTTTCGCTCCGTCATCCTTTTGGTGGGGGGTCTATCACTTGGATTGGCGTCAGATTGTGCGATAGTGTTTACCCTATCATTCTTTTGGTGGTAGTGGCCGGTGTGTGTTTCGCTCCGTCATCCTTTTGGTGGGGGGTCTGTTACTTGGATTGGTGTCAGATTGTGCGATAGTGTTTGTCCTATCATCCTTTTGGTGGTAGTGGTCGGTGTGTGTTTCGCTCCGTCATCCTTTTGGTGGGGCGGTCTGTCACTTGGATTGGTGTCAGATTGTGCGATAGTGTTTGTCCTATCATCCTTTAAGTGGTAGTGGCCGGTGTGTGTTTCGCTTTGTCATCCTTTTGGTGGGGGGTCTGTCACTTGGATTAGTGTCAGATTGTGTGATAGTGTTTGTCCTATCATCCTTTTGGTGGTAGTGGCCGGTGTGTGTTTCGCTCTGTTATCCTTTTGATGGGGGGTCTGTCACTTGGATTGGTGTCAGATTGTGCGATAGTGTTTGTCCTATCATCCTTTTGGTGGTAGTGGCCGGTGTGTGTTTCGCTCCGTCATCCTTTTGGTGGGGGGTCTGTCACTTGGATTAGTGTCAGATTGTGCGATAGTGTTTGTCCTATCATCCTTTTGGTGGTAGTGGCCGGTGTGTGTTTCGCTCCGTCATCATTTTGGTGGGGGGTCTGTCACTTGGATTGGTGTCAGATTGTGCGATAGTGTTTGTCCTATCATCCTTTTGGTGGTAGTGGCCGGTGTGTGTTTCGCTCCGTCATCCTTTTGATGGGGGGTCTGTCAATTTGATTGGTGTCAGGTTGTGCGATAGTGTTTGTCCTATCATTCTTTTGGTGGTAGTGGCCGGTGTGTGTTTCGCTCCGTCATCCTTTTGGTGGGGGGTCTGTCACTTGGATTGGTGTCAGATTGTGCGATAGTGTTTGTCCTATCATCCTTTTGGTGGTAGTGGCCGGTGTGTGTTTCGCTCTGTCATCCTTTTGGTGGGGGGTCTGTCACTTGGATTGGTGTCAGATTGTGCGATAGTGTTTGTCCTATCATCCTTTAGGTGGTAGTGGCCGGTGTGTGTTTCGCTCCGTCATCCTTTTTAAGGGGGGTCTGTCACTTGGATTAGTGTCAGATTTTGCGATAGTGTTTGTCCTATCATCCTTTTGGTGGTAGTGGCCGGTGTGTGTTTCGCTCCGTCATCCTTTTGGTGGGGGGTCTGTTACTTGGATTGGTGTCAGATTGTGCGATAGTGTTTGTTCTATCATCCTTTTGGTGGTAGTGGTCGGTGTGTGTTTCGCTCCGTCATCCTTTTGGTGGGGCGGTTTATCACTTGGTTTGGTGTCAGATTGTGCGATAGTGTTTGTCCAATCATCCTTTAAGTGGTAGTGGCCGGTGTGTGTTTCACTCCGCCATCCTTTTGGTGGGGGGTCTGTCACTTGGATTAGTGTCAGATTGTGCGATAGTGTTTGTCCTATCATCCTTTTGGTGGTAGTGGTTGGTGTGTGTTTCGCTCCGTTTTCCTTTTGATGGGGGGTCTGTCACTTGGATTGGTGTCAGATTGTGCGATAGTGTTTGTCCTATCATCCTTTTGGTGGTTGTGGCCGGTGTGTGTTTCGCTCCGTCATTCTTTTGGCGGGGGGTCTGTCACTTGGATTAGTGTCAGATTGTGCAATAGTGTTTGTCCTATCATCCTTTTGGTGGTTGTGGCCGGTGTGTATTTCGCTCCGTCATCCTTTTGGTGGGGGGTCTGTCACTTGGATTGGTGTCAGATTGTGCGATAGTGTTTGTCCTATCATCCTTTTGGTGGTAGTGGCCGGTGTGTGTTTCGCTCCGTCATCCTTTTGGTGGGGGGTCTGTCACTTGGATTGGTGTCAGATTGTGCGATAGTGTTTGTCCTATCATCCTTTTGGTGGTAGTGGCCGGTGTGTGTTTCGCTCCGTCATCCTTTTCGTGGGGGGTCTGTCACTTGGATTGGTGTCAGATTTTACGATAGTGTTTGTCCTATCATCCTTTTGGTGATAGTGGCTGGTGTGTGTTTTTCTCCGTCATCCTTTTGTTTGGGGGTCTGTCACTTGGATTGGCGTCAGATTGTGCGATAGTGTTTGTCCTATCATCCTTTAGGTGGTAGTGGCTGGTGTGTGTTTCGCTCCGTCATCCTTTTGGTGGGGGGTCTTTCACTTGGGTTGGTGTCAAATTGTGCGATAGTGTTTGTCCTATCATCCTTTTGGTGGTAGTGGCCAGTGTGTGTTTCGCTCCGTCATCCTTTTGGTGGGGGGTCTGTCACTTGGATTGGTGTCAGATTTTGCGATAGTGTTTGTCCTATCATCCTTTTGGTGGTAGTGGCCGGTGTGTGTTTCGCTCCGTCATCCTTTTGGTGGGGGGTCTCTCACTTGGATTGGTGTCAGATTTTGCGATAGTGTTTGTCCTATCATCCTTTTGGTGGTAGTGGCCGGTGTGAGTTTCGCTCTGTCATCCTTTTGGTGGGGGGTCTGTCACTTGGATTAGTGTCAGATTGTGCGATAGTGTTTGTCCTATCATCCTTTTGGTGGGGGTGGTCGGTGTGTGTTTCGCTCCGTCATCCTTTTGGTGGGGGGTCTGTCACTTGGATTAGTGTCAGATTGTGCGATAGTGTTTGTCCTATCATCCTTTTGGTGGTAGTGGCCGGTGTGTGTTTCGCTCCGTCATCCTTTTGGTGGGGGGTCTGTCACTTGGATTGGTATCAGATTGTGCGATAGTGTTTGTCCATTCATCCTTTTGGTGGTAGTGGCCGGTGTGTGTTTCGCTCCGTCATCCTTTTGGTGGGGGGTATGTCACTTTGATTGGTGTCAGATTGTGCGATAGTGTTTGTCCTATCATTCTTTTGGTGGTAGTGGCCGGTGTGTGTTTCGCTCCGTCATCCTTTTGGTGGGGGGTCTGTCACTTGGATTGGTGTCAGATTGTGCGATAGTGTTTGTCCTATCATCCTTTTTGTGGTAGTGGCCGGTGTGTGTTTCGCTCCGTCATCCTTTTGGTGGGGGGTCTGTCACTTGGATTGGTGTCAGATTGTGCGATAGTGTTTCCCCTATCATCCTTTAGGTGGTAGTGGCCGGTGTGTGTTTCGCTTCGTCATCCTTTTTGTGGGGGGTCTGTCACTTGGATTAGTGTCAGATTTTGCGATAGTGTTTGTCCTATCATCCTTTTGGTGGTAGTGGCCGGTGTGTGTTTCGCTCCGTCATCCTTTTGGTGGGGGGTCTGTTACTTGGATTGGTGTCATATTGTGCGATAGTCTTTGTCCTATCATCCTTTTGGTGGTAGTGGCCGGTGTGAGTTTCGCTCCGTCATCCTTTTCGTGGGGGGTCTGTCACTTGGATTGGTGTCAGATTGTGCGATAGTGTTTGTCCTATCATCCTTTTGGTGATAGTGGCCGGTGTGTGTTTCGCTCCGTCATCCTTTTGCTTGGGGGTCTGTCACTTGGATTGGCGTCAGATTGTGCGATAGTGTTTGTCCTATCATCCTTTGGGTGGTAGTGGCTGGTGTATGTTTCGCTCCGTCATTCTTTTTATGGGGGGTCTTTCACTTGGATTGGTGTCAAATTGTGCGATAGTGTTTGTCCTATCATTCTTTAGGTGGTAGTGGTCGGTGTGTGTTTCGCTCCGTCATCCTTTTGGTGGGGGTTCTGTCGCTTGGATTAGTGTCAGATTGTGCGATAGTGTTTGTCCTATCATCCTTTTGGTGGTAGTGGCCGGTGTAGGTTTCGCTCTGTCATCCTTTTGGTGGGGGGTCTGTCACTTGGATTGGTGTCAGATTGTGCGATAGTGATTGTCCTATCATCCTTTTGGTGGTAGTGGCCGGTGTGTGTTTTGCTCCGTCATCCTTTTGAGGGGGGTTTGTCACTTGGATTGGTGTCAGATTGTGCGATAGTGTTTGCCCTATGATCCTTTTGGTGGTAGTGGCCGGTGTGTGTTTCGCTCCATCATCCTTTTGGTGGGGGGTCTCTCACTTGGATTGGTGTCAGATTTTGCGATAGTGTTTGTCCTATCATCCTTTTGGTGGTAGTGGCCGTGTGAGTTTCGCTCTGTCATCCTTTTGGTGGGGGGTCTGTCACTTGGATTGGTGTCAGATTGTGCGATAGTGTTTGTCCTATCATCCTTTTGGTGGTAGTGGTCGGTGTGTGTTTCGCTCCGTCATCCTTTTGGTGGGGGGGTCTATCACTTGGATTGGTGTCAGATTGTGTGATAGTGTTTGTCCTATCATCCTTTTGGTGGTAGTGGCCGGTGTGTGTTTCGCTCTGTCATCCTTTTGGTGGGGGTCTATCACTTGGATTGGTATCAGATTGTGCGATAGCGTTTGTCCTATCATCCTTTTGGTGATAGTGGCCGGTGTGTGTTTCGCTCCGTCATCCTTTTGGTGGGGGGTCTATCACTTGGATTGGCGTCAGATTGTGCGATAGTGTTTGTCCTATCATTCTTTTGGTGGTAGTAGCCGGTGTGTGTTTCGCTCCGTCATCCTTTTGGTGGGGGGTCTGTTACTTGGATTGGTGTCAGATTGTGCGATAGTGTTTGTCCTATCATCCTTTTGGTGGTAGTGGCCGGTGTGTGTTTCGCTCCATCATCCTTTTGGTGAGGGGGTCTGTCACTTGGATTGGTGTCAGATTGTGCGATAGTGTTTGTCCTATCATCCTTTTAGTGGTAGTGGTCGGTGTGTGTTTCGCTCCGTCATCCTTTTGGTGGGGGGTCTCTCAGTTGGATTAGTGTCAGATTGTGCGATGGTGTTTGTCCTATCATCCTTTTGGCGGTAGTGGCCAGTGTGTGTTTCGCTCCGTTATCCTTTTGATGGGGGGTCTGTCACTTGGATTGGTGTCAGATTGTGCGATAGTGTTTGTCCTATCATCCTTTTGGTGGTAGTGGCCGGTGTGTGTTTCGCACCGTCATCCTTTTGGTGGGGGGTTTGTCACTTGCATTGGTGTCAGATTGTGCGATAGAGTTTATCCTATCATCCTTTTGGTGGTAGTGGTCGGTGTGTGTTTCGCTCCGTCATCCTTTTGGTGGGGGGTCTCTGACTTGGATTGGTGTCAGATTTTGCGATAGTGTTTGTCCTATCATCCTTTTGGTGGTAGTGGCCGATGTGAGTTTCGCTCTGTCATCCTCTTGGTTGGGGGTCTGTCACTTGGATTGGTGTCAGATTGTGCGATAGTGTTTGTCCTATCATCCTTTTGGTGGTAGTGGTCGGTGTGTGTTTTGCTCCGTCATCCTTTTGGTGGGGGGTCTATCACTTGGATTGGTGTCAGATTGTGCGATAGTGTTTGTCCTATCATCCTTTTGGTTGTAGTGGCCGATGTGTGTTTCGCTCCGTCATCCTTTTGGTGGGGTCTATCACTTGGATTGGTGTCAGATTGTGCGATAGTGTTTGTCCTATCATCCTTTTGGTGATAGTGGCCGGTGTGTGTTTCGCTCCGTCATCCTTTTGGTGGGGGTCTGCCACTTGGATTGGCGTCAGATTGTGCGATAGTGTTTGTCCTATCATCCTTTTGGTGGTAGTGGCCGGTGTGTGTTTCGCTCCGTCATCCTTTTGGTGGGGGGTCTGTCACTTGGATTGGTGTCAGATTGTGCGATATTGTTTTGTGTGAGTTTCGCTCTGTCATCCTTTTGGTGGGGGTCTGTCGTAGTTATTAATGATAGATTGTGCGATATTGTGTTGTGTGAGTTTCCTTCCGTTATCCTTTTGGTGGGGGATCTGGCATAGTCATTTAAGTCAGATTGTGCGAGTGTGTTGCTCTTTTACCTTGGGAAAAGGAACGTCGTGGCAGTTCATTTCCCTGGGTTTAAGTCAATTAGATAGGGGCATCTGTCATACCCTAAATTTGTCCTACCGATTTTCAAATATTTTTGCATTTTTTGATTCTATTTTTTATTTTGCATTGCCCAATTATTTTCTTGTTATTTAGACTTGTGCGTACTCACAATTGGGTGATTTTTCGAATCTCTGGTGTTTTGCCGAATGAGCGCGTAACACGCGGCCTAAGGATTTTTTTTTGTGAATATTATTTCCTTAAACTCTTTTTTTAAGTAATTAATTTTGTTTTGTAAATTTTTAGTTTGTTTTAATGTGATTGTTAATATCTATTAGTTATATATTTGTTTTATTTACGTATTAAGTAGTTTATATATTAATATAGTTTGTAGTTATTATATTTGTTAATGGTTGTTAATAAGATAATGAAAAGAAAATTAACAAAAAAAAACAGGATTGAAGGAATCTGATGGGAGGCCCATATGCAACGGCCCGTTAGGGTTTTAGATTCACCAGCATTTAATAGAGGGATTTCCATGAGTAGAAAAGGGAATTCACTACTGTTCATCATCTCAAAAGAGAAAAAAACAGCCGCCCCCTTTCTGAAAAGACCTAAATCAAGCATTGTTCATAGCCTCTTCCAAATCCCCAGAACCCTAGCTCTACCCCTAAAATCGTAGCCCTCTTCCAACATTATCATCACCATCATTGCAAGAACTTACCTTCTCCTTCATTATCATCATCATCGTGAGACCCTTGATTTCATCCGCCATCATCACCATCTCTCAAATAAAACAAACGCCGCCACCCTCTCTGATTCCCAGATCCGCCGTTAAACACTTCATCATCTCGACCAAGCCTAAAATTTCACACTCTGTGTCCTTAGACTTCTTTATCCATAGTGAGGTTTGCCTCAAAACTTTCAGAGCATGCGACCTACAACTATGGCGTAAAGGAAAGCCAACCGTCCTCAATACGGCACCGACACCAGTCCAGGAAAATCTTCATCTTAGGGTTAGCCAAACGTGAAACCCTAGAAACGTCCGTGAAGTACTTTGAAAGAAGAATCACGCCATCAGCAATACGCCATCAACCGAGGGATAACACGTGACTACACTACCGGAAGATTTCATGAATTTGTCTTTACAGTTGTTTGATAATGCTGAGAAGCCAAGGATTGTTGTTAACTATAGGGGTAAAAATAAGCAGTTTGTAGCTGAAGAGATCTCTTCAAATGGTTCTGATGGAGATGCTTCAATGAATTTCCAGAATGAAAGAAAATTATGTCTAAACAGCTCGTGCAAAATCTGGTCAAGCAACAACAACTTCGAGAAAACTGCGGCAAGCTGGTAACAACGAAGGCTACAACTGTTTGCGGCTCAGACGAATTTGGTGACTTCGACACTGTTTGCTTCTGTTTTCGAGTACGACAAGAGCAACTCGCCTACAGGGTTTATGTTTTCAGCAACGTATGCAGCAGGTTTTGGTTATGCGTAGGTCAATCTGCGACGAGTTTATGGAGACAGAGATAAGCGGGAAAAGTGAGTGTTAGATCTTTCTTCTTCATTTTCAATTTTTGTATTGTTTTGTTGTTCTGTTTGGTTGTTTTTTTCATTTGCGTGCAGGTTGAAAATTGATTAGCGATTTTGGTATCGATTCAATATAGGCGCAATGTCCCCGGACTCCATCTTTTGGGAGCATATCGTCATTAATAAGAGATAGCACCATCCGTGTAGCTCTTTAGCAACAACAACGAACCACGACTTTGTTTGGCACAATTCAAAGTTGTTGCAGCTCCGATGTTATTGTATGTTTGTGTCGATGCAAATAGTATCTTGCTGATTGTACCAGGTGGTCTATTGTCTTAATGGATGACGCGGTTATTATAGTGTAGTTATTATTGCATAACGAATGGCCTTGATTTAATGTGTCTAATATTGTACGTTATGGATGTTTCATAAATCTTGCATTACATTTCGTCCTAATTTCTTTTAGTAGCTACTGTTTTTCTTACATATAACAAATTGTGGGGTTGTTGCTGTTCATAGCATTTGGTTTGTTGGTGATAATATATGTTTCAAATATAACGTGTTATATGACTGCTAAGGGTATTGTTGAAGGTGCTTCAAGATCTTGGGAGCAACTACTTTCATGCTAGTCAAAGCATTCAATTATTTGTTCTTAACCCCTGGAATTATAGTCGGTGCAAAAGTGTAAAGGGCCAAAAGCTTCTTGTTGATTTTAATGCAGGCCAAGTTACTACCAACAATATCAATATAATGCACATGTTTATGAAAGGAGATGATGCTGATATAATGATTTATGGGATAAAAAAAACGTTAGAAGTAAGTGAAGAGTTGCTTTATATTGCATGGGCTAGTAAGAAGTTTTAGACCATGCAACATATGATCAATGATAGCCACTCCTTCAATAAGGTTTCGATTTAATTTCTTTAAAGTTTTATTCCCATTCAAATCGATGTACCCAATTCCTAAAAAGTAATATTTTTATGGCTTTTGTATTGTTTAATGCTTTAATGTTGTTAAACCATTTTTTCAAAATAAATCTCAATTTATTGAGCCATTTCCACCCATGTAAGTCGAGTGCTTTTAAAGCCTCGCCATCGACCTTCGATCACCATACACAACATTTAAAAGCTTAATCCTGGGCTTCCTTACAGTGACACCTATTTGATCAACTACTTCTAGTTGGTCACTTAGAAGACTAGCCCACTTTGCTAGTGTACACGCTTAAAATTCAAATTCAAACACCTTGAGTACTTTTTCAAAGCAAACTAAATTCTTGAAGTCTAGCACTTCTTGGGTTTTTTTGGACAATTGTTATTGAGGCGTACGCCTTAAGTAATATATCATTCGACTTTTCGTTCTAGTGCGCTCTTTTTTGACAAAGAAATGTCATAGGAATCTAGCATTCTGTTTGATATTTCTGTTGTTCATCCAAACATTTTCCGAATGAAAAAGGTGTTGTTAGGATCTAGCATCCAAATGATACCCCGATTAATTGGTTGTGGGACTGACGTCTCATTTACTAAATAATCGTCAGTGCTCCTATACTTTTCAAAATTCTATCTCGTATTCTCACTTTTCATACCCTCTATTCGATTCAAATCATTTTTTCAAAATATCTCCTCGATTCAAACTTCGAAAGAAGGAGGTTCTTGGAATCTAGCATTTCTTGAATCTCCGAGTAAATAATTCTCGAGGCACGCCCTTGATTTATTATTTGTTCAATCTTTCTACTTTTTCAAACTCAAACATTTTCAAATATTCTCCTAAGTCGAGTGCTCGTCCGCATTCGCAACTGTTGACATTTCGCACACACTTCACATTTCCTAGTGGTTTCGATATTAGGGGCACCCTTAGGGACTAATATCGTTTCTCACCATCTAACCCTTGACACGTCGTCAAGTCGGTTCTATCTTCTAATCAATTCCTCGACTCGTCGTTGAACCCTTTTTCAAACCAACCTGTTTTTGCCTCACATTCCGTTTTCGATTCAATCTTTCTACAAACGTTTTTTTCTTAAACCTACGGAAGAGGGATAATTCTTAGAATCTAGCATTCTTTGAATATCCGAATGAGTAACTCTCGAGGCGTGCCCTTGAGTTGTTATTAGTTCATTCTTTCAATTTCAAAAATCCAACGCTTTTTCTTCAACCCAACTTCCGAAAGAATTGAGTTCTTGGAATCTCGCATTCCTTGAATTCTTGAGTGACAAGCTCTTGAGGCACGCTCTTGGGTTGCTTGTCAGTCACTCTTTCGTTCCTCAACCTAAACTTCCAACCCATTCAACCTCATCTTTTCGTGGTCGTTACCACGAACTACGACTGCTCTGATTCTTCATTCTCGTCGGAATGTAAGATACATAGGCACAAGATTGTGATGATCTTGGCAAGCTACCTCCCCTCTATTTCCCCGTATCCTTTTCGTGGTTGTTACCATGAACTACGACTGCTCTGATTCTTCATTCTCGTCCGAATGTAAGATACGTAGGCACAAGATTACGATGATCTTGGCGAGCTACCTCCCCTCTATTCCCCCGTATCCTTTTCATGGTTGTTACCACGAACTACGGACGCTCTGATTCTTTATTCATTCTTGAATGTAAGATACGTAGGCACAAGATTGCGACGATCTTGGCGAGCACACTTCTACCTTCCTCCATTATTCCGTCCACACTTTCCCATACTTTCCCGTAGTCGAACTACGACGCTCTGATTTCTCATTCTCGTCCGAATGAGCATACGTAGGCACAAGGCCCCCAATCCTTGGCGAGCACCCTATCTTTTAACCATCCCTTTTCCCTTAGCGTCTTTACCTTTTATCCTACCAATTCTACCTTTATCATCGAGAAGAAAAACAAATAAACCTAGACAACGCTCTCCACAAAATACCTTAAGAGGTTCCCGTTGAATACAACGGACGTGAGGGGTGCTAATACCTTCCTCTCGCGTAACCGACTCCCGAACCCGGAACATGGTTGCGACAACCCTGTTCCTATCCTTTCGCTTTAAGAGGTTGTCTCGATATTTTCCTCTCTCGTTTATTCGGGAAAAATAAAGTTCGGTGGCGACTCTGTCGAACCGCATTTCCGCGCCTTTCGCGCGAGGGTCGTTTCTCCAAAATGTCTCCGTGATTTTTCGAGGTGCGACAGATGGCGACTCTGCTGGGGACTTGCTCCATGCAAGGAGAGAGTCGAGCCTATCTTTTGGTTTGTGAGGAGTGTTTATTTTTATTTGTTTTTTCTTCTCGTTTATGTATTTGTTCTCTTATCGCTTGTATATTTTATGCTTGTTATCTTGTTTTCCTGTTGGTTCTTGGGATGACATCATGAGTAAAGCTCTACGCCCGAGCTTTGGGAAAAGCAGAGAGAACACATAGTTTAGAATTGGTAGTCGAGTAGTGTTAGTCTCCGAGGACTCGCTCCTTGTGGGCCTAGCATGAAAGCTCCTCCAGAGGAGACCTATTCGTAGATCTTGTTGTAATACAGCTAGCCTGTTGCACGATTTGATTCATGAAGGGTCCATGATTCTGGGAACCTTTTTTAGCACTAGTTCCAATAATGGTGGTCGTGTAGTGTTATTCTCCGAGGACTTGCTCCTTGTGGGCCTAGCATGAGGACTCTGCTCTGGAGAGACCTTATCGTCATTATCGTCGTAATACAGCCATCATGTTGCATGACGCTAATACGACTGGTGTCCGTGATTCTGAGAACCAAACATAGCAACCATCCCGTAAGTGGGTTTATGAGTAGAATGTTTAGATCTTCTCGTATAGGTTGTACATGTCAGTTTCTTTGATCGGAAATTATGGTTACTTATCTGTTACAGTTACCAGCTTCAGGAGCTGTTTGAACTGTGATCCTGTGATCCTGGATCTTGTATCTTGCATTGCATCTTGCATATCATTTGCATTGCATTTCATATGTTGTGCATTTTGCATTTTCAATCCCTCGGCAGAATCTCATGTCTCCGTTCCTTCCTCTCCAGTAAATCAAGCTGATTCCTCGACACCAGTACGCAACTAGAGCCAATACAAGACGAACGATGGAGCATATTCAGCAAGAACAAGTTGCTATCAGGAAGGAGATGGAATCCCTCAACAGAAAGATGGATCAGATCTTCGAAGCTCTCTCCATAACTAGAAAGGAATCATAACAGCGAACCGCTAAATGATCGCGTCAGCAAAATCAACACAGAACGTGGAAGCCAGATAGAGTATTTGATAGTCTTCCAATGACATATGAAGATATCTTTGCTCAACTAATGGAGAAGAAGGCTATCGTTCCGAGAGATCTAGCTCCCCCAACTGTCCTTCCTGCTGATTATGACGCGAATGCTCATTGTGAGATTCATAAGGGCGCTCCAGGTCACAACATTGAGAACTGCAGGTTTTTCAAGCACAAAATTCAAGACCTGGTTAACAAGGAAGCTCTCACCTTTGATGGGAAGTATCTCACTTCCATCAACGACCCGATGCCGCCAGCCAACTAGTGCCAACATCAGATCAAGCAGAGTCAAGTTCATTTCTCGAAGAAGGTCGTCATGTCGCCATTTCATATTACGCATTTCTTATATTTGTCTTTGTTTGTTTAAGTATTGTATGCTTTGAACAATTGCCATTCATATTTGGTTTTCATTAATGTATTGTTTATGCATGTTTTGAATTAGTTATGTCGTATTCACTCATTTTCACTTATCACCGACACATTTGTTCACTTCACTCTATCAACTGTTGTTAGCATGATTTGAGGGAGGATGATGAAAACGAGATACCCATAATTGTAAACTGTATGCGTTCAGACAGAATCTCGTCAATGATGTACAACCATTGTTTCGATCCCCCATACACCAGAGATATAAGGAGTTAATCCCTAGTAGACCACTTCGAGCCTAGAAGTAGGAGTTTCCTTCGGATATTCAAACCGTTACACTCAACCTGGGGCAGGGTAGTGTTCAGTTAATTCAACTCCGCAATCGAATCAACAAAAGCAAAATCTAGAAGACGGTTGTTCATCAAAGACTCATGCTATGGCAGTCACAACAAAATCAAAAAAAGCAAAAGCCTGCTAAGTCAAACACCTCAGAGGGGACTTAGGCAAAATAAAGGCAGTCCCGATGGATCTGACAAGCAAAGTCAATTCATGCAAAAGTTAGGGATCAAAGAACAAAAACAAAAGAGGACCCAAAACCCTCAACAAAAACAAAATAAGATTCAGTGATCACCTAAATCAAGGGGCACTGACATTCATCAATACCAAAATAAGGTGACTTCCACGTCGAGCAAACCTTGAAGTATCAAGATTATACCGTCCAGACAAGTGCAAAATTAACTGAACGTAGGTATGGAGATCATTAAAAAGAAGGGTGGGTACAAATCATACTTTGAGCCTAATATCCTTTTGTTTCATAACCATGAACCAGACCACATTACAACCCTCAAAAGACCTAATTGAGGCGAGGTTTCTTCTGAAAGCATACTATTGCGAGGTTGCATAACCTGACTCCTCACATGATTAATAATCATCAGCATTGGTGTCATTATCCTTGCTATATCTTTCGCACTAATCAAAATTAGCACAACGTTTGGGATAACAGTCCATTCGTCTCACACTTTCATGACACTTCAATAAACGACACTTTTTCAAAACTTGTATTGAGCTTTACATTAATATTACCATTTATGGCTTTTGTATTGTTTAATGCTTTAATGTTGTTAAACCATTTTTTCAAAATAATTCTCAATTTATTGAGCCATTTCCACCCATGTAAGTCGAGTGCTTTTAAAGCCTCGCCATCGACCTTCGATCACCATACACAACATTTTAAAGCTTAATCCTGGGCTTCTTTACAGTGACACCTATTTGATCAACTACTTCTAGTTGGTCACTTAGAAGACTAGCCCACTTTGCTAGTGTACACGCTTAAAATTCAAATTCAAACACCTTGAGTACGTTTTCAAAGCAAACTAAATCCTTGAAGTCTAGCACTTCTTGGGTTTTTTTGGATGATTGTTATTGAGGCGTACGCCTTAAGTAATATATCATTCGACTTTTCGTTCTAGTGCGCTCTTTTTGGACAAAGAAATGTCATAGGAATCTAGCATTCTGTTTGATATTTCTGTTGTTCATCAAAACATTTTCCGAATGAAAAAGGTGTTGTTAGGATCTAGCATCCAAATGATACCCCGATTAATTGGTTGTGGGGCCGACGTCTCATTTACTAAATAATCGTCATTGCTCCTATACTTTTCAAAATCCTATCTCGTATTCTCACTTTTCATACCCTCTTTTCGATTTAAATCATTTTTTCAAAATATCTCTTCAATTCAAACTTCGAAAGAAGGAGGTTCTTGGAATCTAGCATTCCTTGAATCTCCGAGTAAATAATTCTCGAGGCACGCCCTTGATTTATTATTTGTTCAATCTTTCTAATTTTTCAAACTCAAACATTTTCAAATATTCTCCTAAGTCGAGTGCTCGTCCGCATTCGCAACCGTTGACATTTTGCACACACTTCACAATTCCTAGTGGTTTTGATATTAGGGGCACCCTTAGGGACTAATATCGTTTCTCACCATCTAACCCTTGACACGTCGTCAAGTCGGTTCTATCTTCTAATTAATTCCTCGACTCGTCGTCGAACCCTTTTTCAAACCAACCTCTTTTTGCCTCACATTCCGTTTTCGATTCAATCTTTCTACAAACATTTTTTTCTTAAACCTACGAAAGAGGGATAATTCTTAGAATCTAGCATTCTTTGAATATCCGAATGAGTAACTCTCGAGGCGTGCCCTTGAGTTGTTATTAGTTCATTCTTTCGATTTCAAAACATCCAACGCTTTTAACCCAACTTCCGAAAGAATTGAGTTCTTGGAATCTCGCATTCCTTGAATTCTTGAGTGACAAGCTCTTGAGGCACGCTCTTGGGTTGCTTGTCAGTCACTCTTTCATTCCTCAACCTAAACTTCCAACCCATTCAACCTCATCTTTTCGTGGTCGTTACCACGAACTACGACTGCTCTGATTCTTCATTCTCGTCGGAATGTAAGATACGTAGGCACAAGATTGTGATGATCTTGGCGAGCTACCTCCCCTCTATTTCCCCGTATCCTTTTCGTGGTTGTTACCATGAACTACGACTGCTCTGATTCTTCATTCTCATCTGAATGTAAGATACGTAGGCACAAGATTGCGATGATCTTGGCGAGCTACCTCCCCTTTATTTCCCCGTATCCTTTTCGTGGTTGTTACCACGAACTACGGACACTCTGATTCTTTATTCATTCTTGAATGTAAGATACGTAGGCACAAGATTGCGACGATCTTGGCGAGCACACTTCTACCTTCCTCCATTATTCCGTCCACACTTTCCCATCCTTTCCCGTAGTCGAACTATGACGCTCTGATTTCTCATTCTCGTCTGAATGAGCATACGTAGGCACAAAGGCCCCAATCCTTGGCGAGCACCCTATCTTTTAACCATCCCTTTTCCCTTAGCGTCTTTACCTTTTATCCTACCAATTCTACCTTTATCATCGAGAAGAAAAACAAATAAACCTAGACAACACTCTCCACAAAATACCTTAAGAGGTTCCCGTTGAGTACAACAGACGTGAGGGGTGCTAATACCTTCCCCTCGCGTAACCGACTCCCAAACCCAGAACATGGTTGCGATAGCCCTGTTCCTATCCTTTCGCTTTAAGAGGTTTTCTCGATATTTTCCTCTCTCTTTTATTCGGAAAAAATAAAGTTCGGTGGCGACTCTGTCGAACCGCATTTCCGCGCCTTTCGCGCGAGGGTCGTTTCTCCGAAATGTCTCCGTGATTTTTCGAGGTGCGACAGATGGCGACTCTGCTGCGGACTTGCTCCATGCAAGGAGAGAGTCGAGCCTATCTTTTGGTTTGTGAGGAGTGTTTATTTTTATTTGTTTTTTCTTCTCGTTTATGTATTTATTCTCTTATCGCTTGTATTGAGCCGACCTTCGGGGATAACAAATACATAAACTTTTTTGGTTTTCTCGTTTATGTATTTGTTATTTTATGAGCTTCAAAAAAGTTTCAATCAAGACTAAGTGAAGAGAATCTTCTAAGTGGCAGAAGGAAAGCCTGAACTCTCTAGTTGGGTATCTTAACCAAAGTTATGACATCAAGCAGAAACTTCAAGGCCTCAAGTGATGTTGTGGCACATCATTTGAAGATAAGTTGATCTTCTCAGGTATGAATGGAATTAATGCTTCATCTCATGCAGTTTGTGGGAGTTGTGTGAAGGTGTAGATGCCTTGCTTTGGAGCAAGAAGAATTTGAAGATCAAAGTGGTCTGGTGGATTAGCAGACTTTCTAGAGCTCTGAAAGATGCTGAATAACCAAACAGTGGCATTTGGTTATTTAAGTAGTGATCCTTTAGAGAACTATTCTTGTGCAGAAGGGTAGTTATTTGAAGACCACAGAAGGTTCTGGGACTGTTCATGCTTGGAACAAATTACCCTTGTGCAGAAGGGTAGTTGGTTGAAGACCAAAGGAAGATCTGGTTATGTTCATATATTAGAGCTTTTGGTAGAAGCCCTAAGTTGTGTATGGATGTTTACCTTTGTTTGGAGAGGTATTTGATCAAGCTGGTGGAGTTGTGCTCTCTGAAGATCTTCAGTTGGATTACTAGGCAGAAGTAAGTCCAGCTGTGAACCAGTGGATATAGTTTGGTCTGGTGCAGAACCTGTGATTCACATCTTAACTAAGAAGTACTCTAACTTGTCATATGGGAGAATGATAAGGTAAAAGTACTATCTTGGAGGATGATGTGAAGGCATTATACAAGACTGGAATGGATCATTGGCTGATTGCATCCAAATGTGGCATATGGAAGTGATCAGGTCACTAGGCGGCTCAGAAGTGTTCTAACCTATCATACGGGAGAATGATGAGGTAAAGAATGTTTTGGAGTATGGGAGATCCATCCTAAGCTCTAGAAAGAAGTGGAGCAGTTCGATACCCTCTCATTGTATGAGAAGGGAGTTGGTCTTGTGATATACTGTGGTGATCTTAGAGCTTCTGTTTAAGGGGTGTACTACTTGCTTGTGGTTCAAGCAGTAAGTGAATACGTTCAACATGTGTGTTGAACAAAGAATGCGTTCTTGAAGACATGAAGATGCGTCTTATGTTTACCATTCACGTGCACTGGTTACCCTTGATATGAGAGTTATACTTCTATCCAGAATCTATTGCTGCAAGAGTGCTGGTACCAAGATTATTTGTGGTGTCAAACAGTTTGGGTTTTTATGAAGATAGAATGTCAGACAAGACGTTGTGACATTAGGTTACTGCTCCAAGCTCATGGTGAACATGACAAGTGCCCTCCTTTTGGTTTTGTCCTTAGAATGTTCATGGATCCAGTTAGGTTTATAGGTTTCAATCCTAGTATGTCTGGTGAAGGTAAAGATCAAGACATCATCAACTCTGATCCTGTGCAGATGGAAGGACGTTCACCCTGACATCTTGAAGGAGTTTCTAGGATGAATCTGAGTGAACTCACAAGATAGTTGTCTGTCCTGCAACTACCTCCCCTATAAGGGTTGGTTCTGGTGTGGTCTGTAAAACCAAGGGGTGCAGAAGTGCATGTGCTACCAGTGTGAGAATATGAAGATGAGATGATTCTTCATATGCTTGGGTGCTCTTTTTTAGGGGGAGTGTTGATTATGCATGACAGGAGGTGTTGTGTACCTATCTGGTGTGTAGCTGCTGATGTGGAGTCCTGTACAAAGTTTGTTGATTCTCAGGCAAGCTTGTGTTCTTGAACCACTGATGTTGGTTTGAACTAGGACTGTGATGACTGGCCTAGGAAACAACATTGGTTTCTGTCTGGGAAAATTTATTTTTCTCTACAGAATAGGTTTGTGTCTCAAATTGGGGATTAACAATCAATTGTTACTTGGCAAGTAGTTAATTGATTATCCTTAAATTGGTGATGGCAAAAGTGTCTCTCCTGAAGGTGCAGCTTCAGACAAGGCAAGAACTCAAGACTCAAGGAGCTATGATCTAGGACTGATTTTACACTGGCTGAGTGAGTTCATCAAGGGGGGATTAAGGCTCTGTCCATGGATTGGTGCTGAAGTGGTGCAGTCTCTAGTAGAGGTCAAGCAGCATGTGTATTTCTTGGGAGATGGTGAGATGATTGTATGTACAGTTTGTGTTGAGCATATGTATGTACAATTACTCCATTTGTTGTCAAAGTTTTGACTAAACCAAGGGGGAGAAAGCATTATTGCTGCTATGTTGTTGCTGCTGGATGCAACTATTAAGGGGGAGCATGATAGTTTGTGTAAACTACTGCTGCTGCCCTGATAAGTTGTTTGGGTGTTTTAGCTAAAATTTGCCAAAGGGGGAGATTGTTAGTACCATGGTTCTATGGTTCTAGGATTGGCTAAATTTTGGTAAAACATGATCATGCACTAATGTTAAGCAAGATATTATGACATCTCCATCTGCTGTGGTGAAAGAACTGCTGTGGAGTGTTTTAAGGTGAATGTCATGCTGAATATCGTGACATCCATCTGCTGTCATGACAGAGCTACTGTCATTTGTGAGAAACAGCAGGAGTAGTGGTGTAGCAGGGGCTTATGACTCATGACACTGCTACTGATGCAGCAGGAGCTGGTGAAGAACTGTTGTTATGCTGTCATGTGTTGTAAACAGGATGTCATTACATCTGGTGCAGCAGGAGCTATGTGCAGCAAGAGCTAACAAGAGCAGATGACAGAACTGCTGTCATGAAGAACTGTTGTCATGAATGTCATACTGAATGTCATGACATTGATCGTATGACTTCATGTCTGGTACAGCAGGGGCTGCTATCATATATCTCTTGACAGAAGTGTTGGTATTGTTGGATATTCCATATCAGTATGTACATGCCAAAGAGATTTGTTAGAAGAAAAGTGCAGATTTAATGGGTGTTCACAAAAAGGATCGCTGATACTTTTTAGGGAACTATAAAGCATTTGTTTCTACTGTCATGAAGAAGATTCAACAGAAGTGTGCAGCAGAGCAAGCTGGTCAGCTTAGAGTGGGCAAAAGCTGAATGTCATACTGAATGTCATGACATTGATCGTATGACATCAGACGGGCTGGGTTTGTTTTTCTGTTATGATACCTGATATATCTTAGGCTAAATTTCAAGAGACCTGTTATGACTCCTTAGTTATCTCAGACGAGATTCTAGGCAGTATCATGACCTAATTTGACAGCACCTTGATCCGTGGAAATTAGGTTTACTTTGTTAATCCTAATGTTTGTTACTTTGGAGCAGCCCAAGCCCAGCCTGCAATGCTATAAAAGGAGGAGCAGAAGCAGAAGAAAGTAAGCACTCACATCAAGAAAAACCAGAGTGTAAAATAAAGGTCTAGGGTTTGAGAGTCCCTTGTGTGTAAGTCACCCTTTGTATCTTTTGATACATTGAGGTAGACATATTTGTAAGTGAAGAAGGCTAGTCTTCACGTGTAAAGTATTTTTAGAAATACTTGTAATCCAAGCAATTGTCTGGTTGATGATTGCATTGGTTAGGTAGATTCTAGGTTGTGTCTCACTCAAAGCTGTGAAGCAAGAGTGTGTGAGTTCCTTGATCAAAGCTGCGAAGCAAGATCAAGGTGTGTATGAAGTGTCTCTTCATACTGATTTCTGTAATTGTTTGATATCACTGTTATGTGATTGAGGGGGAGTGAGTGGGTATACTCAGGTACTAGAGTGCGTCTAGGCTGAAGTGTCATTTGGTAGAGATTAAGTGAGAAGTTCAAACTGGAGGTTTGACTTTGAATTGATTCTACTAATAGTGAATTTCCTCCATGGCTTGGTAGCCCCTAGATGTAGGTGTTGTTGATATCGAACTGGGTGAACAATTACTGTATTATTTATCTTTCTGCATTTACAATTATGTACTTTAAATGGTTGGATAAATAGTATGACAGACTTCAGATGTCACAACAGAGGTCGTGACATTGGTCATGACATTGGGACAATTTAAAGAAATTTAAATTGGCCATGGTTTGTCCTCATCCTTGTTGAGCAGAGATCAATGTTCTTGGAACACATGTGATCTGCATACCAGAATTTCACTTCCGATTGCATAGCATTTCCATTTCTTATGGAGCATTACGCCATTTTCAAACATATGCATCTGAAGCATAAGCCAGGTTTGGTATCTTTAAGATCGAATATCTTTTCAGCAGAGACTGTTTGATTCAAGGGGTTTTCGTGTTATCCGCGTCAAGATGGATTTTTGGGTTGGTTAGTTTATCAGATTCTTCCCAGCTGAGTCGTTTAGTTAAACGACTTCGCTCTCCTCAGGTGAGTCACTTGCGAGTGTCGTCTTCCCTGGTCGAGCCTGTTGTTCCTTTCCCCAAACAGAGTTGTTCGACTTCTTCTGCAGAGTCCTTATTCCAACTTTTGGTTGGTCATCGTTGCTTTATTTCAACTTTTGGTTTATGCCCCAATGGTGTTTGGATGTTATTCCAACTTTTGGTGGTTAATCTTTATTTTCCTCAGCAAATTCGGGGATTCCAATTCTTGGTTGGTACTCCCCAACGTAGTTCAGATTATTGTGTTTGGTGTTCCAACTTTTGGTTGGCCTGGAAGGTGATCCCAACTGTTGGTTGGTAATCTTTGGTTTCCCCTCACAGAGCCTTTGTTCCAACTCTTGGTTGGCATCCCTCATTTTTCTAACTCTTGGTTAGTAGCTTTTGGTTCCGACTTTTGGTCGATGAAGATTTATTTTCCTGGTTATCCTAACTCTTGGTTAGTAGCTTTTGGTTCTGACTTTTGGTCGATGAGGATTTATTTTCCTGGTTATCCTAACTCTTGGTTAATAGCTTTTGGTTCTGACTTTTGGTCGATGAGGATTTCCCCAGCAATCCTAACTCTTGGTTAGTAGCTTGTGTTCCGACTGCTGGTCGATGATGATATGTCCTGGTGATCCTAACTTTTGGTTAGCAGCCTCGTTTCCCAACTTTTGGTTATTCCCTGCAGTCGTTTTTCCAACTCTTGGTTGGTAGCCTGTGGTTGGTTGGCCGTTTTATCCCAACTTTTGGTTGGTGTCCAGGACTATTTGTTTTCCAACTCTTGGTTGGTATTCGTAGTTGGTATGCATGGATGCTTATCTCAACTCTTGGTTGGTAGTCCTCCTCTATTCCCCAGTGGGGTCGGTCTGGGACATCTGTTTGTTGTCCAACTTTTGGTTGGTAGTCCTTCCTTATTCCTCAGCGGAGTTGTTATCCCAACTTTTGGTTGGTAATTAGTGACTTGGCAGGTGCTTGTTTCCAACTTGTGGTTGGCGAAGTTTTATTGATTTTAATTCCAACTTTTGGGTTGGTAATCTTTGGTGTGTAAGCGTTATCTTGACTTTTGGTTGGTAATCTTTGGTGTGTAAGCGTTATCTTGACTTTTGGTTGGTATTCCTTTGGTATTGTTTTTCGGACAAATTTGTTGGTGGCATTGTTTGGTTCCAACTTTTGGTTGGTAGTGGTGGTTAATTCCGACTTTTGGTTGGTAGCCTTGTTTTTTATTCCCAACTTTTGGTGGGTAAGGTTTGGTTGACGTTATCCCTACTTTTGGTGGGTAGTCTTTGATTCCCCGGTAAGATCGTAATATTCGGCTTGGTCGTCTTGTTGATGTTATTCCAACTCTTGGTTGGTAACCTTTGTTTCCCGGTCATTGATTCTGACTTTTGGTCAGTGTGCCTCCCCAGCGAAGTCGTTTCGCCGTGGAAATTTCGGTTAGTGTTATGGTGATTCCAACTCCTGGTTGGTAGTGTGTGGTTTTATCCCTAGAGAGCGGCCCTTTATCTCATCTTTTGGATGATATTGTCCGATTACTGTCTTGTGATGGATGTTTATCCTGTGTAGAGTCGTCTGGTTAGTCTATTCTTTCCCCAGTGAAGGGAAGGCATCAGGTTATTTTCTCGCAAGATGCGGTTTGCTTGGTTAATTCTCTCTCTTGTTCCCCCAGCAGGGTCGTTATCCCAACTCTTGGTTGGTATCTTGTGGGAGAATTATCCCAACTCTTGGTTGGTATCTTGTGGGAGAGTTTGTTCCAACTCTTGGTTGGTATCTATTGTTGATTGTTATCCCAACTCTTGGTTGGTATCTTTTGGATGAAGTTCATATTGTATTGGAATTGTTGTTCCCCAATGCGTCGTTTTCCGACTCTTGGTTGGTATTCGCTGTTTTGCATCCCCGCATGGTGCAAATTTCCGGGTTCTTTTGTATTCAATCACCTCATACCTTGAATGTTTGAAAGTGGATGCTTTTCCTCCCTTCAGGTCCAAGTTGTTTGAATAAGGGCAGTTGTAGCACCTCAAAATTTTCCTTTTCGTTTTGGCAGCATCGGGCATTCGTTCTTGAGACAGGGGATCAAGGTTTTCCCGTGCTCAGTTTTCATCTCAATGCATGAACCTGAACAGCGAGCATCAGAGGCTCTGGTATTTATTTTACCCAGCGATCGGGCGACCGATTTTATTTTATTTTGCAGGGTATTTTTAGCTCAGAAAGCAGCATTTAGGCTATCGCAAGCATTTTCATGGTTATGATATTCAAAATCAAGTTTCAGAAGTTGAACAGGCTCAAAACAGTTGAAACAGGGCAAACAAGAAGATTTCCCTCCAAAAGGCGCCAAAATTCAAATTTTGGAGGTGTTAATCGGTTAACCTATATGGTTAATCGATTAACCAAGGCAAAATTAGGGAAATTGGAATTTTTGAATGTGTTAACCGATTAACCTATATGGTTAATCGATTAACCAGTGCAGATTTTGCCTCTGCACGTGAATTTTCAGTTCAAGTCATTTTGGGGTCCAATTTTGGTCATGTGCAAACTTGATTTTCACATTGGGAAGGATCTAGAACCTATTTGAAAATTGGTTGATTTCATTTTCCCTCCAAATGCCCATTCCTCATTCCAAACCAAAATTTCCAAACCATTTTCCAAACCTTTCATTTGGATCCAAGCCTAAGTGATATTTAAGTGATCCACTCCAAACCTCACACATCTAATCACTCATAATTCACTCATTTTCAGAATTGATCTCAATTCTCTCTCAATTTTCCAATCTCCAAACCCTCACCAAAGCTCTTCTCATTGAGATCATTGATTCTTCATTGGAATCCTTGTTTTCTAAGAGCTAAACCTTCATCCATTCTCTCCATTGAATCAATTTCTCCATCCAATTTTCGTGCAAAATTGGATCTGAACTTGGAAGTGATTTTGGAAGTGATTATTTGGCTTGATTTGGTTTAATCTTGAAGGATCTTCATTGCTACTACAAAAATTGGTGTGGATCTTGAAGTATTCCAGACTTCTAGCATTGGATCTGTTCAATTATAGTTGAATCAACATTAACCGAAGCAAATCTACGCTCCGAAGGTTGGATCCGAATCTGTTTTTAGCTTATTTGCAATAATCATGTGGGTTTTCATATTTGATTGAACTTTGGTTAATTTGATCTGTTTGATCCATGATTTGGTTGTGTTAATCTGTTTAGATGTTGTTTGAATCATGATTTGCTGGTTTAATTTCGTGATTAAGTGATTATGCGATCATCCGGTTGATCAGATAAGTGCTTATTTGTTGAAAATGTTGTTTTGTTGCTGTTTTTCTACTGTTGGCACAACGTTAATCGGTTAACACATATGGTTAACCGATTAACCATTTCAAATATTCAAATTTTTCAAAGTTTTCAAGGTGTTAATCGGTTAACGCATATGGTTAACCGATTAACATGTACAAATTTCCAGATTTTCAGCCAAGTTTAAGTGGTTAATCGGTTAACGCATATGGTTAACCGATTAACACTGTGCCAGTGGGTCTGTTTTGCTCATTTTCTTGCTTGTTTGGGTACCCTTTCATCTCGGATCATCATAGATCAATATGATGTATCAGAAGTGAAGTGTTTTGGATATTTTGTCGTTGTTTTGGTTGTTTAATCGAGACTTCGTCGACTTGCATTTGTTTTCCACTTAGATACACACTTGTGTGTTGTTGTTCATAGTGATGATGCTCTTGCATTTGCATTTTATTTTGTGTTTTGCATCTTCATTTCTTGCATTAATAAAAGGTCGATATGTGCTTGTGGTGGTGTTTACCCCACACTTTGTTCCTCCCTTTGCTTGTGTGTTGCATTTCATGTTTGCCTCTTACTTGTGATTGAATTTATCTGGTGCTTTCTTGTGCTTTTTACCATGATCCCCATAGGGTTCCTAGTCCCTTCGTTTAGGATGGGAGTAGGAGAGACATTAGGTGTTCAATCCAAGAATGCTAACATTAGGGTAGATGTTCCCCTTTAATCCAATCTTTAGGACCACTTTGCATGACAATGTTAGGGCCGAGTTTCCCTTGGACGTTCCGTGCGTTTCTCTCTTCTCATCTCAAAACAATTCTAAATCATCTAATAAATACGATGAACGTTTTGCGCTACGAGCCTTATGCTACTTGGGAAATGGTGATTGGGGGGCATCCTCTCAATGGCCTAGAGTGTTTAGTGTACACACTTTGGGTGATATGCGACGCATTCGCTCCTAGGTCATAGTCTATAGTGCAACGTGAATCACAAACCAAATTAATTCACTTTACTAAAAAAACACAAACAAAACTTCAAACATTTTTCCTTCAAGATTAATCGGAAACCTTTTTTCATAAAAAAGAGTGTTATTAAGCTTCGGTTCTACCGCAAACAAGCTTTGTCCCTAACTGCTGGAATGAAGGTTTAACCCTACTCGGTTAAAACACTTAATCATCTTGTGGTTTCGTGTCGCCCGAACTATGTTTGCTCTGATTTCTCATACCAGACGAGGATACGTAGGCACAAGACGCGATGTCTTGGCGAGCAACCTTCCCCCTTTCACCCGTAGTTAGCCGAACTACGTTGACTCTGACTTTCCCATTGCACGAGGGAATACGTAGGCACAGAGCAGTGATGCTCTGCCGAGTCACTTTTCTTTTTGTCCCATGAGCCTGTAGCTAGATAGATTAAACACACCCTTAGATAGACAACCAAGTATGGATCCCGTCGAGTACGACGGACGTGAGGGGTGCTAATACCTTCCCCTTGCGTCGAACCCAAGACTTGATTGCGATGACCTTGTCTTTTCCTTTTTCATTAGGTTTTTCTGATCGTTTCCTTTCCCTCTCTTTGGGATAAATAACGAAAGGTGGCGACTCTTCTGTTTTCCGCCGGGTGTTTTTCGCAGTTGTGACAAGGTTGACTCGTGAAATTTTGAGTTCATTGAGTTACATCGTTAGAGCTAACACTTCCAGCACCGTCGATATGATGAAATTTAGAATGTTTAATATGGAATATGAATTTACCACTTATATGCTGGCAGGTCTGTTAGGATTCCCATTTGGGGAGGGTGCCATTTGTGAGGCACCTTTAGACGTTGAATGGCAAATTGAGGCTTTCCAACTGTGGAGAGATCCAACAGGTCATGCCATTAGTTCTTTCGAGGGAAACTTGGCCTTTGACATACATAACCTGGCCATACGTGTTTTCCATCATTTTCTAGTTGATACCATCTTTTCCAGAGAAAGCTCTAACAAGTTAAATTCCAAAGAATTCATATTTCTACAGGCTGCCCTCTATCGCAAGAGATTGAATCTTGTGCCTTTTATGTTGGCGCATATGTGTGTTGTTGTAAAAAAGAGAGGAACTGTGTCATTTGGGGATGGATTACCTCCATTGCACGTTCCCTCCAACTTAACACTGAGATAGCCACTTTAGAACCACTCCCGCGTTGCACCATAAACTTAATTTTTTTGAGAGATATGCGATTGTGCAAGGTGAGGAAGGAGGGAGGATACACCCTCATGGTTCGAAATATAGCTATATCAAACGTAGATTTACCTTGTTCCCGTTGTACCGATGTACAATACCAAAGGAACTGGATGTATGATTTACAGGCTGGACCTATTCTCAGTCTGTTACCACTGAACATCCCAGAGGACGAAGGTAACGAGACCGACGACGAATATGAGCAGATGAACCAATCCCTTGTTCATGATATTCTTCCCTCCCAGGCATCACCTGCACACACTCCACCTTTTACTAACCCTTATGCAGGTGGACCTTCTGGATTCTATATCTTAGAGGAGATGTGGAGGTAGCAGCAAGCTCGTGAAAAGGAACGTGATGGCATGTTCTATGCCATGTATGAGCAGCAACAGGACATGATGAACTTCATATGTAAGTCACAACGACAGACTGAGAGATCCATGCGTACTATGATGGAGTCTCAGCTCGCTGCTACATCCTTCTAACGACGCCAACAAGCTAGCTTGAAAAACCATTACAGGATGGTAGAAGCCACTCA
The DNA here is from genome assembly GCA_963859935.3 of Lathyrus sativus. Taxonomy (NCBI): domain Eukaryota; kingdom Viridiplantae; phylum Streptophyta; class Magnoliopsida; order Fabales; family Fabaceae; genus Lathyrus; species Lathyrus sativus. The sequence continues at coordinate 230,211,595 of OZ012741.1, forward strand.
AGGTTCCATACTAGGAAACCTTCGTGAGCTCCAACAAGCTAATGAAGCACTAGCAGCAAGGATTGAGCAGCTTGAGCTTTCACAGAGTTCACGACACCAAAGTAGAAGCCTTCGTCCTCGACATCCAGAGCAGGGAGGAGAGGGTACCAGTGTCCAGCAGTAGTCATATCTAGGTTCCACTTATCTCTTATTCACCTTTTATCGATACATTTGGGGACAATGTTCGATTTATGTGTGGGAGGAGATATTTACTGTTTTTACTGTTTTTATTTCCCTTTATTTTTTTCATTTTATTTCCTTCTAGTTTAGTTATATGTTTTTAGCTTGTTTTTAGATTGTTTTCAATAATTACATGTGCTTGACGAGTCGTATGTGTAGTTTGTCTATTTTCACCCATTTGTTGAGCCATACCAAAAACTTTGAATAAGAAAACAACTTTTATTTTGAAATTTTGGACTGCTAGACAAGTTTAGGATAATTTGCAGAGACTTGGGAAAACTTTTGAAAAATTGATATCGTCTTGACACCGTAAGTTCTTAATTATAAAAATTGATCCGAATACTTATTATGCATTGGCCTTAAAATCTTACCCTTGAACTAATCCTTAAAAAGTTTATTTTAGCAGTCAGCACCATCTTAGGTACCGCTAAGTGGGCGAACCGATGCAAATAGGTGAATGATCTAGTGAGAGAAAGAAAAAATACAAAAAGAAAGCATGTTGGAAAAAGGATCCGCCCTCTAAGTTGGGTAACCCTCACCCGGTTACTTAACCCAACGGTAGCTAAACTTTAAAAACAAAAATGCTTACGTGTCTGTGTTATAGAAAAAGAATCATTGAATTGGACACAATACTAGATCAAGATTACCAACAGGTTTGTTCACCATGTGATTACAAGATAACGGGCTTAATGTGATTGCACCTAAATGAAAAGGATAAAAGAGGGACGAGTGAGTTAGGCCTAGGTATAATAACATAATGCAGATTGGTTTGTATAAGAAGGAAACTTATGACCGCAACCCGCGGAAAGTGTCACTACGATATCCTTGGTTCACTAGTAGTACCTATCAATGCAACCTTGATCAAACTAAAAGTCTTTAGCCTGAATTGAATACTTGTGTTTTGTTGTTTTTCTTTTGAGCTCATGAGAGTTTGCTTGAGGACAAGCAAAGGTTTAAGTGTGGGAGAATTTGATAACACTAAAATACACTGCGTATTTGGCTCGAATTGCACAAGTTTATGGTCGTTTAATTGTTTATTTCTTGCGTTATGCTTGTGTTTTGTCTTTTTTTTAGGTACATTTCATAATAAGAGCCTTCCACGAAGAAATGGAGCGAAAAGAGCATAAAACAGATTTTTGGGTGAAAATTACACACATGGCGTTGGCCATGGGGGTAACCATAACGTGTAAGGTTTCTCCCACATTCTAGCTGTCACTTGACCATATCCACCACCTTTTGTATACATGGAGGATGCCATGTCTAGATGGAGAGCGCCATCTTTGTATTAGGTGGCCCGGTCAAGGACGATTGGAGCATGATGCCATGACTAGAGATATTTCCTCCACACGATTTCTAAAAGGAGGTATGTAACTTCCAAGGCATTGCGGTGAGAATCGTGATGCCAAGCTATTGATTAACTTGAATCTTAATTTTTAAAATCCACAACCGTACTTTGATTTATCCAAAGGAAAGGTTAAAGAAAGAAAAGCCCTTTTGCGCGATGTAACAACAATGCTAAAAAATTCGGGGATCGGGGATTGGTTATGCCTAGGGTAGGTATTTCACATCCTAAACATCTGTATTACTCTAAAGGAACCTTTTGCTTGTTTGTATGCTAATACTTGCTAAATGTTTGCTTATGGTTTGGGATTGGATATAAGGTTAAAGTTGTAGGTAAAGACCTAAGGATAGTTTCTATGTTTGCTCGCAAAGATATCGAGTCTTCTGCCTATGTATCCTAACTAGGATAGAATCAGAGCAACCGTAGTTCACCTCACTAGGGATGAAGAACATTTTATTATGATCAAGGTTCAAAAGGGGAACAAACATAGTAATACTTGTATAGATTTTAAGAAAACTCTCTAGATCTATATTGATCACTCAAGAAAAGGGAGTAAGTAATCATGTCCATGATTCTTACATAGAGTTAACCAAAATCTACCTAACTCTACGTTGCAAGACCAATTGGTTCTATCCAGACCAAAAGGTGGGAGAAGGTTGAAAGGTTGATTGGTTCTATCCAGACCAAAAGGAAGGTTGCTCGTCAAGATATTGCATCTTGTGCCTACGTATTCTCATTATCCAATGATAAATCAGAGTGGTCGTAGTTCGGGTCGAACTAAAGAACGGGGACCAATTGGTTCTATCCAAACCAAAAGGGGAGAAGGCTCTATCCAGGCCTGTGAGGGCAATGAGCTATCTATGACCCAAGGGTCAATAGAGAGACTTTCCTTTGGAAGGGAAAAGATGAGACAAATTGGATGAGAACTAAAGAGTTCCATCACTTGGGGAAATAGCTTAACAAAGCATAAACATTCAAACATGATTAATACAAGGGATATGGTTACAAACAAGAACATGCAAGCATATTACAATATCAAGCAATGATTTGAATCAAGATAAATAGTTACAACCAAAGCAAACATCAAGATATTACAATATCATGAAGGGGTTCTCACAAGACTTAAGCACAAGAGGCCAAAACTAAATGACATATCTTATCAAAGATGAAGGTAACAACTATGAAATATCTTAACAAAGATGAAAGTATATCTTAACAAAGATGAAAGCATATCTTAACAAAGATGAAAGCATATCTTAACAAAGATGGAGGTAACAACCATAACAGGTATAAATGCAAACAAGTCATAACTTGAGGTAATCATGTTATAGGTTTAAAGATATCATATGTAACTACATAAGCAAATACCACACATTTGATAACAATCAAGCATAGACAATCAAACAATGTCACAACAAAGTAAGTAAGAAGTTCAATACTTCATGGGGAAACTTTCAAGTTTTAAAGATGAATCACCTAGATGCTTACAAGCAAGAATTTGAAATTCAAACTCAAATATACAAGGAAGCTAACAAGCCAATCCTATATCAATTTCAAATTAAACTCAAAGGGAATGAAATCCAAGTTTGAAATGAAAAATGGGAGATATGAGGGTGAAAACCCTAAAATGAATTACAATTTTCTCATAATGTAAAGTGTTTCTAAAATAGGAATTTTAGAATTCTTTAAATGTTATATGAAAATATACATTAAAATAAGAATTTGGCAAAAAGAATCATTTAAAAGTGATTAAAAATGAAGAAGTTGTGTTATTTTGAATATTTAATAAAAATTAAATAAACAAGTGATCAAACATCCTAGGGTAGGTATTTCACATCCTAAACATCTGTATTACTCTACAGGAACCTTTTGCTTGTTTGTATGCTAATACTTGCTAAATGTTTGCTTATGGTTTGGGATTGGATATAAGGTTAAAGTTGTAGGTAAAGACCTAAGGATAGTTTCTATGTTTGCTCGCAAAGATATCGAATCTTCTGCCTATGTATCCTAACTAGGATAGAATCAGAGCAACCGTAGTTCACCTCACTAGGGATGAAGAACATTTTATTATGATCAAGGTTCAAAAGGGGAACAAACATAGTAATGCTTGTATAGATTTTAAGAAAACTCTCTAGATCTATATTGATCACTCAAGAAAAGGGAGTAAGTAATCATGTCCATGATTCTTACATAGAGTTAACCAAAATCTACCTAACTCTACGTTGCAAGACCAATTGGTTCTATCCAGACCAAAAGGTGGGAGAAGGTTGAAAGGTTGATTGGTTCTATCCAGACCAAAAGGAAGGTTGCTCGTCAAGATATTGCATCTTGTGCCTACGTATTCTCATTATCCAATGATAAATCAGAGTGGTCGTAGTTCGGGTCGAACTAAAGAACGGGGACCAATTGGTTCTATCCAAACCAAAAGGGGAGAAGGCTCTATCCAGGCCTGTGAGGGCAATGAGCTATCTATGACCCAAGGGTCAATAGAGAGACTTTCCTTTGGAAGGGAAAAGATGAGACAAATTGGATGAGAACTAAAGAGTTCCATCACTTGGGGAAATAGCTTAACAAAGCATAAACATTCAAACATGATTAATACAAGGGATATGGTTACAAACAAGAACATGCAAGCATATTACAATATCAAGCAATGATTTGAATCAAGATAAATAGTTACAACCAAAGCAAACATCAAGATATTACAATATCATGAAGGGGTTCTCACAAGACTTAAGCACAAGAGGCCAAAACTAAATGACATATCTTATCAAAGATGAAGGTAACAACTATGAAATATCTTAACAAAGATGAAAGTATATCTTAACAAAGATGAAAGCATATCTTAACAAAGATGAAAGCATATCTTAACAAAGATGGAGGTAACAACCATAACAGGTATAAATGCAAACAAGTCATAACTTGAGGTAATCATGTTATAGGTTTAAAGATATCATATGTAACTACATAAGCAAATACCACACATTTGATAACAATCAAGCATAGACAATCAAACAATGTCACAACAAAGTAAGTAAGAAGTTCAATACTTCATGGGGAAACTTTCAAGTTTTAAAGATGAATCACCTAGATGCTTACAAGCAAGAATTTGAAATTCAAACTCAAATATACAAGGAAGCTAACAAGCCAATCCTATATCAATTTCAAATTAAACTCAAAGGGAATGAAATCCAAGTTTGAAATGAAAAATGGGAGATATGAGGGTGAAAACCCTAAAATGAATTACAATTTTCTCATAATGTAAAGTGTTTCTAAAATAGGAATTTTAGAATTCTTTAAATGTTATATGAAAATATACATTAAAATAAGAATTTGGCAAAAAGAATCATTTAAAAGTGATTAAAAATGAAGAAGTTGTGTTATTTTGAATATTTAATAAAAATTAAATAAACAAGTGATCAAAAATAATGAAATGTCTCTCCCAAGGCTTTAACTCAAGACCTTGGGGTCATGGACTCAAAATTTTGCCAATCTTACCAACTCAAGCGTGTGATCACAAATGAAAATGGAAAGAGAAAATGTTAAAATAGTGAAAACCATGAAAAATCACAAAAAAAGATACAAAGAGCCCTCGCTGAGGGTCGAACACTGGTTTACAAGGCATGGCAAGTTCTTAAAGGCAAGGCAATGACCACTGGGGTGGCGATACATCCATGGTATCAAGCCATTCCATTAAATGTTATACCTAAAGGGTGCATTTCTGGGCAACTCTCATGGCAAGCTCAAGTGAAAACACTCCAAAATGATTTCAATCTAATTCCCTCAATTCTCAACCAAAACTGATGAAATAAAAGTCTATCATACTTGATTTTTCATGAGAAATATGATGGTGTCAACCAAATCTTCAAATAGTGCACACATAATGAAATTCTACTGAAAATGCAAGATAACGTTTTGAAATGCATTTTGGGGTCCCATGACCAAAGTAAATGCTTACAAGCTGAGTTTCAAATGTTCACAGAGTCCAAACATGCACTAGACCAAAGTTCAATAGAAATCTTAACTGAAAATACATTATGACAAGAAATTGGTATATGAAATACAAATATGAACGCAATCTGAACATAGTCAAAAAATAAAGAATAAACAGCAAACCGAGTGAATTCAAGCATGTCAAAGGGGTCACACTCAAATTGAAACTAATTCCTAAGAATTGGTGGGCCAGCTGTCAGCAGGAAAAATGCAATTTAGAGGACTGTCAAGTCCTGGCAGTTGAGGTTTACAGCAGAAAAATAATAGCATGTTGACACAAGTAGGTTTCATGAGATTAACAATGGCTTATGAGATTAACAAACAAATCATAGCAGGTTTCAGATATGACATGCCAGGCTGCAAAGCAAGGCAACTATGCATTCAAACCATATGTTTAAAACAACTGACATTACATAAAACAAAGGGACATGCTCACCACTAAAGGCATAAACACCAAACCTGAACATCGTGTTCCTATCCTCATGTATCAAAGTATTAACAGCCCAAATATGAAACTAAACAAAGCTCTGATGGGAATCTGAGTTGGTCCACCTCTCAACAAATTTGGACAGTAAAATAAATGAAGAGCCAAGCACTCTTCACTTATATTATCTGAGTTGAAGCTTAGCCTTGTTATGGTTTCAACAAGGCACAAATGATAGCAACCAAACTGAACCATCAATGTACATACAAGGGAACCTTCTAAGCACTGGATTAAAACCTTAACTAGACTGCCTAAAGTCAAGGATTAGCAAACTCTGATGTATAATATGTTTTCCAAGTATAGAACACTTGATGACAATAGTTAATACACCAAATTCATGACAATGAGAGTTGGTTATTTGTAATGCCAACTTGCCAAGAACCAATCAAATAGAATTTTAAAGATGGTCAACAACTTGTTAAAAAAAAGCACCAATCAATCATGAGCAAACAGATCTGATAATAGTAAAAAGGAAAACAAATACAAGGTGGATCAACATATGTCTTAGCACATCCATGTTAGTCCTTTCAATAAAGACAATATCAAAGCATATTCTGCATAACAAACCGAATATCCAATACAATCATGATGACAACATTCTTAGTGTTTCATTCATTTGATGAACCCAAATGAAATATGCCTTTACAAAGACATAGCCATCAACAGCAGATCATGGAAAACAGGATGAAAACTCAATTGAGCAAGAAAGTTTTGGTCTGAAGACAGGAGCAGCAATACAACCATCATAAAGCCAACACATTCTTTTCAAGACAGACATTAATGCAAGTACAAACAGGCTGAACAGATTCACTTGAGAGCAAAATTCCAACACTAATGACAATCCAAAGTTTTTGTAGTATTGACAGTTATTGCTTTGGTATTTCAATCAATATTGATGAATTGCAATTGTGGTTCCAACAGCAAGTGGAAAATCAAGGTGACAACCAAATTTAAGTTACAAATTGTTCCATTCATACATGATAGAACAGTCACCTCTATACAAGTGTTAATATGGTAAAATGCTTAACAGCAGTGAACATGAACCCAACATAACAATGCTAATCATGTACAGCAAGTTGATGACAACAGTTAATGCCAAAAATCTCATGACAATAACAGTTTCGCCATTGTAATGCCATCTTGTCAAACACCAATTCAAACATTATTTTTAAAATCAGTTACCAATTTGTCAAAACAAACACAAACTAACACAATTCCAAAATGAGTTCAAAACATTGCAAAGTTCAAGATATCCCACAACTAGCTTATTATCCATTTCAAATGACAGAGGCTAAATCCAAACAAATTTATGTTAAGAAAATAGTCTTGACAACAACTAACATAACAATGTCAAATCCCAAATCCTACCATCTGTTCCAACAGAAATAATCAAACATGATGAGTTTTGCTTGAAACAAAAACCAACAACAAATCTTGGTGCTACAACAAAAACAGTCCAATGACCATGCTTAATCTTAATACATCATACAAAAACTAACATATATGCCCCTACGACAGTCCAACTGTCATGAGTTGAACCAACTCACCTCAAAAACCACTTGACAGCACAACTGTAAGTTATAATGTCCAAAAGCACTCAAGCTAGTTAAAACCTACATGATAAGATCCTTGTCCATCCACTAACAAGCTAATATGAGTACTAGGTTTGACAGTACAACAAGAACTCAACATAACAATGTTAACCTCAAATCAACCTATGTTAGACAGATCTAAACTAAAGCACTAAATTGAAGTTTACAAAAAACAAGACAATGTTAAGCATAAACCTCTAAAACCAGGCCTTGACAGTTTTCAAAATGGTTTGGTGTTTAACATATCCTCATCACATATTAAAAAGCATACTTTCACAAAAGTAGTATGTACCAACCAAAGCAAATGACATTCCCACAGCAAACACACATGGTATGGGTTTCACACATATTTGACAGCATAGTTAACAAACTACTTCAACATGGCAATGTACAAGCTTTTCAACATAACCAAACAATACATGTTGATGTATATTTAATGGATGAGTTTATAAGGATATACCTCTTGTAGACTCCTCACAGCAAGCTGGAAGCAAAAAGCAAAAGATCCTTCCCTCATTTGAATGAGCTTGTGAAGTTGCCTCTTCTTGAAAAAAAAGGTAACTTTATGGACAGTTGGACCAAATGAAGTTCCAGTTGTGGTTTGAGGTTATGGAGAGCTAAAACATCATAAATATGAGGTGTCTTGAGTTTTTTGGTAATGGGAAAAGATTTGTGTAGTGGTATAGTGAGAAAAATGCACAAAACTCAAAGCAAAGTGGTGTGAAGGTTGACTTTTTTATTCAAAGTTAATTTGGTGAAACTAATGGTGGGAACTGCTTCAAATGGTCATTTTAAGGATGTGTGTATGGTCTTTGAAGTGGTTTGTGTTTGGAACAAGGACTAGTGTGGAAAATGCAAAGTGACACTTTTGTGGTTTTGTGAATTTCTTCACTTTCAAGCAAAGAGGGAAAGAGTGAGAGTTGTGTGTTCCTTAGGTTTTGGATAGCTCTGGTGTCTCTAAAAGAGTAGAAGTAATCCTCCATTTATAGGCCATGAGAGGTGTTGGGGCAGATTTGGATTTTGGTCTTGGAGGGAGAGTTTTGGGAGAAAATCTGTCCAAGATTTGTTGCAGCTGTAAATCCAAGTCCTTGGCTCAAGGTGATGCACAAATCAAGTGGTATGAAGGACATGGAGGTGACTGAAGTGAGGCTAGAGAGTAGGGAGGCTGCAGCTGCAAGATTTCCTCATGAAAAGTTTCTCTTTCCTCTATTTTTGAATAAAATAATGCAACTTGCAAAGCTTTTCAATTCCTCACTTCTTCTGCATTTCTACTCATCCAACCCTCTCAATATCAGATCAAGACTTGATCAAATGGCTGAGTATGGTTTAAGTGGTTGGCAAGTGGATTTGTGACAAGTTTGAAATGGTGTATTCAAGTGTTAGGACCCCAACTTACATGATTTGAAAATCTCAGTTCATAAGGGCTATGGAGGAGTTCTAGTACTTTTTGGAAATCCCTCATGGAGCTCTACAACTTTCATGTTTTGGGAATTTTCAAATTCCAAGTGGAACTAGGTCAAAAACACCCTTGAAGTAGGCTAAAAACATGACTTGAAAGGCCAAAAACTTCAAATTCCAAGTGTTTTCTCCCTCTTGTGATGATTTTGACTATAACTCCAAATCTATGAATTTTTTGCCCATAGGTCAGTTTTACACTTTTGTAGGGCTTGCCAAGACCTTTCCAACAAGCTTTGAACCACCTCATTTGGATGTGTGGTTAGGAAGTTATGGTCTTGCCCTTTTCAAAACCTTAATTCCCGACTTTTTCGATTACTCCTCAATCCTTGATCCAATGGTCATGAAACTTCATGAGTAGGTATAATATGTTATTAGGAACATATTTGCTTCAAACTTTAAGGTCAAATTTCTTATGGTCAAAGAGTTAACTTTTCGATCAAACGAACGATCGATCGATAACTACCAGATTGATTGTTAATGTTCTGGATCTTATGAGGTCTTGAAACTTCTTGAGTGGACTTTAATAATCCATATGATCTTCATGGACCATGATTCTATCATTGTAACACCTTTTAAATCAAAAGTCAAACCACAATTGACTTTTCCTGATCAGAAACCCTAATCGGGGATCCTGGACTGCACTGTTCTTGATCTTTGGGTGACAACCTCAAATTGGATTGATACTTGACCCAATGTAGTTTCCTTGATAGTGTATAGACTTGTTTAATGGAGAATCAATCAAAGACATTGACTGATCAAACCATCGAAACCTCAATTCTTGATTGTACGGAACCCTGATTCATTTGTATCTTGACAAAGACAAACTTAAAATAGGTTAAGGTTAGATAATCAAATGAATATGATCCTAAAATGATGATGAAGATCTAAGGGGTCAAAATTTGGGGTGCAACATATTATGCTTGTGTTTTGTCTTGTTTTCAGGTACATTTCCTAATAAGACCCTTCCACGAAGAAATGGAGCGAAAAGAGCATAAAACAGAGTTTTAGGTGAAAATTACACACACGATATTCCACATGGCGTTGGCCATGGGGGTAGCCATGACGTGTATGGTTTCTCCCACATTCAAGTTGTCACTTGACCACATCCACCACCTTTTGTATACATGGCGGACGCCATGTCTAGATGGCGAGCGCCATCTTTATATTAGGTGGCCCGGTCAAGGACGGTTGGAGCATGATGCCATGACCAGAGATATTTCCTCCACACGATTTATGAAGGAGCTACGTAACTTCCAAGGCATTATTACACTATAAATAGGACCTCGATCTTTAGTTTTAGGCATTTAGTCTTAGTTCTCAGCATAGGCATATATTCAGAGTTAAAGCGATAAACCGTCACATCGAAGGGTTATCGCACCACTATTGTAACTGAGGTTGGAGCATCGTAGTATAGGAACTTTAATATTTCCGTCATTTTAATTTCAAGTCAAATTTACTTTCCAGTATCGTAAGATTCAAGTCTCCGATTTGGAGTAGGTTTTATTTTACTCGCACTTTTATTATTTACTTTTCGCTTTGCTTTAATTTGTTTAATTTCCGCTTGATTTATTTATCGCTTTTTATTTCAGAGATCTGTTTCTAAGAGTGAACTTAAGAGTGACACTTTGGTTCTTACCTTTGGAAACCGATCACACATTTATTTTTTGCACGATTTATTTATCGCTTTTTATTTCAAATATTTGTTCTCTAAGAGTGAACTTAAGCGTGACACTTTTGTTCTTACTTTTGGGAATTAATAACGCCTTTATTTTTTTGCACGATTTATTTATCGCCTTTTATTTCAGAGATTCGTTTTCTAAGAGTGAACTCAAGCGTGACACTTTTTCTCTTCTAAAAACCAATCACGCATTTATTTTTCCGCACGATTTGCATATCGCTTTTATTTCCAACATTCGTTTTTTGAACCAAACCTAAGAGTGACACATTCGTTCATTAGAAGACCAATCACACACGTTTTATTTCCCTAAATGATTTATTCTACAAGAAAATTATTTATTATGTTTAGCACCGTCATGTCCAGCTAAATCTGTTGTGCTGGGATGTGAGGACCGTCGTTTCGACGATACTCCATATGTTGTATTTGTAGAAAAACTTAGGGGCTATTTTGGATTTTAATGCAACTTTTCTAAACTTAAATTGATTCCCCATTACGTGAACGGGACCGTGTTTCTATTTATGTAGTAATTGTGACTACGTCGGGTAAGATCGAAAGCCGTCTAACACTTTAGATAAGAGTTGGTTAGTTTTTAATTGGTAAAAACAGCGAAAGCGCTTTATTAATTAATTAGGAAAGTTTGGTATATTAGAAAGTGATTTTAAAACTATTTTTGGACGCGTTTATAGATTTAGGGTCCGGTTGGCCGAGCATATGCTGGAAACTCTTTGATATTAAAAGTTTCCAATCAAAGACACTTTGTAACTGAGTCTTAGAGGTAGTTATATAAAAAAAGGACTTCTTCACTTTAAGGCAAGATGTGACCGGTGCAGCGTGAGCGGTTGGTATAGATTAAGGGTCAAGTCTGGTTCCGATTATGCTAACGCGACGATCCCTTTTTAATTAACTCTTTTTCAAGGAAGAAAATATTGCCCCATAAGTATTACTACTTAGACAATAGGAATACTATTTGATCAATGAGAATTACATTCCAATATGCCTTTACTCTGAATTTTAATTCATTCCTTAATTTTTTTTCTCTATGCGCAATACTCTATGGTTCCATTAGCTTTAGATAAACACTATAACAATAGTAATTGATAGATTGGCATTGGTCTCTGTGAGATTGGTGTTGCACCCCAAAATTTGACCAACTACTCATCGCAATTTGGCTCATGTTTCGACTCATTTCATTTTGCATTTGCATACCGCGTACATTGCATTTTTTCAGTCAGATTGACTTTATCGGGATTACAGCCCTCTGACCACGTTTCAGGCAGCTTCATACCATTTCGAATAAGAGGTTTTATTATGAGAATTAGTGCTCGTCCCGGTGTTTTCAGCTCTTGCTGTTATTTTTTAGGATATTTCGGTGTCCGGTTTTTACCGCTTATTCGCTATGTTCGCATATCTGTTCTAATCGATTTAATCGGCTTCCTCGCATTTTTTAGATTTTCCCCTTTATTTTCTAGAATTTTTAAATGGATTTTAATGGATTTAATTGATTTTCTAGATATTAAATAGTTTTTAAATAAGTTTTAGATTTAATTTCTTTTTTAGGAATTACTTTAATCATTTTTAGATATTAATTGGTATAATAGAGGTTAAATCAATTCTTGTTAGATTAATTTCTTTTTAGGATATTAATTTGATATTAATTAGCATTTTAAGGAGTTTAGTTAGATTAAATAGTTTTAATAGGTTTAGTGGACTCTTTTTCTGTTTTTAATAGGTTTAGGAATTCATAGAAATTAATTAGAGTTTAATCTTTTTTTTAATTAGGATTAATTAGGAGAATTGATTAATGGGTTTTTGATTACTTAGCATTAATTTTCGTTTTACATTTAATTTAGTTTTAAGTGAACCATTAATTCAGGCTTTAGTCATTTTAACAGCCATTAATTAGCTTTAATCTGAGTTGGTTTTAATTGGGTTTTTAATTCAGAGTACTAGCCAATTCGGTGGGCCATGTGTCAGCTTTGGAGGCCCACAAACCCCAGTCCACGCTGCCACTTGGCAGTATAAGAGGCCATCCACGCGTGAGTATCTGGGGCCGCCACTTCATTCCCCAGAATTCACCACATGAGGCCACCTCATTCTCCACCTGTCTCTCTCTCCCAACACCTGCCAACACACTCTCCAGGTCTCGAATCTAACTCTTTCATCAGCAACCGCGAACGAACTTCTCTCCATATCAACAAAACCTCACAGATCTTCATCCCATATCCGTTTCCAGTTCTCCAATAACGTCAAACAATTTAGAGGATTGATGTGAAGCGGAATGGAAGAGTTATTTGGTGAAGCGTGTTTTCGGTTTCATTTTGAGGTGAAGCTGAGTTGGGGAAGAAGGGCGTTTTTGCTCACCGGCGGCGGCGGAGAGAATAGAGAGTGAGGCTAGAGTTTCAGAGAGAGTGAGGGAAGAGGAAACTGTGTGTATTGTGGGCTCTGTTGGGCCCAACCCAACTGTTTCGTTTTTGATCCGTACACCCCCCCGTTTTTTCTTCCCCCCCCCCCCCCCTTCCCTGCGTTTTTTTTACTGTTATGATATTGGGCTGGGGCCCAATAAACATCTTTGTTGGCGCACCTCCAATTTCCCAGCGCACCCCCATGGCCATTGGTTTTTCTTTTTTAGTTTTTCTGGATTTTTGCTGTATTGTGGGCTTAAAGCCCAGTTCTGTTTTTTCTGCATTTACACCAGTTTTTCAGGATGTACCCCCCTCCCCTTTTATTTTTAATTTCTCTTGTATTGGAGGTATGCTTGTAATAAGTGTAGATTTTATTTTCCTATTTTCTTTTAGGAATTATTTTCATAGTTAGAATATTATGCATAGTTTTTTATATAATTCATATTCTATTATTTTTAGCATATTATATGATATATAGATGTTAATATAGAATTTTTATTCTAGTTTTCTTTATAGAATATTATAGATTTAATATAGATTTTTTCTATTTTCTTTATAGAACGTTATAGCATTTTAGAATTGTTTTTATGCTATTTTTCTTATATGCAATTTCCTTTTAATTTCTTTAGAGTATTTCTATTGGAATTTAATTGCCGTATTTTAGGAGTAGCATATTATTTCCATTTGTTAGTGGATTTTTCTCCTATTTTCGTTTCTTATCCGATTTTATCTTCGATTTTATTGTTGGCTGGCCGTGTGACATGATTCAATTGGAGAATGATTTTCGATATCATTTCTCTATCTTGTCTTTGACACGGATATCAATACGCTACCTCTTAGAGTTCGATTTCTCGTATAGGTCGAACCATGACGGTCTAAGCGTTACATTGTTCCTGATTCGAGCGTCCTCATCAAGGATCCAGAGAGGAGAAGATTGGAATGGAGCTTGCGCACATGTCAGGAGACAACAAAGCCGCTTCGTTCAACATCATCTTTCTTATTCAAGTCTTCAGGCAACCGGAGAGTGTTGTGAGTTGTATCGTTAGATACGTAGGAAATGACAATCGAGCGGTCTCCCCTCGATCGTTTAGGGTGTTTAGTGTATGTCCCTTGGGTAATATACGACGCACTCGCTCCTACGTCTTAGGTTCTTGCGTGTGTGTCCCGAGTTCCTTCCCGTTTAGGCGTAAGCCTGCTTCCTCTTTGTTCTCGCCCCCGTGCGATCGAAATCCTTTCCTCTCGCATTGAGGCGATCGAGACCCCTTCTCTTGCCCCTGTGCAATCGAGACTCGTTTTCCCGTCGAACTACGTTTGCTCTGATCTCTCGTGCCAGACGAGAGTACGTAGGCATAGGATGCGATATCCTAGCGAGCTCCCTCCCGTTTCCCTTTCTCCCTGTTTTGTTGTAGTTAGTTGAACTACAGCTGCTTTGATTTCTCGTACCAGACGAGAATATGTAGGCATAGGATGCGATATCCTAGCGAGCACACTAACAACTAACTTCTTTGTTCTCTCGCTGCCGTGCGATCGAGACTTTCCCGCTAACGACTGATGTTCCCTTTCTCTTGCCCGAGCGTAATTGAGACCAGACCGTAGTCCTAGTTCCCGTAGGTTCCCATACCTTTGAAACCCGACATACTACGTCCGTTCTACCGCAAACAGATAACGCCTAAGTCTCCGTCGAGCGAGCAGCATACACCTAACTGCTAGAATACATACGCTAGTATCGTCAGTCCTTTCTCTCACCCCCGTGCGATCGAGAACACCCTGTCTAGCCGTAGTTAGCCCGAACTACATTAGCTCTGATCTTTCACGCCGTGTGAGATTACGTAGGCACGAGACGCGACGTCTTGGCGAGCAATATCCCCTGTAGTTTCCCGAACTACGTTGACTCTGACTTTCCCATTGTACGAGGGAATACGTAGGCATAGAGCGCGATGCTCTATCGAGTCAGTTTCTTTCCGTTTAGATTTAGAAGCCGTAGATAGATTGTTTTTTCACCCGTAGACAAACCAGCATGCGTGGATCCCATCGAGTACGATGGACGTGAGGGGTGCTAATACCTTCCCCTTGCGTAACCGACTCCCGAACCCAGACAATGGTTGCGATGACCTTGTCTTATACCCTTTTCGTCAGGTTTTTCTGATCGTTTCCTTTCCCGTTCTGAGGGATAAATAACGAAAGGTGGCGACTCTTCTGTTTTGCCGGCACCTTATTTTCGCGGTAGCGACAGTTGGAGACTCTGCTGGGGAGTTGCGATAGTTTCCTAGGGATCCAACGTCCCTGCGAGAGTCAATCCTAGCGCTTGTTTGCTTGTCTTTAGGTGTTTATTTTTTGTGTGTTGTATGTTGTATATTACTGATGTATTTACATTTCCCGCACTATATTATTATCTGTTGCTATTGTGCTGTTGTGGGAGGGGAGCTCTGATGAGTAATAAGCCAGACCCAGGCTTGAGAGCATATACATACTGTTAGAGTGGATTAGTGGTGGACGTGCTTGCTTTGCTTGCATCAGTTCCCATGTAATTCACACTCAGACGAAGTTCTCTTTGATGACTTCTTATCAGTCCTTTGGACTCGAGGGGCTGTCGGATCTGAGGATTTTTGACTCTGGGAACCGATCATTTGTGATTCAGCTAAGAGAGGCCGCTTCAAGAGATGATGATGCCACACCTTCTGGGTATCGTATCATCATTCTTGAAAGTCTGTGACGCTGATAACCGCATAGGATGCCGAACCTGTGTCAGTTTAGGTCCATACCCGTGAGTGGGAGGGTTTTTGCAGGAAACTTGACTTCCAGCCTACCCGGTATTTTTGGTTTTCTCTCGTCAGAGCGGACTTATCCCGTCAGCAGCGCAGCAGTAATCAGAGCTTTGTGGGGGTTGTGATCCCGTGTTTGATGTATCTTGCATTGCATTTGCATAATCATCTTTGCATCATATTGCATATCATTCTCCAGCTAGCCAAAGCTCTTATCCAGCCTTTGTTTTTCTTCAGAGAGTGATTCTCCTGTGTTTGGTCTGAGCAAGTGTTGATTGTTAGAAGACGACCGAGGGGTTGAAGCAGATTTGAGCAGAATCAAGCAGTGAAGTCAGTTGAAAGTTGTTGGTAGCTATGTCAGAGAGCAACTTCCAGTTTGTTGATACCTTGTCAGGTTTCACTATGACGTCCAATCCTCGGTATGGTTCTATGCCTGATGAAGACTTTCCGCAAGTGAACAACCTTGCTACAACTCGACTTGTACAACCTTCTGTTGAAGATCGAGATCTACATGAGCAGTTTATTGTTTGAAGTGAACGCTCTCCTTCTATTGATACCTCAGACTATCAGGGTGTTGTTTTCCCTGTGCCAAATTCCCGAAGAGAGGTCCCGATAGCAAAGACTGAAGACCCATTGGCTCTCGTGTATGCTAAAAGGTTTCGTGCGTTGGATGAAAGATTCAAAGCCTTGGAAGTTAAAGATGCTGTTAACCTCAATGCTGCAGACATGTGTCTGGTTTCTGGCCTAGTGTTACCGCCTAAGTTCAGAGCGCCGAGGTTTGAAAAGTACAAAGGAGATAGTTGCCTGAAGCAACATTTGGTGATGTTCTGCCGAAGAATGACTTCGTTTGTGCATCACGACAAGTTGATGATTCACTGCTTTCAGGACAGTATGATTGGGGCATCTCTGAGTTGGTATATGCAGTTAGAGGGTAATCAGATCCGATCATGGGTGGATTTAGCCAATGATTTTCTTAAGCAGTATGACTACAATCTTGATGTAGCTCCTAGCCACATGCAGCTGCAAGAATTGTCTCAAGAGAACAATGAACCTTTCAGGAAGTATGTTCAGAGATGGAGAGAATTTGCTGCTAGAGTGCAACCACCGCTTCTAGACCGAGAGTTAAAAGGCATGTTCATAAACTCCTTGCAGAGCCCGTACTTCGAAAGAATGCTTGGAGTTGCACCAAATTTCTCTGAATTGGTAAGGGCAGGAGAACGTATTGAGTATGGTGTAAAAACTGGAAGAATTCAGAATGTTTCGAGCAGTCAGGATGGTGAAACCGAATCTCTCTATAGCTTTCAAACTTAAGATGAAACTGTGGTCAATGCAGTCATGACAGATGTTGGGTATCCTCAAGACGAATCGGTGAAATCTGTTGGTTTTTCGTCTTCTCAGCGGTCGGTATCCTCTGTGTCTCGTTATTCTAGACAGACAATTGTGCCTAGGGCACCACATCGGGAACCTTATGTAGCTCCTCTTGCAAATCCACGAGCCCGTGGCCGAGGTTATCAGAATCAGCGTCAGAATCATAACCGACCTCGTAACAACTTGGAACGAAGGAATGCTCCTTCTCATCCGGTGCATGTGTCGTATAGCCAGATTCTGCCACATTTGATTCAGAATTCTTTGGCGGAACCTAAATCTCTTAAGCTCGTGCCAGAGCCTTACCTTCCTGGGTACAATCCCCATGCTCAGTGTGGATACCACGGTGGATCCCCGGGGCATTCAACTGAAGATTGCAAAGCTTTTCAGGCAAAAGTGCAACAGTTAATCGGCAAAGGGTGCATTTCCTTTCTAGAAGGAGTTTTGGTTGTGCATGACAACCTCTCAGCTGTCTGAGCTTGCAGATTCAGAGGGTTATTTCCAGAGCCCAGTGGTCCAGACGGGCAGACGTCCTCAACATTGGCAGTCCTCAGACTTTTTATCATTTGCATTTGTAGTTTCCTTTCTGTTAGTTACTACTTGCTGTTAAACATTGTTTGTTTTGAATGGTAATATTGATAAAGTGACTATGCATTTTTTTCTGAATTAATCATGTCGTTGTCACTCATTTAATGCATTGCACTGACACTTGCATTTTATTTACTCCACTTTATCACTATGATTAGTAAAGATTGGAGGGAGGATGACAAAACTGAATACTCATAGCCGAGGATCGTATGCTTTCGGATAAAACCCTACCTATGATGTACAAGCATTGTTTCAAATCCCCTAAACACTGGAGATATAAGGAGTTAGTCCCTCGTTAGCCACTTCGAGCCGAGAAGTAGGAGTTTCTTTCGGACTTTTAAACCCTCTCATCTTAACCCGGTGCAGGGTAGTTGTCAGTTAGCTTGACCAAGCGTTCAAGTCTTATAGAGGAGTGTTGCCTTTCGAGGACCAATCACAGTTTATTCCTCTCAAGAGGTCGTACCTCATCAACCGCAGTGGTTAAACCTCACCAATCAGGAGTGAGACAGTTATAACCCTTTCGGAGTAAGCAAGACAACCAGTGTCACACGACTTGTTCCAAGCAAAAGAAAAAAAGAAAAAAGAGAGTTTGCTAAGTAAAAAGAAAAGAAAAACTGGAAAGCAAATACTTAGGCAAAAAACCAGGGTATCCCGCTGGACTTCAAAAGAAATCGAAAAGAACTCAAAAGAGTCAGTCCGGGAAAAAATTAGGGAATCAAAAGAATAAAAGGAAAGGATCTCAACAGAAAAATCCTCAAACAAGGACAAAGTCGTGTGGATACAGACACTGAAAACGAAAGAGGAGTAACTGTCACTCCGAAAACCTTGTGAGTTCCTTAGCCATTCTTCCTAACATTCCTCGAAGAGGCGAGCGCTCGTGCCAGGTTAACTGAACATTAGGATTGGAGATCATTACGTAGAAGGGGTGGGTACGAATCATGACTTGAGCCTAATATCTCTTATTTCACGAACTGTGAACCCGACCACGATACAACCCTTAAAAGACCTAATTGAGGCAGGGTGTATTCTGAAAGCGCATTACGATAAGGTTGAGTAACCTGACTCCTACATGATTTTCTAATCATATCCTTATTGTATTTTTCACTGATCGAATCAACACTACGTTTGAACTCTTTGGTTCATTCGCCACTCACTATCATGACACGTAAATGAGTGACAGCATTTTTTTCAAAAATCTGCATGAACACTGTATTAAAATTACCATTCGTGAATAGACAATTTTAATTGCAGGTCAGTAGTTGATATGAAGGAATTCCAATAGGGAATAGTCAATCAGGACTGAATCATTTAGTAGTATGGATCAGAATGGTATACTGCGAAGCCCTGTGAATTTGGGGCATTGACTTCCAGAGAGTTTGGAATCAGTCAGTCTGAGGACAAGTCCCGAAGGATCGGTTGATTACGGGACAGCTTGTTCGGGAAGCAGTTGTTCAGAAGTGAATCTTCTCGAGACCTAATCAGAGGCAATCCCCCAGAGTTTTTGTAGGTTGAGGGCAGATCCCTCCAGTGTTCAATCAGGGCAGGTTAAGTCGATCAACGCTCGTTCAGGGGCAAGCTACTTCAGAAGTATATTGAAACCCGCCATGCTGAGAGTTGGTTAGTTGAGTATGAATCCTTCCGTTGCACAGATTCCGGGGCAAGCCATCTCGAGGTCGCCTCGTGGCAAGCTGCTTTCTGTTCAGAATGAATTTTCCCAAGAGTCGGATTGGGGCAAGTTGAATTGTGCTAGGGCAAGTTGTTCAAGCGAGTTTGCTCACCCCAGCAAGAGTTTAGTGTCGGGGAATCGTGTCATTACCCTACTAGATAACCTTAACCTTCTGAAAAAGCCTTGCTGTCATTGGATTGTTATCCTACAGCCTAAACTTGTTACTTACCGTGTAACCAAAGTCATTTCCAAAGCCTAGTTCTCGCTTGGCAAACCTCCAAAGCCCAGTCCTCGTCTGGAAAACCTGTAACCAGTTCTCGCCTGGTCTGCCTTTCTCAGAATACGAGTTCTCGTCTGGTGCGTGTCAGCTTTTAAACCAGTTCCCTTCTGGTCGCCTTTTCCTTGACCCACTGTTTAACCACTTCTCGTCTTGCTAACGCAGTTTTAAAGCCCAGTTCTCGTCTGGCAAACCAGCAATCAGTTCCCGTCTGATATCCAAAACCGAGAAGTCAGTTCTCGTCTGACAACTTAAACCCTTTTGCCACCAGTTCTCGTCTGGTAGTCTACCCTCGAATGCGAGTTCTCGTCTAGTATGCCCCTTAAAATCCACTTTTGTTGGTAACCAGAAATAAATCCCTATCACCATAAACTTATCCCTAAACTAGAAAAAGCCTAACTGTACCAGGCCCGATATTCCCGGCGACATGTGCTATCACGTTCCCTAACACGAGGTTCAAATGGTCTCAGTCCTCCATGATTGGTGTTCTACATTTTCCCTTAGGGGGTGATGTTGTTAAATCAGGAAATTTTCTTCAGTAGAGATGTGCAATTAAGATTGACTCTCCTCAGTTGTTTGAGATTGCAGCAAGTTGAGATGGCACTTGTCCTTCATCAGAGTAGGGTCAAGATTATCCTCAGCAGGGCGAGATTAATATCCCCGGCAGAGTGTAGCCATCCTCGGCAGATTGATTGTACATTCCCAACGGTTTAGGATCGAAGTTCTCCTTGACAAGCGGATTTGGGTTTATTTCCCCAGCACTGGGTCAAGGTGCAGTTTCTCGTAGAAGACTATTCGCAAGTGTTCAGCCCTTGATAGCGCAGACTGAAGTCTCCGGCAGAATTGAAATTCCCCACAGAGTTGTATTTTCCCCAGCAGGTAGGAGTGATTCCAGCATCCGGTTACCCTCCTCAACCGAGTTTGCAGTTCCCCAAGAGATTCGAGTCCTTGGAAGCCGTTCAGGCCATGATTGGTTTTCCCCAGTAGAATGTTGAGTAGCTGATGTTGTATTTCCCCATCGGAGTCGTTATCTCCAGGAAAGTTTTGTCGCGGAGGCCGTGCAGTTTATTTCTGCGATTGATATCGTTCCCTTGACAGTTTTTGGTTTGAATACTCGGTTGAGCGGGTCCAAGTTCTCGAAGAGCTTTATTCCCCTGCAGCAGTCAACTGAGTTCGTTTCCCCAGGCGGAGTCCAATTGAGATTGGTGTGACTTCTTCTCCTCGGTAGGATGATTCCTCCTCCCTACCAGAGTGATTCGTTCTCCTTGACAGGAGGATTTTCCCTTCATCATTTATTTTGCTAATGGGGCCATAATATTTTGCATGATTGCATAGCATTTACCCTAAACGCGTAGCATTTCCACCATGTGGAGCATTGCGCCATTGTCAAACATATGCATATGAAACATGAGCTAGGTCGTTACCGTTCTTGTTTTGCAGGTGTTCCTTCGCAGAATGGTTTGCTCAAGATGATTCTTGAATTCCCCAGCGAAGTTGGTTGCTTAAGATGATTCTTAAAATCCCTAGTGAAGTCGCCAGAGTTGGTTGCTCAAGTTGATGCTTAGAATTCCCGGCAGAGTGTTTGCTCAGGATGATTCCTGAAATCTCCAGCAGAGTTATTGGTTCAGGATGATTCTTGAAGTCCCTGGCGGAGTTATTTTTCCAAGATGATTCTTGAAGTCCTCAGTAGAGTTGATTGTCCAGAATGATTTCTGAATCACCTGAAGCAGAGTTACTTGATGGTTCTCCAGAATCCCCAGCGGAGATGTGTCATCCCCAGCAGGTTTTAAACAGAAAAGTTGAAATTTCCCTTATTGACTTACTGATGAAGTCCGACAAAGATGTTGTCGACGTGCCTAGCGACACGATGAGTCCATAGGTGACGATAAGGAATTCTTCTGCAGTGGCGTAGAATGCCCGGCGACAGAAATCAGCTATCATTCACCAGTTACCGAATGATCGATGATCCCTTATTGACTTACTGATGAAGTCCGACAAAGATGTTGTCGACGTGCCTAGCGACATGATGACTCCATAAGCTACGATAAGGAATCCAGCTATCCTTCACCGGTTACCGTGTGACCAATTCGTCAGCAGAGTTGTCGTGCAACTATTATGCTCAATGTTGAAGATGTTCCTACCAATCGGAGTACCGTGTACAAATCTCCAGTTACCGTGTAATCGGTGATCCCTCGATGATTTGAGGACGCAACGATATCAGATAAATCAGAGAATCATCCTGACGGAGGTTCAGATCATTATTTCTCCAGCTAGTTGTCGTGCAGCTATTATTTCAGTTTCCGAAGATTTGTTCCCATCATAGTACCGTGTACTTGTGCAGTTGGCAAATTTCTGGGTTTTCTTTTGTATTCAACCGTCTTTTACCTTTGAATGATTGAAAGTCGTTCGCTTCTCAACCCTTCAGGTCCAAGCCGTTTGAATAGGGGCAGCTGTTGCACCCTAAAATTTGACCAACTACTCATCGCAATTTGGCTCATGGTTCAACTCATTTCATTTTGCATTTGCATACCGTGTACATTGCATTTTTTCAGTCATATTGACTTTATCGGGATTACAGCCCTCTGACCACGTTTCAGGCAGCTTCATACCATTTTGAATACGAGGTTTTATTTTGAGAATTGGTGCTCGTCCCGGTGTTTTCAGCTCTTGCTGTTATTTTTTAGGACATTTCGGTGTTCGGTTTTTACCGCTTATTTCGCTATATTCGCGTATCTGTTCTAATCGATTTAATCGGCTTCCTCGCATTTTTTAGATTTTCCCCTTTATTTTCTAGAATTTTTAAATGGATTTTAATGGATTTAATTGATTTTCTAGATATTAAATAGTTTTTAAATAAGTTTTAGATTTAATTTCTTTTTTAGGAATTACTTTAATCATTTTTAGATATTAATTGGTTTAATAGAGGTTAAATCAATTCTTGTTAGATTATTTTCTTTTTAGGATATTAATTTGATATTAATTAGCATTTTAAGGAGTTTAGTTAGATTAAATAGTTTTAATAGGTTTAGTGGACTCTTTTTCTGTTTTTAATAGGTTTAGGAATTCATAGAAATTAATTAGAGTTTAATCTTTTTTTTTAATTAGGATTAATTAGGAGAATTGATTAATGGGTTTTTGATTACTTAGCATTAATTTTCGTTTTACATTTAATTGAGTTTTAAGTGAACCATTAATTCAGGCTTTAGTCATTTTAACAGCCATTAATTAGCTTTAATCTGAGTTGGTTTTAATTCAGAGTACTAGCCAATTCGGTGGGCCATGTGTCAGCTTTGGAGGCCCACAAATCTCAGTCCACGCTGCCACTTGGCAGTATAAGAGGCCATCCACCGTGTGTATCTGGGGCCGCCACTTCATTCCCCAGAATTCACCACATGAGGCCACCTCATTCTCCACTTGTCTCTCTCTCTCCCAGCACCTGCCAACACACTCTGCATGCACCCATGTGTCCTCCTCTCCCTCTGCATGCAGGGCCACTTGTCGCATCCTCCTTCACCATTTCCCCTCACCGGCCGGCCATGCATCTGCCACCATAGCTGCCGCAACTGTCGCCAGAGCCACCGCAACGGTCACCGGTAACTAAAACCGTCGCCGGAAACTGCATAATTCACCAGAAGATCCACCATCTTCATCAACTCTTCACCAGATCTTCAACAATCTTCATCACCAAATCAACAATGAAATTTCATCCGATTCATCATCTTCATCCTGCATTTATCATTCTCCGATCAACTTCCGCAGATCCTCAAGAACATCATCGAGTTCTTCGCAAGTTCTCCAGATCTTTCTCTTCTCCGCCATGAACATTCAACGTGTTCATCAAGTTCTTCATCAATATCCTTCATCTTTTCCCCATATCGCGTATGAACTTCATCATCTTCCTCCAGTTTCTCATCAGAAATTCCCCGAAACACTCATGAATCTTCATCTTCAACCTTAATCGATCCCAGAAATTCCCAGAAATCCCTCAAACCTCAAGAACACTCAATCTTCTCATAATTTCTTCAAGATATCCATTCAAGATCCACCGTAATCTTCATCAAACTCCACCGTGTTCTTCATTCCAGATCCTTCCAAGATTCTTCATCTTCATTTTTTTGACGAACCAGCTTCTCCAGGTCTCGAATCTAACTGTTTCATCAAAAACCGCGAATGAACTTCTCTCCACATCAACAAAACCTCACAGATCTTCATCCCAGATCCATTTCCAGTTCTCCAATAACGTCAAATAATTTAGAGGATTGATGTGAAGCGGAATGGAAGAGGTATTTGGTGAAGCGTGTTTTCGGTTTCGTTTTGAGGTGAAGCTGAGTTGGGGAAGAAGGGCGTTTTTGCTCACCGGCGGCGGCGGAGAGAAGAGAGAGTGAGGCTAGGGTTTCAGAGAGAGTGAGGGAAGAGGAAATTATGTGTATTGTGGGCTTAAAGCCCAACCCAACTGTTTCGTTTCTGATCTGTACACCCCCCGTTTTTTCTTCCCCCCCCCCCTGCGTTTTTTTTAGTGTTATGATATTGGGCTGGGGCCAAATGAACATCTTTGTTGGCGCACCTCCAATTTCCCAGCGCACCCCCATGGCCATTGGTTTTTCTTTTTTAGTTTTTCTGGATTTTTGTTGTATTGTGGGCTTAAAGCCCAGTTTTGTTTTTTCTGCATTTACACTAGTTTTTCAGGATGTACCCCCCTCCCCTTTTATTTTTAATTTCTCTTGTATTGGAGGTATGCTTGTAATAAGTGTAGATTTTATTTTCCTATTTTCTTTTAGGAATTATTTTCATAGTTAGAATATTATGCATAGATTTTTATATAATTCATATTCTATTATTTTTAGCATATTATAGGATATATAGATGTTAATATAGAATTTTTATTCTAGTTTTCTTTATAGAATATTATAGATTTAATATAGATTTTTTCTATTTTCTTTATAGAACGTTATAACATTTTAGAATTGTTTTTATGCTATTTTTCTTATATGCAATTTCCTTTTAATTTCTTTAGAGTATTTCTATTGGAATTTAATTGTCGTATTTTAGGAGTAGCATATTATTTCCATTTGTTAGTGGATTTTTCTCCTATTTTCGTTTCTTATCCGATTTTATCTTCGATTTTATTGTTGGCTGGCCGTGTGACATGATTCAATTGGAGAATGATTTTCGATATCATTTCTCTATCTTGTCTTTGACACGGATATCAAGACACTACCTCTTAGAGTTCGATTTCTCGTATAGGTCGAACCATGACGGTCTAAGCGTTACATTGTTCCTGATTCGAGCGTCCTCATCAAGGATCCAGAGAGGAGAAGATTGGAATGGAGCTTGCGCACATGTCAGGAGCCAACGGAGCCGCTTCGTTCAACATCATTTTTCTTATTCAAGTCTTCAGGAAACCGGCGAGTGTTGTGAGTTGTATTGTTAGATACGCAGGAAATTACAATCGAGCGGTCTCCCCTCGATCGTTTAGGGTGTTTAGTGTATGTCCCTTGGGTAATATACGACGCACTCGCTCCTACGTCTTAGGTTCTTGCGTGTGTGTCCCGAGTTCCTTCCCGTTTAGGCGTAAGCCTGCTTCCACTTTATTCTCGCCCCCGTGCAATCGAAACCCTTTCCTCTCGCGTTCAGGCGATCGAGACCCCTTCTCTTGCCCCTGTGCAATCGAGTCTCATTTTCCCTTTGAACTACGTTTGCTCTGATCTCTCGTGCCAGACGAGAGTACGTAGGCATAGGATGCGATATCCTAGCGAGCTCCCTCCCGTTTGCCTTTCTCCCTGTTTTGCTGTAGTTAGCTGAACTACAGCTGCTCTGATTTCTCGTATCAGACGAGAATATGTAGGCATAGGATGCGATATCCTAGCAAGCACACTAACAACTAACTTCTTTGTTCTCTTGCTACCGTGCGATCGAGACTTTCCCGCTAACGACTGATGTTCCCTTTCTCTTGCCCGAGCGCAATTGAGACCAGACCATAGTCCTAGTTCCCGTAGGTTCCCATACCTTTGAAACCCGACATACTACGTCCGTTCTACTGCAAACAGGTAATGCCTAAGTCTCCGTCGAGCGAGCAGCATACACCTAACTGCTAGAATATGTACGCTAGTATCGTCAGTCCTTTCTCTCACCCCCGTGTGATCGAGAACACCCTGTCTAGCCTTAGTTAGCCCGAACTACGTTAGCTCTGATCTTTCACGCCGTGTGAGAGTACGTAGGCACGAGACGTGACGTCTTGGCGAGCAATATCCCCTGTAGTTTCCCGAACTACGTTGACTCTCACTTTCCCATTGCACGAGGGAATACGTAGGCATAGAGCGCGATGCTCTATCGAGTCAATTTCTTTCTGTTTAGATTTAGAAGCTGTAGATAGATTGTTTTTTCACCCGTAGACAAACCAGCAAGCGTGGATCCCATCGAGTACGATGGACGTGAGGGGTGCTAATACCTTCCCCTTGCGTAACCGACTCCCGAACCCAGACAATGGTTGCGATGACCTTGTCTTATACCCTTTTCGCCAGGTTTTTCCGATCGTTTCCTTTCCTGTTCTGAGGGATAAATAACGAAAGGTGGCGACTCTTCTGTTTTATCGGCACCTTATTTTCGCTGTAGCGACAATTGGTAATCTTTTATATTACTCTGACGTACTCCGTATACTTGCGGATAGCACGCATCAGTGGAGGATACGACACCTGCTGAGTGAATCAACGGATGACCTAAAATACAACTATAAGTCAGTTGGATGTCCATGACGAAGACTGTAGTATTGAAAACCTACGGTCCCACCTTGATTTCCAATTTTGCCTCACCGACAACTAACCTCTTTGATCCATCGAAAGCTCTGACCACCAGATCACTAGGCCTAAGCATCACTCCTTCTGCATTCAACTTAATCAGCGCTTTCTTGGACAATACATTGAGAGAAGATCCAGTGTCGACCAGCACATGGGATAAGACAGCACCAGTGCATTCCATAGTGATATGCAAGGCTTTGTTATGATTTCTTCCATTAGGGGTTAAGTCGAGATTAGTGAACCGCAAACCATTACTAGAATTAACATTAGTAACGACCCTGTTTTTTGTCTACATGTGAACTTTTAATTTATCTTAAGAGAGGGAAGGGAAAAAAAATATAATTAAACCCATAAGTGCGTGCAATACAACAACACTAAGAGATTTTGGAATCGAGATTGGTTATACAAAGGAAATGTATTAGCACCCTAAGTATCTACAGTATTTTATAGGAACCTCTTGCGTATTTTTGTGCTTATTGTTGATAAAGTCGTTTGCTGTGTATTGGGGATTAGTTGACTGTTTTGAGTGAGTGATATGAGATATTTTTGTTGTTTTGGTAATTTGAAATGGTTTGAGGTAAAGGTATGGGAACCTAAGGGTTTTATTTAGTACTATGCTCGCTAAGATCTCGCAATCTTATGTCTACGTATTCTTAAAAGGAAATTGAGAAATCAGAGTGTTCGTAGTTCCACCTACTAATGGGTGGATTTGGGTTTGTTGGGTTTGAGAGAAGAGACAAGTTGTCATCTTAAGGGAGATATATCACCTATTCACCACAAACATTTTGAGAAAGTAATAAGGGGAGAAGCTTTAAACTTGGATGTAGAAAATTCAGAGTAATGACACATCTTCTTTTAAATGAGTCTTTGCATATTAAGAGAGGGACCTTGACTTAGATATAGAATCAACAAGTGTGCCACTTACATCACTTAAATGAAATAAGTATTTTTGTACCATAATAAGAGAAAGACTCCAACTTAGATTTTGAATCAACAAGTGTGCCACATACATCACTTAAAAACGGAAAACATTTTGAGAGAAAAGTTTAATTGGAAGTTTCGTGAAATATGAGGGATATCTCTCCCATAGATATGACTCATGTCTCATCTCTGGGGAAGTGTTTGAGTTTGAAGCCAAAGTCTGGCTAGGGTTTAACTTAAAGTTTAAAGGTTTGAAGCCACAAGGGGCAGGGTGTTTGACTTTAGGACTTCAAAAGGGAGTTATCATATCTTTGTTGAAGAGTTTTAAGTTTGAAGTCTAACTTCCTTATATAAAGCCCAAAAGGAGGCTAGGTTGATTGTGAAGTTTTCTTGTACAAAGCTCAAGAGGAGGCTAAGTTGATGAGGTTGTAACTTCAACATGGGGAACCTATTGGTTTGACCTAGGTTGTAGTTTAAGGGTATCCTAATGTTTTTGTGTATAAACATAAAGGGAAAAGATAAAAAGGTTTGCTTTCTAGGATCTCGCAATCCTATGCCTACATATCCTAAAGAAGTAAGTGAGAGCAATTGTAGTTCAGACATAAGACCGAAGTATAATAAATGTCAAGAGAAACTTAATAAAGTAAGTTCATTTGAGCTTTTAAACAAATATGGTCATCGAGGATGACATGAGTATGGTATGATTAAGCATGTGGGACAATATATGAATGTACATCCATCAAAGAGATATATCTATCATGGTATAAGTTTATGAAGGAAATACTTGGACATGTGAGCAAAGATTTAATAAATGGAAGCAATTACAGAGAAGTTCAAGCAAGTATGTATTCAAGATGAATCAAAGATTAGATGAACACTTAAAGGTAATCAAAAACCTTAGTGAAAGTTTAAACAAGAAAGTTCCTGAGCAAGACATTCAACCATGGTTGAATCAAGGGCTTTAGGGAATCCAAACTCAAGTGGAAGCCCTAGTTGTTGCAACCCAAAATTTGCCCAACATTTTCTCTACCTAGCTTATGTTTCATTTCATTCACATTAGCATTATCATTTGCATTTCATTGATATGTATGCAGGAGATCAAGAGATATGATTACCAATCAAGGGCTACACAAGGCTTTGAAGCTAGTTAAGAGGGTTATTCAAGGGTTTAAGGGTTTATATCCTTGTCAAAGAAGTAAAAGATCCTCAGAGAGAGTGATTGAAACCAAGTATGTGGGTCTCTTAACTTGAGAGTTATAGGGAAGACCATCAGATGATTCTAAAGCCATGAAGTTGGACTTGAGGTCTTGAGAGAGCTCATGAGAAATGTTGAAGATCACTTTGAGGCCTAGACAGGTCATTGTGCAAGATTAAGAAGCCTCAGCCATGAGTGGTACAATTAGGGTTTGACTGGGTCAACCCTAAATCAACTGATGATTTGGAGAAGATTGAGACCTAATCCAAGAGCTATGTGATCATGGATTGATACATTGATATGTTCTAAGGATGATTCCAAGGTCAACTCATCATGATTGAAGAGTTTGAGAAGTTTCAAGCTAGGGTTTCTAAGACTTGACAGTGTGAAATCCCCTAGTTTGACCTATGACTTCAAGGCTATTTAACTCAAGATAGGATCTTCATCTCATCTTGACCCCAACATGATTGTTGTAGAGCTTTATCTTAGCTTTAATTTGAGTACTAGAAGTCCTTGATAGGGTTTATAGAACTCAAGTTATGAGCCATACAAGTTACAAGTCATCTGAGGCATGTGAATTTGGAGCTTGAAAGTTACCCAACGTGAATGACACTTTTGCCCTAGAAGGATGATTCCTATGAACTTTTGGTAAACATGAATGTTGTTCCTTATTCTCTTAGCTTTACATAGAGTACTAGAAGTCCATGATTGGATTTGTAGAACTCAAGTTGTGGCTTTGACAAGTCAAGGGTATTTTGGGAAGTTGTGATTATGGGTCATTTTCACCAACTTAGACATCTCAAATGAAGTTTTGTTTAACTTGAAATTTGCTCAAAATGGGGTTTTAACTTTGGCCATGTATCAAGGAGGCATTTAAATGGCTCAAGTAGATACTTGATTCAAGGAATTTTGAAAAAGGAAGAATTAGAGGGCATTAAAGATCAAAAATTCAAAATAAATGTTATGTATGCAAATAAGGCAAAGTAATAGCATTTTTTTTGAATGGAAATTGCATTTTGGAAACAATGACATCATTAAAATTTAGGTTTGAGTTCATTTTCATGGCCTTTTGCTTTGTTACTTCAAAAGGAAGTTACATCTCAAATCAAAGCCCTAGGATGAAAACAAGGGATGAATCCCCACCATTCAAGTTCAGTAACTCACAAGGAGTGCAAGGGAAGTTTCCTGAAGGAGAAATAGAGGAGATATCGTAACTGCCATGAATGAGATTTTGAAGAGAAATTGAAATTTGAATTTCTCATTCTGAACCTTTGAGAAGGATCAGATCATTCAGTTACATCCTATATAAGTCTATGAGTGCATTCAGTTCATTTTTTGGTGAAGTTTGAAGCCTGAAGCAGAGAGTGAAGTTGGAGTTTCAGAGGTGCAAGTGAGAATCGGAATCTGAGTTCAAGGGCAAATCAAGATCAATTGAAGATTTCATTGTCTTCAGCAAGTGATTTGGAGTGTATCTGCACTTTCTTGAAGGCTGAAGAATGCAATAACTGCTTCTGTTACAAGCTTGAACACAGGTTGGTGCCTTTCACTTTTGTGCTTAATTTACGTAGATATAGATAGAAATTCATAGGTGGTTAGGATTCTGGTGATATGTAGTTGGATTTAGGATCAAAAACTGGTGAATTAGAGACAAAATAGGTTGATGATCAATTTCTGTTAAGGCTCGAATCAAGCAATTCTTGGACTGTTAATCAAGTTTGGATAGTGTAGAATGATCACCATAAGATGAGGATTACATTCGTGCCATTAATTTAGGCTTTGGTGAGAATCAAGATTGAAGTGCATTTTTGAAAGTGCTATCGGGTTTTGGAATTTAGAATGAGTTAGATGATTCTAATGAGATATTCATGATCAGCATTAAATTCTGAAGAGAATGATGTATGGTTTGTCAGTTTTTCTTGACCTGTGTAAGTCGCTTCGCCGGAGAAGACGGTGGCGCCACCGTCTGTAAGTTCCCCCCAATCTGAAATTCAAATGGAGAAGAAAGTTGTGGGCCATTAGATCTTGTCTGAAGCTTGACCTAGTAACCATCATACACGGCCACGATTGAGCTTTGAATTCTGACTTTGACCTCAAGTTAAACGGCGTCATAGGCATTAATGCGCTGACAACATAAGGACTCGTTGGATGTGTTGACCGGTAACTGCATCGTGTGATCAAAGCTGTGCCACATAACCAATTCCAATACGCAGCGTTTTGATTAGTGAGAGTAACCGAGCTTAATACTGAATTAATGTTCACACCCCCCTTTGGGCCCAACCCACACATTGAACTGGATTTAATTGCTATTTGCAACGTGTTTTTTTATTTTCTTTTTCTTTTCTTTATTTTTGTGCATTTCATACTAGTTTGATTTTAATCCATTAAAAATAGGAAAATTAGTCAATAAATCCTGAGATTTATTCCCCTGATTCATGAATGAGGCTAGAAATTTTAGGAATAAAAAAATCATGATTAGCCTCTATTTTCATTTTATTAGGATTTTTCACATTTTATTTGACAATAAAATTGTATTGTTTGCTTCATCTGTTTGTTGAATTTTGTTTGAGCAATTGGTATAGTTTCTTGGCTGGATTTTTGGCTTGTGATTAGGTTATATATGCATGTTCCCCTCAGATTTTTCTCACATTTTTTTGATGAATTTAGGTGTTGTTTTAGGACTAGAACTTTAGGAGCTCCCTTGTAGGGTTTAGTTGTGATACCTTGAGGTTTAAGATTTTATTGGAGGACTTAGGGAATGAATTAGGTCCTGATTTTTTAACTATAGGTTATTAGTGAATGCATGTTCCCATAGAAAAATAATCATATTTTAAGAATGTGTTTTGATATTTTTGATAGAATATTCTACTTGTTTGTTCATTTGGTGTTTCAATGTTGATGATTGGTTTGGAATGGACTCAAAGTTGGGCTTCCTTGCATAGTGGGCTTCTGGATCTCATTGGAGGACATCATGGACATGATGAAGCTTGTGTGAAGTTGCTGGTGGAGCTTGGATTGGAGCTTTTCCTCTTTTTTTTGTTAGCTTTGTGTAGCTTGTAAGTTTAGGGCTTTAGGAGAGAGCTTTAGAAATATATATTTCTTCAAATAATGGTTGGTTTGGTTCCCATTCCATTCTCATCCTATGATTCAAAGTCCTCATATTAAAGTCTCATCTCTCCTTTGGAGGGATGTGTGACATTTACAACGAGTAGAACTTTTGAGGATGCCTCTCTCTGATAACTGGTTGAGTGTCAGACAGGATTCCTTTGGTTTTCTGTCTGCTTCCCATTATCAGGAAATCATCTTATTGATTCTATTCATTCTTGGTGGAGCCTATTGAAGATTGAAGCTTGAAGATGGAGTACCTTTCATTCTCCTGAAGATGAAGGACTTGAAGAACAGTTACAGACTATGGACTGGACTGCTGTCAGAAGACTGCTTTACTGTGAAGTTGTGGAAGTTGTTGATGTGCTTTCTTGACTGTCTGTTTTCTTTCTGTTCAACTATATTGATGTGAATTGATTGGTGTGATGCATTTAGATTAGGTCATGTAGTTGAATAAGCTTAAGAGCATCCTAAGGGTCGAGTTTCTCCCCTTGCTTGTATTGCATTAGAGGTAGAGTCTCTCCCTCTGCTTGTATTTTTACTGTATGGCTTTGCTTGCTGGTATTCGGTAGAGCTCTGCTCCCTTGCCTGTGTGGTTTGTGATTTGCTTGATAGCATTCTATTTTATTCTATTATTTTTGCAGTTATTCATATCTGGATTGAGGTTGAGACGAGCTTGTGGAGGCTGATGCCCCGCACACATTTCCTCCCTCACTTGCATTGCATGCATTTTATACTGTTTACTGTTTACTGTTTAAGTTTATGCTTTATCTGTTTCTGTTTATCATTGACATGATCCCCTAGGAATCTCACTTCCTTTGATAAGGAAGTGATGATTAGAACTTTAGGTTGAAACCTATGCATGATAACTTCTAGGAGATCCCAGTTTCAAACCTCAACCATAGGATGAATCCTTGGCATGACAACATTAGGACTTGATAGTCCCCCATTAGTTGAACCTGTTCGTTCTCTTCTCATCTCAAAACAAATTAAAATACAGTAATAAAGTTTAACTGACGTCGTACGTTACGAGCCTTAAGCTATCTGAGAAAGGATTGTTGGAGAGTTTCTTTTCAACAGTCTGGATGTTTAGTATGGTACCCTTTGGGTGACATGCGACGCATTCACTCTCAGGTCATAGTCTCTAGTGCGACATTAGTTGCAAACAACCATAAAAAACAGTTCTTCCGTAAAAGACAGAAAACAAACTTCAAATCTTTTGCCCCGTGGGCCCATAATTCAAAGGAAGCTTTTCTTAAGAAAAGAGTGTCGTTAACTCTCAGTTCTACCGCAAATGGTAACGCCTAAGTCTCCAAGGGTCGAGTTGCATACACCAAACTGCTGGAACTGTTTGTTAACCCTACTCGGAAAAACAGATGAATCTGAATTATCGTAAACCGTATTATCCCGAACTATGTAAGCTCTGATCTCTCATATCTGTTGAGAGTACGTAGGCATAATACTGACATATTGGCGAGCCACCTTTCCCATAACCCATAGTTAGCCGAACTACGTTGACTCTGATTTCTCATTCTCTGATGGGATTACGTAGGCATAAAGCGTGACGCTTTGCCGAGTCATTTTCTTTTCTTTTCAGACCAGCCTTGATAGGTAGATAGTAAAACCAACCCGTCAGATAAACACAACAAGTGTGGATCCCATCGAGTACGATGGACGTGAGGGGTGCTAATACCTTCCCCTTGCGTAACCGACTCCCGAACCCAGACAATGGTTGCGACGACTTTGTCTTATACCTTTTCGTCAGGTTTTTTCCGATCGTTTCCTTTCCCGTTCTGAGGGATAAATAACGAAAGGTGGCGACTCTTCTGTTTTTCCGGCACCTTATTTTCGCGGTAGCGCCAGCTGGCAACTCTGCTGGGGACTTGATAGTTTCCTAGGGATCCAACGTCCCTAATGCGAGTCAATCTGGGGATCCAACGTCCCCTGCGAGAGTCAACCCTAGCGCTTGTATGTTTACTTGTTGGGTTTTATTTATCGCATTTATTTCCCGCATTTTATTTTCAGTATGATATGATTATCTATGCTGTTGTGGGAGGGGCATTCTGATGAGTGAGAAGCCAGACCCAGGCTTGAGTGTACCTAGCATTAGTTGTAGAAATTAATGGGCGCGTGCTTGCTTTGCAGGCACTAGTGTCTCATGAAATCCACGCTCAGACGAGGTTCTCCCGGTTGACTTCTTTTCTGGCCCTTTGGGCCTGAGGGGTTGTTGGTTTGGAGGATTGTCGACTCTGGGGACCGATCATTTGGGATTCAGCTAAGTGAGGCCGCTTCAAGAGATGATGATGCCATACCTCCTGGGTATCGTATAATCACTCTTGAAAGTCTGTGGCGCTGATGACCGCATAGGATGTCGAACCTGTGTCAGTTTAGGTCCATACCTGTGAGCGGGGTCGGGTTTGTTGCAGGAAACCTTAACCTTCAGACTACCTAGTTTTCTTGACAATGAATCAGTTTTGTTGGTATTAGAGGTTCTCATCATCAGATTTGTGTTTGTTCTTGACAAAGAAGATTTATGGTCTGGTATCAGGGGTTCTTATCATCAGAGATATGTTTGTTCTTGACAGAGCAGATTGTGGCCCTTCTCCGCAACAGCACAGTCGTCTTGATCTCCTGCTGCATGATTGCATTCTGCATTGTTGCATATTCATTTGCATGTCATTAATGTGTGTCTGTGTTGTAGGTACCGTTTCCCCCGGTTCAGGTTTTCTTGCCTTCTGTTGTGCCATTATGGGTTCTTAGAGGAAGACTGTGGCCTACAAGCTCCCCGCTCCTGATGTTGTTCAGTTGTCAAGTTTGATTGCTTTGGCAGATGATTCTGTGAGAGGTGAATTCAGAAAGTCTTATGGGAAACTGCTCAGCTTGGTTCGTAAACCTTCCGTGTATGAGTTGAATGGGTTATATGCCTTGCTGCAGTTCTACGATCCTCCTTTGAGATGCTTTACCTTCCCAGACTTTATTCTCGCACCTACCCTAGAGGAGTATACTGATTTGTTAGGTGTGCCTATCAAGAGTTAGATGCCCTTTGTTCATATGGATGCTGAGCCTAATCTGGCTAGTCTAGCTCTTTCGCTTCATCTGGATGCCTCTGAGTTGGTCTTGTCTAGTTGGAACGGGGTTCCCGGTTTCTCCTTCCAGTTCTTAGTGGGAAAGGCCCAGCAATGTGCCAAAGACGGTTGTTGGATCGTGTTCAATGCCATCCTTGCTCTCTGCATATATGGCATCATTATGTTCCCTAATATGCCTGACTTTGTAGACTTGGACGCCTTTCACATCTTTGCAGCAGGGAATCCGGTCCCTACCTTGATTGGAGATGTCTATCATTCCTTCCATTACAAAAATGAGAACATAAGGGGCAAGAATGTCTCGTGTTGTGTGCCCATATTCTATAGATGGCTTGATAGTCACCTACCCAAGAAGGGTCCCTTTGCTTCATCTGCAGCCACAGCTGAGTGGTCTGAGCGTTTGATGAGTCTATCAGCGGAGGATGTTGCCTGGTTTGATAGAGATAGGTTGAGTACTGAGATTATCTTCAGCTGCAGCGGGTTTCCGAATGTGCCTTTGATAGGCAGGAAGGGTTGTATCAACTATAATCCAGCTCTGCTTGTCCGACAGTTTGCTTATGCTTTGAGAGCTCTGCCAAAGGATGAAGAGGTGTAGGAATCTTTGTACCTCACTGGTCTTCTAGAGGGGGATATGTTATCTAAGCTTCAGCACACTTGGAATGGTATCAGTAGACAAGGGAAACCATTGCTGGGAAAAAGCAATAGCCAAGCCTACGCTCCGTATGTGACCTGGATCAGAGCCAGAGCAGAGATCATAGGGATGTCGTTTCCTCCTGCCAAGCCAGAAAGCCCTCCAGTGATTGAAGAGCCTACTACCGTGCCTATTCAGCAGTATAATCAGGTGTTGGCTGAGAGAGATGAGTTGAAGAAGGCAAATGAAGAATTGGAGAAAGAACTGGCTCAGCTCAGAAGCGAGAGAAGTGAAGTCGTCCATTCCTTCAAGAGGCAAACAGAGCTGGTAAACAAGTTAGGCACGGATTTGACTAAACAGATAGCTGAGCGTGAACGCTTGGGTCTGGACTTCAAATCTGTCAATGACGTACTGGCCACTAAGAAGCAGCACTTGGATGAAGCGTACAGAATAATATCCAAGTTTAATCAGCACTGGAATGCCACTCTAGCCAACGGCAAGGAACGGGAGGATAAACTGAAACAGCAGATATCCAAACTGAAAGCCCAGGTGAAGGCTAGTGAGAAGATGTTTGATGAAGAAACCGCTTGCAGATATGCCGCTGAAGACTGGCTGAGCAAGGCTCTCGCTAACCTGAAGGAGCACAAACAGATGTTTGAATCTAAGAAACGGAGGTTAGAAGATTGTTTCGACGAAGGAACACGGGAAGACTCAACTGAAGGTCTTCAATACACTATTGTGCAGAGGGAGTTACTCATCGAAGGGCTGCTCACTCGGCCTGATTATCCAGAAACGAGGGGTTTGTTAGAAGAGTTTCGCGCCCGTGGCCGTGCTTGACTATATTTGTAATCCTTTTGTTTTGATCATTGTTGTATGCTGACCATCACCAGACTTGTTGGTCGAGGTCATGCTATTGATTCTGTTTGTACTCAGTGACGTTGTATGTTGCCTTGATGGGCTTTCTTTATATATATATATGAGATGTTATTTCCATGACTGGATCCAGACTTCTTATTATTGTCACCGGCACTCAAGCACTAGAATCGGGGGAGAAATCTCCCTAACACACAGACACACGTTTGCATTTGCATGACGAGCACCTTGTTGTTTTTTCTAACCCTTTGTGAATGCAGGTTGTTCCAGGATTGACCGAAGACCGATCCACCGCTATCTGACCAGAGCGAATCAAGCTAGAGCAATGGAACAAGTGCAAACTGACATCCAGGAACTCCGAGAGAGGATGGACCGCTTCATGGAGCTCATGTAAGTGGTTGCCAACGGCCAAGACCAACTCAAAACATTGGTCCAGCCTCTGATCTCAAGGGTTGACAGCAACGGTGTGCTTCATGGAGGGAGCGTTCCAGTCCCTCCACCTATTGAAACTCCTAAGAATGGCATCCCTGTGACCGGGGGGAATGGAAGTGGTAACGGCAATGTGATCACTAACATCGGGCTCAATGGTAATACGACTGGCATCGGTAACGGAAACTTTTAGGCCAATGGCAACGCTGGACTAGGCAATGGCAACACAGGTGCTGGAAATCTGTATGGGCCTAATGGCACTCAGCCATGGCTAGAAGATCGCCAAAAAGATTTGTTCTCACAGAGGAGTGTTGAGGGAGAACTGACTGCTGAGGCACGTCTGAGGTTTAAAGCACTCGAGGACAAAATGAAGAGTTTCGAGAACCAGAACACTATGGGTGTCGACATGGCTAAACTGGGATTGATTTCTGATTTCAAGGTGCCTCCTAAATTCAAGGTACCCGACTTTGAGAAATACAAGGGCACCACTTGCCCTCGGGTCCACTTAAGGTCATACTACCGAAAGATGTCCGCTCACTCTGAAGATGAGAAGTTGCTGATGCACTTCTTTTAGGATAGCTTGTCTGGGCCATCCTTGGAATGGTACATGGGTTTGGAACCCACCAGTGTGCGTACATGGAAGGAACTGGCTGAGGCCTTTGTACACCATTATCAGTATAACAGTGACTTGGCTCCGAACCGGGTTCAACTGCAGAACTTGTCACAGAAGAACAATGAGGGGTTCAAAGAATACGCCCAGCAATGGTGTGAATTAGCAGCTAGAGTTCAGCCGCCGATGGTTGAACGAGAGCTTGTTGAGATGTTTGTAGCCACTCTCCCGGGGGTCTATTACGAGAAACTGGTCAGTGGTATGTCAGGTAGTTTCTCTGATATCATCATTACTGGCGAGCACGTTGAAAATGGGATCAAATTGGGGAAAATTCAAGGTGTTGATCTATCCTCAGCTGGAGGAGGAAAGAAACCATACAGTAATAAAAGGCGTGAAGGAGAGATGAGCGCCGTGTCTAACGCTCGAAGGAAAGGTAAGGGCCAGCGCCGACAGGTGGCTAGCATAATCATCCCTGCTGCCCAACAACCTCAGCAGCAGCCAAATCAGCAAGGGTACAGAAGGTATCAAAACAGAACACCTCTGGCAAATCATCACCTTGAGACACCACCCATGTCTTATGCTCAGCTATTACAAACCCTGCTTCAGTTACAGCTAGTCCACAAAAGAACCCTGGCTCCCTTGACAGGGGCACCTCCGCAGGGTTATAATGCGAATGCAACATGTGATTTTCACTCAGGGGCACCTGGCCACACGATAGAAAACTGCAAAGCCTTCAAGCACAAGGTGCAAGATATGGTGGATGCTAAAATCATCAATTTCTCGGATAATGTGTCGAATGTCACAAAGAACCCTATGCCGAACCATAGGAGAGGTGGGGTGAATGCCATTATTGAAGAAGAGAACTTGGATTTATTGACTGATGTCAAGGATCTGAAGACACCACTTAGCTTCGTTAAAGCCAAGCTGATGAAGAGAGGCTTCTTTCCGGGCTATGGAGAATTGTGTATGGGATGTGCGACTCGTCCTGATGGCTGTGAACAGTTGATAGTAGGGATTCAGAGTCTGATGACCGAAGGAATCTTGCAGTTTGGCTGAAGGGCCGAATATGGATCTGGAGAGGTAATGCTGAAATAGGATGATGAGGTTGCCACCATCACCATCCCTCGCCAGACAATAACCATTTATGCGCCCAAGCCGCCCATAATTACCATCACAAAAGCTGGGCCGATACCTTTTGAAAGCACCAACACTGTCCCATGGCACTATGGGGCAGATGTCTACTGTAACGGGCAGAAGTTGGAACTGGAACCCTCTGGGCAGTCTGTGGATAACCTAGTGGGAACTGGCGGAATCACACGTAGCGGAAGAGTATTTGCTCCACCTGAGATTGTGGTAGACAAAGCAGACAAAGTTGAGAAAACTGACAAGGGAAAGAGTAAAGTCGTTGAGGAAACCCCTCGTGGGGTAGAGAAGGACTTACTTGTAAAGGACGCTGAAGAGTTCATGAGGTTGATCAAGAAGAGTGATTACAAGATCGTGGATCACCTCCATCAAACACCATCGAAAATCTCCATCATGAATTTGTTGTTGTGTTCTGAGGCACATCGCAACGCGCTGTTAAAGGTTTTGAATGCCACATATGTATCGCAGGAAATCTGGGTCAACCAGTTGGAAGGGGTGGTAGCCCACGTGAATGCTGGAAACGGGTTAGGGTTCACTGACCTGGAGCTGACGCCGAAGGGAAGAAACCACAACAGTGCCCTGCACATCTCGATAGAGTGTAGGGGAACAGTTATGGCTCACGTGTTGGTGGACACTGGGTCATCGCTCAATGTTCTTTCGAAGAAGGCATTGATGAAGCTAGATACAAGAGGATTGATTTGCACACCCAGTGATCTGGTTGTGAAGGCTTTCGATGGAACCAAGCGTCATGTCTTTGGAGAGGTAACTCTGCCAATCCAAGTTGGGCCGGAAACTTTCGACGCAGTCTTCTACATCATGGACATCATGCCAGCCTACAACTGTCTCTTAGGTCGGCCATGGATCCATTCTGCTGGTGCCGTGACCTGCACGTTGCACCAGAAGCTCAAGTATGATGTAGGGGGCAGCATTGTAACTGTCTGCAGCGAGGAAGATATAATGGTGAGTCATTTGTCATCCTTCAAATATGTTGAGATGGATGGGGAGATCCACGAAACCCTATGTCAGGCGTTCGAAGTTGTTAAGGTCAAAGATGTGACTCCAGTAATGACTGAGAAACCAGAGATGACGCTCTCTTCCTTCAAGGAAGCTCAGGCTGTTGTTCAAGCCGGATCTACCCCAGGCTGGGGGCAAGTTCTAGAAATACCTAACAAGCAGGACAAGTTTGGGTTAGGATACTCTCTTACGGCCGAAGCCTCCTCTTCTCACAGTGCCTCGCGAGGTAAAGGGCCGATCCAGTTTACCAGTGGCGGGGTGATATTTGAAAGTGTCAACGCAGTGTCTGAAGACAGCAAAGACAGCGATTGCGACCTAGATTCCTGGATCCAGCCAAGAAAACCAGGCCAGAGCCTCAACAACTGGTCCATCAGGGATACCATCCAAGTGATAGGCAAAGAGTAATGATTTACTTTCTCCAATTATTGTACAACCCTATGTCCTACCCGGGGCATAGTGGTTTTATTGTCAGGGCCTTGTTTGGTTATGTGCATGCATTTTACCAATAAATCAAAAGGCGTTTTTCTTCGCATTCAAATGTTGTGATCTCTGTTATTCCTGTTTTATATTTGTTTTGAAAAACAATAAAATGGCAATAGGGTTTGTGCTAACCTGCATATCCTTGTTTTAAGCTTAACCCTTGTCATTGCAGGATTCACATAGCAGATGACATCGACTCTGGACCTTCTACGACTCACTTCGACTTCGATTGCCCGATCTATCAAGCCGAAGAAGAGATTGATGAAGACGAAGACCTTCCCGAAGAGTTGGCCCGCTTGTTGAAACAAGAAGAGAAAGTTATTCTGCCTCACGAGGAAGAGATTGAGGTTGTGAATCTGGGTTCGGAGGAACTGGTCAGGAACGTCAGGATAGGGGCTGCATTGCAGAGTGATGTCAAGTAGAGACTGGTCCAGATGCTGAGAGAGTATAGTGACATCTTTGCTTGGT
This sequence comes from Lathyrus sativus, assembly GCA_963859935.3. Taxonomy (NCBI): domain Eukaryota; kingdom Viridiplantae; phylum Streptophyta; class Magnoliopsida; order Fabales; family Fabaceae; genus Lathyrus; species Lathyrus sativus. The sequence continues at coordinate 230,252,164 of OZ012741.1, forward strand.
CATACGAAGATATGCCAGGACTTGATACTGACGTTGTGGTCCATCACTTGCCGCTGCGAGAAGATTGTCCTCCCGTTAAGCAGAAGCTTAGAAGGACACGACCATATATGGCCATTAAGATCAAAGAAGAAGTGCAAAAGCAGTTTGATGCTGGCTTCTTAGCAGTCACTACTTACCCTCCGTGGGTCGCCAACATAGTGCCTGTACCGAAGAAGGACGGTAAGGTGCGAATGTGCGTCGATTATCGGGATTTGAACAGGGCGAGCCCTAAAGATGATTTCCCGCTCCCTCATATTGATGTGTTGGTCGACAATACAGCTCAGTTCTCCGTATTTTCGTTCATGGATGACTTCTCCGGCTATAATCAGATCAAGATGGCGCTGGAGGACATGGAGAAAACTACGTTTATTACACCTTGGGGAACATTTTGCTACAAGGTAATGCCTTTCGGTCTGAAGAACGCAGGGGCCACTTACCAACGAGCAATGGTCACTTTGTGTCATGACATGATTCATCATGAGATTGAAGTTTATGTTGATGACATGATTGTGATGTCCCAAACGGAGAAGGTACATATGGTCAATTCGCTGAAGCTTTTTGAGAGGCTTAGGAAATTCAGGTTGAGGCTGAATCCTAACAAGTGTACTTTTGGAGTACGGTCGGGAAAACTACTGGGGTTTATCGTGAGTGAAAGAGGCATTGAGGTTGATCCTGCGAAGATAAAAGCAATACAAGAAATGCCAGCACCAAAAACTGAAAGAGAAGTTCGTGGTTTCCTGGGCAGAATAAACTACATTGCAAGGTTTATCTCTCAGCTCACGGCCACGTGTGAACCGATGTTCAAACTACTGAAGAAAGATCAGGCGATTATCTGGAACGAGGATTTCCAGAAGGCATTTGATAAGATAAAACAGTATCTACAGGAACCTCCAATCTTGATACCCCCAGTGGTCGGAAGACCTTTAATCATGTACTTGACAGTTCTTGAGAATAGTATGGGGTGTGTTCTCGGTCAGCACGACGAGACGGGCAGAAAAGAGCACGCCATTTATTATTTGAGTAAAAAGTTCACAGATTGTGAATCCCGTTACTCAATGCTGGAGAAGACGTGTTGTGCACTCGCCTGGGCTGCCAAACGTTTACGACAGTACATGCTCAATCACACAACCATGCTAATTTCGAAGATGGATCCGATCAAGTACGTCTTCGAGAAACAAGCGCTTTTGGGCAGGATTGCCAGATGGCAAATGGTGTTGACGAAATATGACATTAAATACGTTTCCCAGAAGGCCATCAAGGGAAGCGTATTGTCTGAATACCTTGCCGAACAGCCGATCGAAGATTATCAGCCGATGAAATTTGAATTCCCTGATGAGGATATCATGTTTCTCAAGGTGAAAGATTGTGATGAATCGTTGCCCGACGAGGATCCAGATAGGAAATCCCAATGGAAATTGATATTTGACGGGGCGGTTAATGCTTACGGAAGTGGCATAGAGGCAATCATCACGACTCCCCATGGATCCCACATCCCGTTCACTGCTAGACTGACGTTCCCGGTCACCAATAATGAAGCAGAATACGAAGCATGCATCATGGGTCTAGAAGAAGAAATTGATTTGAGAATCAAGAACCTAGATGTATATGGTGACACGGCACTTGTGGTTAACCAGATTAAAGGGGAGTGGGAGTCTCGTCAGTCGAATTTGGTGCCGTACATGAATTATGCCAGAAGGCTGCTTCCGTTCTTTGATCGAGTGGAACTCCATCATGTGCCCAGAGCTGAAAATCAGATGGTTGATGCCCTAGCCACATTAGCTTCGATGTATAAAGTCAATTTTTAGAATGAAGCTCCAAGAATTGTCCTTTCTCGTCTTGATAGACCTGTATTCGTCTTTGCGATCGAGGAAGCCTCCGATGGCAAGCCATGGTTCCATGACATCCAAACCTTCCTTATGACTAAGGAGTATCCTGCGGGAGCATCAACCCAGGATAAGAAGACTCTGAGGAGGCTGTCTGGAAATTTCTATCTCAATCCTGATGGAGTTATGTATAAAAGAAACCATGATCTCGTGCTACTCAGATGTGTAGATGAGAAAGAAGCGAGTATGCTCATGGAAGAAGTCCATGAAGGCACATTTGGTACGCACGCCGGCGGGCATGCTATGACAAGAAAGATCCTGAGAGCAGGATATTACTGGCTGACGATGGAGTCGGATTGCTTCAAATTCACAAAGAGATGTCATAAATGCCAGATTTATGCTGATAAGATTCATGTGCCGCCGTGCCCGTTGAATGTCATGTCCTCCCCGTGGCCGTTCTCCATGTGGGGCATCGACATGATAGGCAAGATCGAGCCCACTGCATCTAACAGTCATCGCTTCCTTTTAGTAGCCATCGACTACTTCACCAAGTGGGTGGAGGCAGCCTCGTATGCTAACGTGACCAAGAAGGTGGTGGCTAAATTCATAAAGAGGGACATCATCTGTCGTTACGGAATTCCCGAGTGAATCATTACTGATAATGGTTCGAATCTAAATAACATGATGATGTAGGAGCTATGCCAAAGTTTCAAGATTGAACACCACAACTCATCTCCTTACCGGACGAAGATGAATGGCACCGTTGAAGCGGCCAATAAAAACATTAAGAAGATTGTATAGAGGATGGTTGTGAGCAATAAAGATTGGCGCCGTTGAAGCGGCCATTTGCATTGCACGGTTATCGTACGATAGTACGTACATCAACCGGGGCAACTCCTTTCTCACTGGTGTACGGTATGGAAGTTGTCCTACCGTTAGAAGTTGAGATTCCTTCTTTACGAGTTTTGGTTGACGTGAAACTCGATGAGGCAGAATGGATTAAGAACCGACTAAACCAACTCAGCCTGATGGATGAGAAGAGATTAGTGTCGATTGCATACGGTCGTCTGTACCAGAGCCGAATGAAGAAAGCTTATGATAAGAAAGTACGTCCTAGAAGCTTTCAGACGGGTGATCTCGTCCTGAAGAAGATTCTTCTGCCACACTCCGATCACCAGGGCAAGTGGACTCCCAATTACGAAGGTCCATACGTCATCAGCAAGGTCTTCTCGGGAGGAGCCTTGTTGTTATCCACAATGGATGGCGAAGATTTTGCATCCCCGGTGAACGCGGACGCAGTTAAAAGATACTTTGCTTTAAAAATGACCCGCTGGAAAGAAAAAGAGTATCCAGGCAAAAATGGGGCATCCCGGCGAACCATAAAAAAGGAAAAGGGTTCGGGCAAAAATTAGGGATATAAATGAAAAGAATGTACACCCGCAAAGTCGAAAACCTGGAAGGGCGACTTTGGCAAAAAAGGGTATCCCGGTGAATCGAAAACTCGAAAGGGCGATTCAGGAAAAAGTTAGGGATTTGAAAAAGCAAATGACTGTGTTCCGCGTGCGGACTTTCATTATTTAGTGGTTTGGAGGACCTGAGGGACGTTTATCTGAATCAATCTCTTCTGAAGCTGAAGCGTCAGAGAAGTATCGAAGTCGAGTGGGTCATAGAGGGATCAACTCATGGTGTTCGTCGACGCCACATTGCCGACATTTGTGTATATACTGATGTATATGTATGTTTTTATGCTTGCGCAGCTTCCTCATTCCAGGAGCTTGCATCTGTTGTAAAACATTTTTACCCATTCAGGGGTTCGTTATCAATGAAATATATACTATTCAGCAATTCTGTTTGTTTGTTTAGCATTTGCCTGTTTTGTTTGTGAAAAAGAACGCCGATGTTTTTGATAAAATGCGCATACATAAACTTACTGGCCTAGGCCACTAATTGTTGAAACGTTGAATTACTTGAACACTGTCGCAGGATGATAACCTTGATAGGTCCCTTTGATAAGGGCATCTTGTCTGTTTGTTTGTGTTGTTGCAGGTATAGCATATTCCAGGCAGTACGTCGTATGTGCTCCCGAGCAGGATGATTCCTTCTTCCCCAGCAAGTTTAGCAGAGTCTCCTCATGGCGTCTGAACATGAGACCGCGAGTATCGATATGTCTCCCCAAGCAGAGTAGATTCTCCCTAACCAGATGCATCCTGAGGTAGAATCAGCATCTCCCCAGCTGAGTCATGCACCGAAGTGTATGTTCATTCCCCAGCACTAGGTCAAAGTGCAGTTTTTTCGTAGAAGATTGTTCGCAAGTGTGCAGCTTTCGATAGTTCAAACTGAGGTCTCCAGGAGAATTGAAATTCCCCACAGAGTTGTATTCCCCCCGGCAAGCAGGATGATTCCTTCTTCCCCAGCCGAGTTTGCAGTTCCCCAAGAGAGCCGAGTCCTTGGAAGCCGTTTGGGGCCATGATTAGTTTTCCCCAGTAGAGTGTTGAATAGCTGATGCTGTATTTCCCCATCGGAGACGTTATCTCCTGGAAAGTTTTGTCGCGAAGGCTGTGTAGTTTATTTCTACAATTGACATCGTTTTCCTCAGCAGTTGTGGTTCGTATACCTAGCCGAGCAGGTCCCAGTTCTCGTAGAACCTTGTTCCCCTGCAGCAGTCGTCTGGAGTTTGTTTCCCCAAGCGGAATCCAATTGAGATCGGCGTGACCACTTCTCCTCGGCAAGATGATTCTTCCTCCACCAAAGTGGTTCTTTCTCCTTGACAGGAGGCTTTTCCCTTCAGCATTTATTTTGCTGATGGGGTCGTAACATTTTGCATGATTGCATAGCATTTACCCCAAAAACGCGTAGCATTTCCACCGTGTGGAGCATTGCGCCGTTGTCAAACATATGCATACGAAACATGAACTAGGTCGTTACCGTTCTTGTTTTGCAGGTGTTTCTTCACATAATGGTTTGCTCAAGATGATTCTTGAATTCCCCAGCGAAGTTGTGTGCTTAAGATGATTCTTAAAAATCCCCGGTGAAGTCTCCAGAGTTGGTTGCCCAAGTTGATGCTTAGAATCTCCAGCAGAGTGTTTGCTCAGGATGATTCTTGAAGTCCCCGACGGAGTTGTTTGTCCAAGATGATTCTCAAAATCCTCGGCAGAGTTGATTCACCCAGAATGATTTCTGGATCCCCGAAGCAGAGTTACTTGATAGTTCTCCAGAATCCCCGGCGGAGATGTGTCATCCCCAGCAGGTTTTAAACAGAGAAGTTAAAATTTCCTTGAAGACTTAATGATTGAAGTCCGGCAGCGGTGCCAAAACCCCTGACTTACTGATGAAGTCTAATTGTGATGTCAAAGCAGTTCTCCTAGCTGACGCGGAGTGCCTGACGGCAAAAGAATGTATATCCTTATTGGTCCGTGAATGATTAAGGATCCCATTTGAAGACTTATTGACGAAGTCCAACTGTGATGTCGAGGCAGTTCTCTCAGCTGACGCGGAGTTCCTGATGGCAGAAGTTTGGATATCCCTATTTGGTTCATGATTGACCGAGGATTCTATTTCAGACTTGCTAACAAAGTTCGACTGACGCCCGAGATGTTCTTTGAATGCCCGACGGCATGATTAACTTGATTGTTAAAAAGTTCCTAATGACCTGATGAGTCCCGAGGAATTCTTCTACTGCAGTGTCGCAGAATGCCTGATGGCAATATCAGCTATGTGTCACCGGTTACCGAGTGACCAGTGATCCCTTGATGACTTGAGGAAGAAGCTGCAGCGAAATCTTATGATCATCCTGACGGAGATTTGAGTGAGTCATTCACCAGTTCTCGAATAACTGGTGATCCCTTATTGACTTACTGATGAAGTCCGACAAAGATAATGTCGATGTTCCTAGTGACATGATGAGTCCATAGGCGACGATAAGGAACTCTTCTGCTGTGACGCAGAATGCTTGACGGCATAATTGACCTTCCATTACCAGTTACCGCGTAACCGGTGATCCCTTGATGACTTGAGGACAAAGATCTACAGGAGAATCAGATGATCATCCTGACGGAGATTAGACCCTTCACCGACTACCGTGTGACCAATTCCCCCAGCAGAGTTGTCGTGCAACTGTCATGCTCAGTTTGGAAGATGTTCCTACCAATCGGAGTACCGTTTGCAAATCATCAGTTACCGTGTAACCGGTGATCCATTGATGATTTTAGGATGCAATGATATCGGATAAAATCAGAGAATCATCCTGACGGAGATTCAGATCAGTATTTCTCCAGCTAGTTGTCGTGCAGCTATTATTTTAGTTTCCGAAGATTTGTCCCCATCAGAGTACCGTGTACTTATGCAGTTGGCAAATTTCCGAGTTTGTTGGTATTCAACCGTCTTTTACCTTGATTGTTTGAGAGTCGTTCGCTTCTCACCCAGTCAGGTCCAAGCCGCTTGAATAGGGGCAGTTGTTGCACCCCAAAATTTGCCCAACATTTTCTCTACCTAGCTTATGTTTTATTTCATTCACATTAGCATTATCATTTGCATTTCATTGATATGTATGCAGGAGATCAAGAGATATGATTACCAATCAAGGGCTACACAAGGCTTTGAAGCTAGTTAAGAGGGTTATTCAAGGGTTTAAGGGTTGATATCCTTGTTAAAGAAGTAAAAGATCCTCAGAGAGAGTGGTTGAAACCAAGTATGTGGGTCTCTTAACTTGAGAGTTATAGGGAAGACCATCAGATGATTCTAAAGCCATGAAGTTGGACTTGAGGTCTTGAGAGAGCTCATGAGAAATGTTGAAGATCACTTTGAGGCCTAGACAGGTCATTGTGCAAGATTAAGAAGCCTCAGCCATGAGTGGTACAATTAGGGTTTGACTGGGTCAACCCTAAGTTAACTGATGATTTGGAGAAGATTGAGACCTAATCCAAGATCCATGTGATCATGGATTGATAAATTGATATGTTCTAAGGATGATTCCAAGGTCAACTCATCATGATTGAAGAGTTTGAGAAGTTTCAGGCTAGGGTTTCTAAGACTTGACAGTGTAAAATCCCCTAGTTTGACCCCTGACTTCAAGGCTATTTAACTCAAGATAGGATCTTCATCTCATCTTGACCCCAACATGATTATTGTAGAGCTTGATCTTAGATTTAGTTTGAGTACTATAAGTCCTTGATAAGGTTTATAGAAATCAAGTTATGAGCCAGACAAGTTACAAGTCATCTGAGGCATGTGAATTTGGAGCTTGAAAGTTACCCAACTTGCATGACACTTTTGCCCTAGAAGGATGATTCCTATGAACTTTTGGTAAACATGAATGTAGTTCCTTATTCTCTTAGATTTCCATAGAGTACTATAAGTCCATGATTGGATTTGTATAACTCAAGTTGTGGCTTTGACAAGTCAAGGGTATTTTGGGAAGTTGTGATTATGGGTCATTTTTGGTTATGGGTCATTTTCACCAACTTAGACATCTCAAATGAAGTTTTGTTCAACTTGAAAGTTTCTCAAAATGGGGTTTTAACTTTGACCATGTATCAAAGAAGCATTGAAATGGCTCAAGGAGAGACTTGATTCAAGGAATTTTGAAAAAGGAAGAATTAAAGGGCATTAAAGATCAAAAGTTCAAAATAAATGTTATGTATGCAAATAAGGCAAAGTAATAGCATTTTTTTGAATGGAAATTGCATTTTGGAAACAATGACATCATTAGAATTTAGGTTTGAGTTCATTTTCATGGCCTTTTGCTTTGTTACTTCAAAAGGAAGTTACATCTCAAATCAAAGCCCTAGGATGAAAACAAGGGATGAATCCCCACCATTCAAGTTCAGTAACTCACAAGGAGTGCAAGGGAAGTTTCCTGAAGGAGAAATAGAGGAGATATCGTGACTGCCATGAATGAGATTTTGAAGAGAAATTGAAATTTGAATTTCTCATTCTGAACCTTTGAGAAGGATCTAGATCATTCAGTTACATCCTATATAAGTCTATGAGTGCATTCAGTTCATTTTTTGGTGAAGTTTGAAGCCTGAAGCAGAGAGTGAAGTTGGAATTTTAGAGGTGCAAGTGAGAATCGGAATCTGAGTTCAAGGGCAAATCAAGATCAATTGAAGATTTCATTGTCTTCAGCAAGTGATTTGGAGTGTATCTGCACTTTCTTGAAGGCTGAAGAGTGCAATAACTGCTTCTGTTACAAGCTTGAACACAGGTTGGTGCCTTTCACTTTTGTGCTTAATTTACGTAGATATAGATAGAAATTCATAGGTGGTTAGGATTCTGGTGATATGTAGTTGGATTTAGGATCAAAAACTGGTGAATTAGAGACAAAATAGGTTGATGATCAATTTCTGTTAAGGCTCGAATCAAGCAATTCTTGGACTGTTAATCAAGTTTGGATAGTGTAGAATGATCACCATAAGATGAGGATTACATTCGTGCCATTAATTTAGGCTTTGGTGAGAATCAAGATTGAGGTGCATTTTTGAAAGTGCTATCGGGTTTTGGAATTTAGAAGGAGTTAGATGATTCTAATGAGATATTCATGATCAGCATTAAATTCTAAGGAGAATGATGTATGGTTTGTCAGTTTTTCTTGACCTGTGTAAGTTGCTTCGCCGGAGAAGACGGTGGCGCCACCAACTGTAAGTTCCCCCCAATCTGAAATGCAAACGGAGAAGAAAGTTGTGGGCCATTAGATCTTGTCTGAAGCTTGACCTAGTAACCATCATGCACGACCACGATTAAGCTTTGAATTCTGACTTTGACCTGAAGCTAAACGGCGTCATAGGCATTAATGCACTGGCAACATGAGGACTCGTTGGATGTGTTGACTGGTAACTGCATCGTGTGATCAAAGTTGTGCCACATAACCAATTCCAATACGCAGCGTTTTGATTAGTGAGAGTAACCGGGCTTAATACTGAATTGATGTTCACACCCCCCTCTGGGCCCAACCCACACATTGAACTGGATTTAATTGCTATTTGCAACGTGTTTTTTTATTTTCTTTTTCTTTTCTTTATTTTTGTGCATTTCATACTAGTTTGATTTTAATCCATTAAAAATAGGAAAATTAGTCAATAAATCCTGAGATTTTTTCCCCTGATTCATGAATGAGTTTAGAAATTTTAGAAATAAAAAAATCATGATTAGCATCTATTTTCATTTTATTAGGATTTTTCACATTTTATTTGACAATAAAATTGTATTGTTTGCTTCATCTGTTTGTTGAATTTTGTTTAAGCAATTGGTATAGTCTCTTGGCTGGATTTTTGGCTTGTGATTAACTTATATATGCATGTTCCCATCAGATTTTTCTCACATTTTTGTGATGAATTTAGGTGTTGTTTTAGGACTAGAACTTTAGGAGCTCCCTTGTAGGGATTAGTTGTGATACCTTGAGGTTTAAGATTTTATTGGAGGACTTAGGGAATGAATTAGGTCCTGATTTTTTAACTATAGGTTATTAGTGAATGCATGTTCCCATAGAAAAATAATCAGATTTTTAGAATGTATTTTGATATTTTTGATAGAATATTCTACTTGTTTGTTCATTTGGTGTTTCAATGTTGATGATTGGTTTGGAATGGACTCAAAGTTGGGCTTCCTTGCATAGTGGGCTTCTGTATCTCATTGGAGGACATCATGGACATGATGAATCTTGTGTGAAGTGGCTGGTGGAGCTTGGATTGGAGCTTTTCCCTTTTTTTTTTGTTAGCTTTGTGTAGCTTGTAAGTTTAGGGTTTTAGGAGAGAGCTTTAGAAATAGATATTTCTTCAAATAATGGTTGGTTTGGTCCCATTCCATTCTCATCCTATGATTCAAAGTCCTCATGTTAAAGTCTCGTCTCTCCTTTGGAGGGATGTGTGACATTTACAACGAGTAGAACTTTTGAGGATGCCTCTCTCTGATAACTGGTTGAGTGTCAGACAGGATTCCTTTGGTTTCCTGTCTGCTTCCCATTATCAGGCAATCATCTTATTGATTCTCTTCATTCTTGGTGGAGCCTATTGAAGATTGAAGCTTGAAGATGGAGTACCTTTCATTCTCCTGAAGATGAAGGACTTGAAGAACAGTTACAGACTGTGGACTGGACTGCTGTCAGAAGACTGCTTTGCTGTGAAGCTGTGGAAGCTGTTTATGTGCTTTCTTGGCTGTCTGTTTTCTTTCTGTGCAACTGTATTGATGTGACTTGATTGGTGTGATGCATTTAGATTAGGTCATGTAGTTGAATAAGCCTAAGATCATCCTAAGGGTCGAGTTTCTCCCCTTGCTTGTATTGCATTAGAGGTTGAGTCTCTCCCTCTGCTTATATTTTTACTGTATGGTTTTGCTTGCTGGTATTCGGTAGAGCTCTGCTCCCTTGCCTGTGTGGTTTATGATTTGCTTGATAGCATTCTATTTTCTTCTATTATTTTTGCAGTTATTCATATCTGGCTTCAGGTTGAGACGAGCTTGTGGAGGCTGATGCCCCGCACACATTTCCTCCCTCACTTGCATTGCATGCATTTTATACTGTTTACTGTTTACTGTTTAAGCTTATGCTTTATCTGTTTCTGTTTATCATTGACATGATCCCCTAGGAATCTCACTTCCTTTGATAAGGAAGTGATGATTAGAACTTTAGGTTGAAACCTATGCATGATAACTTCTAGGAGATCCCTGTTTCAAACCTCAACCATAGGATGAATCATTGGCATGACAACATTAGGACTTGATAGTCCCCCATTAGTTGAACCTGTTCGTTCTCTTCTCATCTCAAAAAAAATTAAAATACAGTAATAAAGGTTAACTGACGTCGTACGTTATGAGCCTTAAGCTATCTGAGAAAGGATTGTTGGAGAGTTTCTTTTCAACAGTCTGGATGTTTAGTATGGTACCCTTTGGGTGACATGCGACGCATTCACTCTCAGGTCATAGTCTCTAGTACGATATTAGTTGCAAACAACCATAAAAAACAGTTCTTCCGTAAAAGACAGAAAACAAACTTCAAATCTTTTGCCCCGTGGGCACATAATTCAAAGGAAGCTTTTCTGAAGAAAAGAGTATCGTTAACTCTCAGTTCTACCGCAAACGGTAACGCCTAAGTCTCCAAGGGTCGAGCTGCGTACACCAAACTGCTGGAACTGTTTGTTAACCCTACTCGGAAAAACAGATGAATCTGAACTGCCATAAACCGTATTATCCCGAACTACGTAAGCTCTGATCTCTCATATCTGTTGAGAGTACGTAGGCACAATACTGACGTATTGGCGAGCCACCTTACCCGTAACCCGTAGTTAGCCGAACTGCGTTGACTCTGATTTCTCATTCTCTGATGGGAATATGTAGGCATAAAGCGCGACGCTTTGCCGAGTCATTTTCTTTTCTTTTCAGACCAGCCATGATAGGTAGATAGTAAAACCAACCCGTCAGATAAACACAACAAGCGTGGATCCCATCGAGTACGATGGACGTGAGGGGTGTTAATACCTTCCCCTTGCGTAACCGACTCCCGAGCCCAGACAATGGTTGCGACGACCTTGTCTTATACCTTTTCGTCAGGTTTTTTCCGATCGTTTCCTTTCCAGTTCTGAGGGATAAATAACGAAAGGTGGCGACTCTTCTGTTTTGCCGGCACCTTATTTTCGCGGTAGCGCCACTAGTCAAGCATCAAGGAGGTTTTCAAAAGAGTAAAAAGAAAATTATTTAAGGTAAAACCCTAGGGTTTCAAAAGAATAACCAATGTATTTTCAAAAGAAAACAATACCTAAACAAGGTATGGATGGAGTATAAGTCCAAAAAGTCAAGTTAAATGTTTTGCACAAGGTTTTAAACAAAGTGTATCATGACCATAAAGACATGTGTGTGCAATTAGGTCAAGGAAAAATCAAAGGAAAACATAAACAAAGTATGAAAAACACATTAAAACGTCATGGTTTTCCACCTAAGAAAAATGAAAAAAATAAATATTATTTCTAAAGTTTTTAAATGGATTCTCAAAATATGTAAGATAAATGAGAAGTGTAAAAAAATTAGCTCAAAAAGATTAAATTTGGTTAATGAAATAATTGAATGAATTTGTGAAGAAAAGTGAAGAAAAATAGTGCTAAAAGAAAATATGAATGCTCCCACCAAGGCTTGAACCCGCGCCCTTGAGGTGGAGAGCTCAAAATCTTACCAACTGAGCCATGTGCCATGGTTGTTCGTATAATGCGTGAAGAAAATAATATAGTGAGTTTTCAAATGAAAATGTTCAAAAATATAAAAGTAAAAAGGTCTGGGGCGAGGGGGATTCGAACCCCAGAACTCACACTCACAAGTCTCCCAAACACACGCCTTAACTATTGGGGTGGAGATACATCCGTGTATCAAACCACACCTAATCATATATATTTTAAAACAACATTAAGTTCAGAAATGGCACCGCCACCACCATTGTCGTTTTCGTCATCTTCATTATAATTTTTAAAAGTCTTAACTCCCTCAATACACAATGAAATGACATGATATAAACATGAAAAATGTTAGAAATCCAACAAGAAATTGAATGGCAATACTCAATTTCATTTAAATTCAGTGTATCAAAAGAAATTAGTTTAAATTCCCTATGAACCCTAAATGAACTTTTCAATATGAAATTACATATGATCAAGATAAGTGGAAATTAAATGATAGAAAATGATCAAAATATCATGATAAACATGTTTGTAACTTGAATGATCAAATTTGATGCATGTATCGTAGAGATCAAGTTTTAAGGCAACTTACCTTGCAAGTTAGAATCAACTTCTCTGTTGGAGGTGTTACAGATGTGATTTAATGATCTAGACAACTTCCTTGACCCTCAAGGATGGTGTTACAATGCTTAGAATGAGTTGAAAACCTTTGGATACGTTGGCTCGATCTAATCTGCAGCTTATGATGTATATTGAGCAAATGGAATGTGACTTGGTGATTCTAATGTTACAATTGAGGTTTGAATGTTTGGATCACTTACACATGATGTATGTGAAGTGTTTAGATGCTTGGTTTGAGTGGAAATGGACTGGTTTGAGAATTCAATGTTTTCACTCTTTAAGAACTTTGAATTTTAGCAAGGAGGGGGAAGGAGAGAAAACAAGCTCTTGCAATGTTTTGGTGTCTAGAATGAAGCACAATGACCTCTATTTATAGAAGAAATGTATCAGATATTTTGAATTTGAAAGGATTGGGATGCAAGCCATTATCCAACAAGTGATGTCATGCACCTATTGCTTGAAAGTCAAGGTACACATGGGCTATTCTTCACATGGCTTGAATTCTGATATTTTAAGCTTGGTTCCTCATAGTTTCATCTTGTCCCTTGATGCTCTGATCAAGTCCTAACATATTAGAGGGTTTTTGCTCAAAATCACTATTCCACTTTAATTCTAGTGGATAAAACCTCACTTCTCACTTTTAAAATGATCATTTTCACATACCAAGTGATGAATCTTTGAAAATTCAATTATGTTTTGCAGAGCACATGCTTGTATGATCATTTGGGAGTTGATTTGGTGAAGATTTCAGGCTTGTAAGACTTATCTAAATTGTGTGACACAAATATGTTTGGCAATTCTGCCATGAACCTCAGCTTGATCAAGCCTTATTGCAACATTCATAACTCCTTGCTCAAATAAAGGATTTTAATGTTCTTGATCATTTTGGTATGTTGGTATATCATACTTCAACTTTGATTTTTGAAGTTGGTCTTAAATCACTATGGATCATAATGAAAAATAGCCTCAAAGGTGGTTCTAACACAAGACAGATTCTGTCTAAAAAATTTCTCAGTGTCAAAGTGCAAAAAGTATTGAAACCATAACTTCATGACTTCGTATCTTAAAATCTATGCACTTTTAGGGAATCCATCCTAATTGGAAGTTACGGTCTTGCAAAGTTTGCACCAAATTAGGGTTTTCTAATAACTTAGAAAATTTTCCATTTCTTCATGGTTGCCCTTTTTACATGTAACCTCTCTTTTCTTGATTTTTCTTTATCATTCATGATCCAAACCATATTTTAACATCATTCTTGACTTGAAGAAACCGGTTGACCAGAATTTTCAAAAGTCAAACTTGATTTTGACCACATTTGACTTTTGTATCAGATGAACTCCAACGGGGGTTTTTAGTGTCTTGAATCATGTCTCAAGGTTTTAGATCATGTCTTAGTCAAAAGTCAAAGGTGCAGTTGACTTTTCATTAGAAACCCTAGCTTGTGGTCCAGATGAATTTGAATCCTTGCATTGTTTATGAATCAAGTTCTGTGGATCAATCCAATCATATTAATGGACTAATATGAGGCATTTGAGGTCCTTGAAACATATCTTGAGGTATTGGATCATGCGTTGCTCCAAAATTCAACCCAGGGACTGAATTAGGTCAAAACCCTAATTTTGGTGCACTAAGGATCTTGATGCTTGATGAGTTTGTCATGATGCAATCTTGCACTTGATTATGAATAAATGAAAGCTCTTGATTCTAATGAATATGTAGGGGACTTTAGATGTTAGGTATGATGCCCATCTTTTTATAATTCATATGTTTGAGCCTTTGAGGGAACACGTTACCTGTAAAACAAAACAAGCACACACACATCTTGTACTTGTTATGGGTTAGTGATGCATAGAGACACACATATGTGTTATGTAAATGAGGTGAATGAAGTGGCATCTTAGGGGTAAAAATTAGGGTTTTGATGAACCTCAGAACATAGCAGTAGCGATATGATAGAAATCTCGGGAGGCGTCTGATTAAGTTGGTCCACCACCATATAATCACTTTTCTTGATGATTCTCATCAGTTCTTCAACATCTTTAGAGAAAGACGCTTCTGGAATTGGATTTTTTACTGAGTCATCACTTGCTACCTGTTTTCCTTTAGTCTTAGCTAAAGCATCAGCACTATTGTCTTGAGAATTCTGCGAAGGAGAAAAAATCCAGCCACTACGGGTGAATCGGCCAGTTCTAACAATCTTACCCACATCAAATTCATCGAGCACAGGAGAGTCAATATCTTGCTTATGCCCTTGGTAGTATACTTCAGCACCATAATACTATGGCAATACTTTAGTACTTTCATAAGGAATAGGACCGGGAATAGTAATCACTAACAGAGGCTGCTTTACTAGTATGGGAATCTCTGCTGGAGAATATGGAATAGAAATAACCACAACATCATTATTAACAGCATTTTTTTCTGAATAAATTCTATCGAACTGAATGAGTCCTTCATCAATCATCTTCTAAATACCAGCTCTAAAAATATCACAACCATTGGGCTAAATGACACAATTCTTACAGTCTATAGAACAACCTGGGAACACACCACCTTTTAACAAATGCCCTTTAACAAAAGTCAGGGGAGTCTTTAACATATTCAGATCGGTGATCAAATTTAAACCATTAGCTCTTTCAACGACATTAACAGTTGGACCTTTGTGTTGCGGCATAGGATTCTAAATAATATTCGGACTGTTGTTTGGAGTGAATTCAATAGCTTTGGAATCGATCAAATCTTGAACCTTGAACTTCAAAGCTTTACAATTTTCCACATTGTGGTCGGGTGCCCAAGAGTGGAAATAACATCTAGCATTAACGTTATAGCCAAAAGGAAGCTTTGGGGGAGGGGGTTCCAAAGTACAAAGTTTAATTAATTGAAGTTGAAGTAAATGTTGTAACAATTGGGCATACATCATCGGGATTTAATCAAAATTTATCTCAGGCCTTCTCTGCCTCTTTTGATAATTTTGTTGTGGTACATAAGGTTGTCGGTATGGTTGAGGTTGCTAGACTGTGGTTGGAATGGACACATCGGCCACCTATTTATATGGTTCCCTATAAGTTCTTCCTTTTCCTTGATAGGAGGACATATCATTAGTCTCTCCTTCCCTCTTCTTAGGGAATCCTATATATGGTTTCTTTCCTCCTCCTGAGGAACTAATGACAGCTTGAATCTTTCCCAGCTTGATATCATTCTCAACTCTCTCCAGCCATTATCAAGTCTGAAAATCCAACACAAGTACTCCCCACCAATCTCTCATGATAAGGTCCTTGTAGTGTACTCATAAACAAATCGACAAGCTCCCTCTCCATCATGGGAGGTTGAACTCGTGCTGCCAATTTGTGCCATCTCTGGGCGTAGTCCTTGAAGCTTTCATTGGACCCTTGAGCAAGACTCTGAAGCTGAGTCCTAATGGGTTCCATATCGGTGTTGTATTGATAATGCTTAATAAAAGCCTCAGCCAATTCTCTCCAACTGTGAATGTGATTCCTTTCCAGTTGCATATACCATTCTAGGGATGCCCCAGCTAGGCTGTCCTAGAAGAAATGCATCAACAATTTCTCATCATCTGAATATGCTGACATCTTTCTATAATAAGCCTTGATATGTGTCTGTGGGCAAGTTGTTCCTTTGTATTTGTCAAAATCAGGCACTTTGAACTTTGGAGGAATCTTCACACTAGGCACCAAGCCCAGGCTAGCAACGTCCATACCCAAAGTGTTATGGCACTCCATGGACCTCATTCTCTCTTCCAGCATATAGAAATTTCTCTCTGCTTCAGTAGTAAAATCCATGTCAGCATCATGCATATAGAATACATCATCGTGATCATCAACTTCCAACATACGAGTAAGAATCTCAACGGTCTTCTTTCTTGGTTGCGTCATCAACTCTTCAGGGGTAGGGGTAGAACCAGCATTATTTTGGGGAGGTTCAACAGCATGTGGTGGGTTCACACCACTAATTGAAGGATTACCAGCAGCATATTGACATGGCTTCTCAATCTCAGGTTCGGAAACAACAATAGTGGGCATCTGCGCAAGCATCATCCACTCTTCTTGACGACGAGCCATGTTTTGAATTATGTCCATAAACTGCCCCATCTGGGAACTCATCTAAGCTCGCATCTCCACCATGTTTACTTGCAATTGCTCCATGATCAGCCTTTGATTGTTGTGTATTGAGTAGCGATGAAAGCTCAGATTTGCAATTCTGCTCTCTGAAAACCAAACCAGAATAAGAAACCCAATTGAACACCTATCATGAATGCATATATCTGTGAAGATGCATGAATGCATGAAAATGCCTTGTTCAAATATTTCCAGGAAAGCCTCATGCTTTGATTAAAGTTTTAAGAATGAGAAATGGACAGAACACTTGCGAAATAAACTCATGTCAAAAACTGGTAAGCAAAGTAATACAAATATACCGAGTTCATAAAAAAATGGCCATAGGCACAAAATAAAAACAAATGATACCAATCAACAAGTCTGATGGTGATCATAACAACAATATATACAACCCTAAAGGACACCTTCCATTTCCACAAAAGCAAGCCCACCCCAACCAAAGTGCTTCATGCTCCACTCTTAAATTTCTTTAAAGAGCTTTTTGGTTTTATCATGCTTTGGCCTTTGGATCAACTCTTGAATAAGCACATCTCTCCTATTGATAATCCCTTCCAAGTGTCGGTAATGCTGCTCCCAAAAATCATCACTTTATTCATAATGATCTTCAACTCTGGGCTTTTTGACTTCAGCTTAAATCTTGAGTTCTTCCATTTCTATCAAGGTTTTATTCAACTAGAACAGACATCTAATAAGCTGGTGATGAACTTCCTCTCTCTAGTGACGTTCTTCTTTAAGCTTTATGTCTTTGTCCTTGGGTTACTTCTTCAAGCCTTCAATTTAAGCTTTGTATTTATCTTCCATCTGCTTATGAGAAGTCAAAATATTTTCCCACTGCTTGTTCAATTTTGGGATCTATAGATAAGCCTTGTCTCGCTTTTCCTTTTTCTGCTTGATGATGTTATTAGCACTCTTCAGATCTATACCAATTCTTTCTCTCCTTTTGCTTTCTGTCTCATTCTTTCTCCCACGTCCTTATCATCTAGTTGACCTTTCAAAGCAAAATCCAATTGTCTCTTAGAAAGAATTGGGTTGTAATTGATACCACCCCTTACTCCCATAAGAGGTACATTTGGCAATTCTCCACATCTAAAAAGGATCTCAACACCTTCTAGTCTTCTATCATACCAAAAAATATCTCTTGCGGTAAGACCCATCAATCTTTGTGACCACTTCAAAGAGTCTTTGGTGTTCACAAAAGCACCCTCTCTTGGAAGATGACTCATGAGCAACTTATAGAGAAGTGGAGCACAACAAAGAACTATCCCCCCCTTTCTTCTTCTCATTCTTGGTATGCACAGAATGATAGACATCACGAAGAAGAGTAGGCACTGGGTTCTTCAGCATGAAGATGTGAATGGCATTCATATCTACAAAGTCTACTACGTTAGGAAAGTGAACGATCTCATAAATACAGAGTGTCAAGATTGCGTTGTAAGCATTTTATCTGTAGGAATTAGCAAGAACATCGTATTTTCCCACCAAGAAGCTCAAATGAAATCCAGAGAGGCCTCCCTTAACCTTTAGGTTAGCTTCCATGTCGGCTTTCCTCAAATAAAGAGCGGTGGAAATCTGGTGAGACTTGGGGTCTTCCATGGAACTATGGAAAGACACTTGATTCTTAATGGGGATCCCCAAGATAAGAGAGTATTCCTCTAAATTAGGAGCTAGCTGGTAGTTGGGAAAGGTGAAGCATCTCAAATGAGGTTTGTAGAACTGAATCAAAATATGAATGATCCCCTTCTTGAAAGATGTGATAAAAGTGTAAAGAATATTCAAGATCTTCCCATACTCATCCTTGAAATCATCCATACTACTTGAAGTAGCATTGGCAGCTGTCATACCCCAAATTTTGACCCCTAGATTCCATTACCATTCTAGGAGCACCAAGCATTGTTTCCTAACCCTAACCTTGTTTCAAGTTTGTTATTGTTGAATTCGTCTGAATTAGGGTTTTGCACCTGTGGAATCAAAAGGAAAATAATATAGTGAGTTTTCAAATGAAAATGTTCAAAAACATAAAAGACAAAAGGTCTGGGGCGAGGGGAGTTCGAACCCCATAACTCAAACTCACAAGTCTCCCAAACAACGCATTAACCACTAGGGTGGTGATACATCCGTGTATCAAACCACACCCAATCATATATATTTTAAAACAACATTAAGTTCAGAAATGGCACCACCACCACCATTGTCGTCTTCCTCATCTTCATTAGAAATTTTGAAAATCCTAACTCCCTCAATACACAATGAACTGACACGATATAAACATGAAAAATGTTAGAAATCCAACAAGAAATTGAATTTCATTTAAATTCAGTGTACCAAAAGAAATTGGTTTAAAATCCCTATGAACCCTAACTGAACTTTTCAATATGAAATTCCATATGATCATGATAAATGGAAATTAAATGAGAGAAAATGATCACAATATCATGATAAACATGTCTATAACTTGAATGATCAAATTTGATGCATGTATCATAGAGTTCAAGTTTTAAGGAAACTTACCTTGCAAGTTAGAATCGACTTCTCTGTTTGAGGTGTTATAGATGTGATTTAATGATCTAGACAGCTTCCTTGACCCTCAAGGATGGTGTTACAATGCTTAGAATAAGTTGAAAACCTTTGGATCAGTTGGCTCGATCCAATCCGTAGCTTATGATGTATATTAAGCAAATGGAATGTGACTTGGTGATTCTAATGTTACAGTTAAGGTTTGAATGTTTGGATCACTTACACATGATGTATGTGAAGTGTTTGGATGCTTGGTTTGAGTGGAAATGGATTGGTTTAAGAATTCCAAGTTTTCACTCTTTAAGAACTTTGAATTTTAGAAAGGAGGAGGAAGGAGAGAAAACAAGCTCTTGCAATATTTTGGTGTCTAGAATGAAGCACAAGGTTGCATCGGTAGGTACTACTAGTGAACCAAGGATATCGTAGTGACACTTTCCGAGGGTTACGGTCATAAGTTTCCTTCTTATACAAACCAATCTGCGTCATGTTATTATACCTAGGCCTAACTCACTCGTCCCTCTTTTATCCTTTTTTCATTCAGGCGCAATCACATTAAGCTCGTTATCTTGTACTCGCATGGTGAACAAACCTGTTGGTGATCTCGATCTAGTATTGGGTCCAATTCAATGATTTTTTCTATAACACAAACACGTAAGCATTTTTGTTTTTGAAGTTTCCCTACCGTTGGGCTAAGTAACCGGGTGAGGGTTACCCAACTTAGAGGGCAGATCCTTTTTGTTTTTGAATTAGAGTTTTGCACCTGTGGAATCAAGAGGACTATTGCTTGATCAGTCAATGTTTTGGATTGATCATCATAAAATCAAGTTCCCGTACATTCATGGAGCTTATACTCAAAAAGAATCAAGTGCTAATTGATCTCACTACAAGACAATTGAAGCCCAATTTCATCTGGCCCTAAAATAGGGTTTTGTCAGGAAAAGTCAATTTGCCTTTGACTTTTGACCCAAGCATGATCCCAAGCCTTGGGATATGATTCAACATGTTCATATACATCCTTCTTGGGACATGATTCAATATGTTCATATACATCCTTAAAGCCTATCTAGGATACTTGAGAAGTCTCAAGATGCAAATTCATTGAAGATCACACAGTTGAATTCATCTGACAAAGTCAACTCTTTGACTTTTGGGGTTTTTGGTTCAAATTGGAGCATCCAAGCCAAATTTCATCAATATATGTTTAATCAACGAGTTTTATTAAAGAAATCAATATTTGAGAGGTTTCTTGTAAAAGAAGAAAACTTGAAAATTTTCCAAATGTGGAAAAACCCTTGTTTTGGTGTCAACTTTGGAAGGCCATAACTTCCAATCCACACATCCATTTTTTGATTTCCAAAGATCAATTTGTAGATATCCTCATGTACTACAGAAGTGTCTTGTGACCTAAGAGAAAATGATGCTTATATTTTGAGTTATGAAGCTTCAAAGTTTGGGAGAATTTCAAAAACACTTGGAAATTTTTCAAGACAGCTTTGTTACTCCAATTTTTAGTCAACTTCAAGGCTAGTTTTCCCCATGATCCCTTGGGATTCAAGGTATTCTTAAAACATGAACGTTGTAAGTCGTGTTTAGGGCTTTCCAAAAAGTACAAGAACTCCTCCATGAAATTTGTGAGCTAGGATTTTCGAAGAGAAGAAGTTGGAGTCCAAAACTTGATTTCTAGGTCATGACCTCATGAATTCACTATTACAAACCCACTCAAATCTCCAAGATTTCATGTGGAAGGCCCTATTACTTGCTAATGTGGCTTAAATCATATAAGTACACATGCTTTTGGTGAATTATCCAAAAGATTAAAGCTTGGTTTGAAGGATTTTTCCATTTTTGGCATAAAGGCATGACTTCCATTTTGATAAAGGTAACTTTATGCATAAAACTAACTTCTTGAGCCTCCAACTTGTCCTCTCTGCACTCAATCATTTTCAAAGTCAGAAGCAATATCTCAACCACTCGATATCTCATTATACTTTACCTTGAAACCATGGAGAACCACAAAACACCAAGTTGGAATTGAACCAAACCTTGAAACCAACAAGTTACAAATTCTGCACAAATCTGATCTCCAATCTTCCCCTATAAATAGAGGATTTATTTATGCTTTAATAGAGCTAGAAAAAGAAGAGAAAAAGCCAGAGAAAACACCCTTAAACCTCCAAAGATCAACATCTTGCAAATCAAACACCATTTGAACCAAAAAAACACCACTGTTGCGATTAGAATCGGATATCAAGCTATTAGATTTAACTTGAATCACAAATCATGAAGTTCACCATCGAGCTTTGATTTATCCAAAGGAAAGGGTAAAGATTGAAGAAAACCCTAAGTGTGCCATGTAACAACACATCTAAGAGATCTAAGGTTTGGGGGTTGGTTATACCTAGGGAAGGCGTTAACATTCTAAGTATTTGTAGGACTCTACATAAACTTCTTGTTAGTATTTGTGTTATGCTAAAGTTTCTTTCTAAGGGAAAAGTGCTAAGGTAAAGATCTAAAATATATGCAAAGTATGCTCACCAAGACATCGCATCTCGTGCCTACTGTCACGCCCTAATTTTTGAACCTAAGACTCCACCTCTTTGTGCATCTTTTAGACTTAGAGTAAAGTCTAATGGATATAGGTTCTAACTTAACTAAGTCATGGTTCAAAGTGACTTAACAAAGTCAAAGGGAGGGTAATGAGCTATCTATAACCCAAGGGCCAATAGAGAGACTTTCTTTTGGAATGGAAAAAAGATGAGGCAACTGGATGAGAACTAACAAGTTCCATCACTTGGGGAATAACTTAACAAAGCTAAAAGCACATATAGACATTCATTCAAACATGATGAACATATGAAAGAGCATGGTAACAACCAAGAAAAGATATGCAAGCATGTGACAACATCAAGAAAAGATTATAATCAAGTCAAATGGTTACAACTGTTACTGAACAAAGATATTACAATATCTAGAAGAAGATG
This sequence comes from Lathyrus sativus, assembly GCA_963859935.3. NCBI lineage: Eukaryota > Viridiplantae > Streptophyta > Magnoliopsida > Fabales > Fabaceae > Lathyrus > Lathyrus sativus. The sequence goes on from OZ012741.1 coordinate 230,274,429, forward strand.
AAAGAGGTTCTTACAAGACCAAACATATAAGGCCGAATCAACTTAAAATATCTTAACAAAGATGAAGAGAAATGAGGTAACAACCATCAAGAATATCAACAGAACATGTAATTCAAACAAGTTTAAATGCAAGCAAGTTACAACTTGAGGCAAGTATGTTATAGGAATCAAAGGGAATCAAATGTGACAACATAAGATCAACAATCATGCATTGATGATAATCAAGTAACTAAGCATCAAAAGAGGTGTTACAACAATTCAAGTACGAGTTCAAGACTTCATGGGGAAAACATACATGTTTTATAGTTAAAAACAAGACAAAGCAAGACCTAATATGTTATGGTTCTACCAAGACACATAAACAAATAGAGAGAGGTATAATGAACACTCTCAAGGGGTTACAACATCAAGGGGTATAGTGTGATTTACAAACAAAGTTCAAAGTGTGGTCTTCAATAGATGCATTTACAAAAGCAAGGATTAAACATGGTAAGACCTTGAATCAAGCAACTTTGATCATTCAAGCATGTTAACAAACATATATGGATCAAACACAATCAATCTTACAAGATAAATCCAAATTGATAGTTGAGAAAAGTTTCAAAACAATAAGGTAAAAACCCTAAAAACAAACATGAATTTCAAATGAGTCAAAGTCTTTCTAGGATAATCATCCTTAAATTATTCACTCACTATTTGAAAATAGACATGATGAATAACAATTTGCAAAAAGAATGGTGCAAAAATGTTGAAAAATGAACAAGTTATGATGATTTTAAGTTATGAAGAAAAATGAAAAGAAAAACTGATAATAAAATAACCCCCCAAGAGTTGAACACATGCCCTTTAGTTCACAGGTGTAGAACCTTACCAAACCAGCTATGGCATGCATGTGATAACACAAAGTGAGAAAATCAAGATATGTTAAAAATCTTTAAAATGGTAAAACCCAAAAAGAGTTGTCCCTGGCAATGATCGAACACGTGTGGGAAAGGCAAAGAGAGTATAAGGCGCACAAGTCTTAACCACTGGGTGGTGATACATCCAATGTATCAAACCACCCCATAAAATCATAACCCTTAAAGCTTAAGATTTCTGGGCAGAAATTAGGCCAAACCAAGTCAGATGCTCAAAGCGCGAACCATCAAACTCACTCAAATCTTAATGGAATTTAACAAAATTTTAGTCTAACTTGATTGAAATTGAATAAGGAACACAATGACACTCTTAGTTTCTTCTGAAAATACCTATATTTTGAAATTCAAAGGTAAATGCAAATATGATGTGAAAATGCATTTTCAAACTCAAAGACTTGTTCAAGCTTGCTATGACTAAAAAGAGGGTCCAAACACAATCTAATCATCATGTACAAGATGTTCAAAAAGATTTTGCAATAATATCTTAACCAGAACCCTAAATGTCATATGGAAATGCAATGGAATCTAGTTGTGAAGCAAAGGAAACCCTGACAGTTTGCAAGAGGCATTGGTTCACCAATCAAATGGGATTCACACAAATCAAACAACATACAAGTGAGGTTTATGGATCACTCCAACATTGGTTTTAAATTAAACATGACTTGCTTATAAAAGTGAAAACTTTAACATTATCTCAAAGTGCACAAATAGAATGGGTCTCATGCACACCAGTTTCTTATTATACAAAGTTCATATATATTCAAAATGACGTATAAATGAGTACAAACATCAACACAAACTGATCTTAAACAGAATCATAAAAAGTGGCTTATGGAATGAAATCAAACAAACACAATATCATGTTCATAACCTCATAAAAGTTTAAAAACTATGAGAATAAATGTTTACCAAAGTTCAATCATGATTTGCAAAAGATTCTAAGTAATGCTCAGGTAATGCACTTCAAAGATAAGCATGTTGCATAAAAAAATGTAAATGGACCAAGATGACTTACCTCTTGAAGAACTCCTAGCAAGCCCTTCTTGCAAAGCTGTTGGTTTAGTATGAATGAGTTGAGTAGCTTCCATATGCCTCCACAGCAATATTTTAAAGATTCAAGTTCCTCCCAAGCAAGCTTTTGTGCAAACAAGATTGCTTAGGTAAGAAGCAACAAGTAAGTTCTTGTGACAGATCTAAAAAATGGTGGTACAGTTGAACTATGATGGTTTGGATAGTGAATACACCTCACACTTGAGGTGTTTGAAGTGTTATAAAGGATGGAACAGGTCTGAGCAGAGGGTTTTCTTGATTAGTGCAAAAAGTCAAAGTTCTTTGGTTTGAGGGTTGAATTTTGGAAAGACAAGAATTCTGGTGGAAGTAATGGTTGGGAAAGCTTTAGTACATCACTTGTAGTTTGCTATAGGTGTTTGTAGAGAGTCTTAAAGGGTAAAAATGGTTTTGGAGAGGACTCTACCCTAGGCAGATTTTGATGTTTCTTAGAGATTTCTTAGCTAGCAAGGAAATGGAAAACATAAATGAAAGGCTTGTTTTTGCTTGAACTAATGGTTATTATGGCATGTCTTTTATGCATAGACAATGCTCTATTTATAGGGAGAATGGAGAGTAAGGTTTTGGTCCAATTTGAAGTCTCTTGCTAACTAAGACAATTGAAAACCAACTTACTTGTCATGATAATTTCCCTTGATTTATGGGATCAATTACAAGGCTTGATGGTTTCAAGATATGCTTTTGATATTGAGAGAGACTTTAGAGTGTGGAAGGAGTTAAGGGAGTGGCTCAAGACAGATTTTGGGGGAATAGTTGCTTTATCAAAATGGTATGGAGCACTTTATGCCATAAATGGAAGTTTTCCTTGGTTCCACTCTTTAATCATTGTGTAATCCTTGGATTTTTTTATGTAAAACCTTGTTTATAGTCTATCTACTCACTAATCAACTTAATCCAAGCAGCTTGACAGCCAAGAGATGGTTTTGTAGCATGTCATGACAAGTTGAAGTTTTGCATTTCAAGATTTTGGACCCCAACTTCCCTCCTTCGCAAATCCTAGCTCACAAATGCTATGAGGGAGTTCTTATACTTTTTGGAAATCCCTCAACATTATCTACAACTTTCATGTTTTACACAAATTCAAATTCCGTATGGAACTATGTCAAAAAACCCTTTGAAGTTGGCTGAAAAAGTGACTTAAAAGTGCCAAAAACATGAAATTTTTTAAGTGTTTTTCTCCTCTTGCCTTGTCTTTGATCATAACTCAAAATCCATTCATTTTTTGAACATTGGTCACTGTGGAAATTTTGTAGGACTTCTCAAGACCTTTCCAATAAGCTTTGAACCATTCCATTTGGATGTGCGGTTAGGAAGTTATGGTCTTGCCATTTTCAAAACCCTAATTTCCCGACTTTTCAATTACTTCTCAATTCTTGATCCAATGGTCACCGAACTCCATGACTAGTTATTACATATCATTGGGAGCATGATGTCGCTACTGCGAAAATCGAAGGCCGGCAATGACAGAAAAGTCGCCACTGCGTGTTATTTATCCCAAGAGAGGGAAAGGAAACGCTCAGAGAAAATCTAGCAAAAAGAGGGATAAGAATGGTCATCGCAACCAAATCTCGGGTTCGGGAGTCGGTTACGCAAGGGGAAGGTGTTAGCACCCCTCATGTCCGTCGTACTCGGCGGGATCCACGCTTGTTGTCTATCTAAAAGGGTGTTTTAAACTATCTAACTACAGGCTTAAAGACAAAAGGAAAAGAAGTGACTCGGCAAAGCAACGACGCTTTATGCCTACGTATCTCATTTGAAATGAGAAGTCAGAGTCAACGTAGTTCACCTAACTACGGGTAAAAGGGGGGAAGGTTGCTCACCAAGACATCACGTCTTGTGCCTACATACTCTCAACATGTATGAGAGATCAGAGCGAACATAGTTCAGGGTAACGAGGAACACAGGTTTGTTCAACAGTTTTAAACGAGTAAGGTTAACAGTCGGTTCTAGCAGTTTGGTGTATGCAGCTCGACCTTTCGAGACTTAGGCGTTACCGTTTGCGGTAGAACTAAGGGTTAACAACACTATTGTTATAAAAATAATTTCTCAAGGATTAAAGGCCCCAAGGGCAAAGAGAAGTTTGAATGATTGTCTTTGTGTTTTTTTAGAGAAGTAGTGTTTTTGAATTGGTTTGCAATTCGTATTGCACTAGAGACTATGACTTAGGAGTGAATGTGTCGTATATCAACCAAAGGGTGCTACACTAAACACTCAAGCCATTAAAGGGAGACCCTTCAACAACCATTTCCCAAATAGCTTAAGGCTCGTAACGTACAATACTCATTAACCTTTATTAAGTGTTTTGGATTGTTTAGGAGATGAGAGGAGAAAGACGCGCTAAAGGGGGACTAACTCAAACCTAAAGTTGTCATGCAATGGTGGTCCTATGATTGAGATAAAGGGAAGCTACCTAATGTTAACATACATGGTTAAGGTCCTAATGTCTATCATAATCAATCTTGAACAAGAAAGATTAGAGGTCCTAAGGGAAAAGAGACAAACGAGGAAACAAAAGCAACATAAACATGTGAGAATGCAAACATGGAATGAGGGAGGAAATTAGTGTGGGGAAGTAGCCTCCACATGCTCATCTCAACCTCAAACAACAATATGAAATGTGCAAGAAAAGAAATGGATAAAGAAATGCACCAATGAAAACAAACAAATGCGCCAAAATGGGATGAAATGGCCTAAACCAAACAACATCAACCGTAAGGCGCAAAATCAAGCACAAATGAAAGGTAAACAAATCCTAAGACAAAGTGAGGATGAGAGATCATGTGAGGACAGCAAGGAACTCACAATAGACACTCAACCATGGGCATCACCAACCAAAACAAAGAAGCACAAAGAAAACACCAAGATATGTCCTCAAGGATTCCACCACTATAGGTATGCTTCAAGTTCCTCCAAAGGAGGGACCAAACCACCTTAAATGACACTCCTATGTCATTGGACAGCAAGGGGCATGAATTAAAATGTATCAAAAGCAAAAGCAAATTAAACCACAAAGAAATGCAAGCAAATTCTCAAAGGATTGCAAGCGTGTTTCAATATGAAACCCTAATCGGCAACTCAAAAGTAAACCCACAAAAGAACAAGCTAAACACAATATAATGACCTAACAATGAGCAATCATCATCATTAACATGTTAGCAACATGAAACAATAGGCATTGAGAACTCAAAGGATCCAAAATTGTCATATCCAAGTCAAACTAGGTCAAGATGTATGTGTGAACCTCCCTTTGAGTAACTTGACTTGCAAGTTACTCTAAAAATAGGAAAATGATTCAAAAATTGACAAATAAAATACACAAGACTTATAAATGTGTTAGAAAACAGTAGCCAAAGGAACAAGTCCATATTCCCTCAAAGCACCATCAAAATAAAAAGTTCTTTGAGATGTACCACTTCGAAATGGGATAATCGAGGGTCAAAAGAAAGTAGCTCAAAGTCAACTCAAAAGTCAACAAGTCAGGGGCAAAATGGTTCTAAAAAATTCTTCATCTCATTATTGATATGAGGATTGAACCTTATTCATTGGAGCCAAAGGAAATGAGAGAAATAAATTCAAGAACAAAGTATGTCACAATTTAACTCAAATAAAACAGTTCCGATATTTAAATCATTTTAAATTCGAAAATAAAAAAATTAAAAAATAAAATAAAATAAAAATATCCAGAAAAAACTAGACATCTCAAAGTTCATGAAAAATATTTTTGGGGAATTTTTTGGATATTGAAACTATTTTATTTGAATTAAATTAGAACAGCAACCAAAACAGAATTTTAAAACGAAAATAGAAAACAAATGAAAAACTAAGTGTGACAAATAGCAACAAATGGAAGGCAAAAAAAGAAACTGGGTCTCCCTAGGGGTGTAGACAGCACGCGCCCCTAAGCCCAACAGCACTAAAAAAAATTCTGAATATAAAATGAAATTTAAATGAAAAAGGATTGGTGTTAATAGCAAAGAAAATGTGAGCAAAAATGTGAATGGGCGCAATGGGGGTACGAAAAGCATTCCACTTAAGCCCGAAACCTAATATAAAAATAAAACAAACTCAGAAAAAATAAAAAGGGGGGGGGGGGGGGGGGGCGGCCGGCCGCCAGACTGGTTTTTCTGGTCATCCCTACCGGGAGGTCCGGTCGCCGCGGGTTCAATAGCCCTAACCTGAATTTTTCATTTTTGTACCGTTTTGCGCGTATTTTATATCAAAATCTATCTACTCGTCGCGAGGAACAATAATATGCCATTAAAAAGACCTAAAAGCTCATGAATAAAGAAAAACGAAAGGAAAAAGAAAATGAGCAAAAACAAAAATGTTCACAAATGGAAACCAAATGATAATAATAATGATCTATGATGTACAAGGAATAATAATATGCAAAAATGGCATGAAATAGAAGCTTAAATCATGAGATATTTTGAAAAGTTAGTAACCTCAAAAAAGCTTCAACAATGGTTCATGTGCAACCAAAGCTTAAAAGAAACTATCCAGAAATGTTCTCAATCACTCAAGGAAGGTGTTTGGATGTTTAAAAGTGATTGAAACTCAAGAAAAATAAAAAAAACGAAATTCACTTTTCTCTCACTTTTTCTCAAGTTTTCTTCCTCTTTCTCTCACCAAAATTCTGTTATGAAGCTTTGTACATGTTGCTGGGATTATGTATGATGGATTTAGGTCAAAAGGAAGCCCAATGGAAGCTCATAAAGCCCAAAAACAATTTTGAATTTTTCCCACTTTTTTGGCTTTTGAGGTACATGAAAATGCACTCTCTAGGCTGTCAAAGAGGCATGGTTCACTTGTACTATGTTCATGTTAACCCACCAAATGAGATTTGCTCCTTAATTTTGCTTTATGGTGGTTTTTTGAAATGTTATGTATCATTGAAGAAAGCTTGAAAATGGCCATTAATTTGAGTTCAAATTCCAAATCAAAAAGTGGCATTGTGTTTGAAATGTTATTGGCACTCAAAAAATGCACAAAGTTGATTCAAAATGTTTCCAAATGAATTAATTGTGAATTTCCATTTTTAAAGCCTTTTCCATGAAAATTTCTCTACGCATTCTCCAATCCAAGCCAAATCTTTGATACCTTGATGTTTGACAATGCAAATGACCCCATTTGGAGCAACTTTTATGTTGGAAAGTTTTCCATTTGAAGTGTGCAAAGTGGTGATTTTACCCTGAGAACCCTAATTCAGTCACTTCTCATACTCTTGATTCTCGATAAATTGATCTTGAAATGACATCCCATGTACCTTAGCACAACATTCCTTTACCATTAAGACTTGGAATTGAGTCTTGATCTCCTTCAATTTCACAGTTGACTCAGGGTTGACCGGATGAAAACCCTAATTGCACAATTTTCAGCTGTAGCTCTTCACACTTATCATAAACACTTGAATGAACTCCACAATGACCCTCAAGGCCTCTAATGAGCTTCAATGACAACCTCTCTCCATAACCATGGACTTGTGGTCCCCAGATGACCCTCAAATGGTCTCCTAAACAGGAGATGAACCACATACACTTATTTGTTCTCAAAGGGCTTTGTCCCTCTTCTGATGATGATAACCACTTGATAATTTGAATAAGACCTCTTGATTAGGCTTAAAACCCTTGTCAAACTTCTCTCGTCAAACACACATCTTTTGATCCCCTGTAAATGCAAAATGCTATGCAATGCAATATGCTAGAAACATAAACCAAGTAAAGAAACGGTTGGGCAAATTTTGGGGTACAACACATGATTATCTTCAATTTTGGGTCAAAACCCTGTTGGTCAATGAATTGACTTTTAAGTCAGACGAACCGAACGATCGAAAACCTTTGAATCGACTGTTGGTATTCTGGGTTCCATGAGGCCTTAAAACTTATTAAGGAGGCTTCAATAAGTCATATAAGATTTATGAACCATGAATCCACCATTGGAATTCCATTTAAATCAAAAGTCAAACTACAGTTGACTTTTTTGATCAGAAACCCTAATCGGGGATTCTGGACTGTACAGTTCTTCTTCTTTGAGTGACAACCTCAAATTGGATTTATACATGATTAAATATAGTATCTTTAATGATATAGGGAGTTACTTCATGGAGAATCAATCCAATACATTGACTGGTCCCATCACAGAAACCCCGATTCCTGACTATGTGAAACCCTAATTCACCTGTATCTTGACAAAGATCAAATTTGAAAGAGGTTATGGTTAGATAAACAATATTGATTCTCCTAGAATGATAATGGAATCTATGGGTCAAAATTTGGGGTATAACAAAGTGTAAAGTTTGTATTACCCAAACGCGAGAGGCGACAAGCTATAATGCAAGCTTTGTGTTCAAACCTAATCCATGATTGATTTCCTTTAAGTCATCTCATGATCCATTTGGGAAGCCAAACTTATAAGTCTTTGTGGGATCTCAAGGTTACAAGACTCAAATCATGTTTTAGATAATCTCAAAACAAAGCTCTAAAGCAAGTTTCAAGACATTTAGTTGGTAAAATATAAAAACAAATTTAAGAGGTTTTATGATTTTACCCCAAGACACCTCCGTACAACGTCAAATTTTAAAGCTCTCAAAAGAACTTGTATACAAGCACAACAAGGAAGCTCACATTCGATTTACCCCAAGTAAAGCAAAACAAACCGAGTCATCCAACTTTACATTCCAAAATTCCAACAAAGAGGATTCAAGGTCTTAAAGATCACTGGAATTCGTTTTTAAGGTCATCATTGCTTTTTAAGTTTAAATTCGAGAGAATGGCGCATTGTTTTTCTCGTGTAATTGAAATTCACCAGAGTAAATTCAAAGAATTCAAAACATCCCACTTTTTATATATAAGGCAACTCAAATTAGTTTCAAGTCCTCACTTTGTTTCATAGTGAAGTCTTTTATCATATATAAAGAGCTTTTGAAAATTACAAGAAATCCTACTGACATACATTAAATTCTCTACATACTGGTTATGAATCTAAGTTGCCAAAATCTATAACTTTATGCGAGGAAGACATGATAATGGCCAGCCAACGGTGAAGCTCCAATCGAAAGATCTAGCCCGACACTTAGGAAGACCCTCACCTTGAATTGCGTAAGCTGCCAGCAAGGATAGTGTCGGCATATCGGAAATCCCTGAGGGAGCTACCTTTTGTCCTATTCTCGGTTCATTGATTCAAACCTGCTGCAAATTCCTCTTCCAACCCTGCTGCATTCACACATCCTCATTTATAACAACTTTTAAACCCTATCAAAAACAAGCAGTTTGTTTAGACTATATGGGGTAAATGCGTAGAACCTTGGGAGTTTCAGCGGTTCAGAACGAAGTTATGATATTTTAGAAAAGAAAACAAACAAGTGGACAAAGTTATCTCAGTGAAGACTATAGGAGGGTCTAGGGTTTTATTCTTGTTAGTTTTTTTTGGTTGCTTGATCTCTAATACGAAGAGTGGATTGTGAGACGTTTGTTTGGTCCAACATGACGTACACCTCTCGCCACCGGCCATTGGGGATGATGTCGAACCCAACATTCCACAGCTAGGTTTTGAGAAGAGGAGAAATAGAGGAACGGAAGAGACGAAGTACGAAGTCTCCCCTTTGTGACTTTTCTTGGTTCGCTAATTTTGTTGATCTGTATCCCTAATCCCGCGCGCAAGCATCCACGGTCTTACCATGCACCCTCGTGGCCTCACCCTGGATTTATATCATCCTCGAATTAGACGATCAGGGTTGGAGTCAGCCCTTAAATCCACGATAGACCTCCTTGATGTGGGAACACCTTATCATGTCTGCCTTATTTTGTTTATATATTTATCTTGATTTACTATTAACTTGTTTTTTTAACTAAAAATATATTAAGTAATTTCTTTATATCAAATATCCTTAAATTAATTAAGTTACCATGTTCTATCTTTAATTAATTGGTTTAACATATTAATTCATTTTTTAATAAAACCAATTAGTCCCCTTTAACATCTTTTTAAATTTTAGTTAATTCTTGGTTGTTTATATTTTTTTCTTTAAGACCTCTTTTAAACTTTATATTTTTTTTCTTTCTCACGGCTATCGTTTTCCTCCCCTCATTTTAATGACTACTGACCACTTAATCGATATTTGGCTTTATTTTGAAGTCTTTTTTTGTCTAAAACTCTTTTAAATTAAGATTGTTTTCTTCCCCCTCGCTTATGCATTCTTAGCCCTCGTATATGCTTGACCCGGTTTATCCCGCAATATCCCCTTTATAAGTCAGCTATATTGCTTGCCTCACATAATTCAATCATGAATTACGATATAATACTTGATGCCTCTATATGTTCTCCTAAATAGCGATATATCTACATGTATCTATGTCCAATGGAAGAACCTGTATAAACTCTACAAGTTGTATACATTGCATTATCATTTGCACCATTTTCCCTGCTTGATCCCTGATTTTCCCCTTAGGTTTATCAGTTTAGATTGCTCTTCTTATATCATGATATAGATCGCCCTTAAGCTTTCAACAATAGACAACTTAATTGAATCCAATCCTCTATTATCCTACAAAGAGAACTAGACATGATTCATCTACGTAGTCGAGATTTAATTCTCTTACCCCATAATACAATAGTGAGATATATGATCTTTTCTGCTTGAGAGAGGTACGTGGCATATTCGTCGATAAAAATCCAAATTGGAGCCCTTCTCTCAATACGAGTCAAAGACCATCTTCGATACATTTGTGGAGGTTAAGTCGAGTATTTTCCCTAAATATGATGACTTGTCTCTTCTCCTAGAATCAATCAAACAAACCTTCTCCCCCTGGAACTTTGACCACAGCCAATGGTTCCTCAAACCCTTTAGGGGAACTATGAATACTTTGATTCCACTCCCGTCAGGATACATAGGCACAATATGAGATTTCTTGGCGAGTATAATTAGAAATAAACCCCTCTTACCCTTAGCAAACAACAATAGCACAACAAAACAAGAGGTTCCCGTAGAGTACTACAGATATTTAGGATGTTAATACCTTCCCTAAGTTTAACCAACCCCTGAACTTTAGACTCTTTAGCTTTGCATTTGCATTGCATACTTGTGGGCAATTCGATCTTTTTCCCTTCCCTTGGACAAATTAAAGACCGGTGGTGAACTCCGAATTAAGATTCAAGTTAATCAATAGCTTGATATCCAATTCTCATCGCGACAGAAATGGCGACTTCACTGGGGAATGTCTTCGAGGGTCCCCCTAACTTGTTTATTCGTGTTTATTGTTATATATTTGCTTATCTGTATATTTGTTTATATTTATTCATGTTTATTGTTATATATATTTGATTATCTGTATATTTGTTTATATTGATTCCCGACCAAGCTGACTTTAGAATCACCACTCAGTTGAGGCCCTCTTGAGAATAGTATTGTCGAACGAGTATTCGTGAAAACACTTACTATTTTCGACCTAGGAGCCTGTGATACTGAGAACCTTTAGTTACCCTTAACTCAACTTGGCCTTTCTTAGGACTTGGTGCGATAATTATGAGGGAGTAGTCCCAAAGTAGTTGATACGCGATACCACACTCAAAAGTGGTTCTCTTAAGGATATTCTTAACCACCAAGTATTTGGGAAATTGATAATATCCGAAAGATGGACTGATGACTTTGGGCACCTCTTAGAGCCCTTGTTCTACAGGTACATTGAACCTTTAGTACACACCATTTGGGGATGGGTATACCCTTTACTCTATGCTCGTTGCTTACAAACCTAGGTTTTCTTGTTTGTTTTTTTTATATGTCTGCATCTTTATTGCTTATTTGTGTTTATGCATCCTTGCATTCATAAGCATCATATTGCATTAGTCTCATGGAATTCAACTTTTATTTATAAAGATTACAGGACTAGTATGGATTACAAAAGGAAAAACACTTTAAAATATTCTTTCAAGAGTCTTAAAATGGATGACCTAAGGAAGTTAGGAGCTTTGGTTGAAGATCAAGAAGGGTTCAAAAACAAGTATGGGAAGCTTTTATCTTTGTTGAATATTCAAGTGGACAATGGACTTCTTTCTACTTTGCTGCAGTTTTATGATCCGGACTATCACTTCTTTACTTTCCCAGATTATCAGATTTTACCTACCTTAGAGGAATATTCTCAATTGGTTGGTTTACCCATTTTGGATGAGTCTCTTTTCTCTTTCCTGGAGAAAGACCCTAAGGAACATGACATTGCTAGAACTATATATCTGAATTTATATGATATCAAAGACAATATGATTACTAAAGGCGGAACTTTTGGACTAACAACAGACTTCCTGATAAAAAAAGCCCAGTATTACGCTGATCATATGAGTATGAATTCATTTGAGGCAATCATTTCCTTACTTATGTATGGAGTGTTCTTGTTCCCAAGTTTTGAAGGATTTGTTGACCTTAACGCCATCAAAGCTTTCATGAAGAACAATCTGGTACAAACTTTACTAGCTGACGCTTACCATTTAGTGCATCTCCGAAATTTTCATAGTGGAGGGATGATTACTTGATGTGTGCCTTTATTGTACAAGTGGTTTATTTCGCACTTGCCCAAGTCTAGCTTTTTTTGGGATCTCAGTAAAGGACGTTGGTCACAAAAAGTTATGGCTTTGACCCACTCGGATATCGAGTGGTATAACCGTGTATATGATGGGATATTAATTATTGATAGATGTGGAGATTTTTCCAATATACCTCTCCTTAGCATTAATGGAGGAAACAGTTATAATCATGTTCTAGCTCGCCGACAGTTAGGATATCCGCTGAAAGATCAACCCAAGAGTGTTCACATGGAGGGTCTTTTCTTTAAGGACACAAGGAACTTCAAGAGAAGATTGTGGTTGGATGGCGTCACTTACACAAGAAAGGAAAAGAAAGCCTCGGGAAACCAAATTGTGTTTCTTTGGAGTCGTACCTTCAGTGGGTCAGAGATAGAGTTATCAAACTAAAGATGCCTTATCCCCGACAACAGCCCGTGCCTTTGAAGAGCGAACTTATCCTAATTTTCATGTCTGAAGCTGAAGAATTGAATATTGCTTTAAGAAAAGCGCAGCGAGAGTCAAAAGCAAGGAAAAATAAATATCAGGTGGTCGTTGAAGAAAATGTTGAACTTCAGAAACAACTTCAGTTGAAAAATGAAGAGTCACTTTCCTGCAAGAAGAGAAAAGCATAGGAGAATTTATTTTCCTCTAACCCTCAAACTAACCCTTGGAAGTTGATTGTAGACAAACTCATCTTCGAGAAGGCCCAGCTGGAGGAGCATATTAAAGAGCAGAATACAAAAACTTCCTTAGGACTTTATTAGATTTTATTTAGCTGTTATCTTAAGACTCTTTTAAGAATATTTATTTGTAATACGTTATAAAATAATAAATGAATTTCTTTCGATATCCTACAATGTTTATAAATACTAGAATTCCATGAAGCCTTTCATATTTGCATCTCTGCATTTCATTTTTCTCTAACACTTCAAGAAACCCAATTTGTTTTGCAGATATTGTAAAATGGATTTTAGAAGAGAAACGTTGAAGTACACCTTCAAGAGTCCAAACATTGAGAGGTTAAGGGAATTGGGAAGTCTAATCGACAACCGTCTAAATTTCTCAACTAAATATGGAAGAATCTTTCCACTTCTAAAACTCAGGATGATTGATGGGCTGCTGGACACGCTCGTCCAGTTCTACGACCCTCTTTACCATAGTTTCACTTTTCCTAACTACCAGTTGATGCCAACTCTGGAAGAGTACTCTGTGATTATGGGAACGAATGTCACATCCCGACCTCTGTTTTCTGGATGGGAAGACACACCCAGCGATCAAGAAATTGCTAAGACCACACACCTGAGTATATCTAACATTCAAGCTCACCTAACCACCAAGGAAGGAGTCCTTGGATTTCCAGCTGAATTCTTTATAGAGAAAATTCGCTATCATGCAGAAAAGAAGGATGTTGCAATACTTGAAGCTACTTTTGCACTACTAGCCTACGGGATTTTTCTGTTTCCAAAAGTCGACGACATTGTTGACATGGATGCCATCAAAATCTTCATCCTCCGGAATCCAGTTCCTACTCTGCTAGCTGATACCTACCACTCAATCCATCTGAGAAACTCTGAAGGAGGAGGTCATATAGTTTGTTATACTGCACTTCTTTACTCGTGGCTCATTTCTCGCTTAACATGGTTTCCAAGTATCTAGAAGTTAAAAGAGGCACCTTGCTGGCCAAAGATAGTCATGGCTCTTACTGATTCGGACATTGTATGGTATGACAATTTATATGGTGGAATTAGAATGATCAATAGCTGCGGAGATTTTCCAAATGTACCTCTTGTCGGGACAAAAGGATGTATCAGCTATAATCCTATTTTAGCACGCAGACAACTGGGACACCCAATGAAGGAGAGACCAGATCAAACGTTGTTGGAAGGAATTTTCCTCAAGGAATGAGAAAATTCGGAGCTCAAAGCTAGGATAATACAAGCATGGTTCCATGTTCACAAGAAAGGAGTGACTGCATTAGAGCACCCTGATTGTACTGTTTCAGAAACTTATCTGCAATGGGTGCGAGAAAGGGCTCTTGAGTTGAAGATTCCTTTTCCCTTCCATGAACCTATGGTGTTGACACTCCGAGATTCTTCCTGGGCTGATACAAGTGAAGAAGGGAAGCTGAAAAATGCTTTCGACGAAGCTGAAAAGTTAAACAACGGTTGGAGGAATAAGTATTACATCCTCAAACTAGAGAATGAGAAACTTCAGGGGGCTGCAACAAAAGGAAGAAGAACCCTCGAAGAAAAGGAAGGTGTGAGAGGATTTATTTTCCCGTCACACCTCATCACGACCAATTACCAGTGCTGCTCTTCCTGCAACCTCTGTAGCTTGGAAATAATATGTGGACAAGCTCATTGCCGAAAAAGCAAAGATACAGAAACAAATCAATCGACTCATGGAGGAGCTTCACGGGAAGAAGGAACCATAATCAGTGGATTAGACTTCTAAGTTTCTTTTACTTTATTTTCAGTACTTTTGATGTAATCAAACTCCTAAAGGAGTACTTTCACTTTGTAATGTTTCTCCAATTTAAGTAATAAAATGAGTTTTTCAGTTATCCTAAAACTCATGTTGTTACAATATTGGCAAATACACTTTTGAGTTTCTTGAAGTTTCATTTGTATTTGTGCATGTGCATATGCATCAGCATAGCATCTTTTGTATTCCAGGTTCTTACTCTTGCTTCATCTTCACACACAAGCTGAATCACTGATATAATACTCGAGCCAGTCAGCATCAAAGAATGGACCAACTTGAACAAGAGAACTGAATGCTCCGTGATGAATTCACCACTCTGAAGGAAAGTTTAGAAAGGATGAATGGGTTGGTTGAAGCACTATCAAACCAATCAGCACACAACACTCAAGGAAACACTCAGAGAACTGTCATTTCTGAAATTGTATCAGCATTGATCCTAGTGATGTCTGCTCTTACTAAACCTCCATACAGCATGCCACCAGGCTTCCCATGGGGATGCCACCCTTCTTCACTCCAGCCAGTTATTGTCTGCCTGTCTCAGAGGTTCCGGCTGTAATCATTGTTCTTGTTGTAACTGTCATTCCTGCTACCACTGCTGTGATGATTATGCCACCACCAAATGTGAATACCACTCCGTATGTCTTAGAAGATCTGGTGTATCATGGATCTCCAAGTGAAACTGTGGGGTTTGACAAAAGGATGGATGAATTTCAGAATAAGTTCTCAGAAATTCAAAAAGATTTGAAAGCTCTCCGGGGAAAAGAACTATTCGGAAAAAGTGCTTCTGATCTCTGTTTGGTTCCAAATGTTAAAGCCCCTCTGAAGTTCAAGGTTCCGGATTTCGAAAAATACAAAGGAAACACCTGTCCACATAGCCATCTTATCATGTATGCTCGAAAAATGTCGGCACAGACAAACAATGATCAACTACTTATTCACTACTTCCAAGACAGTCTAACCGGTGTAGCACTCAAATGGTACATGGGGATAGACGGTGCAAAGATTCGAACTTTCAAGGATCTATGTGAAGCCTTCATTAAACAGTATAAGTACAATGTTGATATGGCACCTGACCGTGATCAATTAAGGGCCATGACTCAGAAGGACAAAGAAAACTTCAAAGAATATGCTCATCTTTGGCGCGAGTTAGCCGCTCAAGTTACACCACCCTTAGAAGAGAAAGAAATGACCAAGATCTTCTTGAAGACACTTGGTTCATTTTTCTATGAGAGAATGGTATCCACCGCACCCAGTGATTTCACTGAGATGGTAAATATGGGTATGCGTCTGGAAGAAGGAGTTCGTGAAGGAAGGTTAGCTAGGGAAGGAAGTACCCATAGTAGCACGAAAAAGTATGGGAGTAATTTTATAAAGAAGAAAGAACAAGATGTAAGCGTCATACAGCAAGGACGGCCGAGGAGAAGGTATCAACAATCTTAGCAAGTTGGTGCTGTAACACCGGTACTCAACACTCTGGCTTATCAACCGCAGTTTGCTCAGCCATACCAACAACCTCAAGCTCCCAGAGCTCCACAGCCACCACGTTAACAAAATCAACAAACTCCTGAGCAAAATCGGCCACAATTCAATAATTAGGGTCATGTGCACAGAAGACTAAACTTTGATCCCATTCCTATGACATACACTGAAATTTTCCCAGTTTTGATACATAAGGGACACATCCAGACGAAAGCTCTGCCTGAGGTACCCAAAAATATTCCATACAGGTACAGATTTGATAAATCTTGCCCATACCACCAAGGTGCTCCGGGTCACGACATCAAGAATTGCTACAGTTTGAAAGCAGATGCTCAGAGGCTGATTAAGTGCGGGATCTTATCCTTTAAAGATTCCAATCCTAATGTACAAGATAACCCTCTACCTCAGCATGGTTCATCCACGGTAAACATGGTCCAAGACTGTTTGAGAAAGAATGATCTAGTTGATTTGAAGAACATTCGAGAATCTGTAGTGAAGATGCATGGTGATCTGACGAAGATGGTATCTTTTAATCATGAGCAACATAAATATACTGGTTGTTCTGTAAACTCTTGAGGCTTCCGCCTTGTGAGAGAAGATATTCAGGACCTACTAGACAGGAGAATTATTATGATTACATGTGATAAAGTTCTGGTTTCGGAAGAAAGAAATGAAGAAGCATTTGTTATAATACCCCACTTTAAAGAAGTGGAGCGCATTGAAATTATCTATGACAGTAGAAGACCTTCTGCAACTCCTTTTGTAATTAATGTGCCTGGACCCATCCCTTACACTTCCACCAGGTCAGTTCCATACAGATATAATGCCATGATGACGGAAAACGGAAAGGAGGTATCTTTACCTACTTTTCCCTCAGTTGTTAATATCGCAGACGTTAGCAGAGTAACAAGAAGTGGTCGAGTCTATCCTTCAGTACCTCCAAAAGATAAAGGGATCTCATTTGAGCAGCCAATTACAAAGGACCCAATTGTGGGGCAATCTGGTGGGTCTGACCTTTCCAAGCCTGAAGAGTTCTTGAAACTGATCAAAAGAAGTGAGTATAAGGTTGCAGACTAACTATTATAGACTCCGTCCAAGATTTCAGTGTTGCAATTTCCCATGAGTTCTGAAGCACATAGAGAAGCGCTCCAGAAAGTGTTGGAACAAGCGTATGTTGAACAGGATGTGTCCATGGAGCAGTTTGATAATATCGTCGATAATATTACTTCTTGTAACAACCTCGGGTTCAATGAAGAAGATCTCCCGGAACGGGGAAAGAAACACAATATGGCATTACACATCTCGGTGAATTATGGGAATGATGCATTGTCTAGCGTACTGCTTGACACTGGGTCTTCACTGAATGTGATGCCCAAGACTACTCTATCAAAGTTATCATATCAAGGACCGCCGATGAGACCAAGCCATGTCATTGTTAAGGTTTTTGACGGATCTAGGAAGACGGTAATTGGTGAAGTGGATCTACCAATGACTATTGGATTACAAGTTTTTATGATTACATTTTAGGTCATGGACATTCACGCCGCCTATAGATGTCTATTAGGGAGGTCGTGGATACATGAGGCTGGGGTAGTTACCTCTATGTTGTACCAGAAGCTGAAATACACCTTCGAGGATAAAACAGTTACAACTTGTGGAGAGCGAGCCTTGGTGGTAAGCCACCTTTCATCATTTTCTTATGTTGAGGTAGAAGAAGAGATCGGAACTCAATTTCAGGAACTGCCAATTTTTGATGATAAAGCCCGGAAGCCTAAAATTCCTATGTCATCTTTCAAAGACGCACAACAGGTTGTAAACAGTGGTTCTCAAGAAGGTTGGGGAAAGATGTTATCTCTACCGGAGAATAAGAATAAGGAAGGAATCGGTTTTGCTGCCAGCTCTAAAAAATAGGTCATCAGAAGTCAAGTGGTTCCGCCTATTGAAGAAGTATTATGCAGTAGAGGGATCATTCATCCTCCTCATATTAATGTAGTATCTGAAGACAAGACCGAAGGCTATACATCAGATGGTTCTGCAAGTCTCTCCATTCCGTATGAAGATTATGAGCGATACATAGAAGATCTAGGTTATGATTCAGAGACTGAGGACGCTTATGTGCCTTTCTACTCTCCTAGATCAAAACGCCGAGATTACAGTTTTGAAGTCAATGTTGTCACCAAAGAAGACTCTGAATAAGACTTGCCTAACTTTATGACTCCATGAGTAATAGCCGAGAATTGGAGTGCAGTTGAAGTCCCTACTATTGTTCATATATCAAAGTAATCTTTGTTTTAGTTTTTGCTCTGCCCAAGGTGAAAATTTGTTGTGTGGGCGTATTTTTTAAAATAATTCTCTTTGCTTTGCCCAAGGCAAAGGTGATCATGTTAGGGCATGTTGTTCAACTTTGCTATCATTAATTAAAAACATTATTTTGTTCCATATCGGTTTCTTTTAGTTCTTTCGTTTTTCTAGAAAATGATAATAACAAACAAGAATCATCATTCATATGCACACACTTTTCACTTCATAAAACTAAATAAAACTATATCACATGCGCAGATTGTTGCAGGAACAAAATCTCTGAAATAATGACCCATTACCTTTACCGAACTTCGAATTTCCTGTGTTTGAAGCGGAAGAAGAAGAGGAAGATATCTCTGAAGAGATTTCCAGACTACTCAAAAACGAAGATAAAGCCATTCAGCCTCACCAAGAGCCTGTGGAAGTGATTAATCTGGGTACGGAGGAAATCCGTAAAGAAGTGAAAATTGGAGCTCTGCTCAAGCCTAACGTGAAAGAGAAATTGATTGAGTTACTTAAAGAGTATGTCGATATATTTGCTTGGTCATATCAAGACATGCCTGGTATGGACACTACTATAGTGGAACATCACTTACCTTTAAAGCCAGAATGCCCACCTGTCAAACTGAAGCTTAGAAGAACTCGACCTGACATGGCTCTGAAGATTAAAGAGGAAGTACAAAAACAAATTGATGCAGGTTATCTCTTCACTGCTGAATACCCACATTGGTTAACTAACATCGTGCCCATCCCGAAGAAAGATGGAAAGGTCTGTATGTGTGTCGATTACAGATATTTGAACAAGGCTAGCCCAAAAGACGATTTCCCACTGCCTCACATTGAAATATTGGTGGACAGCACTACGAGGTACGAAGTTTTCTCTTTTATGGATGGATTTTCAGGTTACAATCAGATCAGGATGGCTCCCAAAGACAGAAAAAAGACATCCTTCATCACACCCTGAGGCACTTTCTGTTACAGGGTCATGCCATTTGGTTTGAAGAATGTTGGGGCAACATATCAGAGAGCTATGACTAATCTTTTTCATGACATGATGCATAAGGAGAACGAAGTGTATGTGGATGATATGATATCCAAGTCTAAAACTAAGGATGACCATGTTGAACATTTGCTGAAGTTATTTGGACGACTAAGAGAATACAACCTCCAAATGAACCCTAACAAATGTACATTTGGTGTACGGTCAGAAAAAATCTTGGGTTTCATCGTTAGTCAAAAAGGTATCGAAGTAGACCCCGACAAGGTCAAAGCCATTCAAGAAATGCCGACTCCTACTACAGAGAAACAGGTCAGAGGATTCTTGGGACGTTTAAACTATATCTCCCGGTTTATATATCTAACATGACTGCTACTTGTGGACCCATCTTCAATCTTCTCATAAAGAAACAAGGTTATGTTTAGACTGAAGATTGTCAGAAGGCTTTCGATAGTATCAAGGAATACTTGCTTGAACCTCTTATTATGACCCCTCCGGTTGAAGGACGACCTTTAATCATGTATTTGATTGTGTTAGAAGACTCGGTAGGTTGCGTACTCGGTCAACAAGATGAAACAGGGAAGCAAGAGCATGTTACCTATTACTTAAGCAAGAAGTTCACCGACTGTGAATCTAGATACACCATGCTTGAGAAGACATGTTGTGCTCTAGCATGGGCCGCCAGACGTTTACGACAATATATGTTAAGTCATACTACTTGGTTAGTTTCCAAGATGGACCCAATCAAATATATCTTCGAGAAACCTGCCTTAACTGGAAGAATTTCCATATGGCAGATGTTATTGTCAGAGTACAACATCGAATACCATACTCATAAAGCTATTAAAGGAAGTTTCTTGGCTGATCACTTAGCACATCAACCTATCAAAGAGCATCAGTCTACTAATGATGATTTCCCTGATGAAGATGTAATGTACTTGAAAATGAAATATTGTGAAGAGCCTCTATCGGATGAAGGACCTGCACCAGAATCTCAATGGGGTTTGATTTTTGATGGAGCTGTCAACGCTCATGGAAAAGGAATTGGAGCAATTATTGTGACTCCTCAGGGATCTCACATTCCATTTACCTCCCGATTAACAATCAAGCGTACCAACAATGAAGCCGAATATGAAGCATGCATCATGGGCCTTGAAGAGGCAATAAACTTAAGAATCAAGAATTTGGATGTGCACGGTGATTCTGCTGTGGTAGTCTACCAAATCAAAGGAGAATGGGAGACTCGTCAAGATAACCTGATTCCATATAGAGACTATGCAAGAATACTACTACCTTTCTTTAATACAGTTGAACTCCACCATATTCCTTGTGACGAGAATAGAATGGCAGATGCTCTGGCAATGTTGACCTCTATGATTGTAGTTAACTGGTGGAATGATTGTCCCAGGATTAACGTAAACCGCCTAGATAAGCCCGCTTACATATTTTTCGTAGAAGATGTTGAAGATAATAGACCTTGGTACCATGACATTGAAGTGTTTCTTTGAAAGCAAGAGTACACGTATGGGGCATCCAACAAGGATAAGAAAACATTGAGAAGATTGGCTGGTAATTTTCTCCTGAGCAATGATGTATTATACAAGTGAAACTTTGACATGGTCTTGCTGAGATGTGTTAACAAACGGGAAGCAGACATGTTGATGACGGAAATTCATGAAGGATCTTTTGGCATTCATGCTAATGGGCATACCATGGCTAAGAAACTCTTGAGAGTAGGATACTATTGGATCACGATGGAGTCTAACTGTTATAAGTTTGCTAAGAAATGTCACAAGTGCCATATTTACGCAGATAAAATCCATCTACCTCTGACTTTACTTAATTTCATCTCGTCCCCCTGGCCGTTCTCCATGTGGAGCATTGATATGATTGGTATGATATAACCGGAAGCGTCCAATGGACATCGCTTCATCTTGGTAGTGATTGATTATTTCACTAAATGGGTCGAAGCACCTTCTTATGCTAATGTTACCAAACATGTGGTTGTTAAATTTATCAAGAATCAGCTTATCTGCAGATATGGTGTACCAAGCAAAATCATTACAGAAAATGGGTCCAACCTGAATAATAGAATGATGAAAGAATTGTGCAAAGAATTCAAGATTGAACACCATAACTCTTCTCCTTACAGACCGAAGATGAATGGGGTCGTTGAAGCCGCTAATAAAAATATAAAGAAGATTATTCAAAAGATGGTTGTCACATATAAAGACTGGCATGAAATGCTCCTATTTGCTTTACACAGATATCGTACTTCAGTGTGCACGTCGACAGGGGCAACTCCATTTTCACTTGTTTACAGTATGGAGGTTGTACTCCGAGTAGAAGTTGAGATTCCTTCTATGAGGATTTTGATGGAAGCCAAGCTCTCAAAGGCTGAATGGTGTCAGAGCAGATACGACCACCTAAATTTGATCGAAGAGAAGAGAATGACAGCTCTGTGTCACGACCAACTATACCAGCAAAGAATGAAGAAAGCGTTTGACAAGAAAGTTCGACCCTGCGAATTCAAAGAAGGTGACCTTGTGCTCAAGAAGATTCAATCATTCCTTACTGATACTCGAGGAAAGTGGGCTCCTAACTATGACGGTCCATATGTTGTTAAGAAAATTTTCTCAGGAGGTGCCCTGATGTTAGTAACCATGGACGGAGAAGAGATCACTCGCCCAGTGAACGTAGACGCAGTCAAGAAATATTATGCTTAGAACGTAGAAAGTACAAGTTTGGTTTAGGAAGATATGGGTTATTATTTCTTCTGATGTATTTGTCATTATTATTATCATTTTCCAACATTGTATAATATATTGGAGTCATTCCCTTTTGCAGATTACCATTCAATAAAATAAATCGAATTTCCAAATAATCTTTGCTTTTACTTTTTACTTGTACAAATAAATGTTTTATTTTTGATAGAAAATTCTGAACAAGTTTAAAACCATTTCAAAAATCTCTTGTGCATATTTTACTTGATATATGAATATTAAACAGACATTCATGGATGTTTATTTCATCCCTAGAAAATACCAAGCTCCGGTTCTCATACAGGATTCCCCTTGAAGAGGATATTTATTTTATCCTCGCCAATAAGGATTTCTCTAATGAAGCGGATATTTGTTTTATCCGTGAATTCTAATCCCAGTAAAGCGACTAAATTCATCTAGACATTTCTGCAAATGAAGTCAAAAGTATTATTCCCCAGAGAAAGTTCTGAAGCAAGATTATATCCACCCCGACGATGTTTTGATCTGTGAAGATTTAGATGAGTACCTTCGTTTGAGATGTTTATTTCATCTCTGTTTTCTTGTTGTTTTTTCAGCATAATCATTGCATGAAGATACATGGCATCTTTGCATTTTGTATTTTTGTGTTTGTTTATTTGTTCACTTTGGCCGTGTTTATCCCCCGGTGACTGGGTTAGTCATCTCCCTCCAAGTAGAGTCGTCAGCCCTAGGCAGAAAGAGCATATCCTTTCTAATTCCTTATTGAGTTTGATCCTCGTGGAAGATGGTTGCTTTAGTTTTCTTTTCTATTTTTGGATAAAGATAAACCCCAGTTGAGTTCATTCCTCATTGGATCGAGTATTGCTTGACTGTTTCTCTTCAGTTATTTCCTGAATTGAACTTTGGTCCCTGACAATCAATTTTGAATTTCTCTAGGTTATTGAACCTGGGATTAAGCGCACATTATTTTGCAATTTGACTCCCCAGGAAGAATCTCTTCGAAGATCACCATGGAAGACAAGTTTTCTCCACTGGAAAGACGCTTGTTTATCAGCAAGTTATACCCAAACAACAAGGGATAATTACTCACTTGAGAAATTTAGTTGTATTCTCAAGATTCCTATGAAAAATGGCAATCTCTTCAAGACAGTTTGTCTATCCCTAATGGGTTTTATCAAATTTATCAACTCATCCTTCATCAAATGGCATCTCTCTAGGAATCCGTCAGAGAAGTTTGTTGAAGACTTTATAGATGATTCTCTTTATTTGAGAATTTTCACTACAAAGATTTCATATATTTTAAAACTACAACAAAGACGCTCCTCGGGGATGTATTCCCCAGTGAGTCCATTATGCAAAGCTAATTCCATCAAATGGCGTCTCTCCGAGAAGTTTGGTGAAAATTATTACAATTGACCCTTATTTTTATTTGAAAAGACATGTTTCGCAAATCAACTGTCCTGCATCTCTTTTGAAGATCCCCGGTGATGTTTTTCTATTAAATTATGGATTCCCGCTGAAGTCCTCGACCCTAGTGGAATTCCAATCCCCTGTGAAGATACTCTCCCGTAGGTATTCACCATTCTAGGAAGAAACTAAGACTCGTTCATGGCATACAACCTTGAAGCGTGGGAAGGTTTATTTTACGCTTTTCAAGTGGAATACTTGATTAAAGAAGAAACTGAGACCCGCTCACAACATACAACCTTGAAGCATAGGGAGGTTTATTTTACCCTTTTCAAGTGGAATACTTGATTAAAGAAGAAACTGAGACCCGTTCTTGGCATACAACCTTGAAGCGTGGGGAGGTTTATTTACCATTTCTGAATGAGTCATCTAGCCAGACAAGCTGAATCATTTTATTTTGGTTATTACCTTTACTTAGGTCATCATACGCTTGATGGTAGGTAATATTTTGTATCATCTTGGATGGATACCTTTGCTTAGGCTACCAGTTTGGTAGTAGGTCATCTTTCCTTTTCATGTTACCTTTTCTTAGGCTATCATACGATCGAGTAAGTAATATGTGCCTTTGTTCCAATCGGATACCTTTGCTTAGGCAGCCCCAAGTTGGTAGTAGGTTATCCCTCAAAGTTCAAGTTTCTCGCCCGTTGTTTGAACTATCACATTCCTGACAGTAAATATTATACATCTTTACCTTGCTGGAGATACTATTTAAGCTATCCCCAGTAGTGATTGTTTGTCTCTTCCCCAGTGGAGTTAGACCTTCCCCCGTGATTTCTTACTAGGTCGTTCCTCGTCGGGTTTTTTTCCCCGTTCTTCTTGCATGTTAGCGTCGTCTGTATTCAGTTACTCTCCTGTGGCATTACTCCCCACAAGATCTTCATCTTGCACTTCATAACATATCATTGCACATTATATGCATCTCGTGGCATCTTAGGACCAAAAAATTCACGGAATGCTTTGTATTTAAGTCTTTCCTATCACGTCGAGACGAAGATTTCAATCTCCATACCTCCGAATAGAAGAAACTTAAATAGGGGCATCTATTATGCCCTAATTTTTGAACCTAAGACTCCACCTCTTTGTGCATCTTTTCGGCATGGCATTTCTAGGTCAATCATACTTGCATGACTAACCAATTTGGTGCTTTATCATTTCTATTGGTTCATGGTTGAATCAGAGGTTTGCTTCAAAAAGACCTCGAAAGGCTAGTCAGTCAAATAAGGAAAGTACCACCAATCAAATACACTAGATTCAAGTGGATAATACTACCTCATACAAAGTGCCCTGAGATATGGACTGTCAGACCGAAGTGCAGGACATAACGAAGAGATCGGTGGTATTCAAGGCATCGGAGTTTTCCCGTTTGCTAATAAGGAAAATTAACGTAAATTTGAGGCCGTAATTAGGACACTGTAAGTTTGAGATGAGGTTCATTTCGAATTCGAGATGTTTTAAAGGAACCATTTTGTTTCCTGAGATGCAAATGTGATAAGATTAAACATGTGGCTTTCTTGGAAGACAAGTGTAAAGTTTGAATTACCCAAACGCGAGGGGCGACAAGCTATAATGCAAGCTTTGTGTCTAAACCTAATCCATGATTGATTTACTTTAAGTCATCTCATGATCCATTTGGGAAGCCAAACTTATAAGTCTTTGTGGGATCTCAAGGTTACAAGACTCAAATCATGTTTTAGATAATCTCAAAACAAGGCTCTAAAGCAAGTTTCAAGATATTCAGTTGGTAAAATATAAAAGCAAATTTAAGAGGTTTTGATGATTTCACCCCAAGACACCTTCGTACAACGTCACATCTCCAAAGTCACAATTTAAAGCTCTCAAAAGAACTTGTATACAAGCACAACAAGGAAGCTCACGTTTGATTTACCCCAAGGAAAGCAAAACAAACAGAGTCATCCAACTTTACATTCTAAAATTCCAACAAAGAGGATTCAAGGTCTTAAAGATCACTGGAATTCGTTTTTAAGGTCACCACTTCTTTTTAAGTTTAAATTCGAGAGGGTGTCGCATTGTTTTTCCCGTGTAATTGAACTTCACCAGAGTAAATTCAAAGAATTCAAAACATCCCACTTTTTATATATAAGGCAACTCAAATTAGTTTCAAGTCCTAAATTTGTTTCATAGTGAAGTCTTTTATCATATATAAAGAACTTTTGAAAATTACAAGAAATCCTACTGACATACATTAAATTCTCTGCATACTGGTTACGAATCTAAGTTGCCAAAATCTATAACTTCATGCGAGGAAGACATGATAACGGGCAACCAACGATGAAGCTCCAATCGAAAGATCTAGCCCGGCACCTAGGAAGACCCTCACCCTGAGGGAGCTACCTTTTATCCTATTCTCGGTTAATTGATCCAAACCTACTGCAAATTCCTCTTCCAACCCTGTTGCATTCACATATCCTCATTTATAACAGCATTTAAACCCTATCAAAAATAAGCAGTTTGTTTAGACAAAGTTATCTCAGTGAAGGCAAAGACATTCAAGGCGTCAATCGTGATTTCGTGTTCGACGTGATATGAGATCCAAGACACTGATCAAAGCATATCCAGTTTAGAATAAAATACTGCCATATTGAAACAAACAGAATATTTGTGGCTTTCAGTATGTGATTAAGACTGTCTAGTGAGAAGTTAAGAAACATCATTGTGACAATCCAAAATTAGAAATCACAATCCCGCATTTATCATGCAAACCAGAGAAAGGAATTAATTTCATGATAATCGTTATATTCTTTCCAAAACCAAAACTAACAAACGAATCACTACATTCAAGTTGTAGTTACAACATTCAACGAGTAATAAATTCATTTTTACCTATATAAACGCACTGTTTTACAACAGAGAAGGGAGGAGAACGGATCAAAAAACAACATATGCATTGATCAATTCCATCAACAGTTTATAGTAGCACAACTTCACCTTACTATACGCGTTGAAGACGGAGAAGTGAGAAATTTAAGTATACCTGAGAGACCTCTTCGATTCAACGCTGCTGAAGACGCGTCAGACGAACTCCGACAGGTAAATCCGTCAAAACTCTCCTCCTTTTGTATCATCTGAATAACGCATGACCGATGTATTTCCTTTTAAATTTCTTGATTTTCGCCTAATTGAGGGTCTAGGGTTTTATTCTAATTAGTTTTTGTTGGTTGCTTGATCTCTGATACAGACAGTGGATTGTGAGACGTTTGTTTGGTCCGACGTGACGTACACCTCACGCCACCGGCCATTGGCGATGATGCCGAACCCAACATTCCCCAGCGAGGTTTTGAGAAGAGGAGAAAGAGAGGAACAGAAGAGACAAAGTACGAAGGCTCCCCTTTGTGACTTTTCTTAGTTTGTTAATTTTGTTGATCTGTATCCCTAATCCCATGCGCGAGCGTCCATGGTCTTACCATGCACCCTCGTGGCCTCCCCTGGATTTAGATCCTCCTCGGATCAGACGATCATGGTTGGAGTCAGCCCTTAAACCCACGATATACCTCCTTGCAGTGGGAACACTTTATCTTGTCTGCCTTATTTTGTTTATATATTTATCTTGATTTACTATTGACTTGTTTTTTTAACTAAGTTACCATGTTTTATCTTTAATTAATTGGTTTAACATATTAATTCGTTTTTTAATAAAAAAAATTAGTCCCCTTTAACATCTCTTTTAAATTTTAGTTAATTCTTGGTTGTTTACAATTACTTTATCTTATTTTTCTTTCTCAAGACTATCGTTTTTTCCCCCATTTTAATGACTACTCACCACTTAATCGATATTTGGCTCTATTTAAAATTCGTTTTTTGTCTACAACTCTTTTAAATTAAGATTATTTTCTTCCCCCTCGCTTACGCATTCTTAGCCCTCGTATATGCTTGACCCGATTTATCCCGCAATATCCCCTTTATAAGTCATCTATACTGCTTGCCTAACATAATCCGATCATGAATTATGATATAATACTTGATGTCTCTACCTGTTCTCCTCAATAGCGATGTATCTGCATGTATCTGTCCAATGGAAGAACCTATATATAACTCTACAAGTTGTATACATTGCATTACCATTTGCACCATTTTCCCTACTTGATCCCTGATTTTCCCCTAGGTTTATCAGTTTAGATTGTTCTCCTTATATCATGATATAGGTCGCCCTTAAGCTTTCAACATTAGACAACTTAATTCAATCCAATCCTCTATTCTCCTACAAAGAGAACTAGACGTGATTCATCTACGTAGTTGCGATGTAATTCTCCTACCCCATAATACAATAGTGAGATATAGGATCTTTCCGCTTGAGAGAGGTACGTGGCATATTCGTCGAGAAAAATCCAAATTGGAGCCCTTCTCTCAATGCGACGCAAAGACCATCTTCGATACATTTGTGGAGGTTAAGTTGAGTGTTTTCCCTAAAGATGTCAACTCGTCTTTTCTCCTAAAATTGATCAAATAAACCTTCACCCCCTAAACTTTGACCACAACCAATGGTTCCTCAAACCCTTTAGGGGAACTACGAATACTTTGATTCCATTCCCATCAGGATACGTAGGAACAATATGCGATTTCTTGGCGAGTATGCTTAGAAATAAACCTCATAGGTCTCTTACCCTTAGCAAACAACAATAGCACAATAAAACAAGAGTTTCCTGTAGAGTACTACAGATATTTAGGATGCTAATACTTTTCCTAAGTTTAACCAACCCCCGAACCTTAGACTCTTTAGCTTTGCATTTGCATTGCATACTTGTGGGTAATTCGATCTTTTTCCCTTCCCTTGGACAAATTAAAGACTAGTGGTGAACTCCGAATTAAGATTCAAGTTAATCAATAGCTTGATATCTAATTCTCACCGCGACACCTGTAACACCCATTTTAATTATTTAGTCTTTCCGGTGTTATTTTATTTCGGCATGTCTTTTGTGGGGATTATTTACGAAGTTATAGCCTTTAATATTAGTATAATAAAATTAATAATGATAATAATTTGATAATTAATAGTAATGATATTATTATTATTATTATTATTATTATTATTATTATTATTATTATTATTATTGGAATAAAAGAAATAAGGAATAAGTGTTATAAGGGGTATTTGTGAGTTTAGAAAGAGGAACACAGTCTATTTGGGAGAAGAGTGAGGAAGAAGAACAAAAACAAGAGGAAGAAGAACAAGGGAGAGCAATCAGATTCTTGGGAATTCTTCAACGATCGAAGCGATTAATCGAGGTAAAGGGGAGAAACGGATTGGGATTGGTAATTGCATGAATGGGGTAGTTGGGAACTCCTTAACCCCATAGGGATTTGATGATTATGATTAAGATGCTGTTGTGTTCTGATTGTTGTTTCCATGGATGAATTATGCTCATGTTGTTAGGAATTGGTGAAATTCTGTTATTCCAGCCTTGCATGTGACTATGTACGGATTGTTGGGTGTTCTGAGTAGTTTACCGTTTAGGTCAAAAATGATTTATTCGATAGAGTTGGTATTTTATCGGGTAAGGTTTGGAATAAACAGTGTGGTTTAGTCGTAAAATGATAGGCTAAGACTACTGGGACTGGTGTGGTGAGAATCAGACGATTTTTGAGCTTCTGATGAATTTCTGAACAGTGAGGATTTTGTGAAATCGCAGATGTTCGCCAGTACCTTCGTTGAGCGATCTAGTAGCGAGCATTCGCTAGGAATTCTCTAGGCGAGTTGGGTAGCGAACACTTCCAGTAGCCACTGTCTGCACTCGCTAGCAGGTTCGCTAGGTGAATGAGGCAGCGAGTGTTCGCTGAGGCCTCGCTAGGCGAGTGAGCCAGCGAGCGTGACAGAATGTGATTTTTGTGTTGTTTTGCCTTGTGATTCGTTTTGTAGGATTCCTTGGGGTTGTGATAGGTCGAGAGATGTTGTTAGGGGTGAAGAGAGTACACTTGGTGTGGAAAGGTGAATTATAGCATATTGAATTTAATTGACATAATTAATTGGTGGGTAAGACATATATATGTAATATGTATATGATGCATAGTGAGGTGATCGGGAGGATCGTGTGTACTCGATGCTCGAATGTGATTTCCCTATTATTTAACTTGATTGATATAATTTATTGGTATATATATACATGTGTATGATGTATTGTAATATGATCAGTAGGATCGTGTGCACTTAGTGTGCTTGATGTTTGTGTGTTGTGCATTTGGTGTTGTGCATAGCATGGTGTCTTGGTATGGTCGAATCATGTCTCAGGAGGAGCGTAAGTGATTCAACCATACTCTCTTATGAATGTTTATGAGGTGCTCCATTATGGAAGGTTGATGGCCCAGTGTCCATCAGTGATTGCGGAGTTGAATCATGTCTCAGGAGGAGCGTAAGTGATTCACCCGTACTCCTTTGTGGAGAATTGTGGGGATAGATCATGTCTCAGGAGGAGCGTAAGTGATCTATCCTGTTTATGAGGTGCTCCCTTGTGGAGGGTTGATGGCCCGATGTCCATCAATGATGATGAGTCGGTACCGCATGCATGTGTTGGATTGCATTCTTGCATTATGATATGTTGTGTTGATGATTGGACAGTAGGTCCTATTTGATGTTGGTGGGGTGATGATTTGTTTATTTACTGCCTTTGTATTCATGTATTTTATTACCGATAATTTTGATCATGTTTTCTCACCCCTCTGTTGTTGTTGTTGTGGTCTGTGCTTCTTCGGAAGTACAGATAATCCAGGTGCATAGCTAGCTTGGATAGTGGTGTGTGAGTCGAGTCCTAGGATGCTCTGATACGTAACACGGGACTTGGGAATTTATTTGTTTTATGATAAATTTGTTGTATTCCTGTGACGTATCGTATTTTGGTGAACCTTAATGATGAATGATATTTGTGTATTTTGGCGGATGCCCGTGAATGATATATTAATGATAATTTTCCGTTGCTTTATTTTGAAAAATCATACAATGAAATGTTTTGTAGAATTTTGTTGAATGTGATATCCCACTTTTGGAATGGGGACCCTGATAATTATTTGACTTAATCGCATTTTATTTTAATTGGGGAAGTGGGGTGTTACAACACCTACGTATCCTGACGGGAATATAATCAGAACAGTCGTAGTTCCCCTTAATGAGGGTGAGGAACTCTTGACCGTGGTCAAGGTTCCAAAGGAAAAAGTAAATGTCTGCAGTGAGACACCTACATAGAGTGCGGTGACTCTAAACTAAGGTTAAGTTAGCAAGAAAGGGAATGTCCACGGCGGGACGACTAAATAGAGCACGGCAACTCCAAGTCCTATGGCAAAGGTAAACATGGGAAATATCCACGACGGGACGACTACCTGGAGCACGGCGACTCCAACCCTAAGTTGCAAATGTTAACAGGAAGTTGGTTGTTAGTGAGCTCGCCGAGACATCGCATCTCGTGCCTACTTATTCTCATCGATAAATGAGAAATCAGAGTGTTCGTAGTTCGTGAAACTACGAGTTTTCAGGCTCTAAGAACCAAGAACAACTAAGACAGGTAAAGAATAGACGAGGGACATGCACAATGACAATAAGTCAACATACAGCCTCTTCCCTTGGATTAGGTCAACAAGGAACAGAAAGCAAAAGATACATGAAAGAACATCATATAAATGGCAAGCAGATAAGATAGCACATAATACGCATGGAAAAAACATCATGGTAATCAAACAGTGAAAAGTCAACAAAAATACACGGAAAATCATCATGTAATCAGCAGACAAAGATACGCGGCAAAGCATCGCGAATAAAATTCACAAACAGTCACAGAAAAACATCGTGAAGCAAATAGAAAGCACATGAAAAAAACATCGTGTATAAAAACAAAAAAATCACGGCAGAACATCGTGATCAGCAAATATCAAAGATCGATCCAAATATTCATGAGCAAGGCATCACAGAGACCAAAATTCAACATGGGAATGAACAACAAATCCAAATAAAATGCTAGAATAAAATTTCAACAAGAAAATAACATGCATATCATATTTTTGTCATTTCTAAATATTATCATAAGCGATTTACAAAAATAATTGACAATTTTAAAATAAATAATTAAAAATATTTTTGGTTATTTTTGAATGTTATGAAAAAAAAATACAAAATCAAAAGGTCAATAAATAAATAGATCTAAAAATTATATATTTAAGACTAAACAAATTATTAATAATTAAAGTAAACTAACTAAGTTAAACAAAATAAATTTTATTAAATATGTAAAGAAAACAATAAATTAATAGAGAAACAAAAGACAGGAAAGTGGCTATCACTCGCGCGGACTATATCCAAACTAAACAATCCAACAATGATGAAATAAAACAAATGCAACCACTGTTTTACAATGATTTCACAATACCGGTCTAATATCAGTTCTTCCAACAGGGTCACATAATTGAAATCCATAAACAAAATAACAACCAAAATATACACAACAAAATGCAAAGGAAAATCAAATTAAAATATGCACATTAACATATTTTGTATGTTTATATTATACCCAAAAAAAATTAAAAACAATTTTTTTTACATTTTTAATATATTTTAAATTAATTAAACTGAAAACTAAAAGTGTTAAAAAATAAAATTACTTAAAATGCATTTTTTGTATTCTTCTAAATATACGAATAAAGAGAGAAAAAATATTAAAACAAAGAGAATGATTAAAACAAAAAGTTAAAATATAGATTTAATTTTTTCTAATATTTCAAACACAAACACACTCATCACAACAACATGTACCACAACAAAAGGGGTGTTAAAAATAATAAGCCTCATTATATTATTGACATTTGGAAAAAAGAAAAAAATACCCAAACGACCAAAAAGAAAATTAATAAAGCGCAGAGAAGAAAACATTTTTAGAGAAGAAAAAAAAAAACAAAAGTACACCTTCTTCTTATTTCTCGCGTAGCAAAAGTAACAACAAGAGGCCACCATATATTCAAACACTTCGACAACAAGTAACAAATCACTATCTTAGTAGAAACAACAACACTATATATAAATACATAAAAATAAATTGGAATCATTACCGACGAGTGAAGCGTTACTACGGAAGCAATGTGAGGTTGTCGTTGAAAAAAATTGGGTCGTCGGAGCTGCTCGAAGGTGGTTGACGATGAGAGGTGAGTTGATGATAAAGTCAAACGGAAATGGAGGAAGAAGTGGAAAAGCATGGGCGGTTTTAAGGCCCGGCCAGGCTGGTCATGTGCCCGGGCTCGGCCCCAAAATTTTGTCTTCTTTTATAAAATAATATGAAAATTGTGGCGGTTAATAAGTGCTGTTATGGCGGTTAAAACCGCTACAATTAACGAAAATCAGAAAAATAGTACTTTTGAATAAAATTTCTCATGTCATAATATATGGCGGTTTTTTGTCGTTGATAATGGCAGTTGTAACCGCCGTAATTTAAACATTTTTCACAAATAAAACATAATTTTTTTTCCTCCTTTTTTATGCAATTAAGCATACATTATATTAATTTTTTTATATGATAATATTTAGATTCAACTACATTACAAAAAGTGCAAAATTAAAATAAAGTTGCTATTTATGACCAAATTAACCAAAAACAAAAAATGAATACTTGAAAAAATAAAATTTAACATAAAAGTAGCAGCTACTAAAATTATAAAAAAAACATGTATAGTGTTGTAAAAAAGAAGAAGAAAAGAATAAGTTTTATCCTCAAATAATATAAAAAATATATTAGGTCCAATTCTTCAATTTATGTTCACTCTAAATTATATGGTTCAATTGATGTTAACTAGGAATTTGTATTTTAAATTTAGTTTGTAGTTACATTAGTTAGTAAATTAAATTATGTTGTTAACTTGTTGCTAATTTCAAGAATTATTATGAATCACATGAAATGATATTCCATGTTAGTATCTGTTGGTGCAAAGATAGAATAAATGATGAAATAGGAAATATTACTAATAAGAGAATGACGGCTACAAAACATAATATTTGTTACAATGATTGTCACCCTATTTATAAGCTAAAACTAGGGTTACTAGAATAAGATAAATACTAAAATACCCTCTAACAAACTTAGGGGCCAAGAAAATAGTACAACTAAATAAATATGAATTATTAATAATATTCTAATACCATCCCTTAATTCATATTCCATCAAAACTTGTGACACCAATTCCATCCCTTAATCTGAGAAATTGATCAGTTTTGATAGCTTTCGTCAGAGCATCTGCCAACTGCTTCTGAGTGCTGCAGTGTACAACTTCTAACACTCCACTCTGAACTTGATGTCTCAGAAAATGATACTTGGTCTCAATATGCTTGCTTCTCCCATGCAGCACTGGGTTTCTGGCAAGGTTGATTGCAGACTTGTTGTCAATCATCAACTTCAGAGGTTTGTCTACCTTAATCTTCAGATCCTGCAACAGATTCAGAATCCACACAGCTTGGCATGCAGTAACAGCACCTGCAATGTATTCAGCTTCACAGGTTGACAACGCCACAACAGGTTGCTTCTTGGAACACCAAGAAATGGGACCTCCCAGAAATTTGAACAAGTACCCAGATGTACTTCTTCTGTCAACTCTGTCTCCACACCAATCAGAGTCTGAATAACTCAGAAGTTCTGACTCATTATTTCCTCCAGAGGGAAATAACACTCCATACTTCAGAGTTCCTTTGATATACCTCAGAATCCTGACAACAGCTTGGTAATGGGACCACTTAGGTTTACTCATGAACCTACTAACTATCCCAACTGAATAGCAAATATCAGGTCTGGTATTGCACAGATACCTCAGAGAACCAACCAACTGTTTGAAGGTTGTAGCATCCACATCCTTTCCTTCAGAGTCTGAATCCAGTTTCTGATTTGTATCAGAAGGTGTGACAGCCATCTTACAATTCTTCAGATCAAATCTCTTCAGAAGTTCTAATTCATACTTGAGCTGATGCAAAATGATACCTTTCTCAGAATATCTGAACTCCATCCCTAGAAAGTATGTCATTTTGCCTAGATCAGTCATTTCAAATTCATTCATTAGAACCTTCTTGAACTTGGCTATCTCCTGTTCAGAACTTCCAGTCAATAGTATATCATCAACATATAAACATACCAGAGTCATATTGCCTTCAGAAGTATGCTGAACATAGACACCGTACTCCATCTCACATTTCTGAAAGCCTTGCTTCTTGAAAAATGAATCAATCTTCTGATTCCAAGCTCTGGGCGCTTGTTTCAGTCCATATAGAGCTTTGTATAATCTGTACACCATCCCTTCCTGATTCTTTTTCACAAATCCAGGAGGTTGTGACACGTAAACTTCTTCTTCTAATGGACCATTCAGAAATGCAGATTTTACATCTAAATGCATCAGAGGCCAATTCCTGTTAGCAGCTATTGCAATCACCATTCTGATTGTTTCATGTCTTGCTACAGGTGCAAACACTTCAAAATAATCCAGTCCAGGTTTCTGTAGAAATCCTCTGGCTACCAACCTTGCTTTATGTTTGCCAATTGAACCATCTGGCTTTAACTTCTGCTTGAAAACCCATCTGACGCTGATGGCTTTCTTGTCTTTTGGAAGTTCTGTCAGCTTCCAAGTCTTGTTTCTCTCTATAGAATCAAGTTCTTCTTTCATGGCCTTCAGCCAGAGCTTCTGCTTAAGAGCCTCCTCTGTACTTATAGGTTCAGAGTCTACTAACATGGCACACTGAATAACTTCTCCTTCAGAGTCTACTTCAGTGTCTTGCAGCATGTCAAATTCTGCAAATCTTCTGGGAATGCTTCTGATTCTTTGTGGTCTCTGAACTTGTTCAGAGTCTTGAGCTTCAGATGATTGACTTTCTCCAGAGCTTTGACCAACTTCAGGATCTGGCATATTTCCAGAGTCTTGAACTTCAGAATTTCTAGCTTCAGAGGCTTGACTTCCTCCAGAGCCTTGGCCATCTTCAGAGTCTGAATTTCCACCAGAATCTGGATTACCATCAGAGTCTGGATCATCAGAGTCACCTTCATCTTCTGAGTCTTCTCCAGAGTCAGAATCACTATCAGAGTCAGAATCAACGTCAGAGTTTACTTCAACTTCAGAAGTTCTTAACTCTGACCTTTCTTCAGAAGTTCTAACATCAGAATCAGATTGAGACTTATCCCAATTCCAAACTTCTGATTCCTTCACAATCACATCTCTGCTGAATTCAATTTTATTGGTTTCTGGACAATAGAGCTTGTATGCACCTGTACTGTGGTACCCTATCAGAATCATCACTTTGCTTCTATCATCCAGCTTCTGTCTTCTGGCTTCTGGAACATGTTTATAGCAAACAGAACCAAATACCTTCAGATGACTAACACTTTGCTTGTCTCCAGTCCACTTCTGCATAGGAACTATTTCCTTCAACTTCTTCGTAGGACATCTGTTGAGTACATACGTTGCAGTGGCAACAGCTTCTCCCCAGAGCTTCTGAGGAAGCTTCTTCTCCTTTAGCATGCTTCTCACCATATCAAGCAAAGTACGGTTTCTTCTTTCAGCAAGACCATTGTGTTGAGGGGTATAAGGAGCAGTAACCTCATGCTCAATTCCATTCTCCTCACCGAACTTCTGGAACTCTTTGGAGTTATACTCACCTCCACCATTAGTTCTAAGAATCTTCAACTTCTGACCACTCTGATTCTCAGCCTTCATTCTGAACTTCTTGAATTCATCAAACACCTCGTGTTTGAACTTAATAAGGGATACCCATGTCATTCTTGTGAATTCATCAACAAACAACACAAAGTATTTATTCCCTCCAATTGATGCTACTGGAAATGGACCACACACATCAGAGTGTACAACTCCCAAGGCATGTTTTGCTCTTGGAGCAACTTCTGATGCAAATGGCAATCTTGGTTGTTTTCCTTCCATGCAAACTTTGCATGACTTTTCAGGCTTCTTAATTGCAGGAATTCCATGTACCAATTTCTTTGAATTCAGATGTTGTAAGCTTCTGAAATTCAAATGACCAAATCTTCTGTGCCACAGCTCACTCTCCTTCTTAGTACTTGTTGCATTAAGACACTCTGAGTCTGCAGTTCTGACATTCACCTTGAATGTTCTATTCCTTCCCTGTTCTGACTCCATAATCAACTTCTGATTACAGTCATACAGCTTCAGAAGATTGTCCTTCATGGTAACTGAGAAACCTTTCTCAATTAATTGCCCCACACTCATCAGATTGCTTCTGATGCCAGGTACATACCACACATTCTGAATCAATGCTATTTTCCCATTGTTCAGAGTCACTCTGACATTTCCCATACCTTCTGCATTAAGATATTTGTCATCAGCACATCTGATCTTTGTTCTCTTTTCAGAGTCAAAGTCAACCAGCCATTTCTTGTTTCCAGTAAGATGATTTGAACAGCCAGTGTCCATATACCACCAGTCTGTCAGATCCACATTATCAGATTCAGAGGCCATCAACAGCACAGATTCGTCATCAGAGCCTCTGGCTATATTTGCTTCTTCTGATTTCTTCTCCTTGTTTGACCAACAATCTCTAGCAAAATGGCCAAACTTCTTACAACAGTAACATTGTATTTTTCTTTTGTCATACTTCTCTTTTCCCCTCTGAGCATTCTTTTGTCTATCAGAGGTTGAGCTTTCTGACCTCTGACCACCATCAGATCTTCTCCTGACTTCTGACTGCTTCTGATACCTCCTATCAGAAGTTGTTTTCAGAGCCTGCTGTTCTACTTCCTTTTCAGAGTTTCTCTCAGTCAGACGCAACTCTTGCGCTTCTAGACTGCTCTGCAGCTCTTCAATTCTCATTGTGCTCAGATCTTTGGAATGTTCTATTGCTACCACAATGTAATCAAATTGAGGAGTAAGGGATCTCAACACTTTCTCCATGATTGTTTCTTCAGAAAGAGTTTCTCCACATGCCTTCATCTCATTAGTGATCAGAATCACTCTGGAGATGTATTCAGAAACTTTCTCATTATTCTTCATGTTGAGATTCTCATATTGCTTTCTCAAGGACTGAAGCTTCACCTTCTTCACTGATGCGTCACCACCATAACATCTCACCAGAGTGTCCCATGCAGCCTTTGCTGTTGTAGAGTCTGCAATCTTCTCAAACACGTTTACATCCACACATTGATGAATGAAGAACAATGCTTTCTGATCCTTCTTCCTTACTTCCTTCTGCGCGTTTTTCTGTTCATCAGTTGCATCTGCTGCTACTGGAACATAACCATCAGTGACAAGATCCAGAACATCTTGAGCACCAAACAGCACACGCATCTGGATCATCCAACGATTCCAGTTTTTACCATCAAATACTGGAAGTTTGGTGTTCATGTTGCCGTTTCCGTTCATCTTCTACTTTGCACAATACACTCAGAGTTTTCTCACACAGTGTTTCCCAACCCACAGAATTAAAAAATTCTGATCAGATTTTGTTCAAGATTCAACAAGAATCTGAGAAACAAAATCAAACACACAAGACCTCACGTTCACTCGTGTTTCCCGTGTTTCCCAATGAATCTGAACCGGAGCTCTAGATACCAATTGTTGGTGCAAAGATAGAATAAATGATGAAATAGGAAATATTACTAATAAGAGAATGACGGCTACAAAACATAATATTTGTTACAATGATTGTCACCCTATTTATAAGCTAAAACTAGGGTTACTAGAATAAGATAAATACTAAAATACCCTCTAACAAACTTAGGGGCCAAGAAAATAGTACAACTAAATAAATATGAATTATTAATAATATTCTAATAGTATCAACCTCAAATTGGATATGGCTATGTTAGTTTTAAAATTCTGTCGAAATCAATTAAATTAAAAATATTTTATTTTGATTAATAACTATTTATATATACAATATGAATTTATTGTCTTTAAATTTTTGCCCAGACTTCAAAAATTTTCTGGCTCCGCCATTGTGGAAAAGGTTCTATTATCTTTTTTTTAAGTGAAGGTTTTGTCCTTCTTTTCTATGAGAGGGAGGGAGACTATATAGATGTGGTGTGTATGTGAATATGAGGTGGTGTTAGTTTTGAAAAAGTTTCTTGTGTTGAGAGATGAGTCATGATGATGAAGTATGTGGATAAGCTATGTATGAACGTGAGGGAAGTACACTGTATATGTGCAGGTTATATAAAAGAATGAAAAAAAATAAAATAACTTTATGAAACTTGCTAATTAAGTGTTACTAAAAATGTCAGTATCAAACCCCACACCTCATGGATTATGAGAACCATCCTAAAACAGAGGGATAACTTGGTGGATATTCAACAGGTATAGGATCACATGTTAACTAGGACCAAGTTTAGGATGAATGATATTTATATGGTAATGTGTAGTAATGCCCCAAAAGTAATGTGGAAGAACATACTCCGAAGTAATGCTGCTCGACCAAGGGCTCTGATTACTATGTGGTTTGCGTGTCATGGAAGATTGGCTACAAAACAACGCCTTTTTCGATTTGGTATGATCACTGATGATAAATGTTGTCTGTGTGCTAAAGAGGAGGAAACTATTAATCATCTATTATTCTGCTGTCCTGAAACGGTGTGTATCTGGACCAAAATCCTAGATTGGATCCAGATTCCGCATGTCCCGCGACCGTGGGATGAAGAAATGGATTGGGTGTGCAGGAGTAAGAGCGGTAAGGGTTGGCGAGCATCCCTCCTGAAACTGGCTATAACGGAAACTGTTTATGGTGTATGGAAATACTGTAATGACATTTGTTACGGTAATGTTATAGATAAGACAAAAATTGGTGATAATATTATAGATGTGATTGTTTATAGGGGGTGGTATAACCAGAAACTTAGGCCGCACATTGCTCACTTGATGACTTATTAGTGTATTTTTGTACTTTTCATTTGGTCTTTGTGTCTTTTCTGAGGGCAAGATCATCGCGATCGCCTTGTACTTGTACTGCTTTTTTGAATTAATTCAATCTTCCTTTGATTCAAAAAAAAAAGTTAAAAAAAAAACAAATATTAAAAAACAGAAATAACAAATAAAATATTTAATATAAAAAAATCTGAATGAGAAAATAAAAAGAAATTAAAAAATATTATTAATGAAAAATAGAAATAAAATCGGTAAAAAATAAATAATTGGACCGGTATCGAAGTGTTCAGAAAAATAAAATGAATACACCAAAGTGATCAGCAAAAAATATACGATTTGGAATAATACAGCGTTTGGTCAAATTTTGAAATAAATTTTACCCGGTTAAATACTGTCCAAAAATGCGACCGAAAAGAAGTCGAAAAAATTAAATGAGCATGTCAAGTTAAACACGCGAAACATATATTAATATCACTGACGTTTACAGGCTCGATTTTAAAATTTTTCGTCCACTGATTTTACGCACAATTGACTTTTGGTTTGACCAATTCGGTTGTAAATCCAACAAGTTTATTTCAACTGATAAGTTAGGTATTATGCAAGAGTGAACCTGGAATGATATGCTGAAGATCAAAGAATCTGAGGGTAAAATTTGGGGTATGACAACCACTTTGCACAAAACTTCTCAAAATCATTTCCAGCCACTAAACCACCAAACAATCACTCTAACACATCACAAAACATGCGTTAGAGGTTGTTCAGATCATCACAACCATCAATAACTAGCAAATCCAAAAGTCAACTCTCAAACCTCTAATATTTGACTTTCTGCATTTTTATATCCAAAACTCTGTCCAGTCCATTTCCAAACCTTCCAATCCTTCAAACACCCTCTAATAAACATCCTTAAGCTGTTACAAACCTTGTTTTACTTCTGTTACTCCATTTACTTGAAGTTCCCTTTGGCCACTTTTGACATTTTGCAAGAGGGAAACTCTATTTTGTTCCAGCTAGATTCTCTTGGTTCCAAGCATCTTAAAGCTCCATAAGAGGTCCATAGAAGGTGTCTAAGGCATCAAAAAATTTATGTATCAAGTCTTGTGAAAGTTTCAAGTTTGCTCCAAAAGGTAAGTTTCCTCAAACTTGGAATTTTGCAAATCATGCTTTCTTTTTATGTACATTGATCATAGGATTATTTGATATGTCATATGTGATGTGTTTGAACTATTACTTGATGTTATCCATAATGATATGAGACTGCGATGTTGAATTTGCAAATTTGAGCTCTTTGAGGACTTGCTATCGGGTTTTCAAATAGCAAGTTGGTATCACTGAATTCCTTGTGAAAAAATACGCAAGTTTGATCTCTGGATCATCCAATTTCAATTAGTATTGAGGAAGTTACATGTTGTTTTGCAAAGTGTCGCGGTGAGAATCAGATATCAAATTATTGGATTAACTTGAATCTTAATTCATTGTTCACTATCGGTCTTTTATTTGTTCAAGGGAAGGGAAAAAGATCGAATTACCCAAAAGCATGCAATGCAATGTAAAGCTAGAGAAACTAAGGTTCGCGGGTTGGTTATACTAAGGAAAGGAATTAGCATCCTAAGTATCTGTAGTACTCTACAGGAACCTCTTGTTTTATTCGTGCTATTTGTTTACTAGGGGTAAGAAACCTATTGGGTTTATTTCTAAGTATACTCGCCAAGAAAACACATCTTGTGTCTACGTATCCTGACGGGAGTGGAATCAGAGTATTCGTAGTTCCCCTAAAGGGATTGAGGAACCATTGATTGTGGCCAAGGTTCCAGGAGGGAAGTTTGTTGATTGATTCTAGGAGAATATACGAGTCGTCATCTTAGGGAGAATACTCGACTTAAACCACCACAAACGTATGGAAGACGGTCTTTGCATCGTATTGAAAGAAGGGCTCCAACTCGGATTAGATCGACGAGTATGCCACGTACCTCTCTCAAGCGGAAAAGATCCTACATCTTTCTCGACTATGTTATGGGGTAGGAGAATAATATCTCGACTACATAGATGAATCATGTCTAATTATCTTGTGAGAGAATATGTTTTAATTGTAAGTTGTCTAAGTTGAAATCTTAAGGGAATCTTATCTTAAGAAAGGGGCATAACCTAGAGTAATCAGTCTAAAGTCAATAATCGAAGTATATACAACCTAAGTAGTTAACCTAAAGAGGAAATAAAGGTCATACAAAGGGATAAAAATGCAAAAGAGAAATGTGATGCACATGACAATGAAGTCAACCACAAACCCTTTCCTTGGATTTAAACAGGTAATCAAGTAATCAAGACATAGTCCAAAAGTCATTATGAATTAACAAGATAGTCAAGCCTAAAATATGGAAGTAAAAAACATAGGATGAAGTCAAACAAAAAGAGAAATAATATGACAAAATGAATGCATGAGTTGGATGAATAGAGATGAGCATAAGATAATGAGAAAAAGGTAGTCAATGCAAGAATCGAAATTGTAAGCAAAAGGAAACTAAGTTGCAAGTCACAAAAGTTAAAAGTCAAGTAGATTAATGAAAATTAAAATGATCAAAGTTTAAAACTTAAATACACAAATTAAAATTAAAAGGATTAATTCACATAATTTATAAAGAAAATATTTTGATTTTTTTTATATGCTAAATAATTTAATAGTAATCTAAAACAAAATTTAAAAAAAAAATTAAAAAAAAAATTAAAAACCAAAATTGAAGATATGTATATTTTAAAAAAAAAATTAAAACACCCAGATTATTCATAATAAATTTTTATTGATATTAAGATAAAAATAAAATAAATTTCAAAAATACTATTAACAATATATATGTAAACTTTGAAACCAAAAAAAATTATAGATATATCTTTTTATCAAACATAGGATTCATGTATATATGTATGTAAACTCGCACATATCTTTTAAGATTCACACTAACAGTATAAAAAAAAAACTAACCAAAATATGTATATCTAAAAAAACTAGCAGTATTTAAACAAACCAAATTATATACAAATCAAACTATATCAGCATACAATACTTCATTAACACTAATGGTATGAAATTGTTTTTTCAAATAAATTTCTATATAACTTTTTATTGCCAACAGGACAACCACAATTCAATATAGTGTGATAAACCAGATCATAATACCCTCTAAATTACAACTACTTTTAACACTATTATCATAAACATTGCAGAACAAGAGAATGGTTTTCAAACATTATAAGTAACTGAAACCACAATATAGGCAGCAATACGGTATACAAAACAATATCAGTCCATCATTACCAAACTATCAAAATGCGTACGAAACCGAAATTATATGTAAAAACAAGGCAACGAACAAAATGTAAATTAATCACCACAAACAACAGTAGCATGGAAATATCTGCACTATTACAACGATATTTAAAAAAAGGAAGTTGTTGTCGTGTGTTGCTTGGCGGTGCTATATCGTGATGGATTTTGAGTTAACAGCGTGAGAAGAGGGAAGTAGAGATCGGGATGAGTCGTTTTGTGGTGGATATTGTTGTGAACGTCACCGGTGTTGGTGGTGAAAACAAAGTTTCATTTGGTGGATTGATTTGTGTAAAGGTTTAAGGAGGGTGTTTAGTAGTTTGAAAAAGAAAATGATGGATGAAGACATGAAGAGGGAGTCTGTAGAGTTGATGTTTTTCCGTTTTTTCTCTTACGATGGCTGCTACGATGCTTATACATAGGCCTTAGGAAAGTGAATGCTTTGATGAATGAAGAAAACATGCTCTGATTTTCTTTCCTCTTTCAATCCAACATGCAGTGACATTGCTGTTGAATTCTTCCATTTTTAGTTCAGCATGTTTGGGATATGTTTTGGGAAGAAATCATATCCTTGTTCCCTTGTTTTGCAATGTGATCAATATATAATATTAGGATTTCAAATG
This sequence comes from Lathyrus sativus, assembly GCA_963859935.3. Lineage (NCBI taxonomy): Eukaryota > Viridiplantae > Streptophyta > Magnoliopsida > Fabales > Fabaceae > Lathyrus > Lathyrus sativus. The sequence goes on from OZ012741.1 coordinate 230,318,219, forward strand.
AATTAAAAACCTTCTAAAACTTAGGGAGCACATATATTAAAAGGGTTAAAACAAAATGTTTGTATGTTTTTTTTAAAGGAAATGCAATAGTTAAAAAACATTTAATTAAAATAAAATTTAAACTAAAAAACCTAATTAAATATAAAGATAATTAAACTAATTTAACTAAAATAATTAAAATATAATTAAATTAAAAGACTACTTTAATAAAATAATTAAAAAATAATTAAATTAAAAGACTATTTTAAAAATAAAATATAATTAAATTAAAAGATTATTTTAAAAATAAAATATAATTAAATTAAAAGATTATTAAAAATGAAATATAATTAAATTAAAAGAATATTTTTTAAAATAAATATATTTAAATTAAAATATTATTTTAAAAATAAAATATAATTAAATTAAAAGATTATTAAAAATGAAATAAAATTAAATTAAAAGACTATTTTTTAAAATAAAATATATTAAATTAAAAGACTATTTTAAAAATAAAAGATAATTAAATTAAAAGACTATTTTAAAAATTAAAGAGAAATGAAATGATTTAAAACAAATAAAAAGTCGGACATCAAAGTGTCTGAAAAAGAAAACACCAAAATAAACAACGTGATATGTTATGCAGACTATGCAAAACAAGATCTTAGGGTCAAAATTAGGGTATGACAGATGCCCGTATTTAAGTTACTTCTATATATGGAGATTGAAATCTTCGTCTCGACGTGATAGGAGAGACTTAAATACAAGCATGCACAATTTTTGACCCTAATATGCCACAAAATGCTTTAGATATGATATGATATGCAAGACAGAAATCTTGTGGGGAATGATGTTGCAGGAGATAATTGTATACAAAAAATGCTGAAACACAACTAAAGGATGAAAGACCCAACGAGGAACAACTTAGCAAACAAGACTCCACGGGGGAAATATCCGGCTCTACTAGGGATGAGACCTAACTCCACGGGGGAAGAGACTACTAATTCAAAATCACAAGGTAGCTCAAACACATGGTATCCCCAAACAGATCAAAGGTGTGTATTCCATACTACCAAGGATATGATAGCCTAAACAACAGGCAAGAAACTTGAAAGGAAGGATAACCTACTATCAACAGATGGTAGCCTAAGCAAAGGTATCCAGTTGAAATAAAGGAACGTATATTACCTACTATCACGTACATGATAGCCTAAGCAAAGGTAATAACCTGAAATAAACTTCCATGATCAAAATATGATTTAACTTCTTCTTTAACTAAATGGTTCAATTAAAAGGGTAAATAAACTTCCTCAACGCTTCAAGGTTGTATGCCATGAACGGGTCTTAGTTTCTTCTTTAGTCAAAGTCTTTCACTTGAAAATGGTAAGGTAAACCTCCTCACGCTTCAAGGATGTATGTCATAAACGGGTCTCAATTTCTTCTTTAATCAAGTCTTTCACTTGAAAAGGGTAAAATAAACCCCCCCTCGTCTCGGGTCATAAGCCACGGACTGGTCTCAGTTTCTTCTTTAATCAAGTATTCTACTTGAAAAGGGTAAAATAAACCTCCCTTCGTCTCGGGTCGTAAGCCACGGACTAGTCTCAGTTTCTTCTTTAATCAAGTATTCCACTTGAAAAGGATAAACTAAACCTCTCATTGCTTCAAGGTTGTATGCCATGAACGGATCTCAGTTTCTTCTTTGATTAAGTATTCCACTTGAAAAGGGTAAAATAAACCTCCCCTCGTCTCGGTTCATAAGCCACAGACTGGTCTCAGTTTCTTCTTTAATTAAGTATTACACTTGAAAAGGGTAAAATAAACCTCCCTTCACTTCAAGGTTGTATGCCATGAACGGGTCTCAGTTTCTTCCTGGAATAACGAGTTCTTATAAGAAAGCATCTTCGCAGAGATTGGAATTTCACTAGAGATTTATGACTTCAGCAGGAATCTATAACTTATTAGAGATTTGGAAGTTGCACCAAGAATCTTCAAAAAGAGATGCAGGCCAATTGATTTGCAAAATATGTCTTCTCAAATAAAGATAAAGATCATCTGAATCTTCATCAAACTTCTCGGAGAGATGCCATTTGACGGAAGCAATTTGAATAATGGACAAACTGGGGAGAACATCACTGAGGAGCAGTATTAATGTAGTTTGAAGTTGCACTGAAGCATATAAAATCTTTGTAACAGAAATTCTCAAATAAAGAGAAATAATTGTAAAGTCTTCAACAAACTTCTCTGACGGATCTCTGGAGAGATGCCATTTGATGAGGAGCAAATTGATAACTTCACTGGGAATAGACAAACTGTCTTGAGGAGACTGCCATTTGTCGTTCAAATACAAAACTTGAGAACGAAACAAGATGCTCAAATAAATAGCTGCCACTTGTCGTCTGTGTATAAATTGCTGAGAAAATGTTATAACACTCTGGAGAAACATTTTGTCTTCAATGGTGATCTTCAAACAGATTCTTCTTAGGGAGACAAAATGCAAAATAAATGCATTCTCAATCCAGGTTCAAAAGCCTAGAGATATCCAAAATTGTGATTGTCAGGGGCCAAAATTCAATTTAGGAAGTATCTGAAGAGAAACGGTTAAGCAAGACTCTACCTAATGAGGGATGAAATCAACTGGGGTTTATGTTATCCAGAAATGCAAAAGAAAGCCAAAGAAACTGTCTTCCACGAAGATCGAACTCAGTGGGTAATTTAGAAATATTGTGATCTTTCTGCCTAGGGCTGACGACTCTACTTGGAGGGAGAAGACAAACTCAGTCACTTGGGGATAAACACGATCAAAGTGAACAAATAAACAAACACAAAAATTCAAAATATGCAGATGCCATGTATCCATATGAATGAATGTATGTTATGTTATGCTTACGCTGACAAAACTAACAAGGAAAAGAAGTAAACCGAAGATGAAATAAACATCTCAACATGGATACTCGGCCGATCTTCGCATGATAGAAGCATCACTAGGGAGAATGGAGAGCCACACACGGAATTAAAGTCTTGCTTCAAGGCTTCAAACTTCTCTGGGGAAAAGAGAGTACTCCACTTGAGGATGAACATCATGACTTCACTTAGGGGATTGTCAAGATAGACCCTGCTACTCTATTGGGGATGAGAAAGATGCATTGGGAACAGACAATCTCATGATTAGAGATACTTTATGGAAATAAAATAAATATCCACTACAAAATGAAGTAGTCTAGAAGGAAGTTGTAACTGGAGATGTCAGAGTTGAGGCCTTACAAGAGATAAAATAAATATCCACTTCAATGGGGAAGCTCAGATCAACGTTGCAAGTTGAAGATGTCAGATTTGAGACTTCATGGGGATGAAATAAACATTCACTTCGTTAAGGAAGATTGAAGTTTTACGATATTCACTAAGGAGTGAAATAACATCCACTTCACTGGGAAGGTTAAAGCCAAGGAAAATCATTGGCGTAGGCTTAGGTTACCAAGTGGGGAATTCTTACATCAATTTCGCCATAACTGCTTGAAATAGAGATTCATCGGGGAATTGTCATGACCATCTGAAGTAGAGACTTACTGGAGACATGGGTGAAGAATGTTGTGAGAAAAAAGTAGTTCTGCATTGATGAACTGCATAGTAGTTGCCATTTCAAACAACAGTTGTTATGAACGGATAAAATAATCGTCAATTCTCAAATGCCCTAGATCACATGGTTTATAAGTCATCTCAAGAGGATTTTATAGAAAACATGGCATCCAAAATGTTTCAATGTCTTCAAACTCTCGAAGAGATTTATCAAATTTCAATGTAACTGCCCCAGGTTGACTGGACCTTCAAACTTGTTCTTTAGGGGTGGTCCTACTGTGAAAGCAGCAACCGAGAAACAAATTTCCCCTGTTCAGCAGAGTCTTCAGGCAACATGCCCCTGGATGTGATCATATTTTGTAACGATTCGCCATTTATTCATTAGAGTTTCAAGCCTCAAAAAGATTGAGCTCATCACTGATGTTTGTATGCAAACTTCTATGCTATCGAGCAATGTTAGCAAGTAGAAAAAGGTTAATTCTGAAATTGTTAATGCAACATGCATGTTAGTCTTGAAGTTTTTTTTAATGAAAAGATATCACAATAACTTGCGACCGAATCACTAGTTAGGATATGAAATTGATTTATTTTACGCAGTCAACACAAATTTGAGTATAACTCATAGGAGTCAGGAAACATTATCTCATTGAGTATGCTTTCAAAATAAACTCTGCTTCAATTAGGTCTTTTGAGGATTGTAATGTGGCTTGGTTCACAGTTTATGAAACAAAGGATATAAGGCTTAAAGTTTATTTATGCCCACCCATTCTTCGTTTTGTTCTTCAGTCCTACATTCAGTTAACCTGACACGAACACTCATCTCTCAATAGGATTTTTTTTATATGGTTGAGAAAACACCGAGGTTTTGGACATGGAAGTCACTCACACATTTGCTTTTGGTGTTTGATCACACAAATTTGTTCTTTATTGAGGATTTTTCTTGGTGATCCTTTGTTTTTGCTTTTCGTGTTTATTTTATTATTATTTTGTTTTTACTCCCTAACTTTTGCCTGGACGGAGTCTTTGGATTTGACTTTGAAGTCCAAAGGGATGCCTCAATTTTTCCTAAGTCTCCTTCATAGGTTTTGACTTAGCGGGCTTTTTTATTTTTCATTTTTTTTATTTATTTATGAAAAAGTCGTGTGACTCTAAGTTATTTTGACCCTTTTGAAAGGATTGTGACAACCTCACTCTTTAGATAGTCTAGGGATGATCATTATAGTTTTTTAACTTCCAGCATCCTAATATGTGAGGAATAGATAAAATGGATTCTTGAATGTTCACTCCTCTTTTTTGAGAGTCTGAGCGCTCGATCAGTTTAATTAAAAACTACCATGTCCCAGGTAAAAATTGAGGGTCTTTTAATGTAAGGAAAAGAAAAATCATACTTCAAGGCTCAAAGGGGTTAACAAGGGTCTATCTACCTTATATCTCCAGTGTTTGAGGATTTGAAACAATGTCTTACATCATCAGCCGAGTTTTATTCAAAAGCATACGACCAAAGATTATTAAAAATGAAATATAATTAAATTAAAAGACTATTTTTTAAAATAAATATATTTAAATTAAAAGATCATTTTAAAAATAAAAGATAAATAAACTAAAAGATTATTAAAAATGAAATAAAATTAAATTTTTTAAAATAAAATATATTTAAATTAAAAGAATATTTTAAAAATAAAAGATAATTCAATTAAAAGACTATTTTGAAAATTAAAGAGAAATGAAACGGTTTAAAACAAATAAAAATTCGGACATCAAAGTGCCTGAAAAAGAAAGCACCAAAATAAACAGCGTGATATGTTATGTAGACAATGCAAAACAAGATCTTAGGGTCAAAATTAGGGTATGACACAAAGCTGAAATTTGGAGAAGATGAGGTTTGGCCATGGGCGCCTCAGGTCAAGCTTTAGGTCATTTTCAGGTTTATATGTTTATTTGTGGGGGTGATACAATGGATGTATCACCACCCTAGTGGTTTACCATGCGCGCTTTAGTATCTTTTTGCCTTGCTTGACCTGGGTTCAATCCTGTTGATTAACCATTTTTTCTTTTTTCCCATTTTAAAAGCTGATTACATATATCATCTCGCTTCCATAATTATTTTACAATGTGTGTGTGGTTCAGCTAGCTGTTGTTTTGAGCCAATGGATTTAAGGTTGTGGGTTCAAACCCCATTGAGTGCATCCCATTATTTTTTAATACCTTGTTTTTATGTTTTTCTTCACAATTTGAATTGATAATAACTTCTCTGATTTATATCATTTTGATCCCATTCTTTTTGCTAAATGCTCATGAGAATTTCTATTTTTTGTCTATGTCAAGAAAATTCCAAAAATAATTATTTATTTGTGTCGTACCTCGAAAAATACAATTCTCACGATGAACGCGGAAAAAACGTTCGAACAGAGTCGCCACCGAACTTTATTCATTCCAAGGAAGGAATAGGAAAATATCGATAAAACCTTTAAAGAGATAAGAACATGGTCATCGCAATCAAATTCTATGTTCGGGAGTCGGTTACGCAAGAGGGAAGGTATTAGAACCCTCTACGTCCATTGTACTCAACGAGAACCTCTTGATTTGATTCGAGAGAAAAGTTAGCTAGATTTGTTTATCTTCTAAGGATTTGCTTATTAAGGGGGAAATGAGTGGTTTTTTATTAGGGTGTTCGCCAAGGATTGGGGCTCTTGGGCCTACGTACTCCCTCGTGCAATAGGAAAGTCAGGGAATCGTAGTTCGTGGGACTACGGGTAAAAGTTTGGAATTATGAAAAAAGAAAAGGTAGCTCGCTAGGATCTCGCAATCCTATGCCTACGTATTCTCATTGACAAATGAGAAATCAGAGCGTCAGTAGTTCAGACTACGGTTGGTTGGTTTGTAAATGAACAAGTGTTTAGGTCTCATTCTAACTACTAAACATTGGCTTGTTTGCTCACTAGGGTAGGTTGAAGCACTAGTTCATATGCGCGGAAGAAGGGACTAAACAATGTTCTTGGTAAAGTTGTGTTTGAGTTGTAGATCATGCGAGGGCGGGGAATTAGTATTTGTAGAAGCTTCAATCACACGGGGGAGAGAAAAAAGAGTTTGTCGTGTTGGATGGTTAGCTAGAGGTGACGATTACCTGAAATTTAAGAAAGGCTCCTCGGGCTCAAGTAATCGGGAAAGTAAGTCAAAGACTTGACTCTCTCTCTTTTTCAACCTCAATTGTGAAAGAATTGGATATGGTTCGAGTAAGTTGATCGAATAGCGATTACTCGAAGCTTAAGAAAGGCTCCTCGGGCCGAAGTAATCGAGAAAGTGAGTCAAAGATTTGATTCTCTCTCTTTTCATCTTATGTTATGAAATAGCTTGGATATAATTAGAGTGTGTTAAATCGGATGACGATTACTCGAGGCTTAAGAAAGGCTCCTCGGGCACAAGTAATCGGGAGAGTGAATCAAAGACTTAACTCTCTCTTTTTCATCTAAGTGTTTAGGAGAATAGATTTGATTTCATTTATCGGATTAGAAGACAATTATTCGAGCTTAAGAAAGGCTCTTCGGGCCCAAACAATTGAGAAGAGAAATCGAAGACTCCATTCCAACTCCCTTTTCATCTTTTATTGAAATTGCGTATATTGATTTGGTTTTGATAAAATGCTCGATGGGAATCGAGGTTTGAATTTGCATGCGAAGCAATTAAGGTTTGAACTAAATGGTTTCGATAAATGAACAAGCAACTGAATTGAGTTTTAAGCATGTGTACTAGCTAAGTGGGCTAGTCTTCTAAACGACCAACTAGGAATAATTGATCGAATAGGTTTCATTGTAAGAAAGCCCAGGAGTAAGCTTTGAATGTTGTGTATTGTGATCAAAAGGTTGATGGTGATGCTTAGGAAGCAGTCGACTTACAAGGTAGAAAGTGACTCAATGTTGGATCCAAAATTATTTATTTTGAAAAAGGTTTAAAGCATTAATTCATAATTAAGGTAAAAACAAGAGTAATCCAAAATTATTTATTGTTGAATGGGGATAAAATGAAACAATTAAATCGAAACAAATCGAATGAGTACTCCTTATAAAAAGACCCAAGAGTAAGCCACAGGACTCAAGGAATAAACCGAAATCAAAAGCAATTGAATTTAGCTCGAAACTAACTTATAGTGGATTCAAGTATGAATCATTTTATAAGAAACTGAGCAAACACTATATGCGTCAAAACGGTTTTCAGAAGTTAAATTGGATTTCAACTCCGAATTCGCAACGCAATAAAAGATAAAAAAAAGTAACAACATCAAACGCATTACTTAACTATAAAAATGCATTGCTACAAAATCAAAATAGAACTAAAAGTAAGATAAAATAAAAAAAAACAATATTAACATCCTAAAATATATATAATCCACAAAAATTAAAAAAAAAAAGTATATATATATATATATATATATATATATATATATATATATATATATATATATATATATATATATATATATATATATATATATATATATATTTAAAAAACCTTTTAAAATATATATGTATTATCTATAAAAATTAAAACAAAGAATATATATTACTAAAAGAATTAAAAAATAAAGTATGGATATAAGCTTATGTAAAATATATATAACAATTAGAAACATGAAGCATATATGTACAATATGTATACATGAAAACACAATGCACAGTAAGTATATAGATTTATGGATGATGTTACTTGCAAACCAACATGATACACTTAATATTATTAGCCATGATATTAGTCAAAGTAAAATACAAATTTGACCAATTCAAATATCAAACCTATTTATTCTAAAAAGCCAAACACCAATACATGAAAATCAATGTCTAACAACCAAAGTTTAGAATATCAAAGACATACATAAATAAAGCATACTAACTGAAACACAAGAAAACTAACAACTAGGAGTACCAAAAGTCTAAGAAAATATAAGAATAAGTTTCAATTTTACCAGTCAAGACACGATTGCAGATGGAAGGGAATCTTGCAGTAGTAACTGTATAATTCTTACAAGTCTAAAACAAAATTAAGCCACTAGTAGTAAGATACAACAATCTTGTAGTGAAATTGAATCGAGAAAAACAAATATGAAACAACGTGAAATTCAAGTGTTGTTACCGCAGTACCGAACGATGTGAGCGATGTTGCGGAGTCAACAGTTTTGACAAGCCGGTGCAGGATTCCCACAAATGATAATAATTGTTGTTGAGTTGTGATGCTATTGAGGCTGCTATGGCATTCTTGCTTGTGATGCATTATAAATGTGAACCACGTCGAGTTCTTCTGCAAATCTGCTGCTAAATTGAGTCGAAAATAGAGTGTACTATCTACACAATACAAAGCAACACAAGGCTTGAAATAGAGTCAGCATGGAAGCTGACATTAAAGCGGTATAACACAAAATAGAAGCACGCATCATTCAAAATAAACAGACACCACAGAAAAATATAGCCAAAACAAAAAGGAATTTCACAATCGCGACAAAAGACAGTTATATGCAAAAGGCGTTACCTCATTAATAGCTTAATTTTGAGAATCGACCGGGACTAGTGAAAAGGCTCATACTGATCAAAAGTGATTAAAAATTCGTCGAGAGATAAGATGAGTAAGCTAGGTCAAGCTTCAACGAAAAGTAGGTTAAAAACACTAGCGTCTGCAGGCTTAAATTCGAGACTTTTCAATCGTTAATTGTTCTCGTATATTTGAGACGTAAATCAACCAGTCTATCCACATACCCGAGATATTTATTCTAGCTAATCATTTTGTGAATAAAAATACGGTAAAATGCACGTTATGTTGTACAAGCGATGCAAATTAAAAATAAAGTTAGACGAGTGAAAATTTAAAACAGGTAGGACAAATTTGGGATATGACAGATGCTCCTATCTAATTGCCTTAAACCTGAGAGGATGAACAGCTGCATGGCGTTCATTTTAGGGTGGAAGTCAATTAGATACAAGAAGACCCCGAAATTTGTCTGACAAGGGAGTAAAAATGCAAAGAGATAAGATATACCAGAACGGGATAGCAGGATGTACAAGATGAACAAGCTAATTGAGATTCTATGGGTGGTCGAAGTAGTTCCTTATCCAATAAGGTTCTTCGCGATACCAAAACAGTTTAAACGAGATTTCTTCGGGTGGTTGAAGTTATCCCTTATCCAATAAGGTTCTTCGCAATACCAAAGCAGTATCTCTAAACACATGAGATTCTTCGGGTGGTTGAAGCAGTCCCTTATACCATAAGGTTCTTCGCGATACCAAAGCAGTATCTCTAAATACATGAGATTCTTCGGGTGGTCGAAGCAGCATCTTATCCTATGAGATTCTTTACGATACCAAAGCAGTATCTTTGAATACATGAGATTCTTCGGGTGGTCGAAGCAGCATCTTATCCAATAAGATTCTTCGAGGATACCAAAGCAGTATCTCGGAATACATGAGATTCTTCGTGTGGTCAAAGCAGCATTTTATCTAATAAGATTCTTCGATGATACCAAAGCAGTATCTCAGATAAAACATGAGATTCTTCGGGTAGTCGAAGAAGTTTCTCGAACACCACTTGAGATTCTTTGGGTGGTCGAAGCAGCATCTTATCCAATAAGATTCTTCGCAATACCAAAACAGTATCTCTGAACACATGATATTCTTCGGGTGGTTGAAGCAGTCCCTTATCCATTAAGGTCCTTCACGATACCAAAGCAGTATCTTGGAACACAAACGATATTTCTTCAGGTGGTCGAAGCAGTCCCTTATCCATTAAGGTCCTTCACGATACCAAAGCAGTATCTCGGAACGCGAACGAGATTTCTTCGGGTGGTCGAAGCAGTCCCTTATCCATTAAGGTTATCCTATGATACCAAAGCAGTATCTCGAGCGATAAATTTTGCTGGGGAATAGTCGAGCAAAATTCCTATTAGAGGAAAAGTGTTGTCCAAACTCTATGGGGGAAAAGCTTTCAAGGAACTTTTTTAGGATAACCTCTGCTTGGGGGGCAACAAGAGCAACAACTGCTGGGAACTATCATTATCAACTGCATGTGAAATTCTGGTATGCAGATCACATGTGTTCCAAGAACATTGATCTCTGCTCAACAAGGACGAGGACAGATCATGACCAATTTAAATTTCTTTAAATTGTCCCAATGTCACAACCTCTGTTGTGACATCTGCAGTCTGTCATACTATTTATCTAACCATTTAACTTACAGAATTGTAAATGCAGAAAGATAAATAACACAGTAATTGTTCACCCAGTTCGGTATCAACAACACCTACATCTGGGGGCTACCAAGCCAGAGAGGAAATTCACTATTAGTATAATCAATTCAAAGTCAAACCTCCAATTTGCACTTCTCACTTAATCTCTACCCAATGACACTTCAGCCTAGAGACACTCTAGTACCTGAGTATACCCACTCACTCCCCCTCCATCACTCAACAGTGATATCAAACAATTATAGAAACAATATGAAGAGACACTTCATACACACCTTGATCTTGCTTCACAGCTTTGATCAAGGAACTCACACACTCTTGCTTCATATCTTCGAGTGAGACACAACCTAGAATCTACCTAACCAAAACAATCATCCACCAGATAATTGCTTGGATTACAAGTATTCCTAAACAGACTTTGCACGTGAAGAACAACCCTCTTCACTTACAATTATGTCTACCAAAATGCATCATACAATGCAAAGCGTGACTTACACACAAGGGACTCTCAACCCTAGACCTCTATTTTACACTATGATTTTTCTTGATGTGAGTGCTTTCCTTTCCTTTGCTTTTGCGCCTCCTTTTATAACACTGTTGGCTGGGCTTGGGCTGTGCAGAAGTAACAGATATTAGTTTTAATAAATCAAAACTAATTTCCACAATTCAAGGTGCTGTCTGATTAGGTCATGGCATGGTCAGCATTGCCTTGAATCTCTCCTGATATAACTCAGGGGTCATGACAAGTCTTCCTGGAATCTAGCCTGAGATAACTGAAAAACCAACATGCCTTCACGACTAATGTCATATGATCAATGTCATGGCATTCAGTATGACATCCACTCTTCTGCAGATTTTTCTTTACACCAGACCTGGCTTCACCCAATCATCTGCAGAATAACATTAGAAACACGTATATTAAAGTTTCCTAAAAGGTATCCAAGAACCTTTTATGAATACCAATACAATTTGTTCTTCCTAATCCATCTCCTTGACATATTTACTGATGAGGTATTTTCAACATGGTCTCATCAATCCAAACCAATTCTATCAAGAGATATACGCTAGCAGCTCCTTCTGTTGTCATGCAGCTATGTCTTGCTTAAAACACATGACAACAAACCTCTCTCACAACTTACATTGTTGTGGATGCACACCTCACACTGCCTGTGAGGAACTTCATCACAACTTAACCTGTTGTGGCTGCACACCTCACACTGCCTGTGAGGAGCTAGGCTACTGCTAACCCATAGCAGTTCCTGTTGTGCCAGATAGCTATGTCATTACTTTAGTGATGACATCCATGACAATTGTCCTTACTGCTAACCCCTAGCAGTGCCTGTCGTGCTAGACAGCTATGTCATTACTTTGGTAATGACATCTATGACAACTGTCCTTTCTTCAGCCTCTGCTAGCTCCTACTTGCTCTTGCTGCACTCGACCTTGATGTCAGCCTCTGCTAGCTCCTGTTGCACATAGCTCCTGCTGCATCCATGACACCTGTTATGTCATCTGCTTTTGTTAGCTCCTGCTGCACCAGATGTCTCCCCATGACAGTAGTTCTGTTATTCATATGTCATTACTTTGGTAATGGCATCCATGTTCAAACCACATGACATCAGTACTTTCACCAGCTCCTGCTTGCTCCTTTAGTGATGTCATAACTATGGTAATGACATCCTGCTTAACATTTGTGCATAATCTTGTTTTACCACAATTTAGCCAATCATAGAACCATGGACACTTTTCTATCTTAGAACTATGGAACCAACAAACTCCCCCTTTGGCAAATTTTGGCTAAAAAACTTATCAGGCCATTCAGCAGTAGTTTACACTAACTATCATGTAGTTTACACTAACTATCATGCTCCCCCCTTGATAGTTACATCCAGCATGGCAGCAACAATGCTTTCCTCATCAACAGCAGTCGGTTTTCTTTTTCTCCCCCTTGGTTTAGTCCAAACTTTGACAACAAATGGGGTACTTGTGCATACATCAGCTCAACACAAACAGTACATACAGTCATCCCACAAGTTGTTTGACCTCTAACAATGACTGCACCACTTCAGCAGCTACACACCAAACAGGTACACATCTTCCCCTGTCAGCATAAACATTGCTCCCCCTGAAAGAGAGAACCCAACCATGTGAAGATTTACACCAATATCTTCATACAGGCTGCTTTACACCCCTTGATTCACAACCCATACTAGAGCAAATAGCATAGGCAGTTGCAGGATTCCTATATGGAAGATTTCTCTGATTTCAGCTTTGGCAAAAATTCTCCAAGATGTCAGAGTGAGATTCCTTCCTTATGCGCAAGATCAAGGTTGATGGTGTCTTGATCTTCATCTTCACCAGTCATATAGTACTTGGATAGAGGCCCAAATACCTGACTTGATCCCATGTCACCTAATGACAGACCCAACAGGAATACACAGTCATCTTCACCATGGGCTTGGAGCAGTAACCCAATGTCACAACCTCTTGTCTGACATTCTGCCTTCATCAAGTCCCAGATTAGTTTGAAACCACAAACAATCTTGACACATAACTGCACTCTTGCAGCAACAGATCCTGGATAGAAGTATAATTCTCCTATATCAATGGTAACCAATGCACATGAATGGAAAACATAAGACGCATCTTCATGTCTTCAAGAACTCATTCTCTGTTCAACCCACATGTTGAACGCATTCACATACACCATGCTTGAATCACAAGCAATTAGTACTCCCATCAAACAGAAGCTCTCCCCCTATCTTTGATAACAGCTGCTCCAAGGTCACCATATTTTCTCGCATGACATACAAAAGGCACCAAACTGATTCACCTCTTCCTAGAGTTACTTGTAGCAGAAGAGACCACTTCTCCACAAGTATTTTGGCCTTAGGTTGAGTACAAGATAGACACCGCATAAGGACTTTATCACATCAGAATGCACTCAATACCTTCACATCATAATCCAAGACAGTCCTTTTACCTCATCATTCTCCCGTATGACAAGATAGAGTACTTCTTAGCCAAGAAGTGAATCACAAGTTCCACAAGAGATCTTCACATATCATATGGTTCATATCACAGACACACCATCACATGGTTCTTTATGTGCCCATACTGGACTTACTGCTGCCTAGTAGTCCAACTGAAGATCTTCACAGCTCCACTAGCTTGATCAACTCCATCTCCACAAGAAGGTAATCTTCTATACACAGCTCAGGGCTTCTACCACAAGCTCCAATATGTGAACAGAAACAGATCCTCCATTGGTCTTTAACCAATTTCCCTTCTACACCTGAGTAATTAGTTCCATGCATGAATAGTCCCAGAACCTTCTGTGGTCTTCAAATAGCTACCCTTCACATTCTTCTTGCTCCAAAGCAAGGTATCTACTCCTTCACACAGCTCCCGCAAACTGTATGATATGAGGCATTAATTCCATTCATACCTGAGAAGATCAAATCATCTTCAAATGATGTGCCACGACATCACTTGAGGCCTTTGAAGTTCCTGCTTAATGTCACAACTTTGGTTAAGACATTCAGCGGGAGAGTTCAGGCTTTCATTCTGCCACTTAGACTATCCTCATCACTCAATTAGAAGGAGCTTGAGTTTGAGTAGACAACCTTCATCCTGCTTTGTTGTACCACAACAATTACCTTGAAGTGCATATGCTTTATGAACCTCCTCTTTAGAGAAACCAAACATGCCAAAGCTTGATTCTTTTAGGGAGGAAGTGAAGGTGAGATAATACTTAGAAGGGGGGTTGAATAAGTATGAAGATTAAAACTTTGAAATAAAAACTCAAGTATTTTTATCCTGGTTCGTTGAACTCAACTACTCCAGTCCACCCTTCCTAGAGTGATTTGCCTTTCTCAATCAAGGACTTAATCCACTATTTAATCAACTGATTACAATAGTAAGCACTTAGAACAACTGTTCAAAGTCTTCTCAAGAACTACTGATCCTAACTGGATCTTCTTAAGGATTACAATCAAATGTAATACAAATACAAGTGTTTAAGATTGCTTCTATAAAGCTTTATCACAACTGTGATTTTTCACTTAACTATTTAGAACAAAGAAATAAATTCTTAGAAAGAATATGAAATAGTATATGAGAGCTTGAATGTTGATTTCTTTTCAATAAAACGTCAACTGAAGAAATTGGTGAAGTCTTGCTTTTATAGGCAGCTGATCCAAGGTGAGCTTCACGTTGAGAAGAGTGTCCAAAAGGTCTGAGCCTTTTTGTCTTCACATCAAGTGACCTTTCCTAGAAGAAGAAAGCACAGAAAAATCCTTTTTGTCTGTGTTCTTGTGTCTAGCATAAATAAGGAAAGAGACGTTTGGTTCACTCCAACGGATATAAACTTTGAATAATTCTTCTTCAGTTTTCAGCAAATGTATCAGAGTCTAATTAGATCAGAGCCTTCTGATGATGATCAGAGTCTTGCTGAATCAGAGTCTTCTGCAGTAGGTGTGCTTTTAGCGTGTTTAAGATCAGAGCATGTTTGAGACAGATCTTCAGTACTGGCAGCTTTAGTACTTTCAGAATCTTCTGTAGAAACTATGCTTTGAAAAACTCTTCATACAGAATTCTTCTTTGGTTCAGATGCTTCTGACTTGCTTCAGATTCTTCTGGAGCTTCGGCTTCAGATCCTTCTGGAGCTTCTGCTTCAAAATCTTCTGGAGGCTACGCTCAGGATCTTTTGTTGGCAGCAATCAGAATCTTCTAATGGATGCATCTGGCGCTTCAGAATCTAGCTAATTTCTTGTGTTCAATTCTGATTTGCTTCTGGAGTGTTAATTCCTTTACTATCTGCAGTAAAAACTCTCAAGCAAATTTTAGAGTATATAATTCTTAAATACAAAATTTCATAATAGTTATCATCGAAACATAGAGATATTATTAAGAACCAATCTGTGTTCTAACAATCTCCCCCTTTTTGATGATGACAAAAACATCAGAAATTTTGTTTAATTGAAAATATGATAATTATAACTCCCCCTGAGATGATGAATCTCCCCCTGAATTAAATACAAATAAGGAATAGAAACTTCCCTTTTGTCTTGAGTAATTTTCAGAGTTAGATCTTGATTGTTCTTTTAACATTTGAGAGTCAGAGTGTCTTGCAAATTTCAGAGTCAGAGTTTGATAATTGTCAAATGATCTGAGAGTCTCAGAGTTTCTTTTACAGAGTGTACTTATCAAATGTTCTAAATTACTCAGATTTAATGTTAGATAGAATAGATATGTCTGAAGTTTCATTCAGGTGAAGTTTAATTAAACAGTTCAGATCTATATTTTCTCCCCTTTTTTTGTCATAAGCAAAAAGTAAAAACTTTTAAAAAGACAAATAAAAGGAACAATAAAGAAGATAAATCATGTGGAGAAAACTTTGAGATTGCATTCAATTTAGTTCAGAGCAAGAGTACATGCATCAGAAGATATTCAAAAAGTACATAAGCAAACATCAGATGCAAAAACATCAGAATGAAAAAAAATGAAAAACTAAGAGTGTTTTGACAAAAGCATCTTCAACAGATCCGTGATCTCAGAGGAGGACTGTTCTTGCTTTGACATCCACTTAGGCATTGTTTCATTCTTCTGATCCTGTTTTGACATCCACTCAGTCATGTCTTCAGACTTTTTATCCTGTTTGGCCATCCAAGACTTGATCTCTGATTGACCAGCTTCCAGAGCAGCAATTTTATCCTCAAAATCTGGATGTTCTTTCTTAATCTCAGATGATGAAGATTGAACATTTTCTGGAGCTTGAGCAGAGTCAATTTCCATAGGGTCTTTAGAGCTTGGAGCATTAGAGCCAGAAGGAAGTTATACTAGAGTCATGGCCAAAGGATTATCTTCAGATGCAGGTTCAGTAGTTTCTTCTGATGATGGAGGAGCATCTGTAAGAAGCAGTGGTCTAGATCTCTTGACATTCCAGAACAGATTTCTTGCAGCTTCAGCAAATCTGAGCTTCACATCATCAGAACATATGTTCTTCAGATTTGATGCTACAGTGTTGAATCTGCTGATGAATCCATTCCAGATGACATCAGATTCTTGGGCATCCATTGTTGCTGAACACTTCCTCTGTACAGTACCTAAATACAACTGTATTTCTTGCAAAAGAGATTGAAATAAATGATTAACATTAAGTCTAGGTTTGGGATGTAGCAGAGTCTCCAATGTTATTGGTTTTGGTTGGGGAGTAGGTGGAAAAATGGATTTCTGAATGGAGATCAGAGGAGGAGGATAGTATGGTATGAAAGGAATTTCAGGGGCTTTGTCAGGTTTGGATCTGTTTAAAGCATTTAACAGATTTGGTTTATCTTTGGTGTGATAGGAAACCACATCAAAGGGTTTATTTGAGTAAGGTTGGAAAGCAGATTTTGAAGGTTCATCAGAAGCAGCAGGTTTATCAGATGAAACAGGTATAGCTGAAGTAACAGCTTTTGCAGATTTAGTAGAATACGATATTGTTGCTAACGAACCTACATCTGACATTGATTGAATATAGGTGAGAAGCACAGATGGTAGGGTGATTGTAAGTTTGGGTTTCAAGGGAATGATAGGGTCAGATGGTTCAACTCTGTCATAAAAATCTTTGAGTTTGAAACCATAAGCAAGATTGTGAAACAGGGATGAGAATTGTGCACAAGAGATAGATGTTCTTGGGTTAGATGTTGGGTTGGGATTTGGAATGAGGATTTCAAATGCTGGATTAGGTATGGTAGTAGGATCTGGAATAGGAACTTTTGATGATACAGGGGGTTCTGGTTGGTTTACCTCAGAGTCTCTGTGAGAAGGAGAGATTAGAAAATCTGGGTGAATGTCAGATTCTGAGGAGTTTGATGAAGTGGTTGGTGTGCAAGAGGTAGAAGATACTTGAAACACAGTTTTTAGTGGTGTGACATCAAGAACTTCTGTCTCAGGGATGTTGGTTCCAGATGGATTGGTTGATTCTGAAGGAATTTCAGAGGGGTTTGATGAGGGTTCAAATGTAGGTGGTTCTGATGGGATTGGTTCAGTAGTAACTGGTACAGATTTAGTGGGTTCAGATGTTGTGGATGGAGGATTATCTGATTGTGGTTGTTTCTCTTGTTATTGTGTTTGAGGTTCAGATGATTTTGGTGGTTGATGTTCAGAGTCTTTTTCTGGTTGAGGTTCAGATGATTTTTCTGGTTGTTTTTCTTGTGGTTGCTTTTGTTGTTCAGATGGCTTTTGTTGTGCAGATGGTTTTGTTGTTTGTTGTTGTTCTGTGGGTTGTTTTTCTGATGGTTGTTTTTGTGGTACAGATTGTTTGGTTGGAATTTTTGGTTGTGGAGTTTGAATTGTTTTTGTTGTTGGTGGTGTTGGAACAGATGATTGTTTTTGTGGTGAGATGGAAATTGGAGTAGAAGATTTTTGTGGAGATGGGGTAGAAACATGAGGTGGAGCAGTAACAGATTTATTTTGTGTAGAGGGTGGTTTTGGAATAAACTTAACATTAGAATCATTTATAACAATAGGATTTGCAGAAGATACAGAAGTTTTAGTACCTTTAATCTTGATTATTTTAGCTGGTACAGAAGGAGTGGCTCCAGATTCTTTCCTCTTTAGCAGCTTCTGAGGATTCTCAGCAATCTTGGGCTTCTTCTGAATAGGTGCAACTTCTGCTTCTGGTTGAGTCCTCTTTCTTGGTGGTTCTTCTTCTTCTACAGCAGGCAATGGTTGTCTTGCTCTCTTGATAATATCTGCAGGGATATGCTTTCCTTCTGCCTTGCAATCATCAATGTATCTCACTACAATTTCCCTAGGTTCTTCAGCATAGAACAGAGGGTAATCATCTATAGGAGTTCTCTTCTGACTCAATTCAGAAATGTTTAGCTTCTTGGGAGCTGTTGTGAGTTCTTCCACTATTTTAAGTCTCTGAAGACTTTTGGCATTCAGAGGCTTTCCCAAAATAAATTCCAATTCCTCTGTGACTCCAGCAGCGTACAGAGCAGTTACAAGTCCATTCTCAGTTAGAAGATCTGAGATTAACCTTCCAAAAGGAATCCAGGTTCTGATCTTCTGACCTTTTTCTTTCACATATTCTCTAGAGGCATTTATATGATTCCAAAGATGCATAAAAAGAATATATGGAAGATCTACCTTGGTGCTCTGACTTAGGCAATACATAAAGTAAAGTTGTTCATTATTGACATAGTCTGGAGAGTTTGTTGACTTCCTGTGATGAATGCATCCCATGAAGATCTTAGCCCAGATCTTGTAGTCAGGCTTCAGATCCTTGAACTTATTAGAAGCTTGTCCAGCAGTCATCACTTCTTCATAAACTTCATCCATATCAACACGCCCAGCTGGCAAGTGTGATACTCCATCTGTTTCCTCATAGCCAATGAGTTTTCTAATCAGATCCTCTGTTATAATTATGTCTTTGCTCAGAACAGAAGATAAAATAAACTTAGGGTAAACAGAAGCATGAATCCAGAACTCTTTCACAAGAAGGGGGTAAACTGGTCCAAAAAGTCTGTCAAAATACTTCACCCATCCTTGAGCACCTATAATGGAACGAAACTCAAATCCATTCTCAGCAAGTGAATCAAATTCCACCATTGATTCACATAGGACGTCCAGCTTTTCAATAGGTGTTAGCAATGTTCTTTTTGGTGGAGAATAAGGAGTTACGCCCATGTTAGCAGAGGTAACTGCAACCATTGTAGATTGAAATTATGCAGCAGTTGATGATGAAGTTGCCATTGAAGATGGTTTTGTCACACGCTTAGGGTTTTTATGCAGAGAGAAGAGAAGATTGAAATGCATAAAATGTTTGAAGTGTGGAAAGTGTGATTGTGAAGAGAAGAGATGTATTTATACTAAAACATATAGGCATACAAACAGTCAGAATTTGGCACGTTTGAACAAAGCATTTAATGAAAAGAATAAAAATCATTTCAAGCATTTATTGCTTCTAACAATTTGGGGGGAAAATCAAGATTTTCACTATTCAAACTTCACCTCAAACGTCTCTTCAGTAGTGTACACGCCACCTTTGCAGATTTGGAGTGACACGTGTTTGCTTGCATGTGTTCTGAATTCTCTTGAGAAATGAAACGTTAACCAACGTTCAGATCCTCTAAGGATTGTTAGTTCAGAGTTTCACAAAAAATAATTAAAGAAAATAAATAGGCAATCAGAAGAAATACTTTAGAGTATTAGGCATTTTTGCATCGGTAAAATTTGCTTCTGATAAATATCATTCTGGACAAAAATCCATACCAATATTTTTCAGAATAAATTTAAATCTATCTTCAACAAGGGGTTTTGTAAAAATATCTTCCCAATGATGATCTGTATCAACAAAGGCTAGATTTATGATTCCCTTTTGAACATAGTTTCTGATGAAATGATGCTTAATTTTTATATGTTTTGCCTTAGAGTGTAAAATGGGGTTCTTAGACAAACATATAGCAGAAGTATTATCACAGAAGATAGAAATGTTACTTTCAAATATTTGATAATCTTCTAGCTGAATTTTCATCCAGAGCATCTGCGTGCTACATCCAGCAGCAGCTATATATTCTGCCTCTGTGGTTGAAAGTGCAATTGTGGGTTGCTTCTTGCTGTACCAAGAGATTAGATTTCTTCCTAGAAATTGACAACTTCCAGAAGTACTTTTCCTTTCCACTCTGTCTCCAGCGTAGTCAGCATCACAGAATCTAACTAATTTGAAATCATCAGATTTTCTGTAACACAAACCCACATTAGAAGTACCTTTCAGATACCTTAGAATCCTCTTGACAGCTGTCAAGTGTGATTCTCTAGGATCTGATTGGAATCTAGCACACAAGCATACACTGAACAATATGTCAGGTCTAGAAGCAGTTAAGTAAAGAAGAGATCCTATCATACCTCTGTAGAGCTTCTGATCTACTTTCTTACTTACCTCTTCCTTGCCAAGTGAGCTAGTTGGATGCATTGGAGTCTTTGCCAGCTTACTATCAGTCATGTTAAATTTCTTCAGAAGTTCTTTAACATATTTGGTCTGATGTATGTAAGTGCACTCTGGAGTTTGATTGACTTGGATTCCTAGAAAGAATCTGAGTTCTCCCATCATGCTCATTTCAAATTCTGCCTGCATACATGTAGCAAACTCCTTTCCCAGCATAGTATTGGTAGATCCAAATATTATATCATCCACATAAATTTGACAAATTAGAAGATCTTTTTTAATTGATTTACAAAAGAGTGTTGTGTCCACTTTGCCTCTGATGAAATTTTTCTCCAGAAGAAAATTGCTCAATCTCTCATACCAAGCTCTGGGAGCTTGTTTTAAACCATACAGAGATTTCTTTAATTTGAAAACATGATCTGGAAATTTTTCATTCTCAAAACCAGGAGGTTGGTGGACATAAACTTCTTCTTCTATAATACCATTTAGAAAGGCACTTTTAACATCCATCTGATATAGAGTGATGTTATTTTGTGCAGCAAATGAAATAAGAAGGCGTATAGATTCTAACCTTGCCACTGGAGCATAAGTTTTAGTGTAATCAATACCTTCTTGTTGACTATACCCTTGAGCAACAAGCCTTGCCTTATTTCTTTCAACTTCTCCTTTCTCATTTAGCTTATTTCTGAAGACCCATTTTGTTCCAATTATATTGAATCCTTGTGGTCTTTGAACTAAATCCCACACATCATTTCTGGTGAATTGATTTAACTCTTCTTGCATGGCAATAATCCAATCATTGTCTTGCAGAGCCTCATCTACAGAAGATGGTTCAATTTCTGACACCAGTCCAAATAATGATGCTTCAGATGATCTTAGAAAGGATCTTGTTCTGATGGGATCATCCTTCTTTCCAATAATGACAAACTCTGGATGATAAGCTTTAATTCTGGATGATGATCCTCTAACAGTTGATTCTTCAGAAATGTTTAGATTGTTCATCTGAGAAGTTAAAGGAATAGCATCTGGCGTTGCTTCTGGTTCCTTCACTTGAGCTTTGTCTGCCTCTGGGACTTCAGAGTCTGTGAAGACTACTTCTCTATCTGCAGAGTTTTCAGACTGCTTTGGCTTTTTATTGCCAAGCTTATCATCAAATCTAACATGAATAGATTCTTCCACAATCTGTGTCTCAGTGTTGTATACTTTGTAGCCTTTAGAGCGTTCAGAATATCCAAGCATGAAACACTTCTGTGCTTTGGAATCAAACTTGTTCAGATTTTCCTTAGTATTTAACATATAACAAATACATCCAAAAGGATGAAAATATGAAATGTTGGGCTTTCTGTTCTTCCACAGTTCATATGGAGTCTTCTCCAGAAGAGGTCTTACAGACACTCTGTTCTGAATGTAACAGGCTGTGTTGATTGCTTCTGCCCAAAAGTATTTTGCCAGATTTGTCTCATTGATCATGGTTCTGGCCATTTATTGCAGAGTTCTGTTTTTCCTCTCTACAACCCCATTTTGTTATGGAGTTCTAGGACAGGAAAAATCATGAGCAATGCCATTTTCATTAAAATAATTTTCAAAAAATTTATTTTCAAATTCACCACCATGATCACTTCTGACTCTTACAATTTTGAAATCTTTTTCATTCTGGACTTGCTTGCAGAAGTCAAAGAACACAGAACATGACTCATCCTTGTGTTTTAAGAACTTTACCCATGTCCATCTACTATAGTCATCAACAATGACTAATCCATACTTCTTGCCTCTGATGGATGCAGTTTTCACTGGTCCAAACAGATCAATATGAAGTAATTCTAGTGGTCTGGAAGTAGAAACAACATTTTTTGATTTAAAAGATGATTTTGAAAACTTCCCTTTTTGGCGTGCTTCACAAAGAGCATCTGAGGTGAACTTCAGATTAGGAAGTCCTCTGACAAGATTAAGTTTATTAATCTGAGATATACGTCTCATATTAATATGCCCCAATCTTTTGTGCCAGACCCATTGCTCTTCATTAACAGACAAGAGGCATTTAACATTCTGAACCTTAAGTTCTGAAAGATTTATTTTATAAATGTTGTTTTTCCTCTTACCACTAAATAGGATAAAGCCATCCTTTTGACTAATAGCTTTACAACATTTTTGATTAAAGGTAATATCATAACCATTGTCACTTAATTGACTTATGGACAATAAGTTATGCTTTAACCCTTCAACAAGTAAAACATTAGTAATAGAGGGAAGTTTACCATTTCCAATGGTGCCAGATCCAATGATCTTGCCCTTTTGGTTCCCTCCAAACTTCACATCACCTCCAGATCTAAGCTCCAGGCTTTGGAACATAGACCTTTCTCCTGTCATGTGTCGTGAGCATCCAGAGTCCAGGTACCATGATTGGCGTCCTGACCTTGCTGCTAAGAACATCTGCAACAGGAATTATTTTACTTTTAGGTACCCAGATCTTCTTGGGTCCTTTAGGATTAGTGGTTCTGAAGGTTTGTCTAAACTTCTGTTTCTTAACATAAGGTTTATTCTGACTAGCCTTAGATTTAAACACATGAATATTCTTTTCAAAGCGTGTTTGTTCAATATCATTCAAGTGACCAAATTTAAAGTGTGAATATAAAGGAGTTTTCTTGATGATAATTTTATCAACAGGTTTTGGATTTAAATCCTTTCCAGAGGGGGATTCATATCCAATACATTTTCTGTTATTTCTGCTAACTCCATAGATCATAGAAGCCATTTTGCTTCTGTCTATGCTTTTAGCAAGAAACTTCTGAAAGCTATAATCATATTTTTCCAAAATATTTTTGCATTCAGATTCAGTTTCAGAATCAGAGTTTTGTTGAGCTAATTCAGAATCATTTTTCAATTTTAAGTTCTTTTCATTTAGCTCAGCTACTTCTGATTTGAGAATATTATTCTCAGATACAAGATTGCTTTGACGCTTCTTATATTTGAGCTTAATATTATTATAGCTTTTCAGAACTTCTGATAACACTTTGATAAGTTCTTCTTTAGTATGTTTAGCCATTACCTCTTCAGCGTTAGAGTCAGATTCAGATCCTGAAGTTCCTTCCTCCTGATCTTCTATGTCTGCCATCAAGGCTACATTGGCACATTCTTCTTCTGACTCAGATTCAGATTCAGATGTGTCTGAATCATCCCAGGTGGCCATCAGAACCTTTTTCTTCTTATCAAATTTTCTTTTAGGCTTTTCTTTCAGCACCTTTGGACATTCATTTTTGTAATGTCCGGGTTCTTTACATTCATAACAGACAACCTCCTTTTTGCCAGATCTTCTGTGTCCAGAAGATTCTTTTCTTTGGTCAGGCTTCTTGAAGTTTCTGAACTTCTTTCCTTTATGCTTCCAGAGTTTGTTTATTCTTCTGGACAACATGGATAGTTTATCTTCATCTTCAGATGAGGATTCTTCAGAGCTTTCCTCTATTACCTGCAATGCTTTAGCAGATTTATTAGATTCTAAAGCTACAAATTTACCTTTGTTTTGAGGTTCATCTTCCTCAAGTTCTATTTCATGACTTCTTAGTGAACTGATCAGTTCCTCCAAGGAGATCTTGTTCAGATCTTTAGCCATCTTCAGCGCTGTCACCATAGGTCTCCATCTGGTGGGTAAGCTTCTGATGATCTTTTTCACATGATCAGCAGTAGAGTATCCTTTGTCCAGAACCTTTAGTCCAGCTGTAAGTATTTAAAATCTGGAGAACATAACTTCAACAGATTCAGAGTCTTCCATCTTGAAGGCTTCATACTTCTGGATCTGAGCCAGAGCCTTTGTTTCCTTGACTTGAGAGTTTCCCTCATGAGTCATCTTTAAGGATTCAAACATGTCAAATGCAGTTTCCCTGTTTGTAATTTTTTCATACTCAGTATGAGATATTGCATTCAACAATATTTTTCTGGCCTTGTGATGATTTCTAAATTCTTTCTTCTGAGCATCTGTCATAGATTTTCTGTCTATCTTCTTGCCATTCCCATCAGTGAGATGAACATATCCATCTATGACCAGATCCCATAAATCAGCATCATATCCAAGGAAAAAACTTCCAATTCTGTCTTTCCAATAATCAAATTTCTCCCCATCAAACATAGGGGGTTTGGTGCTGATTCTGTCCCTTTCTTCATATTTGTTGTTAATGTTAGACATTGTATTATCAGCCATAGTAACAACCAAATATATATCAAAGTATTTCTCTCTGGATATTTACTGTCACTGTTAAGTTGTAGCACACACAGAACCGGAGCTTTGATGCCAACTGAAGGTGAGATAATACTTAGAAGGGGGGGTTGAATAAGTATGAAGATTAAAACTTAGAAATAAAAACTCAAGTATTTTTATCCTGGTTCGTTGAACTCAACTACTCCAGTCCACCCTTCCTAGAGTGATTTGCCTTTCTCAATCAAGGACTTAATCCACTATTTAATCAACTGATTACAATAGTAAGCACTTAGAACAATTGTTCAAAGTCTTCTCAAGAACTACTGATCCTAACTGGATCTTCTTAAGGATTACAATCAAATGTAATACAAATACAAGTGTTTAAGATTGCTTCTATAAAGCTTTATCACAACTGTGATTTTTCACTTAACTATTTAGAACAAAGAAATAAGTTCTTAGAAAGAATATGAAATAGTATATGAGAGCTTGAATGTTGATTTCTTCTCAATAAAACGTCAACTAAAGAAATTGGTGAAGTCTTGCTTTTATAGGCAGCTGATCCAAGGTGAGCTTCACGTTGAGAAGAGTGTCCAAAAGGTATGAGCCTTTTTGTCTTCACATCAAGTGACCTTTCTTAGAAGAAGAAAGCACAGAAAAATCCTTTTTGTCTGTGTTCTTGTGTCTAGCATAAATAAGGAAAGAGACGTTTGGTTCACTCCAACGGATATAAACTTTGAATAATTCTTCTTCAATTTTCAGCAAATGTATCAGAGTCTAATTAGATCAGAGCCTTCTGATGATGATCAGAGTCTTGCTGAATCAGAGTCTTCTGCAGCAGGTGTGCTTTTAGCGTGTTTAAGATCAGAGCATGTTTGAGACAGATCTTCAGTACTGGCAGCTTTAGTACTTTCAGAATCTTCTGTAGAAACTATGCTTTGAAAAACTCTTCATACAAAATTCTTCTTTGGTTCAGATGCTTCTGACTTGCTTCAGATTCTTCTGGAGCTTCTGCTTCAGATCCTTCTGGAGCTTCTGCTTCAGAATCTTCTGGAGGCTATGCTCAGGATCTTCTGTTGGCAGCAATCAGAATCTTCTAATGGATGCATCTGGCGCTTCAGAATCTAGCTAATTTCTTGTGTTCAATTCTGATTTGCTTCTGGAGTGTTAATTCCTTTACTATCTGCAGTAAAAACTCTCAAGCAAATTTTAGAGTATATAATTCTTAAATACAAAGTTTCATAATAGTTATCATCAAAACATAGAGATATTATTAAGAACCAATCTGTGTTCTAACAGGAAGGATCCCACAAGTCTTTACAAAAGGATTCCCGCTTTCCTCAAGTATAGACTTCTTCAGAAAATCAAAGATAACTGACACTTATCCTTGATCTCCAAGCTGAGCAAGGTCATATGCTCCTATGCACTTAGATCAGAAATAAACTGACCTAAGCAGTGTTATCACCAACACCATCTTCTAGACAAGTTTCTTTCCAGGAAACTTTCTAGCTAATAGATTAGGTGCTTCTAGTAGAAACTAGAACACAATTGCTGCACTCAAATACTCTTATAGAGCAGATTGTATTTATCTTCATTCTCATCAGCACTCCTTAGTTTCTTACTAGGAAACTTTCACACCTGTTGCACTCCAATAGGCTGATTCAAGAGACTGTCTTCATCTCCACTTCCATCAGCACTTCATTCTAGCCTTAGATTATTGCCAAGAACCTTACTAGAACAAAGACAGATCCAACTTTATTTTTATTGATTCACTCCTTGAATCAACAGGATTCTGCACAATCTCTGCTGATGGGATGTCTCAACCACTGGTTGAGCATCAAATCCTTGAATAAACCAAGCATATCAGGGCCTGATGCTTGTGCAACAACTGAGGAGACAACTTGATCATCAACTAAGGATAATTCATTAAATATTTGAGAATATCTCAAATAGCAAAGAATCTAAAATCCTTGTAGCAGATCCTTCTCTGAACTTCATGGATAATCAATTAAATACATGTGTAGACCATAAATAGCAATTGATCTTAAATCCACACATCTTCAGGATTACCAAGGCTTAAACATCAAGGTTGCCACCCTTGACTCAACCTCTCTATGACTTCCTCTGCTGATAGGATCCTTTGCAGGTCATGAGTGGTAAAAATAAATCACCTCCCACTATCTTCTCTTCATAGCTTCCAACAAACTGTAGAGCATAAAGAACAGTCCAGGCACACAACCAAACACAGCTGCAAGCACCATCTTCCAATCATCTACACAACTGCCACAGTCATGCATCAAACTGAATATAGACCAATTCTTCTCCAGGGCTACCAGAGTTCTTTTATCAGAACATTATGCAGCGGAACCACCAAAGGAACTTCTTCAACATGCCCTTATAGGACATCATACAGAAGTAACCACTTCTTCAAAATCACAAGGTCATGGAAGCTCCTACATCAGAGGGCACAGCAGCAGATGCATGGACTCCTTCACTCCACAAGCTGTAGTTCAGCAAGATCATCAAATCAGCTGCAGCTTTTCCTTGTTTAACCACTAAAAAGTATCTCCCAAGATCTCATCCAGAACAGACAGGATGCCTGCTCTGATACCAATTGAAATTCTGGCTATGCAGATCACATGTATTCCAAGAACATTAATCTCTGCTCAACAAGGACGAGGACAAATCATGACCAATTTAAATTTCTTTAAATTATCCCAATGTCACAACCTCTGTTGTGACATCTGCAGTCTGTCATACTATTTATCTAACCATTTAACTTACAGAATTGTAAATGCAGAAAGATAAATAACACAGTAATTGTTCACCCAGTTTGGTATCAACAACACCTACATCTGGGGGCTACAAAGCCAGGGAGAAAATTCACTTTTAGTAGAATCAGTTCAAAGTCAAACCTCCAATTTGCACTTCTCACTTAATCTCTACCCAATGACACTTCATCCTAGAGACAGTCTAGTACCTGAGTATACCCACTCACTCCCCCTCCATCACTCAACAGTGATATCAAACAATTACAGAAACAGTATGAAGAGACACTTCATACACACCTTGATCTTGCTTCACAGCTTTGATCAAGGAACTCACACACTCTTGCTTCACAGCTTCGAGTGAGACACAACCTAGAATCTACCTAACCAAAACAATCATCCACCAGATAATTGCTTGGATTACAAGTATTCCTAAACAGAATTTGCACGTGAAGAACAACCCTCTTCACTTACAATTATGTCTACCAAAATGCATCATACAATGCAAAGGGTGACTTACACACAAGGGACTCTCAACCCTAGACCTCTATTTTACACTATGATTTTTCTTGATGTGAGTGTTTGCCTTTCCTTTGCTTCTGTGCCTCCTTTTATAGCATTGTTGGCTAGGCTTGGGCTGTGCAGAAGTAACAGATATTAGTTTTAATAAATCAAAACTAATTTCCACAATTCAAGGTGTTGTCCATTAGGTCATGGCATGGTCAGCATTGCCTTGAATCTCTCCTGATATAACTCAGGGGTCATGACAAGTCTTCCTGGAATCTAGCCTGAGATAACTGAAAAACCAACATGCCTTCACGACTGATGTCATATGATCAATGTCATGGCATTCAGTATGACATCCACTCTTCTGCAGATTTTTCTTTACACCAGACCTGGCTTCACCCAATCATCTGCAGAATAACATTAGAAACACGTATATTAAAGTTTCCTAAAAGGTCTCCAAGATCCTTTTATGAATACCAATACAATCTATTCTTGTTCCTAATCCATCTCCTTGACATATTTACTGATGAGGTATTTTCAACATGGTCTCATCAATCCAAACCAATTTTGTCAAGAGATATACACTAGCAGCTCCTTCTGTTGTCATGCAGCTATGTCTTGCTTAAAACACATGACAACACTGCCTGTGAGGAACTTTATCACAACTTAACCTGTTGTGGTTGCACACCTCACACTGCCTATGAGGAGCTAGGCTACTGCTAACCCATAGCAGTGCATGTTGTGCCAGACAGCTATGTCATTACTTTGGTGATGACATCCATGACAGTTGTCCTTTCTGCTAACCCCTAGCAGTGCCTGTCGTGCCAGACAGCTATGTCATTACTTTGGTAATGACATCCATGACAAATGTCCTTTCTTCAGCCTCTGCTAGCTCCTGCTTGCTCTTGCTGCACTCGACCTTGATGTCAACCTCTGCTAGCTCCTGTTGCACATAGCTCCTGCTGCATCCATGACACCAGTTATGTCATCTGCTTTTGTTAGCTCCTGCTGCACCAGATGTCTCCCCATGACAGTAGTTCTGTTATTCATATGTCATTACTTTGGTAATGACATCCATGTTCAAACCACATGACAACAGTACTTTCACCAGCTCCTGCTTGCTCCTTTAGTGATGTCATAACTATGGTAATGACATTCTGCTTAACATTTGTACATAATCTTATTTTACCATAATTTAGCCAATCATAGAACCATGGACACTTTTCTATCTTAGAACCATGGAACCAACAGCATGGTCGGAGAATGACTTGCTGGGGAATAAAATTCCATGAACATGTGCGGGGTATTAACTCTTTTCAGAGTAATACTACCGACTTCAATAGAGGAGTTACCAAGGTGTTTGCGAATCAAACCTGGATCCTGTTATGCTGTTATGCTATGTTGTTGGGGACAATAGTGCTATGCATCATGATGCACAGACATGCAACTAAAATGCAACTACTAGAGAAATAAGATGCATATGGGAATGCAAATGATTGTAGTGCAATGCGCATGAGAATGCAACTGGGTAATTGGATTTTTGGTTAGGCTTTTATTTCTGGTTTCCCATGAAGAAATTTTTTTGGAATAGATGAAGGAAGATGAAAGGATTTATGGGGTATACTGGCATGTCAACTCAGTGGTTGAGAAAAACAAATATAATATCGACTCGGGGGTTGAATAATAATGATATCGACTCGGGGGTCGAGAATAGTACAGGTGATATCGACTCGGGGGTCAAGAAAATAAAATATCAAAGCGGGGGTTGAAAAAAGACGTAAATAAAATATCGACTCGGGGGTCGAGAGCAAATTAAAATATCAACGTGGGGGTTGAAGAAAGACGTAAAGCAAATATCGACTCGGGGGTCGAGAACAAATCAAAATATCAACGCGGGGGTTGAAGGAGGGTAAAGGCAAATATCGACTCGAGGGTCGAGAAAATAAAGACATATTAACTTGGGGTTGAAGAAAGGTAAATATTGACTCGGGGGTCGAGAAAGGTAAAGACATATCAACCCAGGGGTTGAAGAAAAGTAAATATCGACTCGGGGGTAAAAAAAATAGCAAGGTATCAACAAGGGGGTTGAGGAAGAAAGTTGGTTATGCTACGTATGCATATGGTATATGTTAATTATATGATGCATATGTGAATGAAAGCAGGAAATTGGTTTTATGAAGGTGCCAACAGGGTGAACTTTGGTAGTTGCCAAGCAAGTTGGACTTTAAGGAGTGTCAAGCGAGGTTGGACTTCTGTAATTTGCCAAAAGGGGTTGGGCTTTGAGGATATGTCAAGCAGGGTTGGACTTCTGTAATTTTCCAAAAGGTATTGGGCTTTGAGGATGTGCCAAGCAGGGTTGGACTTTATGTGGTGACTGCCAATATGAATTGGACTTTCGATGGTGCCAAGCGGGGAGTTGCCAATGAAGACTGGACTTTAACGGGTAAATTTGAGAGTGCCAACGAAAGTGGACTTTTATGTAGTTTCCAATAAAATATTGGACTTGGAGGATGTGCCAAGCGAGGTCAGACTTTATTTGGTAAAAGGATTTGACTTCCTGACACACTGTATCTGACAGCACCATACTCGAAGGACAGATGTGGATGCTTTCGATGCACTAAGTTGGATCCTTTGCAGAAGTGGTCTACTTGTTCTTATAAGAAACCTCACGTCTAGCAGATATGTCGTGAGCTCATGAATGATGGTATAAGCGCCGCGACGTGACCAAAGCATTTTAATTGTATGAGCGTAGCGACTTATCCAAAGCATGTCGACAGCGCGAGCGTAACGACTTATCCAAAGCATGTGGATTGTGCTTTTGCCCTGCCCTAAGGCTTTTGGCATTTTTTGAACTCAATAATTAATGATGTTTGGTAGGATCAACTTAACCAATTTGAAATCATGGGGGAAACTGCCCCTGTTTAACTAGTCTGCCCTAGTTCAGTTAGTCTACCCCAATCTACAGGGTATTTGATGATTTTTCCTTAAAGGTTTATACTATGATATGGCCTGCGATGATTTGCCCTAGTGTTTGGATTTTGCAACAGTATGCCCCTGTTTGAACCTCGGAAGGACTTGCCCCAGATTCACGATCAAGTTCCTCTTTGATTGCTTTTTGAGTTTCCTTAATATCAAGTATTGATTTGCGGTTTAAAATTGATCATTCAAAAATGGTAATTTTAATGCGACATTCATGCAAGTTTTGAAAAGATCATTTATTAGAATGATGTGACAGTGTGTGACCAGTGGACTGTTGGTCCAAACGCAGTGCTAAATTAGCTGGTGTGTGAAAGATATAGCAAGAATATGACACCAATACAGAAGATTAGCAAATATTTAGGAGTCAGCTTACTCAACATTGCTATGGTATGCTTTCAGAATAAACTCCGCCTCAATTAGGACTTTTGAGGGTTATAACGTGGTCTGGTTCATGGTTATAGAAACAAAGGATATAAGGCTCAAATTTTAATTTTACCCACCCCTTCTTCGTGATGACCTCCAGTCCTACATTCAGTTAATTCTACACACACACACACTTAGAGTTTGACGGTGTAAGAGTGAAGATGGTGATTCAAGATTTTCTTGAAATGGCAGTCACTTTATTATACTTTTGTCATGATGTCAGTGACCCTTTTGATTCTGACATAGTGGCCACCGGATCTTATTTTGTTTTTGTTGAGGATTTGAGGACCTCTTTTGATTTTTATTTTGATCCCTAACTTTTTCATGGACCGATTCTGCTCTTCGAGTCCATTGGGATTGCCTTGATTTTTGCCTAAGTCTCCTTTGAGGTTCTTGACTTAGCAGGCTTTTATTTTTATTTTTTAATTTTGTTGGAGGATTGTGACTGTCATGCCATTGGTCATTGATGAACAACCGTCACATCTTTTGGCCGTTGTCTCGTGATTCGAGTGCATAATCAAGTTAACTGAACACTACCCAAACCCCAGGTTAAGTGTAAGGTTTTAGAAATCAGAAGGAAACTCCTACTTCTAGGCTTGAAGTGTTTAAATAGGGACTAACTCCTTATCTCTCTAGTGTTTGGGAATTTGAAACAATGCTTGTACATCATCAGCGAAATTTTATCCAAAAGCATACCATCAACAAATATGGGTATTTTGTTTTCGTCATCCTCCCTCAAATCTTTGCTAAACAGCAGTGCGATAAAGGAAGTAAATTTTTTTGTGATTTTTGCAATAAAAGGGAAAACGTGAGTGAATACGAATGAATTTGTTCAAAACATGCATAATTATCATATTAAAAATACTATTAATAAACGAAAATGTCGAGAAACAAATAGTACTTTAACATAAAAGAAATTACATATGCATAAAAATGGTAAGATCTAAAAATTGCCAGCATTGAGGAACCGTGCTTTTCTCTCTTAATCAGCTTCTGGACTAGCTTTCTTGTTCATCGAGACCAGTATGATAACCTTCTTCATATCTACTTTCTGCAGCTTCTTCCATAACAGGGAATGATGGACCTGCCTGACTAGATGAAGAATTGATGTAGATGTTAATACCTTGAGGTGTAAATGAGATTAGCTTGGAATCAGTCAGATCTTGAATCTTACTCTTGAACTATTTGCAATCTTCGGTTGAATGCCCCATGGCACCAGCATGGTAGCCGCATCGTGCATTAGCGTCAAAGTCTGATGGGTATGGAGGAATCCCAGGATCCAAGCCCTTAGGTACTATTAGCCCACTACTGATCAAACGTGGTAGCACGTGACTGTATGGCATTGGTAACAGATCAAAGTGTCTTTTTGGTCTTTGGTTATAGTAACGTCGATGTTGCAAAACATTCTGTTGTGTGATCCGCTGTTGATGAGGAGGACCTCTATTAACAGGAGGATATTAACCATGCGGAGAGACTGGAGTCGCACAGGTAGACCCATAGGATTGCTGGCTTTGAACAGTTGAGATGCTTGGGTACAGAGGATAAGGTATCGAGGATGGAACTTGTGGAGTATCCCAAATTGTATTGATCTCATCCTCTTCTTCCCCTTAGGAGCTAACAACTGATTCACTTTTACTAGCTTGGATGCTTGAGGTGTCTTGGATCTCTCCACTCTTGAGATGACTCTCAATGCGTTCTCCTACTGAAACCAAGTCAGAGAAGTTGGATGTCCCATTGCCCATCATCTTTTCCAACTATGGGCTTTGCAACGAATCTATAAACATGTCAACCAATTCTTTGTCTACAAACGGTGGTTGAACGCGAGCATCCACCTCTCTCCATCTCTGAGAATAACCTCTGAATGATTCATTCTCCTCTTGAGATAGGCCTTGTAACTGTATGCGGTTGGGAGCCACGTCAATATTGTATTGGTATTGCTTCACAAAGGTGTTGGCTAAGTTCGACCATGATTGGATATGGCTACTTTCTAGCTGCATGTACCAACTCAACGATGCCCCCACTCAGACTATCTTAGAAACAATGAATCATAAATTTATCGTTGTGAGCATAAGAGGTCATCTTTCTGCAAAACGTTACCAAATGTTGCTTTAGGCAGCTATCTCCTTTCTATTTCTCAAAATTTGGCATCTTGGACTTTGGAGGTATTACAAGTCTGGGTACCAAACACATATTTAAAGAATTCAGATCAGAAGCATCACGCCCCTTCATGGTTTCAATTTTCTCTTCCAACACGCGACATCTTTCAGCGAACTCAACATCTTGAAGTCGTTCAGCATTCCTTACCAAGCTTGTCCCTTGTGAATTCGGTGTAGTGAATGCAAAGTTATGGTACTCAACAGCATCATGAAATGAGGTATGTTTATCTCGAATAGTGTGACATTCTTGTATAACTTGGTCCTCAACAGGAATTCGCACAGGCTGATGTTGAGCGAGATTGTTAACTTGAGATGGAATGACGTTCTCAGTGACCATAGGTCGTTGAGGGTTGTTCTTTCTCCTTGCCAAGGCTAACATAACTTCCACAAGTTGGTCCAACCAATTCTTCATTAAGTCAACATCTGCTCTTGACACGAACTGGTTCTGCTCTTTTGAGTTCATGATTCTTCCAGAAGTTGCTTCAAGTCCAAAACGGGTGTCGGGAAATCAACTGCAGATTATGGACAAAGAATGGATAAGTTTTCTGGCTGAGAGAATGATATGAAATGCAAATGAAATGATATGAAAATGCAATGCAATGCTCAGGATCACAAGCTCAATCACGTTCTAAGGTCAAAATAAAACAACGGGTAAATAACAAATATCTCTGATTATCGAAACCCCATATGTAACACCCTTTTCTACCCCATAAAATAAAAGGAAAAATGTTCACATTTATCAAAGTAAAATATTAAATTCAATAAAAATCACCTCAAAGGGCGTACATTTCCCAATAAATCAAATATAAGTCAAAGCTCCGTAACCAACGGGTTTTCCCAAAAGATGTCAAAATTTGCAGTGGAACTCAAAAAGACATAATCCAAATTTTTCCTTACCCCGCAAGGAAATCAACATGACAAAAACATCAATAAAATAAGGTTTGACTCAAAGACCCCAACCCGATGTTACACTATTAGAGAATGACCCTCTAAGTTAACCACAATGGCCAACGACCCAAAACTTCAAAAGTCCTTGACGACATCCACAGCTAAACCTGGCCATCTGCACGTTACCCACGTGGAGGCAACATTCAAACAGACAGGGTGAGTAAAACGGTTCATAATAATCAATGTAGGAAATCAATATATAAAATGGCGTCATTTTCATATTAAACATCATCATATTCCTCAATGGAGATCAAAGGCCATAACATCATAAATTATTCAAGATCATCTCATAAATGCAAATGCAAACAAGATTCATGCATGTGGTACCAATCATCACAGCTCGATGGTCACTGGGCCATCAACCCTCCATAGATCCCCATCAATAGCATCGATTCTACTCGAGAATCGAAGCACATCAAAATATCTCACATTCGCACAATGGGACTGAAGCCAAAGAAATCAAGGTCCTGAACCGAAGTCCGGATGCACATGAATGCATGATGCACACGTCAATAATTATCCTCATAATAACATCATAGGTGCATTATCATTCATCATAATCATCATCATCAAAAATCATGTCATCAGAGAATCATCAAAACTCATGGAAATATCATCATAGTTCATCAATCATTACATCATAGGAATTATCATATAATCAGGTACAAATCACATAGAATTCACAGTCATACTCATATTAATTCGTCAAATAAATCACAACATCAAAACATTAAGGCATTGTCGCACAAGGTCAGAATTCGCGAAACTCTGCTACGTTCGCTAGCAAGTTCGTTGTGCGAGTCTGGGGCGAGTTTCTTCGTTGTGTGAAGGATTCTTCGCAGTGCGAGTCTGGGACGAGTTTGTTCGATGTGCGAAGGATTCTTCGCTGTGCGAACACGCGATTACAGCAAAACACTGTTATGCACCAGAACCTAAAATCAACCCAAAAGTCCAATGATTTCCTTCCCCAATGCCCCCAAAACATCCCTAAGGTCTTACGGTGATAAAGACACAAAATCTATGACTTATTAGGCCAATCCCGTATCATATTCACGCTCTAATTCCCATATATCCTTACAACTACACCACAGTCATTAGAGTTTCACACTATCTAATTTCCCTACAGGGTTAAACAAATGTCAAACTAGATCTTTGGCCACGAAGGCCTAATTTCCTTTAACCCAAATCAGCCTCGAATCTATCATGCCATCAGTTCAAATCCCTATACAGTTAAACCTCAAAAATAGGATTTGGCCATGAAGGCCTAATTCCCTTTATCTCAAAATCAGCATCAAACCCTTTAAAATCCTTAAATCGGTTTTAAATACATTGAAATTATACATTGAAAACAATGAAGGCAATACTCCCCATACCTTATTTGCCGACACTAAGCCTTCTCTTTGACTTTCAGGAAACCTTTCGAAGCTTTTGCCTCAAACCTCTTCCTTAGAGCTCTGGCCTCAATTTCTTCTCTTTTCACGGTCTAACAAGAATGAATCCTAATCCCATCAAAATTCCTTTTTGTTAAACCTAACCTTGGGCCTTAAAATTGACTTTCCAATATTACCATGACTAACTCCTCCTCAGTTGTCCAATTTGCCCTTAGTTTAACTTATATTTATTTAAATTAATAATAATACAAATATATTCATATTATATACTATTATTTAAATAAATAACTTAAAAATCCATAATTCTCCATATTTCACACCAACCACCGAAAAATACCAAAAATACGAATATTCATATTTAATAAATTAAGTAAATATTCCAATAAATTTGGGGTGTTACACCATAGGTAGGCTCTAAAAGGGTAGGTGTCTAGATTCATGGATCTTTTCCAAGATATTATTGACGCGACAAAGGCTCATCTGATAATAACACCTTTGAAAGAATCTATTATAGGTGAGATTTTCGCGTCATCCCACGAGAAAGGCTCCTCGTGAGTCTCTACTACACAACCATTGAGTCCAAGGTTTCTAAAGGGACCTCAGAATCATAGATCGAGGTTGAAAATATCATTGTCAGAATAACGATACGTTTAAGGGATCTCATCTGATTGGGGCGTTCGTATCAACCCAACAAGGAGTGACCCTCATGAGTTAACACTACTAACCACCATGGAAAATGTTTAAAAGGTCCTTAGAGTTATCAATTCAGGCCTGAAAACATTATTATCATGGCAAAGGCTCACCACGATAACAACATCCTCAAGGGAATCAACTCTAAGCGGGGCTTTCATATCCTTCCAATGAGAAAGGCTCCTCGAGGGATTCCACTACACAACCACCATCCTAATCCTATGATTTTCTCAAACTCGGGTGTAGAGCCATCTCACAAAGTTCCAACAATCAGAGAACCCCCAATAGTATCATAAGAAACAAACATAAGGTATACAAAATAAAAGCAAGTGAGCAATTAACCAATCAAACAAATAATAAGAGATAAATAAAAAAACAAGCGAAGTTAGCACTCTCGAATCGAGTCAAGTTAGGCTTGACTCTCTCTAGCATAGGGTTATGCATATTCCCCAACAGAGTCGCCATCTATCGTACCTCGAAAAATACGATCCTCATGATGGACGCGGAAAAAATGTTCGAACAGAGTTGCCACCAAACTTTATTCATTCCAAGGGAGGAATAGGAAAATATCGATAAAACCTTTAAAGAGATAAGAACATGGTCATCGCAACCAAATTCTAGGTTTGGGAGTCAGTTATGCAAGAGGGAAGGTATTAGCACCCTCTACGTTTGCTGTACTCAACGGGAACCTCTTAATTCGATTTGAGAGAAAAGTTAGCTAGGTTTGTTTATCTTATAAGGATTTGCTTATTAAGGGGGAAATGAGTGGTTTTTTATTAGGGTACTCGCCAAAGATTGGGGCCCTTGTGCCAACGTACTCCCTCGTGCAATGGGAAAGTCATAGCATCGTAGTTCGTGGGACTACGGGTAAAGGTTTGGAAATGTGAAAAAAGAAAAGGTAGCTCGCTAAGATCTCGCAATCCTATGCCTACGTATTCTCATTGACAAATGAGAAATCATAGCCTCCGTAGTTCGGACTATGGTTGGTTGGTTTGTAAATGAACGAGTGTTTAGGTCCCATTCTAACTGCTAAACATTGGCTTGTTTGCTCACTAGGGGAGGCTGAAGCACTAGTTCATATGCGTGGAAGAAGGGATTAAACAATGTTCTTGGTAAAGTTGTGTTTGAGTTGTAGATCACGCGAGGGTGAGGAATTAGTATTTTTGAGAAGTTTCAATCGCACCGGGGCGAGAAAAGAGAGTTTGTCGTGTTGGATGTTTAGCTAGAGGTGACGATTACCTGAAGCTTAAGAAAGGCTCCTCGGGCTCAAGTAATTGGGATAGTAAGTCAAAGGCTTGACTCTCTCTTTTTCAACCTCAATTGTGAAAGAATTGGATATGGTTCGAGTAAGTTGATCGAATAGCAATTACTCAAAGCTTAAGAAAGGCTCCTCGAGCCCAAGTAATCGAGAAAGTGAGTCAAAGGCTTGACTCTCTCTTTTCATCTTATGTTATGAAATAGCTTGAATATAATTAGAGTGTGTTAAATCGGATGACGATTACTCGAGGCTTAAGAAAGGCTCCTCGAGCCCAAGTAATCGAGAGAATGAGTCAAAGACTTGACTCTCTCTCTTTTTCATCTAAGTGTTTAGGAGAATAGAATTGATTTTGTT
Source organism: Lathyrus sativus (assembly GCA_963859935.3). NCBI lineage: Eukaryota > Viridiplantae > Streptophyta > Magnoliopsida > Fabales > Fabaceae > Lathyrus > Lathyrus sativus. The sequence continues at coordinate 230,356,590 of OZ012741.1, forward strand.
TATCGGATTAGAAGACAATTGTTCGAGCTTAAGAAAGGTTCCTCGTGCCCAAACAATTGAGAAGAGGAATCGAAGACTCCATTCCAACTCCCTTTTCATCTTTTATTGAAATTGTGTATACTGATTTGATTTTGATAAAATGCTCGATGGGAATCGAGATTTGAATTTGCGTGCGAAACAATTAAGGTTTGAACTAAATGGTTTCGATAAATGAACAAGCAACTGAATTAAGTTTTAAGCGTGTGTACTAGCAAAGTGGGCTAGTCTTCTAAACAACCAACTAGGAATAATTGATCGAATAGATCTCACTGTAAGAAAGTTCAGGAGTAAGCTTTGAATGTTGTGTATTGTGATCAAAAGGTTAATGGCGATGCTTAGGATGCAGTTGACTTACAAGGTAGAAAGTGGCTCGATGTTGGATCGAGAATTATTTATTTTCAAAAAGGTTTAAAGCATTAAATCGTAATTAAGGTAAAAACGATAAAATTATTACATTTTGCGGGAACGAGGTACATTTTGTTGAATGAGGATAAAATGAAACAATTAAATCAAACCAAATCGAATGAGTACTCCTTGTAAGAAGGCCCAAGAGTAAGCCACAGGACTCAAGGAATAAACCGAAATCAAAAGCAACTGAATTTAGCTCGAAACTAACTTATAGTGGATTCAAGTATGAATCATTCTATAAGAAACCGAGCAAACACTATATGCGTCAAAACGGTTTTCAGAAGTTAAATTGGATTTCAACTCCGAATTCGCAAAACAATAAAAGATTAAAAAAAGTAACAACATCAAACGCATTACCTAACTATAAAACTGCATTACTACAAAATCAAAATAGAACTAAAAGTAAGATAAAAAAATATATATATTAACATCCTAATATATATATATATATATATATATATATATATATATATATATATATATATATATATATATATATATATATATATATATATATATATATATATATATATATATATATATATATATATATATATATATATATATATATATAACCTTTTAAAAGTATATATGTATTATCTATAAAACTTAAAACAAAGAATATATATTACTAAAGCAATTAAAAAAATAAAGTATGGATATAAGCTTATGTAAAATATATATAAAAATTAGAAACATAAAGCATATATGTACCGTATGTATACATGAAAACACAATGCACAGTAAACAAGTATATATATTTATGGATGATGTTACTTGCAAACTAACATGATACGCTTGATATTAGTAGCCATGATATAAGTCAAAGTAAAATACAAATTTGACCAATTCAAATATCAAACCTATTTATTCTAAAAAGCCAAACACCAATACATGAAAATCAATGTCTAACAACCAAGTTTAGAATATCAAAGACATACATAAATAAAGCATACTAACTGAAACACAAGAAAACTAACAACCAGGAGTATCAAAAGTCTAAGAAAATATAAGAATAAGTTTCAATTTTACCAGTCAAGACACGGTTGCAGATGGAAGGGAATCTTGCAGTAGTGACTGTATAATTCTTACAAGTCTAAAACAAAATTAAGCCACTAGTAGTAAGATACAACAATCTTGTAGTGAAATTGAATCGAGAAAAACAAATATGAAACAACGTGAAATTCAAGTGTTGTTACCGCAGTACCGAACGATGTGAGCGATGTTGCGGAGTCGACAGTTTTGACAGGCCGGTGCAGGATTCCCACAAATGATAATAATTGTTGTTGAGTTGTGATGCTATTGAGGCTGCTATGGCGTTCTTGCTTGTGATGCATTATAAATGTGAACCACGTCAAGTTCTTCTACAAATCTGCTGCTAAATTGAGTCGAAAATAAAGTGTACTAGCTACACAATACAAAGCAACACGAGGCTTGAAATAGAGTCAGCATGGAAGCTGACATTAAAGTGGTATAACACAAAATAGAAGCACGCATCATCGAAAATAAACAGACACCACAGATAAATATAGCCAAAACAAAAAGGAATTTCGCAATCGCGACAAAAGGTAGTTATATGCAAAAGGCGTTACCTCATTAATAGCTTAATATCATGAAAATATCACAAAGAAAGAAACTCAGTACAATGCAATAGAAACATAAGTATTAACTTCGATACGAAACCGAAGCAGCCACATGTACACATGATAATGCTGCATACATCAAAAAACATACTCCAGCGGACACAAGCAGCCAACAATCTCCAATAATATTTGAAACGAAATTAGGACAAAAAAGACGCATTCACAATCAATACTACAATAAGATAACCATAAATCCACAATGGTACTCATTACACTATAATGGGTTTCTCAAGGCAAAAGTGTGAGCATACTCAATTTCACAGCGAACCACGTAGAACCACAATGTCCAGTTTCGGCAATATTTCTTCACTTGAACATAACAACAGTAGCAACAGGAAATGGTCAATGAGCAAAATAACAGTAGCAGCATATGATATGGTTTGTGAAAAAAGGAAACTTGAAATAATCTCAGCAGCAACAAAATATGTGCAGTGTTATAAATGAGGATGGATCAGTAAAACAGTTAAAAATGAAGATAATGAATATAAGTTGCACCACATCAAAAATTTCTAACAACTAAAATCTACAATAATTCGCAATGAAAAAGAAGTAACCTAATCTTTCTCTTAGTGTGTATGTTCAAGCCAATAACATATGAATCGAAATCGTAGAAAAAGAATAAGTAGTAGAGACCAACTAAAATGTAAACATGTTAAACATGGGGAATGATTCATGGTTGTTGATGCTCAAAAACGCGACGCTGAAAGCAGCTGCTGCTGTGGGTGGTTTGTCTACAACGGAACCGAAGCACGATGTCGAAGGCTGCTGCTGTGACTAAACGTTCTCGGCCAGTTCTAAGAACTTTGTTTGATACTGAGTTGATGTTGTTCGAGTCAATACTGAAGTGAGCGCCCTTTCCACTGTGACCTCGATTCTCTTGGAGAATACCGTCAACGATCCGTCATGACCATGTCTACATTTCTTCACGATTACAAATCCCAAGCCACAAATCCGAGCAACCTCGCATCCTCAACCGGATTAGCAAGATCAATGTAGAAGTCAGGGTGTGTTAATGATGTTAAAAACAAGGTTGGAAGAAGAGAAGAATATATGGATCGGAAACGAAAAATGGCTTGAGTTGTTGTTGGTGCTGCGATTAACTGGTGATGAATCTGAGAGGAAAGTTAAGGGAGGTGGTGAGATCTGTATGGAATTGATGCGGAGGAATTGAAGAAGGGAAATATGGGGAAGACGATTTTTGAGGGATGAAGGGGATGAGTGAAGAGGCTCTTTTTAAAATAACAGGGCTTGCCAACAATGAAGAAGAATATCCCCTTCTCTCTCCGTGTCCCTCTCCTCTTATCATTTTTTTTATTGAACTAATATTGTTATTTAAATTATTATTATTATTATTATTATTATTATTATTATTATTATTATTATTATTATTATTATTATTATTATTATTATTATTATTATCATTAAAATATAAAAAGTTAGATTCATTTTTTTATTGGATAAGGTGACAAAGATATTCAAAACCATCCGATTGTGGGTGGACAATTGTCTTAATGAAATGGAAAAAAAAATGATTTATATTTTTCTGATTTTTTATCAATTAAACAATGTTAAAATGTGATTGGGTAATGAGGAAAAGTGAGAATAATGCATGTGCACCCTTGATTAAATTTAAATCAACGATCCTCATTTAATCAAAGAAGCACACTTAATTTGAAATGTCAATGTTGCCCTTTCTAGAAGCCTTAATTAATTTAATAGAATTAAATCAATTAAAAACCACTAAAAATTCACCTTATTAAATAAATATGCTAAAAATGAAATGCAAGCATGAGAAATTCAAATTAATTATTCTGGACATTTTGATGAAAATATAAAAATAAATTGAGTAAAAATAAACAGAAATCGGGTGGCAGAGATGCTTAAAAGATTAAATTGACTGTACACAAAAGATTAACGCGAAGTAAATAACTTGAAAAGATGCAGCACTCAGCCAATTTTTAGAATCGACCGGGACTGGTAAAAAGGCTCATACTGATAAAAAATGATTAAAAATTCGCCGAGAGATAAGATGAGTACGCTAGGTCAAGCTTCAATGAAAGGTAGGTTAAAAATACTAGCGTTTGCAGGCTTAAATTCGAGACTTTTGAATCGTTAATTTTTCTCGTATATTTGAGACGTAAATCAACCAGTCTATCCACATACCCGAGATATTTATTTTGGCTTATCATTTTATGAATAAAAATACGGTAAAATGCACGTTATATTGTACAAGCGATGCAAATTGAAAATAAAGTCAGACGAGTGAAAATTTAAAACAGGTAGGACAAATTTGGGGTATGACAATTTGGTACTTGTGCATGTCCAAAGTTTGTGACTTTTTTAGGCTTTCCCTTGATCTTTTTGATTGATTCCTTTTATTCTTTTTGCTTGTATGCACTCATTATGCTTTGTATGAACCTTACTTGACATGCAAATTTGCATACCCTTGTTGTTACATGATGGTTGTCACTTTTTCAAGTTCATTTTCACATATGAGTGTATGTTTGAACATCATAAAACTTTGGTTGTTACCTTAAATTTGACATATGTTTCTCTTCCATTGGTTGAATGATTAGAATGTGTATATGTTTCATGCCTTTCAATACCTTACCTTGAGTGTTCTTATACACTTGTTGTTTACTTTGAAACATGTTTGGTATGTATGAATTCCCTTTGAGATGTTTCTCATTGTTGTTTACAAATCCATGATTGAATCCCTTTTACATGTTTGGTTGTTACCTACTTGTTTAACATGATTCACCACAGTTCATATGTTGTCACACATGTCACACCTTTGTCCAAGTTGTTTTGGTTGTTACCTCTACTTGATTTATATCCATGATAAGTAATGTTTTGACTTATACATGATCCTCTATGTATCCATGTTTAAATATTGTTATGATTTATGCATGTTAACCTTGATCCTTTGAACTTTTTTATAAGTAATGTTTTGACTTATACATGATACCTACCTTGATTTGTATCCAAGCTTAAATATTGTTATGATTTATGCATGTTGATCTTGAGTTTTGAACTTTACCATGATAAGTAATGTTTTGACTTATGCATGACTCTCTTGTACTTCTCCTCTATGATGTTTAGTCTTGTAAGAACCTTATTTCATAGCCATTTAGATGTTGTAACATCTATGTTTACCTTTGGCTGTAACTATTTGGTTTGATTTTAAACTTCTATGGATGATTACTTGGTTGTAACCTTGTTATTATCTTTGCTTAATGTTGTCACATGCTTGCTTTAATTCCTTGGTTGTTACCATGATTTGTGTTTATTCTTGATGTTTGAATGAATGTATATGTATGCTTAAGCTTTGATAATTTCCCCAAGTGATTTAGCTTGTTATCTCTCATCCTCCGAGTTTTCTTGTGTTCCATTCCAAAGGAAAGTCTCTCTATTGACTCAATGTCATAGATATCTCATTTTGTTCCCACCTCCTTTTGAACTTGTTAGAGTCATTAGGACTTTCAACTTAATCTTAAGTTAGAACCTACATCCTTTGACTTTGTTAAGTCAAGATCTTTAGCACACCTTGTTAAGAATCCTACAACTTAGAAATTAGGTATAGAGTTTGTTAACTCTATGTGTGTACCATGGTTATGGGTATTGACTTTTCCCCTTTTGACTTTTGTTAAAGTCAACCCCCAGTTAGTCTTTCAACATAGACTTACAGAGTTTTTTAACTCTACATAAGTATCATTGTTATGGATGCGTATTCCCTTTGGAACTTTGACCATAGTCAAGAGTTCTTTCCCCTAGTTAGGAGAACTATGGTTGCTCTGATTCCATCCTTGTTAGGATACGTAGGCACGAGATGCAATATCTTGGCGATCATACTTAGTGTACAAACCCATAGGTCTTTACCTTTAGCATCTTAGCACATAACTATTAGCAAACATACATTGACAAATAACACAACTACCAAACAAGAGGCTCATGTAGAGTACTACAGATACTTAGGGTGTTAATATATTCCCTTAGTATAACCAACCCCCAAACCCCCCGATCTCTTAGCTTCATTGTTACGTAGCGCACTTAGCGTTTTTTTGATCTTTACCCTTTTCGTTGGATAAATCAAAGTTCGGTGGTAAATATTTAAAGATTTGCGATTCAAGTTAATTAATAGCTTGATATCCGATTCTCACTGCAACAGAAATGGCGACTTCACTGGGGATGTAGGTAATCTAGAGGGTTAAGCCCATCTTGTTTGCAATTGTGTTTTGTTCATATCTGTTTCCTTTATACATGTATATTTGTGAATACCTATATATTATACCTGTTTTATTGCATATGTGCATTGGGTTGCTACCTTGAGAGGTGAGATAAGTCCTAGCCCAGGCTTGAGTGTACACCTATGATAGGATTGTGGTATAATCAAAAGTTGACGGTTGGGAGTAATCCTAACATGCTTGACATATGATGTAACCATGCTCAGTTCAGACCCCTTTGGGATTACTGATGGCGTATGAGTAGTCGTACGTTCATTACTTTTTCCGACCTGGGAGTCCGTGAAACTGAGGACCTATTAGTTACCCACTCACCCCACTTGGCCTTTTAGGACGTAGTGTGATGACTGTGAAGGAGTAGTCCCGAATGGTTGATATGCGATACTACACTCAGACGAGTTTATCTTGAGAATATTTTGACTCACATGAGTAGTCATGTAGGTTAATAATATCCAAAAGATTTATCGATGACTCTGGGAACTTCGTAGAACCTGTTGTGCAAGTACAAACAAACCATAGTACATGTCAGTTGGGAAGGGTATACCATGGCTTCATGCTTGTAACTCAAACCTAGGACCTTGTTTGTTTGCATTTGCATTATACATGTGACTATGTGAATACTTGCGTATGTGTTGCTTGTGCATCATCTCATCATCCCATCATAAGAATTCATGCAGTTAGTTATGAGAAACTCAGTTTGTTTTCTTTATTGCAAAGACCTTAGGTCATGGATTTTGGAAAAAGAAACACTAGAAAGTACAACTTCAAGAAACCAGACTTAACTAGAAAGACCTTAGGCCATGAACATTATTGGGACTTGTCAATATCAAGATGCAAGAAGGAGTTCTCAACACTCTTGTGCAATTCTATGATCCCCTATATCACTATTTCACCTTTCCATATTATCAGCCCATCCCGACTTTGGAGGAGTACTCAAATCACATTAGTCTGCCAGTATTGGACAAAAAGTCATTCAGTGGTTTGGAGAAGTTCCCTTCACTAAAGGACATTGCAAATGCCATCCACCTAGAAGCTTTCGAAGTCAAAGCTAATCTCGTCTCTAAGTATGGACTCAGAGGTCTACCTACTGAATTTATGATAAAGAAAAATGCTCTTTTTGCCAAAGAAAATAGCCTAGATGATTTTGAAGCAATCCTTTCATTACTCATATATGGTTTGGTCCTCTTCCCCGAAGAAGAAAATTTCATTGACATCAACGCTATCCAGATCTTCATCATTAGTAATCTCGTACCTACTCTACTTGGAGATATGTACTATTCTATTCACTATAGGACTGTCAAAGGAGATGAAACTATCCTATGTTGTGCTCCTCTTTTGTATAGATGGTTTGTTACACATTTTCCGAGAACATATCTTTTCAAAGAAAATACAAATGGACTAAGGTGGTCTCAAAGGCTCATGGCTCAGACTCAGACTGATGTATATTGGTATGATCCCGCTTACGACAAAGGAGTGATCATCGACAATTGTGGTTCATTTCCCAACGTACCTATTCTCAGTGTACGGGGAGGAATCAATTACAACCCTATCCTTGCTGTCACACCCTAATTTTTGACCTTAAGATTCCACCTCCTTGTGTGTTTTCTTATGTTTTATCTTTTTATGTATGACTAACAAGCACGTGCAGGTACATTGATCCCAAATGTAGACGATATTTATTCCCACCGTCAAGCATATCAAGGATCATTGGCCACTGTCCTCAACAAGGCCTCGGCCTTTAGGTTGGTTACAGCAGTTTCCTTCCTTACCATGGGTATAGTTCAAGATTTCTCCAGATATGGTTAAACTGCCTCAATTCGCACTCAAGAGGAAAAGTTCAATGTACGCCATAGTTAAGCGTATGGGATCCTTGGAGATTTAAGCACCAATCCGGATTGCAAGCCTCCAGCCGATTTCAAGATCCGAATAAGAATTTGGCACAGAGATGGGTTTTACAAGCCGTTCTCGATCAAGGTTTGATTGGTGTTTCTCAATCACTCATGGTTCTAAAACGCAAGTTGTTTTACCTCTTTGGAATAAAGTTTTACAAGCGACTTTATTTTGATCTCGTCCAAGTTTATCAAATCCCATTCTATGATTTTAAGGTTACTACTTTCATCGAAGGTCATGCTCATAGCCTAAAAGATAAGCCAGGAGCGGATAAACCATGAACGTGTTTGATGAACTGGCGTGTTATTACTAAGTACTGAATTAATTATGTCATGAACAACAAAGGTAACAAACTCAAGTATTTCTAAAGCTTCATATTCAAAATGTTCAGGGAGTTTCACAATTACATCAAAAGAGGATTTCAATATCCTAGAGTACAAGTATTGCAACACAATTTAACATTTATAAGGACAAAATGTTTGTTTTGTTTACAAGGGACCGAATTTGAAAAACCATTTACTGAGACGTTCTCCACCGGGTAGTATGCCATGATTTGAGAATCCCCATTGACAATTCTGGCCAGCCCACGATGGATGTTCTAACAGAAGTTATAACATCCACTGTGACATTCACTACATACCTACTATTATGCAGTAATAACAAAGCAGTAAATAACACAGTTAGTTGTTGACCCAGTTCAGTGCAACACACTTACATCTGGGGGCTACCAAGCCAGGGAGAAATTTCACTATCAGTAGTATCAATTCAGAGTCAAACCTCTAGTTTGCACTCCTCACTTAATCACTACCTAATGACAATTTAACCTAGAGACACTCTAGACCTGAGTATACCCACTCACTCCCTACAATCACACACCAGTGATATCAAACAGTTACAAATTAACCAGTAGACTGAAGAGACACTTCAACTACACACACACCTTGATCTTGCTTCAAAGCTTTGATCAAGTGACATACACTTTTAATTAACAGCTTCGAGTGATACACAACCTAGAAACTACCTAACCAATGCAAACAACAGTTGCTTGGATTACAAGTGTTTCTAAGACACAATCGTGAAGGACAACTTCTTCACTTCTAAACCACTATGGTGATTTCTCTGTTTCTCTATCTTCAACAACTGCCTTCTAGGATTGCTTCTCCTGGTATTTGTAGCAGCAGATCAGTCCTTGGGCCTGGGTGCATACATTGGGTTTTATCCATCATAAAACCTCTCTTCTGTATTCTGCATGTTTGCCTCTTTAATCAGGTACATATTAGTTCCCCTAGGGCGTCTAAAATGTCTTCTGCATTCCAGCTTGAGCTTCTGAGTTGTTTCCTGAGTTATAGCTACCAGAATAACAAACTTCCGCTTGATGTCATACGACCTATGTCATAACATTGAGTATGACATCCAACTTAACTTATAGTTAGCTTAGTTAACTTACCCTACACAGTCCATATTATGAATGTAATAACATCAAACATGACATTCATACATGTACTCATATTTTGCCACAAAATGCAGCCAATCAAGAGCACTTACAAACTCCCCCTTTGGATTTTTTTTTGCTAAAACACTTTGTACTTACATCAGAGATTTCCTACACAGTATAAGACTTAACAATGGTCCTATCATGCAGGTAAGTCACTTGCTACTCAAGCTCTCAGAATCCTCACAGTTGGCTTTCAGCCCTGTTAACATTCACTTTGTTAACTCTCTGTAGACTTCTACTACAGATGTCACCCTTTGCTTGTTTGAGTAACAAAGTTACTCCCCCTCAACTAATGCACTTATCAGCTGGGTAATATCCAGTCTGAACTGGATGCTATAACATTCAGCATGACCTTTTGATGTCACACATTTGTGCTACCCCCCCTGCAGGGATGCATTCTGCTCCTTGCACAGAATTCCTAAGCATCTTGTTAGGATCACCCATGTTAGTACAGGGATGCATTCTTCTTCTTGCACAGAATTCCTAAGCATCTTGTTAGGATCACCCATGTTAGTACCTACAGTATGTCAGTCCTAATTCTAACATACATGGCATACATATCATATCAGTAACAACCCAAACAGCTGTTATCACACACAAATCTCATCAGCATCACTTGCACACTAATATCATAAGCACACTAGTATCATAAGCACTATGGTGCATATGCTCAATCACAACCACTGCTCATGGCAATCTTGTTCTTCCACCTGCTTCTGTTGTACCTGTTGTTACAAACTGTTATCTATCACACTCTCCCCCTTTTTAGCCACAAATTAAAATCCAACTAACCATAGTATAGACTAAAGTATTGTTAGGGACAACACATTTTGTTTAGATATTCTTACATATGATCACAACTCACACACACAACACCCTTGGCTCAGCAGTTCAGCTACCTGAACCAAACACATTATTCTTCCTCCTTTTCAGCAGAGCTTGCCCTGTCTTCTGTTGTACCTGCTTCCTCTGACCCATCTTTACTAGTTGCCTCACTTGTACCACTAGTTTCTTCAGAGTTCTCTGCAGCTTCTTCTGCTTCCTGAACTTCATCATCTGAGTCATCATTATTCTTGGTTTCATCAGCACATTCTGTCCACTCTTCTAGCTCCAGAGTTATGATTAATTTTTCCAGTTTTAACTTCCTTGTCTCTAACTTCTTGCAGGTGTCTTTGAGCATTTCTACTACCTCAGTTTTGCTAGCTGTTGAGGTCCTTTTGGAAGTCTCGGCTGAAGGTACAACAATGTCAGGAACATGAGTTCCTTTAAACAGCTTATAGTTGAAGGACAGAGGAGTTTCTCTCTTGCAGGCTATGTCATTTTCCTTGACAATGTTGGGATGCTGATCACATATTATCCCACGGATGATGAAGGAAAGGTAATAGGTCCCTTGACACTATAACTGCCTGCATGTTTCATTATTTGCTCATGTATGTTTGCCCCATAATTGAGGTGAGCCTTAGTTCCCACTGCATATATGAACCTTCCAAGGATGGTGGCCACTGTGGTTTTATGATTTGTGGGCACCTAGTTGGTAGCCCCAATTTTGTGAAGCATAACATATTTGACACTTAGCTTGCTTGCTACAAGCTTCCCTTTGGATGGCCATTGTCTGACTTGTTTGGCAGTGATTTCTGTACACACTTGATGATCTGTGGCTTGTATTTCCGCCAGCCCTTCATGAGGTCGCCCCAGATACTTGTTAATGAGTGTTGCTATAAACTTGACACACTTTCCTCTCACATATACTTTCCCATACTCACTTGATTTCTTATCAGCACTTTCTCCAGCCATATTGACTATGAACTCTTTCACCAACATTTCATAGCATTGGGAGAGCTGAGTCACTGTTTTCATCAAGCCATCATTGCTTATCAGGGCTATGATTTCTTTGTTCTCAAGAGCATTTTGACCAAGATCCCTTTCTATGGCTAATCTCTTGTGATACATGTATTTCCATTTGTTGACACTAGATGGATAGTGAAAGGAAATGTTATCAGTAGGTACCTCAGGAATGTTTGCAGCCAATTTGCTTGTAGTAGGCTTTTGCTTGGTTTGCATGTCTGTGACATCAGCATCTACATCGGAATCCGTTTCTAGTTCTGAACTGGACTCAGCTTTCTGCTTCTTGGTGACAACTTTGCTCCAGCCCTTAGGAGAACCAACCTTAGACCTCTTTGTACCAATTTTCTTTGCAGCGGTTTCTTGTTCAGCAATCTTCTTATCCTTCTTTTGCTTGGGGGAACTTTGATCAGCTGCCCTTTTTCCTTTTCTTGTCATTAGCCTTTTGGCTATTCTTGGATTAAGCTTAACAATGAGATCATTGTCTGAGTAGTCTTCTAGGTCAACTACTGCAGTTCTGTTGATTCCATGAGTGCATTCATCTGTGTGTTTAGCCTTTTCACTCTTGTTCTTTTCTTCTGGTGCAGGGTCTTTTGATGTTGTGACATCCGACAAGACGTTGGCTTGATCATGTGGTTTAGGCTCAGACCCCTTTATGCTAGATGTCGTGGGTATATTGAGAGCACTATCCACCATTTCTGCAAGTTTCAGGTGGGTTCGCCTAGCTTCTTCTGTATCTAGGGCAGTCGATTCAGTAGTAGAGGAAGCTTGACCAGAGCCAAGGTTTCTGGGTTTTCTTGCATGCAACTTTCTAGGTTTCTTTACCAACAATCCTTCTGGTGTCATCATGCACAGGGGCGGAATCTCTAGAACCTCATTAGGGTTAGTTTCAGCATTGCTAGTGGTGATTCTAGGGTTCGTATGTTGTGACATGGTTGATGACTTTGATCGAGAGATGATGACTTTTCTTTGCTTGGGTAAGTTGTTATGGACACTGAAAAGATTATGCTGGCACCAAGAGTGGAGGAGGTGTATATTATACGTGATGGTGGGGTACGTTTGCCCATTAGGAGGGAACTTGCCTTTTTGATTTATTTTTAATAGTATTAATTTCAAGGCATAATTCCCAATTACTGTTAATTGCTATAAATCCTTATTATAGGAACTCAATTTCCATTGCTCATTCTTAAATTGAGCTTCCTTTATACTTTTTGAACCCCTGTCAACAATATTTAGTACATAGTCCCCGTAGTTTCCACACGTCATTGTCCATCTACACACTCTACCACTGAGCATTCCCCTATTGAAATCAGCAGACCTCTCTTGGATGAATCCTTTGATGTCACAAAACAGGGTCATAACATCAGGAGTGACATTGTTTCTCTTCTGCAGAGTATCCTCCATGGACTCCATTAGGTTCCAATATAGCATATCTAGCTTTACTTGATGATCAATCTTTGGGTATCCCTTCTTGTCTAGCCTTCCTACCTGACTTTTCTTACAACCGGTCCTTCTTTCTGAAGTATATTTTGAGGATCCTTTTGCTGATGATTTGGACCTGGTTCTTTGCTCTAGCCCTAGGTGATCCTTTTCTTTATTTACCAGTCCATTTATGTTATTTCTGGGCTCCCATATGTAACCGTTATTTTTGGATCTAGATCCTCTCATTTCTTCCTTACCCTCTTCATTTATCACCACACACTTGTCTTTGGAAAAGTGTACTTTTAAACCTTGATCACATAGCTGACTTATGCTTATTAGGTTAACTGTTAGTCCTTTAACTAACAGGACATCCTTCAATTCTGGAGCTTTAGGATTGTCAAGTTGTCCAGCACTTGTGATTTCTCCTCTAACTTCATCCCCAAAAGTCACATGACTAGATGAATGAGGCTTGAGTTTGATCAACCGATCCTCAATTCCAGTTATATGCCTGGAGCAGCCACTATCAAAGTACCAATCCTCATTGGTTGGCATTCTTAGGGAAATGTTAGTTGTTAGAGCTATAGTCTTGACAGCCCATTGTTCTTGCTTCTTAGGCACTTCCTTCTTTCTGGGTTTTGCTTGATGTTGTCTCTAGCTCTGGTTGGTATGATGATGCCTTTGTCCATGATGCTGTCTTTTTCCATGCTTACCCTGATTATCACTTCTTTGGCTAGGAAATCCATGCAACCAGAAACACACAACACGAATGTGCCCAAGCTTTCCACAGTGGTAACATCTATGCCTTTGGAATTGTCTCTTGACTTGATTCCAATTTCTGTGTGAAGGATGTTGTAACCTTGAATGTGACATTCTTTGTACCTGTTGAATCTCAGGCTGCAACCTCTTGAGTTTCAAGACAGGATTTTGTTTTTCAACAAATCCTAGGCCAGACCTATTTCCTGCAGTCTGACCACTCTGAAGAATCTCCTCTAGGGTGTCAGTTCCAGAGTTGAGCATCCTTATGGATTTTGTCATTTGCTCCTTTTCTCCTTTCAACTCCTTTATCTCTTCTTGGAGTGAGTTTATAGTAACTAGATGCTCTCTCTTTTCAGCTTCTAGCTCTTTGATGAGCTTCTTCTGATGCTCTCCTTGCTGGTACAACTCTGTGCTTCTGATGGACAACTTCTTATATGATTCAGCTAGTTCATCATAAGTTAGCTCCTCTTCACTTGAGTCACCATCAGATACACACACACACACTGTTGAGAACAGTGACATGTTTGGATGATTCTCCTTCTGATCCACTGTCAGAATCTTCATCAGACCAAGTGACTGTTAGACCTTTTCCCTTCTTTTTGAGGTATGTGGGACATTCCTTCCTAACATATCCATATCCCTCACACTCATGGCATTGTACTCCTCTGCTTTGGTTGGCTTTATCTTCAATTTTTTCTTTGTCAGCAGGCAACATTTTGAAATAGGGCTTAGACTTAGCATCTATCCTTTTGGCCAGTTTGTTGAACTATTTTCCAAGCATGGCTATTGCCTCTGATAGATCTTCCTCCCTTTTATGATCTGAAGTCTCAGCAGTGTTTGAGACAAGAGCTATACTCTTGCTCTTTTTCTTCACAGCCTGATCACACATCCCCATCTCAAAAGTTTGAAGAGATCCAATGAGTTCATCCACTTTCATGTGGCATATGTCTTAAGCTTCTTCAATGGCTGTTACCTTCATGGCAAACCTTTTAGGTAGTGACCTTAGTATCTTCCTTACAAGCTTTTCTTCAGCCATCTTTTCTCCCAAAGCTCCTGAGGTGTTAGCTAGTTCAAGAACATTCATGTAAAAGTCATGAATGGTCTCATCTTCCTTCATTCTTAGACTTTCAAATTTTATGGCCAACATTTGAAGTCTTGACATTTTGACCTTGGAAGTTCCTTCATGAGTAGTTCTGAGAGTGTCCCAAACATCCTTTGCTAGTTCACAGTGGTAGACCAGTCTAAAAATGTTTTTGTCTATACCATTGAAGAGTGCATTCAATGCTTTAGAGTTTCCAAGAGCCAATGCCTCTTGCTCTTTGGTCCATTCCTCTTCAGGAATTTGCACAGATACTCCATCCTTGTCAGTCTTCACAGGATGTTCCCAGCCAGAGTTTGCAGCTCTCCAAGCCTTGCTGTCCAAGGACCTTAGGAAGACAATCATCCTAGGCTTCCAATAGTCATAATTTGAACCATCCAAAATTGGAGGTCTATTGGTGAATCCAATATCTTTATCCATAGTACCAGAATTTTGTTTCCCTAGATCTCACCCAGTAATAAACAGGCAGGGTGCCTGCTCTGATGCCAATTGACAATTCTGGCCAGCCCACGATGGATGTTCTAACAGAAGTTATAACATCCACTGTGACATTCACTACATACCTACTATTATGTAGTAATAACAAAGCAGTAAATAACACAGTTAGTTGTTGACCCAGTTCAGTGCAATACACTTACATCTGGGGGCTACCAAGCCAGGGAGAAATTTCACTATCAGCAGTATCAATTCAGAGTCAAACCTCTAGTTTGCACTCCTCACTTAATCACTACCCAATGACAATTTAACCTAGAGACACTCTAGACCTGAGTATACCCACTCACTCCCTACAATCACACACCAATGATATCAAACAGTTACAAATTAACCAGTAGACTGAAGAGACATTTCAACTACACACACACACACGTTGATCTTGCTTCAAAGCTTTGATCAAGTGACACACATTCTTACTTAACAACTTCGAGTGATACACAACCTAGAAACTACCTAACCAATGCAAACAACAGTTGCTTGGATTACAAGTGTTTCTAAGACACAATCGTGAAGGACAACTTCTTCACTTCTAAACCCTTATGGTGATTTCTCAGTTTCTCTATCTTCAACAGCTGCCTTCTAGGATTGCTTCTCTTGGTATTTGTAGCAGCAGATCAGTCCTTGGGCCTGGGCGCATACATTAGGTTTTATCCATCATAAAACCTCTCTTTTGTATTCTACACATTTGCCTCTTTAATCAGGTACATATTAGTTCCCCTAGGGCGTTTAAAATGTCTCCTGCATTCCAGCTTGAGCTTCTGAGTTGTTTCCTGAGTTATAGCTACCAGAATAAAAAACTTCCGCTTGATGTCATACGACCTATGTCATAACATTGAGTATGACATCCATCTTAACTTATAATTAGCTTAGTTAACTTACCCTGCACAGTCCATATTATGAATGTAATAACATCAAACATGACATTCATACATGTACTCATATTTTGCCACAAAATGTAGCCAATCAAGAGCACTTACACCCATCTTCGAGCGGGTTCACACTTCAGCGACAGAAATACCATTTCACACTCAGAAGTAACTATCATAAGCACTCCGTTGACGCTAACATTACACCGCATACACGGTTCCATGGCAGTAAAGGCGAAGCTGGTAAGCTTCAAGGGATTAGGCTTTGTAACCTCTTTTTCAGCAGCCTGCAAACTAAGTCGGCGTACATAATTAATCATTATGAATGAAAGGAGAAAAGTAAGAGCATCAGCAACAGTAAACGGTAACAAAGGAAGAGGGATGTGCCAAATTCATAACTTCCTTAACTTGAATAACAGCTTGCAACCCCGTTCAGCATATACTAAGTTATTAGAGACAAGAACCGCAGGACAGGACTTGACAATACCATTACCCGGAATACCGTTTTCACTTGTTGAACGGGCTTCTCCATGCCACCATTCATCCAGAGCTAAACCTGCATCAAACAAATCAAGCGAAAGTATCAAACCATCAAGCTATGATTAAACCAGTATTCTGAAGGAAAAAGTGACAGCAGAGAACTGTATTCGCACCTTTTAACTCAAACTATTCCTTTTTGGTTCGTCACGTACGTTCCCCCGAAAGCTAAGTAAAGCTTATCTGAGAAATTCTGGCAGAGTGGAAAAGCAGGTTGTATCTTTGTTGTACGTCGACAAAAGCCGGACGATGACCAGTTTTTATTGGCGCCAGAGGTTTCAAAACATGATTCACGAACCCCTTTAGACCCCTATATTCCCCGAAGCGCCAAGTTTCGATCTTCAATTTTGGAAGCCATAATATTGGTCTAATCTTTGACAGTATCAACTTTCCCTGCATAGAGTTTCAAGTCAGAATCATCCGGTTACGGCAAGATACTGTAAAAAAAACTCAAAGATAATTGTTCCCTATATGAATGCTATGAAGTACAAGCGATATTACGAGAAAATGGCTAAATTTGGAGAATGGGGGATCACATTACCCTACAGGCAGCTTCTGATAAGCTTACAGCTAAGATGCCTTTCGACATCATTCAGAGACACCTATTCCATTGAAATTATGCCTCTGTACCAGCACCAGGCCTGCAAATACAAAATAAGATTAACAGCCACAACTGACATCGAAAGTAGCCATAAAGAATGAGGTAAGAGAGGAAATGAATTAAGTTATCTTCAGCCCTTAGTCCAACTCATCATTGGGCGTAAACGAGCGGCCGGGAGGGAAACAACTGAAACTATCACCGACTCCCTACAACACATAAAAAAAATCGAAGTTCAGACAAAGTAAGGCAACTAAGCTCAAATGGCTCAGCATAAGGCAAAACACAAACAACATTGAGGCAACAACAACTTTTTTTCCACTTCCTTCATGGTTCAGACATGTAAGTTGTCATGACCACTTTGAACCTTTCTCGACACCAAGACCAAGACCGATAGCTTTCGAACTTCCAGAGACATCCTGAAAAAGAAGAAAACATTAATACAACTTCAACATGGAAGTCAACTGGCAACAAGATACGTCAAAGATGCGGATCCAAATAGCAGCAAATCAAGATGAAGAGAGAAAGATTCAAACTTGCCAAATTGAATCCAACTGTCTTGACAAGATCGGACGGACAAGGAAAGAATTGAAGCAGTTTCTCAAATTCACCAAGCTGCCTCGACAAGATCAGACGAACAAGGAAAGAATTGAAGTGAAAACTTAATTGGAGGCCCATCAGCTTCACTTATAAAAGGGCAGAAATTCGACGGTAATCGGGACTTCACAGAAAAAACCCCAACATAAAGTATCCAATCAAAAACCTAAACGAAATCGTGGAAGGACTGATTTCAGAAGGAGTCCTACCTCCGGCGAAGTCATTGGCGCCGTCTCACAAATCCACAGCCGTCCGCTTCAAAACCTCAACCGCGTCACGAGTCTTCAAACCCACGAAGCATCTGCCTTACCATCTCGAACCTCCGACATCCATAGTTCGCAGTACCCCTCTCGTTTGCGTTAAAATCATTGAAGCTTTTGATTGTTTTGGTTTGTATTTCAGGTTCAAAACGAAGGAAACAATAGAAGGGGAAGTAAGAGCAAGACGATAATGGAAGAAGAAGGAAGTTGATGGAGCCGAGAGAGAGGGCTAACGACGCATCGAAGGGGGATTTTGGGGGTTAAGGGTTTTGGTCTATTGTTTTGTTTTTATCTTTTGTAATGAAATGTAATCACGTGTATGTGCACACACACACACATACAATAGACACTCACGCACGTGGCCCTTAGATTTCCCACGGATCTAATCCACCGTTCCAAATCGTGCCCCCTTGGTAAACCCCCATAAACCGCGTCACACACAAACCCACTCGCCCTTAGTCCTTCCATTAAGGTTTTCTTTATTTTAATCATTAATCTTAATCAACCCTTTTTTTAAAATTAAACTAATGACCCTCTTTTCAAATTAACCTTTTAATCTATCCTTTATTAATGTCAATTTATCAAACTAACAACTCTTTTAAAATGATGAGATATAATTAATTTGTTCTTATTTTAATTAAAGAGGCTTATTTTCACATAATTTATTTTGTAATAATAAAAAACTATCTTATTTAAATAACTTTTTTCCTATAATTCATTAAACTTATTATGATAATGACATCCCTTTCATATTCAATTTAAATTTTATTTATGAATAATGATAACCTTTATTATTCAATAAGAAAAAACCTTTTATTAAAAATAATAAAATTAAATTAACCTTTCCTAAAAATTAATCTCATTAATAATAATCTAATATAATTTTCTCATAAAATCAACTCAACTCTCCTACTTAAAATTTAATCTCACCATTAACTCAACATTTCACCTAAAGTCAATTCATCTAATCTAATATAACTCCACCAAAATCATAATTTTTCTTCACATCAATTTGACTAAAATCAATCAACATCACAAATAAATCCAATTGTGCACGCTTCCATCCCTTGCACCGATCCATTCGCACATTCACTCTCACACACTTGTATGTCTTAGCGCTTTCATGCGTTTGTGTATGGTTTTACTTTATCCGCCGTTTATATTTATCGTCTTTTAACTTCCCGCATTTATTTTATCGCATTGCATAATGTCCAAAGGAAGAACCTACGCATGACTTAACACTTGTGCGTATTGCATCTCATCTTGCATCATAATCCCCATTGATCCTTGATCCCATTCAAGTCAATCTTTTAAGATAGATCCTACCCATAGGAGGACCTTTGTCTATTTTTTTACAACTTAGAATAAATCGTTTTCAACAACTATTCAAACCATTAGAGAATAAGACATGAGTCATCTCGACAGTCGAGATAAATCTCCTGCCCCATGACAATACAATCAATACGTAGGAACTTTTTCGCTTAAGAAAGATAGTGGCATACTCGTCGACAATCCGAGTGTTTGAGTCCTTCTCTTAAGACGATGCAAAGACCATTTTTCTACAAGTTGTGGTGGTTAAGTCGAGTAATCTCCCTTGAGATGACAACTCGTCTTTTCTCCTATAACCAATCAATCAACAACCCTTATCCCTTAGGAACTTTGACCATAGTCAATAACTCCTTAAACCCTTTAGGGGAACTACAATTACTCTGATTCCATTCCCGTCAGGATATGTAGGCACAAGATGCGACGTCTTGGCGAGTATACTTAGAAATAAACCATTAAGTCTTTTATCCTTAAGAAGATAACCTTTAGCAATAAACAACATAAAACAAGAGGTTCATGTAGAGTACTACAGAAACTTAGGATGCTAGCACCTTTCCTAAGTTTAACTAACCCCCGAACCTATAACTCTCTAGCTTTTGCATTTTCATTGCATTATGGGTAATTCGATCTTTTTCCCTTCCTTTGGACAAATTAAAGACTGGTTGTAATGAATTTAGATTCAAGCTAATCAATAGCTTGGTATCCAATTTTCACCGCAACAGAAATGGCGACTTCACTGGGGATTCTCCAGTGGGTTTCCCTAACTTGTTTTATTTTGCTTGTATGTTTGATTATCTATTTATTTGTATAATTATTTATCTATTGCTTTTTTGGGTTGATATCTTTGAGTGGTGAGACAAAGTCCTACACCCGGACTTGAGTGAACTTAAGATAGGATGGTGATATATTCGACGAGACTTATAGAGAGTTGAATCCCGACTAAGTTGACTTGAGAATCACGCTCAATTTAGGCCCTCTCGAAAGCTGTACTGTTGAACGAGTTAATCGTGAAAACATTCACTATTTTCGACCTTGGAGCCTGTGATATTGAGGACCGTAGTTACCTTTAACCCCACTTTGGCCTTTATTAGGACGTAGTGCAAGGACTATGAAGGAGTACTCCCGAAATAGTTGCTACACAATGCTACACTCAAAAGAGGTTCTCTTGAGAATATTATTAACCACCGAGTAATTGGGAAGTTGATAATGTAACACCTCCTTCTATACCCCCAAATAAACAGTAAATCACATAATAAAATTTCATCAGAGTAAATTTGAAACATGGTATAAAAGAAGTATGCCACATCATGCACAAAATAACATACAACACCTGCTCTATAAAAGACATGTAACAGTGCGGTAGCTTCAACAGAGGAACTTAGTCCTTACACCCACATCTCAATATTTAGAATTAAAGCGGAAAATCTAAACATTAAATCACTTAAAACATGTAATCATATAAATACATATCATTCAGTTTGTTTCATCACATCATTTGTGTTTCATAGATATTTACCATCAGATACATATACAAAATGTATCCCAAAAGAATACTATACAATCCTAACTACCCGGTGCTACATATCAGAGCTAACCGACAAAAGAACGAAGCTATACTTCACAAAAGACCTCCAGCAAAACCTAATCTACAATGCCTCGTAGAGCATTATAAAACAGCAGAAGGGTGAGAAATATTATCATAATAATCAATGCATATCATCACATATATATACACAAGTATAGAATACACATATTCCACATTTCTCACCACAATTCATTATCATCATCATATACATCACAATATATGTATATATATAAACAAATATGGAATGATCATCAAGCATATTTATCATGCACACATCCATAATCCTCATCGATTCACATAACATACACCTATGCATACATTCACACAACATTTATCTCTATGCCATGTGACCCAATGCAACTCAATGCAACTCATGCCATGTGGTACCAACAATGGTTATCATTTTTCGGTTTTTACATTTAAACCGGGTCCACCCTTCTAGACCAATAACAACAAAAGCCCGTTCCCTAAGCTTTCAAACCCAC
Organism: Lathyrus sativus; assembly: GCA_963859935.3. Taxonomy (NCBI): domain Eukaryota; kingdom Viridiplantae; phylum Streptophyta; class Magnoliopsida; order Fabales; family Fabaceae; genus Lathyrus; species Lathyrus sativus. The sequence continues at coordinate 230,378,174 of OZ012741.1, forward strand.
CCTTCTAGGTTTGGGACAAGTCACTAGTCTCCACGAAACTAGCAAACATTGCCTCTTGACTAAATGATGCATATGCAATCAACCACCAAATTCACTTAAGACCGTTCTCGCATCTTAACCCCATGCATTCAAGTAATTCATCCCTCAAGAATTATAATAATGATTGCACACACAACATATCTCAAATAATCAAATTATTCATAATTCAATACCATCACGACAATTATCAAGCAATGCACACATATTCACGATATGTTCCCATGCATTATTCACATACAATCAATATGCATTCCCAATATCGTGCCAACGGCAACGAATTCAATCACATCCATCATATTCGTCATGCATTTAAATCAATTTTAAGCAATGCGTAAATTTGTCAAAAGACCACATTTCATAACCAATTCCACAACCTAGGATTCACGCCTTACGGCTACCCACAACACATCTTATCACAATATTACACAAACTATTCAATTCAGACGAGGACTAAACATAATCAAACCACACAATCAACATTGGATGGAAAAAACAGGAAAAGAAAAATGCTGTCACATTCATTGACCTTCGCCTGGCGAATGCTTGCTGCTTCACTCGCCTGGCAAACTCACTGGCGAAGGCAGATAGTAGCTATTGGAAGTGTTCGCTACCATTCGCTACCTCCTTCGCCTGGCGAAACCTCTCGCCACCTGCTTCGCCTGACGAACACACCAGCGAAGACTGAGTTTGGCCACTGTAATGGTTCCATACGCACTCGCTAAGCTTCGCCTGACGAACCTTCGTTTCCTGTTCGCCTAGCGAACGCTAGCGAACCTGGGAAATTAGAACCCCAAACTGTTCAAAATCGTCCAATCCTTTTAAAATCAACCGATTCAATTCCAATCAACTCCAGTAATCTTATCCCAACATTACACGACTAAACTACACCATTTATTCCCGATTCTAACCGTTCAAACATCGATTTTTACAAATTAATCCATTTCGACCTAAAATGGAAAAAGATGGAAAACAACTAAACAAATCCAAACACGCACATACATGATCATAAACATTGATAGGATAACAACATTTCACACCCTTACCTTGATTAATTGAAAGTTGGAAGTTGTTCTCAAAGAATCCAAGTTTTCCTCTTTTTCCTTGTCTTTTCTCCTCTTCCTCTTTCTTTCTCTTATGTTTCTATCTTTCCTTTTCTTTCCACTTTTCCTCTTATATGTCTTTCCCTTCTAATTCTCTCCAATATTTTCTTCTCTCAAAATATCTACCAATTCATTTAATTAATCATCCAATAATTAAAATAATCCAAATAAATCAATTATTTAATATGAATAATTAATTATTGAAATATTGGGCTGTTACAGATAATATCCAAAAGATGGACTAATGACTTTGGGAACCTTTTTAGAACCTTGTTCTGCAGGTACAATCCACCTTTAGTCCACATCCTTTGGGAATGGGTATACCCTTTGGCTCCATGCTCGTTGAAAACCTAGGTTCTCCCTTGTTTGTTTATCTTTATGTCTATATGTGCCTACCTGTGTTTGTTGCATCCATAAAGCATCATGTTGCATAGGTTTCATGGAATTCATCTCTATTTATAAACATTACCGAAACCAATAGGGATTACAAAAGAAAATATTTTGAAATATTCTTTTAAGAGTCCTAACTTGGATGACCTAAGAAAATTAAGGGCACTGATTGAAGAATCAAAAGACAAATACAAAAGGCTTCCATTATCATTGAAGATCAACAGAAGTTCAAAAGGCTTTCATCAATATTGAAGATCCAAGTAAATAAGGGCTTTCTTCCTTCCTTACCAGCAAGAAAAGAAGAGAGATAGAGGATTTATTTTCCTCTATCACACTACTCCTTGAGCATTGATCGTGGACAAACTTATATTCAAAATCTGATAAGGACCAATAAAACGCGGCCTCAACTTACGCGACTTCAATGCCCTACCAACACCAGTCATCAGAGTGACCCGAAGAAACACGTGATCTCCCTCCTGAAATTCAAGTGTTTTCCTCCTCTTGTCATAATAACTCTTTTGACGACTCTGAGAAATCCTCATTTTCTCTTGAATCATCTTAATCTTATCGGTAGTCTGCTGGACTATCTCGGGTCCAATAATATAACTCTCTCCCGACTCATACCAACACAATGGCTTCCCACACCGTCTATCATACAAGGCCTCAAACGGTGCCATACCAATACTCGATTGAAAATTGTTATTGTAAGTAAATTCAATCAAAGGTAAGTAGCTATCCCAAGCTCCTCCCTTCTCCAATACACAGGCTCTTAAAAGATCCTCAAGTGACTGAATCGTCCTCTCAGTCTGATCATCGGGCTGCGGATGGTAAGCAGAACTCAAACGCAACTTCGTACCCAAAGCACTTTGCAAACTCTCCCAAAATCTCGAAGTAAACCTCGGATCTCTATCTGACACAATGCTAGACGGAATACCATGCAAACTGACAATCGTTTCGATGTACAACTTTGCCAATCTCTCTAACGGGTAATCCATTTGCATAGGAATAAAGTGAGCAGATTTAGTCAATCTATCCACAATAACCCAAATAGCTTCAAAATTACTCGGCGTCCTCGGTAAACCAGACACAAAATCCATAGAAATGCTATCCCATTTCCCTGCTAAAATAAACAACGGTTTCATCAAACCCGACTGTTTCTGATGCTCAATCTTTGACTTCTGACAAGTCAAACAAGAATACACAAACTCGACAATATCCTTCTTCATACAAGGCCACCAAAATACTTTCCTCAAATCTTGATACATCTTAGTAGCACCCGAATGAATGCTCAATCCACTACGATGCCCTTCCTCAAGAATACTCTTCTTCAGCTCAATAACATCAGGAACACAAACTCTATCGCGACACCTCATGATACCATTTTCATCAATCTGAAATTCACCACCTTGACATTGATTGATCAGAGTCAACCGATCAATTAAACTCAAATCAGATTTTTGTCCTTCTCGAATCTCGTCAAGAATACCACTAGTAAGCTTTAACATACCAAGCTTAAATCCGTAAGAAGTCTTCTCACACACCAAACTTAAATCACAAAATTGCTCAATCAATTCCAACTCTTTTACCATCATCATCGACATATGCAACGATTTCCTACTCAATGCATCCGCTACTACATTTGCTTTACCCGGATGCTAATTCAAACCAAAATCATAATCCTTCAGAAGCTCTAGCCATCTCCTCTGTCTTGCATTCAATTCTTTCTGATCGAAGAGATAATTCAAACTCTTATGATCACTAAATACCTCAAATCTCGAACCAAACAAATAATGCCTCCAAAGTTTTAGCACAAATACAACGACTGCCAACTCTAAGTCATGTGTCAGATAATTTTTCTCATGCACTTTGAGTTGCCTCGAAGCATAAGCCACAACTTGTTTATCTTGCATCAACACACCTCCCAAATCCATCAAAGAAGCATCATAATACACAACAAACGGTTCTGTCGGATTCGGCAAAATCAAAGCAGGAGCTGTCGTCAATCTTCTCTTAAGCTCTTGAAAACTTCCTTCACACTTTGCATCCCAAACAAAAGCTTGACCTTTCCTAGTCAATTGCGTCAACGACAATGATAACTTGGAAAATCCTTCAATAAATTTCCGATAATATCCCGCCAAACCAAGAAAACTTCTAATCTCAAAAACTGATTTTGGAGTCTCCCATTGCGATATCGCTTCAACCTTCGACGGATCAACTGCAACACCTCTACTCGAAATCACATGACCAAGGAAACTCAATTCCTTCAACCAAAATTCACACTTAGAAAGTTTCGCATACAACTGCTTCTCTTTCAATACAGATAACAGAATCCTCAAATGTTCGACATGCTCTTCTTCACTCTTTGAATAAATCAAAATATCATCAATGAACACCACCACAAACTTGTCCAAATAAGAATGGAAAATCCTATTCATGTACTTCATCAATACAGCTGGTGCATTAGTCAAACCAAATGGCATCACAAAATACTCATAATGTCCATACCTCGTTCTAAAAGCAGTCTTCTGAATATCCTCAGTCTTCACACGAATTTGATGATACCCAGATCTCAAATCTATCTTACTGAACACACTTGGACCAACCAACTGATCCATCAAATCATCAATCCTCAGAAGTGGATACTTATTCTTGATAGTCACCTTGTTCAATTGTTTGTAATCCACACAGAGTCTCATAGAACCTTCCTTCTTCTTAACCAACAACACTGGTGCACCTCAAGGCGACACACTCGGACGAACAAACCTCTTCTCAAGCAGATCTTCAAGTTGACTCTTCAACTCTTTCAACTCTGATGCGGACATACGATATGGAGCCATCAATATCGGACTAGTTCCAGGAATTAAGTCGATCATAAACTCCACTTCTCGTTCCGGCAGAAAATCTCTTATCTCCTCAGGAAAAACTTCCGGGAAATCACGGACAATTGGTAATGCATCAATTGCTCCACTTTCACCAATACTCAAAGTTGCCACCAACATAAATACCTTCGCACCATCTTGCACTGATTCCTTACTTGCTTAGCAGTCATAAACAAATCTCCTTCCTCATTGGATTCAGGAAAAATAACCGTTTTGTCAAAATAGTTAATATAGACACGATTGTGTTGCACCCCAAAATTTGCCCAACCTTTTCTAACCTAGGTTTATGTTTCAATTGCATAGTCATTTGCATTGGCATCATGTACATAGTGTATTCATATGCATAGCATAGCATAAGCAAGTTATCTTAATCAGGGGATTAAGTGTCATTCTTGTCTCAAGAGGCATATCAGAGGGTTTCATTCATATTCAAGACTATTCATGTCATCAGGGAAGAATGTGAGTCTTGAAGAGTTGACAGATCAATCATGGGGTTCTCTCCTATCTTGAGGTTGTTTGGGGATCATCAGAGGGTGTATGAGCTATGAGCCAAGAGCATGGAGTGTGTATGGATGTTATGGAAAGTCTAGATGATCATTTTGAAGAAGAGCCAGGTCATTGGAATGATTGCAAGAGCCTCAGTTGAAGACAGTCAACTAGGGTTTTATCTAGGTCAATCCTAGGTCAAGGGCTTGATTTGAAAGGTATTAAGGCTCATTTGAAGAATGTGGGATTCATTAGTTGCTATATGGATATGGATGTGGTGTTGTGCCAAAGAAAAATCAACAGGAGTCAAGGAGAAGAGGAGTTACCAAATTAGGGTTTCAGTGTAAAATCCCCTGATTTGGGTCCAACTTCAAAGCAGTGTAACTCAAGATGCAAGCTTCATATGAATTTCTGGTCCACATGAAACTTGTAGAGTATCTGAATAGCTTTAAGTTTAATGGTGGAAGTCATCAAGGTGATTTATAGAACTCAAGTTATAGTTCTTGCAAGTTACAGGTCATCTGAGGACACTAAAATTTGTCTGTGAAAGTTGTCTGCCATCCAAGCAACTTTTGACCTTCAAGGAGTTTTCAAATGAATTCTTGGAAAACATAATGGTTGTTCTTCATGATCTCCCCTTTCCAAAAAGGTATGGTATGCCTTCATCTGATTTATGAAGCTCAAGTTATAGTTTGTGCAAGTCAGGGGTATTGTGGGAAAGTGGAATTATATGTCATTCTTAGCGTATGCCTAAAACTCATACAAGGAAGCTTCAAATGAAAACTTCACAACATCAAAGTTGTTCAAAATGGCATTTTAAGTCTAAAAAAGAGGTCATGGCATGTTGGAAAATCTTGTAGCAAGAATTGACCAAAGTTGGTGAAAATGACTTAAAAATGGACATAACTTGAAAAAGTTGAGATTGAAAATTGGTATGGGCAATCTATACATCCAAAATAGGTCATATGATATATCATTTTGAGTATAAACAACATTTTAAAGACTTTGGTTCAGCCACAATTTTGATTTGAGGGTTAAAAAATGGACTTGCTTTGTAATTCCATTACTTGCATAATAAGGTACATGTGAGAAACCCAACCTAAGGCAAAGGAATCCCTTGTTTTTCACTCATATCACTCCAATTTCTCATGAAAAGAGATTTTAAAAGGTGGTTAAGGGGCTGTTAGTGGATTGAAGTGAGATATCATGAGACATCAAAATACCATATCATGAGAAATTCATGAAGTTTCTAGAATCATCCTAGATTGATCTAGAAGACTCTAGATCTTTCCATGCTCTCCTATATATTGGATTGAGATCATTAAGAGTAAAGGTTGGTGATAGTTGATGTTGAATCCATTTTCTCCATTTGCAAATCATATTGAATTTTCATTTTTCTCTTCACCATTTTTCCATTTTTCCCACATTTTTCTACACTTGAAAAGTCAAATTTTCAATTCCATTTTTCTTCCACTTTTGGTTCATTCCACCATTGAAAATACATTCCTTATCATTCTTACAATTGATTCAACACTTTTTTGGCCATAATTGATGCATGAACCAAGCTACACAACTCCATTAAAGTGAGCTCCAAGTGAAAATTTGATTTTTTGTTTTCCATCAATTCACTCCTTTCTTTCCATCCAAACACCTTCCTCATCAATTATAGGACGTGTCCACATCATTTTCTCAAAGAATTGGTGATCGAGTGAAGCTCCATAAGCCATTTTTCGGAGGTATAAAGAATTCGACATAACTCATGATTTATGAGTCTTTCTTGCATTATTGTTGTTGCATTACATTGCTCTCATCTCCTACATGGATTCTAGTACAAAAAGATGGGTTTTATGACAAATTTTGGTTCTTGAGTTTTTCTTGAGGTGCCACGTTTTGGGAGTTAGAGAGAGTTTCAAGAAAATCTAAGACCATATTTGGATTCCTTGATTTTTTCCCTTCAAGTTTGACCAAAATTTTGTGCGAAACGGATAATTATTGATGGAGTTATGGTGCTTCAAAGTAGCAAAAAACTCATGTTCATGGAGCTGCGGGTTACTATTCACAAAGTTGAAAATTTTGATTTGGAGGAGAAGGTGTTAACACCGTCGGATGCATTTCCAAGTCAAGGTTTCTTCCATTCATCCAACTCCTCTCACTGCGCCACGCAATCGGCCACATAAGCCTCATGCCACTTTTATTTATTCATGTTATTTTCTTTTATTTTCCTATTGCCATGTTTCTTTTATTTTTCTGTTTTATATGCTCACTTCAAATAATCATAAAAAATAGGAAACTTAGTATTTTTGATCCCCATTTTTTTGTGCTGAATCTTTAAGATGTCTAGGATTTAATAAAACTGGAATTATAATTTTACCATTTTTTGACATTTTCTTTGGATTTTTTACATTTGGATCGTCATAAAAAGGCCAATGCTGGTGCTATCATTTTGTTTAATTTCTTTGACCTATCAAAACACAATTTAAATGTCAATCCTTTTGCAGGGATCTCATACACACGTTGAGGTATTGTGATATATTTTTGTGGGAATTTTATTGTACCATTTTAATTGGTTTTGGATGCTTTCTTTAACATGCTCCACTTTAATCTTTCCTTTGGTATACATGAGATATCTTGCAATGTTTCCATCTTATTTGACCATTTATCTTTGGATATTTTTGTGGTATCTCTCACCCCTGGTTTGTGGCTTGATGTAGGGCATTGGAGATTTTTATTTGAATTTTTTAGCCCCTTTTGCTATTCTTCTTATATTTTTGTATTCGGACTTGTAATTTGGACTTCCGAACGGACTTTATTTTTGTTAAGGCTCCAACGGCCGATTTGTGTTTGCATGGTGAACGCCGTGGTTTATATTTCTTATTATAGATAGGTTAGAGGTATTGGAAGACCCCTTAGGTGGCTGTTATTTGTATGTGTAGCTTGCCCAATTATCGACTTGTTTGCATGATAGCACGTTGCGATTCCAAATAGTGGATTACGCGTTTCATTCGTAGTTTTCACTCGATTCTTTGCATATGATCACTTGATATTTTCTTATTCCATCCATGAATGGGCTTGAGGTTGAGACGGACCGTCCTCCCTCCTTTGCATTGCATTTACCATTGCTATATTCATGTTCACTTGTCTGCGGTTATTACTTGTATTTCCGTTTCTTCCTTTCGTTTTCCTTTCCCGTAGGACTTCCATTCTTCCTTGTTCAAGGGAGGGTGTGATAGACATTTAGGTCCTAAACATGCATGATAACATTAGGTAGATGTTTCCCTCTTGTAATCCCAACTTTAGGTGCATTTTGCATGACAACGTTTAGGGTTTGGTCTAGTCCCCCCTTAGTTTGTCTCGTTCTCTTCTTTCTTCAGAACGACAGAAAAACATTAATAAAGGTTATAACAACAATCAATTCACTTCTTCCGTCAAAAGATTTGAACAAACACAAACCTTTTTGCAATAAGAAAACCCTTGTTTAAGGTGATATTTTTCATAAAAGACACTTGAACAACTTGTGTCGCGCGTAGCCCAAACTACGTTTGCTCTGATCTTCCATGCTGTGTAGAAGTACGTAGGCATAGGATGCGATATCCTAGCGAGCAACCTTCCCCACCTTCATCCGTAGTTAGGCGAACTACGTTGACTCTGATTTCTCGTTCCAGACGGGAATACGTAGGCATAAAGTGCGATGCTTTGCCGAGTCATCTTTTCTTTTCTTTTCAGACCTCATCCTTTAGTTTAGATAGAAGTGTAATCCGTACAAACAAACAAGCGTGGATCCCATCGAGTACGATGGACGTGAGGGGTGCTAATACCTTCCCCTTGCGTAACCGACTCCCAAATCCAGGTTTTGGTTGCGATGACCATACCTTTTCCCGTCTTTGCGTTAGGTTTACTTCGAGCGTTTCCTTTCCCTCCTTTGGGATAAATAACGCACGGTGGGGACTCTTCTGTATTGCAGGCGCCGATTTTCGCAGTAGCGACAGATTGAATTCCAACCAATTCATCCCAAGAATAACATCAAGTTGATCTAAGTGAAGACACACTAAATCAACTCCAAAGTCTTTACCAAAAATACTCAACGGACAATTCAAACACACATATGGGGTAGTCACTGAACCCATAACAGGAGTATCAATAACCATACCACCACTCATAACAGACAACTCAAGATTCAACCTCTTAACACAATCCAAGGAAATAAAAGAATGTGTAGCCCCTGTATCAATTATAGAGATCAAAGGTATACCATTAATGAAGCACGTATCTCGGATCAATCGATCTTCACTAGCAGTCTCCGATCCAGATAGAGCAAACACTTTCCCATTCCCTTGAGTCTTCTTTGGCTTGTCACACTTGGTACTAATGTGCCCTTGCTCACCACAGTTGTAGCAAGTCACATTCATACCGCTTCTGCACTCAAGAGCGTTGTGGCCTGGCTTGCCACACCTAAAATATTTCTGCTCAACACGTTTACACTCAGGAGCATGATTTCCTTCTTCACCGCATCTAAAACATCTCACCGGAGTGGAAGCTCCTCCCCCACTCGGCTTCATGCCGTAACCAGCTTTCTGTTTCCCCTTATCAGCAGGAGTCACATACGGTTTCCCTCTAAATTGAACTTTTCCTTTCTTATCATTCAAACTCTTGTAGTGGCTAGACCGACCCCTACTATCTTCATCATAAATTCTACTCTTGTTCACCAACTCAGAAAATCGCCTAATTTCCTGATAACCAACGGCTTGCTTAATTTCCGGCCTCCAACGACTCACAAACTTAAGACACTTGGATCTCTCAGCATTGACAGTGTTGTAATGAGGACAAAACTTAATCAATTCCTCAAACCTTGCCGCATACTCGGCTACAGTTGAGTTACCCTGCTTCAGCTCAAGGAATTTAATTTCCTTCTTACCACGCACATCTTCTGGAAAATACTTCTCCAGAAATGCCTCTCTAAAAACATCCCAAGTAACCACAGTCTCATCTTCTTCAAACCTTTGGCGAGTATTACCCCACCAGTCCTCAGCTTCTTCTTCAAGCATATGAGTGCCAAACTACACCCTCTATGCATCCGAACAGTTCATGACTCGAAAGATCTTCTCAATCGCTTTCAGCCATACTTGTGCTTTGTCAGGTTCATGGCTTCCCTTGAAAATCGGTGGATTGTTCCTTTGGAACCTTCCCAAAGCACGAAACTCGTCTTCGGCGTTGTTTCCAACATTCACATTGGCTTGAGGATTCTGCCCAATCGCTCCAGCCAACTTCGCCAAAGCTTCCGCAATCGCTTCACCATTCCTGCCTGCAACCATTGTTCTTGATTCCCATAACAAATCCTCGTTAGAACAACCATATGGATAGTGCTACACACACATACCAAATGCATAAGGGAATGAACACACTAACAACTTGGTCAACTGACCGACCTGCTCTAATACCACTAATGTAACACCCCCTTCTATACCCCCAAATAAACAGTAAATCACATAATAAAATTTCATCAGAGTAAATTTGAAACATGGTATAAAAGAAGTATGCCACATCATGCACAAAATAACATACAACACCTGCTCTATAAAATACACGTAACAGTGGGGTAGCTTCAACAGAGGAACTTAGTCCTTACACCCACATCTCAATATTTAGAATTAAAGCGGAAAATCTAAACATTGACTCACTTAAAACATGTAATCATATAAATACATATCATTCAGTTTGTTTCATCACATCATTTGTGTTTACATATATATTTACCATCAGATACATATACAAAATATATCCCAAAAGAATACTATACAATCCTAACTACCCGGTGCTACATATCAGAGCTAACCGACAAAAGAACGAAGTTATACTTCACAAAAGACCTCCAGCAAAACCTAATCTACAATGCCTCATAGAGCATTATAAAACAGCTAAGGGTGAGAAATATTATCATAATAATCAATGCATATCATCACATATATATACACAAGTATAGAATACACATATTCCACATTTCTCACAACAATTCTTATCATCATCATATACATCACAATATATGTATATATATATAAACAAATATGGAATGATCATCAAGCATATTTATCATGCACACATCCATAATCCTCATCAATTCACATAACATACACCTATGTATACATTCACACAACATTTATCTCTATGCCATGTGATCCAATGCAACTCAATGCAACTCATGCCATGTTGTACCAACAATTGTTATCATTTTTCGATTTTTACATTTAAATCGGGTCCACCCTTCTAGATCGATAACAACAAATGCCCGTTCCCTAAGCTTTCAAACCCAACTTTCTAGGTTTGGGACAAGTCACTAGTCTCCACGAAACTAGCAAACATTGCCTCTTGACTAAATGATGCATGTGCAATCAACCACCAAATGCACTTAAGACCATTCTTGCATCTTAACCCCATGCATTCAAATAATTCATCCCCCAAGAATTATAATAATGATTGCACACACAACATATCTCAAATAATCAAGTTATTCATAATTCAATACCATCACGACAATTATCAAGAAATGCACACATATTCACGATATGTTCCCATGCAGTCTTCACATACAATCAATACGCATTCATAATATCGTGCCAACGACAACAAATTCAATCACATCCATCATATTCATCATGCATTTTAATCAATTTTAAACAATGCGTAAATTTGTCAAAAGACCACATTTCATAACCAATTCCACAACCTAGGATTCACGCCTTACGGCTACCCACAACACATCTTATCACAATAGTACACAAACTATTCAATTCAGATAAGGACTATACATAATCAAACCACACAATCAACATTGGATGGAAAACACAGGAAAAGAAAAATGTTGTCACATTCGCTGACCTTCGCCTAGCGAAGCATCTGGCGAATGCTCGCTGCTTCACTCGCCTGGAGAACTCACTGGCTAAGGCAGACAGTAGCTACTGGAAGTGTTCGCTACCACTCTAAACCTCCTTCGCCTGGCGAACACACCAGCGAAGACTGAGCTTGGCCACTGTAATGGTTCGCTACCCACTCGTTGGGCTTCGCCTGGCGAACCTTCGCTTCCTGTTCGCCTAGCGAACGCTAGCGAACCTGCGAACTCAGAACCCCAAACTGTTCAAAATCGTCCAATCCTCCCAAAATCAACCGATTCAATTCCAATCAACTCCAGTAATCTTATCCCAATATTACCCGACTAAACTACACCATTTATTCCCGATTCTAACCGTTCAAACATCGATTTTTACCAATTAATCCATTTCGACCTAAAATGGAAAACGATGGAAAATAACCAAACAAATCCAAACACACACATACATGATCACAAACATTGATAGGATAACAACATTTCACACCCTTACTTTGATTAATCGAAAGTTGGAAGTTGTTCTTGAAGAATCCAAGTTTTCCTCTTTTTCCTTCTCTTTTCTCGTCTTCCTCTTTCTTTCTCTTATGTTTCTATCATTCCTTTTCTTTCCACTTTTCCTCTTATATGTCTTTCCCTTCTAATTCTCTCCAATATTTTCTTCTCTCAAAATATCTATGAATTCATTTGATTAATCATCCAATAATTAAAATAATCCAAATAAATCAATTATTTAATATGAATAATTAATTATTGAAATATTGGGCTGTTACAGATAATATCCGAAAGATGGACTAATGACTTTGGGAACCTTCTTAGAACCTTGTTCTGCAGGTACAATCCACCTTTAGTCCACATCCTTTGGGAATGGGTATACCCTTTGGCTCCATGCTCGTTGCAAACCTAGGTTCTCCCTTGTTTGTTTATCTTTATGTCTATATGTGCCTACTGTGTTTGTTGCATCCATAGAGCATCATGTTGCATAGGTTTCATGGAATTCATCTCTATTTATAAACATTACGGAAACCAATAGGGATTACAAAAGAAAATATTTTGAAATATTCTTTTAAGAGTCCTAACTTGGATGACCTAAGGAAGTTAAGGGCACTGATTGAAGAATCAAAAGACAAATACAAAAGGCTTCCATTATCATTGAAGATCAACAGAAGTTCAAAAGGCTTTCATCAATATTGAAGATCCAAGAAAATAAGGGCTTTATTCCTTCCTTACCAGCAAGAAAAGAAGAGAGATAGAGGATTTATTTTCCTCTATCACACTACTACTTGAGCATTGATCGTGGACAAACTTATATTCAAAATCTGATAAGGACCAATAAAATGCGGCGTCAACTTACGCAACTTCAATGCCCTACCAACACCAGTCATCGGAGTGACCCGAAGAAACACGTGATCTCCCTCCTGAAATTCAAGTGTTTTCCTCCTCTTGTCATGATAACTCTTTTGACGACTCTGAGAAATCTTCATTTTCTCTTGAAACATCTTAATCTTATCGGTAGTCTGCTGGACTATCTCGGGTCCAATAACAGAACTCTCTCCCAACTCATACCAACACAATGGCGTCCTACACCATCTACCATACAAGGCCTCAAACGGTGTCATACCAGTACTCGAATGAAAACTGTTGTTGTAAGTAAATTCAATCAAAGGTAAGTAGCTATCCCAAGCTCCTCCCTTCTCCAATACACAAGCTCTTAAAAGATCCTCAAGTGACTGAATCGTCCTCTCAGTCTGACCATCGGGTTGCAGATGGTAAGCAGAACTCAAACGCAACTTAGTAACCAAAGCACTTTGTAAACTCTCCCAAAATCTCGAAGTAAACCTCGAATCTCTATCTGACACAATGCTAGACGGAATACCATGCAAACTGACAATCCTTTCGATGTACAACTTTGCCAATCTCTCTAACGGGTAATCCATTCGCATAAGAATAAAGTGAGCAGATTTAGTCAATCTATCCACAATAACCCAAATAGCTTCGAAATTACTCGGCGTCCTCGGTAAACCAGACACAAAATCCATAGAAATGCTATCCCATTTCCACTATGGAATAAACAACGGTTTCATCAAACACGACGGTTTCTGATGCTCAATCTTTGACTTCTGACAAGTCAAACAAGAATACACAAACTCGACAATATCCTTCTTCATACAAGGCCATCAAAATACTTTCCTTAAATCTTGATACATCTTAGTAGAACCCGAATGAATACTCAATACACTACGATTCCCTTCCTCAAGAATACTCTTCTTCAGCTCAATAACATCAGGAACACAAACTCTATCGCGACACCTCATGATACCATTTTCATCAATCTGAAATTCACCACCTTGACATTGATTGATCAGAGTCAACCGATCAACTAAACTCAAATCAGATTTCTGTCCTTCTCGAGTCTCGTCAAGAATACCACTAGTAAGCTTTAACATACCAAGCTTAAATCCGTAAGAAGTCTTCTCACACACCAAACTCAAATCACAAAATTGCTCAATCAATTCCAACTCTTTTACCATCATCATCGACATATGCAACAATTTCCTACTCAATGTATCCGCTACTACATTTTCTTTACCCGGATGGTAATTCAAACCAAAATCATAATCCTTCAGAAGCTCTAGCCATCTCCTTTGTCTTGCATTCAATTCTTTCTGATCGAAGAGATACTTCAAACTCTTATGATCACTAAATACCTCAAATCTCGAACCAAACAAATAAGGCCTCCAAAGTTTTAGCACAAATACAACGACGGCCAACTCTAAGTCATGTGTCAGATAATTCTTCTCATGCACTTTGAGTTTCCTCGAAGCATAAGCCACAACTTGTTTATCTTGCATCAACACACCTCCCAAACCCATCAAAGAAGCATCACAATACACAACAAATGGTTCTGTCGGATTTGGCAAAATCAAAGCAGGAGCTGTCGTCAATCTTCTCTTAAGTTCTTGAAAACTTCCTTCACACTTTGCATCCCAAACAAAAGCTTGACCTTTCCTAGTCAATTGCGTCAATGACAATGATAACTTGGAAAATCCTTCAATAAATTTCCGATAATATCCCGCCAAACAAAGAAAACTTCTAATCTCAAAAACTGATTTCAGAGTCTCCCATTGCGATACCGCTTCAACCTTCGATGGATCAACTGCAACACCTCTACTCGAAATCACATGACCAAGGAAACTCAATTCCTTCAACCAAAATTCACACTTAGAAAGTTTCGCATACAACTGCTTCTCTTTCAATACAGATAACACAATCCTCAAATGTTCGACATGCTCTTCTTCACTCTTCGAATAAATCAAAATATCATCAATGAACACCACCACAAACTTGTCCAAATAAGGATGGAAAATCCTATTCATGTACTCCATAAATACACCTGGTGCATTAGTCACACCAAATGGAATCACAATATACTCATAATGTCCATACCTCGTTCTAAAAGCAGTCTTCTGAATATCCTCAGTCTTCACACGAATTTGATGATACCCAGATCTCAAATCTATCTTACTGAACACACTTGCACCAACCAACTAATCCATCAAATCATCAATCCTCGGAAGTGGATACTTATTCTTGATAGTCACCTTGTTCAATTGTTTGTAATCCACACAGAGTCTCCTAGAACCTTCCTTCTTCTTAACCAACAACACTGGTGCACCCCAAGGCGACACACTCAGACGAATAAACCTCTTCTCAAGAAGATCTTCAAGTTGACTCTTCAACTCTTTCAACTCCGATACGGACATACGATATGGAGCCATCAATATTGGACTAGTTCTAGGAATTAAGTCGATCGTAAACTCCACTTCTCGTTCCATCGGTAAATCTCTTATCTCCTCAGGAAAAACTTCCGGGAAATCACGGACAATTGGTAAAGCATCAATTGCTCCACTTTCACCAATACTCAAAGTTTCCACCAACATAAATACCTTCGCACCATCTTGAGCTGATTCCCTTACTTGCTTAGCAGTCATAAACAAATCTCCTTCCTCATCGGATTCAGGAAAAACAACTGTTTTGTCAAAACAGTTAATATAGACACGATTGAATTCCAACCAATTCATCCCAAGAATAACATCAAGTTGATCTATGTGAAGACACACAAAATCAACTCCAAAGTCTTTACCAAAAATACTCAACGGACAATTCAAACACACTTACGGGGTAGTTACTGAACCCATAGCAGGAGTATCAATAACCATACCACCACTCATAACAGACAACTCAAGATTCAACCTCTTAACGCAATCCAAGGAAATAAAAGAATGTGTAGCCCCGGTATCAATTATAGCGATCAAAGGTATACCATTAATGAAACACGTACCTCAGATCAATCGATCTTCACTAGCAGTCTCCGATCCAGATAGAGCAAACACTTTCCCATTCCCTTGAGTCTTCTTTGGCTTGTCACACTTGGTACTAATGTGCCCTTGTTCACCACAGTTCTAGCAAGTCACATTCGCACCGCTTCTGCACTCAAGAGCTTTGTGGCCTGGCTTGCCACACTTAAAACATTTCTGCTCAACACTTTTGCACTCAGGAGCACGATGTCCTTCTTCACCGCATCTAAAACATCTCACCGGAGTGGAAGCTCCTCCCCCACTCGGCTTCTTGCCGTAACCAGCTTTCTGTTTCCCCTTATCAGCAGGAGTCACATACGGCTTCCCTCTAAATTAACCTTTTCCTTTCTTATCATTCAAACTCTTGTAGTGGCTAGACCGAGCCCTACTATCTTCATCATAAATTCTACTCTTGTTCACCAACTCAGAAAATCGCCTAATTTCCTGATAACCAACGGCTTGGTTAATTTCCGGCCTCAAACCATTCACAAACTTAAGACACTTGGATCTCTCAGCATTGATAGTGTTGTAATGAGGACAAAACTTAATCAATTCCTCAAACCTTGCCGCATACTCGGCTACAGTTGAGTTACCCTGCTTCAGCTCAAGGAATTCAATTTCCTTCTTACCACACACATCTTCTGGAAAATACTTCTCGAGAAATTCCTCTCTAAAAACATCCCAAGTAACCACAATCTCATCTTCTTCAAACCTTTGGCGAGTATTACCCCACCAGACCTCGGCTTCTTCTTCAAGCATATGAGTGCCAAACTGCACCCTCTACGCATCCGAACAGTTCATGACTCAAAAGATCTTCTCAATCACTTTCAGCCATACTTGTCCTTTGTCAGGTTCATGGGTTCCCTTAAAAATCAGTGGATTTTTCCTTTGGAACCTTCCCAAAGCACGAAACTCGTTTTCGACGTTGTTTCCAACATTCACATTGGCTTGAGGATTCTGCCCAATCGCTCCAGCCAACATCGCCAAAGCCTCTGCAATCGCTTCATAATTCCTGCCTGCAACCATTGTTCTTGATTCCCACAACAAATCCTCGTTAGAACAACCATATGGATAGTGCTACACACACATACCAAATGCGTAAGGGAATGAACACACTAACAACTTGGTCAACTGACCGACCTGCTCTGATACCACTAATGTAACACCCCTTTCTATACCCCCAAATAAACAGTAAATCACATAATAAAATTTCATCAGAGTAAATTTGAAACATGGTATAAAAGAAGTATGCCACATCATGCACAAAATAACATACAACACCTGCTCTATAAAATACACGTAACAGTGGGGTAGCTTCAACAGAGGAACTTAGTCCTTACACCCACATCTCAATATTTAGAATTAAAGCGGAAAATCTAAACATTGAATCACTTAAAACATGTAATCATATAAATACATATCATTCAGTTTGTTTCATCACATCATTTGTGTTTACATAGATATTTACCATCAGATACATATACAAAATATATCCCAAAAGAATACTATACAATCCTAACTACCCCGTGCTACATATCAGAGCTAACCGACAAAAGAACGAAGCTATACTTCACAAAAGACCTCCAGCAAAACCTAATCTACAATGCCTCATAGAGCATTATAAAACAGCAGAAGGGTGAGAAATATTATCATAATAATCAATGCATATCATCACATATATATACACAAGTATAGAATACACATATTCCACATTTCTCACAATAATTCTTATCATCATCATATACATCACAATATATGTATATATATAAACAAATATGGAATGATCATCAAGCATATTTATCATGCACACATCCATAATCCTCATCAATTCACATAACATACATCTATGTATACATTCACACAACATTTATCTCTATGCCATGTGACCCAATGCAACTCATGCCATGTTGTACCAACAATTGTTATCATTTTTCGGTTTTTACATTTAAACCGGGTCCACCCTTCTAGATCGATAACAACAAATGCCCGTTCCCTAAGCTTTCAAACCCAACCTTCTAGGTTTGGGACAAGTCACTAGTCTCCACGA
Source organism: Lathyrus sativus (assembly GCA_963859935.3). NCBI lineage: Eukaryota > Viridiplantae > Streptophyta > Magnoliopsida > Fabales > Fabaceae > Lathyrus > Lathyrus sativus. Next base: position 230,396,347 of record OZ012741.1, read on the forward strand.
AACTAGCAAACATTGCCTCTTGACTAAATGATGCATGTGCAATCAACCACCAAATGCACTTAAGACCATTCTTGCATCTTAACCCCATGCATTCAAATAATTCATCCCTCAAGAATTATAATAATGATTGCACACACAACATATCTCAAATAATCAAGTTATTCATAATTCAATACCATCACGACAATCATCAAGCAATGCACACATATTCACGATATGTTTCCATGCATTCTTCACATACAATTAATACGCATTCATAATATCGTGCCAACGACAACGAATTCAATCACATCCATCATATTCGTCATGCATTTTAATCAATTTTAAACAACGCGTAAATTTGTCAAAATACCACATTTTATAACCAATTCCACAACCTAGGATTCACGCCTTACGGCTACCCACAACACATCTTATCACAATAGTACACAAACTATTCAATTCAGACAAGGACTAAACATAATCAAACCACAGAATCAACATTGGATGGAAAACACAGGAAAAGAAAAATGCTATCACATTCGTTGACCTTCACCTGGCGAATGCTCGCTGCTTCACTCGCCTGGCGAACTCACTCGCGAAGGCAGATAGTAGCTACTGGAAATGTTCGCTACCACTCGCTACCTCCTTCGCCTGGCGAAACCTCTCGCCACCTCCTTCGCCTGGCGAACACACCAGCGAAGACTGAGTTTGGCCACTGTAATGGTTCACTACCCACTCGCTGGGCTTCGCCTGACGAACCTTCGCTTCCTGTTCGCCTAGCGAACGCTAGCGAACCTGGGAACTCAGAATCCCAAACTATTCAAAATCGTCCAATCCTCCCAAAATCAACCGATTCTATTCCAATCAACTCCAGTAATCTTATCCCAACATTACCCGACTAAACTACACCATTTATTCCCGATGCTAACCGTTCAAACATCGTTTTTTACCAATTAATCCATTTCGACCTAAAATGGAAAAAGATGGAAAACAACCAAACAAATCCAAACACACACATACATAATCAAGAACATTGATAGGATAACAACATTCCACACCCTTACCTTGATTAATCGAAACTTGGAAGTTGTTCTTGAAGAATCCAAGTTTTCCTCTTTTTCCTTCTCTTTTCTCCTCTTCCTCTTTCTTTCTCTTATGTTTCTATCTTTCCTTTTCTTTCCACTTTTCCTCTTATATGTCTTTCTCTTCTAATTCTCTCCAATATTTTCTTCTCTCAAAATATCTACCAATTCATTTAATTAATCATCCAATAATTAAAATAATCCAAATAAATCAATTATTTAATATGAATAATTAATTATTGAAAAATTGGGCCATTACAGATAATATCTGAAAGATGGAGTAATGACTTTGGGAACCTTCTTAGAACCTTGTTCTACAGGTACAATCCGCCTTTAGTCCACATCCTTTGGGAATGGGTATACCCTTTGGCTCCATGCTCATTGCAAACCTAGGGTCTCCCTTGTTTGTTTATCTTTATGTCTATATGTGCCTACATGTGTTTGTTGCATCCATAAAGCATCATGTTGCATAGGTTTCATGGAATTCATCTCTATTTATAAACATTACGGAAACCAATAGGGATTACAAAAGAAAATATTTTGAAATATTCTTTTAAGAGTCCTAACTTGGATGACCTAAGGAAGTTAAGGGCACTGATTGAAGAATCAAAAGACAAATACAAAAGACTTCCATTATCATTGAAGATCAACAGAATTTCAAAAGGCTTTCATCAATATTGAAGATCCAAGTAAACAAGGGCTTTCTTCCTTCCTTACCAGCAAGAAAAGAAGAGAGATAGAGGATTTATTTTCCTCTATCACACTACTCCTTGAGCATTGATCGTGGACAAATTTATATTCAAGAAAGTCCAGATAGAACTGTAAATCAATAAGCATGATGAAGGACTTCCTTAGGACTTTATTAGCTTTATTCAGCTATTAGGTTAGGACTCTTATAAGAATGTTTATTTGTAATCGATATCAAAAAATAATAAACGAGTTTTCTTTGGGTTCTCTGTGACGTTTATAAATACTTGAGTTCCATGGAACCTTTTGTTTGCATTCTTGCATTTGCATTTTTCATCAGCATAACATCCTTTGCACTTCGGGGGGAGGGGGGGTCTCACTCTTGCTTCATCTCCACAGACAAGATGAATCACCAATACAATACTCGTGCCAGTCAACATCAAAAGATGGATCAACTTGAACAAGAGAACAAGGTGCTCCGTGATGAGGTTGCAATTCTGAAAGAAAGCTTGGAGAGACTAAATGGTTTAGTTGAAGCTTTGTCCAACCAGTCTACGCTCAACAATAAGGTTGTTTAAGGGATTGTTATCTCCGAAGTTGTGTCAGCACCGATCCTAGTGGTGTCTACTATTGCTGAAGTGACCTACAACATGCCGCCAAGTTTCCCATGGGGGATGCATCCTCATTTCACTCCTGCTGGCTATCACCCGCCTATCCCTGAGGTCCCTGCCATAACCACTGTTCAAACCATTCCTGCAACTGTTGTGATGATTACAGCACCTCCGCAAATGAATACTACTCCATATGTCCTAGACGAACCAATTTTCCATGGGACACCTGTCGCTACTGCGAAAATCGGCGCCGGCTGAACAGAAGAGTCGCCACCGTGCGTTATTTATCCCACGGGAGGGAAAGGAAACGCTCAGAGTAAACCTCGCACAACACGGGAAAGGTATGGTCATCGCAACCAAAACCTGGGTTCGGGAGTCGGTTACGCAAGGGGAAGGTATTAGCACCCCTCACGTCCATCGTACTCGATGGGATCCACGCTTGTTTTCGGGTATGGATTGTTATTCTATCTAAACTATAGGTCAAGGGTGAAAAAGAAAATAAAATGAAAATAAAAATGACTCGGCAAAGTATCGCACTTTATGCCTACGTATTCCCGTCTGGAACGAGAAATCAGAGTCAACGTAGTTCGCCTACCTACGGGAAAGGAGGGGAAGGTTGCTCGCTAGGATATCGCATCCTATGCCTACGTACTTTCATACAGCATGAAAGATCAGAGCAAACGTAGTTCGGGCCACGTACGACACAAGCTTGTCTTGGTTAATTTTATTCCTTCTGAAAAAGGTTTTTCTGATTAACAGTCCAAGAGGACAAAAAGGACGTCTTGATGAGTTCACATTCTTTTACGGAAGAAGTGTCTTTTATTGTGTTTGAAATCTTTATGTGTTTTTCTGTTTGTTTTGAGAAAGAAGAGACAAAACTCTAACCTACGGTTGCGAAGGGAATCAAACTAACCTAATGTTATCATGCATGGGTTAAGACCTAGTGTCTATCATGCTCCTCTCTTGCACAGAGAGAAACAGAGATCCTACGGGATAGGCAGAAACAGAAACAATATCAGATATATACAGTAAAGCAGTAAAATGCATGGATGCAACAGTACAAGCGAGGCAAGGGAGTCCCACTCAACCTCGAACCTAGAAAACAATAGGCAAAAGTGAACAGGCTTCACTTTCAACCCAGCAGGGTAAACAGCAAACAATACAACCCAGAAAACCAATCAATACATCAGCAAATGAAATACAGCAAAAGAAACAGCACCAGCAGCTCTGAATCAACATCTGGCTCTAAGTAATCTCCAATCAGTTACAGTCTTCAACAAGCATCAATCTCCATCTTCATGGCCTTCAGATAAGGGCTTTGATCATCAGTCTTCTATCTGCAATGGCTTTTCTTCAAGTTCAAAACTCTGGGATGAGGAATCAGTCACAAGAGTGAATTGGGTGTTAAGCAATCAGTTGACTACCAAGGGTGGTGAACAGACTGCTTCTAACACAAAAGACATTTTCTCTCAAGAGTTCTATCTCTTAGACACTATCACCAAGCCTTCCAAAGGAAGGGGGTGAGTGTCTTAGAGAGACTCTGAATCACAGAGAAGAATGGATGCAGACAAGGCAATCCATGTTTGAGAAACAAACTGTCTAATCTTGAGCTCTGCCTAGCTCCTAAACCCTAGTCTCCTCAGCATCTGCTAGCAAGAATCTTCTCTTCAACTCTGGGAGTTGAACTTCAATCTCTGGATCTCCAGTGGCTTCATCTTCACAAGTCTTCAGCTCTCCTAAGTCCCCAGACAACCCCAATACCCAAGCAAGCAATAATCCCCAGAGGGCACACCACACCAGTCAATCAGATATATGCAGTACATTAATAGCAGTAGGGGAATCCTGACTTTTCTAAGGGGATCTAATAACTACCCATAGCCCCTATAGTCCCATAGCTAAACTATTCAAACCCTAAGTCCTAAGGGAAATGAATTGATTCTCCTAAGTCATCACCTAAAACCCTAGTTTTATCCATGTTATTCATACTTACACTAATCACCTAAAATTAATTTCTAAAAATGGGAACTAAAATGTTTCTACAAGTTTAATGTCTAAACTAAACAACCTAAAAAGAATGGACAAAAAATATTAAAGCATCTAATAGAACAAAAATTAACAAAATCATGCATGAAATGAAACTATTTAAAATGCTATTTATTTGTAAAATATGGGAAAAATATCAAATAAAAAATAAAATGCAATTTTTATTTTTTATAATTTTCTAGACTCTTTAAAGAAAATAATGCAAAAAGAATGAATTAAAAATATGCAATTTCTAATTTGTTATGAATTTTCAAAAATGAAATGTTGAAGTTCAAGTATACTACTTAAAAACCCTAATTAAACTATCCTAAGTTTAATTATCTAAACTAATCAAATTTTATTCTAAAAAATCTAGTAATAAATTCTGGGAATACTACAATTCAATATTAATCACCACAAAAAAGAATGGGAAAAAAATCTATTTCTAAGTGTAAGAACAAAAATCTACAAGATCATGTATGAAATAAAACCTTCAAAATATGCATTTATTTGTAAAATATGGAAAAAATGCGAAAAAAATATAAAATGCAATTCTTATATTTTTTTAATTTTCTAGACATGTTAAGGAAAATATTAAAAAAAGAATGAGTTAAAAATATGCATTTTCCATTTAGTTATGAATTTTTGAAGTTTAATAAAATCTAGGCCGCTGGATTGAGGGACAAAGTCAAATATCCCAACATGAATCAATGGTAGAGATTATCTCTTCTACCTTGGACACTTAGGGTTTCTAAAAAACAGAACTCATGCAAGCAACTTCCACCCTCTCTAACTCTCTCATTTCTCCACCATTTTTCACGATCCAAAGATGAAAACTCATCTACTCTTCTCCCTCTACACAACCATGGTACTAGAATTCTCTAACTCTCCCTCAAGAAAGAAATACGAAGGCTACAAGGGGTGGTCACCATTTTCGCACCTTAGTTTGCATGGTAATCAAATGGTCTCATATTAACCTATCATGTACTACATCTTATGGGGATTATCCTAAGCCTAATACCTAAGATTATAGTACACTAAATCGTGAGTTCTTGATCATTAAAGAATTGACACCATGGAAGCAAACCTCACAAACAGCCCTTAAACTCATCATACAACATCCCTAATTGGTCTCTATTAGATTTCTCCTAACAACATGCTTGAACTATGGATAAATAGAGAGTTTCATGAGAAAATGCATACCTTGCAAGTGATGATGGTGATGATGGTTCTCCTCCAATTCAGACCTTGCCAATTGCTTTGTATGGTCTTTGATGAATGTTGAAGCCTCTGGTTGCAGTAGTTCTTGTTCTATCTTCTTGAATCAACCTATTCAACTCTTCATGCAAGTTGGAGTGAAGTTGGAGATCTCATAATCCAGCCACGAATTCTTGAGTCTTTCCTTTGCCAAATGCTCAATGTTGATTATAGATGATGATGATGATCAGAATTGTAGTGATTGATGGTGTTTTAATGGAGTTTGGAATGAAAATGCAATTTTGGAGTGAAGGAATCAAAGTGTAGCATGCAAGCTTTTAGAATCACCAACCAATGCATGGAGTCACTCTAGGGCTTATATAGATGAGAATAGAAATGTGTGGAAGTTTGTAGAACCTTCCATGAAGTTTCTAGAATGTATCACGTAATGAGATTTTGAATTTGTCATCTTGAGTGAATCTCATGCCATCTCATGATAAACCATGCAATCTTACTTAAATTCTCCTCATATGGTATTATGACATGAAAATAAGGTCTTACAAACCTTTATGTAGCATTTTCTCATCTTTCCTTTTGATGCCTTAAAGTGCAAATAACAAATTTACAAAGAAACTCCAATTTTTAAGCCTAAACTCAAAAATGTGGCTAAACCATTGTTCTCAAAATGATGTTTCCAATCAAAATCATCTATCATATGCCCCATTTTGGATTTGTAGATCTCTCAAACCAAAATTCAATTCCAACTTTTTCAACTTATAAGCCATTTACAAGCCATTTTGACCATTTTAAAATATCCATGCTCCATGCATTTTCAAACTCTCACAACATCTTATCTAGCCTTAAAATCCCATTTTGAGCAACTTTGATGTTGGGAAGTTTTCCATTTGAAGCTTCCTTGTATGAGTTTTAAGCATATGCTATGAATGACCTGTAATCACCAAATTACCAAAATACCCCTGTCTTGCACAAGCCATAAGTAGAGTTCCCTAAATCATATGAAGGCATACCATACCTTTTTGGAAAGGGGAGACAATGAGGAACACCTATCTTGCTTGTTCAAAGTCCATTTGAATTATCCTTGAGGGCCAAAAGTTTGTCAGAAGACAGTCAACTTGCACAGACAAATTTCAGTGCCATCTGGTGACCCCTAACTTGCAAGAGCTATAACTTGAGTTCTAGAAATCTCCTTGATGTCTTCCACCACTCAAATTAAAGGTCTTGAGATCCTATACAAGTTCCATGTTGGCCAAGGATCCATTTGAAGCTTGCATTTTGACTTATTTTGCTTGGAAGTTTGACCTAAACTAGGGAATTTTACCTAGAAACCCTAATTTAGAACCTCCTCTTCTCCTTGATTTCTCTTGATTTCTTCTTTGCATAACAACATATCTTTATTCTCCATGTCAAATTATGAACCCCACATCTCTCCAATAGCCCTTAATGCCTTTCAATCAGTCAATTGACCTAGAGTTGACCCAGATGAAACCCTAGTTGACTGTCTTCAACTGCAATACTTGTGATCACACCAATGACTTGTCTCCTTCTCCAAATGACTTTCTAAGTCCTCCAAGATGTCTAGATACTCCCCGTGCCTTCAATTCACAGCTCATACTTTCCTTGATGATCCCCAGATACCCTCAGCCAGGAGATAGATGAACTGCTTGACCCATTGACTTGATAGCTTTCAAATTCTTTTCTGATGACTTGAATGAGATTGAATCAGGATAATAACCTCTTGATAGGCCTCTAGAGATGAGAATAATGATTGGTCCCCCTGTTGTATGACTTGCTATGCTTATGCTATGCCGATGAGTAACCTATGTACATGACTCTATATGCAAATGCTAATGACATTGAAACATAAACCAAGTGAATAAGGTTGGGCAAATTTTAGGGTGCAACAGCTGCCCCTATTCAAGCGGCTTGGACCCGATTGGGTGAAGAGCCCGAAGCCTTCAGACATTCGCGGTACGAGACGGTTGAATACTAGGAACCCAGAAATTTGCCAACCGCAGAAATAAACTGCGCCACTGCTTGGGGAACGACATTCATCAGCTGAATTTAACTGTTACGGCAACCCACTGATCTCGTGCGACCGTGCTGGGGATTCTTCTCATCATCCTGAAAAAGATTGAATCATCGGAAACTTCGTCCTTTGCTTGTCCACGTCAGGACTCTATCTGCTGTCAACTCAGAAAAAACTTCAACAACTTTGCTGGGGACGGCTCGTCTGCCTTCTCGTCAGAGATAAATCGTTCACGTTAGGAATAAACTCTTCCACATTAGGAATACCACCGTCCACGTTAGGACTCACCTTTTCACGTAAGGAATAACCGTTCCACGTTAGGAATAATACTGTCCACGTTAGGACTCACCTTTCCACGTAAGGAATACATCGCTTTTCCCCGTCAGGGGTGACTTTTCTCTGCTTTGTCAAACTCTTCCACGTAAGGAATACGTCTTCTTTTGCTTTGTCCACGTAAGGACTCTTTCTTTTTCCACGTTAGGAATCACAAATTTTCCACGTAAGGAACCCCAATCTTTCCACGTGAGGAATACTATATCAATCTTTCTTTCCACGTTAGGAATGCTTCTTCTTTCCACGTAAGGAATACCGTTTCTTCTTTCCGTCCACGTCAGGACTAAACTCTCCACGTAAGGAATCTATCTTCTTCTTCCACGTTAGGAATAACTTCTTTGATCTGTCCGCGTCAGGACTAAACTCTTCCACATTAGGAATAATCTCTTTCTTTCCACGTCAAGAATCAATCTTGATATGTCCGCGTGAGGACTCAATCTTTCCACGTAAGGAATAAACTCGTCTTTCCACGTAAGGAAACCATTTTTCTTCCACGTAAGGAATGCTCTTGATATGTCCACGTAAGGACTCTGATCTTTCCACGTTAGGAATCAAACCTTGGTCTGTCCACGTCAGGACTAAACTTTTCCACGTAAGGAAACACCTTCTCTTTCCACGTCAGGAATCAACTTCTTTTCCATCTGTCCGCGTCAGGACTAAACTTTCCACGTAAGGAATCAATCTCTTTTCCACGTAAGGAATCACCATTTTTCCACGTAAGGAATAAGACTTCGTTTGGATCTGTCCGCGTCAGGACTAAACTCTTCCACGTTAGGAATGCACTTGTCTCCCCGTAAGGAATCCATCTCGATATGTCCGCGTAAGGACTCAATCTTTCCATGTAAGGAATACCAACTTCTTTCCACGTAAGGAATAAATTCGTCTTTCCACGTAAGGAAACCATCTTCTTTCCACGTAAGGAAACATTGTCTTTCCACGTAAGGAGAACATCGTCCATGTTGGGACCCACCTTTCCTCGTCAGGAACACCATCTTAATCTGTCCACGTAAGGACTCCAATCTTTCCACGTAAGGAATGATCTTGATCTGAATCTGTCCACGTCAGGACTAAACTTTCCACGTAAGGAATCTACCTTCTTTCCACGTTAGGAATCTCCTCTTGATATGTCCGCGTAAGGACTCTAATCTTTCCACGTAAGGAATCAATCTTGATATGTCCGCGGGAGGACTCAAATCTTTCCACGTAAGGAATCTCCGTCTTTCCACGTTAGGAACACAATCTTAATTTGTCCACGTAAGGACTCCAATCTTTCCACGTAAGGAATATGATCTTTTTCCACGTAATGAATACGTTATCAATCTGTCCATGTAAGGACTCTGGCTTGATATGTCCACGTAAGGACTCAATCTTTCCACGTAAGGAAACAACTTCGTTCCACGTCAGGACCCATGTTTCGTCTTGATTTGTCCACGTCAGGACTCAGGCATCCTCGACCCGCTGGGGAAATACAACTTGTCCACGTCAGGACTCACTTCTTCATTGGTCCCGACCCACAAACTTCTTAGTACTGACGTGACAACGACTTTGAGGCGGACTCTACTGGGGATATCTGGAAACCAAACTACCGGATGCCTGTTCTGATGCCCGGAGGCCACTTCTGAAATTCTGGTTCATGAAACCTTTTGATGACAAATAACTCTGCTTGGGAATAAAGAGAGACTTATCCTGGTAACTCTGTGGGGAATACTGTCGAAACTGACATTATCGTTGAATATCTCATGCCGAGATCTTGAGTGTTTGGTAGTTCATTTGAGCAAGTGCTTTCCCCACCTGCTGCTAGAGTACAGAAACTGCTTCAGCAAAACAAATGCTGAAGATAATGCCGACTCCGCCGGGGATAGCCAGATGCTACAGAATTATTCCAGCAAAATAAATGCCGGCAGGGTGAAGTCAACCCTGCTGGGAAATTGGGAACTCAAACCAAACACCCTGTTGAGGTAACCCCCTGCTGGGGAATATAACTTTGCTGGGGAATAGCAGATGTGCACAGTATGATCGGACTTTCTGCTGGAGAGTGAACTGATATTACACAGTATCCCTGACAAAATAAATGACAGGACCCATCACCAACTCTGCTGGGGAGAGTCTTGATCTTCGAGTTCCACTGGGAGGAAAGAACACTTGCTGAAAAGAGAGAACTCCGCTTCGGGGATACTAACGTGCCCCCAGTCTGTATTTTGTATAGCTTGCCCCTGAATTCGCAACCATTTTGGAATGGACCCTACAGTCCTTGTATCTTGACAACCAGACATGGACGGCTTCTACATTTCGGACCTCGAAGGGGTGTTTCAAGAACATAACTTTCGTGCTTCTAGGGTGACCTGCCCCGGTCTTGCAACAACCTTTTGTCTCTGATCGACTGAGTCGTGGAGTACTGCCCATAGCTATGAGAGATTTGCCACATCTTGACCTGACTGTCCCAGATTTACTGATTCTAGGATGACTGACTCTACCTGAATTAATCAGTATAGCTTGCCCCAGTTCATGAAACATTTGGGCATTTCTGCATTTTATCCCGGTCATACCTTCCACTGTAGGAATCTTTCCTGTCGGCATGCGCTTACTCGCAAGTAACACAAGTTGTTCTGCATAAAAGATATACTAAACGCAATGCATATGACAGTTTCAAAATCCAAGTCTGTTCACTAAAAAATTTTGTGACATGTAATGAATCAATTATCAAAATGTCAATATGAAAGCTGGTAAGAGGAACCCTTTTAGGAGTCAGAATCAACGAGATCTTTACTGACGTATGCCCTCGGACAAAACCTGTTTCAATTAGGACTTTTGCGGGTTGTAACGTGGTCAGGTTCACGGTTAACAAGGAAAGATATAGGCTCAAAATTTATTTCGACCCACCCATTCTTCGTGATGTTCTCCAATCCTATGTTCAGCTAATCCGACCTCAGCGTTCACCTATTAGAGGTGGCATGATAGGAGTGATGGTTCAGGATACCACACATTTTTTGTTTTTGAGTGACAGTCATTTGCTTTTCGTCTTTGGGTACCCAGAATCACACGACTTTTGTCCCCTTCGAGGATTTTTCTTTTTCTTTGACAATCCTTTCCGTCTTTTGTTTTGTTTTTTTTTCTTGTTCATTCCCTAACTTTTGCCTGGACTGAGTATCTTTTGAGATTCTGTTGATTTTCCAGTCCAGCGGGATGCCCTAATTTTTGCTTAAGTCGATTGTTTTCAAGTTTTGACTTAGCGGGCTTTTGAGTCTTTTTGCTTTTCGTTCTCTCTTTTTTTTTGAACAAGTCGTGTGACACTGGTTTGTCTGACTTCTTGTGGGGTAATGTGACTGTTTCACTCTTTGTCGGCACGGTTTAACCATTGCGGTTCTTTAGGCACGACCTATACAAGTGTGATTTATCCTCAAACGGACACTCCTTTCGTAATTCGAACGCTTGGTCAAACTAACTGACACCTACCCTGCCCCAGGTTAAGATTTAGGGTTTTTTTTTCAAAAAAAGAAACTCCTACTACTGGCTCAAAGGGGTTAACAAGGGATTATCTTCCTTATATCTCCGGTGTTTATGGATTGAAACAATGCCTGTATCTCATCAACAAGTTTTTTATCCAAAAGCATACAATCAGAATATTATTCGTCATCTGTTTTCGTCATCCTCCCCGGATTCCTTCTAAAACAAGCATTAAGCATTAAAGAAACACCAAGAGTGAACACGACTGGATTAATTCAAAACATGCATATCCATTTCGTTTATTAATATCAATTGAAAAACAACAAGTTTTAAGAGCGAAATTTTCAATTACACAGAAAAGAAACTACGAATGCGCGGACATGAACAAGATAACATGAAAAATGTCGGTGTCTCAGAACTGGACTTCCTGCACTCTGACTTATTGGCGAGTCAACCATCCTCAGAAGCTATCATCAGGGGTAGTCTACTGCTGTCTCGATCTTCTTTCACCGGCCCGATCAAATCTGGGAAACTTTTTCATCACCCCGGTTTTCGCTTGTCGATGGCCTTGCACCGCCTTGGGAACCATGTCAGAGAAATTAATGACCCTGCTGTCGATTAAATCTTGGACGTTATGCTTGAACGCGTGGCAACCTTCAATATCATGTCCGGGAGCCCCGGAGTGGAATTCACAGTGCCTGCTCGCATCATAGCCATCCGGTAGAGTGCCGGTTATTGGCGCCAGAGTTCTTTTCTCCACCAAGTTCAATCTTAGTAGTGTCTGTAACAAATCTGCGTACGTTGAGGGAGGCTTCTCAAACACCCTCCTCGGCTTCTTTCCCATAATTCTTTGTTGAGTCGTATACTGGCATCTTGTATGCTGCTGGCTTTGCTCGAGCGATTCCTTGGGCTCACGCGTTATCATCCTTAAGTTCAACCCTGGCATCGGCAACTGTTGTGGACATGGAGACTTAGCTTCCAGTGGCTCTGGGATATACCTCGACTCATCTGCAACCTCTGGCGGAGAAATGGGAATATCAGTCCCTGCAACTTTTATGCCCCCCGGTACAAACTCAATTATTTTCTCATCCAGCAAATCTTGAATCTTATGCTTAAAAGCTTTGCAGTTTGCAATGTTATGCCCCGGTGCTCCGGAGTGGAAGGCACAATGGGCGTTCAGGTCATAGTCTGGTGGTGGCTGCCCTGTCAGTGGAACCAAAATGCGGGGCTCAGCCAGTTGAAGCTGGAACAAGAGTTGCACCAGCTGATCATAATCCACAGGGATCTCATCAAATACTCTGTTAGAAGACCTCATCCTCTTACCACACCTTCTTGAGTTATCCTGCAAAATTAATTGCGACTGCTGACGAGGAGAATTCTGAGCTTCGAATCGTGGGGAGGGTCTCTTACGCCTATCATGCGTGGGTGCCGATTCTTCAGACCCTTGAGGAACAGATAAGCCAGCCGCGTCTTCCGACATTTGCCCTCCTTCTCCCCGGAGTACGTTCCTTAATACTTCAGCCATCAACCCTATCTGTGCCTTCAGTCGGCAGTTCTCTTCTTCTAGCGTCTCTTGATTCGAGCGCAACTCTTGCATATCTTTCGTGAACTGCCCCAGCTGGCCTCGAACATCCGTTAATTCTGCTTGAACCTGTTTGATGGCTACCCCCACAAGTTGGCGTATGCGGCCTGGGAGAAAACCTTGATTCTCTAGCTGAGCAAAGCCGGCAGCTCTATCATTAGCCCGTGCCATCAGAGGCTGCACCGTATCCTGCAACTGCTTCTGACTCTCGGCCATGGCTTCCATTACCTGTATGAGCCGCATTATGTTGTCGTGCACCTCTTGCATCTCAGTCGGATCCTGACTCATGACTTCCTTGCTGCTGCTCCTAGTTGAATGCCAGGGAATTCTTCGGTCGATAATCCTGGGGGACCTGAGAGATACAGGAGATGAGCTACAGTTTAATAATTACCTGTAATGCAATATGAATATGAATGCAATGCAATGTGTGTGCCTGTGCATTAGGGTGATTCATTCCCCCAGTTCTAGTGTGAAGGTGCCAGTGCAGTGACAGTGTTGACAATAGGAATATCGGAGCTGAATCATAGAAAGCCTCATATATTGCAGGGAAAATCAATAAGCCCAGAGTACAATATCACTGAGTACAACGAGAAGGCATGACCTCATCCAACAATCCTGGTGATGGTCAGCACTATGCAAATAAAGCATACAGGCGAATACGGGAAATAATCAAATGCTCTCAAAAGCCCGGTACTCTTCTATCAACTTCTTGGTCTCTGGGTGACCTGGTCGGGTGAGCAGTCCTTCAACCAGCTGGTTTCTTCTCTTAAGAACACGACACACGTCTCCAGCAGTTTCTTCCCATGTCGCTTCTCCGAAGCAATCTTCTAGTTTTCGCTTTTGGGACACAACTTCATCTCTGCATTTGATTGCCTTGTTCAGTGCATTCTGGACAATATACCGGGTCATCACTTCCTCCTCACACTCATTGATGCTAGACTTCAGCTTCTCTTCGAGGTCGGAGGTTTGCTGCCTCAGCTTATCTTCCCTCTTCTTATTGTTGGTGAGTGTAGCATTCCAAGTCTTGTTGCAAGAGGAGATTTCTCGATGTGCCGCGTCAAGCGCTTTCTTTTTGGCTTCCAGCACGTCATGGGAGCTTCTGAACTCTTGCCCCAGACGTTCGCGCTTTTTCTTTTCCTCGGTCAACTCAGCCCCTAACCTGTTTAACAGCTCGATCTGTTGTTGGAAAGCATATACGGCCTTGTTTTTCTCACTGCGTACTTGAGCTAGCTCTTGCTCTAACCCTTCGTTGATCTTCATCAAGGCTTCTTTTTCTCTCACAATTTGCTCATAGACTTCCCTAGAAACAGTAGTTGGCTCCGCTACCGGAATAGGAACAAGGATTGGTACATCTGGAAATGGCATTAATAACTGACTTGCTCTTTCCTGGATCCAAACCCTGTAAGGTGCATAGGCCTGGCAATCGTTCTTACCTAACAGTGGTTTCCCCTTGCGGTTAATACGTGTCCAGGCGTGTTGCAACTCAGCTAGCAATTCTCCCTTCAAATCACCTATGAAGTACAGAGATTCCTGTACTTCTTCCTCCTGAGGTGGATTCTTCAGTGCATATCCGAACTGGCGAATGAATAGAGAAGGGTTGTAATTGATACACCCTTTTCTTCCAATCAGTGGGACATTAGGGTAACCAGAACAACTGAAGATAAGCTCGGATCCCAGCAGATCTCTATCAAACCACTCCATATCTTCCGACGATAGCCTCATCAGGCGCTCCGGCCAATCAACTGGGACTGTAGTCTCTGCAACAGATCTTCTCTTAGGAAGGTGACTCTCAAACCACCTACTCAACAAGGGTACACACAGATGAACATTCTTCCCTCTTCCCTTCTCATTCTTGTAATGCAGTGAGTGGTAGAGATCTCCGAGTAAGGTAGGTACAGGATTACCAGCGGCAAACAAGTAGAAGGCGTCGAAGTCCACAAAATCCGGTATATTGGGGAACAGTACTATGCCATAAATGCACAAGGCCAACACAGCATTGAAAGCAACCCAGCACCCGCTCTTGGCATACTCTTGGGCTTTACCAACTAAGAATTGGAGTGAGAAGCCTGGAACTCCACGGGAAACAGTAGTCACAAGTTCAGAAGCATCAATATGCAAGGCTTTTGCCAAATCCTCCGGCTTGGGCTTGGCGTCATAATGAATGAATGGAACCTGGTTCTGCACGGGCAGCTCAACATACTCAGCGTATTCCTCCAGGGTTGGTCCCATAATAAAGTCAGAGAACGTAAAGCACCTCAAAGCAGGGTCGTAGAATTGCATCAAAGCATACAGCCCATCTAACTCTACCTCTGTAGGTTTGCACACCAATCTCAGTAGTCTACCATAGCTCATCCGGAAGCTCCTACGAACACCCTCATCAGCAAGAGAGATCAACCCAAGTAGAGGAACAATATCAAGCGTAGGCAATTTGTAAGCAACCGTTCTCCTTAAGCTAGTCATGATCAAATACTCAGAAGTCTGGGCACTAGAACTAGGGAAATGCAAATGCACCTGCAGCACAGACACACGTTAGTGAAATGCAAATGGTAATGGATATGCAGTAATGCAATGCAAGCAACATGCAACAGGGACCAAAGCTGTAGCTGAATAGCCTGAACCCAATCAAGAAAGGTCTCAGATAGACCATCCAGAAGTCATCAACCCTGGTCTCAGATATACCTCAAACAAAGCTCCAATATTGGTCTCTGATAGACCCCATAATCATAACCTGAATGGTCTCTGGCAGACCTCAGATCATATCCCCCACTGGTCTCTGACAGACCTCAGAACACATCTCCAAATAGTCTCTGACAGACCTCGGAACACACCAACTGGTCTCTGACAGACCTTAGAACCCTCCATAAATATCCAAGATCCTGATCAACAAACCGGTGGTCTGAAGGTCTAGTTACCTGCA
This sequence comes from Lathyrus sativus, assembly GCA_963859935.3. NCBI lineage: Eukaryota > Viridiplantae > Streptophyta > Magnoliopsida > Fabales > Fabaceae > Lathyrus > Lathyrus sativus. The sequence goes on from OZ012741.1 coordinate 230,412,251, forward strand.
TAACCCTGAATCCCCTCACAGGTGGGTGGCCCTATAACTGGCACAAGGTACGGCATCCTATGCGGTCGTCGGCGTCACAGACTTTCAGGGTTGATGATACGATTCCCAGAAGGAGTGGCATCATCAATTCCTGAAGAGGCCTCACTTAGCCAACTTCCAAATGATCGGTCCCCAGAGTCGACAATCCAACTAACCAGCAACCCACGCCAACCAAAGGAAGGGGCAGGAGGCCAACCAGAGGAACCTCGTCTGAGTGTAGATTTCATGGGACACCGAAGCAAGCAAAGCAAGCGGGCGCCCACTAATTTCTACTCTAATTCTAGGTGCACTCAAGCCCAGGTCCGACTTATCTCTCAATATCAGAACACCCGTCACACCCCAGATACAACAACAATAATCAATATATAAAGCTGAAAATACAAGGTTAGAAATATAAAATAACTCCATGCAAAATCCTCGACGGGAAAACAAGCGTTAGGATTGACTCTCTTAAGGGACGTTGGATCCCACATGCGTAAGCACTATCGCAGTCCTTAGCAGCCAGGGGACGTTGGATCCCCAGCAGAGTCGCCAGCTGTCGCTACTGCGAAAATCGGCGCCGGCTGAACAGAAGAGTCGCCACCGTGCGTTATTTATCCCACGGGAGGGAAAGGAAACGCTCAGAGTAAACCTCGCACAACACGGGAAAGGTATGGTCATCGCAACCAAAACCTGGGTTCGGGAGTCGGTTACGCAAGGGGAAGGTATTAGCACCCCTCACGTCCATCGTACTCGATGGGATCCACGCTTGTTTTCGGGTATGGATTGTTATTCTATCTAAACTATAGGTCAAGGGTGAAAAAGAAAATAAAATGAAAATAAAAATGACTCGGCAAAGTATCGCACTTTATGCCTACGTATTCCCGTCTGGAACGAGAAATCAGAGTCAACGTAGTTCGCCTACCTACGGGAAAGGAGGGGAAGGTTTCTCGCTAGGATATCGCATCCTATGCCTACGTACTTTCATACAGCATGAAAGATCAGAGCAAACGTAGTTCGGGCCACGTACGACACAAGCTTGTCTTGGTTAATTTTATTCCTTCTGAAAAAGGTTTTTCTGATTAACAGTCCAAGAGGACAAAAAGGACGTCTTGATGAGTTCACATTCTTTTACGGAAGAAGTGTCTTTTATTGTGTTTGAAATCTTTATGTGTTTTTCTGTTTGTTTTGAGAAAGAAGAGACAAAACTCTAACCTACGGTTGCGAAGGGAATCAAACTAACCTAATGTTATCATGCATGGGTTAAGACCTAGTGTCTATCATGCTCCTCTCTTGCACAGAGAGAAACAGAGATCCTACGGGATAGGCAGAAACAGAAACAATATCAGATATATACAGTAAAGCAGTAAAATGCATGGATGCAACAGTACAAGCGAGGCAAGGGAGTCCCACTCAACCTCGAACCTAGAAAACAATAGGCAAAAGTGAACAGGCTTCACTTTCAACCCAGCAGGGTAAACAGCAAACAATACAACCCAGAAAACCAATCAATACATCAGCAAATGAAATACAGCAAAAGAAACAGCACCAGCAGCTCTGAATCAACATCTGGCTCTAAGTAATCTCCAATCAGTTACAGTCTTCAACAAGCATCAATCTCCATCTTCATGGCCTTCAGATAAGGGCTTTGATCATCAGTCTTCTATCTGCAATGGCTTTTCTTCAAGTTCAAAACTCTGGGATGAGGAATCAGTCACAAGAGTGAATTGGGTGTTAAGCAATCAGTTGACTACCAAGGGTGGTGAACAAACTGCTTCTAACACAAAAGACATTTTCTCTCAAGAGTTCTATCTCTTAGACACTATCACCAAGCCTTCCAAAGGAAGGGGGTGAGTGTCTTAGAGAGACTCTGAATCACAGAGAAGAATGGATGCAGACAAGGCAATCCATGTTTGAGAAACAAACTGTCTAATCTTGAGCTCTGCCTAGCTCCTAAACCCTAGTCTCCTCAGCATCTGCTAGCAAGAATCTTCTCTTCAACTCTGGGAGTTGAACTTCAATCTCTGGATCTCCAGTGGCTTCATCTTCACAAGTCTTCAGCTCTCCTAAGTCCCCAGACAACCCCAATACCCAAGCAAGCAATAATCCCCAGAGGGCACACCACACCAGTCAATCAGATATATGCAGTACATTAATAGCAGTAGGGGAATCCTGACTTTTCTAAGGGGATCTAATAACTACCCATAGCCCCTATAGTCCCATAGCTAAACTATTCAAACCCTAAGTCCTAAGGGAAATGAATTGATTCTCCTAAGTCATCACCTAAAACCCTAGTTTTATCCATGTTATTCATACTTACACTAATCACCTAAAATTAATTTCTAAAAATGGGAACTAAAATGTTTCTACAAGTTTAATGTCTAAACTAAACAACCTAAAAAGAATGGACAAAAAATATTAAAGCATCTAATAGAACAAAAATTAACAAAATCATGCATGAAATGAAACTATTTAAAATGCTATTTATTTGTAAAATATGGGAAAAATATCAAATAAAAAATAAAATGCAATTTTTATTTTTTATAATTTTCTAGACTCTTTAAAGAAAATAATGCAAAAAGAATGAATTAAAAATATGCAATTTCTAATTTGTTATGAATTTTCAAAAATGAAATGTTGAAGTTCAAGTATACTACTTAAAAACCCTAATTAAACTATCCTAAGTTTAATTATCTAAACTAATCAAATTTTATTCTAAAAAATCTAGTAATAAATTCTGGGAATACTACAATTCAATATTAATCACCACAAAAAAGAATGGGAAAAAAATCTATTTCTAAGTGTAAGAACAAAAATCTACAAGATCATGTATGAAATAAAACCTTCAAAATATGCATTTATTTGTAAAATATGGAAAAAATGCGAAAAAAATATAAAATGCAATTTTTATATTTTTTTAATTTTCTAGACATGTTAAGGAAAATATTAAAAAAAGAATGAGTTAAAAATATGCATTTTCCATTTAGTTATGAATTTTTGAAGTTTAATAAAATCTAGGCCGCTGGATTGAGGGACAAAGTCAAATATCCCAACATGAATCAATGGTAGAGATTATCTCTTCTACCTTGGACACTTAGGGTTTCTAAAAAACAGAACTCATGCAAGCAACTTCCACCCTCTCTAACTCTCTCATTTCTCCACCATTTTTCACGATCCAAAGATGAAAACTCATCTACTCTTCTCCCTCTACACAGCCATGGTACTAGAATTCTCTAACTCTCCCTCAAGAAAGAAATACGAAGGCTACAAGGGGTGGTCACCATTTTCGCACCTTAGTTTGCATGGTAATCAAATGGTCTCATATTAACCTATCATGTACTACATCTTATGGGGATTATCCTAAGCCTAATACCTAAGATTATAGTACACTAAATCGTGAGTTCTTGATCATTAAAGAATTGACACCATGGAAGCAAACCTCACAAACAGCCCTTAAACTCATCATACAACATCCCTAATTGGTCTCTATTAGATTTCTCCTAACAACATGCTTGAACTATGGATAAATAGAGAGTTTCATGAGAAAATGCATACCTTGCAAGTGATGATGGTGATGATGGTTCTCCTCCAATTCAGACCTTGCCAATTGCTTTGTATGGTCTTTGATGAATGTTGAAGCCTCTGGTTGCAGTAGTTCTTGTTCTATCTTCTTGAATCAACCTATTCAACTCTTCATGCAAGTTGGAGTGAAGTTGGAGATCTCATAATCCAGCCACGAATTCTTGAGTCTTTCCTTTGCCAAATGCTCAATGTTGATTATAGATGATGATGATGATCAGAATTGTAGTGATTGATGGTGTTTTAATGGAGTTTGGAATGAAAATGCAATTTTGGAGTGAAGGAATCAAAGTGTAGCATGCAAGCTTTTAGAATCACCAACCAATGCATGGAGTCACTCTAGGGCTTATATAGATGAGAATAGAAATGTGTGGAAGTTTGTAGAACCTTCCATGAAGTTTCTAGAATGTATCACGTAATGAGATTTTGAATTTGTCATCTTGAGTGAATCTCATGCCATCTCATGATAAACCATGCAATCTTACTTAAATTCTCCTCATATGGTATTATGACATGAAAATAAGGTCTTACAAACCTTTATGTAGCATTTTCTCATCTTTCCTTTTGATGCCTTAAAGTGCAAATAACAAATTTACAAAGAAACTCCAATTTTTAAGCCTAAACTCAAAAATGTGGCTAAACCATTGTTCTCAAAATGATGTTTCCAATCAAAATCATCTATCATATGCCCCATTTTGGATTTGTAGATCTCTCAAACCAAAATTCAATTCCAACTTTTTCAACTTATAAGCCATTTACAAGCCATTTTGACCATTTTAAAATATCCATGCTCCATGCATTTTCAAACTCTCACAACATCTTATCTAGCCTTAAAATCCCATTTTGAGCAACTTTGATGTTGGGAAGTTTTCCATTTGAAGCTTCCTTGTATGAGTTTTAAGCATATGCTATGAATGACCTGTAATCACCAAATTACCAAAATACCCCTGTCTTGCACAAGCCATAAGTAGAGTTCCCTAAATCATATGAAGGCATACCATACCTTTTTGGAAAGGGGAGACAATGAGGAACACCTATCTTGCTTGTTCAAAGTCCATTTGAATTATCCTTGAGGGCCAAAAGTTTGTCAGAAGACAGTCAACTTGCACAGACAAATTTCAGTGCCATCTGGTGACCCCTAACTTGCAAGAGCTATAACTTGAGTTCTAGAAATCTCCTTGATGTCTTCCACCACTCAAATTAAAGGTCTTGAGATCCTATACAAGTTCCATGTTGGCCAAGGATCCATTTGAAGCTTGCATTTTGACTTATTTTGCTTGGAAGTTTGACCTAAACTAGGGAATTTTACCTAGAAACCCTAATTTAGAACCTCCTCTTCTCCTTGATTTCTCTTGATTTCTTCTTAGCATAACAACATATCTTTATTCTCCATGTCAAATTATGAACCCCACATCTCTCCAATAGCCCTTAATGCCTTTCAATCAGTCAATTGACCTAGAGTTGACCCAGATGAAACCCTAGTTGACTGTCTTCAACTGCAATACTTGTGATCACACCAATGACTTGTCTCCTTCTCCAAATGACTTTCTAAGTCCTCCAAGATGTCTAGATACTCCCCGTGCCTTCAATTCACAGCTCATACTTTCCTTGATGATCCCCAGATACCCTCAGCCAGGAGATAGATGAACTGCTTGACCCATTGACTTGATAGCTTTCAAATTCTTTTCTGATGACTTGAATGAGATTGAATCAGGATAATAACCTCTTGATAGGCCTCTAGAGATGAGAATAATGATTGGTCCCCCTGTTGTATGACTTGCTATGCTTATGCTATGCCGATGAGTAACCTATGTACATGACTCTATATGCAAATGCTAATGACATTGAAACATAAACCAAGTGAATAAGGTTGGGCAAATTTTAGGGTGCAACAACACCCAGTGAAACTGTGGCTTTTGAAGAAAGGATGGATGGATTTCAAGACCAATTTTCTGAGATTCAAAAAGAATTAAAAGCTCTTCGTGGAAAGGATTTGTTTGGTAAAAATGCCTCTGACTTGTGCTTGGTTCCAAATGTCATGGTTCCACCAAAGTTGAAGGTCCCTGATTTTGAGAAGTACAAAGGAAATACTTTCCCTCAGAGTCATCTTATCATGTATGCTAGAAAGATGTCTGCACAAACTGATAACGACCAATTGCTCATTCATTACTTCCAAGACAGTCTAACAGGCGCTGCGCTCAAGTGGTATATGGGGTTGGATAGTGCAAAGATTCGAACTTTCAATGATCTGGGTGGAGCCTTCATCAAGCAATACAAATATAATATGGACATGGCTCCTGACCGTGATCAGTTGACGACTATGGCTCAAGAGACAAAGAGAACTTTAAGGAATATGCTCAACGTTGGCGCGAGTTAGCCGCCCAAGTCATACCGCCATTGGAAGAAAAGGAAATTACCAAGATTTTTCTAAAGACTCTAGGTCCTTTCTTTTATGAGAAAATGGTAGCAAGTGCACCCAGTGACTTCACCGAGATGGTAAATATGGGAATGCCTTTGGAAGAGGGAGTTCGTGAATGAAGATTGGCCAAGGAAGGAAGTGTTAAAACACAGATTGGTTCTTAATAATATCTCTATGTTTTGATGATAACTATTATGAAATTTTGTAATTAAGAATTATATACTCTAAAATTTGCTTAAGAGTTTTTACTGCAGATAGTAAAGTAATTATCACTCCAGAAGCAAATCAGAACTGAACATAAGAAATATGCTAGACTCTAAAGCGCTAGATGCATCCATTAGAAGATTTTGAATGCTGCCAACAGAAGATTCTGAGCGTAGCCTCCATAAGGATCTGAAGCAGAGCCTCCAGAAGGATCTGAAGCAGAAGCTCCAGAAGAATCTGAAGCAAGTCAGAAGCATCTGAACCAAAGAAGAATTCTGTATGAAGAGTTTTAAAGGCATAGTTACTACAGAAGATTCTGAAAGTACTAAAGCTGCCAGTACTGAGGATCTGACTCAAATATGCTCTGAACGTATACACGCTAAAAGCACACCTGCTGCAAAGACTCTGATTCAGCAAAACTCTGATCAACATCAGAAGGATCTGATCAAATTAGACTCTGATGATTCTTGCTGAAAATTGATGAAGAAGAATTCAAAGATTATGTCCGTTGGAATAATCCAAACGACTCTTTCCTTATTTATGCTAGACACAAGAACACAGACAAAAAGGATTTCTCTGTGCTTTCTTCTTCTAGGAAAGGTCACTTGATGTGAAGACAAAAAGGCTCAGACCTTTTGGGACACTCTTCTCAACATGAAGTTCTCTTGGATCAAGCTGCCCATAAAAGCAAGTCTTCACCCATCTTCTTCAGTTGACGTTTTACCTGAAAAGAAATCCATATTCAAAGCTCTCATACTATTCACATTCTTTCTAGAATTAATTTCTTTGTTCTTAATATTAAGTGAAAAATCACAGTTGTGATCAAGCTTTATTAGAAGCAATTTAAACACTTGTATTTGTTATTACATTTGAATGTAAGAAAACCTTAAGAAGATCCAGTTAGGATCAGTAGTTCTTGAGAAGACTTTGAAAAATTGTTCTTAGTGCTTACTATTGTAATCAGTTGATTAAATAGTGGATTAAGTCCTTGATTGAGAAAGGCAAATCACTCTAGGAAGGGTGGACTGGAGTAGTTGAGTTCAACGAACCAGGATAAAAATACTTGAGTTTTTTATTTCTAAGTTTTTATCTTCATGCTTATTCAACCCCCCTTCTAAGTATTTTCTCACCTTCAGTTGGCATCAGAGCTCCGGTTCTGTGTGTGCTACCACTTCACAGTGACAATAAAGATCCAGTGAGAAAAACTTTGATATATATTTGGTTGTTACTATGGCTGAGAATACAATGTCTAACATTAACAACAAATATGAAGAAAGGGACATAATCAGCACTAAACCCCCTATGTTTGATGGGGAGAAATTTGATTATTGGAAAGACAGGATTGAAAGTTTTTTCCTTGGATATGATGCTGATTTATGGGATTTGGTCATAGATGGATATGCTCATCCCATTGATGGGAGTGGCAAGAAAGTAGATAGAAAATCTATGACAGATGCTCAAAAGAAAGAATTTAGAAATCACCACAAGGCCAAAACAATTTTGTTAAATGCAATATCTCATACTGAGTATGAAAAGATCACAAATAGAGAAACTACATTTGACATGTTTGAGTCCTTAAAGATGACTCATGAGGGAAACTCTCAAGTCAAGGAAACAAAGGCTCTGGCTCTAATCCAGAAGTATGAAGTCTTCAAGATGGAAGACTCTGAATTTGTTGAAGCTATGTTCTCCAGATTTCAAATACTTACAACTGGACTAAAGGTTCTGGATAAAGGATACTCTACTGCTGATCATGTGAAAAAGATCATCAGAAGTTTACCTACCAGATGGAGACCTATGGTGACTGCGCTGAAAATGGCTAAAGATCTGAATAAGATCTCCTTGGAGGAACTAATCAGTTCACTAAGAAGTCATGAAATTGAACTTGAGGAAGATGAACCTCAAAAGAAAGGTAAATCAGTTGCTTTAAAATCTAATAAATCTGCTAAAGCATTGCAGGTAATAGAGGAAAGCTCTGAAGAATCCTCATCTGAAGATGAAGATGAACTATCCATGCTGTCTAGAAGAATAAACAAACTCTGGAAGCATAAAGGAAAGAAGTTCAGAAACTTCAGGAAGCCTGACCAAAGAAAAGAATCTTCTGGACACAAAAGATCTGGCAAAAAGGAGGTTGTCTGTTATGAATGTAAAGAACCTGGACATTACAAAAATGAATGTCCAAAGGTGCTGAAAGACAAGCCTACAAGAAAATCTGATAAGAAGAAAAAGGTTCTAATGGCCACCTGGGATGATTCAGATACATCTGGATCTTAATCTGAGTCAGAAGAGGAATGTGCCAATGTAGCTTTGATGGCAGACATAGAAGATCAGGAGGAAGGAACTTCAGGATCTGAATCTGACTTTGAATCTGACTCTGACGCTGAAGAGGTAATGGCTAAACTCACTAAAGAAGAACTTATCAAAGTGTTATCAGAAGTTCTGAAGAGCTATAATAATATTAAGCTCAAATACAAGAAGCGTCAAAGCAATCTTGTATCTGAAAATAATATTCTCAAATCAGAAGTAGTTGAGCTAAATGAAAAGAACTTAAAATTGAAAAATGATTCTGAATTAGCTCAACAAAACTCTGATTCTGAAACTGAATCTGAATGCAAAAATATTTTGGAAAAATATGATTATAGCTTTCAGAAGTTTCTTGCTAAAAGCATAGACAGAAGCAAAATGGCTTCTATGATCTATGGAGTTAGCAGAAATAACAGAAAAGGAATTGGATATAAATCTTCCTCTGGAAAGGATTTAAATCCAAAACCTGTTGATAAAATTATCATCAAGAAGACTCCTTTATATTCCCACTTTAAATTTGGTCACTTGAATGATATTGAACAAACACGTTCTGAAAAGAATATTCATGTGTTTAAATCTAAGGCTAGTCAGAATAAACCTTATGTTGAAAAACAGAAGTTTAGACAAACCTTCAGAACAACTAACCCTAAAGGACCCAAGAAGATCTGGGTACCTAAAAGTAAAATAATTCCTGTTGCAGATGTTCTTAGCAGCAAGGTCAGGACGCCAATCATGGTACCTGGACTCTGGATGCTCGCGACACATGACAGGAGAAAGGTCTATGTTCCAAAGTCTGGAGCTTAGATCTGGAGGTGATGTGAAATTTGGAGGGAATCAGAAGGGCAAGATCATTGGATCTGGCACCATTGGAAATGGTAAACTTCCCTCTATTACTAATGTTTTACTTGTAGAAGGTTTAAAGCATAACTTATTGTCCATAAGTCAATTAAGTGACAATGGTTATGATATAACCTTTAATCAAAAATGTTGTAAAGCTATTAGTCAAAAGGATGGCTCTATCCTATTTAGTGGAAACAAGAAAAACAACATTTATAAAATAAATCTTTCAGAACTTAAAGTTCAGAATGTTAAATGCCTCTTGTCTGTTAATGAAGAGCAATGGGTCTGGCACAGAAGATTGGGGCATATTAATATGAGACGTATATCTCAGATTAATAAACTTAATCTTGTCAGAGGACTTCCTAATATGAAGTTCACCTCAGATGCTCTTTGTGAAGCATGCCAAAAAGGGAAGTTTTCAAAATCATCTTTTAAATCAAAAAATGTTGTTTTGTCTTCCAGACCACTAGAATTACTTCATATTGATCTATTTGGACCAGTGAAAACTGCATCCATCAGAGGCAAGAAGTATGGATTAGTCATTGTTGATGACTATAGTAGATGGACATGGGTAAAGTTCTTAAAACACAAGGATGAGTCACATTCTGTGTTCTTTGACTTTTGTAAACAAGTCCAGAATGAAAAAGATTTCAAAATTATAAAAGTCAGAAGTGATCATGGTGGTGAATTTGAAAATAAATATTTTGAAAAATATTTTAATGAAAATGACATTGCTCATGATTTTTCCTGTCCTAGAACTCCACAACAAAATGGAGTTGTAGAGAGGAAAAACAGAACTATGCAAGAAATGGCCAGAACCATGATCAATGAGACTAATCTGGCAAAACACTTTTGGGCAGAAGCAATCAACACAGCCTGTTACATTCAGAACAGAGTGTCTGTAAGACCTCTTCTGGAGAAGACTCCATATGAACTGTGGAAGAACAGAAAGCCAACATTTCATATTTTCGTCCTTTTGGATGTATTTTCTATATGTTAAATACTAAAGAAAATCTGAACAAGTTTGATTCCAAAGCACAGAAGTGTTTCATGCTTGGATATTCTGAATGCTCTAAAGGCTACAGGGTATACAACACTGAGACACAGATTGTAGAAGAATCTATTCATGTTAGATTTGTTGATAAGCTTGGCAGTAAAAAGCCAAAGCAGTCTGAAAACTCTGCAGATAGAGAAGTAGTCTTCACAGACTCTGAAGGCTCAGAGGCAGACAAAGCTCAAGTGAAGGAACCAGAAGTAACACCAGATGCAATTCCTTTAACTTCTCAGATGAACAATTTAAACATTTCTGAAGAATAAACTGTTAGAGGATCATCTTCCAGAATCAAAGCTTCTCATCCAAAGAATGTTATTATTGGAAAGAAGGATGATCCTATCAGAACAAGATCCTTTCTTAGATCATCTGAAGCATCATTATTTGGACTGGTGTCAGTAATTGAACCAACTTCTATAGATGAAGCTCTACAAGACAATGATTGGATTATTGCCATGCAAGAAGAGCTAAATCAATTCACCAGAAATGATGTGTGGGATTTAGTTCAAAGACCAAAAGGATTCAATATAATTGGAACTAAATGGGTCTTCAGAAATAAGCTTAATGAGAAAGGAGATGTTGAAAGAAATAAGGCAAGGTTTGTTGCTCAAGGGTACAGTCAACAAGAAGGTATTGATTATACTGAAACTTATGCTCCAGTGGCAAGGTTAGAATCTATACGCCTTCTTATTTCATTTGCTGCACAAAATAACATCGCTCTGTATCAGATGGATGTTAAAAGTGCCTTTCTAAATGGTATTATAGAAGAAGAAGTTTATGTCCACCAGCCTCTTGGTCTTGAGAGTGAAAAATTTCCAGATCATGTTTTCAAACTAAAGAAATCTCTGTATGGTTTAAAACAAGCTCCCAGAGCTTGGTATGAGAGGTTGAGCAATTTTCTTCTGGAGAAAAATTTCATCAGAGGCAAAGTGGACACAACACTATTTTGTAAATCATTTAAGAAAGATCTTCTAATTTGTCAAATATATGTGGATGATATCATATTTGGATCTACCAATACTATGCCGGGGAAGGAGTTTGCTCAATGTATGCAGGCAGAATTTGAAATGAGCATGGTGGGAGAACTGAGATTCTTTCTGGGAATTCAAGTCAACCAAACTCCAGAGTGCACTTACATACATCAGACCAAATATGTTAAAGAACTTCTGAAGAAATTTAACATAACTGATAGTAAGCTGGCAAAGACTCCCATGCATCCAACCAGTTCACTAGGCAAGGAAGAGGTAAGTAAGAAAGTAGATCAGAAACTCTACAGAGGTATGATAAGATCTCTTCTTTACTTAACTGCTTCTAGACCTGACATATTGTTCAGTGTATGCTTGTGTGCTAGATTCCAATCAGATCCTAGAGAATCACACTTGACAGCTGTCAAGAGGATTCTAAGGTATCTGAAAGGTACTTCTAATGTGGGTTTGTGTTACAGAAAATCTGATGATTTCAAATTAGTTGGATTCTGTGATGCTGACTACGCTGGAGACAGAGTGGAAAGGAAAAGTACTTCTGGAAGTTGTCAATTTCTAGGAAGAAATTTAATCTCTTGGTACACCAAGAAGCAACCCACAATTACACTATCAACCACAGAGGCAGAATATATTGCTGCTGCTGGATGTAGCACGCAGATGCTCTGGATGAAAAGTCAGCTAGAAGACTATCATATATTTGAAAGTAACATTTCTATATTCTGTGATAATACTTCTGCTATATGTTTGTCTAAAAACCCCATTTTACACTCTAAGGCAAAACATATAGAAATTAAGCATCATTTCATCAGAGACTATATTCATAAGGGAATTATAAATTTAGCCTTTGTTGATACAGATCATCAATGGGAAGATATTTTCACAAAACCCCTTGTTGAAGATAGATTCAAATTTATTCTGAAAAATATTGGTATGGATTTTTGTCCAGAATAATATTTGTCAGAAGCAAATTTTACAGATGCAAAAATGTTTAATGCTCTGAAGTATTTCTTTTGATTACTTATTCATTTCCTTTAATTATCTTTTTTTTGTGTGAAACTCTGAACTAACAATACTCAGAGGATATGAATGTTGGTTAACGTTTCATTTCTCAAGAGAATTCAGAAGCACATGCAAGCAAACACGTGTCACTCTGAATCTGCAAAGGTGGCGTGTACACTACTGAAGAGACGTTTGAGGTGAAGTTTGAATAGCGAAAATCTTGATTTTCCCCCCAAATTGTCAGAATCAATTAATGCTTGAAATGATTTTTATTCCTTTTCATTAAATGCTTTGTGTGAACGTGCTTTTATCTGACTGTTTGTATGCCTAAGTGTTTACTATAAATATCACACTTCTCACCACTTTCACACTTTTCACATCTAAATCGTTTATGCATTTCTGTCTTCTTTTCTCTCTTTACAAAAACCCTAAGCGTCTGACAAACTCATCTTCAATGGCAACTTCATCATCCACTGATGCACAGTTTCAATCAACCATGACTGCAGTTACATCTGCAAATATGGGTGTGACTCCATATACGACACCAAAGAGAACCTTGTTAACACCTGTTGACAAACTGGAAGTTCTCTATGAATCAATGGTGGAATTTGATTCACTGGCTGAAAATGGATTTGAGTTTCGCTCCATAATTGATGCTCAAGGATGGGTGAAATACTTTGACAGACTTTTTGGACCAGTCTACCCCCTTCTGGTGAAAGAATTCTGGATCCATGCTGCTGTATACCCTAAGTTTATCTTGTCTTCTGTTCTGGGTAAAGAGATAATCATCACAGAAGATCTGATCAGGAAACTCATTGGATATGAGGAAACAGATGAAGTATCTCATCTGCCAGCTGGGCGTGTAGATATGGATGAAGTATATGAGGAAGTGATGACTGCTGGACAGGCTTCTAATAAGTTCAAAGATCTGAAGCCTGACTACAAGATCTGGGCAAAGATTTTCATGGGATGCATTCATCATAGAAAGTCTACAAACTCTCCAGACTATGTAAACAATGAACAGCTCTACTTTATGTATTGCTTAAGTCAGAGCACCAAGGTAGATCTTCCCTATATTCCGTTTATGCACTTATGGAATCATATAAATGCCTCCAGAGAATTTGTGAAAGAAAAAGGTCAGAAGATCAGAACTTGGATTCCCTTTGGAAGGTTAATCTCAGATTTTCTGACAGAAAATGGACTTGTAACTGCTCTATATGCTGCTGGAGTCACAGATGAACTTGAATTCATTCTTGGAAAACCTCTGAATACAAAGAGTCTTCAGAGACTAAAAATAGTAGAAGAACTCACAACAGCACCCAAGAAGCTGAATATCACTGAACTTAGTCTGAAGAGAATCCCAGTAGATGACTACCCTCTGTTCTTTGCTGAAGAACCAAGAGAAATTATAGTGAGTTATATTGATGCTTGCAAGGCAGATGGAACGCCCATTCCTGTAGATATTCTGAAGAGAGCAAGGGAACCATTGCCTGTTGTAGGAGAAGAGATCCCAAGAAAAAGAAGTCAATCAGAAGCAGAAGCTGCACCTGTTTAGAAGAAGCCCAAGGTTGCTGAGAAGCCTCAGAAGCTAATCAAGAGGAAAGCATCTGGAGACACTCCTTATGTTCTTGCAAAACGTATCAAGATTAAAGGTAACAAATCTTCTGTATCTTCTGTAAATAATATTGTTGTAAATGATTCAACACTTAAGTCTATTCCAAAACCACCTTCTACCCAAAAACAATCTGTTCCTGCTCCACCTCATACATCTGTTCCATCCCCACAAAAATCATTTAATCCTGCTTCCATCTCACCTATAAAACCTTCTACTACACAATCATCTGTACCAAAACCAACAACAACAAAACCACATAATCAGACTCCTCAACCAGAAATACCAACAAAACAATCTGCACCACAACAACAACAATCTGAACAACAAAAAGAAAAACCATCTGAACAACAACAACAACCACAAGAAAAGAAATATGTATCACAACAGACACAACAACTAGAAAAACCACCATCAAACACATCTAAACCCATTGCATCTGTTCCAGTTACCTCTGAACCAATAAAAGTTACATCTGATCCACCCACATCAGAACCACCTACATCAGAAACAGCGAACCCATATGAAACCCATATTCCTGAGACAGAGGTTCTAAATGTTACACCTCTCAAAACTGTTTTTGAAGTGTCCTCTACCTCTTACACTCCAACCTCATCATCCAATTCCTCAGAATCTGATATTCACCCAGATTTTCTGGTATCCCCCTCTCACAGAGATTCTGAAGTAAACCAACCAGAACCCCCTGTTTCTTCTGAAGTTATTATTCCAGATCCTATTCCAACACCTAAACCATCCTCTAAAATTACCATTCCCAATCCTACCCCTGCACCCAAGCCAAGAACATCTGAGCATGTACCTTCTGCTTCGTGCAAACTATCTTCCTCTAACAATCTTCCTTCTGGTTTCACCATGAAAAACTTCTACACCAGAATTGAACCATCTGAAACCATCACTCCTCTCAAACCCAAACTTACCATCATTCTACCATCTGTGCTTCAAGCCTATATTAAAACAATGTCAGCAGTACCTTCATCAGATCCAAAACCATACTCTGCTATATCTGCTAAATCTGATATACCTGTTTCATCTGATAAACCTGCTATTTCTGATAAACCTGCTAAATCTGCTTTCAAACCTTACTCTGATAAACCATTTGATGTGGTTTCCTATAAAACAAAAGCAAAACCAAATCTGATGAATGCTTTAAACAGATCCAAACCTGACAAATCCTCTGAAATTCCATTCATACCCTACTACCCTCCTCCTCTGATCTCCATTCATAAATCCATATTTCCACCTACTCCCCAACCCAAGCCAATAACCTTGGAAACTCTGTTACACCCCAGACCTAGACTAAATGTTGATCATTTATTTACATGTTTTTTGCAAGAAATACAGATGTATTTAGGTTCTGTATAGAGGAACTGTTCATCAACAGTGGATGCAAAGGAATCTGATGCCATTTGGAATGGCTTCATAAATAGATTCAACAATGTAGCATCAAATCTGAAGAACGTATGTTCTGATGATGCGAAGCTCAGATTTGCTGAAGCTGCAAGAAGTCTGTTCTGGACTGTTAAGAGATCTGGACCACTGCTTCTTACAGACGCTCCTTCATCATCAGAAGAGAATACTGAATCTGCATCTAAAGACAACTCTCTGGCCATGACTCTGATAGAACATCCTTCTGGCTCTACTGCTCCTTGCTCCAAAGCCCCTATGGAAATTGACTCTGTTCAAGCTTCAGAAATTGTTCCACCTTCTTCATCTGAGATCAAGAAAGAACATCCAGATCTTGAGGATAAGATTGCAGTTCTGGAAGCTGGTCAATCAGAAATCAAGTTATGGATGGCTAAATAAGATAAGAAGTCTGAAGACATGACTCAGTGGATGTCCCAACAAGATAAGAAGAATGAAACAATGGCTAAGTGGATGACAAAACAAGAACAATCCTCTTCTGAGATCACAGATCTGTTGAAGATGCTTTTGTCAAAACACTCTTAGTTTTTTCTTATTCTTTTTCTGATGTTTGCTTCTTATGTTTGCATATGTATTTTGAATATCTTCTGATGTGTGTACTCTTGCTCTGAATTGAATGAATGAATGTTTCAAAGTTTTCTCCACATGATTTATCTCATTTACTGTTTCCTTTTATTTGTCTTTTCAACGTTATTACTTTTTGCTTATGACAAAAAAGGGGGAGAAAATATAGATCTGAACTGTTTAATTAAACTTCACCAGAATGAAACTTCAGACATATCATTTTTATCTAACATAAAATCTGAGTATTTTAGAACATTTGATAAGTACATTCTGTAAAAGAAACTCTGAGACTCTCAGATCATTTGACAATTATCAGACTCAGACTCTGAAATATGCAAGACACTCTGACTCTCAAATGTTAAAGAACAATCAAGCTCTAACTCTGAAAATTACTCAAGACAAAAGGAAAGTTTCTATTCCTTACTTATATTTAATTCAAAGGGAGATTCATCATCTCAAGGGGAGTTATAATTATTCTATTTTCAATTAAACAAAATTTCTGATGTTTTTGTCATCATCAAAAAGGGGGAGATTGTTAGAACACAGATTGGTTCTTAATAATATCTCTATGTTTTGATGATAACTATTATGAAATTTTGTAATTAAGAATTATATACTCTAAAATTTGCTTAAGAGTTTTTACTGCAGATAGTAAAGTAATTATCACTCCAGAAGCAAATCAGAACTGAACATAAGAAATATGCTAGACTCTAAAGCACTAGATGCATCCATTAGAAGATTTTGAATGCTGCCAACAGAAGATTCTGAGCGTAGCCTCCATAAGGATCTGAAGCAGAGCCTCTAGAAGGATCTGAAGCAGAAGCTCCAGAAGAATCTGAAGCAAGTCAGAAGCATCTGAACCAAAGAAGAATTCTGTATGAAGAGTTTTCAAGGCATAGTTACTACAGAAGATTATGAAAGTACTAAAGCTGCCAGTACTGAGGATCTGACTCAAGTATGCTCTGAACGTATACACGCTAAAAGCACACCTGCTGCAAAGACTCTGATTCAGCAAAACTCTGATCAACATCAGAAGGATCTGATCAAATTAGACTCTGATGATTCTTGCTGAAAATTGATGAAGAAGAATTCAAAGATTATGTCCGTTGGAATAATCCAAACGACTCTTTCCTTATTTATGCTAGACACAAGAACACAGACAAAAAGGATTTCTCTGTGCTTTCTTCTTCTAGGAAAGGTCACTTGATGTGAAGACAAAAAGGCTCAGACCTTTTGGGACACTCTTCTCAACGTGAAGTTCTCTTGGATCAAACAACCCATAAAAGTAAGTCTTTACCCATCTTCTTCAGTTGACGTTTTACCTGAAAAGAAATCAATATTCAAAGCTCTCATACTATTCACATTCTTTCTATAATTAATTTCTTTGTTCTTAATATTAAGTGAAAAATCACAGTTGTGATAAAGCTTTATTAGAAGCAATTTAAACACTTGTATTTGTTATTACATTTGATTGTAAGAAAACCTTAAGAAGATCCAGTTAGGATCAGTAGTTCTTGAGAAGAATTTGAACAGTTGTTCTTAGTGCTTACTATTGTAATCACTTGATTAAATAGTGGATTAAGTCCTTGATTGAGAAAGGAAAATCACTCTAGGAAGGGTGGACTGGAGTAGTTGAGTTCAACGAACCAGGATAAAAATACTTGAGTTTTTTATTTCTAAGTTTTTATCTTCATACTTATTCAACCCCCCTTTTAAGTATTTTCTCAGCTTCAGGAAGTGCTCCTAACAGTTCTAAGACGTATGGGAGCGGTTTTATGAAGAAAAAAGAGCAAGATGTAAATGTTGTACAACAAGGGAAATTCAGAAAAAGATATTCATCTCCACGTCAGGTTGCTGCGATATCACCTGTATTCAACACTCTAGCTTATCAACCACAACCACAGTATCAACAAAGTCCACAATCTCTTCAATAGAATCAGTCATTCAACAGTCAGGGCCGCGTATACAGAAAAGTGAACTTTGATCCCTTTCCTATAAAGTATGTTGATTTTTTCCCAGCATTGATCCAAAAAGGTCATATTCAAACAAGAGCTCCACCCGAGGTTCCCAAGAACCCCCCTCCGTCATATAGAGAGGGCAGATTTTGTCCTTACCATCAGGGAGCTCCTGTTCATGATATTGGGAGCTGTTTCGGTATGAAAGTAGACGTCTATAGACTCATTAGGCGCGGGATCCTATTATTTAAGGATTCCAATCCTAATGTGCAGGATAATCCTTTACCTTAGCATGGTTCGTCCTCCGCGAAAATGATCCAAGGTTATTTGGGGATCTCATATCAATATAGTGTCCGAGGATCAATATGAAGGCTACATATCAGACGATTCTGAAAACCCCTATATTCCTTACAAAGACTGAATAAAATCTTAAAAAGGGCTCATCAGAGCAGTTCATTTTGTGTTGCTTATGTGTATTTCATTTCTTTGATTAAAAGCATATTTGGCATGTAAGAACTTGTTATTTTTAATAATTAATGCAGTAAAATGTTTGTCTTGAAGAAACCCATTCTTGGTCACTCATAATTTTTTTATATACGATTTATAAAGCTATTTAACCCAATTTCTTCTCACTGTGATGAAGAGTTGGATGGAGGATGACGAAGTAAAATGCAGGATCTCTCATTGTATGCTTTTGAATAAAAACCCTACTGATGATGTAAGGCATTGTTTCAAATCTTCTAAACACCAGAAATATTTAACCTTTCAAGCCTTGACAAAGGATTCTTTTTCCCAAATCCAAAACCTCATTTTTTTTAACCTGGGGCAAGGTAATTTACAAATAGAACTTTCAAAAATGAATGAACATCTTTTGGGTGGGCACAAATGTACTTTGACTCTTATTCCCTTGTTTTACAACTCGGAAACTAAAACCAGATACAACCATTCAAAGTCCTAATTGAAGTAAGGTTGAGTCCAAAAGCATACTCGATGAGCTATCGTTTCCTAACTCCTATGAGCCATGCTCAATTTTCATTGGATTTATAAAAAATTAATTTATATCCTAACTAGTGATTTCGGTCACAAGTTATTGTGATATCTCTTTTCAAACCTTCAAGACAAACGCGTGTTGCATTAACAGTTTCGAAATTAACACTTCTGACTTGCTAAATTTGCTTGATATCTTAGAAAGATTATGTGAAGACATCACTGATTAAAATTTGAAGACTTTGCTGACCTGGGGCAAGTTATTTTCCAAGTGGTTTGATCCGTATAAGTTTGGGTTCACCTAAATACCGTCAATCAGGGGCAGTTACGTCGAGATTCGACGAATCTCTAAAAGAGTTTGAAGACATTGAAGCATTTCAGACGCCATGTCTTCTGTAAAATCCTCTTGAGGACGACTTTTTATTATGAACCATGTGACTTGGGGCATCTGAGAATTGATATTGTTGTACAATACTTTTTGTTCAGAATGGCGACTACCATTATGCAGCTCATCAATATTTCATCATAACTCTCCGATGAATCTTTTCAATGCGTAAAATGAAATCCCAGCGAACCTTCGTAAACTTCACGTTTCCAATGAAGTGGATGCTACTTTGTTCTCCAGCGGATATTTATCAACGTCGTTCTTCCTCAGCGAGGCGGATGTTTATTTCATCCCCATTGAAGTTTCGACTCCAACATATTCATCAGCTTTGTTAACTCAGGTCTCCCCATTGAATGGATATTTATTTTATCCATGAAGTTCCTACAATCATGCGATGGATTCATTTCCAGTAGATCCTTATTCTCACCTTCAACAAGAAAACTGATCGGTGGAGTTTACTTGTGTTTTTCAAACTGTGTTTGTCGTTGGTTTTGCACTGTTTTTATCCGTTTTCGAATCTTTGATTTATGTTGTCTTAGTTATTTGCAGTCGTTTTTGTGTAAGTCTTATTTTGAGGTTTGTATTACTTTTGCCGCTGGTGCGTTTGATTTGGTCGCTTTTAGTGTGTTTTTGGCAGGGATTGGTGGCCCGACATCCGTACCGTTTCGGAGGCAAAGAAAAGCCGAAAAAGTGGAAATCAGAGGCCTGACACGGGTACCCGTGTTGCACAACACGGCCCGTGTCAGGAAGGACACGGTTAGAAGGGCACGGCCAAGATGAGAAGAGGAAAATGGAAAACAGAAGAGCAACACGGGTGCCCGTGTCATACAACACGGCCCGTGTTGCAGCCCCGGAAGATGAAAAATGCGCCTCTTGATGCAGCAGCCTGACACGGCCACCCGTGTCCCATGACACGGCCCGTGTCAGGGCCACTGATAGCGAATTTGTCGTTTTTCTGATTTTTGTGCTATCAGATCTGTTTCGAAGGGCATTTTAGACATTTTGTGATGTAATTTGAATTTAGATATATTAGCCGCTTTTTGGCTAAGACTTGACACTTTTGGATTGGAAGAGAATTGACAAAAATGAAGAAGGAGATTTCCGGAGAAGGAAGGATCGATCAAAAGCGGAAGCAATTGATGATCCAAGTGAACCAATTTCAATTGTAATGATCTTTTCCCTTTTATTTCTAAGTGCATTTGTTTTGATTAAGAACATGAGTGGCTAAAACCCCATTGGTTAGGGGGTGGTCCTAAATTGCGATGTATTAACATTTGTTTGGATTATTCTATGAGAGTTATTTTTATTCACCTTGTATCTTTTATTTTGCAACGATCTTAGTGCTTATTCGTATTGGAAAATAGAATTTGATTTACGATTAGGTTTTGGTCTGGAAAGTCAACCTAATGCTTTTGCAAAATAACATTACGGTAGATATTGCTTAGGAATGGGGATATCCTGTAACACGTGTTTTATGTCAGAGCTATTGCTTGATGCTTTTCATGAGCACTGAGGAATTAGTGTGCATGAAATTCATCAAAGGGTTTTTCATTAAGGAATTAAGGAAAACTGATTTTGAAAACTGATGTATTAAGGTTAAAAACAATTATCTCAGAATAATCCTACATGGTCTTTACTCGCAATTTGTCCACTTCCCTAACATTGTTCTTAGATTAATCTAAAAGTCATTATTTACTCGCTTTGATACTTTGCTACCAAACAACCCCCAAGGCATTTTTGTTCCTTTGAATACTAAAACTCCTGTTAATTACTACGCAGTCTTCGAGATCGATACTTGGGACTTTTCCCCTTATTACTACAATCGGTAAAAATAGTACACTTGCTATTTTCCCGATCAAGTTTTTGGCGCCGTTGCCGGGGACTGCCAAATTAACGTTGTTTTTAGGATCCAAAAGAAATTTTGTTGCTCTGCGACTAAATTTTTTATTATTCGCTGCATTCTCTCTGTGGTTGTATTATCTAATGTTTGTCTAATTGTGTATGCGAGGTTAGGCCTCAGCTAAATATTCTTTTGATACAGAACCAGAACGAGCATTACACGAAAGACGGAGAAAAGCTAAAGTTAAAAGACTGGCAGAAATAGAGGAAATTATATCTGTGCATAGTGACTCCGAAGCAGAGAGAGAGACAACACCTGAGACTATTCAAATGGATGGGAATCCACCTCAGCCTGAAAGACTGTTAGGAGACTATGGAGGGGCCAATGCTCAACCAAACCGGACGACCATTGTGAATCAACCGGTGAATGTTGCATATTTTCAGCTACACCCTTCCACCATCCGCCAGTTGGAGAGCAAGCCGTTCGCTGGAAGAATCAACGAAGATGCAAACAAGCATCTTCAGAGATTCCTTACAACTACCACATCTTTGAAGATAGAAGGTCATTCCGAAGAGGCCAAGAGATTGGTCATGTTCCCGTTCACACTCACTGATGATGCGGAAGAATGGTTTTACTCGCTTCCAGCTGGGAGTATCACAACATGAAAAGAAATGGAAACTGCGTTCCTTAATGAGTATTTCCCTGCTTCAGTGTTTATCCGAAAAAGATATGACGTTGTCAACATCAAGCAAAAAGAAGGAGAATCTTTAGGGGATGCATATAAGCGGTTTAAGAGGTGTCTGATGGCATGTCCTACTCATAACATGGACGCCACCAAGCAGATGCAGAATTTTGTGAATGGATTACGACTCAAAACAAAACAGCTTATTGACACAGCGGCCGGTGGCTCAACCAACTTCTCAACAGCCACTGGTATCAAAAGGATCATAAAAGCAATTGCAGCCAACGAGCATCTTGAGTTGTATGATCGCACTGTGAATCAACCGGAGGGTAAGATTGATTTGAAGCTGGCTGAGCAGGTCTTTAAAATGGAGGACCAAATTACCACCGAGGTAGAGAGAAGGTTAAAGAAGATGAATATTGGAACTCAGACAGTGGCCCAAGTTGAACCAATTTAAGCACCACCTTGTGAAATATGCGGTGGACCGCACTTTACCGTGCATTGTGTAGCAACTGAAGAGCAGGTGGAACAGATTAATATGTTGAGGCAGAACAATCCTTATGCCAACACATATAATCCGGGTTGGAAAAATCACCCCAATTTTTCATGGAAAGATCAGCAAGGAAATGTCAAAAACCGGTTCAAGGCCAACAACCGTATCAACCTCAGCAGCAACAATACCAACAGCCACCGTACCAACCTCAATATCAACAACCGCAACAACAAGCTCCTAGGAAAGCTGATTGGGAGGTCGCCATTGAGAAAATGGCTGCCCAAAGTTCTCAATTTAAAGAAGAGACAAGGAGCAACTTAAGGAATACTGGTGCATCCATTTAAAATCTGGAAGTACAGATGAGTCAAATTGCTCAACAACTACCGAGTTCGCAAGCGCCGGGTACACTTCCAAGTGCTACAGTACCAAATCCGAAAGATCACCACCAAGTTAAGGCGGTAGTAACAAGAAGTGGAAAATCCAAGGAAGTGGAGGAAGAGGAAACTGAGCTAAATGATCATGTGATTGAAGTGGAACTGGAATTAAAAGAAAATGACGTGGTTGAAGAAGAAATGGCAACACCAGCACCGGTAGCTAAAGAAAAAGTTGTAGAACTGAAACCGGTGATCAAGCTACCTTATCCATCAAGAAATAAAAAGAAGGGACAACAAGAGAAGAATTTCGAGAAGTTCCTTGAATTGTTTAAAAAGTTAGAGCTGAACATTCCATTGTTGGAGGCACTCGAACAAATGCCCACCTATGCTAAATTCATGAAGGACATCATCGCTAAGAAGCGGACTAGTGAGTCCGAACCTGTTATTCTAACTGAAACTTGTAGTGCTATTTTGCAGGGTCTGAAGATTCCGGTGAAGAAGAAAGACAGTGGAGCTGTTACTATTCCATGCACTATTGGTGATAGGTCATTTAAGAGAGCTATAATCGATTTGGGAACAAGTATTAGTCTCATGGCATTGTCCATTTACAAAAAGTTGGGTATTGGTGCTGTTCAAGACACTCGGATGACTCTCCAATTTGCGGATCATTCAGTTAAGCGGCCTTATGGAGTGGTTCAAGATGTTCTGGTTAAGGTAGACAAATTTGTGTTTCCGGTTGATTTTGTGATACTTGAGATGCCGGAAGATGAAGAAATTCCTTAAATTTTGGGCCGACCATTCTTGGAAACCGGGAGAGTCATGATAGATATGGAAGGGGGTACCCTTACCTTGAAGGTTTATGACGAGGAGTTAAAAATTGATGTTCGGAATACCATGAAGCATAAACAGGATTTTGGCACGAGTAGCAACATACAAGTGCTAGAATAAGTTGTAGAGAGTGAACATTTGGAGAGTGTGACCCAACTGCCCCTTGAGAGAGTGTTAAGCCTGTCAATTTTTAAAGAAGATAAAGAAGTGGATGAGAATGACATGGAAGTGGTTGAAATGTTGGAGACTCAACAATTTCAAAGAGGATCCCGACCACGCCGATGGGAAGACTTAAGGCAACCTATAGAGTTGGAAGGAAATGAAGAAAAGCCTAAAGGTTCAGAATTGAAACAACTGCCTGAGAATCTCAAATATGTATTTCTCGACACTGAAGAAAAATGTCCCGCTATTATTAGCTCTAGTTTGAAAAATGTCCAAGAGGAAACGTTGATTGGAGTTTTAAAAAGATTTAAGAGTGCTATCGGGTGGAAAATTGAAGACCTCAAGGGTATAAGTCCTACAGTTTGCATGCACAAAATTCTTATGGAAGAAGATCAAAAACCGGTCGTGCAGCCCCAAAGGAGACTGAACCCCGTTATGAAGGAGGTAGTAAGAAAGGAAGTCGTGAAGTTGTTGGATGCGGGAATTATCTATCCTATATCAGACAGTTCATGGGTGAGCCCTGTGCACGTGGTGTCCAAGAAAGGAGGTACAACTGTGGTGACCAATGAAAAGAATAAATTGATTCCTACGCGTACGGTCACTGGTTGGAGGGTGTATATTGATTATAGGAGACTTAATTTAGCCACGAGAAAAGATCACTTTCCGTTGCCATTCATTGACCAGATGTTAGAGAGATTAGCTGGGCATGACTACTATTATTTTCTGGATGGGTACTCCAGTTACAACCAAATTGCGGTTGCGCCGGAGGATCAAGAGAAGACGACTTTCACATGCCCGTATGGGATTTTTGCTTACAGGAGGATGCCATTCGGGTTATGTAATGCCCCAACGACATTTCAAAGATGCATGACTTCTATTTTTGCTGATATGCTTGAGAAGCATATGGAAGTCTTTATGGATGACTTTTCTGTTTTTGGTTCATCGTTTGATGATTGTTTGACTAACCTTTCACTTGTTTTGTAGAGATGTCAGGAAAGTAACTTGATCCTAAATTGGGAGAAATGCCATTTTATAGTACGCGAGGGCATTGTCCTTGGTCACAAAATCTCACACAAGGGGATCGAAGTCGATCAAGCAAAAGTGGAGGTGATATCTAAGTTACCACCACCTGTGAACGAGAAAGGTATCTGAAGTTTCTTAGGCCACGCGGGTTTCTACCGTAGGTTTATAAGAGATTTCTCCAAGATAGCTAAACCGTTGACTTCCTTGTTAGTCAAGGATAAAGCTTTTGTGTTCAATGAGGAGTGTGATGACGCGTTCGAAAACCTGAAAAATAAGTTAGTGTCAGCACCGATTGTGATTGCCCCTGATTGGTCTCTACCGTTTGAGATCATGTGTGATGCCAGTGACATAGCCGTGGGGGCTGTGTTGGGGCAGCGGAGAGAGAAGCTGTTGCATGTTATTTACTATGCTAGTCACGTTTTGAACCCTACACAGATGAATTACGCAACTACCGAGAAGGAGTTGTTAGCTGTGGTGTACACCTTTAACAAATTTAGGCAATATCTATTGGGTTCCAAAGTGATTGTTTATACTGACCATGCTGCCTTAAAATATCTTTTTGCTAAGCAGGAATCAAAGCCCAGGCTCCTGAGATGGATCCTACTTCTCCAAGAATTTGATGTGGAGATTCGTGATAAGAGAGGGTGTGAAAACACTATAGCTGATCACCTCTCACGGATGTCTCCGATTGAAGAAAACGAGGACAAGCGCCCGATAAAGGATGAGTTTGCTGATGAACACATCTTAGTTATTAATTGTGTTCCGTGGTTTGCTGATTATGCAAATTATTTGGTCGGGGGTATAATACCCGACGACTTTGATTCTAACAAGAAAAAAAAGTTTATTCATGACTGCAGGTTTTACTTATGGGATGACCCGTTTCTTTACAAAAGAGGGGTGGATGGACTGGTCAGAAGATGTGTTCCTGAAAATGAGCAGAGGAAGGTGCTCGAAGCATGTCATAATTCAGATTATGGAGGGCATTTCAGTGGTGACTGCACCGCGGCCAAAGTCCTCCAATCGGGGTTATATTGGCCGTCTTTGTTCAAGGATGCCCAGGAAGTAGTGAAGGAATGCGAAAGATGTCAACACACTGGAAATATCTCCAAAAGAAACCAGATGCCGCAAAATTCCATGTTGGAAGTAGAATTGTTTGATGTTTGGGGGATTGACTTTATGGGGCCATTTCCATCATCCTTTGGAAAAAACTATATACTGGTGGCAGTTGACTATGTTTCGAAGTGGGTAGAAGCAGTAGCACTACCAACTAATGATGCGAAGGTAGTGGTCAGGTTCCTGAAGGAGAACATATTTTCTCGGTTTGGAGTACCGAGGGCTCTTATAAGTGATGAAGGAACTCACTTCCTGAATCATCTCATGGAAAGGTTACTCCTTAAGTATAATGTGAAGCACAAAATAGCTACCCCTTACCATCCTCAAACCAATGGGCAAGTTGAGGTGTCGAATAGACAACTCAAACAAATACTAGAGAAGACAGTGCGTGCCTCCCGTAAGGATTGGGCAGTAAAGCTGGATGATGCTCTTTGGGCGTACCGCACTGCGTACAAAACACCCATCGGTATGTCCCCTTACCAACTAGTCTATGGTAAAGCTTGCCATCTGCCTCTAGAGTTGGAACACAAGGCGTTATGGGCATCAAAAGTCCTCAACCTAGACCTCACCAAAGCAGGAGAGTCTAGGACTCTCCAACTTCATGAGCTAGAGGAATTCCGGAATCGGGCGTATGAGAATGCCAAAATTTACAAAGATCAAACAAAGAAATGGCATGATCGAATAATTCAGAAGAAGGAATTTTGGGAAGGACAGTTAGTGCTATTGTACAACTCCCGGCTGAAAATCTTTCCGGGAAAGCTTAAATCAAAATGGTCAGGACCGTTTATCGTACATAAGGTGATTCCGCACGGAGTAATAGAGCTGAAAAATCAAGCAAACGGAGACATTTTTAAAGTCAACGGTCAGCGATTGAAACCTTACTACGAGGGACAGCAGAAGGATCGAAATGATGTCATTCATCTCACAGGATAAGATGAAGGACCGTCGAGCTATGCGACGTAAAACGAAGAGCTTCGTGGGAGGCAACCCACACATTTTATACTAACGTTTTCATTTTGTTTCTTGTTTTGACAAGTTCTGGTTGACTCGCAGTTCATCGGTGAAAGAAGGTTGTTGGAAACCAGAAGAGGGCAAAAAATTTGAAAATCAATACCCTGACACGGGTGGCCGTGTTGCACAACACGGTCCGTGTCAGGGTGAAACAAAAACTGGGCCAAAATGTGTGAATTCAGTGGCGTGACACGGGTGCCCGTGTCGTGTGACACGTCCCGTGTCACAGAGATCAGTTGAATTACAAGTAATTAAGCTACAGGGGGCGCAACACGGGTGCCCGTGTTGTGTGACACGGCCCGTGTTGCAAGGCGCGCAGTGAAAAATTTATTTTTACCCATGTGGGGCCCACCTCTTTACATCCCACTTATCTCTTATAACCCATCATTTACCTCATTTTACCTTATCACATTCATCTCCTACCTTCTTCCCCCTCACAAAACCTAAAACCCCA
This sequence comes from Lathyrus sativus, assembly GCA_963859935.3. Lineage (NCBI taxonomy): Eukaryota > Viridiplantae > Streptophyta > Magnoliopsida > Fabales > Fabaceae > Lathyrus > Lathyrus sativus. The sequence continues at coordinate 230,439,571 of OZ012741.1, forward strand.
TTGCCTCCTCTCCGCAAAAGCTTCAATTTCCACAACACCCACTCATAAAAAACACTTCCTCTCTTCACAAAAAACGTTCCCCTCATCCTTGTGGTCAATTCTACGGTGACGTTTTTCTGTAACGGTAACTTCAAATTTTCTGTGTTTTTTTTTTTGTTGTTTTGCTGGATAAAGCATGTCGCCTCGTAGAGACACCGGTAAAGCTGTGGCCGAAATTTTGCGCCCTAGAAAAAGAGCACACCGAATGGCGAATCCTCATAACATACTATTTGAAGAGCCGACACACTAGAGGAAGTATTCAAGCATGGTAAAACGTAAGATTATTCTGACCAGGTATATCTACAACAATACGCTTGATAATTTAGGGCTGAGAATAGAAGTACATAGAATGTTTCACATTCTCGGTATGTTGGAATTTATGCAATTCGAAGCACCGACTTATGAGCGCATAACTCTTAAATTTCTGAGTACTTTAGAATTTCATCTCAAGCATCGATGGACAGGTACGGAGGAGGAATACTATGGTACGCTGAAATTTCGTCTGTTCGATACCGATCACAGTCTGACGGTAGCAGAATTGGGAGATATTCTGAAGCTCCCCAGTTTTGGACCCGGAGCGCCTCCGGGTAATTTCAGTGCAGGTGACTTTTGGAAGGCCATTACAGGTAAAACTGATTATATCGCGAAAGCGGCAAAAGTCTCTTGCATTCATAACCCGTGTTTCAGGTATGCGCAAAAAGGGCTGGCATACACACTTTTTGGCAGGGGTGACAACACGGGAGTGGCGACTCAGAGGGAGCTGTACTTTTTGTATGGCATGGCGAATCAAGAGCTGATGCCTTTGCAGTTGACCATGTGAAGCGGGTTGCGAACGCGCCTTCAGGCGAAATAAGTGTCGGCGGGATGATAACTCAAATCGCCAATCACTTTGGTCACGATCCTCTCCTGATGGAGGAACCCATGGTCGCAGGTAACACAAAGATAGACCTAGCCACCCTCACCGCCCAAGGTATGATTCAAGTCTTTGATACTTACTACTCCTTGGTAAGCCAAAACAGTCATCTCCTAGCTTTACCTGCACCTGACTTTATTAGTATTCAAAATGTGAATAACTGGTTGTATGAGAACATAATGCAAGACGAAGAAGACCAATTCTATGATGGTACAGGTACATAATTTTTTGATGAGGAAGGAGATCAGGCGGAAGAAGCCCTTATACCGACTACTCGAGTCTCTCTCCATCAGGAGTCCGGCTCCGGCTCTTGGAGCTTGTCACAGAAAGAGTGGGATTGGATGGAGAATGAGGTACGTTACCTCCGGAGCGAACAGACAAGGCAAGGAGAGGAACAAACGAGGCAAGGTGACGAGCAAATTCGCCAAGGCAGGTTGTTGGTGAAATGCACGAATGGATGCGGCAGATGAGGCTGCGAGACCAACCTCCTCAACCATGAACTCTGTGAGTCCCCTTCTACTAGTGTTTCAACAGTGGAGACACTGTTGAATTCAAGTGTGGGGGTATTTATTTGTGTGTTTATTTTTATTTGTGTGTTTTTGTTTTTCTTTATGTTGTTATTTATTTTAAGAGTAAGTTTGAAAGCATGACGGAAGTTCCACAGTGAAAACCCCTTGATATTGAGCTAATAAAAAAAATTGGTTTGAGAACTGTTTGGTTGAGATGTCTGCAAGTGAGGTGATAAGAAAGTATATAGAATTCTCGGAAAAAGAACCGTGAGGAGGAAATCGAAATAATCTTGAGAGGTAGGTAAAACGTAAACACCCTGGGTTTCCCGAATAGGAACGAGTCCGACGTGTAGATTTGTACCATAGTGCTTTGATCTGAGAAGTACCCCTAGTAGTTTATTTTGACAGTCGGGTTTAATCAATAAGAATCGTGTGTGCAAGGTTGATCGAAAAAATATTGAGAAAAAGGCAAAAAAAAAGGGCAATTAGACGACTAATCCTTCTAAGTTGGGTAACCCTCATCCGGTTATTCAGCCCAATGGCGGTCGAACCTGAAAGCCATTCAAAAATAATAACAGTGCCAGAAAAAGAAAAAAAATTGTTTATAAATCTTGTGCACGCGAGGAAAAATCATAAAAGCCTTTATAGTGATTGTCCGAATGAAAGGGATGAAAATCGAAAAAGAAGACTTAAGTACAAAGCATAGTCAGAGAGGTTACCAATAGGGAGATTGGGGTCTGGGGTTTTGCCGTGGTCTAGTGTTTGTGTGTTACCTATTTTGACGGGGTAAACCGAGATTAATCCTCATGGGACTTGGAACGAGAAACTCACGTATGAGTATCATTACCGTAACTCGCAGTTCTATGGACGGTTCAGTTGTGCGAAAAGATATATATAGTTTTGTTTGGCGAGCTTTTTGCTTGAGGTCAAGCAAAAGTTCAAGTTCAGGGGAGTTTGATCGGTGGAGTTTACTTGTGTTTTTCAAACTGTGTTTGTCGTTGGTTTTGCACTGTTTTTATCCGTTTTCGAATCTTTGATTTATGTTGTCTTAGTTATTTGCAGTCGTTTTTGTGTAAGTCTTATTTTGAGGTTTGTATTACTTTTGTCGCTGGTGCGTTTGATTTGGTTGCTTTTAGTGTGTTTTTGGCAGGGATTGGTGGCCCGACATCCGTACCGTTTCGGAGGCAAAGAAAAGCCGAAAAAGTGGAAATCAGAGGCCTGACACGGGTACCCGTGTTGCACAACACGACCCGTGTCAGGAAGGACACGGTTGGAAGGACACGACTAAGATGAGAAGAGGAAAATGGAAAATAGAAGAGCAACACGGGTGCCCGTGTCACACAACACGGCCCGTGTTGTAGCCCCTGAAGATGAAAAATGCGCCTTTTGATGCAGCAGCCTGACACGGCCACCCGTGTCCCATGACACGACCCGTGTCAGGGCCACTGATAGCGAATTTGTCATTTTTCTGATTTTTGTGCTATCGGACCTATTTCGAAGGGCATTTTAGACATTTTGTGATGTAATTTGAATTTAGATATATTAGCCGCTTTTTGGCTAAGACTTGACACTTTTGGATTGGAAGAGAATTGACAAAAATGAAGAAGGAGATTTCCGGAGAAGGAAGGATCGATCAAAAGCGGAAGCAATTGATGATCCAAGTGAACCAATTTCAATTGTAATGATCTTTTCCCTTTTATTTCTAAGTGCATTTGTTTTGATTAAGAACATGAGTGGCTAAAACCCCATTGGTTAGGGGGTGGTCCTAAATTGCGATGTATTGACATTTGTTTGGATTATTCTATGAGAGTTATTTTTATTCACCTTGTATCTTTTATTTTGCAACGATCTTAGTGCTTATTCGTATTGGAAAATAGAATTTGATTTACGATTAGGTTTTGGTCTGGAAAGTCAACCTAATTCTTTTGCAAAATAACATTACGGTAGATATTGCTTAGGAATGGGGATATCCCGTAACACGTGTTTTATGTCAGAGCTATTGCTTGATGCTTTTCATGAGCACTGAGGAATTAGTGTGCATGAAATTCATCAAAGGGTTTTTCATTAAGGAATTAAGGAAAACTGATTTTGAAAACTGATGTATTAAGGTTAAAAACAATTATCTCAGAATAATCCTACATGGTCTTTACTCGCAATTTGTCCACTTCCCTAACATTGTTCTTAGATTAATCTAAAAGTCATTATTTAATCGCTTTGATACTTTGCTACCAAACAACCCCCAAGGCATTTTTGTTCCTTTGAATACTAAAACTCCTGTTAATTACTACGCAGTCTTCGAGATCGATACTTGGGACTTTTTCCCTTATTACTACAATCGGTAAAAATAGTACACTTGCTATTTTCCCGATCAACAACCTTTCAGAAAGATCAAGATGTTATATCCCCAAGTGGAATGTGCTTTATTCCCCAAGAGAAGAATTTTGAAGCCCTAAAGCAGGAGTGTGATCCCGTATCTAGTTCTCCATCTATCCCATAGTGACGCTTCTATCTTCGAAGATTGGTCCGATATTTGTTCCCCAGAAGGAATTCTAAAAGCAAGCTTACATTTCTCCAGGAAGTGATTGATCTATGGAGATTTAGCTCGAGTGCTTTCTGGTTGGGACTTTTGTTTTCAGACTTGTTGGTTTCGTTAGCATACGCATAACATATAGGTAGATAGCATAACATGTGCATCTTTGTGTTTGACTGTTCTGTCGCTTTGGCCATGTTTATCACCAAGCGAATGGGTTTGTCTTCTCCCTCCAAGTAGAGTCATCATCCCTAAGCAGAAAGAGCACAATATTTCTATCTCCCCATGGAGTTCGATCCTCGTGGAAGACGATTGTTTTAGTTAAATACCATTTGAGCTCGTGCCTCAATGGTCGAGTCTTGCTTAACAGTTTCTCTTCAGTTATTCCCTAAATTGAACTCTGGTCCCTGGAAATCACAATTTTGGATATCTCCAGACTTTTAAACCTAGAATTGAGCCTGCATTTATTTACCACTTAGCTCCCCAAGAAGGGTCTTTATGAAGATCAATGAAGATAAGTTACTTCTCCAGCAATGTTACGACATTTATACCTAGACTACAAGCAACCTCTTTATTTGAGAAACTTGTTTGATCAGGTTTTCTATCAAAGATGACAAATGGCAGTCTCCTCAAGACAGTTTGTCCATCCCCAGTGGGTTTATCAAGATTATCAACTTATCAAACAGGATCTCTCCGAAAATCCGTCAGAGTAGTTTATCAAAGACTTTACAGATGTTTTCTCTTTATTTGAGAAATTGCATTTCAAGGTTTCATATATTTTACAGCTACAACAAAGAAATACTCTTCAGGAATGTTTTCCCCAATGAGTCTATTACACCAGACTAATTCCATCAAACGGCATATCTCCCGAGAAATTCGGTGAAGTTTATTACAAGTGATCTCTTTATTTGAGAAGACACATTTGCAAATCAACCGGCTTACATCTCTTCTAAAGATCCCCGATGAAGTTTTACAGTCTCTTGTAAATTATGGATTACCACTGAAGTTCCACAATATACAATGATATTTTAATCCCCTGTGAAGATGCTCTCACGAGTTTTCATCATTTCGGGTAGAAACTGAGACCAGCTCATGGCATCCAGAACATGACGCTCGGGGAGGTTTATTTCAAGAAACTGAGACCAGCTCATGGCATCCATACCATGACGCTCGGGGAGGTTTATTTCAAGAAACTGAGACCAGCTCATGACATCCAGACCATGGCGCTCGGGGAGGTTTATTTCAAGAAACTGATACCAGCTCATGGCATCCAAACCATGACGCTCGGGGAGGTTTATTTCAAGAAACTGAGACCAGCTCATGGCATCCAGACCATGACGCTCTGGGAGGTTTATTTCAAGAAACTAAGACCAGCTCATGGCATCCAGACCACGACGCTCAGGGAGGTTTATTTCAAGAAACTGAGACCAGCTCATGGCATCCAGACCATGACGCTCGGGGAGGTTTAATTCAAGAAACTGAGACCAGCTCATGGCATCCAGACCATGACGCTCGGGGAGGTTTATTTCAAGAAACTGAGACCAGCTCATGGCATCCAGACCATGATGCTCGGGGAGGTTTATTTCAAGAAACTGAGACCCGTTCATGGCACACAAACCATGAGGCGTGGGGGAGTTATTTCGAGAAACTGAGACCCGTTAATGGCAAACAAACCATGAGGCGTGGGGAGGTTATTTTAAGAAACTGAGACCCGTTCATGGCAAACAAACCATGAGGTGTGGGGAGGTTTTGTTTACACTATTTTCAACACCATACTCAATTAAGAAGCTGAATTCTGTCCCGATCAAGAGAGTTCATTTTGGACATTACCATTGTCTAGACTACTACCTGTCGGCAGCAGGTTATCCTTCAATTTCGAGATTCTCGCCTGTTATCCAGGTCACCATTTTGCTTGGTATTATGTATTATATCTTTATTTTTGGAGATTCCTCAATGATTGTTGTCTCTCCCCCCGTGGAGTCCCGCTTCGTTGAGTCTATTGCTCCTTTTGTCTCGCGTACTGTGTCTAGTTTTTCCGCTGTGGAATCTTGTCTCCACAGGACCCTCAGTCTTGCATTTCGTATCATCTCATATCATGTGCATTCGGTGGCTTCTTAGGGCCAAAAATTCATGCAATGTTTGTATTTAAGTCTCTCCTATCTCGTCGAGATGAAGATTTCAATCTCTATATCTCCGGATAGAAGAAACTTAAATAGGGGCATCTGTCACACCCTAATTTTTGACCTTAAGATTCCACCTCCTTGTGTGTTTTTCTTATGTTTTATCTTTTTATGTACGACTAACAAGCACGTGCAGGTACATTGATCCCAAATGTAGACGATATTTATTCCCACCGTCAAGCATATCAAGGATCATTGGGCAATGTCCTTAACAAGGCCTCAGCCTTTAGGTTGGTTACAACAGTTTCCTTCCTTACCATGGGTATAGTTCAAGATTTCTCCAGATATGGTTAAACTGCCACAATTTGCACTCAAGAGGAAAAGTTCAATGTACGCTAGTACGCCATGGTTAAGCGTATGGGATCCTTGGAGATTTAAGCACCAATCCGGATTGCAAGCCTCCAGCCGATTTCAAGATCCGAATAAGAATTTGGCACAGAGATGGATTTTGCAAGCCGTTCTCGATCAAGTTTTGATTGGTGTTTCTCAATCACTTATGGTTCTAAAACGCAAGTTGTTTTACCTCTTTGAAATAAAGTTTTACAAGCGACTTTAGTTTGATCTCGTCTAAGTTTATCAAATCCCATTCTAAGATTTTAAGGTTACTGCTTTCACCGAAGGTCATGCTCATAGCCTAAAAGATAAGCCAAGAGCGGATAAACCGTGAACGTGTTTGATGAACTGGCGTGTTATTACTAAGTACTCAATTAATTATGCCGTAAACGACGAAGGTAACAAACTCAAGTATTTCTAAAACTTCATATTCAAAATGTTCAGGGAGTTTCACAATTACATCAGAAGAGGATTTCAATATCCTAGAGTACAAGTATTGCAACATAATTTAACATTTATAAGGACAAAATGTTTGTTTTGTTTACAAGGGGCCGAATTTGAAAAACCATTTACTGAGACGTTCTCCGCCGGGTAGTATGCCATGATTTGAGAATCCCCATCTTCTAGCGGGTTCACACTTCAGCGACGGAAAGGCCATTTCACACTCAGAAGTAACTATCGTAAGCACTTCGTTGACGCTAACATTACACCGCATACACGGTTCCACGGTGGTAAAGAAGGAGCAGGTAAGCTTCAAGGGATTAGGCTCCATAACCTCTTTTTCAGCAGCCTACAAACCAAGTCGGCGTACATAATTAATCATTATGAATGAAAGGAGAAAAGTAAGAGCATCAACAACAGTAAACAGTAACAAAGGAAGAAGGATGTGCCGAATTCATAACTTCCTTAACTTGAATAACAACTAGCAACCCCGTTCAACATATACTAAGTCATCAGAGAAAAGAACCGCAGGACGGGACTTGACAATACCACTACCCGAAATACCGTTTCCACCTATTGAACGAGCTTCTCCATGCCACCATTCATCCAGAGCTAAACGTGCATCAAACAAATCAAGCGAAAGTATCAAACCATCAAGCTATGATTAAACCAGCATTCTGAAGGAAGAAGTGACAGCAGAGAACCGCATTCGCACCTTTTACTCAAACTATTCCTTTTGGGTTCATCACGTACGTTCCCCCGAAAGCTAAGTAAAGCTTATCTGACAAATTCTGGCAGAGTGGAAAAGCAGGTTGTATCTTTGTTGTATGTCGACAAGAGTCGGATGATGACCAGTTTTTCTCGGCGCCATGGGTTTCAAAACATGATTCATGAACCCCTTTAGACCCCTGTATTCCCCGAAGCGCCAAGTTTCGATCTTTAACTTTGGAAGCCATAATGTTGGTCTAATCTTTGACAGTATCAACTTTCCCTGCATAGAGTTTCAAGTCAGAATCGTCCGGTTATAGCAAGATACTGTAAAACAACTCAAAGATAACCGTTCCCTATATGAATGCTATGAAGTACAAGCGATATTACGAGAAAATGGCTAAATCTGGAGAATGGGGGATCGTATTACCCTACAGGCAGATTCTGATAAGCTTACAGCTAAGATGCCTTCCGACATCATTCAGAACACCTATTCCATCAAAATTATACCTCTGTACTAGCACCACGCCTGCAAATACAAAACAATATTAACAACCACAACTGACATCGAAAGTAGCCATAAAGCATGAGGTAAGAGAGGAAATGAATTAAGTTATCTTCAGCCCTCAGTCCAACTCATCATTGGGTGTAAACGAGCGGCCGGGAGGGCAACAACTGAAACTGTCACCGACTCCCTACCACGCATCAAAAAAATCAAAGTTCAGACAAAGTAAGGCAACTAAGCTCAAATGGCTCAGCATAAGGCGAAGCACAAAACATCGAGGCAACAACAACTTTTTTTTCCACTTCCTTCATGGTTCAGACATGTAAGTCGTCATGACCACTTTGAACCTTTCTCGACACCAAGACTAAGACCAAGACCGATAGCTTTCGAACTTCCAGAGACATCCTAAAAAAGAAGAAAACATTAATACAACTTCAACATGGAAGTCAACTGGCATCAAGATACGTAAAAGATGCTAATCCAAATAGCAGCAAATCAAGACGAAGAGAGAAAGATTCAAACTTCCCAAATTGAAGCCAGCTGTCTCGACAAGATCAAACGGACAAGGAAAGAATTGAAGCTGTTTCCCAAATTCACTTAGCTGTCTCGACAAGATCAGACGAACAAGGAAAGAATTGAAGTGCAAACTTAATTGGAGGCCCATCAGCTTCACTTATAAAAGGGCAGAAATTCGACGGTAATCGGGACTTCGCAGAAAAAACCCCATCACAAAGTATCCAATAAAAAACCTAAACGAAATTGTGGAAGGACTGATCTCAGAAGAAGTCCCATCGCCGGCGAAGTCATTGGCATCGTCTCGCAAATCCACAGCTGTCCGCTTCAAAACCTCAACCGCTCCGCGAGTCTTCAAACCCACGAAGCATCCGCCTTACCATCTCGAACCTCCGACATCCATAGTTCGCGGTACCCCTCTCGTTTGTGTTAAAATCATTGAAGCTTTTGATTGTTTTGGTTTGTATTTCAGGTTCAAAACGAAGGAAACAATAGAAGGGGAAGTAAGAGCAAGACGATAATGGAAGAAGAAGGAAGTTAATGGAGCCGAGAGAGAGGGCCAACGACGCATCGAAGGGGGATTTGGGGGGATAAGGGTTTTGGTCTGTTGTTTTGTTTTTATCTTTTGTAATGAAATGTAATCACGTGTATGTGCACATACACACATACGGTAGGCACTCACGCACGTGGCCCTTAGATTTCCAACGGATCTAATCCACCGTTCCAAATTGCGCCCCCTTAGTAAACCCCCATAAACCGCGTCACACGCAAACCCACTCTCCCTTAGTCCTTCCATTAAGGTTTTCTTTATTTTAATCATTAATCTTAATCAACCTTTTTTTTTAAAATTAAACTAATGACCCTCTTTTCAAATTAACCTTTTAATCTATCCTTTATTAATTTCAATTTATCAAACTAACAACTCTTTTAAAATGATGAGATATAATTAATTTGTTCTTATTTTAATTAAAGAAGCTTATTTTCACATAATTTATTTTGTAATAATAAAAAACTATCTTATTTAAATAACTTTTTTCCTATAATTTATTAAACTTATTATGATAATGACATCCCTTTCATATTCAATTTAAATTTTATTTATGAATAATGATAACCTTTATTATTCAATAAGAAAAAACCTTTTATTAAAACTAATAAAATTAAATTAACCTTTCCTAAAAATTAATCTCATTAATAATAATCTAATATAATTTTCTCATAAAATCAACTCAACTCTCCTACTTAAAATTTAATCTCACCATTAACTCAACATTTCACCTAAAGTAAATTCATCTAATCTAATATAATTCCACCAAAATCATAAATTTTCTTCATATCAATTTGACTAAAATCAATCAACATCGCAAATAAATCCAATTGTGCACGCTTCCATCCCTCGCACCGATCCATTCGCACAGTCACTCTCACACACTTGTATGTCTTAGCGCTTTCATGCGTTTTTGTATGCTTTTACTTTATCCGTCGTTTATATTTATCGTCTTTTACCTTCCCGCATTTATTTTATCGCATTGCATAATGTCCAAAGGAAGAACCTACACATGACTTAACACTTGTGCGTATTGCATCTCATCTTGCATCATAATCCCCGTTGATCCTTGATCCCATTCAAGTCGATCTTTTAAGATAGATCCTACCCATAGGAGGACCTTTGTCTATTTTTTTACAACTTAGAATAAACCGTTTTCAACTTAATTCAACAACTATTCAAGCCATTAGAGAATAAGACATGATTCATCTTGAAAGTCGAGATAAATCTCCTGCCCCATAACAATACAATCAATATGTAGGAACTTTTCCGCTTAAGAGAGATAGTGGCATACTCGTTGACAATCCGAGTGTTTGAGCCCTTCTCTTAAGACGATGCAAAGACCATTTTTCTACAAGTTGTGGTGGTTAAGTCGAGTAATCTCCCTTAAGATGACAACTCGTCTTTTCTCGTATAACCAATCAATCAACAACCCTTATCCCTTAGGAACTTTGACCACAGTCAATAACTCCTTAAACCCTTTAGGGGAACTACAATTACTCTGATTCCATTCCCGTCAGGATATGTAGGCACAAGATGCAACGTCTTGGCAAGTATACTTAGAAATAAACCATTAAGTCTTTTATCCTTAAGTAGATAACCTTTAGCAATAAACAACATAAAACAAGAGGTTCTTGTAGAGTACTACAGAAATTTAGGATGCTAGCACCTTCCCTAAGTTTAACCAACCCCCAAACCTATAACTCTCTAGCTTTTGCATTTGCATTGCATTGTGGGTAATTCAATTTTTTCCCCTTCCTTTGGACAAATTAAAGACCGGTTGTAATGAACTTAGATTCAAGCTAATCAATAGCTTGGTATCCAATTTTCACCGCGACACTTGCAAGACCTTAGTTTTGTTTTCCCATGAAGGAAAAACCTAGCAATGTCCTGTTGTCAGGTTTCTTCTACCTCAATGTAGAAGCTAGTATGGGATTTAGGGACAGAGTTGTAGATGCTTGGAAGATCATCCACAAGAAGACAAGACTGATCTAGGGAAGATGAATTGTATAGACTTTGAGCCTTTCATGCAATGGGTCCATGCTAGAGCTCGTGATCTCAAGATGCCTTATCTCCCAGAGAGACCTTTGAAGATTGTTGTCGCTTCTTCCTCTATTATTCCCGTTGAGCAGATGGAGGAATACCAGGAAAATTTGGCTAGATTGAAGCTTAAGCAAGATACTTGGGAGGTCAAGTACCATGTTATTCATTCCGAGCAAATGAAGATGAAGAGATAGTTGAAAGAGAAGGATGATTTGATTGAGTTGCTTGAAAGGAGGGTTATTGACAGATACGTTGCACAAGAGAATTTATTTTTCTCTAGTGTTCAACCCGTGCTTAGTACCCACGAGTACTCTGACATCGTGCCTACATCTGGTGCTTGAAAGGGAATTGTCGACAAGCTAGTATTGGAGAATGCATAATTGAAAAGACAAAAGAGGACGCACAGATAGGACCTTTCTAGCTAGATTCCGTAGAGACTCTAGGGCATAGTCTTTTTCCTCTTGTATTTTTAGTCTCTTGTATTGTACTTTAAAGTTGTAACTTTTTCCAATATTAATGAAGAAAATTATGGATTTGTAATATCAGATTATAGTATTTTATTTGTATTTTTCCTGCATTCTTGTTATGTATTTGCTTTAGTTTAAATCCATACCTAGTTAGTAGAAGCCAGAGTGAAGACAAACTACCAAGGGTTGGGTTACAAACCAACTCATGATAAGACTCAAGAGTTTTCCAAAAGACGACTGAAGACCATCAATAAAGTGTTCATTAGTGCAGGCATCTAAATCAACTCCATTGAGGAGGAGGACGACTATGTTGATCAATTGGTATATCATGATGAGTGTCACACCCTAATTTTTGACCTAAAGATCCCAGCTCCTTGTGTTTATTCTTGCTTGTTTTATTTCATTTTTTGTGAGCATGCTTTATTACTAACTAGATTATACAGGCGCACTCAAACTTCACGTAGAGATTTGGGCTCCGCTTCTAGACTCTTTCTTCATCCTTAGGTCGCTATTGGATCAACCCCTCGAGGATATCCTGGATGAACTGTCCGGCTGCTGGTTATGATATCTGGTTTGAGCAATTAAGGGTATTTTGAGATAAGCATGTTGGGTTTGGAAGAGAAGTCGGGTAGACGCCCTAGAAGCAATTTGTTTTTGTCTTTAGATGCATGGACTCAGGTTTTGAATTTATAAAATTATTTGATTCCGAAATCAAGAATCAAAGTTTATGCAATACAGGGAGCCCGAGTTGCATTTATAAGTTCAAGTAAATCTCAGCACAAATTGATAAAGGAAGTGGGTTTTATCACAGATTAAGGATCTCGGCAAAGTGTTCATTCGGGTTTTATCGGATTCAAATTCAAATTATTCAACGGACGGCTCAATTGTTGCTTAGTCATTCAAAATTAGTACACGTAAGGTTGAGCTGGTATAAGACTAACATTAATTAAGGATTGTTACTGCCACTTCATTACAAGTGAGAACTATGCCAATCTAAATAACAATTAGATTTGAAATATTATCACAGCAGCATACCAACTACTTTTTTACGTTTCAAGAAGGGAACACTACTTTGAGATACAGTGAACACATAGATTCAAAATTTACATAAGAGTATCATTCATAAGGGTTGTTGATAGTCTAAACCAAGAGACCCAACTAGTACAAACCAAACCAAGAATTACAAGAGGGATCCAAGTCCATTTATTAATATAATCCTGGTCTACACCATGAGAATGTGCCATATCAGTTTACATAGCACTCTTCGCTCTTTGCTCTCTTGCATACCAAGCCGTGAGAAGTGCAAGCCAGGAGCAGTATGACCTAAAACTCGCACAGACAAAAGAAAGAGACGAATACAAAACTTATTTATGACAGAAATGACATGTTTGGTCGAGAATATTAGCCCCGGGTACGGGTTGTATGAAAGCCGAAAATCGCCGTGAGACACCAGAAGGAGTTCACAGAGTTTGAACTTTAAGGCACGGGATGAGGAACGTAACGGCGTTGCGAAGGCATGTTGTTTGGCAGTGGAAGAAGTCCCTGGTCCCCAGCTTGCTATGAAGCACTACACCTTTCCTTCTAATTCCAAATGATCCCGGCTGTTTTGAATTCCCTGCATTAGAACGTAAACGTCTTCATGAGCTGTTAACTTTGGAGCAATTAAGTAAACATATAACACTCCATTGGCATGTCAAATTTCTAGAGGATTGCCAAGTAACAAGATAATCAAAGTACCAAGTGTAGCTTCAAGGGTAAGCAACCACATCCATAACATCAATAATCTGGCCAGAAAATATCAATAAACCAACCAAGGTTTCTACCCAAATCGTCCTCAAGTGTGAATCCTGCAACAAACAAGTGAATGTCAAAACACTGCTTCGTTTAGAACATTAAAATCCAACATTATGCCAAGTGGCCAAAAGTTCAAGAAGGAATCATGGGAAGAAGGCCTCTGCACCTTGTCGGTTCTGCCGGTTTCGTCCGTCTCTCAGCTTCCATTGGAAGACATTGGCCTACATGAAAACTAAGAAGATCACAAATGCAGTCATAAACTCGTTAAGTATTCATTGAAGGCAGTCACAACCTGTCAATGATTAAGAGCCTACAATAATCTTCAAACATCGCACAACAAGGTCAAAGGAGGCAACATCTTGAACATACGACTACCCCACCATCAACCTTCGGTGCAGTAACGGATATCGCAATAGCAGTGGTCCAATTAACAACAAATGTAAGATAAGAGAATCAGAACCGAGTCAATAGAAAGTACTAAGGCATGACCTTAATCACAATAGTGGAAGAAGAGGAAGATGTCAGTTGAATCGGGAATGAGGTCCATACTTTCTTACCATTTTCGAATGGTTATGTACAGGGTGCCAGAAGTGGTATCTCCACCTTCAAAGGTTTCCCCGACATAATTAGAGTCACCGGTACGGGTTCATTTGGATACTGAGAAGTCAACTTCACCACTTCGGTATGCATGCATACGCTCTGAGCAGTTTGTCCTCAGGGATGACTATGAACGGATCATCCGCCACACCTCCAGGGACCTGTGTTGCACCCCAAAATTTGCCTAACATTTCTTTACCTAGCTTGTGTTTCATTGCATTCATATTAGCATTATCATCTGCATTGCATTGACATGTGTGCAGGAGATCAAGAGGTATGACTACCAACAAAGGGCTACACAAGACTATAAAGCTATTTAAGAGGATTATTCAAGTGTTCAAGGGTTGATATCCTCATCAGAGAAGCCAAAAATCCTCAGAAAGAGTGGCTGAAGCCAGTGTGTACATCTCCTAACTTGAGGGTTGTGGGAAGTCATCAGATGATTCTGAAGTTATGAAGTTGGACCTAGAACCTTGAGAGAGCTCATGAGAAGTATTGAAGATCATTTTAAGCCTAGATAGGTCATTATGCAAAGGATATGAAGATATACCCAAGATTGATCCAACTAGGGTTTCATCTGGTCAACCCTAGGTTAACTGATGATTTGAAGAAGTTTGAGACCTAATTCCAAGGCCATGTGATCATGTATTGATGCATTAAGATGTCCAAGGGATGATTCCAAGATCAACTCATCATGAATCAAGAGTGTGAGGAGTTCCTAGGCTAGGGTTGCTATGCTTGATAGTGTAAAATCCCCTGGTTTGGTGCCTAACTTCAAGACCACATAACTCAAGATGGGATTTTCATCTCACCTTGACCCCAACATGATTGTTGTAGGGCATGATCATAACTTTAATTTGAGTACTAGAAGTCCTTGATAGGGTTTATAGAACTCAAGTTATGAGCCAGACAAGTTACAGGTCATCAGTGGAATGTGAAATTGGAGCTTGAAAGTCAACCAACTTGCATGACATTTTTTCCCTAGAAGGATGATTCTCATGAAATTTTGGCCAACATTAATGTTTTTCCTTATCTTCTTATCTTTCTAGAAAGTACTAGAAGTCCATGATTGGATTTGTAGAACTTTCGCTTTACAAGATAAGGGTATTTTGGGAATTTGGAATTACAAGTCATTTTTGGTTATGGGTCAATCTCATCAACTTAGACACCTCAAATGGACTTTTGATCAACTTGAAAGTTGTTCAAAATGGTGTTATTTGTCCAACCATGACCCAAACATCCATTGATATGGATTAAATATGGAAGTGTATGAAGGAAATTTGAAAAAAAGATAATTAAAAGGCATAAAAAGTGAAAATTCCATTTTAATTCATTTTTGTGTCAAACATCACAAGTTTGTGCATTTTTTGACTGCCAAAGGCATTTGGAGAGGATTGGCAATGTTACATTTTTGGTTTGAGTCATAATTCATGGACTTTGTTTGGATTACTTAGAATTGAAGTAACATAACCAATGTTGACCATAGGATCAAATCAAGACTTTAATCTGATCCATTCACATTCAAGGGATGTTAGGCAAGCCATTTGAGTGAAGATTGAGCTGAAACAGAGCCAGAACCCGTGTCTTCCATAGTTGTTCATTGAAGAAAAATTGAATTTTGGATTAATCAAATTGGGCCATAATTGGGCCAGGTTATGATCCAAACACATCATATATAAGTCTTAGATCATGTTCAAATCGCTTTTTGGGTAGCATTTGGAGAGAAAACGGTTATTGCAGTTGGAACTTTGGAGCTTTCGAGCAAGAAGTGGTTTTGGAGTTTGAGGAAGAATCAAGAGCTTCTGAGTATCAAGAATCATTCAGCAAGCTTCAGTGAAGAAATCTGCACGTTTTGGCATCAAGATTCACACTCAAGAACACCTCAACCGAAGCTACAGAAGAGGTTTTTTACTTCTCACAATTCCTCTTGATTTAAGCATGTTTAGACTGAATTTGGCATGTGGTTAGGTTGTAGATACAACATAGATCGTTTTAGTATTGGAATGGTGAAGTTTAGTGATGATTTAGGATTGGATGCAAATTCTGTTTGGACTCGTGTTTGCTTGATTCTTGAGAGTTAGGGTGAATTGGATAGTGATTTGTGATCCTTGAGAGGTGAGGAAGATTTCTGTGGAGAGAATTTGAAGTTTGATGACATTTATGGAATTGATGAGTTTTCTGTTCATCATCGTGTTTAGAGATTCATGGAGAATCAGTGAGTTTTGATGAGAGATTCATGCTCAGGGTGAGAAGACGAGTGATTACGTGTAATTTTTATTGAGTTTGGTTGAGTTTGGAACCAGAGCATGATTGCTCTCGCCGAAGAAGATGGTGGAGCTCTTCTCCGGCCGCCGTGAATAATTTCCCTCCCCTTTTAATGTTCAAATGAAGAAGATGCCCACAGGCCGTTGGATCTGATTGAATTAGTTGACTTGGTCTCAGCATCCAACGTGCAAGATTTAGTTTGACTAGGGTTTGGTGAGTTGGCACAACCTGAAGCGTAGGATTAGAGTACTTTTCCATTGAATGGATATGATTAGGGAGTACCGTGTACACTAGTCAACTGAACCATACCATTGTCACATGTCAAAACGCAGTGCTTTATTAATTGAGGTGGCACGCGCGTGGCCTTCAGATCATTGGACTGGTGAATAGATCTAGTGGCTCTGATATTTTCTAATTTCTTTTTATTTCTTTTATCATTTTTCTATTTTCTTTTATTGTCTTGATTGATTTTAATTCATATTAATTAGAATAATGATCAGAAAATTATGAAAAAAATATGTGAGTGATCCTTGTTTAATTTCAGATTTTTCCATGCTTTTGGATTTTATTTTGGTGCTGTTTTCAATTTAATGTCCATTTTTCTATTTTTAATAATTGATTAAAAATTCATAATATGACTAGTTTGCTTGCTGATTTTATTACTAATTCATGATTTAGAATTTGATGTTGAAATTTTGCATGCTTGTTATAGACTCCTTGATAGGTTTGGTTGATTTTTGTTGTAATTTTTAGATGATTCTAAGTAGGAGTTTGAGATAGATCTTTAGGAGCATTCCATGATGGATCCCCCTTAGCACACCTTTGGATTTAGATTTTATTTGAACATTTAGGAATAGGTTTTACCCCTGGTTTTTGTACCATAGATTCTTAACCCATGTAGGATAATGTAGGATTTTCCTTGAGAGTTTTAGAATTGATTTTCTATTAGTTCCCCATTTTGACAAGTTGGCTTTAGTTTAGGTGACCCTAACTAGGATAACTTCATGGATTAGTCTTTTAAGTGAGCATTAGATGATTCTAAGTTTCATATACTTTCTTGATAGAATAGAAATTAGGTAGATACCTCATTAGAACCTTGTTGAAGCCTTGATAGAGCTTTTGATTCCCCTAGTTTAGGTGATCCTTCTGGCTAGTCTGTAGGGTTTCTTAGAAGTTGTTGTGTTTCCTTCTTTCCCCTATGTGATTTCTTCCCTGGGCTCTGCCCTATCCTCTTTCTCCAAGTATTGAAGAGGAGCCCTCCTGGGAGAGCCTAATCCTTCCTTTGGTTGGATTCTGTGCATTGCTCAGGAGGTTGAGCCTTGAATTGACATTCACCAGTATAGTACATTCCTTTGGTTTGTACTATCTTTCTCTTGCAAGTCTTGATGAGGAGCCCTCCTAGGAGAGCCTAATCCTTCCCTTGGTTGGATTCTGTGCATTCCTTAGGAGGTTGAGCCTTGGATTGACATTCTTGGCATGGTATATTCCCTTGGTTTATATACTGTCATCCATCTCAAAGTCCTTTTCTTAGGATCCCTCTTGGGAGAGCCTAATCCTTCCCTTGGTTGGATTATGTGCATTCCTCAACAGGTTGAGCCTGAGATGGACATTCTGTGTTGATACACTATAACCAGTTACCTTAGATTGATATCTAGGACTAATACCCAGTTTTCTGTCCTATTGACATAGGATCCCTCTTGGGAGAGCCTAATCCTTCCTTTGGTTGGATTCTGTGCATTCCTCAGGAGGCTGAGCCCAGGATGGACTCTGATGTTGATACACCTCCAACCTGATGTAGCCTGGTATGACTTCCCTATTGCTCATTTTGGTTTCTCTCCCTTGTTTGAAATTTGCTTGATGCATTAGAATAAGTTCATAATTAGAATATTTTAGGATAGGAGCATGACTGCTTAGAGGTTGAGTGAGTCTCCCTCTGCTTGTTTGCATTAAGGGTTGAGGTGATCCTCCCCTTTCTTGTGTGTTGTTTTTGTTTTTATCTGTGTGTTTGCATTAGAGGTTGAGTCTGTCTCCCTATGCTTGTCTGTTTTGATTGTTTTCTTTTTTGATTGCTTAGAGGTTGAGTAAATCTCCCTCTGCTTGTATTGTTGCATTGCATGTGCATCTTTACTGTTTTCCTCTGTTTATCTGTTTTACTGATGTTTAGCTGATGCTTTGTCTATTTTTTGTTTCCCATTGATATGATCCCCTAGGACTCTCACTTCCTTTGATAAGGAAGTGATGATAGAACTTTAGGTTGAAACCTATGCATGATAACGTCTAGGAGTTCCCTGTTTCAAAACTCAACCATAGGATGAATCCTTGGCATGACAACATTAGGGCTTGATAGTTTCCCTGTAGAGTTCGTTCTCTTCTCTCTAAAAACAATGGTAAAAAACGTAATAAAGACAAGTTAGTACAAGCGCGTTACGAGCCTTAAGCTACTTGGGTAATGATAATTGAGCGGTCTCCTCTCAATCGTCTAGAGTGTTTAGTATACGTCCTTTGGATGATATGCGACGCATTCGTTCCCAGGTCATAGTCTCTAGAGCTGTACAGACTACAGACAACCATAAAAAACACTTCTTCCGTAAAAGACAGAAAACAAACCTCAAACCTTTTTTCCCCGTGGGCCCATAACTCAAGGAAAACTTTTCTGAAGAAAAGAGTGTCGTTAACTCTCAGTTCTATCGCAAATGGTAATGCACGAGTCTCTGACGAGCAAGCTGCATACACCAAACTGCTGGAACTATTTGTTAACCCTACTCGGAAAAACAGATGAATCTGAACCCCCGTGATCCGTATTATCCCGAACTACGTAAGCTCTGATCTCTCATACCTGTTGAGAGTACGTAGGCACAATACTGACGTATTGGCGAGCCACCTGCCCCGTAACCCGTAGTTAGCCGAACTACATTGACTCTGATTTCTTGTTCTCTGACGAGAATACGTAGGCACGAAGCGCGACGCTTTGCCGAGTCATTTTCTTTTCTTTTTGGACCAGCCTTGATAGGCAGATAGATAAAACCAACCCGTCAGATAAACACAACAAGCATGGACACCATCGAGTACGATGGACGTGATGGGTGCTAATATCTTCCCCTTGCGTAACTGACTCCCGAACCCATACATGGTTGCAATGACCTTGTCTTATACCCTTTCATCAGGTTTTTCCGATCCTTTCCTTTCTCTTTCTGTGGGATAAATAATGAAAGGTGGCGACTCTTCTGTTTTGCCGACACCTTATTTTCGCGGTAGCGACAGCCTACAATCAAACATTAAATGGTCAATCATAACTTGAAATCCCAGACAAGTTTTAATACATTCCAAAACAGGATGAGAACATGTTTCTTCAAGAATGGAAAGGAATTTACCGCATTGTCTACAAAATCAGACATATCAGACGAAGACGGAAAGAAAGGGTTGAGCCTTTAATCTCGGTCATTATCCTGCACCAAGATTTGAATCCGCGTACGCCTATAAATTGGAAAAGAGACAGAGCAGTCAAAGGGGGAATCCATCCACAGTAAAACTCAAAGACAGAAATCCCCAAATTAAACCCAGAGTTCGCAATCGATCTCCGCCAGAAATCCATTCGCAGAAAAAAAACCCAACACAAAATATCCAATCAAAAACCTAAACGAAATCGTGGAAGGACTTATCTCAGAAGGAGTCCCACCGCCGGCAAATTCATTGGCGCCGTCTCGCAAATCTATAGCCGTCCGCTTCAAAACCTCAACCGCTCCGCGAGTCTTCAAACCCGCGAAGCATCCGCCTTGCCATCTCGAACCTCCGATATCCATAGTTCGCGGTACCCCTCTCATTTGCGTTAAAATCATTAAAGCTTTTAATTGTTTTGGTTTGTATTTCTGTTCAAAATGAAGGAAACAACAGAAGGGAAAGTAAGAGCAAGACGATAATGGAAGAAGAAGGAGGATGATGGAGCCGGAAGAGAGGGCCAACAGCGCATCGAAGGGGGATTTGGGGGGATAAGGGTTTTGGTCCGTTGTTTTTGTTTTTATCTCTTGTAATGAAATGTAATCACGTGTATGTGCACACACACACATACGGTATACACTCACCCACGTGGCCCTTAGATTTCCAACGGATCTAATCCACCGTTCTAAATCGCGCCCCCATGGTAAACCCCTATAAACCGCGTCACACGCAAACCCACTCGGCCTTAGTCAAAGTTTTCTTTATTTTAATCAATAATCTTAATCAACCCTTTTTATAAAATTAAACTAATGACCCTCTTTTCAAATTAACCTTTTAATTTACCCTTTATTAATTTCAATTTATCAAACTAACAACTCTTTTAAAATGATGAGATATAATTAATTTGTTCTTATTTTAATTAAGGAGGCTTATTTTCCCATAATTTATTTTGTGATAATAAAAAAAACTATCTTATTTAAATAACTTTTTCCTATAATTCATTAAACTTATTATGATAATGACATCCCTTTCATATATTTAATTTAAATTTTATTTATGAATAGTGATAACCTTTATTATTCAACAAGAAAAACCTTTTATTAAAACTAATAAAATTAGATTAACCTTACCTAAAAATTAATCTCATTAATAATAATTTAATATAATTTTCTCATAAAATCAACTCAACTCTCCTACTTAAAATTTAATCTCACCAAATAACATCTTCCTCGTAAAATCAATTTCACCTTAAGATTTAACCAATTAAACCTTCCTTAAATCAAGTGTGCACGTTTCCGCTCCGTTCCACTCACAATTCACACACTCACTTAGCGCTTTCATGCGTTTGTGTATAGATTTATTTATCTGCTTTTATTTTATCCGCAATTTACATTTACCGTATTTATCTTTCTCGCATGGCATAATTTCCAAAGGAAGAACCTGCGCGTATGCATCTCATTTGCATCATAAATCCCCATATGATCCTTGATCCCACTCAAGTCGATCACTTAAGATAGATCCTACCCCATAAGGAGGACCTTTTGTATTTTATCTTTACAACATAGGAAAAACACATTCAACAACTCAATATCAAACTTTTCGAACACAATAGAGAATAAGACATGAGTCATCTTGATAGTCGAGATATAAATCTCCTGCCTCATAACAATACAATCAATTTTCCTACAAGTTGTGGTGGCTAAGTCAAGTCTTCTCCTTCAAGATGGTAACTCGTTTTTTCTCCTAGACCCAATCAATCAACTACCCTAATCCCTTAGGAACTTTGACCACATTCAAAGATCTCCTTAAACCCTTTAGGGGAACTACAGATGCTCTGATTCCACTCCCGTCAGGATATGTAGGCACAAGATGCGATATCTTGCCGAGTATACTTAGAATTAAACCCCTAGGTCCTCTCATCCTTAACCAGATAACCCTTAGCAATAAACACAATAAAACAAGAGGTTCCTATATAGTACTACAGAAACTTAGAATGCTTGGACCTTCCCTAAGTTTAACCAACCCCCAAACCTAAACTCTCTAGCTTTTGCATTTGCATTGTGTTGCGGTGAAATTTGGATGTCAAGCTATTGATTAACTTGAATCTTAATTCATTTACAACCGGTCTTTGATTTATCCGAAGGAAAGGTTAAAGAAAGGGGAAAACCTATTTTGCATTGTAAACACAATGCGGGGAGAGATCTAAAGTTCGGGGGTTGGTTAAGTTTATGGAAGGTATTAGCATTCTAAACCTCTGTAGTACTCTACAGGAACCTCTTGTTTTAAATGTTTTTTATTGCTATAGTTATCTGCTTAAGGTTATGCTAAGGGTTAAGGGTGAAGAGAAAGACCTAAGGGGGTTAGTCCTAAGTATACTCGCCAAGACTCGCATCTTGTGCCTACGTATCCTGGGTAAGCGATGGAATCAGAGTATTCGTAGTTCCCCTCACAGAGGGAGATGGGGAACTTCTTAACTGTGGTAAACGTTCATAGGGAAGCGCTTATTTTGGAGTGCGGCGACTCCTATTTCTACGTTAAAGCTCGAATTAAAAGGGTGAGGAGTAAGTATTCCACGGCAGGAAACTTATATGGAGTGCGACGACTCCTAATCCTAAGGCTAGGATAAAATGGATGGATGTCCACGGCGGGACGCCTAAGCATGAGTACGTCGACTCGGATCCTAAGGCTAGGATGAGGTGAAGGTGAGGTATTGACTCGGCGGTCAAATGATGTAACCTTTCCTTTGGGGGATATTGGTAAAATGTAGCAGTGAGTGATTGAGAATGTGAAATGATAAGTAATGTGATAGGATATGGATGAATTGTTTGATTTTTGTAAAATTAGAAATTAATTATGTTTATGATTTTTTGTGAAATTTTATGAAGAAAATATTTGGCTTAAATGAAAAAAAAGTACTAGACTAATTGACTTTTAAATTACTCATTTTTGTGATTTTCATTATTATTAAAAAATTATTAAGCTAAGCACTAATCTATTTTTTTAATAATTATATAAGCAGATATTAAAAACCAAACTAAATTTTTTATTATATATTTTTTAATTGAAGTAAACTTGCATTTTTGAAATAATTTTTGTATATGTTAAAATGGAACCAAATTAACACTTAAGTCAGTTTTAACTATATTTTTTGTTTTTTACTATAAAACTTATTTTTTATAAAGTACTTTTATTAAATTCAGAATTTTAGTTAAGTTAGTGGTGGTTAGTTGTTAGTTTTTTTTTCATTAATTAATTAAAAAACAAAATTACAAATTAAATAAACAGAAATAATAAAAACTTAAAGAAAAGTCTGATGGTTCTGGGGAAGTGGGTTGTGACCCGGCCCAATTCGGGAACACAAAGAGGAGGGGAAATAGGGTTTCAATTGAAACCCTAATTTCCCAATCCTTCCCCGCGGCGCCATCTCCTACTCTCTCTCTCTCTGATCCTCTCTCGCTTCCTTTTCATCTCCTTCTTTCTTCGATTCTTCAATCTATTCCTTTCGACCTACCCTCGTGCTTTTCACTGTTTCCTTCTATCCCTTTTATCCGCTGAAAACATCAAAAACAAACAAAGACATTATGTTAAAAAAACGGATTGGCTCACGGTATGTATGACCTTTGTGTAGGCGTCTGATGGTGGATTTGCAGCGGACTATAAAGGTTAATGGCAAAGGCAAGGCTCGCTACGGGGAAGGGTTTTCCTGCGGTGGCAATGGAGTTGATGCGAAGGGAGCGACGATTCAGTGGTGTTCACGGTGGAGGGGAATCGAAGGTGACGACTCTGGGTGTGGTGGCGACAAAACTATCAAAGATAAGTTCGATTTCACTTTGTACTTGAAAATTTAGGGTTTTTTTTTCTTGTGTTCAATGTGGGTTTCTGCTGATGTTCCCCCCTCCCTTTGCGAATGTTTTTCATATCCGTTTTATAGGTGCTTCCATGATCCATGAATTAATTGTAAAAAACATGTTAATTTCGAATTTGAATGCACCCTGTTTCTGTCAAGGTTCTGTTTTGGAAAGAGATCGGGATATGTTTTCTTGTCTTGGGACTCTGATTTCCTGTAATGAATGACTTCCGTTTTTGGCCTGATTGTGTTTTGGGATATCATTCAATGTTGTCTGATTTAGTTTTGATGGATTTCCCTTTTTTTCTTCAGCAGGAATACTTGGGTATCAATATTATCGATGACTCCTATTTGTTGAGACGAATTTAGAAACGAGTGCTAACAAACTCGTGGCAGGTATCTCTGAGGCTTTATCGGTTATTGATTAAACATTGTCACAATGTCTTCTAACATTTCCTTTGCCTTGCAGGAAGTTCTGAGGAGCATCATTGGATGGATTTGAACCCCTTTTGTGATCATTTGGAGATGTGCAAAGCTGAATTTCAACATATTGCAACCAACGGTGCGAGCCGGCATGTCAAGTGAATCCTTTTTCATCCTTTTGTAAGTAGCAGCAGTGGCGTTTTTAGTTGAACCATGTTTCACATGACGCACTAGCTTGAGTGAAGATGTTTATTTCCTATCCATTATCTTCAGTGTTGTTGATGTGCTTGATTAAATCATGAGTCATTTAAATATTCACAACCTCGTTTTGTGTCTGTTATTCTTCAGGTACATCCTAACATAGGATCATGACATGAAGGTCTGCTTAATTATATCTGTCTCCCTGTCAGCACCACTTTCTAGAAGAGATACTTGGAAATAACGGAATGAAACTCCTCTAGAAGATCTCTAGATAAGGCTGCAGTTAACATGAGAAACGGTTCAAGGGGTAGCCTTGCTTTCATATGCAACCTAGAAAGTAGCTTTGAGATTAGTAACCCCTTCTGCAACAGCACCAGGTAATGTATTTGCGTACAAGTCAAAACTTCTTCATACAATGGGACAGAATCCTCTGTGGTAATCAATTCCCTCCATTCCATTAGGCAGTCTCTGAAAAAATAAATTTCCTTCTGCTCAGCTTTGATCTGTTCAAGACTTGTATACACACCAATGATGCCGATATTGCTGAGAGACTGGCTGAAAGATATAACGACCGCGGCCAGAGGATTTGTTGAGAGACTTGACAGCTCGAGTGTGTGACAGCGTCATTATGGTCGTAGAACAAGGTGTAGGGTTTGCCACGGTTTCACGCTAGGTATAAAAACAGGTATGGGTTGTTGTTGTTATAACTTGACTCTTTCGTGTGGTTTGAGTTGAACATAGACAATTGGATGTTTGGTCAGCTGCAGGTACGTGTTAGGGTCGGGGAACAGCTCCTACGGTGGTTTTGCAACCCTTTGGCACAGACGAGGATGAGGCAATGTCGCGGTAAGGGTCGGTAATAAAAGAACACATTTATTCCTCTGCTTCTAAGAACCATAATCTTCGTGTGCTTGCTTAAGCATCCGTGTTTTCTCCTTTCTTCAGTTAAATTGGTTTTGGACGCGAATGACAATACTGATTTGGAAGGCAAAAGTCCGTCTTCAATTCGTAGGTGGAGGAAAATGTCCACTTCCTCTGAGTGGACACCATTTTGTCTGGATCTAAACTCCATCTGTGGCCTTCGAGTAATACGATAGTTCTTGTAACTTGATTTAAGACCATCGGTATTGGTCGTCTTCTCTCCAAATGTAAGGCTCTTCTGTCGGTTTCACGAGGTACATGAAAAACACATGTTGATTCAATGTTTCCTTCTGATTTTGACAGGGCTTACATTCTCTTTGAACTGGGAATGACTCCAAGCTAGGAGCACTGCCTTCAACACCATAGATTGGAGGACCTTCACAAATATCTCTGCATTTTGTGGAAAAGGGGCTGTGCAAGCAAGTGCTTTGTTGATATTGAAGCTTCAGTTATATGGCCACCCAGATTCATGTGAAGTAGAAGCCACTGATTTTGAAGCAGGGCTCACGTTCACAATATCATCACGCCGGCGAAAAGGCTGCAGCATCATTTTTTCCAACTCTCTTGAATTTGGCTTGAGTGGAATTCAAAATAGCGTGAGGCTTGTAAACTTTGGTTTGGAAAATTTATATTTTAGTCTCTTAGGAGTCAGAAGTAGATGATTATGCTGAGACTTTGTAAAAAGCAAATGATGTATCATGAATAAAAACAAATCCATCGTATCTTGATCCTGTGAGATTTGTATTTAGTCTTGGTTTATCAAATAGTACAAACCTGATCATGATGAGAACAAAAGTGCAGTGAGCGAAATATACGTTGCTTGTGCTCTTATTTGGATACCAATCTTGTAATGACAAACAAAACTTATCCTGAACAAACACTCTTTTATGAGAAATCTTCTTGAATTAATGCATTGAGTCTTGGTGAGGAAAGATGGTGAAACTCTTGACCATTTTAAGAATCCTTGTATTTTGCAAATGAGCTTGACATTCTCAAAATTTGGAATTTCCAAGGCAACTTAAGAGTTGAAATCATATGATATCTTAGATTTGAACTTGAATTTTATGAAGGACTTAACCCCTGAAGTTTTAATCTTATGAACTTGTATATTTGGTATTCATCTTAAGTTCGACGCAAACCGTAAATCGTGGCTCAATTGCAACTTTGAAATTTTACTTGTAACTTGTGAATCGCCTCTGGTGTGTGTGATATGAAACTAGTCTTGAATCGAATCACACATGAGAGCTTGTTTTCCTTAAGATACTTCGACTATCTTATAATTTTCGAGCATTCGTGGCTTTTGGTCTTGAATTTTGTAAGGACACGATGAACCGAAAGAACTCCGTCTTAAAAGGACTCCTCAAAATTTTCTCCAACCTCTCTTATCCAAATTTAGACTTCTACATGACGTGCGGAGTATTATAATTCTTCAGGACATACACAACGCTTTTATGACTTTCAAAATGCTTTAACAAACCTGTAACACAAACAAACTAGGCAAAACTGTTAGCTGTGCATGCGTGATGCAAATGATCAGTGAATCTAAAGGTAAAATTTGGGGTACAACAGTGGCCCCTGTTTAAATAACTTCACCGGATGATTTGAGCGACGAAGTCTCGAGAAATCATGGTGAAAGGGATTTAAATATAGATAACCGAAAATTTTGCAATTAGATACAGTGATATGCAATGCTATGGACAACACGACAATGCCTACGATGCCATGAATCTAATATGATGCATATGATGGAAATGATAAATGCAAAGATGCAGACAAAATGACGACACAGGGGTAGACGACACACTGGGGAACATGCGCCGAACTGGGGGAATCTAAAGTGGTAGACTAGCAAGTTTAAGCATGACTAGTTGTTCACTTTAGAAAGAAAGTAAAAAGAGATATTCAATGGAGACGGCACCGGCGAGACGACCTCCACTGGGGAAAGTATCCGAGAGTAAATGCTCAACAGGTCCAGGCACGACCGACTGACACTCTAGGATGAAAAGGTAGCTCAGGATCCGCACGGTGGTAGGACCAAGTAAACAGAATGTTGGAGCATTGAGCAAAGAATAACATCCAAGCTTTTGGGAACTCTTGAGCGAAAAGATCAAACGGGCTCTTTGATGGAGATAGCACCGGCGAGACGGCCTCCACTAGGAAAAATAACCAAGAGTAGCTGCTCAACAGGTCTAAGCATGACCGGTTGACACTCTGGGGTAGGATCGAGTAAACAGAATGCTGGAGCATTGAGCAAAGAATAACATCCAAGCTTCTGGAAACAAGATCTTCAGGAATCATTAGAAAATATACAGGGTAAGAACCTGTTGTATGCCAAAATGGACTTCAAGGGGAAATGCCCTGATAAGTTTCTCAAGAGAGATTGCCACTTATCGCTGAAAGGGGCTTACATGCCAAAAGGGATAAGCTCTCTAATGAAGAGACTGTCGTGTATCTGGGGGTACAAATGAAATGATAAGCTCCTCTAGAGGGGTTGTCGCTTATCTGATAAAAATAAACTTCCATAGGGTACTTAATGAAGAAGGCACCGACGAGACGGCCTTCAATGGGGAAAAGCAATAGGATAAAGGCTCAGCAGGTTCAGGCATGACCGGCTGACAGTCTAAAGTGATGGACCAACAGGTTCAGGCATGACCAATTGACACTTTAGAAACTAGATCCTCAATGGAGAAGGCACCGACGAGTCGGTCTCCACTAGGGAATGTCTGAGAGTACGGCTCAACAGGTTCAGGCATGACCGGCTGACACTCTGAGATAAGGGTAAGCTTCCATGATCAAAATATGATTTAGCTTCTTCTTTAACTAAATGATCCATTTAGAAAGGGTTAATAAACTTCTTCACATTTCAAGGTCTGCTGCTCCCTGAAATGATTTCGTTTCTTCTTTTACTAAAGGGTAAAATAAACCTCCCCCATACTTCAAGGTTTGTATTCCATGAACGGGTCTTAGTTTCTTCTTTTCTTGAAAAGGATAAAAATGTCTACGGCGAGACGCCCAAGAATGAGTACGGCGACTCAACATCTTAAGGTTTAGGAAAGAATATGTCTACGGCGGGACGCCCAAGAATGAGTACGGCGACTCAACGTCTCAAGGTTTAAGGTAATAAATGCCCACGGCGGGACGTCCAAGAATGAGTACGGCGACTCAACATCTTACGGTTCAGGAAATACTATGTGCCCACGGCGGGACACCCAAGAATGAGTACGGCGACTCAACATCTTAAGGTGAAAGGATATGTCTGCGGCGGGACGCCCAAGAATGAGTACGGCGACTCAACGTCTTAAGGTTACAGTCACTTGTTGCTAGTCATAATGAAGATAGGGTAAGTTTCTCAGGCGAGAATTGTTGCAAATATGTGAAGGTTGTAAAAGGCTCTTCTTGATAGATAGTGCAAAATAAATGCACATCCAGGCAGGTTCGGCGACCGATAGGGACCGAAGTTCAATCTAGGATCGAGCTAGAAATAAACTGTCAAGCAAGACTCCATTGAGGGAATGAACTCAAATGGGGATTATCTTATCCTGGCATGGAAAAGATAACTGAAATAACCATCATCCACGAGGGTTTAACTCTATGGGGAGACTAAAACATAGTAAGTATTTTATGCTTAGGGCTGACGATCTACTTGGAGAGAACGGACAAACCCAGTTATTTGGTGGTAACCACAGCCAAAGTAACGGCAAAAGACAGCGACGAAAGCACATATGCAGATGCTAATGCGTGTGTCGATGCGTATGTAACATGAAAATGCAATGCGAATGCAATGAGTATGCTGATACTTATGCTTATGCTCATGCACATGCTGATAAAATAGACGAACGAAGGAGGAAATAGGAGATGAAATAAACATCTCGACGGGAATACCCGACGACCTCTGCAACAGTACATCTATCAAGGGATAGGAAAGTTTATGGCGGAACTAAATCTTGCCTCAAGGTTCAAAATTCTCCGGGGAGAACAAAATTCCACTTGGGGATAAGATATCATGACTTCACTGGAGGGATTCCCATCATGAATCTGAAGTTCTGATCAAAGAAGACTTGTTCATTGGGAGAGTCATCTTAGGAGTAAAGCCTTCTGGGGATAAAATAAATATTCACTTCATTGGGGGAAGTGCGGAGCTAGGCAGCTTCATGGAGAAAGTAGAGACTTCCTGGAAAAGTATATCAACTTCCTGGGGAAGGCATCTCGACTTCTTGGGGAGAGCATGGAAATCTCCTGAGGAATATTTCCTGAGGAAAGTATGACGACTTTAGCGAGGGAAAGATGGTTCTGCTGGGAGTGGGTCCTCAAATATATATTACTTGGAAGATGCTGGGGAGATCTCTGCAGTCTTGAAAGTCACTGGAGATTACCGGCTCAATCTAAAAATGTTGTCAGCTTAAAGTCTCGTTGGGGACTGCTTTGAGGCAAAGGCTTGAAAGTGCTTCTGTGGTATGGGACTTACTGGGGAATGAAGACCGCCTGCAGTAAAATTTATCGGGGCAGGAAGAATGTAATAGTCGCCATTTTGGAAAAACAAATGCCCCAGGGTACCTGCTTTGTGAGAAAGAATCATCTCAAGAGGATTTTACAGAGAACATGGAGTCCAATTTCCCCACTATTTTCAAACTCTTGGAGATATTTGTCGGATCTCGACGTGACTGGCCCGAATTGACGATGCAATGACTGAGTCTTCAAGGAATAACTCTTAAGAAAGTCAGACTTGCGCCAGTAAGTAATTTGGAAACCACCTGCCCCTGTTCAGCAGAATCTTCAAGTTCCATTGTTGATGTCTATATGTAAATTTTCTAAGATATCAGGCGAAATCAACATGCCTGAACTGCTAATCCTGAAATTATTAAGGCAACATACACATTTGTCTCGAAGTTGTTTTTTCTTTTTGTTTTGAAAAGATATCGCAATAACTTGTGACTGCATCACTAGTTAGGATATGAATTTTAATTTATAATACCAACATTGAACTAAGCATAACTCGCAGGAGTCAGGAAACATTCTCATTGAGTATGCTTTCAAGATAAACCCTACTTCAATTAGGTCTTTTCAAGGTTGTATCGTGGCTCGGTTCACGGTTTTAAGAAATAAAGGATAAAGGCTCAAAGTGTATTTGTACCCACCCATTCTTTGTGATGTTCTTCAATCCTATATTTAGTTAATTGGATACAAGCACTCATCTCTCAAGCGGACTCGATATGGTTGAAATTTCCTCAAGGCTTTGGACATGGCAGTCACTCACCTATTTTCTTTGGTGTTTGATCGCACGACTTTGTTCTTTTACTAGGATTTTTGCTTTGTAACCCTTTGTTTTTTTTTCTGCGTTTTTATTCCCTAACTTTTGCCTGGACGAAGTCTTTTGACTTTGGCTTTGGAGTCCAGCGGGATGCCCCAGTTTTGCCTAAGTCTCCTTTATAGGTTTTGACTTAGTGGGCTCTTTCTCATTCATTATTTTTTGCACAAGTCGTGTGACTCTTTTGGATTTTGACCTTTTTGGAGGATTGTGACTGCCCCACTCTTTAGATAGTTGAGGGATAATCATTTGTGTCTTCGGACTTCCAACTCCTAGTATGTCAAGGATAGATGGGTTCTCGAGTGTATGCTCTTTTTGAAAGTTTGAGCGCTCAATCAGTTTAACTAAAGAACTACCCTGCCCCAGGTTAAGATTATGGTTCTTATCTGGAAATAAAGACTCATACTTTAAGGCTCAAAGGGGTTGAAGAGGGATTATCATCCTTATATCTCCGGTGTTTAGGATTTGGAACAATGCTTTACATCATCAGCAGGGTTTCACTCGAAAGCATATAACAAGAGACTTGACGTTTTTGGTTCATCATACTCCTCCCAATTCTCTATCAAGGCAAGAGATCGGGTAAAGTTGGCATTATAAATTATGAAAGATAATTTTTATGAGTGAAATGAATGGATTTCGTCAAGACAAACATATGCATTGCATAAGTTATTCAAAACAAACAAGTTCGCACATATTAAATATGCTTTCATAGTCAAAGAAATAAAATACATATAGATAAACAAATGAACTGTCTGGTGCGCCTATTAGGTCTCTGTATCCGAGTCTGGCACAATGATGGTTTCTTCTGGAAAAGTCTCCTTGGAAGGAGTTGTCTTGCTTGCCCCAACCATATTGGTCACAGCCTCCTCAATAGTCTTCAATCCTTCCTTTTGAATAATCTTCCCAGATTCTTTGTCAGTCATGGTCACCGCCTTAGGATCACTGAAGTGAGGTGTACTAGGCTTCTGAGTATCTATCGGCTGCGGCTGATTCACTGTAGCAACAACTGGCTTAGACATATTGAAAACTGGCTTTGCAGAATTTGATCTTGGCGACGAGAATACCCTGCGAGGAGTCCTGAACTGAGAAACCTTGACAGCCCCATGATTTAGTAAAGGGTCATTCTTGACATTCGGCAGAGGATCATTAAAGGACAGGATATTCTTTTCCATTAACTCCTTGACAATGTGTTTGAGAGCATAACATTTTTCTAAATCATGACCAGGCACACCCTCATGAAATAAACAATGAGCAGTGGCGTTGTAATTGGCAGGTAGCGGATTAGGAGGTGGACCCTGTAACAGCCCAAATTTCATTAATTAATTAATTATGTTAATTAATTGATTTATTGGAATTAATCGTAATGATTTGGATTAAATGGATTTATTTGGTAGATAATTGAAGAAAGAAATGGGAAGGAAAGAAATAATATAAGTATATAAGGGATAAGTGGAAAGAATTGGATAGAAAGAAAATAGAAGAGAAAGAATAGAGAAAGAGGAGAAAAGAGAAGAGAAGAGGGAAACATGGAGAAATCATCAAGAATCAACTTCAAGCTTCAATCCAATCAAGGTAAGGGTGTGAAATGTTATTATCATATCAATGTTTATGATCCTGTATGTGTGTGTGTGTGTATTTGGATTGTTGGATGTTTTTATACATTTCCATTCTAGGGCAAAAATGATTTAATCGATAGAATCGAGTTTTGAATGGTTAGAATCGAAAATAAATTTTGTAGTTTAGTCGGGTAATGCTTAGTCGTGATTATTGGACTTCGTTTGATCGAATTTGGTTGAGTTTATGAGTTTTGACATTTTTGGATAAATGGGAGGTTAAGATTTTGGAGGAAAATCGGAAGTCATAGAATTGGCGTTTTAGGGTCCCAAATTGTTGATATATAATTGGTAATGATGAGTAGGTATTTAATCGGGAGAAAATAATTGAATCGGTCGGGTTTTTGAGGGTTTTAAGCTCAAACCCGTAGCTGTTTTTCTGAGTTTTTCAGGTGTTAATCGGTTAACCATATACGTTAACAGATTAACACAGTGTTGGGGGCCTAAAAACAGAGTTTTTGGCCTAAAAACTGAGTTTTTGGAGTGGTTAATCGGTTAATCATATGCGTTAACCGATTAACACTGTAAGTGTAAGAAAATATTATTTTCAAAACTTCAAAAATTCATAACTTCTTCACCGTTTATCGGATTTTGTCGTTCTTTATATCAAACTGAAGCTAATAATATGTTCTATAACTTGGTGAAAAGAAATATTATTTTTAGCCTACTTTTAGCCAATTTTACCGATTAATCGAGATTAATTATTTTAAGTAAGTGAGGCTTAATCAATTAGAGCGTTCGGTTGCGATTGACCTCTTCTTGTATGAGTAGCTTATATGTTGTTGTATGGTGTGTTGTAGGTAGCCGTATGGTGTGAATCCTAGAATGTGGAATCGATTGTGATTTTGTGGCCGTTTGGCAATATATGCATTATTTGAATTAAACGTGAATGCATGATGAGATTGACTGTGAATGTGTATACCTTGTATGAAATGGTATGTGATGAATGATGAATATATATTATGGAATATATATATATATATATATATATATATATATATATATATATATATATATATATATATATTGTGAATGCATATTGTTTGTATGCGATTGTATGTAAATAATGCATGGGAACATATTGTGAATATGTGTGCATTGCTTGTGTTTGTATGTTAAGAATGCATGAGAACATATTGTGAATATGTGTGCATTGCTTGTGTTTGAGTGTGAAGAATGCATGGGAACATATTGGTGAATATGTGTGCATTGCTTGATAAATGTGATGATTTAAAGTATGAATACTTTGATTGTGTGAATATGTTGTGTGTGCAATCATGTTATAATTCTTGAAGGGATAAATTATTTGAATGCATGGGATTAAGACGCGGGAACGGTCTTAAGTGAATTTTGTTGGTTGATTGCATATGACTCATTTAGTCAAGAGGCAATGTTTGCTAGTTTCGTGGAGACTAGTGGCTTGTCCCAAACCTAGAAGGGTGGGTTTGAAACCCTAGGGGACGGGCTTTGTTGTTATCGGTCTAGAAGGGTGGACCCGGTTTAAGTGTAAAAACCGAAAAAAGGATAACAAGTGTTGGTACCACATGGCATGAGTTGCATTTAGTTGCATTGAGTCTCATGGAATGAATATATGATTGTTGTATGAAGTTATGCATAGGGGTATGTACATGACTTGTGTAATTGTGAACTATGGATATGTTTGATGATTGTCCATATTTGCCTATATATATATATATATATACATATATATATATATATATATATATATATATATATATATATATATATATATATATATATATATATATATATATATATATATATATATATATATATATATATATATATATATATATATATATATATATATATATATATATATATATATATATATATATATATATATATATATATATATATATATATATATATATATATATATATATATATATATATATATATATATATATATATATATATATATATATATATATATATATATATATATATATATATATATATATATATATATATATATATATATATATATATATATATATATATATATATATATATATGCTTTGTGAAGTATATGATGAGTTATGATGAAGTATGGTGAGAATGGTGGGATATACATATGTGCATTACTTGTGTAATTGAGAGTTGTGAATATGTGATTGTTGCGGTGGAAATAGGATATCAAACTATTAATTAGTTTGAATCACAATTCTTAATTCACAACCGCTCTTTGATTTATCCGAAGGAAAAGGTCAAAAGAGGGAAAACCTATTTTTGCATCGTAAACACAATGCGGGGAAAGATCTAGGGTTCGGGGGTTGATTAAATTTAGGGAAGGTATTAGCACCCTAAACTTCTGTAGTACTCTACAGGAACCTTTTGTTCATATGTTTACTATTTGCTTTATTTATTTGCTTAAGGTATATGTACAAAGGATTAAAAGTGAGAAAAGAGACCTAAGGGGTTAATTCTAAGTTTACTCGGCAAGACATCGCATCTTGTGCCTACGTATCCTTACGGGAGTGGAATCAGAGTAATCGTAGTTCCCCTCAAAAGGGAGGTTAGAGACTTCTTGACTGTGGTCAAGGTCTCACGGGGAATAAACATGTCTTAAGGACACGCTTACGTGGAGTGTAGAAACTCCAAATCTCTATGTTGAATTGTTAAGTTGTAATTAGGGTTAAATTAGGGATTCCACGGCGGGAAACCCTAAACTGAGCGCGGCGGCTCTTTGACCTAATGCTAGGGGTAAAATTGTAATCTTGCCTGCAGCGAGGCATTTGTGAAAATTAGGGTTTGTAGTTTGTAGTTTTGAGGATTTGAAATTGACTGTGTGAAGTTTTACGGACTATTGGCGCGGCGGCCAAACAGTTAGACCTAACCTTCGGATGTGTGCAATGTGACAGAAATAATGGTAAACGCGTGAGATAATTGAATCATGCAAACAGAGAGATAATGTCATAATTTAAACCATGCAAGCAGAAATTTAAAGGCAGAATTTAAAGAGCGATTGTTAAGTTCGCGAGGTTACATGAGAGGAGCAGATACAATATGATAATGAAATTTGAATTGAACAATAATAAAATAAAATAAATAACGGTTCTAGTTATTATTTAAAAAAAAAGATTTTAGTTATTATTTTAAATTTATCTAAAAAAAAGTTTTTCTTAAAAATAATAGGTTTTCATATTAATTTGGAAAAGATGTTAATGTTATTTATTTTAAAAAACAGATTTTTATATTATAACAAGTTTTAATAAATTAATGATAACAATAATAATAATAATGGTAATAATAATGATAATAATGATAATAATAATAAATAATGATAATAATAATACTACTACTAATAATAATAATAATAATAATAATAATAATAATAATAATAAAGCAATAATGAATTTTAAATGTGCCAAATAACCCAACAATGTTGCTAACGCAGAAATGCGCTCATCGCAACCAGATCTAAATCGGACGAAACAAAATTTATCGCAAAGAAAAAGAAATTAAGCAAAAAATAGTATTATTGCTCACACAAAAAATGCGATCATCGCAACCAGATCGAACTAACACAAATGTCACGCGTCATGCACACAAATGTGCAAACATCGTATCGACATAATTCGATCAAAAATTAATCTTATATATATAAACTCTAACAATTTAAAAATTATATATATATATATATATATATATATATATATATATATATATATATATATATATATATATATATATATATATAAACGTAACAGTAATAGATAAAGAAAAAGAAATAACGGTAATAGATGAAGAAAAAGAAATAACGGTAAAAGATGAAGAAAAAGGAATAACGGTAATAGATGAAGAAAAAGAAACAACGGTAAAAGATGAAGGAAAAGAAATAACGGTAAACGATGAAGAAAAAGAAACAATAGTAATGGATGAAGAAGAAAACTAAATAACGGCAAACGACACTCACTCCTCTTAGGTTTTTTTCATTCTCCCCCTTTTTTCCAACAAGGCAACACATGTATATATAGGGAACAAATTAGGGTTAACACCAAATTGTCAATAATGTCCCTAAAGCCCATTTTAAAGCCCAAACTAAATAATTAGTTAAGAAAAAATAAAATTTAAATAATTTAAAATAATTAAAATAAACTTAAAATAAAAACTAATAATCCTATTGATTCCCAAAATCAAAAATATTATAAAAAGAACAAAATTTTTTTCAATATTTTTTATTTTATGATTTTTTGGATATTTTTATGAATAATTTAGAAAAAAGTGAAAAAAATAATATTTTAAAAAATGATTTAATTAAAATACGAAAATAATAATTAAATAATAATAAAAAACTATTTTTGTTATTTTTTTAATGAAAGATAGAAAAATTTAGAGTAAAAATAATAAAAAACAAAAAAAGTGACAAAGGTGAGATTCGAACTCTCAACCTCTCATACTCATAACTCCTTACACATGTCCTCCTGCCAATTGTGCCATTTTTACTTTTTAGAAAAAAATGCATGCCATATGATATTTACCTGCAAAAAGTCAAACGACTACACAAATTTGTTAGTAATTGATTAAATGCAATAAAAATGCAATGAAATGCGACGACAAATCTTAGGGCAAAATTTGGGGTATTACAGTTGCCCCTATTTAAATAACTTCACCGGGTGATTCGAGTGGCGGAAACTCGAGGAATCATGGTGGAGGGATTTAAATATAGATAACCGAAAATTTTGCCCTTATATGTGGCGATATGCAATGTTATGGACCAAACAAGACTAATGCAGACAATGCCATGAATATGATATGATGTGTATGCTGGAATGATGAGTGCGAAAATGCTGACGAATACGACGACACAGGGACAGACGCTACGAGAAGAACACACTGGGGAAAACGACGCGCTGGGACACAGTACAACACTGGGGAATTCTTAAATGATGGTCAGCTGGTGCGAACACGACCAATTATCATTTTTAGACCGGGAACGAGATTCTCAAATGGAGATGGCACCTATGAGACGGCCTCCACTGGGGAATCTAAAAGTAAAACTGGATCATGTACGACTGCAAGATCGATTACAGAATGCTGGAGCATTGAGCAAAGGATAACATCCAAGCTTCTGTAAACTATCTCTCGTGACAGGATCAAACGGACTTTTCGGGAATCCGTAGCAAATATACAGGGTAAAAAAGAACCTGCTGTATGCCAAAATAAATGGACTTTTAGAATAAGATCCTTAAATGGAGATGGCACCTATGAGATGACCTCCACTTGGGAATGTCTAATAATAATTGGACCTACACGATTGCAAGATCGATCACAGAATACTGGAGCATTGAGCAAAGAATAACATCCAAGCTTCTATAACCTATCCTTCGTGATGGGATCGGACGGACCTTTCGGAAATCCGTATCATATATACAGGGTAAAGACCGGCTGTATGCCAAAATAAATGGACTTTGATGGGAAATGCCCTGATAAGCTTCTCGAGGGAGAACTGTCACTTATCGTTGGAAGGGACTTACATGCCAAAATGGATAAGCACTCAAATAAAGAGGCTGCTGTTTATCTGATATATAAATCTTCTCATATTTAAGGTCGGCGCCTGGAATATGATTCTGATTTTTCTTTTACATAAAGGATAAATGAAATTCTTCATACTTCAAGATCGTGCTCTCCTGAATATGAAAAGGGTAAACTGAACTTCCTCATACTTCAAGATCGTGCTCTCCTGAATATGATTCGGCTCCTTCTTTTTTTTTTTAAGGGTAAATGAAATTCTTCATACTTCAAGATCGTGCTCTCCTGAATATGAAAAGGGTAAACTGAACTTCCTCATACTTCAAGATCGTGCTCTCCTGAATATGATTCCGCTCCTTCTTTTACTAAAGGGTAAATGAACTTCTTCATAATTCAAGATCGTGCTCTCCTGAATATGATTCGGCTCCTTCTTTTACTAAAGGATAAACTGAACTTCCTCATACTTCAAGATCATGCTCTCCTGAATATGATTTCGCTCCTTCTTTTACTAAAGGGTAAATGAACTTCCTCATACTTCAAGATCGTGCTCTCCTGAATATGATTCTTCTCCTTCTTTTACTAAAGGGTAAATGAACTTCCTCATACTTCAAGATCGTGCTCTCCTGAATATGATTCCGCTCCTTCTTTTACTAAAGGGTAAATGAACTTCCTCATTCTTCAAGATCGTGCTCTCCTGAATATGATTCTGCTCCTTCTTTTACTAAAGGGTAAATGAACTTCCTCATACTTCAAGATCGTGCTCTCCTGAATATGATTCCGCTCCTTCTTTTACTAAAGGGTAAATGAACTTCCTCATTCTTCAAGATCGTGCTCTCCTGAATATGATTCTGCTCCTTCTTTTACTAAAGGGAAAATGAACTTCCTCATACTTCAAGATCGTGCTCTCCTGAATATGATTTGGTTCAAAACCTCCCTATACCTCAAGACGACAAGGAAAATGGAAGCCCAACTTCTCAATGGAGATGGCCATTTGCTGCGAGTCATAACGAAGATAGGATCAGCTTCTTAGGTGAGAAATGTCACATACCGATGCTGTAAGATGTAGGATTGTAATAATAAATTATCCAGGCGTGAACTGGCGTATATTTGTAAAGGATTGTAGTTGTTTTTCTCGAAAGATAGTGCAAAATAAATGCACATCCGGGTTCAGTGATAACCTTCTCGGACGAGAACAGTCGCATATCTGCCATGGTATGGTGAACATCTTTAGATGGTGCAAAATAAATGCACGTCCGGTTGGGCTCAGCGACCGACAAGACTGAGATTCAATCTAGGATCGAGCTAGAAAGAAGACTGGTAATCAAGACTTCATCGAGGGAATGATCTCGAAGGGTAAACATCTTATCCTGGCGAGGAAAGATAGCTGAAGTAACCGTCATCCACGAGGATCGAGCTCTGTGGGGAAACTGGAAACAAGTAAGTATTTTATGCTTATGGCTGACAATCTATTTGGAGAGAGCGGACGAACCCAGTTACTCGGCGGTAACAACCAAATGATGGTGAAACACAATGAACCTGTGAATGCTAATGCATATGTTAATGTGAATGTATGTTAATGTTCATGTGGTTAAATATGCAAGATGTTATGAAATGAGTATGCCATGAGTATGTAATATGTAATGAATACGTAATGAGTATGAGTATATGAAGTAGGCCTGTGATGCTTATGCCCTTGCGTATGCTGACGAAACTGACTAGAGACAGGACGAGAGATGAAATAAACATCTCGCCGGAAATACCCTGCATTCTCTGCAACCAATACGTCAATCATGGGTGAGGAGGATCAATGGTAGAACCAAATCTGGTTTTAAAGTTCTGAATTCTCTGGGGAGAAAGTAATCTGCTTGGGTGCACAGTACCACGTCTTCACATGGGGAGAAGAAAACCTGAGGGACACTTTCGAGTTACCCAAGAAAAAGTTGTCGGCTTATAGTCTCTCTGGGGACTGTGATGAGGCAATAGTTTAGGAGCCTGTTGCAACACTGAGGTTTATTGGGGAATGAAGGCCGCTGCGAGTAAAATCCATTGGGTGTATGAGGAAAAGTTGTGAAACCACATAGTTTTGATCTTGAAGGATCTTGTAGTAGTCGCCATTTGTTTCCTTTAAAAACATGGTGCCCCAGGATACTTGCGTTGCGAGGTAGGTTCATCTCAAGAGGATTTTATAGAGAACACCGAGTCCGGTTGCCCCATTGTTCTCAAACTCTTTGAGAGATTTGTCAGGTCTCGACGTAACTGGCACAAATTAATCGTGTTACGACAAAATCTTTGGGAAATAGCTCTTAAGAATGTCAGACTCGCGTTGGTAAGCGAATTGGGAAACTGCCTGCCCCTGTTCAGCAGGATCTTCAAGTTCCACGGGTTATGTTCATATGTAAATCTCTAAGATATCAAGCAAAGTTGTCATGCCTGAAATGCCTATCCTGAGCTTGTCAATGTACACATATATTTGTCTTGAATTTTTGTTTTGAAAAAAAGATATCGCAACAACTTGTGACCGAAATCACTAGTCCGGATATAAGTTTTAATTATAATGCCAACATGAATTTTTCTGAGCATAGCTCGTAGGAGTCAGGAAACGTGATCTTGTCGAGTATGCTTTCAACCGAAGTCCTACTTCAATTAGGTCTTTTAAAGGTTGTATCGTGGCTCGGTTCACGGTTTGAGAAACAAAAGATAAAGGCTCAAAGTTATATTTGTACCCACCCATTCTTCGTGATGTTCTCCAATCCTAATTCAGTTAATCGGATACGAACGCTCATATCTCAAGCGGATTTGCTATGGTCGAGAACTTATCAAGGCTTTGGACATGGCAGTCACTCACCTATTTCTTTTGGCGTTTCTATCACACGACCTTGTTCTTTAATAGGGATTATAAAAAACTACTGGTTTGGTTGCTCTTATTCCCTAACTTTTGCCTGGACAGCGTCTATTGATTTGACTTTGGAGTCCAGCGGGATGCCCCAGTTTTGCCTAAGTCTCCTTCATAGGTTTTGACTTAGCGGGCTCTTATTTTTTTGAATATTCTTTTATGCACAAGTCGTGTAAATCTTTTGAAAGGCTCGTGACTGCCCCACTCCTTAGGTAACCAAGGGATAGTCATTGTATTGGACTTCTTAAGATGCTAAGGATAAATTCTCAAAGGTTTGCTCTTCCTTTTTGAGGATCTAAGCGCTCGATCGGTTTAACTGAAACCTACCCTGCCCCAGGTTAGGATGAAGGTTCTTAAAAAAGAAATAAAACTCCTACTTCAAGGCTCAAAGAGGTTGACTAGGGATTAACATCCTTATATCTCCAGTGTTTGGGATTTGAAACAATGCCTTACATCATCAGCAGGTTTTAATTGAAAGCATACGACAAGAAATCTGACGTTTTGGGTTCGTCATCCTCCTCCCAATTCTCCATCAGAACCAGAGATCGGGTAAAGTTGGCATTATAATTTATGAAAAAATATATTTTGAATGAGTGAAACGAATGGACTTATTCAAGACAAACAGATGCGTTGCATTAATCAAAGATAAACAAGTTCGTACATGCTAAATATGCTTAATCAAAGAGAAATACATATAAATAAACAAAAGAACTATCGGAAAAACCCTTCTAAATGGTTTATGAAATTCAAAAGCAACAGTTTCCTTTGGCGGAGCCTCAATGGAAAGGACGTCTGGTTCCTGATCACTGTGAGTCGTCATGGCTTGCCCCAGTTATGCTGGTCACATCTTCAACAGTTTTCAGTCGTTGCTTCAAAATAACTTTCCCAGATTCTTTATTGATCCCGGTCATATCATCTTGAGGGTTACTGAAGTGAAGCGAGCTAGGCCGTTGAATAATTGCTGGATTCGGCTGATTTGCCACAGGAGTAGCATGCTTTGCAGAATTCGAGTTTGACAAGTGAGGGACCCCGATAGGAGTCTCGATCTTCATCTGAGCATCGCTAAAAGACAACTTCTTCGCTTCTAGCAAATTTCTGACAACTTTCTTAAGAGCATAGCAATTCTCTAGGTTATGGCCAGGCGCACCCTCATGAAATAAACAATGAGTGGCAGCGTTGTAACCTGCAGGTAACGGATTAGGCGGAGGACCCAAAGCAGGGGTGGTAATCAGACCCTGTTGTACCAAATGGGAGTATAACTCAGTGAAAGTTATCGGAATTGGAGGACAAGGCTTATACTGCCTCTTACGGGGATAAGGAACCTGATCCTGTGATTGTTGGTGAACAGGAGCGTTGGGCACTCGTTGATTGTTGACAGGAACTTGCATGGGCGGATAACCGGAAGGTTGTTGATACACTGGTGCTTGATATACCGGAGCTGACTGCACAGGCTGGTATGTAGGAAACTGTTGATCGAAAGGAGGTGCAACAGTAGCTACATAGGGTTGTTGGACATATGGAAATGGATAACCTTGAACATAACTCTGCTGACGTTGCCAAGGTTGAGGAGTAGCCATTTTGCGGTTCCTCGAACGTGCAGGTCCTTTACCATGGTCGGAATTAGGAGTTTTGCACTTTGGAGGGGTAGCTCGTCGAACTGGTTGAGCACTAGGAGGCACCAAACCGGATTGAAGACCGTGAGGAGGTACATTCTTGATAGTAACAGCTGGTTGAGGTTCCATAACGGTATTAGTAGTCTCAGAAACAACAGTAGACTGAGCATCCACCTTCACACTAAGAGCTCGTAACATCTCCACAATCTGCCCTACACTTCCTCGAAGATCTTCGAGTTCATGGCTGACACGGTTGATCTCTTGGTTTTGATCTTCCATCCTTTCGAAGGGTCGTATTGATGCAGAGAACTTAGGGTGACAAAACTGGAAGGTGAGAGAACCGAACATGAGAAAACGGAAGACACATGCAATGCAAAAGTATGATGCTAAAATGTGAATGCAAATGAAGATTTCATGGAATTCAAATATTTACGAATATTGCGGAATACCAAGGAAACTTTTAATTCATTGAAGACAAATTACAAATAATATTCTTGCAACCAAAATAGCTAAATAAAAGCCTAGAAAGTCCTAGAGAAGCATCTTCCACAACTTCAGTGAGCAGATGGAGATCCGGAGGAAAATAAATACTCGTAGAGCCTTCTCTTCTTGTAGGATTGTATCTCATCATTCTTCGACTGAATCTGCTTTTGAAGTTCTTCGTACTCGCTGGCCATCACATGGTATTTGTTCTTCCATGCTTCTGTTTCGCGTTGTGATCTCTTCAAAGTGATCTTCAAAGTCTCAATTTCAGTCATGAAATACTGGACAGGTTCTTCGCTTTGAGGTAAAGGATCTTGGTGAGAGTAGGACATCTTCAACTCAATAGCTCTTCCTCGGACCCATTGAAGGTATGGTTCCATGGACACACAATTAGGCCTTCCCAAACTTTCCTTGCCTTTCCTATGCAGATGATTCCAAGAAGATAGAATCTGATTTTGGAGCTTTTTGTCGTCTTTGAAAAAGATTTTCTCCACATGAATACCTTTAGGCGGTTCCTTCAAGGGGTATCCTAACTGTCGGCGAGCTAGGACTGGATTGTAGCTAATTCCTCCATTGAAACTGAGCAAAGGCACATTGTTGAAGTTTCCACAACTATCAATGATCGATATCCCATCATACATGCGATTATACCAATCAATATCAGAGTGGGTTAAAGCCATAACTTTTTGCGACCAACGTTCTTGATTAGGTTTCCAGAACAGACCGGACTTGGGTAAGTGAGAAATAAACCACTTGTATAGTAATGGCACACAACATGTAATCATTCCTCCACCATGAAAGTTTCGGAGATGCACTGAATGATAAGTATTACCCAATAGTGTTGGAACTGGATTTCTTCTTATGAAGGTCTTGATTGCATTAAGGTCCACAAACCCCTCGAAACTAGGAAAAAGCAGCAACCCATAAATGAGCAAAGCAAATATTGTCTCAAAGGCAAACATGTCTTTATGATCGGCATAAAATTGGGCCTTCTTAATTAGGAAGTCCCTGAGAAAGCCGGAGGTCCCCCCTTTGGTGATCATATTGTTTTTGACATCGGATATCTTTAGACAAATGGCTTTAGCAATATCTCGTTCTTTAGGGTCTTCCTCCAAGAAAGGGAATAGAGACTTATCCAAGATAGATAATCCCACCAACTGAGAGTACTCTTCTAAGGTAGGTAAAAGCTGATAATCTGAAAAGGTGAAGCAGTGATAATCTGGATCATAAAACTGT
This sequence comes from Lathyrus sativus, assembly GCA_963859935.3. NCBI lineage: Eukaryota > Viridiplantae > Streptophyta > Magnoliopsida > Fabales > Fabaceae > Lathyrus > Lathyrus sativus. The sequence goes on from OZ012741.1 coordinate 230,483,421, forward strand.
AGCAAAGTTGCAAGAAGTCCTTCGTTTACTTGAACCTTCAACAAAGACAATAGCCTTCCATATCTGTTTTGGAACTTTTCTTGATCTTGAACCAACTCCCTTAGCTTCTCTAGGACTTCCAAATTAAAACCCTTAAAAGTAAATTTTAAAGTATGCTTCCTAGAGTGATCCATGGTATCCTGCAATGTTCATAGATAGAGTTTGAATTCCATGAAGTCTTAATGTAATATGATGCTTTATGAATGCAATGCATGAAAACACATAAAGTCCTAGGTTAAAGGAACGTGAGCGGAGTTAAGGTCTACCCATCCCCAAAAGGAGTGTACTATAGGTTAGTTGTACCTGCCGAACAAGATTCTAAAAAGTGCCCAAAGTCATCAGCCCATCCTTCGGATATTATCGACCTTCCAATTGACTCGGGGGTTAATAATATTCTCAAGAGAACCTCTTCTGAGTGTAGTATCGCGTAGCAACCGTTGTAGGACTACTCCCACATAGTTCCCGCACTACGTCCTAAATAAGGCCAAGGTGGTGTTAAGGTACTACGGTCCTCAATATCACAGACTCCAATCGACCATGGAAAAAGTTTTCGCGATTACTCGTTCAACCGAACCATTTTCGAAAAGGTCTCAACTGAGCGGTGATTCTCGAATCAGCTTGGTCGGGATTCACTCCCTATAAGCCTCATCGAATATATCCCCATCCTATAATAATGTCACTAGTCCGGGCGTAGGACTTATCTCACAACACAAGGAACAGTCCCAAACCAGAGCACAAATATATACATGCAAATGAATAATAACACAGATAGTAATAAAGATGAACAAGTTAGGGATAACCCTCAAAAGTTAAGACTCTCCCCAGTGAAGTCGCCATTTTCTGTTGCGGTGGAAATAGGATATCAAACTATTAATTAGTTTGAATCACAATTCTTAATTCACAACCGCTCTTTGATTTATCCGAAGGAAAAGGTCAAAAGAGGGAAAACCTATTTTTGCATCGTAAACACAATGCGGGGAAAGATCTAGGGTTCGGGGGTTGATTAAATTTAGGGAAGGTATTAGCACCCTAAACTTCTGTAGTACTATACAGGAACCTTTTGTTCAGATGTTTACTATTTGCTTTATTTATTTGCTTAAGGTATATGTACAAAGGATTAAAAGTGAGAAAAGAGACCTAAGGGGTTAATTCTAAGTTTACTCGGCAAGACATCGCATCTTGTGCCTACGTATCCTTACGGGAGTGGAATCAGAGTAATCGTAGTTCCCCTCAAAAGGGAGGTTAGAGACTTCTTGACTGTGGTTAAGGTCTCACGGGGAATAAACATGTCTTAAGGACACGCTTACGTGGAGTGTAGAAACTCCAAATCTCTATGTTGAATTGTTAAGTTGTAATTAGGGTTAAATTAGGGATTCCACGGCGGGAAACCCTAAACTGAGCGCGGCGGCTCTTTGACCTAATGCTAGGGGTAAAATTGTAATCTTGCATGCAGCGAGGCATTTGTGAAAATTAGGGTTTGTAGTTTGTAGTTTTGAGGATTTGAAATTGACTGTGTGAAGTTTTACGGACTATTGGCGCGGCGGCCAAACAGTTAGACCTAACCTTCGGATGTGTGCAATGTGACAGAAATAATGGTAAACGCGTGAGATAATTGAATCATGCAAACAGAGAGATAATGTCATAATTTAAACCATGCAAGCAGAAATTTAAAGGCAGAATTTAAAGAGCGATTGTTAAGTTCGCGAGGTTACATGAGAGGAGCAGATACAATATGATAATGAAATTTGAATTGAACAATAATAAAATAAAATAAATAACGGTTCTAGTTATTATTTAAAAAAAAAGATTTTAGTTATTATTTTAAATTTATCTAAAAAAAGTTTTTCTTAAAAATAATAGGTTTTCATATTAATTTGGAAAAGATGTTAATGTTATTTATTTTAAAAAACAGATTTTTATATTATAACAAGTTTTAATAAATTAATGATAACAATAATAATAATAATGGTAATAATAATGATAATAATGATAATAATAATAAATAATGATAATAATAATACTAATACTAATAATAATAATAATAATAATAATAATAATAAAGCAATAATGAATTTTAAATGTGCCAAATAACCCAACAATGTTGCTAACGCAGAAATGCGCTCATCGCAACCAGATCTAAATCGGACGAAACAAAATTTATCGCAAAGAAAAAGAAATTAAGCAAAAAATAGTATTATTGCTCACACAAAAAATGCGATCATCGCAACCAGATCGAACTAACACAAATGTCACGTGTCATGCACACAAATGTGCAAACATCGTATCGACATAATTCGATCAAAAATTAATCTTATATATATAAACTCTAACAATTTAAAAATTATATATATATAAACGTAACAGTAATAGATAAAGAAAAAGAAATAACGGTAATAGATGAAGAAAAAGAAATAACGGTAAAAGATGAAGAAAAAGGAATAACGGTAATAGATGAAGAAAAAGAAACAACGGTAAAAGATGAAGGAAAAGAAATAACGGTAAACGATGAAGAAAAAGAAACAATAGTAATGGATGAAGAAGAAAACTAAATAACGGCAAACGGCACTCACTCCTCTTAGGTTTTTTTCATTCTCCCCCTTTTTTCCAACAAGGCAACACATGTATATATAGGGAACAAATTAGGGTTAACACCAAATTGTCAATAATGTCCCTAAAGCCCATTTTAAAGCCCAAACTAAATAATTAGTTAAGAAAAAATAAAATTTAAATAATTTAAAATAATTAAAATAAACTTAAAATAAAAACTAATAATCCTATTGATTCCTAAAATCAAAAATATTATAAAAAGAACAAAATTTTTTTCAATATTTTTTATTTTATGATTTTTTGGATATTTTTATGAATAATTTAGAAAAAAGTGAAAAAAATAATATTTTAAAAAATGATTTAATTAAAATACGAAAATAATAATTAAATAATAATAAAAAACTATTTTTGTTATTTATTTAATGAAAGATAGAAAAATTTAGAGTAAAAATAATAAAAAACAAAAAAGGTGACAAAGGTGAGATTCGAACTCTCAACCTCTCACACTCATAACTCCTTACACATGTCCTCCTGCCAATTGTGCCATTTTTACTTTTTAGAAAAAAAATGCATGCCATATGATATTTACCTGCAAAAAGTCAAACGACTACACAGATTTGTTAGTAATTGATTAAATGCAATAAAAATGCAATGAAATGCGACGACAAATCTTAGGGCAAAATTTGGGGTATTACAGTGATAATTGTATGAAAGTATGCTTATAAACATGAATTGTTGATTTGAGAATTGTGAATGTGTAATTGTGAATTAGTGAGTAAACATAATATGTGTATGTTCATGTGGAATGTTGAGATTTATGGATACGTGCATGATGAATATGCTTGGTGATTATCCGTATTTGATTATATATATGTTGTATTGTACATGATGAGTTATAATGAATTGTGGTGAGAAAATGTGGAATATATGTATTTTATGCTTGTGTATTTGTGTATATATAATTATATGCATTGTTATTATCATAATATTTCTCACCCTTCTGCTGGAATGATGTCCTACATGACATCGTGCAGGTATCAAGGAGTAGTATTGCTTGTAGTTACGAGGTCGCTTTTGGTGTAGCCATTTAGTGATTTAATTATGTTGGGTCGAGTCATGCTCTGGTCATGTAACACTGGGATCGCTTGGGTTGTGTTTAAGATATACATTATGTACTCTATAAACGTGTTTATATCCATTGGAATATTATGATGTTGGCCTTAGTGCCTAAGTGATGTTGTTTTATATGATAAAAACAAATGTTTCTTTTATGAAAATTGTGGTATAATTGAATCCGCTACTACATGCAAAGTGAAGTTTTGTAAAGCATAATTTTATATTGAAATAGTAATGAGCATGACAGGTGGTTTTGATATTTTGAGAGTTATGTGTAATGCCCTTTTGTAAGTGCATGAAAATTTACTCTAATTATTCATATGTTTTCCATGGGGTTTAGAAGGGTGTTACAGACCCAAAGCCCTGGTGGTGATCAAACCTTGTTGTACTAGTGAGGGGTACAACTCGGTGAAAGTCATTGGAATAGGAGGATAAGGTTTATACTGCTTCTTGTTTGGACCCTTTTGGCGGGGTGCCTGACTCTTCAACTGATATGCAGGAGCGTTGGGCGCTCATTGATAGTTGGCAAGAGCTTGTGCAGGCTGATAACCAGGAGGTTGTTGATATACCGGAGGTTGATAAAAAGGATCCAATTGCACAGGCCGATAAGCAGGTTGAAAGCAGGTGTTACAACAGCCCCATACGGTTGTTGAGCGTACTGACATGAATAACTTTGTTGCTGAACATAATTCGACTGATGTTGATAAGGCTGATGGGGAACCATTTCACGGTAGTATATGGCCGAGTGGCTCTTTGGACAAGTAGCACCTTCATTACGGTCGAAACTAGGAGTCTTGAACTTTGGAGGAACAACTTGTTGAACTGGCTGAGCAATAGGAACCGCAGGAGGAGTCGGCACAAAACCAGGTGGAGGTACATCTGCAACAGTAATAGTTGGCTGAGGGCCCCCAATATTACCGGTAATCCCAGAAACAACAATAGGCTGAGCGTCCATTTTGTATTAATGGCCTGAAGCATCTCCATTATTTGCCCAACACTTCCCTTAAGGTCTTCAAGTTCATTTCTGACACGATCAAGCTTTTGATTTTGTTCCACCATCTTCTTCTAAGCTCGGGCTCTGGTGTTGTTCTGATGCAGAGGACTCATGGTGACAAAAATGGAAGCGAGAGAACTGACGATGAGAAATTGGAAGGAAAATGAAAATGCAAAACAGGATGCAATGCAATGCATTGGTTTCAAGGATTTCAACTGTCGATTGCAAATATTTTCGAGGAAACTGTCAAAAAGTTTTAGGTTTCAAGATTTTTTTTTTGAATTCGCAAAGGGCAGTTGGATTCCTTGAAACCAGGGATGATATGATGTAGGATGCAATGCACAAGCACACACAAGCATACAAGGGTCCTAGGTTAGAGAGACATCAGCGGAGCCAAGGTCTACCCATCCCGAAAGGTAAGTACTATGGGTTAATTGTACCTGTAGAACAAGGGTTCTAAGACGGTTCCCAAAGTCATTAGTCTATCTTTCAGATATTATCAACTTCCCAATTACTTGGTGGTTAATAATATTCTCAAGAGAACCTCTTTTGAGTGTAGCATCAGGTAGCACTATTTCGAGGGGTACCCCTTCATAGTCCCGCACTACATCCTAATAAAGGTCAAAGTGGGTTTAAGGTAACTACGGTCCTCAATATCATAGACTTCAATCGTCAATAGTAAAAGTTTTCACGATAACTCGTTCAACCGAACCATTTTTGAAAGGGTCTCAACTGATCGTGATTTTCGAGTCAACTTGGTCGGGATTCCACCCCTTATAAGCCTCGTCGAATATATCACTATCCTATAATAATTGCACTCAAGTCCGGGTGTAAGACTTATCTCACAACAATGATATAAACCCCAAGCAAAGTACAACAACTATACATAAGCAAATAATAAGCAAAAGCAAGCATAAAAAGCAAGTTAGGGATAACCCTCAAAAACGTTAGTTCATTCCCCAGTGAAGTCGCCATTTTCTGTTGCGGTGAAATCTGGATGTCAAACTATTGATTAACTTGAATCTTAATTCATTTACAACCGATATTTGATTTATCCGAAGGAAAGGTTAAAGAAAGGGGAAAACCTATTTTTCATTGTAAACACAACGTGGGGAGAGATCTAAAGTTCGGGGGTTGGTTAAGTTTAGGGAAGGTATTAGCATCCTAAACCTCTGTAGTACTCTACAGGAACCTCTTGTTTTAAATGTTTGTTATTGCTATAGTTATCTGCTTAAGGTTATGCTAAGGGTGAAGGGTGAAGAGAAAGACCTAAGGGGGTTAGTCCTAAGTATACTCGCCAAGACTCGCATCTTGTGCCTACGTATCCTGGGTAAGGGATGGAATCAGCGTATTCGTAGTTCCCCTTACAGAGGGAGATGAGGAACTTCTTAACTGTGATCAAGGTTCCAGGGGGAAATAAACGTTCATAGGGAAACGCTTATTTTGGAGTGCGGCGAATCCTATTTCTACGTTAAAGCTCGAATTAAAAGGGTGAGGAGTAAGTATTCCACGGAGGGAAACTTATATGGAGTGCGGCGACTCCTAATCCTAAGGCTAGGATAAAAGGGATGGATGTCCACGGTGGGACGCCTAAGCATGAGTACGGCGACTCGGATCCTAAGGCTAGGATGGAGTGAATGTAAGGTATTGACTCGGCGGTCAAATGGTGTAACCTTTCCTTTGGGGGATATTGGTAAAATGTAGCAGTGAGTGATTGAGAATGTGAAATGATAAGTAATGTGATAGGATATGGATGAATTGTTTGATTTTTGTGAAATTAGAAATTAAATGTTTTAATTATTTTGAGAAGGTTAGGATTAATTATGTTTATGATTTTTTGTGAAATGTTATGAAGAAAATATTTGACTTAAATGAAAAAAAAGTACTAGACTAATTGACTTTTAAATTACTCATTTTTGTGATTTTCATTATTATTAAAAAAGTATTAAGCTAAACACTAATTTATTGTTTTTTTATAATTATATAAGCAGATATTAAAAACTAAACTAAAATTTTTATTATATATTTTTTATTGAAGTAAACTTGCATTTTTGAAATAATTTTTGTATATGTTAAAATGGAACCAAATTAACACTTAAGTCAGTTTTAACTATATTTTTTGTTTTTTACTATAAAACTTATTTTTTATAAAGTACTTTTATTAAATTCAGAATTTTAGTTAAGTTAGTGGTGGTTAGTTGTTAGTATTTTTTTTCATTAATTAATTAAAAAACAAAATTAAAAATTAAAAAAACAGAAATAATAAAAACTAAAAGAAAAGGCTGATGGGTCTGGGGAAGTGGGTCGTGACCCGGCCCGATTCGGGAACACAAAGAGAAGGGGAAATAGGGTTTCAATTGAAACCCTAAATTCCCAATCCTTCCCCGCGGCGCCATCTCCTACTCTCTCTCTCCGATCCTATCTCACTTCCTTTTCATCTCCTTCTTTCTTCGATTCTTCAATCTACTCCTTTCGACCTACCCTCGTGCTTTTCACTGTTTCCTTCTATCCCTTTTATCCGCTGAAAACATCAAAAACAAACAAAGACATTATGTTAAAAAAAATGGATTGACTCACAGTATGTATGACCTTTGTGTAGGCGTCTGATGGTGGATTCGCGGCGGACTGAAAAGGTTAATGGCAAAGGCAAGGCTCGCGACGGGGAAGGGTTTTCCGGTGGTGGCAATGGAGTTGATGCGAAGGGAGCGGTGATTCGGTGGTGTTCGCGGTGGAGGGGAATCGAAGATGACGACTCTGGGTGTGGTGGCGACGAAACTATCAAAGATAAGTTCGACTTCACTTTGTACTTGGAAATTTAGGGTTTTTTTCTTGTGTTCACTGTGGGTTTCTGCGGATGTCCCCCCCCCCCCCCCCCTTTGCGAATTTTTTTCATATCCGTTTTATAGGTGCTTCCATGATCCACGAATTAATTGTAAAAAACATGTTAATTTCGAATTTGAATGCACCCTATTTCTGTCAAGGTTCTGTTTTGGAAAGAGATCGGAATATGTTTTCTTGTCTTGGGACTCTGATTTCCTGTAATGAATGACTTCCGTTTTTGGCCTGATTGTGTTTTGGGATATCATTCAATGTTGTCTGATTTAGTTTTGATGGATTTCCCTTTTTTTCTTCAGCAGGAATACTTGGGTATCAATATTATCGGTGACTCCTATTTGTTGAGACGAATTTAGAAACGAGGGCTAACAAACTCGTGGCAGGTATCTCTGAGGCTTTATCAGTTATTGATTAAACATTGTCACAATGTCTTCTAACATTTCTTTTGCCTTGCAGGAAGTTCTGAGGAGCATCATTGGATGGATTTGAACCCCTTTTATGATCATTTGGAGATGTGCAGAGCTGAATTTCAACATATTGCAACCAACGGTGCGAGCCGGCATGTCAAGTGAATCCTTTTTCATCCTTTTGTAAGTAGCAGCAATGGCATTTTTAGTTGAACCATGTTTCACATGACGCACTAGCTTGAGTGAGATGTTTATTTCCTATCCATTATCTTCAGTGTTGTTGATGTGCTTAATTAAATCATGAGTCATTTTAATATTCATAACCTCGTTTTGTGTCTGTTATTCTTCAGGTACATCCTAACATAGGATCATGACATGAAGGTTTGCTTAATTATGTCTGGCTCCCTATCAGTACCACTTTCTAGAAGAGATACTTGGAAATAACGGAATGAAACTCCTCTAGAAGATCTCTAGATAAGGCTGCAGTTAACATGAGAAACGGTTCAAGGGGTAGCCTTGCTTTCATATGCAACCTAGAAAGTAGCTTTGAGATTAGTAACCCACTGTGCAACAGCACCAGGTAATGTATTTGCGTACAAGTTAAAACTTCTTCATACAATGGGATAGAATCCTCTATGGTAATCAATTCCATCCATTTTGTCGCTTTCGTGAAAATAAGGTGCCGGCATAACAGAAGAGTCGCCACCTTTCGTTATTTATCCCTCAGAGCGGGAAAGGAAACAATCGGAAAAACCTGACGGAAAAGGGTAAGACAAGGTCGTCGCAACCGTTGTCTGGGTTCGAGAGTCGGTTACGCAAGGGGAAGGTATTAGCACCACTCACGTCCGTCGTACTTGAAGGGATCCACGCTTGCTTGGTTTGTCTATGGGTGAAAAAAAATCTATCTACGGCTGCTAGATCTAAACGGGAAGAAATTGACTCGATAGAGCGTCGCACTCTATGCCTACGTATTCTCATTAGAGAATGAGAAATCAGAGTCTACGTAGTTCGGGAAACTACGGGGGAAGTTTCTCGGCAAGACGTCGCGTCTTGGGCCTACGTATTCTCGTCAGAGAAATCAGAGCATGACGTAGTTCAGGCTAACTACAGCTAGACAGGGGTGTTCTTGGTCACACGGGGGTGAGAGATTAAGTTGACGATACTAGCGTACACATTCTATCAGTTAGGTGGACGCTGCTCGACCATTGGAGACTTAGGCGTACCTGTTTGCGGTAGAACGGACGTAGTATGTCGGGTTTAAAGGTATGGGAACCTACGGGAACTAGAACTACGGTCTGGTCTCAAATACGCTCGGGCAAGAGAAAAGGATAACATCAGTCGTCAGCGGGAGATTCTCGATCGCACGGCAGTGAGAGAACAAAAGGTTAGTAGTTAGTGTGCTCGCTAGGATATCGCATCCTATGCCTACATATTCTCATCAGAGAAAATCAGAGCAGCTGTAGTTCAGCTAACTACGGGTAGAACGGGGACCACAACACAAATCTCATTTTATTAATATTCGGAAGGTTACAATGATAAACTCCTAAAAAAAACATACCCATCTATCATGGAAAATCTAATGAAAAATAGTCCCCTAACAAGTGGACTTTTAATTCTACCTCTAAAAAGGCGTAAAAGAAACTCCTAAAAGAAAATATATCCTAAAAAGAAAATATTAAAATACTATCATTTTTTTTATTATTTTTCATTCCACTATATTTTCCATTTTTTCTATTTTTATATTACATATTCTTTTTCTTAAAAAAATCTAAGCAAATGAATATAAAAGAAAATAATGAAAAAAAGAGAAAAAACAAAGGGGGTGCATCAGTTCAGCCAGGGGTGTACTTCAGCAAAAGATACAAGAAACTGGGCCCAGAGCCCAGCAATAATGCACAGCAAAGGGGAGGGGGGAAGAAAAACAAACCGGGGGTGTGATAACACATCAGTATGGGCCCAGCCCAACAACCAAACCATAAGCAAAAACGGGGGGGGGGGGGGGGGGTTATTGTCCAAAACGGAGGGTGTACGGACAAAAGTAACCAATGGGCCACGGCCCAATCCACACAGCCCTCTCTCCCTCTCGTTCAAGCCCTCAGAAACCCTAACATTGTTCATCACTTGTCCGCCGTCCCTCTCTTCTCCAAACGCTTTCTTTCGCAAGCTCTCTCCATCTCCCTCAAACTCCTTCGTTTCATCTTCCTCCAAATCTTAAACAAAAACAAAGAAAACATTCCGAATCTTGTAATCACTCTAATCCACGGCCTGACGATCTTCAGACGAACTTCTTGAAGATATTGAAGGTCCAAGTTCTTGACGGAGATCCAACGATGATAATACTTGAAAAAATTTGGAGAAGGTGAAGGACTTTGACAGTACCAGATAAATCTTGGTGATGAAGATCCTTGAAGACGCGTTGAAGATGGACGTTACCGGATGACTCTGAAGGCGTAGATGATTCTTGAAGTTTGTTGTTTGTTTGAGCGATCTGGAGATTTGGAAGCTTGCATGAAGGTTCTATGGAGCAAGATCTGAAGAACTTCTAAAGAGCGTGTTGAATGTATGAACTGCGATGAACACGGTGGTTTTCTGGAGAATCATGAAGATAGGATGAAGAACACGGTGAGTTCTTGAAGATTCCGGCGACGGTTGTTGATTCAGGCGACAATTATAGTTTGTTTCCGGTGATGGTTATGGTTATTTTGGCAGTTACCGGCGAGTTTCTGGCGCACGAGCCACCGTATGATTTTGCCGGTGAAAACCGGCGAGTTTGCATGCACTCCGGCGGTGAGGACGGTGGCGCTACGTGGCAGCGTGCATGGGGGACGGAAGGGAAACGTGGCAGAGTGAGTGGAAGAGCGAGGGAGAGCCACGTGGAGGCTCTGCATGCAGAGGGGTAAAATGGTGGATTGAGGGAGCGAAACGTGGCGTGAAGTGAAGTGAGGTGGGGAGTTCTGTGAGTGAAACGTGGCAATGGAGAGAGAGAGAGAAGAATGGGAAACGTGGCGAAAAAATGGGGGAGCGAGGGAGAGCCACGTGGAGGCTCTGCATGCAGAGGGGTGAAGTGGTGGATTGAGAGAGAAGAGAGGGCTGAGTGGGACACGTGGTGAGAATCTGAGAGTGAAAAGAAAAGTGAGGTGGGGGACTCTGAGTACGAAACGTGGCGAAAATGGAGAGAGAGAGACCCTCAGAATGAACACGCGAATGCTTTTATATGAGGACACGTGGACTGGGGTTTGGACTGGGCCTCCAAAATGTCTGGGCCCACGAATTATAGACTGATTAGCACTAATGAACCCATGATTAATACCTAATTAATACTGATTAAAATGTAAAACGAAAATTAAAACAGCTATTAAAACCTAAATTGCAATTAAGAATATTCTGACCCTAATTAAAACTAATAAATCCAATTAAAATCTAACTAAGACCCTAATTAACATCTAAAAAGGGATTTAACTATCTAATTAATCTAATTAAATCCTAAATCTCCATTAAATCTAAAAAAGAGGATTAAACCTATAAAACTCTATTAATTTCTAAACTAATAAAAAACTCTATTAATTTCTAAAAAATATGATTTATTCTAAAATCTATTTAAAAACAATTTAATATCTATTAAGACTATAAAAAAACTATCTAATATCTAGAAAAATGAATTAAATCCATAAAAAATTCTAGAAAATAAGGGGAAAAATCTAAAAATAGCGAGGAAGCCGATTAAATCGATTAGTGAACTATATCGAAATAAACGGTAAAAATCCCGGACACTAAGATGTCCTCAAAAACAACAGCGAGAGCTGAAAACACTGGGACGAGCACCGATTCTCAAAATACGTCCTTATGTTGTCCTGCAATGCCTGAAGCGTGATCAGAGGGTTGTAATCCCGATAAAGTCAACCTGACTGGAAAAAATGCAACGTACGTGGTATGCAAATGTAAAATGAAATGAGTCGAAACATGAGCCAAATTGCGATAAGTAGTTGGTCAAATTTTGGGGTGCAACAGCTGCCCCTATTCAAGCGGCTTGGACCTGAAGGGTTGAAGCGAACAACTTTCAATCATTCAAAGGTAGAAGACGGTTGAATACCCAAGAACCCGGAAATTTGCCAACTACACAAGTACACGGTACTCTAGTGGGAATAAATCTTCGGAAACTGAAATAGCTGCACGACAACTAGCTGGAGAAATACTGATCTGAACCTCTGTCAGGATGATTCTCTGATTTATCTGATATCAAGGGGTCCTCAAATCATCGAGGGATCACTGGTTACACGGTAACCGGGGAAAAGTCTGATTTTAAATCTCCGTCAGGATGATCCTCTGATTTTGTTGTAGATATTCGTCCTCAATTCATCAAGGGGTCACTGGTCATTCGGTAACCGGCAATACATGGTTGCTTACACCGTCAGGCGTTCTGTGTCATAGCAGAAGAATTCCTCGGGACTCATCAGGTCATTAGGAACTTTTATCATGCCATCAGGCATTCAAAGGAAATTTTCGGGCGTCAGCCGGACTTCATCAGTAGGTCGAGGATAGAATTCTTGGTCAATCATGAACCAAATAAGGATATACAGTCTTTTGCCATCAGGCACTCTGCATCAGCTGAGAGAACTGCTTTGTTAACACGGTCGGACTTCAATCATCAAGTCAACATGGGAAGTTTCAACTTCGCTGTTCAGAAACCTGCCGGGGATGATGCATCTCCGCTGGGGATTCTGGAGAACTATCAAGTAACTCTGCTTCGGGGATCCAGGAATCATTCTGGATGGATCATCTCTGCTGAGGAAATCAAGAATCATCTTGGACGCATAACTCCGTCGGGGACTTCAAGAATCATCCTGAACCGATACCTATGCTGGAGATTTCAGGAATCATCCTGAGCAAACACTCTGCCGGGGACTCTAAGCATCAACTTGAGCAACCAACTCTGGTGACTTCACTGGGGATTTTAAGAATCATCTTGAGCACACAACTTCCCTGAGGAATTCAAGAATCATCTTGGGCAAACGACCTTGTTGGGGAATTCAAGAATCATCTTGAGCCGAAGACTTCGCTGGGGACTTCAAGAATCATCTTGAGCAAGCGACTCCGTTGGGGAGAATTCAAGAATCATCTTGAGCCAAACCATTATGAGGAGGAACATCTGCGAAACAAGAACGATACTGACCTAGCTCATGTTTCGTATGCATATGCTTTGACAATGACGTAATGCTCCACACGGTGGAAATGCTACGCATTTTTTTTGGGTAAATGCTATGCAATCATGCAAAATGCTACGACCCCATCAGCAAAATAAATGCTGAAGGGAATATCCTCCTGTCAAGGAGAAAGAACCACCAATCTCAATTGGACTCCGCCTGGGGAAATGATCTTCAGTCGACTGCTGCCGGGGAACGAAGCTCTACGAGAACCTGAACCCGCTCGTCTGGGTATTCAAACCACAACCGCTGAGGAAAATGATGTCAATCGTAGAAATAAACTGCGCGGCCTTCGTGGCAAACCTTCCTGGAGAAGACGACTCCGGTGGGGAATGCAGCATCAGCTACTCAACACTCTCTGCTGGGGAAAACCAATCATGGCCCCACCTGCTTTCCAAGGACTCGGCTCTCTTGGGGATCTGCAAACTCGGCTGGGGAAGAAGGAATCATCCTGCTTACAGGGGAGAGTACGACTCTGCGGGAAATCTCAATTCCGACAGAGACTTCAGTCTTGAACTATCAACTGCTGCATACTTCAGTGTATGACTCAGCTAGGGAGATGACGTTCCTTCAGGATGCATCTGATTGGGGAGAGAATTTTCTCTACTTAGGGATACATATCAATTCTCCTGGTCCCGCATTCAGACTCTGCAGGGAGATGCCGTTACACTCTATCGGGGATATCAATCCTGATCTGCTGAGGGTAATCTCGCGTACGCCTTACGGAGACTGACCCTTCTGGGTAACACCTGCTGGACTATCAAGTCTGATGAGGAATACATGTGTATCAACACTGCTGGGGAAATAAACCCAAATCTTTAGCTGTCGGTCAGGGAAAGCTTCACTCTCAACCCACTTAGGAAAGTAGCACATCAGGCTAATCAGCGTTCAATGCTTGGGATGGCCATACTCTGCCGGGAATATCAATCTCGCCTTGCTGAGGATAATCTTGATCCTACTCTGATAAGGGATGAATGCCATCTCAATTTGCTGCAATCTCAAATTGCTCAGGGGAAACAATCTCAAACTCTACGTCTCTGCTGAGAAAATAATCCTGATTCAATAACATCGACACAGGGAATACAAAATACTAATCATGGAGCTGTGATCACTTGAGCCTGGTGTCGGGGAATGCGACAATATACGAGTCACTAGGAATCATCGTGACGGGTACAATTAGGATTTTTCTGGTTTAGGGATAGGTTTATGGTGATAGGGATTTATTTCTGGTTACCAACAAAATGGATTTATAAGGGACATACTAGACGAGAACTAGCATTCAAGGTGGACTACCAGACGAGAACTGGTGGCGACATATGTTAGGTTGTCAGACGAGAACTGACTTACGGGTTTTGGATATCAGACGGGAATTGATTTCTGGTTTGCCAGACGAGAACTGGGCTTTAAAACTGTGTTGGCCAGACGAGAACTGGTTGAACAATAGGTTACAGAAAAGGTGACCAGACAGGGCTGGTTTATGGTTTGGATTTCAGACGAGAACTGATCTCCGGCTTGCCAGGCGAGAACTGGACTTTAAAACGATTTGGTTACAAGGTTCAGCCGAGTAACAGGTTAAATTGTAGGATAACAATCCAATGACAGCAAGGCTTCTTCAGAAGGTTCAGGTTTCGGCAGGGTAATGACACGATTCCCCGACACTCAACTCTTGCTAGGGTGAACAAACTCATTTGAACAACTTGCCCCAGTGCAATTCAACTTGCCCCAATCCGACTTTGGGGGAAATTCATTCTGAACAGAAAGCAGCTGGAAACGAGACAATCTTCAGATGGCTTGCCCCAACATCTGTACAACGGAAGGATTCATCCTCAATTAACCAACTCTCAGCATGGTTGGTTTCAATATACTTCTGAAGTAGCTTGCCCCTGAACGAGCATTGAGCGACTTAACCTGCCCTGATTGAACACTGGAGGGATCTGCCCTCAAATCACAAGAGTCTGGACGATTGCCCCTGATTGGGTCTCGAGAAGATCAACTTCTGATCAACTGCTTCTTGAATAATCTATCCCATAATCGCCCGATCCTTCGGGACTTGTCCTCAGACAAACTGATTATAAACTCTCTGGAAGTCAATGCCCCAGATTCATAGGGCTTCGCAATATACCGTTCTGATCCAGACTGCTACGATTCAGTCCTGATTGGCTATTCTTCGTATCAACTACTGACCTGCAATTAAAATTGTTTATTCACGAATGGTAATTTTAATGCAGTGTTCATGCAGATTTTGAAAAATGTACCGTCACTCATTTACGTGTCATGCTAGTGAGTGACGAATGAACTAAAGAGTTCAAACGTAGTGCTGATTCAATCAGTGAAAAATACAACAAGGATATGATTAGCAAATCATGTAAGAGTCAGGTTACTCAACCTTATCGTAATGCGCTTTCAGAATAAACCCTGCCTCAATTAGGTCTTTTAAGGGTTGTATCGTGGTCGGGTTCACGGTTTGTGAAACAAAGGATATTTGGCTCAAATTATGATTTGTACCCACCCCTTCTACGTGATGATCTCCGATCCTAAAGTTCAGTTAACTTGGCTCGAGCGCTCGCCTCTTCGAGAGGTATGTTGAATATTAGGAACAACTGGTTAAAGAATTCACAAGGTGTTCGAGTGACAGTTACTCCTTTTTCGTTTCAGTGTTTGTATCTACACGACTTCATCCTTGTTCGAGGATTTTTCTTTTTTGTATCCTTTCTTTTTCATTCTTTTAATTCCCTAATTTTTGCCTGGACTGACTCTTCAGAGTTCTTTTCAGTTTTTCTTTTGAAGTCCAGTGGGATGCCCTGATTTTTGCCTAAGTATTTGCTTTCCAGATTTTCTTTTCTTTTTACTTAGCGGGCTTTCTTTTTTCTCTTATTTTTTCGAAACAAGTCGTGCGACACTGGCTGTCTGGATTCATCCGAGGGGTTTATAACTGTCTCACTCCTGATTGGTGAGGTTTAACCATTGTGGTTGACGAGGTACGACCTATGGGGGAAAAATACGATGTGGTTGGTCCTCGAAAGACAACACTCCTCCATAAGCCTTGAACGCTCGATCAAGCTAACTGACAACTACCCTGCCCCGGGTTAAGATGTGAGGGTTTTAAAAGTCCGAAAAAACTCCTACTTCTCGGCTCAAAGTGGTTAACAAGGGATTCTCTTCCTTATCTCTCCGGTGTTTAGGGGATTTGAAACAATGCCTTGTACGTCATTGGCAAGGTTTTATCTGAGAGCATACGATCATCGGTTATGAGTATTCAGTTTTGTCATCCTCCCTCCAATCTTTACTAATCATAGTGATAAAGTGGAGTGAATAAAATGCAAGTGTCAGTGCAATGCAATAAATGAGCGACAACGACATGATTAATTCAGAAAAATGCATAGTCACTTTATTAATATTATCATTCGAAACAAACAATGTCTAACAGCAAGTAGTAACTAACCGAAAGAAAACTACAAATGCAAATGATAAAAAGTCTGAGGACTGCCAATGCTGAGGACGTCTGCCTGTCTGGACCACTGGTCTCTGAAAATAACCCTCTGAATCTGCAAGCTCAGACGGCTGAGAGGTTGTCATGCACAACCAAAACTCCCTCTGGAAAGGAAATGCACCTTTTGTCGATCAACTATTGCACTTTTGCCTGAAAAGCTTTACAGTCTTCAGTTGAATGCCCTGGAGATCCACCATGGTAACCACACTGAGCATGGGGATTGTACCCAGGGGGGTAAGGCTCTGGCACGGGCTTGAGAGCTTTGGGTTCCACCAAAGAATTCTGAATCAAATGTGGCAGAATCTGGCTATACGGCACAGGCACTGGATGAGAAGGAGCATTCCTTCGTTCCAAGTTGTTACGAGGTCGGTTCTGATTCTGACGCTGATTCTGATAACCTCGGCCACGGGCTCGTGGATTTGCAATAGGAGCGACATAAGGTTCCCGATGTGGGGCCATAGGCACAATTGTCTGTCGAGACACGGAAGATACTGACCGCTGAGGAGATGAGGAACCAACAGATTTCACCGATTCATCTCGAGGATACCCAACATCATTCATGACTGCATTGATCACAACTCCTTCTTCAGTTTGAAAGCTATAGAGAGATTCAGTTTCACCAGCCTGAATGCTTGAAACATTCTGGATTCTTCCAGTCTCTACACCATACTCGATGCGCTTTCCTGCCCTTACCAATTCAGAGAAATTTGGTGCAACTCCAAGCATTCTTTCGAAGTACGGGCTCTGCAAGGATTTTACGAACATGCCTTTCAACTCTCGGTCTAGAAGCGGTGGTTGCACTCTAGCAGCAAATTCTTTCCATCTCTGAACATACTTTTTGAAAGGTTCATTGTTCCCTTGAGACAATTCTTGCAGCTGCATGCGACTAGGAGCTTCATCAAGATTGTAGTCATACTGCTTTAGAAAAGCATTGGCTAAATCCACCCATGATCGGATCTGATCACTCTCTAACTGCATATACCAACTCAGAGGTGCCCCAGTCAGACTATCTTGAAAGCAATGAATCATCAACTTGTCGTCGTGCACAAATGAAGTCATTCTTCGGCAGAACATCACCAAATGTTGCTTCGGGCAGCTATCTCCTTTGTACTTTTCGAACCTCGGCATTCTGAACTTCGGAGGTAACACTAGGCCAGGAACCAGACACATGTCTGCAGCACTAGGGTTAACAGCGTCTTTACCTTTCAAGGCTTTGAATCTTTCATCCAACGCACGAAACCTTCTAGCATACACGGGAGCTAATGGGTCTTCAGTATTTGCTATCGGGACCTCTCTTCGGGACTTTGGCACAGGGAAGGCAACACCCTGGTAGTCGGAGATATCAACAGAAGGAGAACGTTCACCTCGGACAACAAACTGCTCACGTAGGTCTCGGTCTTCAACAGAAGGCTGTACAAGCTGAGCTGCGGTAAGGTTGTTCACTTGCGGAAAGTCTTCGTCATGCGTAGATCCATACAAAGGATTGGACGTCACAGTGAAACCTGACAAGGTATCAACAAACTGGAAGCTGCTCTCTGACATAGCTACCAACAACTGTCAACTGACTTCACTGTTTGACCCTGATCAAATCTGCTTCAGCCCCTTGGTCGTTTTCAATACTCACCTTCAGAATCAGAACAACGGCTAGATAAGAGCTCTGACTAGCTGGAGCATGGCATGCAATATGATGCAGGAATGTTCATGAAAATGCAATGCAAGATGCAGCAAACACGGGATCACAACCCCCACAAAGCTCTGATTGCTGCTGCGCTGCTGACGGGATAAGTCTGCTCTGACGAGAGAAAACCAAGATATCGGGTAGGCTGGAAGTCAAGTTTCCTGCAAAAACCCTCCCACTCACGGGTATGGACCTAAACTGACACAAGTTCGGCATCCTATGCGTTCATCAGCGTCACAGACATTCAAGAGGGGTGATACGATACCCAGAAGGTGTGGCATCACCAGCTCATGAAGCGGCCTCACTTAGCTGAATCACAAATGATCGATCCCCAGAGTCGACAATCCTCCAAACCAACAACCGTCTCAACCCAAAGGGTTGAAAGAGAAGCCAACCGGGAGAACCTCGTCTGAGCGTGGATTTCATGAGACACTAGCGCCTGCCAAGCAAGTGTGCGCCCATTAATTTCCACTCTAAGTCTATGGTGCACTCAAGCCTGGGTCTGGCTTCTCACTCATCAGAGCTCTCATCCCACAACAGCACAATAGCAACAGATAATAATATAGTGCGGGAAATGTAAATACATCAGTAAAATACAACATAAAAGGTAAACACCCACAGACACGCAAACAAGCGCTAGGATTGACTCTCGCAGGGGAACTGGAGAACCAGAGATTCTGGGTTGAAGTCCCCAGCAGAGTCGCCAGCTGTCGCTTTTGCGAAAATAAGGTGTCGGCATAACAGAAGAGTCGCCACCTTTCGTTATTTATCCCTCAGAGCGGGAAGTGAAACGATCGGAAAAACCTGACGAAAAAGGGTAAGACAAGGTCGTCGTAACCGTTGTCTGGGTTCGGGAGTCCGTTACGCAAGGGGAAGGTATTAGCACCCCTCACGTCCATCGTACTCGACGGGATCTACGCTTGCTTGGTTTGTCTATGGGTGAAAAACAATCTATCTACGGCTGCTAGATCTAAACGGGAAGAAATTGACTCGATAGAGCGTCACACTCTATGCCTACGTATTCTCATCAGAGAATGAGAAATCAGAGTCTACGTAGTTCGGGAAACTACGGGAGAAGTTGCTCGGCAAGACGTCGCGTCTTGGGCATACGTATTCTCGTCAGAGAAATCAGAGCATGACGTAGTTCAGGCTAACTACGGCTAGACAGGGGTGTTCTCGGTCACACGGGGGTGAGAGATTAAGTTGACGATACTAGCGTACGCATTCTATCGGTTAGGTGGACGCTGCTCGACCATTGGAGACTTAGGCGTACCTGTTTGCGGTAGAACGGACGTAGTATGTCGGGTTTAAAGGTATGGGAACCTACGGGAACTAGAACTACGGTCTGGTCTCAAATGCGCTCGGGCAAGAGAAAAGGATAACATCAGTCGTCAGCGGGAGAATCTCGATCGCACGGCAGCGAGAGAACAAAAGGTTAGTTGTTAGTGTGCTCGCTAGGATATCGCATCCTATGCCTACATATTCTCATCAAAGAAAATCAGAGCAGCTGTAGTTCAGCTAACTACGGGTAGAACGGGGACCACAGCATAAATCTCATTTTATTAATATTCGGAAGGTTACAATGATAAACTCCTAAAAAAAACATACCCATCTATCATGGAAAATCTAATGAAAAATAGTCCCCTAACAAGTGGACTTTTAATTCTACCTCTAAAAAGGCGTAAAAGAAACTCCTAAAAGAAAATATATCCTAAAAAGAAAATATTAAAATACTATCATTTTTTTTTCATTCCACTATATTTTCCATTTTTTCTATTTTTATATTACATATTCTTTTTCTTAAAAAAATCTAAGCAAATGAATATAAAAGAAAATAATGAAAAAAAGAGAAAAAACAAAGGGGGTGCATCAGTTCAGCCAGGGGTGTACTTCAGCAAAAGATACAAGAAACTGGGCCCAGAGCCCAGCAATAATGCACAACAAAGGGGAGGGGGGAAGAAAAACAAACCGGGGGTGTGATAACACATCAGTATGGGCCCAGTCCAACAACCAAACCATAAGCAAAAACGGGGGGGGGGGGGGGGGGGGGGGGGGGTTATTGTCCAAAACGGAGGGTGTACGGACAAAAGAAACCAATGGGCCACGGCCCAATCCACACAGCCCTATCTCCCTCTCGTTCAAGCCCTCAGAAACCCTAACATTGTTCATCACTTGTCCGCCGTCCCTCTCTTCTCCAAACGCTTTCTTTCGCAATCTCTCTCCATCTCCCTCAAACTCCTTCGTTTTATCTTCCTCCAAATCTTAAACAAAAACAAAGAAAACGTTCCGAATCTTATAATCACTCTAATCTACGGCCTGACGATCTTCAGACGAACTTCTTGAAGATATTGAAGGTCCAGGTTCTTGACGGAGATCCAGCGATGATAATACTTGAAAAAATTTGGAGAAGGTGAAGGACTTTGACATTACCAGATAAATCTTGGTGATAAAGATCCTTGAAGACGCGTTGAAGATGGACGTTACCGGATGACTCTGAAGGCATAGACGATTCTTGAAGTTTGTTGTTTGTTTGAGCGATCTGGAGATTTGGAAGCTTGCATGAAGGTTCTATGGAGCAAGATCTGAAGAACTTCTAAAGAGCGTGTTGAATGTATGAACTGCGATGAACACGATGGTTTTCTGGAGAATCATGAAGATAGGATGAAGAACACGGTGAGTTCTTGAAGATTCCGACGACGGTTGTTGATTCAGGCGACATTTATAGTTTGTTTTCGGTGATGGTTATGGTTATTTTGGCAGTTACCGGCGAGTTTCTGGCGCACGAGCCACCGTATGATTTTGCCGGTGAAAACCGGCGAGTTTGCATGCACTCCGGCGGTGAGGACGGTGGCGCTACGTGGCAGCGTGCATGGGGGACGGAAGGGAAACGTGGCAGAGTGAGTGGAAGAGCGAGGGAGAGCCACGTGGAGGCTCTGCATGCAGAGGGGTGAAGTGGTGGATTGAGGGAGCGAAACGTGGCGTGAAGTGAAGTGAGGTGGGGAGTTATGTGAGTGAAACGTGGCAATGGAGAGAGAGAGAAGAATGGGAAACGTGGCGAAAAAATGGAGGAGCGAGGGAGAGCCACGTGGAGGCTCTGCATGCAGAGGGGTGAAGTGGTGGATTGAGAGAGAAGAGAGGGCTGAGTGGGACACGTGGTGAGAATCTAAGAGTGAAAAGAAAAGTGAGGTGGGGGACTCTGAGTACGAAACGTGGCGAAAATGGAGAGAGAGAGACCCTCAGAATGAACACGTGGATGCTTTTATATGAGGACATGTGGACTGGGGTTTGGACTGGGCCTCCAAAATGTCTGGGCCCACGAATTATGGACTGATTAGCACTAATGAACCCATGATTAATACCTAATTAATACTGATTAAAATGTAAAACGAAAATTAAAACAGCTATTAAAACCTAAATTGCAATTAAGAATATTCTGACCCTAATTAAAACTAATAAATCCAATTAAAATCTAACTAAGACCCTAATTAACATCTAAAAAGGGATTTAACTATCTAATTAATCTAATTAAATCCTAAATCTCCATTAAATCTAAAAAAGAGGATTAAACCTATAAAACTCTATTAATTTCTAAACTAATAACAAACTCTATTAATTTCTAAAAAATATGATTTATTCTAAAATCTATTTAAAAACAATTTAATATCTATTAAGACTATAAAAAAACTATCTAATATCTAGAAAAATGAATTAAATCCATAAAAAATTCTAGAAAATAAGGGGAAAAATCTAAAAATAGCGAGGAAGCCGATTAAATCGATTAGCGAACTATATCGAAATAAACGGTAAAAATCCCGGACACCGAGATGTCCTCAAAAACAACAGCGAGAGCTGAAAACACCGGGACGAGCACCGATTCTCAAAATACGTCCTCGTATTGGCCTGCAATGCCTGAAGCGTGATCAGAGGGCTGTAATCCCGATAAAGTCAACCTGACTGGAAAAAATGCAATGTACGTGGTATGCAAATGCAAAATGAAATGAGTCGAAACATGAGCCAAATTGCGATAAGTAGTTGGTCAAATTTTGGGGTGCAACACATTCCATTAGGCAGTCTATGAAAAAATAAATTTCCTTCTGCTCAGCTTTGATCTGTTCAAGACTTGTATACACACCACTGATGCCGATATTGTTGAGAGATTGGCTGAAAGAGATAACGACCGCGGCCATAGGATTTGTTGAGAGACTTGACAGCTCGAGTGTGTGACGGCGTCGCTATGGTCGTAGAACAAGGTGTAGGGTTTGCCACGGTTTCACGCCAGGTATAAAAACAGGTATGGGTTGTTGTTGTTATAACTTGACTCTTTCGTGTGATTTGAGTTGAACATAAACAATTGGATGTTTGGTCAGCTGCAAGTACGTGTTAGGGTCGCGGAACAGCTCCTACGGTGGTTTTGCAACCCTTTGGCACAGACGAGGATGAGGCAATGCCGCGGTAAGGGTCGGTAATAAAAGAACACATTTATTCCTCAGCTTCTAAAAACCATAATCTCCGCGTGCTTGCTTAAACATCCGTGTTTTCTCTTTTCTTCAGTTAAATTGGTTTTGGACGCGAATAACAATACTGATTTGGAAGGCAAAAGTCTGTCTTCAATTCGTAGATGGAGGAAAATGTCCACTTCCTCTGAGTGGACACCATTTTGTCTGGATCTAAACTCCATCTGTGGCCTTCGAGTAATACGATAGTTCCTGTAACTTGATTTAAGATCATCGGTATTGCTCGTCTTCTCTCCAAATGTAAGGCTCTTCTGCCAGTTTCACGAGGTACATGAAAAACACATGTTGATTCAATGTTTCCTTCTGATTTTGACAGGGCTTACGTTCTCTTTGAACTGGGAATGACTCCAAGCTGGGAGCACTGCCTTCAACACCATAGACTGGAGGACCTTCACAAATATCTCTGCATTTTATGGAAAAAGGGGTTGTGCAAGCAAGTGCTTTGTTGATATTGAAGCTTCAGTTATATGGCCACCCAGATTCATGTGAAGTAGAAGCCACTGATTGTGAAGCAGGGCTCACGTTCACAATATCATCACGCCGGCGAAAAGGCTGCAGCATCATTTTTTCCAACTCTCTTGA
Source organism: Lathyrus sativus (assembly GCA_963859935.3). Taxonomy (NCBI): domain Eukaryota; kingdom Viridiplantae; phylum Streptophyta; class Magnoliopsida; order Fabales; family Fabaceae; genus Lathyrus; species Lathyrus sativus. The sequence continues at coordinate 230,506,824 of OZ012741.1, forward strand.
ATTTGGCTTGAGTGGAATTCAAAATAGTGTGAGGCTTGTAAACTTTGGTTTTGAAAATTTATATTTTAGTCTCTTAGGAGTCAGAAGTAGATGATTATGCTGAGACTTTGTAAAAAGCAAATGATGTATCATGAATAAAAACAAATCCTTTGTATCTTGATCCTGTGAGATTTGTATTTAGTCTTGGTTTATCAAATAGTGCAAACCTGATCATGATGAGAACAAAAGTGCAGTGAGCGAATATACGTTGCTTGTACTCTTATTTGGATACCAATCTTGTAATGACAAACAAAACCTATCCTGAACAAACACTCTTTTATGAGAAATCTTCTTGAATTAATGCATTGAGTCTTGGTGAGGAAAGATGGTGAAACTCTTGACCATTTTAAGAATCCTTGTATTTTGCAAATGAGCTTGACATTCTCAAAATTTGGAATTTCCAAGGCAACTTAAGAGTTGAAATCATATGATATCTTAGATTCGAACTTGAATTTTATGAAGAACTTAGCCCCTGAAGTTTTAATCTTATGAACTTGTATACTTGGTATTCATCTTAAGTCCGACGCAAACCGTAAATCGTGGCTCAATTGCAACTTTGAAATTTTACTTGTAACTTGCGAATCGCCTCTGGTGTGTGTGATATGAAACTAGTCTTGAATCGAATCACACATGAGAGCTTGTTTTCCTTAAGATACTTCGACTATCTTATAATTTTCGAGCATTCTTGGCTTTTGGTCTTGAATTTTGTAAGGACACGATGAACCGAAAGAACTCCGTCTTAAAAGGACTCCTTAAAATTTGCTCCAACCTCACTTATCCAAATTTAGACTTCTACATGACGTGCGGAGTATTAGAATTCTTCAGGACATACATAACGCTTTTATGACTTTCAAAATGCTTTAACAAACCTGAAACACAAACAAACTAGGCAAAACTGTTAGTTGTGCATGGGTGATGCAAATGATCAGTGAATCTAAAGGTAAAATTTGGGGTACAACACATTGCATTGTTGGTAATTCGATCTTTTTCCCTTCCTTTGGACAAATTAAAGTTTGGTTGCAAATGAATTAAGATTCAAGCTCATTAATAGCTTAGTATCCAAATTTCACCGCAATAATGAGGCCACTCTAAGAAATTGGGAGACTGTTGAGATTCCTAGCATCTTTCCATTGACGAAGTAATTTTCTTGTTTTGTCTTGTAGTTTCCTTCAAAAAGTTTTCCATAACCATGCTCGAGGTTATCGGATTATTTTTTATGGGCCACATGCTTTTAAATTATTATAATCAATGAAGATATTTTATTAAAATCCTCATTTGTTTGTTTACTGTTTTTTGCTTTTACTTTTAAAGAAAATGGCATTTCTTTTGAAAACTAGTAAAAACATATTCCTTTCGTTCTGTGCATTTATATTTGTGTGTTTTAATAAATCAAGTCATTCCAAACATGTAGAGAAACTCCAAAACCTGTTGAATCCAATGACTATGTTTTCCCTCTGGACTATGGTTCACCCGTATATCAAGCCGGAGACGAAAACAACGAAGATTTTGAGATTTCAGATGAGTTGGCAAAAATGTATGAGTTTTTCGATCGATCGGTTCGTCTGACTGAAAAGTCAACTCATTGACCAATAGGGTTTTGACCCCAAAATTGAAGGAAATAATGTTCCTAATATTATATCACATCTAGTCATGAAGTTTTATGACCATTGGATCAAGGATTGAAGAGTAATAAAAAAAATCGGGAAATTAGGGTTTTGAAAGGGGCAAGACCATAACTTTTTAACCACACATCCAATTGGAGTGGTTCAAACCTTGATGGAAATTTCTTGAGGAGTCCTACAAAAGTTCAAAAGTGACCTATGTGCAAAAAATGAATAGATTTGGAGTTATGATCAAAATCAATGCAAGAGGGAAAAACACTTCGTCAAATTTCATGGTTTTAGCACTTTTCAAGTCATGTTTTCAGCCAACTTTAAGGGTGTTTTTGACCTAGTTCCACTTGGAATTTGAAAAAACACAAAACACGAAAGTTTTATAGCATGATGAGGGCTTTCCAAAAAGTACAAGAACTCCTCCATAGCATTTGTGAGCTAGGAGTTTCGAAGGAGGGAAGTTGAGGTCCAAACACTTGAAGTGTACATTTTCAAATTTGATATAAACCAACTTGCCAACAATATAAGTGATTCTCAACCATTGATTAACCCTTGTCTTGATATTTATAGTGTATGATGAGTGGAAATGCAGAAGGATTGAAGGATTGAAGAGCATGGCAAGTTGTTAAGGCAAGTGGCATTATTATATTCAAAGAAATCCAAGAGGAAAAATAAACTTAGCTTGAAGAAAATCTGCAGCAGCAGTCCCCCTAGTCTCTAGCCACACTTTGATAACTTTCTATTGCCTGCATACAACCTGTCTTAGGCATCACAATGAGTCAAGAACTTTGAAAACCAGTTGCATCAAGATCTTGGACAGATTTGCTCCATTTTCCCTCCAAAAGCAAAAACTCCAAATATGTCCTCATTTTTGATCACTTGGCTTTGCCTATAAATAGCACAGCTTCTATACATCATAAACACACAAGAGAAACCAAGAAACCAGCCACAAACACTCTCCATCATCTGTTGCAAACCTTCTTGAAGATCAAGCAACTTGTGCAAAGTTCCAAAAACCTGTCTTGGACAAAACTTGTGTCAAACCAATTTCCAGCCATTCCATACTCCTACCAACACTCCAAATAACTTACAAATGATCCTCTAGAGCTGTCTAAACCACCATTTGCACCAGAAACCATTCCATTCTCAAAGTCAACCTCCAAAACCAAAAAAGTCAACATTCTGCATTTCCAAGCCATAACTCACTACAGACCATTTCCAACTCTTTCAACACCTTTAAAACTTCATAAACAATATATAGAAGATGTCCAAATCAAGTTCATACTTCTGTAACAAAGATTGAACCCTGTTGCTTTGTAAAATCATGGATTTTAGAGGTTTTTTTCTTCCACTTTTCAAGCCATTTTGTGTGACAGTGAAGTTGTGGATCATTGGAGCTGATATTCATCATTAAAAGACCATTTTCATGCTATACCAATGCATTAAGAACCTCTGGTTTTCTTATTTAACAAAGTTGCTTCAAGAGGTAAGCCTAAATCCTTGAACATTGAAATTTTTCTTTGCATTTCACATGCTATGTTGAGTTGTAATCATGATTTTGTGTTATACATTGTTTGATCATGTTATATGTGTGCTATATGTCATGTATGAACCCTTAATTGCACTAGAAATTGTCATTTCTTGACTGTCCAAAATGCTGGTCACAAACTAGGTCCAACTAAGTCATCATGTTCATGTTGATTCCAATCTGCCAAACTATGTGTGCATTTTCAAATTTCTCTTTAGCCAATCACTATAAATGATGTATATTTAATGTTTGTATAATTTTTTCATCAAACCTTTCACTGTTTGATATTGCCCATATGCTCATGCTCTTGGTTGTAACCAAAATTGCTTAAATAATAATGTTATCGAATTTTTTAGTGAGTGGGTGGTATGGAAAAAAATTGTACCATTTAATTCCTTTTTCAAAAACTCACAATTTGCACTTTTTTTTCACTCCATTTGGTTAAAAATTGACTGATTTCCATCCTTCATGCAAATGACTTTAAATTGGTGACTTTGCCTTACCCTAGTTTTGCCCCCATTGGTGCACCAACTTTGGACGATCATAACTTGCTCATTTTTTATTCTAATGATGCCATTCTTTTTACAAACTACTCTTTATCATGTCTACTTTCATCGAGTGAATAAATAATTAAAGGATTTTTATTCTAGAAATACTTTTATCCATTTGAAAAGCACATGTTGTTTAGGGTTTTACCTTGGTGTTTGTAAACTTTTTCAACTTGAAACTTGATTTCTCTTGTGATATTGATCTTGTAAGATTCACACATGTTTTTTAACATGTTTAAATGCTCAAGTTTGTTTGATTAATTGCCTTACCATGTTCATACTTGCTTTTTGTGAATTTATACATGAATCATAACTTTTCAAACTTCATCTGTGAGTTTACCATGATTTTGGATGTTGTAACCTCTTGATTATGTTTACCATGCTTTATCCTACTTGTTTATGTGTCTTTTTATAACCATAACATGTTTAGGTTTTTTTTATTTCCTTTGTGAAAGCTTGAACATAAAATGGTATACCTTGAAACTTCTTTGGTGCATAACATGATTTTAGATGTTGTAACTTCTTAAATGTGTTTGTGATGCTTCTTTCAACTTGTTATGTGTATTGCTAGAATCATAACATGTTAGGATTTGTGTTTTGTCTTGGTTGTCACCATGAACATTGCTTTTTTCCATGAAAGCAGGAACCTATACTTAGATGTTTGTCCTACTCTTTACATCTTTGCTTTGTTGATTGTCATCTCTTTGCCCTTTTATGTTGTCACATGTTTATCTTAATCTCTTTTCCCTTTTATGATCCCATGTCCTTACCTTAATTTTCATGAGGTCTTGTTAGAACCATAACATCTTTAGGATTGAGCCTTACTTTGAAGTTACCTTTGAACTTATATGATTCCTCATGAACCTTGAACTTCTTACTTGAATTGTTGTAACACATCTTGTATGATTACTTGTACTTGATTGTCATCAATGTATGATTTTTGGTCTTATGTTGTTACATTTGACATTCCTTGAACTATTTGACATGCTTGCCTCAAGTTGTAACTTGCTTGTATTTAAACTTGATTAGGTTATATGTTCCCTTCCTTGATGGTTTTTTACCATGTTTTCCTTCATCTTTGTTAAGATGCTTCAAGTTGATTTTTCCTTATATGTTTAGTCTTGTAAGAACCTCTACCATGATCTCCTTCTAGATATTGTAATATCTTTGTGTATAATGGTTGTAGCCATTTTGACTTGATTGTAATCTTTGCTTGATGTTGTCAAATGCTTGCATGTCTTCTTTGGTTGTTACCATACTCTTTTATGTGTTCTTCATGTTTGAACGAATGCTTGTGTATGCTTTTAACTTTGTTAAGTTATTCCCCAGTTGATGGAACTTGTTAGTCTTTATAACGCCCCAATTCTGAATTTCCCATTTTGTTGAGTCTTTTGATTTATTTTGATTGATTATTATTATATTTGTGAAATTTGAACATTAATATGATATGTGTACATATTATGTTATTTTATTATTCTGAGAGTTTTGGGAATTAATTAGAGGGTGTTTTAGATAATCCTTAATTAGTAGATGTTTTGAGAGAATATAATAGAAAGTGTTATAAGTGGAAATAGAGAGAAAATAAAAGAGATAGAAAGAAATAGAAAGGAAAGAAGAGAAAAGAGGAGGAAGAGGAGAAAAACCTAGAACCATCCAGAATCAACTTCTAAGCTTTCGATTAATCGGGTAAGGGTGTGAAACTTTCTTATTCTTTCAATGTGTATGATTATGTATATTTCTATTGGTTTGATTTTGGATTGGGGAGAGTTTTGCTCATTTTCCATTTTTAGGTTGAATTTGATTTAATCGGTAGAAACCGAGTTTTAACGGTTAAAAATAAGAATAAGTGGTAAAGTTTAGTTGGGGAAGGTTAGACTAAGGTGGTTGGAACTGGTTTGGTGAGAATCGGTTGATTTTGGAAGGGTTGGGCGATTTTGATAGTGGGAAATTCTGAGTTCGCAGACCCTCGCTAGCAAGTTCACTAGGCGAGCAGGTCACGAACCTTCGTTGGGCATTCGCTGTAGCGAGCCAGTAGCGAACGGTCCCAGACTTGGACATAATGGTTTTGGTGTTCTTCGCTGGTAGCGAAGGGGGTAGCCAGCATTCGCTAGGCCTTCGCTGAGCGAGTGAGGTAGCGAATTAAGTCAGTGGCTTCTGTTTGCCTTCGCGAGCTTGTTTGCTAGGCGAACAGGTAGCGAGCACTCGCTAGGAGCTCGCCAGGCGAGCAAGGTAGCGAGCGTGTCAGCATGTTATTTTCTTGTGTTTTCACTCCAATGTCGATTCTTCGATTCGAGTATGATTAATCCTTTCTTATTATGCATAGTTGTATGTTGTGATATGAAATGTTGTGGGTAGTCGTATGGCGTGAATCCTAGATTGCGAATCGTGGAGTGTGAAACGTGGCCTTTTGGCAATTTTGTGCATTTGTTTGAATTGAATGAAAATGCATGATGAGATTGATGCGAATGTGCATAATTGTATGTACTTGTATGATGTGAAGAATGCATGATTATATATTTGTGAATATGTATGCATTTCAAGAGTGTGTGGAGTCGTTTTGCATATGAAGCATCATGATTGCATTTTTGTGTGGCTGATCCCGTGTAGGATCTGCAAAAACCTCGTGTGCCCTTGTGGGGTATGAGCGATGGTTTATTTTTGATCCCTAGGAGGATCTGCAGAAACGATCGTGTGCCCTTGTGGGGTGTGAGCGATGGTTTGTATTTGATTCCATGGAGAATCTGCAGAACAATTGTGTGCCCTTGTGGGGTGTGAGCAATCGGATTGTGTGCCCGTGTGGGGTGTGAGCAATCCTGAAACATCGTGCGCCCATGTGGGGTGTGAGCGATGGGTGAACATCGTAGGTCTGACGGGGAGTAACTTCGGTAACGAGTGATGGTTCCATTTGGTTCTTCAATTGAACCTGTTGAATGAGTCGGTACCGCATTTGCATCTGCATAGAGTCGTGAGTCGGTCTCTATGAGTTGCATTATCATCTTCATATGATGTATTGGTTTAATGAACATAATCGTGTATGTTTATGTGAATTGTTGAAGTAAACATGAGTGTAAATGTTTATATGGAAATGTAGTGAGTTGTGAAGCATGATTGGTGAATATGCTTAGTTGTGTAGATATACATTGTGAGGTATGTGATGAATTGTGATGAGTTGCGGTGAGAAATATGTTATATGTATTCTATGTTGGTGTATATAGATATATAATTATATGCATTGTTTGTTATGATAATGTTTCTCACCCTTCTGTTGTTTTATGATGCTCTATGAGGCATTGCAGAGTAGGTTTGCTAGAGGTCTTTTGTGAAGCGTGGCTTCGTTCTTTTTGGTCGGTTGGCTCTGATATGTAGCACCGGGTAGTTAGGAATTGTTTTGATTCTTTTGTGATACATCTGTGTATGTATCTGCTGGTGAACGTTTTGTAAAAATGACTTATGACTTGAATTAAAACTGTTGATGTATATAATATTTATATGAATGAAGTGATTCAATGTTTAGATGTTTCCGCTTTTATTCTAAATATTGATATGTGTGTTTTAAGGACTAAGTTCCTTTGTGGTGATTTACCCTTTGTTGCATATCTTTATGAGCAGGTGTTGTATGTGTTTTAAATTTCCTGGATAATGTGACGTGCCTCTTTTATACCATGTGTTAATTTATACTCTGATGAAAATTTTTATTAAGTGCCTAATTGATTTAATTGTTTATTTGGGGATATAGAAAGGGGGTGTTACATTAAGTGGTATCAGAGCCTGTGTTGAGTCAGTTGTGTCTGTCTTGTGGTTGTGTTGGTTGAACGGTTGTTTAACCTTGTTGTTATTTTTGGGAATCATCAAAATGTGGCTGGTCGTAATGACAATGCTATGGCTACAGCGTTGGAGGCTATGGCTAGGGCGGTGCAAGGTGCACCGAATGCGAACGCTAATGATGAGTTTAGAAAGAATCAGCCGCCGGTATTCAAGGGGAGGTTTGATCCGGATGGTGCTCAGATCTGGTTGAAGGAGATTGAGAGAATCTTTAGAGTTATAGGATGTGCTGAAGGAAACAAGGTGAGACTTGGAACTCACATGTTGAGAGAAGAGGCCGACGACTGGTGGGTCGATATGAGACAAGTTCTTGAGGTAGATGACGAAGAAATAACCTGGGATTTATTTCGCACCGAATTCTTGAGAAAGTATTATCCTGAGAGTGTAAAGGGGAAGAAGGAAATGGAATTTCTTGAGCTGAAGCAAGGCAATATGTCCGTGGTGGACTATACGGCTAAGTTTGTGGAATTAGTTCAGTTTCATCCTTATTATGCGGCAGTTACGGCGGAGTTCTCTAAGTGCATTAAGTATGAGAATGGCTTGCGTCCTGAGATAAAGCAAGCGGTGGGATACCAAAGAATACGAAAATTTTCGGACTTGACCGAATGTTGTAGGATTTTTGAAGAGGACAACAGGGCTCGATCTACTCATTATAAGAGTTTGAGTGAGAAGAAAGGCAAGCAACAAGTAAGGAGTGGACCTTGATAAGGGCAAGTATAAGGGAAACTTTGACAAGAGACCCGGAGGGAGAAGTTCTTGTGCGGTCAAATGTTACAAGTGTGGCGTGATGGGCCACAAATCTTTTGAATGTAGGAAGTCTGTGGAGAAGTGTGCTAATTGTGGAAGTCTTGGACATGCCACTTCTGGTTGTAGAAGGAATGTGGTAAAGTCTTTTAATCATGGGGAGGTTGGTCATATTAGTACCAAGTGTACCAAACCAAAGCAAGCTCAGTCGGATGGAAAAGTATTTGCATTAGCAGGTTCAGACACTACTAATGCGGATCGCTTGATTAAAGGTACATGCTTTATTAATAATATGCCTTTAGTTGCTATTATTGATACTGGAGCGACTCATTCGTTTATTTCTCTTGAGTGTGCTAAGCGTTTGGGTTTGTGCATGGTTTCTTTGAGTGGATACATGGTTATTGAGACTCTCGCTTTGGGGTCGGTAACTACTTCTTTGGTGTGTGTAAGTTGTTCTTTGACCATGTATGGTAAAGACTTCATTATGGATTCAGTGTGTTTGCCGTTGGAAGGTTTAGACGTAATCTTGGGTATGAACTGGTTGCAATTTAATAGAGTTCATTTAGATTGCTATCACAACTTAGTAAGGTTTCCTTCTTTGGAAGATGATGAAGGTGAGAGTTTTCTATCCACTAAAGAGTTGAAGAAACTTTTAGCGGACGAAGCTCAGTTGTTCGGCTTGTTTGCATCGTTGTCTGTAGAGAGCAGAGTTGAGCTTGATGTGTTTCTAGTGGTGTGTGATTTTCCAGAAGTGTTTCCGGAGGTGATTGCGGATGTACCTCCGGAAAGAGAAGTGGAGTTTTCTATTGATCTAGTTCCCGGTACTAGACTTATTTCGATGGCATCGTATCGTATGTCAGCATCGGAATTGGTAGAACTAAAGGAGCAGTTGAATGATTTGTTGGACAAGAGGTTTGTAAGACCAAGTGTTTCTCCTTGGGGTGCGCCGGTATTGTTGGTAAAGAAGAAGGATGGGAGTATGTTGTTATGTATTGATTATCGGCAGTTGAATAAGGTGACAATTAAGAATAAGTATCCGCTTCCAAGAATCGATGATTTGATGGACCAATTAGTTGGAGCGCGTGTTTTTAGCAAGATTAATCTGAGATCGGGTTATCACCAGATTCAGGTTAAGGAGGAGGATATTCCAAAGACGACTTTTAGGACACGGTATGGTCATTACGAATATTCTATGATGCCATTCGGAGTTTCTAATGCACCGGGTGTGTTTATGGAATACATGAATCGTATTTTTCATGGGCAGTTGGGTCGTTCTGTGGTTGTGTTTATCAACGACATTTTGATTTACTCTAAGTCTCAAGAGGAGCATGAAGAGCATTTGAGGATTGTGTTACAGATTTTGAAAGAGAAGAAATTGTATGCTAAGTTGTCAAAGTGTGAATTTTGGTTGTCGGAGGTGATTTTTCTCGGGCATATCATTTCCGGTGATGGTATTAGTGTGGATCCATCCAAGATTGATGCGGTAATGCAATGGGAGACTCCTAGATCGGTTACGGAGATTCGAAGCTTTTGGGGCTTGGCAGGTTATTATCGGAGGTTTATTGAAGGATTTTCGAAGTTGGCACTTCCGTTAACGCAGTTGACTTGTAAGGGAAAGGCTTTTATTTGGGATGCTGATTGTGAAAAAAGTTTCATTGAGTTAAAGAGAAGATTGACAACAGCGCCAGTCTTGATTTTGCCGAATCCTACGGAACCTTTTGTGGCTTATTGTGATGCTTCCTTGACAGGTTTGGGTGGTGTGTTGATGCAAGATGGAAAAGTTGTGGCTTATGCTTCGAGACAGTTGAGAGTGCATGAAAAGAATTACCCTACGCATGATTTGGAATTAGCGACCGTGGTGTTTGTTTTAAACATTTGGAGGCATTATCTTTATGGTGCAAGATTTGAAGTTTTTAGTGATCACAAGAGTTTGAAGTATTTATTTGATCAAAAGGAATTGAATATGAGGCAAAGGAGGTGGTTAGAGCTTTTGAAAGACTATGATTTTGGTTTGAATTACCATCCGGGTAAGGCAAATGTGGTGGCCGATGCTTTAAGTCGGAAATCGTTGCACATGTCTACATTGATGATGAAAGAATGGGAACTTTTGGAGAACTTTAGAGATTTGAGTTTGGTTTGTGAAATGATGCCGAGAAGTGTGAGACTTGGTATGCTTCGTATTACGAATGATTTTCTTGCAACCGTATGTGAAAAGCAGAAGTTGGATTTGAAGTTCGTTGATTTGATGACAAATGAGAATGAGGATTTCAAGGTTGATGATTTTGGAGTTTTGAAATTTCGTGGTCGTATTTGTATTCCCGATGATGTGGAGTTGAAAAGAATGATATTGGAGGAAGGACACCGGAGTAACTTAAGTTTTCATCCAGGAGTGAATAAGATGTATCAAGATTTGAAGAAAATCTTTTGGTGGTCCGGATTGAAGAGAGATGTAGCTCAGTTTGTATATGCATGTTTGACTTGTCAGAAGTCTAAGGTAGAACATCAAAAGCCTAGTGGATTGATGCAACCTTTGGATATTCTAGAGTGGAAATGGGATAGTATATCGATGGATTTTATTACGGGATTGCCGAATACGCAAAGAGGTCATAATGCTATTTGGGTGATTGTTGATAGGCTTACTAAATCTGCTCATTTCGTTCCGATTGATATTAGTTAGCCTTTGGAGAAGTTAGCCGAGATTTATGTTCGTGTGGTTGTGAAGTTTCATGGAGTTCCTAAAAGTATTGTATCGGATAGAGATCCTAGATTTAGTTCAAGGTTTTGGGAGAATTTGCAAAAGGCTTTGGGTTCTAAGCTAAGATTGAGTTTGGCTTACCATCCGCAAACAGATGGTCAAACCGAGAGGACGATTCAGTCGTTGGAGGATTTATTGCGTGCTTGTGTACTAGAGCAAGGTGGTGCTTGGGATAGTTATTTAGCGTTGATTGAGTTCACCTACAATAACAGTTTTCACTCAAGTATTGGTATGGCGCCATTTGAGGCTTTGTATGGTCGGAGATGTCGAACACCTTTGTGTTGGCACGAAACTGGTGAGAAGTCGGTTGTTGGGCCGGAGATGGTATAACAAACGACGGAGAAGGTGAAATTTATTCGAAAAAAGATGAGAGCTTCTCAGAGTAGGCAGAAGAGTTAACATGACAAGAGAAGGAAAGATCTTGAGTTTCAAGAGGGCGACCATGTGTTCTTGAGAGTTACACCGGTTACGGGTGTGGGTCGTGACTTGAAGTCGAAGAAGTTGACTTCTCATTTTATTGGTCCATATCAAATTATTACACGAGTGGGTGTTGTGGCGTATCGTGTGGCGTTGCCTCCGAATCTTTCGACTTTGCATGATGTGTTCCATGTTTCGCGACTTCGGAAGTATGTTCCGGATCCGTCACATGTGATTTGTATGGACGAAGTTGAAGTAAGAGATAATCTTACGGTTGAAGTTTTACCGATTAGGATTTTGGATCGTGAGATTAAGAAGCTAAGAGGAAAGGATATTGCGCTTGTGAAAGTAGCATGGGGAGGTGCTGCGGAAGGCAACATGACTTGGGAATAGGAGAGTAAGATGCGAGAGTCGCATCCGGAATTGTTTGGGTCAAGTAATATTTTCGAGGACGAAAATTTCTGAAGTGGGGGAGAGTTGTAATGCCCCGATTCTGAATTTCCCATTTTGTTGAGTCTTTTGATTTATTTTGATTGATTATTATTATTATATTTGTGAAATTTGAATATTAATATGATATGTGTACATATTATGTTATTTTATTATTCGGAGAGTTTCGAGAATTAATTAGAGGGTGTTTTAGATAATCCTTAATTAGTAGATGTTTTGAGAGAATAGAATCGAAAGTGTTATAAGTGGAAATAGAGAGAAAAGAAAAAAGATAGAAAGAAATAGAAAGGAAAGAAGAGAAAAGAGGGGGAAGAGGAGAAAAACCTAGAACCATCAAGAATCAACTTCTAAGCTTTCGATTAATCGGGTAAGGGTGTGAAACTTTATTATTCTTTCAATGTGTATGATTATGTATGTTTCTATTGGTTTGATTTTGGATTGGGGAGAGTTTTACTCATTTTCCATTTTTAGGTTGAATTTGATTTAATCGGTAGAAACCGAGTTTTAACGGTTAAAAATAAGAATAAGTGGTAAAGTTTAGTCGGGGAAGGTTAGACTAAGGTGGTTGGAACTGGTTTGATGAGAATTGGTTGATTTTGGAAGGGTTGTGGAATTTTGACAGTGGGAAATTCTGAGTTCGCAGACCCTCTCTAGCAAGTTCGCTAGGTGAGCAGGTCGCAAACCTTCGCTGGGCATTCGCTGTAGCGAGCCAGTAGCGAACGGTCCCAGACTTGGACATAATGGTTTTGGTGTTCTTCGCTGGTAGCGAAGGGGGTAGCAAGCATTCGCTAGGCCTTCGCTGAGCGAGTGAGGTAGCGAATCAAGTCAGTGGCTTCTGTTTGCCTTCGCGAGCTTGTTCGCTAGGCGAACAGGTAGCGAGCTCTCGCTAGGAGCTCGCCAGGCGAGCAAGGTAGCGAGCGTGTCAGCATGTTGTTTTCTTGTGTTTTCACTCCAATGTCGATTCTTCGATTCGAGTATGATTAATACTTTCTTATTATGCATAGTTATATGTTGTGATATGAAATGTTGTGGGTAGCCGTATGGCGTGAATCCTAGATTGTGAATCGTGGAGTGTGAAATGTGGCCGCTTGGCAATTTTGTGCATTTGTTTGAATTGAATGAAAATGCATGATGAGATTGATGTGAATGTGCATAATTGTATGTACTTGTATGATGTGAAGAATGCATGATTATATATTTGTGAATATGTATGCATTTCAAGAGTATGTGGAGTCGTTTTGCATGTGAAGCATCATGATTGCATTCTTGTATGTCTGATCCCGTGTAGGATCTGCAGAAACCTCGTGTGCCCTTGTGGGGTATGAGAGATGGTTTATTTTTTATCCCTAGGAGGATCTGCAGAAACGATCGTGTGCCCTTGTGGGGTGTGAGCGATGGTTTATATTTGATTCCATGGAGAATCTGCAGAACAAATTTGTGCCCTTGTGGGGTGTGAGCAATCGGATTGTGTGCCCGTGTGGGGTGTGAGCAATCCTGAAACATCGTGCGCCCATGTGGGGTGTGAGCGTTGGGTGAACATCGTAGGTCTGACGGGGAGTTACTTCGGTAACGAGTGATGGTTCCGTTTGGTTCTTCAATTGAACCTGTTGAATGAGTCGGTACCGCATTTGCATCTGCATAGAGTCGTGAGTCGGTCTCTATGAGTTGCATTATCATCTTCATATGATGTATTGGTTTAATGAACATAATCGTGTATGTTTATGTGAATTGTTGAAGTAAACATGAGTGTAAATGTTTATATGGAAATGTAGTGAGTTGTGAAGCCTGATTGGTGAATATGCTTAGTTGTGTAGATATACATTGTGAGGTATGTGATGAATTGTGATGAGTTGCGGTGAGAAATATGTTATATGTATTCTATGTTGGTGTATATAGATATATAATTATATGCATTGTTTGTTATGATAATGTTTCTCACCCTTCTGTTGTTTTATGATGCTCTATGAGGCATTGCAGAGTAGGTTTGCTGGAGGTCTTTTGTGAAGCGTGGCTTCGTTCTTTTTGGTCGGTTGGCTCTGATATGTAGCACCGGGTAGTTAGGAATTGTTTTGATTCTTTTGTGATACATCTGTGTATGTATCTGCTGGTGAATGTTTTGTAAAAATGACTTATGACTTGAATTAAAACTGTTGATGTATATAATATTTATATGAATAAAGTGATTCAATGTTTAGATGTTTCCGCTTTTATTCTAAATATTGATATGTGGGTTTTAAGGACTGAGTTCCTTTGTGGTGATTTACCCTTTGTTGCATATCTTTATGAGCAGGTGTTGTATGTGTTTTGAATTTCCTGGATAATGTGACGTGCCTCTTTTATACCATGTGTTAATTTATACTCTGATGAAATTTTTTATTAAGTGCCTAATTGATTTAATTATTTATTTGGGGGTATAGAAAGGGGGTGTTACAGTTTTCATCCAGTTATCTGTGTCCCTGTTTCCAAATGAAAGTCTCTCTATTGACCCTTGGGTCATAGATAGCTCATTACTCTCCCTCTGACTTTATTAAGTCACTTTGAACCCTAACTTAATTAAGTTAGAACCTATATCCATTATACTTTGAATTAAGTCTAGAAGACCTACCCCTTGTTAGGAGTACTCCTCAACTAGAGCTTTAAGATAGAGTTTATCAACTCTATGTAGGAATCATGGTGATGATTACTTATTCCCCTCTTGCCTTTTGTCAAAGTCAAATTTCTTTGAGTGTACAACTTAGAATAGAGAGTTTTGTTAAACTCTATACAAGCATTGTTATGTTTGTTCCCCTAGAGTCTTTACCATAGTCAAGTACTTTTCTATCCTCAGTGAGGTGAACTACGGTTGCTTTGATTCTATCCTAGTTAGGATACGTAGGCAGAGGATGTGATATCTTTGCGAGAAAATTTAGAAAATATCATTAGGTATTTACCTACAACTTTACCTTATACCCAATCCCAAGCCATAACAAACATTTAGCAAGCATAACATACAAACATACAAAAGGTTTCTGTAAAGTACTACAGATGTTTAGGATGTGAAATACCTACCCTAGGCATAATCAACCCCTGATCCCCGATCTCTTAGCATTGTTGTTACATCGCGCAAAGGTTTTTTCTTTCTTTAACCTTTCCTTTGGATAAATCAAAGTTCGGTTGTGAATTTTAAGAATTAAGATTCAAGTTAATCAATAGCTTGACATCACGATTCTCACCGCAACAAAAATGGCGAATTCACTGGGGAATTAACTTGAACTTGAGGGTTTAGCCTATTTTGTTTGTTTGTATGCTATATTTGTGAATATTTGTGTCGCTACTGCAAAAATCGGCGCTGGCTGAACAGAAGAGTCGCCACCGTGCGTTATTTATCCCAAAGGAGGGAAAGGGAACGCTCAAAGTAAACCTACCGCAAAGACGGGAAAGGAATGGTCATCGCAACCAAATTCTGGATTCGGGAGTCGGTTACGCAAGGGGAAGGTATTAGCACCCCTCACGTCCGTCGTACTCGACGGGATCCATGCTTGTCTTCTAGTACGGATTGTTATTCTATCTACGCTAAAGGTCAAGGGTTAAAAGAAAATGAAAATGACTCGGCAAAGTATCGCACTTTATGCCTACGTATTCCCGTCTGGAACGAGAAATCAGAGTCAACGTAGTTCGCCTACCTACGGGAAAGGAGGGGAAGGTTGCTCACTAGGATACGGCATCCTATGCCTACGTACTTTCATACAGCATGAAAGATCAGAGCAAACGTAGTTCGGGCTACGGAAGACACAGATTTGTCTGACTATTTTTATCTTTCTGAAAAGGTTTTCTCCTGATTAAGAGTCCAAGCGGACAAAAATGACACTTTGGTATTTGTGTTCAGTCTTTTAAGCAAGAATTGTTTTTTATGGTGTTTTGCAATCTCTGACGCACTAGAGACTATGATTTGAGAGTGACTACGTCGTATGTCACCCTAAGGGTAACACACTAAGCAGTCAGATTACTGAAGAGTGCCCCTCCAGGAACCCTCTCTCAAATAGCTTAAGGCTTGTAGCGTACGACATCGATTATCCTTATTACTGTGTTTTGAATTGTTTTGAGATAAGAAGAGAAACGACGCTCTAAAATCCTATGCTTAAATCCTTGAACATTGAAATTTTGCTTTGCATTTCATATGCTATGTTGAGTTGTAATCATTATTTTATGTTATAAATTGTTTGATCATGTTATATTTGTGCTATATTTCATGTATGAACCCTTAATTGCACTAGAAATTGTCATTTCTTGACTGTCCAAAATGCTGATCACAAACTAGGTCCAACTAAGTCATCATGTGCATGTTGATTCCAATCTGCCAAACTATGTGTGCACTTTCTGATTTCTCTTGATCAAATCACTATAAATGATGTATATGTAATGTTTTCATACTTGTTTCATCAAACCTTTCACTATTTGAGACTCTCCATATGCTCATGCTCTTGGTTGTAACCAAAACGGCCTAAACAATGATGTTATCGAATTTTTTAGTGATTGCATGGTATAGAAAAACAAATTGTACCATTGAATTACCTGTTCAAAAACACACAATTTTCACTTTTGTTTCACTCCATTTGGTTAAGAATTGATTGATTTCCATCCTTCATGCAAATGACTTTAAATTGGTGACTTTGCCTTGCCCTAGTTTTTCCCCCATTGGTGCACCAACTTTGAATGATCATAACTTGCTCATTTTTTATGCTAATGATTCCATTATTTTTAAAAACTACTCTTTATCATGTCTACTTTCATTGAGTGAATAAATAATTCAAGTATTTTTATCCTATAAAGACTTTAATCCACTTGAAAAGCATGTGTTTTTTAGGGTTTTTACCTTGGTGTTTGTAAACTTTTTCAACTTGAAACTTGATTTCTCTTGTGATATTGATCTTGTATGATTCAAAAATGTTTGTTAACATGTTTAAATGCTCAAGTTTGTTTGATTCATTGCCTTAACATGTTCATACTTGCTTTTTGTGAATGTATACATGAATCATAACTTTTCAAACTTCATCTGTGAGCTTTACCATAACTTTGGATGTTGTAACCTCTTGGTTATGTTTACCATGCCTCATCCTACTTTTTTATGTGTCTTGTTAGAACCATAACATGTTTAGGGTTTGTTTCGTGCCTTTTTGAAAGCTTGAACATAAAATGGTATACCTTGAAACTTCTTTGGTGCATAACATGATTTTGGATGTTGTAACTTCTTAAATGTGTTTGTCATGCTTCTTTCAACTTGTTATGTGTATTTCTAGGATCATAACATGTTAGTATTTGTGTTTTGTATTGGTTGTCACCATGAACATTGCTTTTTTTTCCCATGAAACCATGAACCAATACTTAGATGTTTGTCCTACTCTTTACATCTTTACTTTGTTGATTTTCATCTTTTTGCCCTTTTATATTGTCACATGTTTATCTTAATCTCTTTTGGTTTTTACCATGATTCATACCTTCATTATATACCTTCATTATATTGAATGTTGTTACATTTAGTCTTACTTGATTCATGTCTTATGTTTGGTTTAAGTTGTAACTTATATGCTTGATTTCTACTTGTTCATGTTTATCTTTGTGTTGTAAACCTCTTGAACATGATCCCATGTCCTTACCTTACTTGTCATGAGGTCTTGTTAGAACCATAACATCTTTAGGATTGAGCCTTGCTTTGAAGTTACTTTTGAACTTATATGATTCCTCATGAACTTTGAACTTCTTACTTGAATTGTTTCAACACTTCTTGTATGATTACATGCTCATGATTTTTAGTTTTATGTTATTACATTTGACATTCCTTGAACTATTTGACATGCTTGCCTCAAGTTGTAACTTCCTTGTATTTAAACTTGATTGGGTTATATGTTCATTTCCTTGATGGTTGTTACCATGTTTTCCTTCATCTTTGTTAAGATGCTTCAAGTTGATTTTGCCTTATATGTGTCGCTACTGCGAAAATTGGCGCCGGCTATGACAGAAGAGTCGCCACTGTGCGTTATTTATCCCAACGGAGGGAAAGGAAACGCTCAGAGTAAACCTAACGCAAAACGGGAAAGGAATGGTCATCGCAACCAAATCCTGGATTCGGGAGTCAATTACGCAAGGGGAAGGTATTAGCACCCCTCACGTCCGTCATACTCGACGGGATCCACGCTTGTTTTCTATCTAAGGGTGTGTTTATCTATCTACTCTAAAGGTCCGGTATAAAAAGAAAAGAAAATGACTCGGCAAAGTATCGCACTTTATTCATATGTATCCCCGTCTGGAACGAGAAATCAGAGTCAACGTAGTTCGCCTAACTACGGGTTAAGGGGGGAAGATTGCTCGCTAGGATACGACATCCTATGCCTACGTACTTTCATACAACATGAAAGATCAGAGCAAACGTAGTTCGGGCTACGGAAGACACAAGCTTGTCTGACTGGTTTTTTATTACCTTATGAAAAGGTTTTTCTTGATTAAGAGTCCAAGCGGACAAAAATGACACTTTGATGTTTGTTTTGAATCTTTTACGAAAGAAGTGTTTTTTAGTTTGTTTGCAATCTCTGACGCACTAAAGACTATTGATTTGAGAGTGACTACGTCGCGTGTCACCTAAAGGGTACCACACTAAGCAGCCAGACTACTGGAAAGAAGCTCTCCAGCAACCCTTTCTCAAATAGCTTAAGGCTTGTAACGTATGACATCGATTAACCTTATTACTGTGTTTTTGAGTTGTTTTGAGATAAGAAGAGAAAGAAGCTCTAAAAAGCCTAGGGTTGAAAAGGGAATAAAAACTAACCTAATGTTGTCATGCATGGATAAGGATCCTAATGTCTGTCATAATTCCCTCCTGCACAGAAGAAATCAGAGATCCTAGGGGATAAACAGAAAAGAAAGCAAGCAAATACAGTAAAATGCATGCAATGCAGCAATACAAGCGAGGCAAGGGAGTCCCACTCAACCTAAAACCTGGGAAAACAACAGGCAAAGTGAATCAACATTCACTTCAAACCTAGGGGGCAAGCTATACAAGCCAACAAACAATACAGAAAAACAAAACCACAGCAGAGGAGGCAGCCCAAGCAGCAACACCACACTCCTACAGCAAACAGCAGCTCTGACAGCAACCAGTAGATTAAACAGCAAAGAGGTGACAGCAACAACCTTCATCTTCATGAATGCTCCTATCCTCAATCTTCAATAAACTTTCAATCTTCAACAAGCACCAAGCTTCACCAAGCTTCCCTCTTTAACAAGCAACAAACTTCAGCAGTAAACAGCTTCACCAAGCAGACAACCTCAACAAGCAGACAGCTTCAACAAGCAAGCAGCTTCAACAAGCAACACTCCTAGCTTCAACAAGCCCAAACTTCATCTTCAACAAGCTTCAACAAGCAATCTCCAAAGGAGAATCCATTAACAAGATCAGGTTGAAATGTTAAGTAACTTAATGACAACCAAAGGAAGCCACTAAGAACTTAACATTATAAGAGAATGGCATCCTCAAAGTTCTACTCTTAAAGCATGCCATTCATCCCTCCAAAGGAGAGGTGTGACTTATTTAATAGGACTTTATGTCATTGGATTGAATGGAGATGAACAATGTACTCCATATTTGAAGAAAGGAACAAAACTAGTCTAATGCTCTTCCTAAAACCCTAGTTCCCTAAGCTCCTGACAAGCTATGCAAAAGGAACTCAAAACTCCAAATTAAATCAACACAATCAATCAAACAGAGGTTTATCATGTATATAACAACATACAAAAGAAACGAACAAATTATCTTGATCTAAAAATCATTATTGAAATTAATCAAATGGGAAGACTAGGTTGAAAGCATGTTATGACTAGTCTAGTTGTTAATTCCATCTAAAATACTAAAACTACTTCTAAAAATCTAAGATTTTTTCTAGGGGAACCTAAACATGTTAGAGGTCTATAGTAGAAAAACCAGGGCCTAAAACTATGCTTAAAGGCACTAAAGAAATCACACACCAAAAGTGGTCAAAAGGGAAATCAAATGGGGAAGCCTCTAAAGATCTAGTTCAAAACCGAACCTAAAGCTACCTAAAAATTAACCTAAAAAATTATGGGAGTTCCTTAATATGCCTATAACTAACCAGCAAAGAATTAAGTCCGAATTCCAAAACAAAAATCGGCAAGAAACTATGCAGTTTTTGGCATTTTATTATCCAACTAAAGGAGAAAAACGAAATCAAATTGAAAATTAAACGAAACTAAAATACAATTGCGTACAAAGATCATAGACATGATAAGGATCATCCCAGAATTTTCTCATATTTTTCTAAGCATTTTTTCTATTTTTTAGGAATTAAAATCAAACAGCACACAAAACAGAATTTTAATGCAACAATCAAATGGTTAAATTAAATCGGAAAACCAACCTACGGATCGGAGATTTAATCCGGTGATCGTTGATCAAGTGAATTTGCAAAGATCCGAACAAGATTAGATGGAAAACTTCCAGATCTACAATAATTCTTGCAAGAAGATGAAGATCGAACACTTCGAATCCGAATTGCTCCGAATAAGTGCTTCCAACTTACGCTCCAATATCCAACTTCAATTTGCACGAAAATTAATTACGAAACTTGATCCGATAATGATGATGAGTGGAGGTTTATGCTCAAGATTCCATTGATTTCAATGAAAAATCAATGGATCCAATGATGAGGAGCTATGGGTGAGGGTTTGGAGAATGAAGAAATTGAGAGAATTGAGAGAGTGAGAGAATTCTTGAAAATGAAAAATGAAAATTGTGAGGATTCCCCTTTTTGGTTTGGAGTAGATCACTTAAGTACTCCTTAGACTTGGACCCCAAGGTAAGGTTTGGACTTTGGCTTGTGAAAATTGGTTTGGAGCTTAATGGTATGATTTTGAGTATGTAACCTCCTTTTGAAGCAATCCATAAAATGACCATTAAATATTACTCAAATTGAAATTCTAACAACGCCATTGTGTTTAGAATGTCATTTGCAATCAAAATATGTACCAATTTTCCATTGTTTGAACCATTGTGAATTATTTTGGATTAAAAGGAGACCTTGCTTGTGCATTATGAATGATTTGGGGAATGTAACTTATTTGTGAAGAAACATGTCAAAACAACATGAATCATGAGTCAATTGAAAATTTTAGAATTGCCAATGTTTCTAAATCATCTTTTCTGATCAAATTGAGTGGTCATTTGGCATATTTTGTGCACATAACAATTTATTTGAATTTCCCACCAAATAATGCCTTTAATTTCTCTTCTTTCAAACCACTTCAAGTCAACTCTTACTATGGACCAAATCAATTCACCATGAGCTATTGGTTAACCTAAAACCCATATTTTGAGCAAGTTCCATGTTGAACAAAATTGCATTTGAGATGTGCAAGTTGGAGATTTTGACCTATGATTGAAAATGACCTATAATCATCAATGCCCAAAATACCCCTGGCTTGCCAAGATCATAACTTGAGTTCCATAAACCCTATCAAAGACTTATAGTACTCTATGGAAAGCTAAGATCAATATATACAACTCTCATGTTGGCCAAGAATTCATTTGAAAACTCCTTGAATGGAAAAAGTTGCTTGGAAGTCAAGTGACTTTCACAGATAAATTTCAGTGTCCTCTGATGACTTGTAATTTGCAAGAACCATAACTTGAGTTATATAAATCCCCTTGAGGACTTCTAGTACTCAAATTAAAGGTATTGATATGCTCTACAAGTTTAATGTTGGCCAAAGATCCATTTGAAACTTGTATTTTGACTTATGTGGCTTTGAAGTTAGGCACTAAATAGGGGATTTTACACTAAAACCCTAATTTAGCAACTCCCCACCTTCTTGATTCTTCTTTGCTTAATCTTGGCACAACACCACACATGTATCAACATACCAATCCATGAATCCCCTGACCTCAAAGCAGGCTTTGATGCTCTTCAATTGCATATTTGACCCAGGATTGACCCAGATGAAACCCTAGCTGACTGCACCTCAACTGTGGCTCTTGTACTTGAATCAATGACTTGTCCCAGCTTCAATATGGCCCTCTAGGAATTCCATGAGACCCATACACACCTCAAATTCACATTCCATGTTTCACATCCCACTGATGATTCTCAATATTCCTCAAGATAGGAGCAAAACCCACATGTAGGCACTCAAACTTCTCAAGGCTTCAAATCATTTCTTGATGGCCTGGATGACTTCTCATACTTGGATAAGACCTCTTGCTAGGCTTCTTCTGATAAGAATCACACTTGAACCCCTGTTGGATGAGTGATATGCTATGATATGCAAATGATTAGAACTATGTGAATGATGTAACTATGCAAATGTAATGAAACATAAATCAGGCAAGAAAAGGTTGAGCAAATTTTGGGGTGCAACAATATGTTTAGTCTTGTAAGAATCTCTACCATGATCCCCTTATAGATATTGTAATATATTTGTGTATAACGGTTGTAGCCATTTTGACTTGATTGTAATTTTTGCTTGATGTTGTCACATGCTTGCATGTCTTCTTTGGTTGTTACCATACTCTTTTATATGCTCATCATGTTTGAATGAATGCTTGTGTATACTTTTAACTTTGAATGATGGAACTTGTTAGTTTTCATCCAGTTGTCTGTCTCCCTATTTCCAAAGGAAAGTCTCTCTATTGACCCTTGGGTCATAGATAGCTCATTACTCTCCCTCTGACTTTGTTAAGTCACTTTGAACCCTAACTTAGTTAAGTTAGAACCTATATCCATTAGACTTTGATTTAAGTCTACAAGACCTACCCCTTGTTAAGAGTACTCCTCAACTAGAGCTTTAAGATAGAGTTTGTCAACTCTATGTTGGAATCATGGTGATGATTACTTACTCCCCTCTTGGCTTTTGTCAAAGTCAAATTTCTTTGAGTGTAAAACTTAGAATAGAGAGTTTTGTTAAACTATATACAAGCATTGTTATGTTTGTTTCCCTAGAGTCTTGACCATAGTCAAGTACTTTTCTATCCTCTGTGAGGTGAACTATGATTGCTTTGATTATATCCTAGTTAGGATACGTAGGCAGAGGATGTGATATCTTTGCAAGAAAATTTAGAAATTATCCTTAGGATTTTACCTACAACTTTACCTTATACCCAATCCTAAGCCATAACAAAAATTTAGTAAGCATAGAATACAAACATACAAAAGGTTCCTGTAGAGTACTACAGATGTTTAGGATGTGAAATACCTACCCTAGGCATAACCAACCCCTGATCCTCGATCACTTAGCATTATTGTTACATCGCGCAAAGGGTTTTTCTTTATTTAACCTTTCCTTTGGATAAATCAAAGTCTGGTTGTGAATTTTAAGAATTAAGATTCAAGTTAATCAATAGCTTGACATCACGATTCTCACCGCAACAACAGGGATCTGAACAAAGCCATCCTAAAAGACGATTTCCCTCTGCTATATATTGATACCTTGGTGGATAACACTTCTAGATTCGTTGTTTTCTCTTTAATGGATGGTTTCTCAAGATACGATCAGATAAGGATGGATCCTGAGGACATGGAGAAGACCACATTCATTACACCCTATGGCACTTAATGTTATAAAGTCATGCCTTTTGGTTTAAGGAACGCAGAAGCAACTTACCAGAGAGCTATGGTCACATTATTTCATGACATGATACACAAAGAAATCGAGGTATATGTTGATGATATGATATCCAAGTCTCAAAGTGAATAAAATCATCTAGATCACCTGTTGAAGTTATTCGTAAGACTCATAAAATACCAGTTGAGGCTGAATCCAGAAAAGTGTAATTTTGGAGTAAGATTTGAAAAATTACTCGGCTTTATCGTCAGTTAGCGTGGAATCGAGGTTGACCCTGAAAAAGTACGAGCTACTCAAGAGATCCCTGCTCCAAAGACAGAAAAACAAGTCAGAGGTTTCCTTGGGAGACTAAACTAGATCTCCAGATTCATCTCCAACATGACTCCAACCTTTGAACCGATCTTCAAGTTGTTAAGAAAAGATCAAACAATTGTTTGGAATGAAGACTGTCAACAAGCATTCGACAAAATTAAAGGTTATCTCCAAGAACCTCCGATCTTGATTCCTCCTGTACCAGGAAAACCTCTTTTTATGTACATGACAGTGCTTGAGGGATCTATGGGTTGTGTATTGGGTCAACATGATGAGTCTGGACGTAGGGAACACGCCATCTACTATCTTAGCAAGAAGTTCAAAGATTATGAAATTCGTTACTCACTTTTGGAGAAGACTTGTTGTGCTTTGACTTGGGCTGCCAGAAGTATGATCTAATAAAGTATATTTTTGAGAAACCTGCTCAGACAGGAAGGCTCGCCCGTTGGCATATGCTCTTGTTAGAGTATAATATCCAATATGTTGCTCAAGAGTCCATCAAAGGTAGCATCTTGTCAGATTACCTCGCTGATCATCCAGTAGAAGATTATGAGCCTCTCAAGTTTGACTTCCCAGATGAAGACATTAGGCTAATCAAGAAAGACTGCAAAGAGCCAGGCCTAGATGAAGGTCCTGAACTCGGTTCTCGATGGAAAATGATGTTTGACGGTGCTTCCAACCAAAAGGGGCATATTATAGGTGCCATCTTGATGAACCCGACTAGTGGGTATACTCCTTTCACAGCAAGATTGTGTTTTGAATGTACTAATAACATTGCTGAATATGAAGCTTGCATTTTGGGACTATAAGCAGCAATTGATCTCCGCATCAAAATTCTAGAAGTGAGTGGTGACTCAGCTATAGTTGTCTACCAAGTCAAAGGAGAATGGGAGACATGAGACGAGAAACTAATCATGTACAAAGCTTATATTTTGGAGATGATTAAATATTTCGACGAGATAACTTTAAAGCATGTGCCAAGATCCGAAAATCACATCGTTGATGTTTTGGCTATGATAGCTGTTATATGGAAGGTCTGTTTTGTTAATGAAGCAACACTCATCCGAATTGATAGGAAAACTGAGCCTACTTACTGCCAGATGGTGGAAGAGGAGTTTGATGGGAAACCATGGTTTCACGATATTAGATAGTACTTGCAAAATCAAGAGTATCCAGCTAATGCCACTTCGCTCGACAAGAAAACTTTGATAAGGTTGGAATCCAAATTCTTTCTTAGCAATGATGTGTGTCATACCCCAAATTTTACCCTTATATTAGTGATCATTTTGCATTCTTTTTTATTCCGTATTTCATTTTTACTAACCGCTTACAGGTTTGCTCAGTTGTTTGTTTTGCAGGTGTGTTAAATTTTTTTTGGAAAATGCTTGTATGTCCTTTGAATCGGTGGATGCAGATGTATCACCGGTTAATGTTCATTTTGGTTATTACAGAGCCCATTCATTGCCAGAGGACCCCCAAGAAATTAGAGTCTCCCACCTCTCGAATTACAGGACTTTGAGTTGAAAATTGTTCAAATTTTCATGGTGTTGGGGATGTCTGATTCTTCTTGATACAATCCATCCATATTTAAGGATCAGATTGTTAGCCGTCAGATGAAAGGTTGGAATATTGATTTGACTTATGAACCATTTGACTTGGGACCGTCAAAGTTTGGACAAATCAGTATGCCGTTTACTCGAGAACTATTTTCCAAAGTTAAGGCTTTAGTCATGGAATGTTTGAGTCGTTTACGAGTTATTTGTCACAGGCAGTTCGAGCCAATTCACGGTTTGCGTCAAACTCATATTGTTTTGTTTGGTTTCAAGAGTTGGCATTTTTAGATACTCAAATGCGAAGTAAGAAATTCAAATTTGGTCATAACGAGATTTGGTTCAGAGTTAAAGAAAAATTTGAGTTGCATTTTATTCAAGTTGGAATTCATATGCAATCGAAACTAAGAGTTTACATTTTTTTTGTATGGAATTACAAACTTATGATATTACATGTTTACAATTAAAATCCTAAGACTAAGTCCTAATCTATGTCTTCAAGCGTCCGAATCTGCAAGCTTCTAAATTGACCTACAAAATTAATAAAATTGTCAGACAAAAATTAGTTTTAATCAGAAAGGATTTTATTGTTATTTTTAGACCCTCAGAGTACATTCATCATTGGGTCCGGGAGGGGCAACAATTGAATGCCACCAAACCCCCCAGTTTCTTTCAAGCGACCTCAGGCCCAAGACCGACAGTTTCTATTCTTGCCCGAGAGAGAGAAAGAGAGTTTTTTTTAGAAAATAATTTTTATCCAAACAAGCCTTAAGAGTCATATCTGAAAGTGAAAGTCAAATAGTAACCAGCATCATCTCCGAATCCAAATCATCAACAATAATCACATGGATCACCATCAAGAGCAATATCCAAAAATAGAATATCACCATCAAGAATAATAATTGTAACCAAGCCTGATTTGGAAAGAAAATATCAAGACAACAAAAATCCAACACCACCAGACAGCAGCAATACGAAAATCATTAGCATTTTCAACAATAAAAGCCAAAAATGGAAGTAGAATCAACATGTAAAAACATATCTAAGCCAAAAATAGTATAAGAACAGAGGGAGGAAGCATCAGAAAGGGGAGCCATCACCGAAAATATCATCGAGCCTGGAAAAATCATAAGATTTCTCAGTGAAACTCATACGAAAATCTAAAAGAAAGCCCCACAAGGGCCCAGTGTTATCATCATTGCCCCCAAAATGAAGAAGCCATACGAACCAGGTCACAAACACAAAGCATACGAAATCAAAAATCGTGAGTCCGAAAACCCACACGCCTTAGTCAAAAACATCAACGGCCACAGCTCTCAGATTCGTCAACCCTGAGCTTTCCGAAATCAACAAAACCATAACTAAATTCATCGCCACAAAGCCAACGAAAAATCATCAAAATCGTAAGCCACATTAATCGTTTTCATTTTCTTTTTGTTGTTGTGTTTTGCAGAAAAAGAAGAAAATATTCATGGCCGGAAAAGAGAGGAGAAAGCCATGGCCGGAGAAAGGAAGAAAAAGAACATGCAAGACCACGAGAGAGAGAGAGAGAGAGAGAGAGAGAGAGAGAGAGAAGAAGTGAAAAAGTTTCAGCAAGAAACCCACAAAAGGGGCGCCGCCGCGAGCAAGTGAAAGGAGGGTTTCAAACCCTAATTTTCGGACCCCCCCCCCCCCCCCCCCCCTTTTTATTGTGTCCGTGCGGGTTGGGTCTGGGGCCTAACCACCCAGCCCGACCCGTTTTTCTTTTATTTTTATTGTATTTTATTTTGTGTTTTAGTTTATGTGTTTTTCATTTGTAATTTTATTAATTAATAAAATACTAACAACACTAACATAACTAATTTTAGAAAAAAATATGAAAATATTTAAAAATATAAAAATAAAATATCAAAAAATAATAATCATTTTAATTTTAGATTTGTAATCAATTTAACTCTTTTAATATTAAATATAAAAAAACAAGAAAAGTATGTTTAGTATTATTTTAATTTTCAATGCAATTCAAAGATAAAAATAACAAAATTTTAGTGTTAATTAACTATTTTTTCAATTTATAAAAATAAAAATATGTTTAGATTTTAATTTAATTTCACTTTTTCTTAAATAATATATTTAAAAAAACCCATAAAAATATAATTTAAAAAATTCAAAAAAACTTTTTTTAATCTAGTTAATTTTGTTAACTTTTTTTAAACAAGTTAGTTTTTTAGAATTTTAGTTAATTAAGTTTCTTACTAATTTTCACTTTAACTAAAGATAATTAAACTTTTTCTAACTTAAGCTTAACTATTATTTTAACTTTTTAATATTTAATTTAGACTTAATTAATTAATTTTCTAATCAAAAACAAAAACAAATTAATTTAAATTTCTCTAGCCTTTTATTCAAACTCATTGACTTCTAATTTCTCAATTAAAACAATTCCACTTAATCATCTTTCTCAAATTCTACATCTAATTATTTCCAATTACCAATCAAAATTCAATTTCTAACCACTGCTTATCATATCACTAATACTTACGTCTCCATATTCATTATCGTTATTCATGTATCATTGCTATTTTCCAACATTTCATTTATTTTACCGTTAATCCCCTCCGAAGGAAAGGTTTAACCATTTGACCGCCGTGTCAATAGTCTTTAACCCTCGCCTATCCTAGCCTTAGGACCTGAGTCGTTGTACTCGTGCTTAGGCGTCTTACCTTGTACACACCCTTACCCTTTCCTAACCTTAAGATGTTGAGTCGTCGTACTCATACTTAGGTGTCCCGCCGTGGACAACTTTACCTTTTATCCTAGCCTTAGGATTAGGAGTCGCCGCACTCCATGTAAGTTCCCGCCATGGAATACTTACTACACCCTTTTCAATTAAACTTACAACGTAGAATTAGGAGTCGTCGTACTCCACGTAAGCGCTTTCCTACGAACGTTTACATCCCCTTTGAAACCTTGACCGCCGTCAAGAAGTTTATCTTCCTCCCTATGTGAGGGGAACTACGATTACTCTGATTCCATCCCTTACCTCGGATACGTAGGCACAAGATGCGAATCTTGACGAGTAAAATTAGGACTAACCCTTAGGTCTTTCTCTTAACCTTTAACCCTTAGCATTACCCTTAAGCAGATAACCATAGCAATAACACATATAAACAAGAGGTTCCTGTAGAGTACTACAAAAGTTTAGGATGCCAATACCTTCCCTAAGCTTAACCAACCCCTGAACCCTATATCTTTCCTCGCATTGTGTTTTGATGCAACATAGGTTTTTCCTTTCTTTAACCTTTCCTTTGGATAAATCAAAGACCGGTTGTGAATCAAGATGTGGTTCAAATTAATCAATAATTTTATATCTTATCTCACTGCAATAGAAAATGGCGACTTCACTGGGGATCCTTTGTCATATCTTTTTTAGGGTTACCCCTATCTTGTTTTTATGCGTTGCTATTTGCTTTATTATTTGCTTGTATATATGTTGTACCTTGCCTGGGGTATCATCATTGTGAGATAAGTCCTACACCCGGACTTGAGTGCAATTTTCATAGGAAGGTGATATATTCGACGAGGCTTATAGGAAGGCAAATCCCGACCAAGCTGACTTGAGAATCACCGCTCAGTTGAGGCCCTCTCAAAAACAGTACTGTTGAACGAGTATTCGTGAAAACATTCACTATTTTCGATTGGAGTCTGTGATACTGAGGACCGTAGTTACCTAAACACAACTTCGGCCTTATTTAGGACGTAGTGTGAGGACTATGAGGGAGTATTCCCGAAATAGTTGCTACACGATGCTAAACTCAAAAGAGGTTCTCTTGAGAATATTATTAACCACCAAATAGTCAAGAAATTGATAATATCTGAAAGACGGATTAATGAATTTGGGCACCTCTTTAGAACCTTGTTTTGCAGGTACAATTAACCCATAGTACTTACCTTTCGGGATGGGTAGACCTTGGCTCCGCTCATGTTCCTCTAACCTAGGACCTTTTACTTGCTTGTGTGCTTATACATTGCATCTCGCATCATATCATTCCTGGTTTCAAGGAATTCAACTGTCCTTTGCAAATTCAAAATTCTTGAATTTCAAATCAAAGCTTTTCAGTTTTCCTAGAAAATATTTGCAACTGACCGTTGAAATCCTCGAAACCTTTGTGTTGCATTGCATCCTATTTTTGCATTTGCATTTTTCTGCCGGTCTCTCATTCTCGTTTCTCTTGCCTACTAGTTTTGTCACCCTGAGTCATCTACATCAGTACAACACCAGAGCCCGAGCTCGGAAAAAGATGGCGGAACAAAATCAAGAGCTTGATCGTGTCAGCAATGAACTAGAAGACCTTCGGGAAAGTGTTGGACAGATAATGGAGATGCTACAGGTTATTAATGCAAGAATGGATACTCAGTCCATTGTTGTCTCAGAAATCACTAATACTGTTGTGGATCCTCAACCATCTGTTACTACTGCAAGTGTACCTCCTTATGGTCTTCCATTTGGTTCTGTGCCTCCTCCTGCTGTGGTTTCTATTGCTCAACCAGTTCAACAAGCTGTTCCTCCGGTTTATGAAGATCCTCAAGTGATTCCAACTTTTGCACCAGCTGTTGTTCATACTCGTGTGCAACCTTATTTCAATGAACCGATTTATGACAAAAGGCTGAGAATGATGGAAGGTGATCAAATTATTGGTGCTGCCGCCAGAGATATATGTCTCGTATCTGGTCTGGTTATTCCTTTGAAGTTCAAGACTCCTAGTTTCGACCGTTATGAAGGTGCTACTTATCCGAAGAGTCATCTGATCATGTACTACCGTAAAATGGTTGCTCATCAACTTTGGCAACATCAGCAAAATCATGTTCAACAAAAAGTTATCCTGTTCAGTATGCTCAACAACCCTATGTAGTTGTTGTTACTCCTGCCTTTAATCAACAAGTTCCTGCATATCAATCTGTGCAACCGGCTTCTGTTTATCAAACTCTGGTCTATCAACAACCTCCTGGTTATCGGCCTACACAAGCTCTGGCCAACTATCAACGAGCGCCCAATGCTCCTACTTATCAGCAACCGAAGAATCAGGCATCTCGCCAGAACATTCCTAACAGGAGGCAATACAAGCAGTGTCCTCCCATTCTGATGGCTTATACCGAGTTGTACCCTTCGTTAGTGCAACAAGGTATGATTACTACCAGAGCTTTGGGTCCCCCTCCCAATCCTTTACCTGCCAATTATAACGCTGCCACTCATTGTTTATTTCATGAGGGTGCACCTGACCATGATCTCGAAAGCTGCTACGCTCTCAAGCACCTTGTTAGGGAGTTAGTGGAAAAGAAGATCATGTCCTTTGATGATCCTCAGCCAAATGTCAAGAACAACCCTTTACCAAATCATGGGGGCTGTTAGGGTTTTCCATTTGCCAAGATCAAGTTCTGCAAAGCCTGTATTCAACATATCTAAGCCAGTCACTTCTACAGTGAATCATCTGAAGTCGATAATTATTCAAAAGCCTAGTCCATCTCATTTCAATGATCCTCAAGCTGTACCCTGGAAATATGATGTGACCATGATTGACAAAGAATCTGGGAAGATTATTCCGAAGGAAGAATTGAAGACTGTTAATGAAGATGTGACAAGCATAGCTAGGGCAAGCAAGATGACTCGTAGTGGTCGTATTTATACTCCTCATTCCAATGAGACTCCGCCAGAAGAAACCATTACTTCTGTGTCGGTCTTGAATACAAAGACCTAATAAACTCCTTTAGAAGGCTTTATCAGACAGTTCATTTTGTATTTTTTTTCTTTGATTATAAAGGCATAATTGGCATGTAGAAACTTGTTTATTTTGAATTATTAATGCAAGGCATATGTTTGTCTTGAAGAAATCCATTTGTATTCACTCATATATTTTTTATATATTTTATAATGCCAACTTTACTCGATCTCTTGGCTTTGATAGAGAATTGGGAGGAGGATGATGAATCAAAACGCAAGATCTCTTGTCATCTGCTTTTGAATGAAACCCTGCTGATGATGTAAGGTATTGTTTCAAATCCTAAACACTGGAGATATAAGGAAGATAATCCCTCTTCAACCCCTTTGAGCCTTGAAGTAGGAGTTTTTTCTTTTCCGAATAAAAAAATCCTCAACTTTTACCTGGGGCAGGGTAGTTTTTTTAGTTAAACTGATTGAGCGCTTAGACTTTTAAAAAGGAGGAGTAAACATTCGAGAATTCATTTTATCTATCCCTAAAATATTAGGAGGGTAGAATTCAAAAGACACCAACGATTATCCCTCGACTACCTAAAGAGTGAGGCAGTCACAAGCCTTTCAAAAGAGTCACACGACTTGTTCAAAAAAATAATGAATGAAAAAGAAAGATCCCACTAAGTCAAAACCTATGAAGGAGACTTAGGCAAAACTGGGGCATCCCGCTAGACTCCCAAAGTCAAATTCAAAAGACTCCGTCCAGGCAAAAACCTATGGAATAGAAAATGCGAAAACCAAAAACAAAGGATTACAATAAAGAAGCCCTAGTAAAGAACAAAGTCGTGTGATCAAACACAAAAGAAAATAGGTGAGCGACTGCCATGTCCAAAGCCTTGATGAGTTCTCGACCATGTCAAATCCGTTTGAGAGATGAGTGCTCATATCCAGTTAACTGAATATAGGATTGGAGAACATCACAAAGAATGGGTGGGTACAAATAAACTTTGAGCCTTTATCCTTTATTTCTTAAATCGTGAACCAAGCCACGATACAACCTTTAAAAGACCTAATTGAAGTAAGGCTTATTCTGAAAGTATACTCAATGAGATAATGTTTCCTGACTCCTACGAGATATGCTCAACTTGATGTTGGCTTTATAAATTAAATTCATATCCTAACTAGTGATTCGGTCACAAGTTATCATGGTATATTTTTTCAAAAAAATTCAAGACAAATATATATGTTGCATTAACAATTTCAGGATTAGTAGTTCATGCGTGTTGATTTCGCCTGGCGTCTTAGAAATTTACATATAGATGTGGACAATGGAACTTGATGATTCTGCCAAACAAGGGCAGGTGGTTTCCAAAATCACTTACTGATGCAAGCCTGATGTTCTTAAGAGCTATTTCTTGAAGACTCAGTTATGCAACAACCGATCCGAGTCAGTCACGTCGAGATCTGACAAATCTCTCCAAGAGTTTGAAAATAGTGAGGCAATTGGACTTCATGTTCTCTGTAAAATCCTCTTGAAAGGACTCTTTCTCATCAAACAGGTACTCTAGGGCATTATGGCGACTATTACGCTTTTCATGCCCCCGATGAATTTTACTTCAGGCGGTCATGGTTCCCCAGTAAGTCTCAATGTTACAGAAGCACTTTTAGACTATTGCCTCAGCGCAAGTCCCCAGCGAGACTATAAGCTTACAACACTTTGAACCGAGCCTATAATCTCCAGTGACTTTCAAGACTACAGAGATCTCCCCAGTATCTTCCGAGTGATACACTTATTATTTGAGGACCCACTCCTAGTGGAATCATCAGTTCCTCACTGAAGTTGTTATACTTTCCTCAGGAATGTTCCCCAGGAGATTGCCATATTCTCCCCAAGAAGTCGAGGTACTTTTCCTGGGGAATTTTGATGTACTCTCCCCAGGGAAGATGATGTACTTTTCCCAGGAAGTTGATGTACTTTTCCTAGGAAGTTGCTACACTTTCTCCATGAAGCTTCCTAGCTCCACACTTCCCCATGAAGTGGATATTTATTTTATCCCCAGAAGTCTCTAATCCTAAGATGAATCTCCCAATGAACAGGTCTTCTGTGACGAAATTCAGATTCATGATGGCAATCCTTCCAATGAAGTCATGATATCATATCCCCAAATGGAATATTTTCTCTCCACAGAGAGTTTGGAACTTTGAAGCAAGATTTGGCTCCGTCATCACCTTTCCTATCCCTTGATAGATGTACTTTTGCAGAGATCGTCGGGTATCCCCGTCGTTTTGTTTATTTCAGTTCCTGTTTGCTCCTCCTTTTGTCTGTTTTGTCAGCATATGCATGAGCATAAGCATAAGCATCAACATACTCACTGCATTTACATACGCATTGACATTCGTATCAGCACCTGCATGTTTTTTGTCCTTGTTGTCTTCTGTCGTTACTTTGGCTATGGTTACCGCCAAGTAACTGGGTTTGCCCGTTCTCTCCAAGTAGATCGTCAACCTTTAAGCATAAAATACATGCTATTTCAGTTTCCCCAAAGAGTTCAACCCTCGTGGATGACGGTTATTTCAGTTATCTTTTTCTTGCCTGGATAAGATAATCCCCATTTGAGTTCATTCCCTCAATGGAGTCTTGTTTGACAGCTTCTTTCTAGCTCGATTCTAGATTGAACTTCAGTCTCCATCGATCGCCGAACTTACCTAAACGTGCATTTATTTTGCACTATCTGTCAAGAAGAGCCTTTTACAACGCCTTTGCAGATAAGTGGCAGTCTCTCATGAGAAGCTTATCATGCCCTGCCTCGAGATAAGTGGTAGTCTCTCCGGAGAAGCTTATCGTTTCAACAATTTATCTACCAGTAACAAGTGACCATCTTCCCTGAGAAGCTTGTTTACCGTTAACATTTGCAGATAAGCAACAGTCTCCTCCTGAGAAGCTTATCATTGCTACATTTCCAAATAGGCGACAGTCTCATCCGAGGAGTTTATCACCACCATTTTACAACACCGTTAAGCGACAGTCTCATTCCGAGAAGCTTATCATGGTATCTTTACAACACAGATAGGCGACAATCTCATCCAAGGAGCTTATCACCACCATTTTACAACGCCGTTAAGCGACAGTCTCATTCCGAGAAGCTTATCATGGTATCTTTACAACACAGATAGGCGACATTCTCATCCAAGAAGCTTATCACTACCATCTTACAACACAGATAAACGACAGTCTCGTCTGAGAAGCTTATCCTATCTTCATAATGACCAGCAACAAGTGGCCATCTCCCTCAAGAAGCTTGTTTCCATTGCCCTAAACCTTAAGACGTTGAGTCGCCGTACTCATGCTTAGGCATCCCGCCGTGGATAATTTTACCCTTTTCAAGTAAAAGAAGAAACTGAGACCCGTTCATGGCATACAAACCTTGAAGGTGTGGGGAGGTTTATTTTACCCTTTTTAAGTAAAATAAGAAACTGAGACCCGTTCATGGCACACATGAAGGTGAGATAATACTTAGAAGGGGGGTTGAATAAGTATGAAAGATTAAAACTTAGAATTAAAACACAATTATTTTTATCCTGGTTCGTTGAACTCAACTACTCCAGTCCACCCTTCCTAGAGTGATTTGCCTTTCTCAACAAGGACTTAATCCACTATTTAATCAAACAGATTACAATAGTAACACCTAAGAACAACTGTTCTTAGTCTTCTCAAGAGCTACTGATTCCAATTGAATCCTCTTAAGGAAATCCTTTACAATCAATGTAAATCTAATACAAGAGTATGAATGCTTCTAAAAAGCTTTTATCACAACAGTGATATTTCTCTTAAGATTAAGTACAAATAATTCTAAAAATGAATATGAAAGTATGAGAGCTTGAATGTTATAATTTCTTTTCAGCAAAATGTCTAACTGAAGAATTTGGTGGAGTCTTCCTTTTATAGGCAGCTGATCCAAGGAGAGCTGAATGTTGAGAAGAGTGTCCCAAAAAGGTCTGATCCTTTTTGTCTTCACATCAAGTGACCTTTCCTAGAAGAAGAAAGCACAGAAAAATCCTTTTTGTCTGTGTTCTTGTGTCTAGCACAAATGAGGAAAGAGACGTTTGATTTACTCCAACGGATATAATCTTTGAATATTTCTTCTTTAGTTTTCAGCAAGTTCATCAGGATCTGATTGGGTCAGAGTCTTCTAATGATGTTCAGAACTTTGCTGGATCAGAGTTTTCTGCAACATGTGTGCTTTCAGCGTGTTGATCATCAGAGCATATTTGAAACAGAACTTCAGTACTGGCAGCTTTAGTACTTTCAGAATCTTCTGTAGAAACTATGCTTTGAAAAACTCTTCATACAATATTCTTCTTGCTTCAGATGCTTCTGACTTGCTTCAGATCCTTCTGGAGCTTCTGCTTCAGAATCTTCTGGAGCTTCTTGCTTCAGATTCTTCTTGAGCTTCTTGCTTCATATCCTTCTGGAGGCTACGCTCAGGATCTTCTATTGGCAGCAATCAGAATCTTCTAATGAGTGCACCTGGCGCTTCAGAGTCTAGTTAATTTCTTGTATACAATTCAGATTTGCTTCTGGAGTGTTAATTTCATTACTATCTGCAGTAAAAACTCTCAAGCAAATTTTAGAGTATATAATTCTTAAATACAAAATTTCCTAATAGTTATCATCAAAACAAAGAGATATTATTAAGAACCAATCTGTGTTCTAACAATCTCCCCCTTTTTGATGATGACAAAAAGCATCAGAAATTTTGTTTAATTTAAAATATTAGAATTATAACTCCCCCTGAGATGATCAATCTCCCCCTGAGTTAAATACAAATAAGGAATAGAAACTTCCCTTTTGTCTTTGAGTAATCTTCAGAGTTAGATCTTGTTTGTTCTTTTAACATTTGAAGGTCAGAATGTCTTGCAGATTTAAGATTCAGAGTTTGATAATAGTCAAATGATCTGAGATACTCAGAGTTTCTTTTATAGAATGTACTTATCAAATGTTCTGAAATAGTCAGATTAAATGTTAGATAGAATAGATATGTCTGAAGTTTCATTCTGGTGAAGTTATATTAAACAGTTCAGATCTATATTTTCTCCCCCTTTTTTGTCATAAGCAAAAAGTAAAAAACTTTAAAAGGACAAATAAAAGGAAACAGTAAATTAGAGAATTCAATGGAGAAAACTTTGATTCATTCATAAGATCAGATCAAGAGTACATAGGAAAACATCAGAAGATATAGCAATAAAGTACATAGGTAAACAATAGATGCAAAAACATTAGAATGAAAAAAAATGAAAATCTAAGAGTGTTTGGACAAAAGCATCTTCAATAGATCTGTAATCTCAGAGGATGATTGCTCTTGCTTAGACATCCACTTAGCCATAGTTTCAATCTTTTGATCTTGCTTTGACATCCATTTTGTCATATCCTCAGACTTCTTATCCTGCTTTGCCATCCAGGACTTGATCTCTGACTGGCCAGCTTCCAGAGCAGCAATCTTATCTTCAAAATCTGGATGTTCTTTCTTTATCTCAGATGAAGAAGTATGATTAGGTTTTGGAGCTTGAACAGAGTCAATTTCCATTGGTTCTGTAGAGTCTAGAGCATTGGAATTAGAAGGAGGGTCTACCAGAGTCATAGCCAACGGATTTTCCTCAGATGCAATGTCAGTAGATTCTGTTGATGATGGAGGAGCATCTGTAAGAAGCAGAGGGTCAGATTTCTTGACAGTCCATAATAGAGTCCTTGCAGCCTCAGCAAATCTGAGCTTCGCATCATCAGAACAGATGTTCTTCAGATTTGAGGCCACAAAGTTGAATCTGTTGATGAATCCATTCCAGATGATGTCAGATTCTTTGGCATCCATTGTTGCTGAGCATTTCTTCTGTACAGTACCTAAATACATCTATATTTCTTGCAAAAAAGTTTGAAATAAATGATCAACATTAAGTTTGGGCTTTGGACGTAACAAAGTTTCCAGAGTTACAGGTTTAGGTTGGGGAGTTGGTGGAAAAATTGATTTTTGGATGGAGATCAGAGGAGGAGGATAGTATGGAATGAAGGGTATCTCAGGAGCTTTTCCTTTTGATATGATTAAGGCATTTAGCAAATGAGGTTTTGCTCTGGTGTGAAGGGTAACTACATCAAAAGGTTTATTTGAGTAGGTTTGGAAGGCAGATTTGGGTGGTTCATCAGATGCAACATTGCTATCAGATGTAAGTGGTAGAGCTGAAGCAACAGCTTTATCAGATTTTGCAGAACAGGATATGGTTGCTAAAGATCCTACATCTGACATGGATTTTATATAGTCAAGAATCACAGATGGAAGGGTCATGGTGAGTTTTGGTTTCAGAGGGGTTATAGGGTCAGATGGTTCAACTCTGTCATAAAAGTCTTTGAGTTTGAAACCATACGCCAGATTGTGAAATAGAGATGATACTTGGGCACAAGATATAGAAGATCTTGGGTTTGAATTGGGGATCAATATTTCAGATGATGGTGCAGGTGTGGGAATAGGATCTGGAATGGGAGCTTATGAAGGTATAGTAGGTTCAGGTTGGTTTACCTCAGAGTATTTTTGAGATGGAGAGATTAGAAAATCTGGGAGAAGGTCTGATTCTGAGGAGTTTGAGGAGGTGGTTGGTGTGCAGGAAGTAGAAGATACTTGAAACACCATTTTTAAGGGTGTGACATCAAGAACTTCTGTCTCAGGGATGTGAGGTTCAGAAGTGTTGGTTTGTTCTGAAGGAATTTCAGATGGTTTGGATGGTTGTTCTGAGGTAGGTGAATCAGATGGAATAGTGATTGGTTCTGATGAAACATGTGTGATTTTTGTAGGTTCAGATACAGTGGGTTCAGATGGTGGATTATTTGATGGTGGTTGATTTTCAGAGGCTTTTTCTGGTTGAGATTCTTGTGGTTTTTCTGGTTGTTCAGATGATTTTTGGTGTACAAATTGTTATGGTTGTTGTTCTGTAGGTTGTTGTTCTAATGATTGTTTTTGTGAAGATTGTGTTTGTGGAACAAACTGTTTGATATGGATTTTTGGTTGAGATGATTTTGGTACAGAGACTGTTGGTGTTTGAGTGATTTTTGTTGTTGTTGGTGTTGGAATAGAAGTTTGTTTTAGTGGTGATTTTGAACTAGGAGTAGTAACAGAAGTAGTTTGAGTTGAGGGTGGTTTTGGAACAGACTTAATATTAGAGTCATTTCTAACAATTATATTTGCAGAAGATACAGAAGATTTAAGACCTTTTATTTTGATCCTCTTGGCTGGTACAGAAGAAGTGTCTTCAGATTCTTTTCTCTTCAAGAGCTTCTTTGGCTTCTCAGCAATCTTGACCTTCTTCTGAGCAGGTGCAGGTTCTGCTTCTGGCTGAGTCCTTTTCCTCTGTAGTTGTGCTTCTTCTTCTTCTTCTTCTTCTTCTACATCTGGTAGAGGTTGTCTTGCTAGCTGTATCACATTTGCAGGAACAGGCTTTCCTTCCTTCTTACATTCATCAATGTACATAACCACAATGTGTCTGGGCTCTTCAGCAAAGAACAATGGAAAGTCATCTACAGGAACCCTCTTCTTACACAATTCAGACACATTCAGCTTCTTGGGAGCTGTTGTGAGTTCATCAACTATTTTGAGTCTCTGAAGACTTTTAGCATTCAGAGGCTTTCCCATTATAAATTCCAATTCCTCTGTAACTCCAGCAGCGTATAGAGCAGTGACCAAACCATTCTCAGTTAGAAGATCTGAGATCAACCTTCCAAAAGGGATCCAGGTTCTGATCTTCTGTCCTTTTTCCTTCACATACTCTCTAGATGCATTTATATGGTTCCACAGATGCATAAACAGAATATATGGAAGATCTACCTTGGTGCTCTGACTGAGGCAATACATGAAATAGAGCTGTTCATTATTGACATAGTCTGGAGAATTAGTTGACTTCCTATGATGAATGCATCCCATGAAGATCTTGGCCCAGATCTTGTAGTCAGGCTTCAGATCCTTGAATTTGTTAGAAGCTTGACCAGCAGTCATTACTTCTTCATACACCTCATCCATGTCCACACGCCTAGCTGGCAAGTGGGAAACACCATCTGTTTCTTCATATCCAATTAATTTTCTGATCAGATCTTCTGTGATAATGATTTCTTTTCCCAGTACAGAAGATAAGATGAACTTGGGGTAAACTGAGGCATGGATCCAGAATTCTTTCACAAGGAGAGGGTAAACTGGTCCAAAGAGTCTATCAAAGTACTTAACCCATCCTTGAGCACCAATAATAGAACGAAATTCAAAGCCATTTTCAGCAAGTGAATCAAACTCTACCATGGATTCACACAAAACCTCCAACTTCTCAATAGGAGTTAAAAGAGTTCTTTTGGGAGGAGAATAAGGAGCAACACCCATGTTTGCAGAAGTTACTG
This sequence comes from Lathyrus sativus, assembly GCA_963859935.3. Taxonomy (NCBI): domain Eukaryota; kingdom Viridiplantae; phylum Streptophyta; class Magnoliopsida; order Fabales; family Fabaceae; genus Lathyrus; species Lathyrus sativus. The sequence continues at coordinate 230,546,317 of OZ012741.1, forward strand.
CAGTCATTGAAGATTGGAATTGAGCAGCTGTTGATGATGAAGTTGCCATTGAAGAATGCTTTATCACACACTTAGGTTTAGGGTTTTTATGCAGAGAAAAGAGGAGATGAAAACGCATATAATTTTCTGAGATTGTGAAAAGTGTGAAAGTGAAGATAAGTCATGTATTTATACTAAAACACTTAGGCATACCATCAGTCAGAATTTGCACGTTTTAACAAGCATTAAATGAAAAGAATAATAATCATTTCAAACATTAATTGCTTCTGACAATTTGGGGGGAAAAAACAAGATTTTCACTATTCAAACTTCACCTCAAACGTCTCTTCAGTTATGTACACGCCACCTCTTCAGATTTGGTGTGACACGTGTTTGCTTGCATGTGTTCTGAATTCTTTTGAGAAATGAAACGTTAACCAACGTTCAGATCTTCTAAGGATTGTTAGTTCAGAGTTTCACAAAAAAAATATTAAGCAGAATAAAGAAGCAATTAGAAGAAATACTTCAGAACATTAGGCATTTTTGCATCTGTAAAAATTTGCTTCTGACAAATATCATTCTGGACAAAAATCCATACCAATATTTTTCAGAATAAATTTGAATCTATCTTCAACAAGGGGTTTTGTAAAAATATCGGCCCATTGATGATCTGTATCAACAAAGGCTAAATTTATGATTCCCTTCTGAACATAGTCTCTGATGAAATGATGCTTAATTTCTATATGTTTTGCCTTAGAGTGTAAAATGGGATTCTTGGACAAACATATAGCAGAAGTATTATCACAAAAGATAGAAATGTTACTTTCAAAAATTTAATAATCTTCTAGTTGACTCTTCATCCAGAGCATCTGCGTGCTACACCCAGCAGCAGCAATGTATTCTGCCTCTGTGGTTGAAAGTGCAATTGTGGGTTGCTTCTTGCTGTACCAGGACATTAGATTTCTTCCTAGAAATTGACAACTTCCAGAAGTACTTTTTCTTTCCACTCTGTCTCCAGCGTAGTCAGCATCACAGAATCCAACTAATTTGAAATCATCAGATTTTCTGTAACACAAATCCACATTAGAAGTACCTTTCAGATACCTTAGAATCCTCTTGACAGCTGTCAAGTGTGATTCTCTAGGATCTGATTGGAATCTAGCACACAGGTAAACACTGAACAATATGTCAGGTCTAGAAGCAGTAAGATAAAGAAGAGAGCCAATCATACCTCTGTAGAGCTTCTGGTCTACTTTCTTACTTACCTCTTCCTTGCCAAGTGAGCTAGTAGGATGCATGGGAGTCTCTGCCAACTTACTATCAGACATGTTAAATTTCTTCAGAAGTTCTTTAACATATTTTGTCTGATGTATGTAAGTGCACTCTGGAGTTTGATTAACTTGGATTCCTAGAAAGAATCTGAGTTCTCCCATCATGCTCATTTCAAATTCTGCCTGCATACATGTGGCAAACTCCTTTCCAAGCATAATATTTGTTGATCCAAAAATAATATCATCTACATAAATTTGGAAAATTAGAAGATCTTTCTTAATTGATTTACAAAAGAGTGTTGTATCCACTTTGCCTATGATGAAATTTTTCTCCAGAAGAAAATTGCTCAATCTCTCATACCAAGCTCTGGGAGCTTGTTTTAATCCATATAGAGATTTCTTTAGTTTGAAAACATGATCTGGAAATTTTTCATTTTCAAAACCAGGAGGTTGGTGGACATCAACTTCTTCTTCTATAATACCATTAAGAAAGGCACTTTTAGCATCCATCTGATACAGAGTGATGTTATTTTGTGCAGCAAATGAAATAAGAAGGTGTATAGATTCTAACCTTGCCACTGGAGCATATGTCTCAGTGTAATCAATACCTTCTTGTTGACTGTACCCTTGAGCAACCAGCCTTGCCTTATTCCTTTCAACTTCTCCTTTCTCATTTAGCTTATTTCTGAAGACCCATTTTGTACCAATGATATTGAATCCTTGAGGTCTTTGAACTAGATCCCATACATCATTTCTGGTGAATTGATTTAGCTCTTCTTGCATGGCAATAATCCAATCATTGTCTTGCAGAGCTTCATCTACAGAAGATGGTTCAATTTCTGACACCAGTCCAAATAGTGATGCTTCAGATGATCTTAGAAAGGATCTTGTTCTGATGGGATCATCCTTCTTTCCAATAATAACATCCTCTGGATGAGAAGCTTTAATTCTGAATGATGATCCTCTAATAGTTGATTCTTCATAAATGTTTAGATTATTCATCTGAGAAGTTAAAGGAGTAGCATCTGGCGTTGCTTCTGGTTCCTTTACTTGAATTTTGTCTGCTTCTGGAACTTCAGAGTCAATGAAGACTACTTCCCTATCTGCAGAGTTTTCAAACTGCTTTGGCTTTTCAGAGCCAAGCTTGTCATCAAATCTGACATGAATGGATTCTTCCACAATCTGTGTCTCAGTGTTGTATACTATGTAGTCTTTAGAGCGTTCAGAATATCCAAGCATGAAACACTTCTGTGCTTTGGAATCAAACTTGTTCAGATTATCCTTAGTATTTAACATATAGCAAATACATCCAAAAGGATGAAAATATGAAATGTTGGGCTTTTTGTTCTTCCACAGTTCATATGGAGTCTTCTTCAGAAGAGGTCTTACAGACACTCTGTTCTGAATGTAACAGGCTGTGTTGATTGCTTCTACCCAAAAGTGTTTTGCTGGATTTGTCTCATTGATCATGGTTCTGGCCATTTCTTGCAGAGTTCTGTTTTTCCTCTCTACAACTCCATTCTGTTGTGGAGTTCTAGGACAGGAAAAATCATGAGCAATGCCATTTTCAGAAAAATATTTTTCAAAATATTTATTTTCAAATTCACCACCATGATCACTTCTGACTTTTATAATTTTGAAATCCTTTTCATTCTGGACTTGCTTGCAGAAGTCAAAGAACACAGAATGTGACTCATCCTTGTGTTTTAAGAACTTTACCCATGTCCATCTACTATAGTCATCAACAATGACTAATCCATACTTCTTGCCTCTGATGGATGCAGTTTTCACTGGTCCAAACAGATCAATATGAAGTAGTTCTAGTGGTTTGGAAGTAGAAACAACATTTTTTAATTTAAAAGATGTTTTTGAAAACTTCCCTTTTTGGCATGCTTCACAAAGAGCATCTGAAGTGAACTTCAGATTAGGGAGTCCTCTGACAAGATTAAGTTTATTAATCTGAGATATACGTTTATATGGCCCAATCTTCTATGCCAGACCCATTGCTCTTCATTAACAGACAAAAGGCATTTAACATTTTGAACTTTAAGTTCTGAAAGATTTATTTTATAAATGTTGTTTTTCCTCTTACCACTAAATAGGATAGAGCCATCCTTTTGAATAATAGCTTTACAACATTTTTGATTAAAGGTGATATCATAACCATTGTCACTTAATTGACTTATGGACAATAAGTTATGCTTTTACCCTTCAACAAGTAAAACATTAGTAATAGAGGGAAGTTTACCATTTCCAATAGTGCCATATCCAATGATCTTGCCCTTCTGGTTCCCTCCAAACTTCACATCACCTCCAAATCTAAGTTCCAGGCTTTGGAACATAGACTTTTCTCCTGTCATGTGTCGTGAGCATCCAGAGTCCAGGTACCATGATTGGCGTCCTGACCTTGCTGCTAAGAACATCTGCAACAGGAATTATTTTGTTTTTAGGTACCCAGATCTTCTTGGGTCCTTTGGGGTTAGCTGGTTTGTAGGTTTGTCTAAACTTATGTTTTTCAACATAATGTTTATTCTGACTTTCCTTGGGTTTAAACACATAAGTATTCTTCTCAGAGCTTGTGTGTTTAATATCATTTAAGTGACCAAATTTAAATTGAGAATACAGAGGTGTCTTCTTGATGAAAAGTTTGTCAACAGATTTTAGATTACTTCTAGATGAAGATTCGTATCCAATACCTCTTCTGTTGTTCCCACTAACACCATAGATCATAGAAGCCATTTTGCTTCTGTCTATGCTCTTAGTAAGGAATCTCTGAAAGCTAGAGTCATATTTTTCTAAAATGTTTTCACATGACTTAGTCTCAGATTCAGATTCTTGTTGAGTTATTTCAAAGTCATTTTTGATTTTCAGATTAATTTCTTTTTGCTCAACAAGTTCTGTCTTCAAAAGATCAATCTCAGATTCAAGATTGCTTTTCAGCTTCTTGTATTTGAGTTTGATATTGTTATAACTTTTAAGAACTTCTGATAAAACTTTTATAAGTTCTTCTTTAGTAAGTTTGGCCATTACCTCTTCAGCATCATCATCAGATTCAGAATCTGATTCATATCCTGAGGTTCCTTCCTCCTGATCTTCTGTGCTGGCCATCAGTGCAACATTAACACATTCTTCTTCTGATTCAGAAGATGATCCAGATTCATCTGAGTCATCCCATGTTGCCATCAGAACCTTCTTCTTTTTGTTAAACTTCTTCTTGGGTTTTTCTTTTTGAAGTTTGGGGCAATCATTCTTGTAATGCCCAGGTTCTTTGCACTCATAGCATACAACTTCTTTTTTGCCAGATCTTTTGTGCCCAGAAGATTCCTTTCTATGATCAGATCTTCTGAAGTTGTTGAACTTCTTTCCCTTGTGCTTCCAGAGTCTGTTGATCCTTCTGGACAGCATGGATAATTCATCTTCTTCTTTAGAAGAAGATTCTTCAGAGCTTTCTTCAATAACCTGCAAAGCTTTAGCAGATTTATTAGATTTTAAGGCAACAGATTTACCTTTTTCTTTCTTCTGAGGTTCATCTTCCTCAAGCTCAATTTCATGGCTCCTTAGTGAGCTGATGAGTTCTTCTAAAGAGATCTTGTTCAGATCTTTAGCCATCTTCAAGGCAGTCATCATTGGTCTCCATCTGGTAGGTAGACTTCTGATGATTTTCTTTACATGATCTGATGTAGAGTATCCCTTGTCCAGAACCTTTAGCCCAGCTGTGAGGATCTGAAATCTGGAGAACATGGCTTCAACAGATTCAGAGTCTTCCATCTTGAAGGCCTCATACTTCTAGATCAGAGCCAGAGCTTTTGTCTCCTTGACTTGAGAGTTTCCCTCATGAGTCATTTTTAAGGATTCAAACATATCGAAAGCAGTTTCCCTGTTTGTAATTTTTTCATACTCAGTATGAGAAATTGCATTCAATAATATAGTTCTGGCCTTGTGATGATTTCTAAAATCTTTCTTCTGAGCATCTGTCATAGATTTTCTGTCTATCTTCTTGCCATTCCCATCTGTGGGATGGACATATCCATCTATGACTAGATCCCATAGATCAACATCATATCCAAGGAAAAAACTCTCAATTCTGTCTTTCCAGTAATCAAATTTCTCCCCATCAAACATAGGGGGTTTGGTGCTGATTCTGTCCCTTTATTCATATTTATTGTTAATGTTGGATATTGTATTATCAGCCATTGTAACAAATAAATATATATCAAAGTATTTCTCTCTGGATCTTTACTGTCACTGTTAAGTGGTAGCACACACAGAACCGGAGCTCTGATGCCAACTGAAGGTGAGATAATACTTAGAAGGGGGGGGGGGGGGGGGTTGAATAAGTATGAAAGATTAAAACTTAGAATTAAAACACAATTATTTTTATCCTGATTCGTTGAACTCAACTACTCCAGTCCACCCTTCCTATAGTGATTTTCCTTTCTCAACAAGGACTTAATCCACTATTTAATCAAACAGATTACAATAGTAACACCTAAGAAGAACTGTTCTTAGTCTTCTCAAGAGCTACTGATTCCAACTGAATCCTCTTAAGGAAATCCTTTACAATCAATGTAAATCTAATACAAGAGTATGAATGCTTCTAAAAAGCTTTTATCACAATAGTGATATTTATCTTAAGATTAAGTACAAATAATTCTAAGAATGAATATGAAAGTATGAGAGCTTGAATGTTATAATTTCTTTTCAGCAAAATGTCTAACTGAAGAATTCGGTGGAGTCTTCCTTTTATAGGCAGCTGATCCAAGGAGAGCTAAACGTTGAGAAGAGTGTCCCAAAAAGGTCTGAGCCTTTTTGTCTTCACATCAAGTGACCTTTCCTAAAAGAAGAAAGCACAGAAAAATCATTTTTGTCTGTGTTCTTGTGTCTAGCACAAATGAGGAAAGAGACGTTTGATTTACTCCAACGGATATAATCTTTGAATATTTCTTCTTCAGTTTTCAGCAAGTTCATCAGAATCTGATTGGGTCAGAGTCTTCTAATGATGTTCAGAACTTTGCTGGATCAGAGTCTTCTGCAGCATGTGTGTTTTCAGCGTGTTGATCATCAGAGCATATTTGAAACAGAACTTCAGTACTGGCAGCTTTAGTACTTTCAGAATCTTCTGTAGAAACTATGCATTGAAAAACTCTTCATACAATATTCTTCTTGCTTCAGATCCTTCTGGAGCTTCTGCTTCAGAATCTTCTGGAGCTTCTTGCTTCAGATTCTTCTTAAGCTTCTTGCTTCAGATCCTTCTGAAGGCTACGCTCAGAATCTTCTATTGGCAGCAATCAGAATCTTCTAATGAGTGCATCTGGCGCTTCAAAGTCTAGTTTATTTCTTGTATACAATTCAGATTTGCTTCTGGAGTGTTAATTTCATTACTATCTGCAGTAAAAACTCTCAAGCAAATTTTAGAGTATATAATTCTTAAATACAAAATTTCCTAATAGTTATCATCAAAACAAAGAGATATTATTAAGAACCAATCTGTGTTCTAACAACACAAACCTTGAAGGCGTGGGGAGGTTTATTTTACCCTTTTCAAGTAAAAGAAGAAACTGAGACCCGTTCATGGCACACAAACCTTGAAGGCGTGGGGAGGTTTATTTTACCCTTTTCAAGTAAAAGAAGAAACTGAGACCCGTTCATGACATACAAACCTTGGAGGCATGGGGAAGTTTATTTACCCTTTCTAAATGAATCACTTAGTTAAAGAAGAAGCGAAATCATATTTTGATCATGGAAGCATATTTTCATCAGATAAGTGGAAGTCTCTCTAGAGAAGCTTATTATTTCATCTATATCCTCAGATAAGTGGCAGTCTCCCACGAGAAGCTTATCATTGTTATCTCTTTCCGATAAGTGGCAGTCTCTTTATTCGAGAAGCTTATCAGGGCATTTTCCCATGGAAGTCCAATTATTTTGGCATACAACAGGTTTTTACCCTATATCTTTTCTGATGGTTCTTGAAGATCCCGTTTGATCTCTTCGCTTAAGGAATTTCCAGAAGCTTGAATGTTATTTCAGCCTGAAGACTCTAGCATTTTATTTACCTGATCCTACCGCCGTGTGGATCCTGCTTTACCCTGTTATCCTAGAGTGTCAATCGGTCATGCCTGAACCTGTTGAGCAGCTACTCTTGGATATTTCCCCAGTGGAGGCCATCTCGCCGGTGCCATATCCTTTGAGGATCTCTTCTTGCTTTCTTTCTAAAGTGACAACTGGTCATGCTTGAACCTGTTGGTCCATCACTTTAGGTTTCCCCGGTTTCGTGTTGTCCCCTAGTGTGTTTGTCTTCCACAGTACGTGTGTTTGCTCGTCGCGTCGTTCCCCTATGTCTTTGTTTCGTCTGCATCCTTGCATTTATCATTTCCATCAGTTGCATCATATTAGATTCATGGCATTGTCAACATTTTAGTTAATTTCGTTTGTCCATAGCATTGCATATCACTGCATCTAAGGGCAAAATTTTTGGTTATGTGTATTTAAATCCCTTTCGCCATGATTGCTCGAGCTTTCGTCGCTCAAATCATCCGGTGAAGCTATTTAAATAGGAGCATTTGTCATACCCCAAGTTTTACCCTTAGATTAGTGATCATTTTGCACTCTTTTTTATTATGTATTTCATTTTTACTACCGCTAAGAGGTTTGCTCAATTGTTCGTTTTGCATGTGTGTTAAAATTTTTTTGGAAAATGTCGTATGCCCTTTGAATCGGTGGATGCAGATGTATCACCAGTTAATGTTCATTTTGGTTATTACAAAGCCCATTCATTGCAAGAGGACCCCCAAGAAATTAGAGTCTCTCACCTCTCGAATTACAGGACTTTGAGTTGAAAACTGTTCGAATTTTCATGGCGTTGGGGATGTCAGATTCTTCTTGATACAGTCCATCTAGATTTAAGGATTAGATTGTTAGCCGTCAGATGAAAGGTTGGAATATTGATTTAACTTATGAATCGTTTGACTTGGGACCGTCAAAGTTTGGAAAAATCAGGATGTCGTTTACTCGAGAACTATTTTCCAAAGTTAGGGCTTTAGTCACAGAATGTTTGAGCCGTTTACGAGTTATTTGTCACAGGTAGCTCGAGCCAATTCACGGTTTACGTCAAACTCATATTATTTTGTTTGGTTTCAAGAGGTGGCATTTTTAGATACTCATATGTGAAGTAAGAAATTCAAATTTGGTCATAACGAGATTCGGTTCAGAGTTAAAGAAAAATTTGAGTTGCATTTTATTCAAGTTGGAATTCATATACAATCGAAACTCGGAGTTTACATTTTTTTTGTATGGAATTACAAACTTATGATATTACATGTTTACAATTAAAATCCTAAGACTAGGTCCTAATCTATGTCTTCAAGCGTCTGAATCGGCAAGCTTCAGAAGTGACCTGCAAAATTAATAAAATTGTCAGACAAAAATTAGTTTTAATCGAAAAGGATTTTATTGTTATTTTTAGACCCTCAAAGTACATTCATCATTGGGTCCAGGAGGGGCAACAATTGAATGCCCCCAAACCCCTCAGTTTCTTTCAAGCGACCTCAGGCCTAAGACCGGCAGTTTCTATTCTTGTCCGAGAGAGAGAAAGAGAGTTTTTTATAGAAAATAATATTTATCCAAACAAGCCTTAAGAGTCAAATCTGAAAGTGAAAGTCAAACAGTAGATCCAGCATCATCTCCGAATCTGAATCATCAACAATAATCACATGGATCACCATCAAGAGAAATATCCAAAAACAGAATATCACCATCAAGAATAATAATCGTAACCGAGCCTGATTTGGAAAGAAAATATCAAGACACTAAAAGTCCAACACCATCAAACAGCAGCAATCCGAAAATCATTAGCATTTCCAACAGCAAAAGCCGAAAATAGAAGTAGTATTAACATGTAAAAACATGTTTTCTTCAAAAAGGAAATAATGCTAAAGCTCCCCAAATCTGTTTTAAAGAGAATAAATAGTATAAGAACAGAGGGATGAAGCATCAGAAAGGGGAACCATCACCGAAAATATCATCGAGCCCGGAAAAATCATAAGATTTCTCAACAAAACTCATACAAAAATCTTAAAGAAAACCCCACAAGGGCTCAGTGTTATCATCATTGCCCCCAAATCAAAGAAGCCATACGAACCCGGTCACAAACACAAAGCAAATGAAATCAAAAATCGCGAGTCCGAAAACCCACAGGCCTCAGTCAAAAACATCATCAGCCACAACTCTCAGATCTGTCAACCCCGAGGTTTCCAAATTCGACAAATCCATAACCAAATTCATCGCCACAAAGCCAACGAAAAATCATCAAAATCGTAAGCCACATTAACCGTTTTCATTTTATTTTTGTTGTTGTGTTTTGCAGAAAAAGAAGAAAATATTCATGGCCGAAAAAGAGAGGAGAAAGCCATGGCCGGAGAAAGGAAGAAGAAGAACATCCAAGGCCACGAGAGAGAGAGAGAGAGAGAGAGAGAGAGAGAGAGAGAGAGAGGAGAGAAGAAGTGAAAAAGTTTCAGCAAGAAACCCACAAAAGGGGCACCGCCGCGAGCAAGTGAAAGGAGAGTTTCAAACCCTAATTTTCGGACCCCACCCCTTTTTATTGTGTCCGTGCGCGTTGGGTCTGGGGTCTGACCACCCAGCCCGACCCGTTTTTCTTTTTATTTTTTTTATTTTTTTATTGTGTTTTAGTTTGTGTTTTTCATTTGTAATTTTATTAATTAATAAAATACTAACAACACTAACATAACTAATTTAAGAAAAAAATATGAAAATATTTAAAAATATCAAAATAAAATATCAAAAAATAATAATCATTTTAATTTGAGATTTATAATCAATTTAACTCTTTTAATATTAAATATAAAAAAAAAACAAGAAAAGTATGTTTAGTATTATTTTAATTTTCAATGCAATTTAAAGATAAAAATAACAAAATTTTAGTTTTAATTACCTTTTTTTTCAATTTATAAAAATAAAAATATGTTTAGATTTTAATTTAATTTCACTTTTTCTTAAATAATATATTTAAAAAAACCCATAAAAATATAATTTAAAAAATCCAAAAAAAAATTTTTAATCTAATTAATTTAGTTAACTTTTTTTTAGATAAGTTAGTTTTTTTAGAATTTTAGTTAATTAAGTTTCTTACTAATTTCCACCTTAACTGAAGATAATTAAAAAAATTTTAACTTAAACTTAACTATTGTTTTTAACTTTTTAATATTTAATTTAGACTTAATTAATTAATTTTCTAATCAAAAATAAAAACAAATTAATTTAAATTTCTCTAGCCTTTTATTCAAACTCATTGACTTCTAATTTCTCAACTAAAACAATTCCACTTAATCATCTTTCTCACAATCCACATCTAATTATTTCAAATTACCAATCAAAATTCAATTTCTAACCACTGCTTATCATATCACTAATACTTACGTCTCCATGTTCATTATCGTTATTCACGTATCATTGCTATTTTCCAACATTCCGTTTATTTTACCGTTAATCTCCTCCGAAGGAAAAGTTTAACCATTTGACCGCTGTGTCAATAGTCCTTACCCTCGCCCATCCTAGCCTTAGGACCCGAGTCGCTGTACTCGTGCTTAGGCGTCTCGTCGTGGAGACACCCTTACCCTTTCCTAACCTTAAGACGTTGGGTTGCCGTACTCATGCTTAGGTGTCCCGCCGTGGACAACTTTACCTTTTATCCTAGCCTTAGGATTAGGAGTCGTCACACTCCATGTAAGTTCCGGTCGTGGAATACTTACTACACCCTTTTCAATTCAACTTACAACGTAGAATTAGGAGTCGTCATACTCCACGTAAGCGCTTCCCTACGAACGTTTACATCCCCTTTAGAACCTTGACCATCGTCAAGAAGTTTCTCTTCCTCCCTCTGTGAGGGGAACTACGATTACTCTGATTCCATCCCCTACCTCGGATACGTAGGCACAAGATGCGAATCTTGACGAGTAAAATTAGGACTAACCCTTAGGTCTTTCTCTTAACCTTTAACCCTTAGCATTACCCTTAAGCAGATAACCATAACAATAACACATATAAACAAGAGGTTCCTATAGAATACTACAGAAGTTTAGGATGCTAATACCTTTCATAAGCTTAATCAACCCCCGAACCCTATATCTTTCCCCGCATTATGTTTACGATGCAAAATAGGTTATTCCTTTCTTTAACCTTTCCTTCGGATAAATCAAAGACCGGTTGTGAATCAAGATGTGGTTCAAATTAATCAATAATTTGATATCCTATTCTCACCGTAACAATGTGCTCTACAAACAAAATTATGACATGGTCCTGCTTAAGTGTGTCGGCAGACGAGAAGCAGACTTGCTTATGCAAGACATCCATGAAGAAAGATTTGGCACCCATGCCAACGGATATACCATGTCCAAAAATATTCTAAGAGCTGGATACTATTGGTTAACTATGGAAACCGATTGCATCCGATATGCTAGGAAATTCCATAAATGCCAAATTTACATGGATAAGGTGCACGTGCCTCCAACGTTGTTGAATTTTTTGTCATCGTCGTGGCCTTTCTCTTTGTGGGGCATTGACATGATTGGGGAAATTGAGCCTAAAGATTCCAATGCACACCGTTTCATCCTCGTTACCATCAACTATTTCACAAAGTGGGTTGAAGTTGCATCCTACGCTAATGTGACCAAGCAAGTGGTTGCTCGATTCATCAAGAAAGAGATTATTTGTCGGTACGGAATTCCTAGTTGTATCATCACATATAATAAATGACTTTGAGAGTCCTGATGGAAGCTAAGTTGGAAGAAGCTGAATGGGTCAGACAAAGGTTCGATCAATTAAACCTTATCGACAAGAAATGAATGACTGCCATGTGCCATGGCCAGCTATATCAGAAAAGGATCAAAAGAGCCTTTGACAAGAAGGTCCGTGTTTGAGAATTCCGAGAAGGAGAACTTGTACTCAGGAGGATATTGCCAACTCATAAAGACTCAAGTGGAAAGTGGATGTCCAACTATGATGGTCCATTTGTTGTGAAGAAAATCTTCTTTGGAGATTCACTCATCCTCACAACAATGGATGGATAACAACTTGCTCACCCTGTGAACTTTGATGCAGTCAGAAAATATTATGCTTAAAAACCCGATAAGTCGAAAACCTGAAAAGGCGACTTAGGCAAGAATGGGTATCCCGGTGGATCGTAACCTATGAAGGAGATTCAGGCAAAAATTAGGGATAAGAACAAAAAAGGAAAGCTCGCTAAGTCGAAAACCCGCAAGGGCGGCTTAGGCAAGAATGAGCGTCCTAGTGAGTTAAAACTCGAAAGGGCGATTCAGGAAAAAGTTAGGGACAAAAAGCACTTCGCTGCACCAGAGGTCGTTACCACTACTTGAAATTACTAAGGAAACCCGCTTCCACTAATCTTGTCAGAGGCAAAGATCTGGAGAACTCTCGGTTATTAGGGCAAGATAGTCATTGGATTTGATGTACCCTTTTCCCTTTTTCCATTTTAAAATTGTAAATATTCCATGGAGCTTTGCCATTAACTAGCTACCATTCATGAAATAAAATCAGTTCGAACCATTCAAATATTTGTGATCTACTGCGTTCTTTACTTTTCTTTGTTATGCAAAACATCATTTATTTGTTAATAATGATTTTTGAAAGCAAGTTTTGAATCAAAAAAAATTTTAAAAGGAAAAATAAAACAGAGCGAGTAGTTACTTTGGCTTATGAAGAATTTCAGTGAAAATTAATTTGCTTCTCGAAAAGTCTAAAAGCAGCCAAAATCTTAATATTGTTACCTCAAGTACCGTTGGCCTCACTAAAGGACAATTTCTCTAGTATCCCTCACCTGATGGAAGTTTTGAAGACCCATCCTCATAGTGAATACTTTAACTCTCCGAAGAGGTTTGTGCTGTTAGCTAGCTTGTCTAAGCCCTGTACTGTTCCCCAATGAAGTGAATGGGTTTAACCTTTGTGTGTTATCGAGGATACCTTGTTTCCCAGGATTCAGTGTGACACCTATTTCCTCAGCAAAGTAGATTGTGGTCTGTCTTCCCCTCTGAGTCTGCTATTTCTATGTCTCTCGTTAGAGTTGGTTCTTGAGCGTCTTTGAACATTTGCATCATATCACAACATTTTCATTTAGCATATCTTTACCGGTTGCGTTTTCTTGATTTTTGTTTTTTGTTTCTAAGTCCAGTTGTAACTGGAAATCTTTCGCGTATGTTGTGGTTGTTGTCCACCTTTGTCTCCCGCAGAGTCGTTTAGCTCCCCTTCCGAGATCTTTGGTTATCACCAAACCTTTATAGATCAATTGTTACTGCCATCTTTTGACCTTTGGTCATTACCAATTTCCCCTGTAGTCTAGTTGTTACTAGCCCCCTATTGATTTTACTTGTTTGGTCATCTCCAGATTCCCATGAGTAGTCTAGTTGTGACTAACAACTTCTAGCAGAGAATCCAATTATCATTGGTACTTTTGTCTGGTAGCTACCAATATTACCTTGTAAGGCTATTTTGTCACTAGTTCCTCAACTCATTTTGTTATCTGGTGGTTACCAGCCTTTCCCCATGAAGTTTAGTTGTTGCTAACTCGCTTGAAGTCCAGCAATATTTTGATTGGCATTTTAAAATCAAAATGTTGTTGGTATCGCCGATTTGGTTGTTACCATATCCGCTTTGAAGCCCAATAATATTTTGACTGACATTGTTTAAAATTCAATTGTTATTGGTATCACTAATTTGGTTGTTACCATATCCGCTTTGAAATCCTTGTAATGTTTTGACTGACATCGTTTAAAGTCCAATTGTTATTGGTATCGCCGTTTTGGTCGTCACCAATCCCTTGGAAGCCCAGTAATGTTTTGACTGGAATTCTTTAAAATCCAATTTTTATTGGTATCACCGATTTGGTTGTTACCATATCCACTTTGAAAATCCAGTAATGTTTTGACTGGCATTGTTTAAAGTTCAATTGTTATTGGCATCTCGATTTTGGTTGTTGCAGTATTCGTTTTAAAGCCTAATGGTTATTGGCAATGTCCACATAATCCTGATCTTAGCATGTTTGATTGCTACCAGCACTCTCAATGAATCTTAGGATGTTTTGTTTGTCACCAACACCTCCGGTTGTTTCCTGAAGATCCCATTTGAACTCTTCGTTATAACGAAATTCTCCATTTTGGTTTAGTCCTCGGTGGAGTTTTTTTTTATTTCCCCACGTGGAGATTTTGTTTCTTTCTAGATTTCCCGTTGGAGTTTTGTTTTCTTCAATTTTTACCCAGTAGAGTTATTTTCTGCCCCTGTTGAGAGATTCTTTCCTCTAGAGTGTCACACTGGTCATGTTTGGACCTCGTACCTGATCACTTTAGATTTCCCCGATTTTTCTCAGCTTCCCTAGTGTTGCTGAATTTCCCAAGCGAGTGGTTACTCATTGTGTTGGATTTTTTCTGTTTGCTTGTGTGTCTGTTTGCATCCTGTATTTGTGCATTTCTCATCATAAAAAATTATTATAGAATTCATGGCATGCTAGCACTTGCATGGTTTTTTGTCGTCCTTAGCATATCATTGCATCTAAGGGACAGAATTGTCGGTTTGCTATATTTAAATACCTTTCACCATGATTCTATGGAGATTGTCATCTCTCATGCCATCTGGTAAAGCTATTTAAATAGGGGCAACTGTCATACCCTAAATTTTGACCCCTAGATTCCATTACCATTCTAGGAGCACCAAACATTGTTTTCTAACCCTGACCTTTTTTCAAGTTTGTTGTTGTTGAATTCATCTGAATAGGGTTTTGCACATGTGGAATCAAGAGGACTATTTGTGAGCGCAAAGCCTCATATATAAGATATGCTCGTTTCGATGATGTAAAAACTTAGCTTCATAGAAGAATCGATGTTGGGCATTATCACCATGTTGCATTTGCATACCCCATTTCTCATGATTAAATTACTTGCATAAAATACCTCGGTTGTTGCATATAGATTTGTCAAAATATGTGTCATATGAGTTAGACTTCATTGGTGTCGTTTGCCATATCATAGATGTCATCAAAAAGAGTCAAGAGTATGAAATTAGGCATTTTTAGCAATTTCAGGTCTATGAAGTCGACCAAAGTTCTGTTTCGAACGACTCACACTATGAGTATATTTTGTGAATTTTCTTCGGGAGAGCTCGCGTCGACCCACCGGTCGACTCATACTGTTGGCATTTTAATTTATCTAAAGTTTCAAGCTATGCGTCGACGCATACCTTGTTCCGGTCGACGCATGGTTGTGTGGATTGCACAAGTTTTTCATCCGGGTTAGCTCAGGTCGACCCTACACTCTGCATAGGTCGATCGCTCGCTGTTTTATGTCATTTTTCTGTTATGTCTACTATTTTTGTAAAGTGGTTTTAGTGTTTATGATATTTATGTTTGGTATATAAGTTTAGTTTCTTGTTTCACTTCACAATATTGAGAAAAACAAGAAAAGTGAAATAGGTGTCGATTCGGTTCCCATCATCTTCATTCTCTTCATAGTATACCACAACAATCACACATAATAATCTTTGTTGTGCATTATGCATTGTTAGAGGTGATAACGTTCGAATCCGAAGATTTGGTAATCCGGTTCTGGTTAAGGAATCGACAGGTTTTTCTTAAATAAAACCTCTAGGGTTTTATCCTCCCAGATTCTCTGAATTTGGGGGTTTTTGCACGATTCGTCTCAACATATATTCAGCCGAGTGAAGGTAACCGAGGAGCGGTGGGTTCCGTCGATTTAGTAACGGTAAACAGAGGATTGTGAAGGAGAGTTTCGGGTTCGACACGCGGGTGATTGAAATCAGTCGGGCCAGATTTTGAAAACGGAAGGTTGTTCAAAGATAGCGCCATAATCGGAGGTTTATTCACAAGTTGTAGAAGTACTTGATTCGACTCGAATCAAGGGGCAAGAAGAGATAGTATCTACAACAACAAGAGTGTTCATGTGTTTGATTGCTACTCAGTTCTTGTATAAACTTTCAACAACAGGTTTAATCTATATATTAACAAGTCTCAATTCTATTATTCGAATTGAGGGCAGACATACCCCGAGCGAGGACGACGGGGGAACTGCCTCAACAAATTGTTGTGTCTTTTGCCTTACATTTTATATTTCTTAATATTTGTGGTTTTAGTGCAAACAATTATATCAATCTAGGTCTGGTTTGAGTAGTGCTAAACTAATTTTGAATCTAGTACAATCATTGATTGTGCAAGGAAACTTGAGCAACTCACTCAAAGCAAAACTCACTTGTAGTGCTCTGCACGCCAAGTGTTTGATAAATTGTCTGAACGAAACACCTTGTGTGTTGTCCTTTCATTGTGTTAATATTTTTAAGGCATTGGAACTAGTCACACCATATAGTGAGCTGAATCAAATTGATAGTGTGATTAACATAGTGATTCTCATTTTCGTTATCGGATTCCATAGGCTTAATGCATATCTGGTTTTCTAGTAACCGTTTGTTTTAGACGGTATAGTTCCTCGGCCACTTCCGAAAATAAACAACTTTTTAAAAACCAATTTTATTGGTAGCGCCGACTCTTTTCAGCAAGCGATCTATTCAACCCCCCTTCTAGATCCGCGCCATCGTCTAACAAGTGGTATCAGGAGCACCGGTTCACTCCGTGCTTCAAGTATAACTTAGTAGAATATGGCTAACAAACCTAAGGGGGCTTATAATAGAGCACCTATTTTTAATGGAGAAAACTATAGTTACTGGAAAGACTGTATGCGTGTGCATATAAATTCCATTGACAGGAAGGTGTGGAATGTTATTCTAAACGGTCCCATGGAAATAACCATGACCGATGAAAATAACATGATTATGCCTAAGCCTGAAGCACAACGGAATGATGACGATGAGAAGAAATATAATTACGATTGGAAAGCCAAAAATATTCGGATCTGCTCTTTAGGAGTTGACAAATATTATAGGGTTTCTCATTGTTTAACGGCAAAAGCTATGTGGGACTCATTACAAGTTGCCCATTAGGGAACCAATGATGTTAAGCTAGTGAGAATCAATACATTAACGCAAGAGTTTGATCTCTTTCACATGGAGCAAGGGAAAACCATTGCGAACATGCAAAAGAGATTCACTCATCTAATCAATAGACTATACTCACTAGGTAGGCCAGTTACCAATGATGTTGCTACTAACAAAATTTTGAGATGTCTTAACAGGGAATGGAAACCAAAGGTAACCACCATTAAAGAAGTTAACGATCTCATGATTTTGGATCTCGCAACATTGTTTGGAAAGCTGCAAGAGCATGAACAAGTGCTTCTTAGTCTAGATCAATATGAAAAGAAGGAAAAGAATGAGAAACCGAAAAATATTGAAAAGAAGTCTATCGCTCTCAAGACTTCTTGCTCAAAGTCCCAAACAAAAGAGCATAGTGATTACACCACGAGTGATGACGAAGATGATGACAAGAGTGAGGATATGGGGCTGATGTCAAAAAGAACAGTACCCAACATTCTAAGAAAAATCTTGTCAACTTTCAGAAACAATCAAGATACTCCAGAAATGACGACAATAAAGGAAACAAAACAAAAGGGTCATGTTATAATTGCAGAAAGACCGTACACTACAAACCGGATTGTCCCTTGAAGAAAAATGATAGTGAGAAGGAAACAAGTAGGTCACATAAGAAGAAAACTTAGCCAAGGAGAGCGTATATCGCTTGGGAAAGTGATAGCGAATCATCAGAGGATGACAACTCTAGTGACGAAGACAAATCCGTCAATTTTTGTCTTTCCGCCCATCAAAAGAATAAAAAGAAAAAGGTACGACATGCGAAGTATGAAAATTCCTCTAAATTATCTCATTTTGAATTGCAAACTGCTTTTAATACTTTACATTATGAAGCAAAAGAAGCTTTTAAAAGGCTTGCCTCAAATAAACAAATCTTTGCTCACCTAGAGCAAAAGATTCGTGATTCCGAAAAGAAACTAGAGGCATTAAAAGCTTCCATAGTGGAAAGTATGAAAGTAGATTGTGAGTAAATAAGAAAGAGAGTTGTTAACTTTAGGTGTGATACTTGTTACATTTGGAAAAATGAAGTTAGAAATCTAAATGCCAAACTTAACAAGGCTTTAGAGCCCAAAATTACTTTTGCCATTGATAAAGCTCATTTTAGAAAGAGTATGGTTAATCCATATCAAAAATACAAATATGTTGTAAAAGATAATGATAGCAAAAGTGATTCAAAAGTTAACTTTTCTTGTTTGTATTGTTGCAAGAAGGGTCACACCATTGCTAAATGTCACTTTAGGAGATTTTTGGTTCCTAAAGGGGTTTATCAATAGTTGCCTAAATGCGACCATGTTTTCACTCATAACCTAGGACCCAATAAACAATTGGGTACCTATTCTTGCTAATTGTATTCATAGGTACAACGTCTTGAGACTACCGAGAGAAGATGGGTTCTTGATAGTGGCTGCTCAAGACACATGACAGGAGACATATCTCTCTTCATTGACTTTATGGCAAAGAAGAAGGGATTTGTAACCTATGGAGACAACAACCGAGGTGCAATACTTGGAAAAGGTATTTTAGGTAATCCCTCTTCTACTACTATCTCCGATGTATTGCTTGTCGAAGGCCTTAAACATAATTTCATTAGTATTAGCCAATTATGCGACAAAGGATACAAAGCATCATTTTCAAAATATTGTTGCCTAATTGAGCATAATGATAAAATGAAGGATGTGTTGAATGGTCTAAGAGTAAACAATGTATGTATGCTGGATTTGAATGAAGTATCATTAACTAGCAATAAATGTCTCATGACAATGAGTGAGGACTCATGGTTATGGCATAGACGTTTAGCGCATGTCAATTTTGACTTGCTAAACAAGGTAGTTTCAAAATCAAATTCACCAAGGATCACTTATGTGATGCTTGCCAAATGGGAAAGCAAACAAGGATCTCTTTTAAATTTAAAAATACTATTTCAATTACGAGACCTCTTGAGCTTCTCCATATAGATCTATTTGGGCCGTCTAGAATAAAAAGTCTAGGTGGTAACTATTATGGTTTTGTAATAGTCGATGACTTTTCTAGATTTTGTTGGACCATCTTTTTGGCTAGCAATAGTGATACATTCGCAGTCTTTGAAACATTTGCTAAGCTTTCTCAAAACAATTAAACACAAACATCATATTAATTAGAAGTGATTATGGAGGTGAGTTTGAGAATTATTTGTTTGAGGAATATTGTGGTAGACACGGAATTGATCATAATTTCTTCGCTCCATGTACCCCTCAACAAAACGGGGTTGTGGAGCGCAAAAATCACATTTTAGAAGAGTTAGGGAGAACTATGATCAATGAAAGTGCATTACCTAAGTATTTCTGGGATTACGCCATAAGTACGACATGTTATGTATTGAATAGAGTGCCCATTCGCCCTATTCTAAACAAAACACCGTATGAAATTTTAAAAGGGTGCAAGCCAAATGTGCCTCACCTACATGTGTTCATTTGTAAGTGTTTCGTGTTAAATAAGGGAAAAGATAGTTTAGGTAAATTTGATTCCAAGTCGATGAAGGTATCTTCCTCGGATACTCTCAGTCAAGTAAAGCCTATAGAATATACAATAAGAGATTACTTACTGTCGAAGATTCTGTTCACGTAACATTTGATGAATCTTATCCGAGAAATTTTGGAAAAGGTAGTTTTGTTCATGGTGCAGGTGTATCTTCGAAAGACATACTCAAAAGTGTTGAGCCGGGAATTGATCAACCTGACCTAGCTAAAATTGAGGAGGAAAAAGATGATTGTCAAGAAGAAACTGAGGTAGTTCATCCGTCTGAAAAAGATGATCTTCCTCCATCTTGGAAGTCTTCCAAAGACCATCCCGTCGACAATATCCTCGGTGATATATCAAAGGGGGTGACGACTCGATCAAAGATAAGTAATTTCTATTATCATTTTGCTTTCGTTTCTCAGGTAGAACCTAAAAATCCAAAAAAGGCTTTACTCGATGAACATTGGTTCTTATCTATGCAAGAGGAACTTAACCAGTTCAAGATAAATGAGGTTTTGGACCTTGCCCCCTCCTCGAGGTCATCGAGTAATCGACATCCGATGGGTGTTTAGGAATAAATTGGACGAAAATAGAGTAATAACTCGTAACAAGGCACGCTTAGTCGCGCAAGGGTATAACCAAGAGGAAGGCATCGACTATGAGGAGACTTATACACCGGTTGCCCGAGGAAGGCATCGACTATGAGGAGACTTATACGCCGGTTGCTCGACTTGAGGCTATACACCTTTTACTTGCCTTCGCTTGTGCAAAAAAATTTATGCTATTTCAAATGGATGTGAAAAGTGCATTCCTTAATGGCTATATAAATGAAGAAGTGTATGTTGCCCAACCTCCGGGTTTTGAATCCCATGAATATCCTGATCACGTATACAAGTTAAAACGTGCCTTGTATGGACTCAAGCAAGCCCCTAGGGCTTGGCATGAACGTCTAAGCAAGTTTCTACTTGATCAAGGGTATTCAAGAGGCAAGGTCGACACAACCCTCTTCATTAAGCGTCAAGGAAAACACTTAATTTTGGTGCAAATTTATGTTGATGATATCATTTTTGGATCAACTAACATGAATCTCGTAAGGGAGTTTTCTAATCTAATGCAGGGAGAATTCGAGATGAGTATGATGGGGGAGCTCACATATTTTCTCAGATTACAGATCAAGCAGATTGAGGAAGGTACCTTTGTGAGCCAGACAAAATATTGTCTTGAGCTTCTCAAGCGGTTTGACATGGCTAACTCCAAAGCTATCGATACACCAATGCCAACATGTGTAAATCTATGTCGAGATAAAAGAGGTAAGGATGTAGAGGTGAAAAAGTATCGAGGTATGATCGGATCTCTCCTCTATCTTACTGGCTCTAGACCCGACATTATGTTTAGTGTATGTATGTGCGCTAGGTATCAGTCCTCTCCTAAGGAATCCCATCTAAAAGCAGTTAAGCGCATACTTAGATACCTTTCGGGTACTCCAAAGTATGGGCTATGGTATTCTAAGGGAAATAATTATTCCTTGGTTGGCTTCTCCGATTCTGACTTTGCGGGGTGCAAATCAGATAGGAAAAGTACGAGTGGCACGTGTCACTTATTTTCTAACTCTTTGGTAAGTTGGCATAGCAAAAAGCAGGTATTTGTTGCTTTGTCAACCGCCAAAACAGAGTACGTCGCAGCCGGCAGTTTTTGCGCTCAAGTCTTATGGCTTAAGCAACAATTGCTCGACTTTAACCTCAAACTTGAGCGTATTCCAATTTTATGTGATAACACGAGTGCCATCAATCTTACCAAGAATCTTTTGTTGCATTCACGCACCAAACATATCGAAATTCGGCACCACTTCCTTAGTAATCATGTGGAGAAAGGCAATGTGGTTTTTGAGCACGTTGATACTAAAAATCAACTAGCTGATATTTTTATAAAACCTCTTGCTACTGAGCCTTTATTTCATATCCGACAGGAACTAGGAGTTCTTGATATTTCGGATCGTGTTTAGTTAAATTTCGCGCATATTATATATGTCTATGTCTATGTGTACTTTGTTCATCTGATAACTAACAAATGAAGATGTTAAAAGTCATATGTGTGTAAATCTCGCTATATTTGGAGTTGAGGTAATATCCTTCCTTAACTAACTTCTCTCTCAATATTCATGTTCACAAAAATTGCAAATGTATCAAATTATGTGCTATGTTTGTTGCATATATTGTGTCGTATGTATTTTACTCCATTGAATGCTTAAAATATGCTTTGGCTTTGTATCTATGTCTTAATGTATGCCAATATAGTCAAAAATATGAAAATTTGCTAGTTTCACATGCATGAGTCGACCTAAGCAAGGTTGCGGTCGACTCACAAAAATGACTTTTTCTTTGCATTAGCCTCGGGAATGCTCAGGTCGACTTACAGGCCGACGCATCGCGCGATTTCTTTGAATTTTTTTTCTGAAACTGTTCATTTCACACTTAATTGCTTTAATGATTCAAATTCATGTGCATTATGACATTTTGCATAGAAAGTTGATACCTACATCAAAGGCTATTCTACTCTTCCTCTCTTCCCAAAACCTAGAATCTATTACAAAGGGGTAAAGTCATAAACATTTCTCCATCTCCAAGAATTCTCTCCATAATTTGAAATCCGCATCACCAGATTTCCTCTTCTCCATCTTTGAAAGCAAAACAATGGCTACCCGCAGAGTTACCGGTAAACAATCCACCAGAGCTTCTTCATCTGCAGGACCATCATCTGCAGCTCTTTCGGCAACCGCTGTATCACTTGTTCCACCTAAATTTGTTAAGAGTTATGCCAAAAACTTTAGCAAGCGCTCTGTGGTAAAGCAACATGCATACTATCGACTTTCTGCTGAGAGAATGCACATCCCACAGGTAATAAACTTTCTTGATATTCAAGGGTTTAATAATTTCTTAGAGTGCGATACTAAATACAACGAAGACCTTGTGAGGATATTTTACACTAGTCTTCATGGAAAGTTTCAAGGTTTTGAATTTAACACAAAGGTAGGAACTACAAAGGTGTGTGTCAATGATGCCGTTTGGAAGAAACTGTTCAACATGTCTCTTGTGTCTGCTGAGCCTATTATTAAGGCCATTGACACTAACACTGTTCATGGCTACGAGTTCAAAGAGGCTTTGAACTCAATGCTGAAGAAACCGTATGCAGATGACATTGTGGCCAGTGATCTTTTTCCCAAAACTGTCACTACGGGAAAGTTGAAACCCATGGATCGAATTTTACAATGGATTGTGGCGCATATTTTGCGTCCAAAGAAAGGTGGATATTTGCGAGTTGATCAAGCAGAGGTACATTTGATCTACATTTTGAAGAAACAGATCAAAATTAGTTGGCCTTATTATATAGCTAGTAGGATTTATGCACTCCGAGACTCGGGTCGAGGGACTGCTCTTTCATATGGTTCTTTCATTCAAGAAGTTTTAAACAATGCCAAAGTAATGGTTCTGGGTATTCCATATACATCTCTCACTTTGGATCAAGAGTTCTGTCAAAAGACTCTTACAATGATGGGATATATCTGGGTTAAGGAAGAACATCGTTACAGGTTCATTTTTAAAGCAACTTCCTCTCGGTTGGAAGAATCAGACGAGAGTGATGATCAAAATGAAGAGGAACGGGCCGAAGACCAAGATGAACAGGGTGGAAGACAACCAATGGAGGTTGAAGATGATGGAAGGTGGTTTGACCACTCTCCTCCCGCGGATTATGCAAACAACCAAGGGTGGGGCAAATGGAAACATACTGGTTGGACCTTGTTAGGCGATAATTATAGGCCTCAACAACATTCAGAGTATCAAGAAGCTCCAAATTGGAGCTATGAGCAGCCTCATATATTCATGAATCTGCCGCAGCAAAATTCTGATGAACTTCTCGAGATGATGCGGACTATGCAACTGGAACAACGCTCTTTCATGGCTGCTCAGGATGAGCATATCTCGCAACTCCAAAGTCAATTTGAGACTCATACTGAAAATTTCAATGCATTTTCCTCTGGTGTCATGCGACGGTTCGATGGTCTTGTTGAAAGAACTGCCAATCAACACAGGGCTCTTGCCACCAGCTTCAATACCTTAAATAGAGCGGTCTTGGACTTCATCGAATGAGTCGAGGCTCAATTACCTCCGCCGTATCCCTCTCATGGGCGAGGCCATCATTTCAGGGGGAGGAGCCCTTGAAGTTCTTATGCATCCTGCATATTGCATCTCATCATTTTGTTTTCAATCTTGCTTTGTATTAAGTGTACTTCTAATTTGTTAATTTCATGAATCATGAACTTATATGTGGTTACTTGTTTTTCTATCCTAGCAATAATTACTATCTTTGTCTGTGCTTGGTTCTATTTATCTCTTTGTCATTTGTTCATTAATTGCATTATGTGTGGATGTATGTTGATGTCTAACCTGTTGTGCGTGTTTTGAGATGTGAATCTGTTATTTTTTACCATTCCTTGACAGATATTTCTTTCTTTTTGATGTTGACAAAGGGGGAGAAAGTGTCAAGCATTTCAGTAGAACCATAAAGATCAAAAGTGAAGACTTAGCATTAACACAAACGAGTGAGTAGGAATGAAGGCATCAAGTAAGGGGGAGGATAATGTCACATATCATACAATCAGGTTCTATGTGTTTTACCGTCATCAAAAAGGGGGAGTATGTGAGGGAAAAACCTCATATATAAGTGTCGCTACTGCGAAAATCGGCGCCGGCAATACAGAAGAGTCGCCACCGTGCGTTATTTATCCCAACAGAGGGAAAGGAAACGCTCGAAGTAAACCTACCGCAAAGACGGGAAAAGGTATGGTCATCGCAACCAAAACCTGGATTCGGGAGTCGGTTACGCAAGGGGAAGGTATTAGCACCCCTCACGTCCATCGTACTCGATAGGATCCATGCTTGTTTGTTTGTACGGATCACACTTCTATCTAAACTAAAGGATGAGGTCTGAAAAGAAAAGAAAGCATGACTCGGCAAAGCATCGCACTTTATGCCTACGTATTCCCGTCTGGAACGAGAAATCAGAGTCAACGTAGTTCGCCTAACTACGGGTGAAGGTGGGGAAGGTTGCTCGCTAGGATATCGCATCCTATGCCTACGTACTTCCACACAGCAGGGAAGATCAGAGCAAACGTAGTTCGGGCTACGCACGACACAAGCTGTTCAAGTGTCTTTTATGAAAAATCTCACCTTAAACAAGGGTTTTCTTATTGCAAAAAAGGTTGATGTCTGTTCAAATCTTTTGACGGAAGAAATGAATTAATCTCTGTTATAACCTTTATTAATGTTTTTCTGTTGTTTTGAAGGAAGAAGAGATGACACTCTACAAATCCTAGGGTTAAAAGGGGAATAAAATCTACCCTAATGTTATCATGCATGGGTTAACACCTAATGTCTATCATGCTCCTCTCTTGCGCAGAGAGAAACAGAGATCCTAAGGGAATAGACGGAAACAGAAACAGCAGATATACAATAAAGCAGTAAAATGCATGAATGCAACAATACAAGCGAGGCAAGGGAGTCCCACTCAACCTCGAACCTAGAAAACAATAGGCAAAAGTGAACAGAATTCACTTTCAACCCAACAAGTTAAACAGCAAACAATACAGTCCGGGAAATTCACACAATACATCAAAAATTAAAACAGCTAAAACTAAACAGCAAAGCAATCTTCATCAGCATCAGCAGCTATCTTCAGGCTCCCAGCAGACATCAGTCTTTATCTTCAATCTCCCAATGGCTTTTCTTCAAGTCCTAACCTCCAAGCTGAGGAATCAATCACAAGAATGAACTGGGTGTTAAGCAATTAGTTGACCACCAAGGGTGGCAAGCAGACTGCTATCAACACAAAGAATATTTCTCTCAAGAGTTCTATCTCTTAGACACTGGCACCAAGCCTTCCAAAGGAAGGGGGTAAGTGTCTTAGAGAGACTCTGCATCACAGAGAAGAATGGAGGCAATCAAGACCTTCCATGTTTGAGAATCAAGTTGTCTACTCTAGAGCTCTGCCTAACTCCTAGATCCTACAAACTTCAACAGCTGCCAGCAAGAGATACTCCTCATCAACTCTGGAAGTTGGTCTTCACTCTCTGGTCTTCAAATGGTCTTCATCATCTCAGTCTTCAGCTCAAACCCCAAGTCCCAAACAAACCCAATACCCCACACAAACAGATAATAAACCCTAAAGAGGGCACACCACACAGTCAATCAAATATAAGCAATATACTAATAGCAGTAGGGGAATCCTAATATTTTCTAAGGGATCTACCCTATACCCATAACCCCTATAGTCCCATACCCCAAAAATCAAATCAACATTCCTAAAAGAACTAATCTATCTCACCTATGCTCACTTAAAACCCTAATTTTGATCATGTTATTCACACCTAATAAAATCACCTAAGATTAAATTCTAAAATTATGAATTAAATCCTATATACAAGTTGAAGACCTAAACTAATCACCCTAAAATAAAATGAACCATAAATCTAAAGGGAACTATGAGATCTAAAATCAACAAATTTGAGTACTAAACTAAACTCATTAAAATGCTATTTACAAGAAAAATACACAAAAAATAGTAAAACAAAATAAAAGGCTATTTTTATTATTTATTATTTTTCTAGACAGAATTATTGACCTACCATAAAAAGAACCAATTAAAACTAAACTATTTTCAATTTTATATGGATTTTTAAAAATCAAAGAAAATATAAGAGAATTAAAAAACACAAAAATGAAATAAAATGGGGAGGGGGGTGAATAGCATTGCGCCTAGTTATATTCTCCAGATGGGCCACAAAGGGGAGGCGCGAATATCATTTCTGCAAGGCCCACGAAGCATCAGAAATTGAATTAAAAATTAAAACGAAAATAAATGGATCCACGGTGCAAGTAGCAACTCATTCAAGTGTTATTCCATTGGGCTTATCAAAAGGGGGTGGGGTTAGCAAGATTAAATCCAGGCCCAGACATTGCGTTTAAGTGAAACGCATCGTTTCACCTATGACTTTCCCTCCGTTTCTCAGCTTTAAACATCAGCCACACGATGAGATTACAATGTCAAATAATTTAAATGATCCAACGGTGCATGGTCATCGTCCCCAAATCAAACCTAGGGTTTCAGGATTCCCCTCTTCCATGCACAAACTTCCACAGCTCGGTTCTCCCTCCTCACTTAACCAAATCCCTCGATCCCAAAACCAAAAATGGCCTACTTAAAGCCCTCTATAAGATCCTTCACTTGGATTCTTCTAAAACTCATTGTATAATCGAGCTCGATAGCTGGAAGTCTTGGACACCATGAATTGCACCTGGTGTGCATGATTATCAAACTTGCTCAAACTACCCTAGAATGATCTAGGGACTATGCTGAGTATTCTGAGCTAAAAAACTAGCATTATCTTGCCCTAATTCAGGAGCTCTTGATCAAGAAAGTTTCATCACCATGAATCAAACTGCCTCTAATGGCCATAACAGATGGGGTATATGTTCATCTACCTAACCCTAACAATCTTACACCAATGATCTAACCTAGCAACACCTGATTATGGAGATAGAAATGAAATCACCAACCTGCTTAGAAGCTATGGCAGAGGTGGTTACAGATGGATTCAATGCTTGTAACCCTTCGAGGATGATCTTTGATTGATGAGGATCTTTCTGTTTGTAAAAAACTGGAAGAAAAGTGCTTGGATTGTTGGCTGCAACTCTGGTGCACAATCTTGAATTTTGGGAAACAGCTCCTTAAACCTCCATTGATGGACCTTGCATCGTGCTCATTCACTCTCACAATATGCCAAAGACTGAAAATGAAGAACTCTTTTGAACAGAAATGGAAGATTATGATAATTCTCTCACTTTCTTACAATGGAAGCAACCATAGAATTCTCTCTCTTCTCTCCCTCTTTTCACCAACCCCTTGCACCAATGATTCACACTCAATATATAGATGAGGATAGACAGATCTAGAAGTTTCTAGATTGATCTAGGAAAGTGTAGAATGTGGTGGAAAGTTCATGAAATTCTCATGTGATGATATTTTGATACATCTCATATCATGCTTGCATCCCTTTCATATTTGTGCTAAAACCTCCTTACATGAGATATTGAAAGTGTATGCAAGCTCCTTGCCTTGAAAATTCACCTTATGCCAAGTTTTCCATACTTGCCTTATTATGCAAGTAACAAAAATACAAAGCAAGTCCAAAATTTAACCCCTAACTCAAAAACGTGGCTGAACCAATGTCTTTAAAATATTGTTTGGAATCAATTTGGTATATTGGATGACCCATTTTGGATTTGTAGATCTCTCAAACCAATTTTTCATTTCAACTTTTTCAACTTATATGCCTTTTTTAGGTCATTTTTCACCAACTTTGGTCAAGTCTTATTCTATGCATTTCCACACTTCCATGACTTCTTTTCCTGACTTAAAATGACAGTTTGAGCAACTTTGATGTTGTGAAGTTTTTCATTTGAAGCTTCCTTGTATGAGTTTTAGGCATAGGCTAAGAATGACCTGTAATCCTCAGATGACCAAAATACCCTTTGCTTGACAAGACCATAAGTAGAGTTCCACAAATCATATGAAGGCATACCATACCATTTTAGAAATCTAAGACAATAAGGAACAACTCTCATGTTGGCCAGAAATCCATTTGAAATATCCTTGAAGGTCAAACGTTGCTTGGGAGACAGACAACTTTCACAGACAAATTTCAGTGCCCTCAGATGACCTGTAACTTACAAGAGCTATAACTTGAGTTCTATAAATCATCTTGATGACTTCCACCACTCAAATTAAAGCTATGAAGATACTCTACAAGTTTCATGTGGACCAAGAATTCATATGAAGCTTGCATCTTGAGTTACACTGCTTTGAAGTTTGACCTAAATCAGGGGATTTTACACTGAAACCCTAATTTAGTAACTCCAGTTCTCCTTGACTCCTCTTGATTTTTCTTTAGCACAACATCATATCTATATCCATGTAGCAAATAATGAATCCCACATTCTTCAAATTCTCTTTGATGCCCTTCAAAACAAGTCTTTGACCTAGGATTGACCTAGTGTTGACTCTAGTTGACTGACTTCAACTGAGGCTCTTGCAATCATTCCAATGACTTGGTTCTCCTCAAAAATGATCACATAGGATCTTCACAACATCCATACACACCTCATGCTCTTGGCTCATAGCTCACACTTCCTCTGATGACCCCCAAACAACCTCCAGATGGGAGAGAATTTATTGATCAACCTGGCAACACTTCCAAGCTCAAATTCTTCTCCGATGACCTGAGTAGACTTGAATATGAATGAAACCCTTAGATATACCTCTTGAGATAAGAATAGCACTTGATCCCCTGATTAAGATAGCTTGCCTATGCTATGCTATGCAGATGAATACACTATGTACATGATGACAATGCAAATGACTATGCAATTGAAACATAAACCTAGGTTAGAAAAGGTTGGGCAAATTTTGGGGTGCAACAGCTGCCCCTATTCAAGCGGCTTGTACCCGACTGGATGAAGAGCGTGCAGCCTTCAGACATTCGAGGTACGAGACGGTTGAATACGAAAGAACCCGGAAATTTGCCAACCGCAAAAATAAATTGCGAATACGACTACTGCTTGGGGAAAACCCTGGGAACTGGCTTCTGTTGTCACAGCAACAACTAGCCACTCCATTGTCAATCTGATGTTGTCCGCAGACCACTCCATTCCGAAGAAATGAGCATACGCCACACAACAAGGAATTGTTGATATCACTTATCAACCTCTGTTGATCTCACTTATCAACCTCTGTTGATCTCACTTATCAACCTCTGTTGATCTCACTTATCAACCCCTGTTGATCTCACTTATCAACCTCTGCACACGATTACCAGCGGGAGAATACCGACTTCACTTGTCATGTTGATTTCACTGATCAACCTTTCGTATCCTGAAGAAACGAGCCAACGCTTAACCAAGCGAGGCAATGTTCGAAGACATGAACAACCGACTCTGCGGGGGAATGAGAAACTTAACTAAGCAACTCTGAGGGGACGATTCTGACGACGGCCGTCAAACACCTGCTGGGGAAAATGGGAACTTAACCAAGCACCCTGACGAGCATAACCTTGCTGAAAAATACGAGGAATTTATCCGAACAACTCCTGTAGCAAGCTCCCTGCTAGGGACTGTGAGGGACATAACCAAGCAACCCATTGAAGTAACACCCTGCTGGAGAACAAAACTTTTGTTGGGGGAATTGCGGGTAACCACCCGAAAATCTGTATTACCACCTTCTACTACTGATACCACAGCAACCTGAGAACGACTCAGCTGGGGGAATACAAGCAACTTAACCAAGCGACTTGTCGAAGAATACCCTGACGGGGACTACGAGGAACTTAACCAAGCATCTCGTTGAAGATCACCCCGCTGGGGATTATATCTCTACTGGGGTAACTGCGGGTAACCACCCAAAATCTGTATCATGCCATTTCGACAGCACTCTGAGAAAGGACTCGGCTGGGGAGAAAGAGAAATGCTTGACCAAGCAACTCTGCTAGGGTGATATGCCATAACGAACACGATCACTGCATGTCTGGCACAACAAACCTCTGTAGCAAGATGAACACGATCACTGCGTATTCTGCACCACAACCCTCTTGACAGAAGAAAACACGATCACTGCGCATCTTGATGCTGTAAACAAAATCACATGATGGTACAAACACGACGAACACGATCACTGCGTGCTGCGTTACAACCACATCGACCATAAATCCAACCGGATGAGATAAACACGATCACTGCGTGCCAGACGGAATAAATCCACATAGAAGAGGCGAACACGTTCACTGCGTACTTCAACCACCAATATGATAAACACGATCACTGCGTGTGCTGCAATAGGACGAATACGATCACTGCGCATCTCGACCAACAAAACTCCATAATGATGTCAGCACGATCACTGCGTGTGTAACGAAACCAACCCATGTAATAGGACGACTACGATTACTGCGTATGCCGACCAACAAAACCAACTAATACAATAGCCACGATCACTGCGTGCTCCGCGTCACAAGTTCCCATGGTACTATCAACACGATCACTGCATGCTGTACGAATACGGTCACTGCGTATCTTGAACACGATCACTGCGTGTTCGAACACGATCACTGCGCGTTCTGAGCCACGATCCTCTTGACTGGAGAAAACACGATCACTGCGTGCTGTGTCTCAACTAACCCACATAACTGGACGAATACGATCACTGCATATCCTAACCATACATAGGGTGAACGCGATCACTGCGCGCTTCATGCCACGGCCCTCTTGACTGGAGGAGAACACGATCACTACGTGCCTTGTGACACAAATTCAAATGTGGGGCGAGCACGATCACTGCGTACCTCGACCAACAAACAACCAAACGAACACGATCACTGCGTGCTTCGTACCGCAAATAGAACCAACACGATCACTGCGTGTCTTGAACAATAAACCTCCGAGATAGTACCAACACGATCACTGCGTGCCGTACAGAACAATCTTCTTTGATCGGGACGAACACGATCACTGCGCCATTCGACCACAGATACACATACCAAGATCAACACGATCACTGCGTGTCCTACAGCATGAACCCCCAAAGGTCGAGACCAATACGATCACTGCGTACTTGGGCCACAAATCAACTTCTCAAGATCAACACGATCACTGCGTGCCTGACAACATGAACTCCATAAATGGCATCAAAATCGACACGATCACTGCGTGTTTTACAACATGAACCCCAAAGATGGTACGAAATACGATCACTGCGTACTCTGACCACGAATCAACATCTCAAAATCAACACGATCGCCGTGTGTCTTGCTATATGAACCCCATAGATGGTACAAAATACAATCACTGCATACTTTGACCACAAATTAACATCTTCCTGAAACCACGATTTCACTTATCGGCAGGGAACAACATATCTGAAACTGAAGCGGTAACCACCTGGCTTATGTTTCAACAATGCATGTTTGATAATGGCATAATGCTTCCACACTGCATGGAAATGCTACGTACTTGGGTAAAATGCAAATGCTCATGATGCATGTTTACGCAAAGAGTTATTTCAGCAAAATAAATGTTGAAGACACACTGGATCCGCTGGGGATGACCGGAATACTACCGATACGCTTCCAACAAAATAAATGTTGGAAAGATGGACTAACTCCGCTGGGGATAACCATCCTGCTGGGAAGTAGCTCACAAACTCAAACTCCAAAATCTGCTGAGGACGATCCTCCTGACGAGGAAGAGCGACTTGCTGAGGAAAGAAAGGACAATTCTGCTCGGGAAAACTCCTTTCAGCAGCTCCAACCACCTGATCACGCTCTTGTGGGGAACCTCTCCTGCTATCACTGAGCTGGGGAAATCATCCTGCTATCACTGAGCTGGGGAAATCATCCAGCTATCACTGAGCAGGGGATTGAACTACACATTCTGATTTGCACTGCACAAGAACTCTCCGGGGAGTTAATCACATCCATCTCGACCTTCACTGGGGGAGGACTCTGCTCTGCTTGACAAGCTAATTCTGATCTACTGAAGATACATTGATCTTTTCCTTGACGCAATCTCCGCTCTCTTGGGGAGATAACATTCAGTTTTGCCTGGGGCGACTTCACTGGGGGAAGACACAACATTCAACCTCTGGAGAGGGTACCAGCCTGGCATGGACTCTGGCGGGGAACTTTGCGAGCTTTTTTGAATACCTGCAAAAATCAACAAGCGAACACAAGGCAATCCATGCAAAGAGCAACATCTTAGTAATCACCCACAACAACCATTCAGGTAATTTTTGGTTTTAACAATCATCGGCCTAGGCCCGCCGGTTTACACGCATGTAAGTTTATCAAAAACATCGGCGCTTTTTACAAACAAAACTGTAAAAAAATTAAAACCAAAGTCACACATTACACTGAACAAAACACTTTATTGATAACGGCCTGAGAACAGGCGAGATTTGTACATCGGATGCAACTCCTGAAAAGAGGTAGTCACACATAAACAAAATGCAGAAGTATACAAATATACAGAATAAAATTTGTACACATGTCGGCAACGTGTTACAGACGAACACCATGAACCGATCCTCCTATGACTCGTCGGACTCTGACGCTTTCCCGACCTCTGTCTTCGGAAGAAATTGCTTTGGATAATTGACCCCCGGATGCTCCCAAACTGCTAACAATCAAACTTGGACCGCAGTCATTTGCTTCTTAAATCCCTAACTTTTGCGTGAATCGCCCTTTGCGGGTTTTCGATTCACCGGGATACCCTTTTTTGCCGAAGCCGCCCAGTGTAGGTTTTCGACTTCGCGGGTGTACATTTTTTCAATTATATCCCTAACTTTTGCCCGAACCTTTTTATTCTGTTTTTGGTTCGCCAGGATGCCCCATTTTTGCCTGGACTCCCTTTTTACTGTCCAGCGGGTCAATTTTTAAGCAAAGTATTTTTTAACTGCGTCCGAGTTCACAGGGGACGAAAAGTCTTCACCATCCATGGTGGATAACAATAAGGCTCCTCCGGAGAAGACATTTCTTACGACGTATGGACCTTCGTAATTGGGAGTCCATTTGCCCCTGTGATCCGATTGCGGTGGGAGAATCTTCTTCAGCACAAGATCACCCGTCTGAAAGCTTCGAGGTCGAATCTTCTTGTCGAACGCTCTCTTCATTCGGCTCTGATACAGCCTACCATGCGCAATGGATGCCAGTCTCTTCTCATCTATCAAGCTCAGCTGATTCAATCTACTTCTCACCCATTCTGCCTCGTCCAGCTTAACATCAAGCAAAACCCTCAAAGATGGTATCTCAACCTCCAATGGCAGGACTGCCTCCATGCCATATACTAGTGAGAACGGTGTTTCCCCGGTTGATGTACGCGTTGTAGTACGATAATCGTGCAAAGCGAATGGCAGCATCTCATGCCAATCCTTATATGTTACCACCATCTTCTGAACAATTTTCTTTATGTTCTTGTTGGCTGCTTCAACAACGCCATTCATCTTGGGTCTGTAGGGAGATGAATTATGATGCTCGATCTTGAAATCCCGACACAGATCTTTCATCATCTTGTTGTTCAAATTCGAACCATTATCAGTAATGATCCGTTCAGGAATACCGTATCTGCAAATTATATCTCTCTTGATAAATCTGGCCACCACCTGCTTCGTCACATTGGCGTAAGATGCTGCTTCCACCCACTTGGTGAAGTAATCGATCGCAACCAGAATGAAGCGATGCCCATTAGAAGCAGTAGGCTCAATCTTCCCGATCATATCAATTCCCCACATGGAGAAAGGCCATGGGGACACCATAACGTTCAATGGACTGGGCGGCACATGGATCTTATCAGCATAGATCTGGCACTTGTGACACCGCTTGGCGAATTTGAAACAGTCAGTTTCCATCGTCAACCAGTAATACCCCGCTCGCAACAATTTTCGAGTCATAGCATGCCCACCTGCATGTGTGCCAAAAGTTCCTTCATGGACCTCTTTCATGAGCAAGTTGGCTTCCTTCTCGTCTACACACCGGAGGAGTACCAAATCGTGGTTCCTTCTATACAAAACGCCATCGGGATTCAGATAGAAGTTGCCTGCTAATCTCCTTAGAGTCTTCTGATCACGATTGGATGCCCCAGCCGGATACTCCTTATTCTTCAGGAAATTCTGTATGTCGAAATACCAAGGTTTACCGTCAGATGCTTCATCAATTGCAAACATAAAGGCCGGCCTATCAAGGCGAGAGATGACGATGCTGGGAGCCTCATTCCAGCGGTTGACTTTATACATCGAGGATAACGTTGCAAGGGCGTCCGCCATTTGATTCTCCGCCCGAGGTACATGATGGAATTCCACCCTACCAAAGAAAGGTAGCAACCTTCTCGCATAATTCATGTACGGTACCAGATTAGGTTGACGCGTCTCCCGCTCTCCCTTAATCTGATTCACAACCAACGTTGAATCCCCATATACGTCCAGATTCTTAATCCTCATATCGATAGCCTCCTCTAGCCCCATAATGCAAGCTTCATACTCGGCTTCATTATTCGTTACTGAAAAAGTCAATCTGGCTGTGAACGGGATATGCGACCCGTGGGGAGTTGTAATAATTGCCCCGATCCCGCTACCGTACGAATTGACAGCCCCATCAAAAATCATTTGCCACTGGGAACTCCGCTCAGGACCTTCACCGGGCAACGGCTCATCACAATCTTTAGCCTTCAAGTACATTATGTCCTCATCAGGAAACTCAAACTTCATAGGCTGATAATCCTCAATTGGCTGTTCGGCGAGATATTCGGACATAACACTTCCCTTAATGGCTTTTTGGGAAACATATTGGATATCGTATTCTGTCAATACCATCTGCCATCTAGCAATCCTTCCAGAGAGCGCTTGTTTCTTAAACACATATTTGATCGGATCCATCTTCGATATCAGCATGGTTGTATGGTTCAGCATGTACTGTCTTAGACGTTTGGCAGCCCACGCCAATGCACAACACGTCTTTTCGAGCATAGAGTATCGAGATTCACAATCTGTGAACTTTTTACTCAAATAATAGATCGCATGCTCTTTTCGTCCAGTCTCGTCATGTTGACCGAGAACACAACCCATACTGTTCTCAAGAACCGTCAGATACATAATTAGTGGTCGTCCCGCTACTGGGGGTATCAACACCGGAGGTTCCTGCAAGTATTCTTTTATCTTTTCAAATGCCCTTTGGCAATTGTCGTTCCAGACCACCGCTTGATCTTTCTTTAACAGCTTGAATAATGGTTCACACGTGGTCGTTAGGTGAGAGATGAACCTAGCAATGTAGTTCAACCTCCCTAAGAATCCACGGACTTCTTTTTCTGTTCTCGGTGATGGCATCTCTTGTATTGCTTTTATTTTTGCAGGATCGACCTTGATTCCTTTCTTACTCACAATGAACCCCAGTAGCTTCCCGGATCTCACTCCGAAGGTACATTTATTAGGATTCAGCCTCAGCCTGAACTTCCTCAGCCTCTTGAACAACTTTAGCAGGTTAACCAGATGCTCTTCCTCTGTTTGAGACTTGGCTATCATGTCATCGACGTACACCACCTCAATCTCTCTGTGCATCATGTCGTGAAAAAGCGTTGTCATGGCCCGCTGATACGTTGCCCCAACATTTTTCAAACCAAAGGGCATCACCTTGTAACAGAAGGTTACCCACGGGGTGATAAAGGTCGTTTTTTCCATATCCTCCGGAGCCATTTTGATCTGGTTGTACCCCGAAAATCCATCCATGAAGGAGAACACTGAAAACTGAGCCGTGTTGTCAACTAACACGTCAATATGCGGCAGCGGGAAATCGTCCTTCGGGCTCGCTTTGTTTAGATCCATATAATCAACGCACATTCGAACCTTGCCATCTTTCTTTGGCACAGGCACGATATTAGCGACCCAAGTGGGATAAGTGGTAACAGCCAGGAATCCAGCATCCCATTGCTTCTGCACTTCTTCCTTTATCTTTACGGCCATGTCAGGACGAGTCCTTCTGAGCTTCTGCTTCACGGGCGGGCAATCCTCTTTCAACGGCAGACGATGAACAACCATATCAGTATCCAAACCCGGCATATCCTCGTAGGACCAAGCAAATATATCACTGTATTCACGCAGCATCTCAATAAGCTCTTGCTTGATATCCTCTTGCAACGCGGCCCCTATACGGATATTCCTGACGCATTCTTCAGACCCCAAGTTGACAATATCAATCTCTTCCCGGTGAGGCAGAATGACTCTCTCCTCTTGCTTCAACAACCGACTAAGCTCTTCTGGTAAGTCACTAACCTCCACAATCTCCTCCTCGGCTTGGAAGATCGGATGCTCGAAGTCTAAACGAGTCATAGGAAGTTTTTGGTCGGTGTCATCTGAAAATTCATGAATCCTGCGAGGGAAATGGTTAAGTGCTTCAAAAATGATGTACAAGCAAAATGCATAACCACGCTGCCATTTTATTGAAAAAATAAAAACAGAAAGAAAAGGATCACAAAAAACGCCGTCATTTATTGATCATGCAAACATACAGGTAAACAGTTAGGCCCTAAGACAAGACCGTCGATGCCCCGGGCAAGGCATGAGATCATACAATGATTGAAAAAAACAATGCATTACGGTTTGGTGACTTGGATGACGTCCTGGATGGACCAGTTGCATAGGCTTTGCCCCGGCGTGCTGGGTCGAATCCATGAGTCCATGTCGCAATCGCTATCCACCTCCTCCGTATCAGACACGGCATTGATCCTTTCGAAGCTAACTCCTCCGGACGTGAACACGACAGGTCCCTTGTACTTAGGCGCACTCTGCGAGGTAGATGGGCGGTACCCCAAGCCATACTTGTCTTGCTTCACTGGGATGTCCAGAACCTGCCCCCACTTCTGAGTCTCTCCTGCTTGTACCAACGCCTTGGCTTCTTTATATGAGGAGACTGCCACCTCTTGCCCTTCACTCGTCATTGGAGCTTCTTCTTTAACTTTCACCTCTTCGAACGCTTGACACAACGTTTCATGAATCTCTCCATCTACCTCCACGTACTTGAAAGAAGACAAATGACTGACTAAGATATCCTCTTCGCCACACACTGTCACAATACTCCCCTCAACCATATATTTCAGCTTCTGATGGAGCGTCGACGTTACTGCCCCAGCGGCATGAATCCAAGGTCTCCCAATCAAACAGCTATATGCAGGCTGAATGTCCATGATGTAGAACACGTCATCAAATACCTCCGGACCTACCTGAATGGGTAACGTTATCGACCCGAATACTGACCTCCTTGTGCCGTCAAAGGCCCTTACTACCAAATCACTAGGTGTGCACAACAACCCACGGGTATCTAATTTCAACAGAGCTTTCTTTGGTAACACATTCAACGAGGACCCAGTGTCTACCAGCACATGGGATAAAACAGTGCCCCGGCATTCGATAGAGATGTGCAAAGCATTATTATGATCACGCCCTCGAGGCGTTAAGTCAAAATCCGTGAATCCCAGTCCATGCCCAGCGTTAACATGTGCCATAACTCCCTCCAGCTGATTAACTGAAATCTCTTGCGGCACGAAATATGTCTCAAGTACTTTCAACAGGGCATTTCTATGTGCCTCAGAACACAGTAGCAGCGATAATATGGAGATCTTTGACGGGGTCTGCTGCAGGTGATCTACAATCTTGTAATCACTTTTGCGGATTAACCTCATGAATTCTTCCACATCTTTGGTTATCGGCTCTTTCTCTTTACTCCCCGAAGATTCCCCCTCAACCACTTTAT
Organism: Lathyrus sativus; assembly: GCA_963859935.3. NCBI lineage: Eukaryota > Viridiplantae > Streptophyta > Magnoliopsida > Fabales > Fabaceae > Lathyrus > Lathyrus sativus. The sequence continues at coordinate 230,584,528 of OZ012741.1, forward strand.
TCTTACCCCTGGCAAGCCTCTCTGCTTCAACCTCAGGTGAAGTGAAAATTCTCCCGCTCCGGGTTATACCACCTGCTCCCACTACGTTATCCACGGATCCCGCTGGCGGATCATTCAAGTCAATCTTTTCCCCATTACAATACACCTCAGCACCATAGCACCACGGGACTGCTTTTGTGCTTTCAAAAGGGACTGGCTTAGCGTTGGTAATAGTAATGGTCGGTCTTTTCGATGATTCCGCAATCGTCACCGATTTGAACGGAATGGTGATCGTAGCAATCTCCCTATGCTCTTCTACAGATTCTGTCTCAACAGACTTCTCTCGCCCCACAGCCCTGTCAAACTGCAAAGTTCCTTCATCAATCAAACCTTGAACTCCCCTTTTCAAATTCTCACAGCCCTCAGGTTGAGCCAAACAGTCCGCACACTCTTCACTGCAACCGGGATAGACACCTCCTTTCAACAAGCACTGCTTTACGAAACTCAAAGGGGTTTTCAGCTTGCTCACTTCTGAAACTAAGTTCAACTCATCATCTGACATGATTGCATTGGCCCCGGCTCCACCATGCTTGGGCATCGGCTGCTGCGTGATATTGGGACCTTCCTTCCCGAAGTTAATAGCCGTACTATCAAGTAAATCCTGTACTTTATGCTTGAAAGCTAGGCAATTTTCAATATTGTGCCCTGGTGCACCCGAATGGAAGTCACAGTGCTCATTAACATCATATCCGACTGGCGGCTGGCCAGTTGGTGGTGCTAAGGTCCTCTTCTCGACTAGCTGCAATTTCAACAAAGTTTGAAGGAGTTCTGCATATGATACCGGCGGCACTTCGAATACTCTCCTTGGTCGTGGGTTCTGAAATCTGCGCTGATTATTATTAGGCTGCTGCTGAGCCTGCTGCTGTGGTTGTTGTCTCTGCTACTGAGAAGGCCCTGGAATGGTTACACTTGCAACTTGCGACTGCTGTCGCCAGTTCTGACCTTTATTCTTTCGTCGAGCATTGTATACATCATTGGTATCGCCCTGCCGTTTACCACAAAACGTCTTCTTATTACCTCCTGCGGAACTGGACTCACCCGCTTGAATTTTACCAATCTTCACCCCGTTTTCAATACGCTCCCCCATCAAGATCAACTCAGAGAAAGTACTCATCGAAAAATTGAGCAGACGGTCATAGTACATTCCAGAGAAAGTTCCTATGAACATATCCATCATTTCGCGCTCCACCATTGGAGGGTGTACCCTAGCAGCCAAATCTCGCCATCTCTGGGCGTATTCTTTAAAGCTCTCGCTAGACTTGAGACATGCTCTGCAACTGGACTCGGTTAGGAGAGAGATCACTATTATACTGATAATGTCGAATAAAAGCCTCTGCCAACTCTTTCCAACTCCTGATCTGAGTAGGTTCCAAGCTCATGTACCACTCCAGCGATGGCCCTGACAGGCTGTCCTGGAAAAAGTGCATTAGCATCTTTTCATCCTCAGAATATGCAGACATACGCCTGTAAAATGCGCGCACATGCACCCTAGGGCATGTATCCCCTTTGTACTTATCAAACGACGGTGCTTTGAATTTCAGCGGGACCCTCAACCCTGGGACTAACCCCATATTTGACATATCCAGCCCAAGAGCATTCTGGCTGGCCAACCCGTTCACTTTCTCTTCCAGCAATCTCATCCGATGGTTGTCATCCCTGGCTCTCTCATAGCCTTCATTCTGACCAGAGAACACATCCTCCTGGCGATCCTCCCAGCGAGGTACTGCGTCATATCCAACATAATCGGCATCACGGCCCGGACCCGTTTGGACGTACCTGGGGTCATACCTCAGATTACCCATCTCTTGAGTGTTGTAGGCGCCAGTTCCATATCCAAGATTACCATAGCCACCAAACCCAGCCTTGGCGCCAGCCATGCTGCCATATCCCATATTCACACCATTGAAACCCTGGTTACCATTGATACCATTCATTCCGACATTCTCAACGCCCCCATTGAAACCCTGATTGACATTGCCCACAAATACCCCAGCAGTATCTGCATTGACATTCATATTACCGGTGTTCCCACCTCCACCTACAGGACCAGTTTCTCCAGCATTCAAACCGGTCGTGGGAATTGCATCAGCACTTTGACGATTCTCAACTCGGGGAGAAGCATCAATGTTTTCACCCTGTGGTGTCCCGTTGTTCTCAGCCCGTGCGACTATCGGTTGAACCAGATTCTGCAGCTGCTCTTGTCCCTTGGCGATAGTCTCCATGGTTTGCATGAGCAGGGCCATCCTGTCACGCATCTCTTGCATTTCACTCTGCACGTTGTCCATGATCTTCTTCTGGTTGATCCTTGTAGAGTAACGGTGGACCCGCTTTTCTGCAATCCTGAAAATACCTGAAAATTGGCGCAGGAGATAAGATACAGAGATCACAAACCTGCAATGCAAATATGAGTATGTATGCAAAATGCAATATGTGTCTGTGCATTAGGGATTATCATTCCCCGATTCTAGTGTAAGTGTGCCAGTGCAGTGACAGTGCTAGAAATACGGTGATTGGAGCTGAATCAAAGAAAACCTCATATATTGCAGAGAAATCCAAGAATACAATATCACTGAGAGTACAATAAGATGGCATGACCTCAACCAACAATCCTGGTGATGATCAACACAAATGCAAATAAAGCAATACAAGAAATGACCAAGTACTCCCATGAGCTCGGTACTCTTTTATTAACTTCTTGGTCTCTGGATGACCTGGTCGGTAAGCAGACCCTCGACCAGCTGGTTTCTTCTCTTGAGAACACGTCGCACGTCACCAGTGGTTTCCTCCCATGCCCCTTCTCCGAAGCGATCCTCTAGCTTCCGCTTCTGAGACACAGCTTCGTTCCTGCCTTCGATGGCCTTGTTCAATGCATTCTGGAGACTGTACCTGGCCATTACCTCCTCTTCATGCTTCTCAATGCTAGCCTTCAACTGCTCCTCGAGGTCGGAAATTTGCTGCTTCAACTTATCTTCCCTCTTCTTGTTGTTGGTGAGCGTAGCATTCCATGTCTTATTACAAGAAGAGATTTCTCGGTGAGCGGCGTCGAGCGCTTTCTTTTTGGACTCTAGCATGTCATGGGAGCTTCTGAACTCTTGACCCAGACGTTCGCGCTTCTTCTTCTCCTCAGTCAACTCCGCACCTATCCTGTTCACTAGTTCGATCTGCTGTTGGAAAGAACGCACAACCTTATTCTTCTCACTCCTCATCTGAGCTAGCTCCTTCTCTAACTCTTCATTAATCTTCATCAAGGCTTCCTTTTCCTTCACAACTTGATCGTAGACCTCCCTAGCGACAGTGGTTGGCTCTTCCACCGGAATACGAACAGGGACCGGCGCAGCTGGAAATGACATCAATAACTGTCTGGCTCTCTCCTGAATCCAAACTTTGTAAGGTGCGTACGCCTGACAATCATTCTTCCCCAACAGTGGTTTCCCCTTTCTGTTAATATGCATCCAGGCATGCCGAAGCTTGGCTAGTAGCTCTCCACTCAAATCACCGGTGAAGTACAGAGATTCCTGTACTTCTTCCTCCTGAGGCGGGCTCCTCAACGCATATCCAAACTGACGGACGAACAAGGATGGGTTGTAGTTGATGCACCCTTTTCTCCCTATCAACGGAACATTAGGATACCCAGCACAACTACAAATAAGCTCCGACCCCAGCAAGTCTCGATCAAACCACTCAATGTCTTCAGAAGACAGCCTCATCATACGCTCTGGCCAGTCAGCTGTGGTCGCACTATCCACAAAAGGTCCCTTCAAGGGAAGATGGATCTTGAACCACATGTACAGCAAAGGCACGCAACAAGAGACATTCTTGCCTCTCCTGTTCTCATTCCTGTAGTGCATCGAATGGTAGGAGTCCCCGATCAGTGTAGGTACTGGGTTACCAGCAGCAAATAGATGAAATGCATCCATGTCCACGAAGTTTGGGAAATTGGGAAACAGCATTATCCCATAAATGCATAGAGCCAAAATAGCGTTAAAGACCACCCAACACCCATTCTTGGCGTACTCTTGAGCCTTACCAACCAGAAACTGGAGAGAGAAACCTGGAACCCCTCGCCAAGAAGTCATCAACAACTCAGAAGCATTCATATGCAAGGCTTTAGCTAAATCCTCCAACTTAGGTTCGGCAGCAGAGTGAATAAAGGGAACTGCATTCTGCACCGGCAGCTCAGTAAACTCTACATACTCCTCCATGGTAGGCCCCAAAATGAAGTCAGCGAATGTGAAACATCTCAAAGCCGGGTCATAGAATTGCATCAAGGTGTACAGCTCATTCAACTCATCATCAGTGGATTTGCGAACCAAACTCAACAGCCGTCCATAACTCTGTCTGAAGCTTCTACGGACATCCTCATCAGCAAGAGCAATCAGACCCAGGAGTGGAGTAATATCAGGGATAGGTAGCTTGTAGGCAACTGTCATCCTCAAACCAGCCATGATCAATACTCAGAAGTCCGACACTAGAACCGGGGATATGCAAATGCACCTGCAGCACAGACACACGTTAATGGGATGCAATGATAATGATTATGCAGATAATGCAATGCAAGCAACATGCAACAGGGACTAAGTGCTATAGCTGAGAAGCCTGAACCATATCAAAAGTCTCAAATAGACCCTCTAATACTCATCAACCCTGGTCTCAGATAGACCCAACACAAAGCTCCACACTGGTCTCTGATAGACCCATAACATACCTCCAACTGGTCTCTGATAGACCTCATACCATAACTCAGACTGGTCTCTGATAGACCTCACAACTATCCATAAATACCCAGGATCTCTGATCAAGAAATAACCGGTATCTGGAGGTCTAGTTACCTGCATAACCCCAAACCCTCTCACAGGTGGATGTCCTAGTAACTGACAAAAGTATGGCATCCTATGCGGTCGTCGGCGTCACAGACTTTCAGGGTTGATGATACTATTCCCAGAAGGAGTGGCATCATCAAATCCTGAAGAGGCCTCACTTAGCCAACTTCCAAATGATCGGTCCCCAGAGTCGACAATCCAACTAACCAGCAACCCGAGCCACCCAAAGGGCAGGACAGGAGGCCAACCAGAAGAACCTCGTCTGAGTGTAGATTTCGCGGGACACTAGGACATGCAAAGCACGTGCGCGCCCACTAATCTCTACTCTAAGTCTAGGTGCACTCAAGCCCAGGTCCGACTTATCTCTCAATCATGGAACACCCGTCACACCCCACAATACAACAATAATAATGATAATATAATGCTGAAAGGTAAATACAGAAATGTAAATCCATACAAATTCCTCGACGGGAAAACAAGCGCTAGGATTGAATCTCTTAAGGGACGTTGGATCCCAAATGCATAAGGACTATCGCAGTCCTTAGCAGCCAGGGGACGTTGGATCCCCAGCAGAGTCGCCAGCTGTCGCTACTGCGAAAATCGGCGCCGGCAATACAGAAGAGTCGCCACCGTGCGTTATTTATCCCAACAGAGGGAAAGGAAACGCTCAAAGTAAACCTACCGCAAAGACGGGAAAAGGTATGGTCATCGCAACCAAAACCTGGATTCGGGAGTCGGTTACGCAAGGGGAAGGTATTAGCACCCCTCACGTCTATCGTACTCGATGGGATCCACGCTTGTTTGTTTGTATGGATCACACTTCTATCTAAACTAAAGGATGAGGTCTGAAAAGAAAAGAATGCATGACTCGGCAAAGCATCGCACTTTATGCCTACGTATTCCCGTCTGGAACGAGAAATCAGAGTCAACGTAGTTCGCCTAACTACGGGTGAAGGTGGGGAAGGTTGCTCGCTAGGATATCGCATCCTATGCCTACGTACTTCCACACAGCATGGAAGATCAGAGCAAACGTAGTTCGGGCTACGCACGACACAAGCTGTTCAAGTGTCTTTTATGAAAAATCTCACCTTAAACAAGGGTTTTCTTATTGCAAAAAAGGTTGATGTCTGTTCAAATCTTTTGACGGAAGAAATGAATTAATCTCTGTTATAACCTTTATTAATGTTTTTCTGTTGTTTTGAAGGAAGAAGAGATGACACTCTACAAATCCTAGGGTTAAAAGGGGAATAAAATCTACCCTAATGTTATCATGCATGGGTTAACACCTAATGTCTATCATGCTCCTCTCTTGCGCAGAGAGAAACAGAGATCCTAAGGGAATAGACGGAAACAGAAACAACAGATATACAATAAAGCAGTAAAATGCATGAATGCAACAATACAAGCGAGGCAAGGGAGTCCCACTCAACCTCGAACCTAAAAAACAATAGGCAAAAGTGAACAGAATTCACTTTCAACCCAACAAGTTAAACAGCAAACAATACAGTCCGGGAAATTCACACAATACATCAAAAATTAAAACAGCTAAAACTAAACAGCAAAGCAATCTTCATCAGCATCAGCAGCTATCTTCAGGCTCCCAGCAGACATCAGTCTTTATCTTCAATCTCCCAATGGCTTTTCTTCAAGTCCTAACCTCCAAGCTGAGGAATCAATCACAAGAATGAACTGGGTGTTAAGCAATTAGTTGACCACCAAGGGTGGCAAGCAGACTGCTATCAACACAAAGAATATTTCTCTCAAGAGTTCTATCTCTTAGACACTGGCACCAAGCCTTCCAAAGGAAGGGGGTAAGTGTCTTAGAGAGACTCTGCATCACAGAGAAGAATGGAGGCAATTAAGACCTTCCATGTTTGAGAATCAAGTTGTCTACTCTAGAGCTCTGCCTAACTCCTAGATCCTACAAACTTCAACAGCTGCCAGCAAGAGATACTCCTCATCAACTCTGGAAGTTGGTCTTCACTCTCTGGTCTTCAAATGGTCTTCATCATCTCAGTCTTCAGCTCAAACCCCAAGTCCCAAACAAACCCAATACCCCACACAAACAGATAATAAACCCTAAAGAGGGCACACCACACAGTCAATCAAATATAAGCAATATACTAATAGCAGTAGGGGAATCCTAATATTTTCTAAGGGATCTACCCTATACCCATAACCCCTATAGTCCCATACCCCAAAAATCAAATCAACATTCCTAAAAGAACTAATCTATCTCACCTATGCTCACTTAAAACCCTAATTTTGATCATGTTATTCACACCTAATAAAATCACCTAAGATTAAATTCTAAAATTATGAATTAAATCCTATATACAAGTTGAAGACCTAAACTAATCACCCTAAAAAAATGAACCCTAAATCTAAAGGGAACTATGAGATCTAAAATCAACAAATTTGAGTACTAAACTAAACTCATTAAAATGCTATTTACAAGAAAAATACACAAAAAATAGTAAAACAAAATAAAAGGCTATTTTTATTATTTATTATTTTTCTAGACAGAATTATTGACCTACCATAAAAAGAACCAATTAAAACTAAACTATTTTCAATTTTATATGGATTTTTAAAAATCAAAGAAAATATAAGAGAATTAAAAAACACAAAAATGAAATAAAATGGGGAGGGGGGTGAATAGCATTGCGCCTAGTTATATTCTCCAGATGGGCCACAAAGGGGAGGCACGAATATCATTTCTGCAAGGCCCACGAAGCATCAGAAATTGAATTAAAAATTAAAACGAAAATAAATGGATCCACGGTGCAAGTAGCAACTCATTCAAGTGTTATTCCATTGGGCTTATCAAAAGGGGGTGGGGTTAGCAAGATTAAATCCAGGCCCAGACATTGCGTTTAAGTGAAACGCATCGTTTCACCTTTGACTTTCCCTCTGTTTCTCAGCTTTAAACATCAGCCACACGATGAGATTACAATGTCAAATAATTGAAATGATCCAACGGTGCATGGTCATCGTCCCCAAATCAAACCTAGGGTTTCAGGATTCCCCTCTTCCATGCACAAACTTCCACAGCTCGGTTCTCCCTCCTCACTTAACCAAATCCCTCGATCCCAGAACCAAAAATGGCCTACTCAAAGCCCTCTACAAGATCCTTCACTTGGATTCTTCTAAAACTCATTGTATAATCGAGCTCGATAGCTGGAAGTCTTGGACACCATGAATTGCACCTGGTGTGCATGATTATCAAACTTGCTCAAACTACCCTAGAATGATCTAGGGACTATGCTGAGTATTCTGAGCTAAAAAACTAGCATTATCTTGCCCTAATTCAGGAGCTCTTGATCAAGAAAGTTTCATCACCATGAATCAAACTGTCTCTAATGGCCATAACAGATGGGGTATATGTTCATCTACCTAACCCTAACAATCTTACACCAATGATCTAACCTAGCAACACCTGATTATGGAGATAGAAATGAAATCACCAACCTGCTTAGAAGCTATGGCAGAGGTGGTTACAGATGGATTTAATGCTTGTAACCCTTCGAGGATGATCTTTGATTGATGAGGATCTTTCTGTTTGCAAAAAAACTGGAAGAAAAGTGCTTGGATTGTTGGCTGCAACTCTGGTGCACAATCTTGAATTTTGGGAAACAGCTCCTTAAACCTCCATTGATGGACCTTGCATCGTGCTCATTCACTCTCACAATATGCCAAAGACTGAAAATGAAGAACTCTTTTGAACAGAAATGGAAGATTATGATAATTCTCTCACTTTCTTACAATGGAAGCAACCATAGAATTCTCTCTCTTCTCTCCCTCTTTTCACCAACCCCTTGCACCAATGATTCACACTCAATATATAGATGAGGATAGACAGATCTAGAAGTTTCTAGATTGATCTAGGAAAGTGTAGAATGTGGTGGAAAGTTCATGAAATTCTCATGTGATGATATTTTGATACATCTCATATCATGCTTGCATCCCTTTCATATTTGTGCTAAAACCTCCTTACATGAGATATTGAAAGTGTATGCAAGCTCCTTGCCTTGAAAATTCACCTTATGCCAAGTTTTCCATACTTGCCTTATTATGCAAGTAACAAAAATACAATACCATTTTAGAAATCTAAGACAATAAGGAACAACTCTCATGTTGGCCAGAAATCCATTTGAAATATCCTTGAAGGTCAAAAGTTGCTTGGAAGACAGACAACTTTCACAGACAAATTTCAGTGCCCTCAGATGACCTGTAACTTACAAGAGCTATAACTTGAGTTCTATAAATCATCTTGATGACTTCCACCACTCAAATTAAAGCTATTAAGATACTCTACAAGTTTCATGTGGACCAAGAATTCATATGAAGCTTGCATCTTGAGTTACACTGCTTTGAAGTTTGACCTAAATCAGGGGATTTTACACTAAAACCCTAATTTAGTAACTCCAGTTCTCCTTGACTCCTCTTGATTTTTCTTTAGCACAACATCATATCTATATCCATGTAGCAAATAATGAATCCCACATTCTTCAAATGCTCTTTGATGCCCTTCAAAACAAGTCTTTGACCTAGGATTGACCTAGTGTTGACTCTAGTTGACTGACTTCAACTGAGGCTCTTGCAATCATTCCAATGACTTGGTTCTCCTCAAAAATGATCACATAGGCTCTTCACAACATCCATACACACCTCATGCTCTTGGCTCATAGCTCACACTTCCTCTGATGACCCCCAAACAACCTCCAGATGGGAGAGAATTCATTGATCAACCTGGCAACACTTCCAAGCTCAAATTCTTCTCCGATGACCTGAGTAGACTTGAATATGAATGAAACCCTTGGATATACCTCTTGAGATAAGAATAGCACTTGATCCTCTGATTAAGATAGCTTGCCTATGCTATGCTATGCAGATGAATACACTATGTACATGATGACAATGCAAATGACTATGCAATTGAAACATAAACCTAGGTTAGAAAAGGTTGGGCAAATTTTGGGGTGCAACAATAAGATATGCTCGTTTCAATGATGTCAAAACTTAGCTTCATAGAAGAATCAATGTTGGGCGTTATCACCATGTTGCATTTGCATACCTCGTTTCTCATGATTAAATTGCTTGCATAAAATATCTCGGTTGTTGCATATGGATTTGTCAAAATATGTGTCACATGAGTTAGACTTCATTGGTTTCATTTGCCATATCATAGATGTCATCAAAAAGAGTCAAGAGTGTAAAATTAGGCATTTTTAGCAATTTTAGGTCTATGAGTCGACCAAAGTTCTGTTTTGGTCAACTCACATTATGAATCTATTTTGTAAATTTTCTTCGGGAGAGCTCGCGTCGACCCACCAGTCGACTCATACTGTTGGCATTTTAATTTGTCTAAAATTTCAAGCAATGCGTCGACGCATACCTTGTTCCGGTCGACGCATGATTGTGTGAATTGCACAAGTTTTTCATCCGGGTCAGCTCAGGTCGACCCTGCACTCTGCATAGGTCGTCCGCTCACTGTTTTATGTCATTTTTCTGTTATGTCTACTATTTTTGTAAAGTGGTTTTAGTGGTTATGACAATTATGTTTGGTATATAAGTTTAGTTGCTTGTTTAACTTCACAATATTGAGAAAAACAAGAAAAGTGAAATAGGTGTCGATTCGGTTCTCATCATCTTCATTCTCTTCATAGCATACCACAACAATCACACATAATAATCTTTGTTGTGCATTATGCATTGTTAGAGGTGATAATGTTCGAAGCCGAAGATTTGGTAATCCGGTTCGGGTTGAGGAATCGACAGGTTTTTCTTAAATAAAACCTCTAGGGTTTTGTCTTCCAAGATTCTCTGAATTTGGGGTTTTTTGCACGATTCGTCTCAACACATATTCAACTGAGTGAAGGTAATTGAGGAGTGGTGGGTTCCTTCAATTTAGTAACGGTAAACGGAGGATTGTAAAGGAGAGTTTCGGGTTCGACACGCGGGTGATTTAAATCAGCCGGGCCAGATTTTGAAAACGAAAGGTTGTTCAAAGATAGCGCCACAATCAGAGGTTTATTCACAAGTTGTTGAAGTACTTGATTCGACTCGAATCAAGGGAAAAAAAGAGATAGTATCTACAACAACAAGAGTCTTCGTGTGTTTGATTGCTATTCAGTTCTTGTATAAACTTTCAACAACAGGTTTAATCTATATATTAACAGGTCTCAATTCTATTATTGGAATTGAGGACAGACATACCCCGAGCGAGTACGAAGGGGGAACTTCCTCAACAAATTGTTATTTCTTTTGCCTTACGTTTTATATTGCTTAATATTTGTGGTTTTAGTGCAAACAATTATATCAATCTAGGTCTGGTTTGAGTAGTGCTAAACTGATTTTGAATCTAGTACAATCATTGGTTGTTCAAGGAAACTTGAGCAACTCACTCAAAGAGAAACTCACTTGTAATGCTCTGTATGCCAAGTGTTTGATAAATTGTCTGAACCAAACGCCTTATGTGTTGTCCTTTCATTGTGTTAATATTTTTAAGGCATTGGAACTAGTCACACCATATAGTGAGCTGAATCAAATTGATAGTGTGATTAACATAGTGATTCTCATATTTCGTTATCGGATTCCATAGGTTTAACGCATATCTGGTTTTCTAGTAACCGTTCGTTTTAGACGGTATAGTTCCTCGGCCGCTTCCGCAAATTAAACAATTTTTTAAAAACCAATTTTATTGGTAGCGCCAACTCTTTTCAGCAAGCGATCTATTCAACCCCCCTTCTAGATCCGCACCATCGTCTAACACTATTTCTTAATCAGTCAATGATTTGGATTGATCATCATCAAATAAATTTCCCGTACATTCAAGGTGCTTATATTCAACAAGAATCAAGTGCTAATTGATCTCACTACAAGACAATTGAAGCCCAATTTCATCTAGCCCCAAATTAGGGTTTTGTCAGGAGTCAATTGTGCCTTTGACTTTTGACCCAAGCATGATCCCAAGCCTTGGGACATGATTCAACATGTTCATATACATCCTTGAACCCTATCTAGGATGCTTGAGAAGTCTTAAGATTCAAATTCATTGAAGATCACACAGTTGAATTCATCTGATTCAAAACTCATCTGACAAAGTCAACTCTGACTTTTAAGGTATTTGGTTCAAATTGGAGCTTCCAAGCCAAATTTCATCAAGATATTTTAAATCAAAGAGTTTTATTATGAATAAATCAAGATTTGAGAGGTTTCTTGCAAAAGAAGAAAACTTAGACAACTTGAAATTTTTCTAAGTGTGGAAAAACCCTAGTTTTGGTATCAACTTTGGAAGGCCATAACATCCAATTAACATATCCATTTTGTGAGTTTCAAAGATCAATTTGTATATCCCTCATGTACTAAAAAAGTGTCCTAGTGACCTAAGAGCAAAAAATGCTTAGATTTTGAGTTATGAAGCTTCAAAGTTTGGGAGAATTTCAAAAACACTTAGAAATTATTCAAGACAGCTTTGTTACTCCAATTTTCAGTCAACTTCAAGGCTAGTTTTCACCATGATCCCTTGGGATTCATGGAATTCTCAAAACATGAAAGTTTTAGCGCATGTTTAGGGCTTTCCAAAAAGTACAAGAACTCTTTCATAGCATTTGTGAGCTAGGCGTTTCGAAGAGAAAAATTTGGAGTCCAAAACTTGATTTCTAGGTCATAACCTCATGAATTCACTCTTGCAAAACCACTAAAATCTCTAAGATTTCATGTGGAAGACCCTATTACTTGCTAATGTGGCTTAAATAAGATAAGTACACATGCTTTTGGTGCATTATCCAAAAGGTTAAAACTTGGTTTCAAGGATTTTTCCATTTTTGGCACAAAGGCGTGACTTCCATTTTGATAAACGTAACTTTATGCACAAAACCAGCTTCTTGAGCCTCCAACTTGTCCTCTCTACACTAAAGCATTTTCAAAGTCAAAGAAATATCCCAACCACTCAAGATCTCATTGTACTTTTCCTTGAAACCATAGAGAACCACAAAACACCAAGTTGGAATTGAACCAAACCTTGAAACAACAAGTTACAAATTCTGCACAAATTTGATCTTCAATATTCCCCTATAAATAGAGGTTTGATTTATGCTTTAAGAGAGCTAGAAAAAGAAGAGAAAAAGCCAGAGAAAACACCCTTAAACCTCCAAAGATCGGCATCTTGCAAATCAAACACCACTTTGCACAAAACTTCTCAAAATCATTTCCAGCCACTAAACCACCAAACCGATCACTCTAACACATCACAAAAAAATGTGTTAGAAGTGTTCAGATCATCACAACCATCAAAAAACCAGCAAATCCAAAATTCAACTCTCAAACCTCAAAGATTTGACTTTCTGCATTTTTATATCTAAAACACTGTCCAGTCTATTTCAAACCTTCCAATCCTTCAAACACCCTCTAACAAACATCCTTAAACTGTGACAAACCTTGTTTTGCTTCTATTACTCCATTTACTTGAAGTTCCCTTTGGCCACTTTTGACATTTTGCAAGAGGGAAACTTTATACTATTCCAACTGGATTCTCTTGGTTCCAAGCATCTTAAAGCTCCATAAGAGGTCCACAGAAGGTGTCCAAGGCATTAAAGCATTTCTATATCAAGTCTTGTGAAAGTTTCAAGTTTGCTCCAAGAGGTCAGTTTCCTCAAACTTGGAATTTTGCAAATCATGCTTTCTTTTTATGTACATTGATCATAGGATTATTTGATATATCATATGTGATGTGTTTGAACTATTACTTGATGCTATCCATAATGATATGAGACTGTGATGTTGAATTTGCAAATTTAAGCTCTTTGAGGACTTGCTATCGGGTTTTTAAATAGAAATATTATTAGCAAAAACCATTGGTATCACTGAATTTCTTGTGAAAAAATACGCAAGTTTGATCTTTGGATCATCCAATTTCATTGAGTATTGAGGAAGTTACATGTTGTTTTGCAAAACTGAAATTTGAAGAAGATGAGGTTTGGCCAAGGGCGCCTCACGTAAAGCTTTAGATCATTTTTAGGTTTATATGTTTATTTATGAGGGTGATACAATGGATGTATCACCACCCCAGTGGTTTATCATGTGCGCTTTAGTACCTTCTTGCCTTGCCTGACCTGAGTTCGATCCTGCTGATCAACCCTTTTTGCTTTTTTTTTCCCATTTTTAAAGCTGATTACATATATTATCTCGCTTCCATCATTGTTTCACAATGCGCGTGTGGTTCATCTGGCTAATGTTTTGAGCCAATGGCCTTAATGGTGTAGGTTAAAACCCCATTGAGTGCATCCCCTTATTTTTTAATACCTTGTTTTTATGTTTTTCTTCACAATTTGAATTGATCATAACTTCTCTGATTTTTATCATTTTGATCCCATTCTTTTTGCTGAATTATCATGAGAATGTATATTTTTTTATCTATGTCAAGAAAATTCCAAAAATAATTTTTGATTTGGTACGTGTGCATGTTCAAATTTTGTGACGTTTTTAGGGTTTGTATGAACCTCACTTGACATGTGAATTTGCATACCCTTGTTGTTACATGATGGTTGTCACTTTTTAAAGTTCATTTTCACATATGAATATATGTTTGAACATCATGAAACTTTGGTTGTTACCTTACATTTGACATATGTTTCTCTTCCATTGATTGAATGATTAGAATGTGTATATGTTTCATGTGTTTCAATACCTTACCATGATAAGTAGATGTTGTAACCTTGTTATTATCTTTGCTTAATGTTGTCACATGCTTGCTTTATTTCCTTGGTTGTTACCATGATTTGTGTATCTTCATCGTGTTTGAATGAATGTACATGTATGCTTAAGTTTTGATAATTTTCCCAAGTGATTTAGCTTGTTATCTCTCATTCTCAGAGTTGCCTTGTGTTCCATTCCAATGGAAAATATCTCTATTCACTCAATGTCGTATATAGCTCATTTTGTTCCCACCTCCTTTTGACCTTGTTAGAGTCATTAGGACTTTCAACTTAGTCTTAAGTTAGAACCTACATCCTTTGACTTTGTCAAGTCAAGATCTTTAACACACCTTGTTAAGAATCCTACAACTTAGAACTTAGGTCTAGAGTTTGTTAACTCTATGTGTGTACTATGGTTATGGGTATTCACTTTTCCCCTTTTGGCTTTTATTAAAGTCAACCCCCAGTTAGTCTTTCAACATAGACTTAGAGAGTTTGTTAACTCTACATAATATCATTGTTATGGATGCTTATTTCCTTTGGAACTTTGACCATAGTCAAGAGTTCTTTCCCCTAGTTAGGAGAACTACAATTGCTCTGATTCCATCCTTGTTAGGATACGTAGGCACGAGATGCAACGTCTTGGTGAGCATACTTAGTGTAAAAACCCATAGGTCTTTACCTTTAGCACCTTAGCACATAACCATTAGCAAACAGATATTGAAAATAACACAACTACCAAACAAAAGGCTCTTGTAGAGTACTACAGATACTTAGGGTGTTAATACCTTCCCTTAGTATAACCAACCCATGAACCCCCCGATCTCTTAGCTTCATTGTTATGTTGCGCACTTAGGGTTTTCTTCGATCTTTACCCTTTCCGTTGTATAAATCAAAGTTCGGTGGTGAATATTTAAATATTTGCGATTCAAGTTAATTAATAGCTTGATATCTGATTCTCACTGCAATAGTGGCCAAATCATGAAGGAGGCCCAGACCGGGTGTCTAGAACTTGTAACCAATATTACTTTTTATGCCAATGTCCATCTCCAAGAAGGACTCAAGAACAAGATTCAAAGATAAGATTCTTGAAAATAAAGAAACATGTATGTTACAAAATGATATGATGTTATTAATGCAAGGACATGGGATCAAAGCCTTCATATATATTGGACAACTGTTGTACTAATAATGGACTAGGTTCAAAAGTTCACCTCTATAAAGAACACAAAAATCGGGTAGGATGAAAGTCAAAGTCCCCTGCAAAAAACCCATTCCCTCTCACATATAGGTTCTAATATTGAACAAAAGTTCCTAATAGGTCCTCAGCTTCCATGGCTCTCAAGTTAAAAAGTACTAACACCTTTGTGATTGCTTCCAAGACACTACTACCCCTCAAGGAGAGGAAGGTATTAGAATCCCTCACGTTCATTGTACTCAACGGGATTCACTCTTTTTGTTCTAATCAAATGGTGTGTATATCTAAAGCTTACTTGCTAAAGAAAATCATGAATGAAAAAAAACAAAATGACTCGCCAGGATTTCATAATCCTGTGCCTACGTATTCTCTTGTGCAATGAGAAAGTCAGAGCAATCGTAGTTCAGAGGACTATGTTAAAAAGGAAGGTTGCTCGCCAAGGATTGGGACCCTTGTGCCTACGTATTCTCAACAGGAATGAGAAATCAGAGCGTCTGTAGTTCATGGGACTACGGGTTGTTGTGTGTTTTGTATGGACGATGCTAATGTTCACATTCTAGCAGTTAGGTTTTGCCGCTAGTACGTGAGTGTCGCTACTCGAAAAAATATGCAACGACTGGGAGGCGAGAAAGAAAGACAGAATAGTTGCCACCGAACTTTATTTATCCCATGAGGGGAAGGGAAAATATCGAGAAAAACCCAAGAAAGGAACGGATAAGATGGTCTCGCAACCAAGAACAGGTTCAGAAGCCGGTTATGCGAAGGGAAGGTATTAGCACCCCTCGCATCCATCGTACTCGATGGGAACCATTTATTTGTATTATGTGTGAAGATGTCTGCTAAAGGTTATTGCTTATAAGAGTGTTCCAAAAGATAGAGAAGGGCTAAAAACAGGGGAAAAGGGGAGATAAAGGGGAAGAAAGGACTCGATAGGTGTTGCGGTGGAAATAGGATCACAAACTATTAATGAGTTTGAATCGCAATTCAATTCACAACCGCTCTTTGATTTATCCGAAGGAAAAGGTCAAAAGAGGGAAAACCTATTTTGCATCGTAAACACAATGCGGGGAAAGATCTAGGGTTCGGGGGTTGGTTAAATTTAGGGAAGGTATTAGCACCCTAAACTTCTGTAGTACTCTACAGGAACCTTTTGTTCAGATGTTTACTATTTGCTTTATTTATTTGCTTAAGGTATATGTACAAAGGGATTAAAAGTGAGAAAGGAGACCTAAGGGGTTAATTCTAAGTTTACTCGGCAAGACATCGCATCTTGTGCCTACGTATCCTTACGGGAGTGGAATCAGAGTAATCGTAGTTCCCCTCAATAGGGAGGTTAGAAACTTCTTGACTGTGGTCAAGGTCTCAAGGGGAATAAACGCATCTTAAGGACACGCTTACGTGGAGTGTAGAAACTCCAAATCTCTATGTTGAAATGTTAAGTTGTAATTAGGGTTAAATTAGGTTAGGGATTCCGCGGCGAGAAACCCTAAAATGAGCGCGGCGGCTCTTTGACCTAATGCTAGGGGTAAAACTGTAATTTTGTCTGCGGCGAGGCATTTGTGAAAATTAGGGTTTGTGAGGTTGTAAGGTTTTGGAGTTGAGAACTATTGACACGGCGGTCAAATGCTAGACCTAATTCCTTCGGAGGTGTGTAGTGTGACTGGAATGTTAGTGAATGTGTGAGATAACTGAATTGCAAACAGAGAATAATGACAGAAATTAAAACCATACAAACAGAAATTTAAAGGCAGAAATTTAAAACGCGATTATTAGATTCGCGGGGTTACATATGAGAAGCAGTTACAATAATATGATACAATTCAATTTTAAGAACGCAAACATAAAGGAACAACGTGAGAAGCTGCACAGTGAACGAACTAGGTTAGTAAACAAAATTATGAAAGCAGAAGCATGAAGCTGTGGGACATCTTTTTTGTGGCATTTATTTTATGATCCCTGAGAACTTTGATTTAAAAGTGAAATTATTGTTTCAACTCAAACCCTAAAATTATTTAACTTAGTTATTATATTTTTAAAAAAAGATTTTAATGCATTTATAAAAAATGGTTTTTAATTATTAAAAAATGTTTTGAATTTTATAAAAAAAGGTTTTTATTATTACTTTTTTTAAGAAAACAATTTTTAATTAATTTTTAAAAAAGACTTAATAAACTTAATTAACTAATTATAAAAGAGAAAAAAAACATAAAAAAATAAAAGGTTAAAAAGGGTTGGGCCGGTACTTACTTCCGGACCCAACCCAGAAAGGGTAAATCACATTCACAGAATCATTTAGGGTTCCCAACCCTACATCCCCGCGGCGCCGTTTACACTTCATTCTTCTTCCCTCAGTTATCTCACGATCGCCATGGTCCCTCTCCTTGTTTGATCACGACCGGATCTTCTTCTTCCTATATGAGCAAAACACCAAACATGCATGAATTAGTGATCTCCTTACCCAGATTCCGACGATGATTTTGTTGACGGTGATTTTGACGGCGATGAAGGCGATGATGATGCTATGATCTGAGCCTCGAAGGTTTGCCCGTTGTTGTTCGAGACGGCGCTGGTGAACCTTCTTTTTTCGGGTTGCTTTTGATCTCTCTCTTTCACGATTGCTAGGGTTTGCTCTTCGCCGTTTTCGTCCCTCTCCGTCTAGGGTTTCAACTCTCTCTCGCATCATGTTGTATTCCCCTATTTATAATCTCTTTTATCTCTCTTTTTGGGCCTTAAACTGAGATTTGATTTTATGGTGATATTATTTGATTCTGATTCTTCCAGATTGGTCTTCAATACGATGCTTTTTGATACGATTAGGATCTCGTTTCTTCTTTTGGAACCTGATTGGGGCTTTGTGCTGATATGATCTTCTGATTCGATTGGATTTCATTAATTTGCTTGATTGCTCTATACTGATTCGTTTGACTTCGAACTGATTCGTTTTTGACTGACTTGTTTGATTGATTTGTTTGATTGATTCAGATTGACTCAAATTGATTCATATTGGTTCAGATTGGTTCAGATTGGTTCAGATTGATTCCAATGGAGATGTTTCCTGATGCATCTGGATCTAACTCGAAACTTTCCATTTCCAGATTCGACTTTGTTTGATCATTTGGATTGCCTCTGAATTTATTTGATCTGATTGATATCTGGATTAATTCATTTGTTCTGCTTGAATTCAATCTGGACTGTGCTGATGCGTTTTCGATTTGATTCAACTTTAGTAGTCTGAACTGATTTGTTTTGATTTTCTGGTGCAGTTAGCTTTTCCTCTTCTTCTTTCAGAGAATGGATGCTGATGCTTCGACTTAAGTTAGAGCGGCCGAGTGAAGGTTATTGGCGATGATGACCTTAGGGTCTGAGTCAGTTGATTTGGATGCCTTAGTGGTAACGACCTTCGGCGTGAACAACAATTACCGTATGTCCC
The DNA here is from genome assembly GCA_963859935.3 of Lathyrus sativus. Taxonomy (NCBI): domain Eukaryota; kingdom Viridiplantae; phylum Streptophyta; class Magnoliopsida; order Fabales; family Fabaceae; genus Lathyrus; species Lathyrus sativus. The sequence continues at coordinate 230,603,713 of OZ012741.1, forward strand.
GTAGTTCGATGTTTGGTAGGGAATTAGTAGCGGCTCCGGCCGTGGCTCTCCCAGCCACTCGAACGCTTATGCCCGATGATGATTAGCTGAGGGCTGACGTAACTTCGAATTTTTTCGTTGTTTCCATTTTTTTTATGCAGTTTGAACCGATTGGCTGGCCTGGTATCTCATGCGTGATTGTGGCGTGAATCCCTGCTTTTGTATTGTGATTAAACTTGTGGATTCATTTCGATGTTCAGTTTAGTGTGGCCATTCCTGTCCCGCTGATGATGATTCTTGGCCTCTTTGACATAGCTGGCAAATGTCTGTTTTTCTATGATGTTTGTGACCCGTCTTGGTGGCTTAGTTTAGATTTCCAGTAATTGGATCTTTCTGTGACATTTTAGCAGTAGTCCTGTTCTTATGTTTTTCGTGATGCTTGATATTGAAACCTCTTGATATTGCTTTGCAGATATTGATATTGCTGGTGTACTTCCCTGATGATCGATAGTTTGTGTTGAGACACCAGTTGCTTGATGCAGCTTAGCTCTGATTTGGTTTGATTGGCTTTTCTTGGATATTTGCAGATGCAGATTTGTTTCTTTGGATACTGCTGCATACTTTTCTGTCATGACAGATTTGTAGGACCTTTTCTTATGTCTTCTTGCGCATAAATCTGCCTCCTGATGCATTGTTTTGATGCAGTTCAGTCTGCATCTGGTGTTCTGTTTGCAATTTTGGCTTGCATTTCAATCCTCTGTTTGGTTTTCATGACCTCACCTACTGGTTCAGGATTAATACTGCTCATGAATTGTTTATGTTTTGGGTTCTGATGATGCTTGTGGCTTTTCAGGCGTTTGGGAAATTTGAAACCAAGGGGGCTCAGACCTGCCGGCATCCGGGTCTGAGTCAGAATTTGCCTATGTTGTCTTATTCTCGTATCAGTTCGGAAATCCCATTGCGGCAAAACGAATCAATCCCGCTTCTTTTATTACTTCTATCTCTCGGATGTCCCGTAACGATAAGAACATGTATTACCTGATCTGACACCAACGGTGCGGATTGGTAACGGGGTAGGTCGCAGCTTCGGTTGTGCCACTCCCGGCACTCGATGATGACATTGTTCTGAGAGTGTCAAAAAAACTTCTAACATTTTTTCTACACTGTTTGTTTTCTTTTTGATGTGCAGGTTAGCCGAAGATTCATGGAGAAGTTCAAGTACAACATGAAGACCTTTAGATGCTCTTAGGATTTAGGATAGATGCTTTAATGTAATCCCTTAGGATTGAGAATTTTAATGTACTTCCTTGTAACAGCACTTTGTAAAATATGAAGCAACATCCCCTTCTTGTATGATGACATTATTTATGAAATAAAATTCCCAAAACTTTGAATTTATTTATATTTTATTCTTAGTTAAAAAATATAAACAATTGTGAATAAATCCACAAGCATTTAAATTCATTAACACAGGCATAAAACATAAATACTCCGAAGTGGTATTCTTATTGGTGTACTCGTCTCAATTGTAATCCTAATCTCATCATCTGATTAAAATGTTAACCAACCATTTCATCACAACATTTTCAGTATCAACAGTAAAACTAATCGTAATTAAATTCTACTGACCAAACCGCTAAAATCTCAATATGATCAGAACTGGTGATAGATAAATGCCTCAAAATCAATACGTATCGAATGCCTCAGAATTTTAATAACAGCCCGTCCTCAAGGAATTGGTAGAATTTGTGTAAAAATGACCAAAATACCCCTGGGACCCAATCTGCAAAATAAACACCTTCATAACTTGTTAGTGGCTAGCAAATGTACATATGAGATGATATGCGAAATACCTGACTAAATGTAAGGGTAAAATTTGGGGTATTACAGTTGCCCCTATTTAAATAACTACACCGGATGATTTGAGTGGCGGAGACTCGAGGAATCATGGTGGAGGGATTTAAATATAGATAACCGAAAATTTTGCCCTTATATGTGGCGATATGCAATGTTATGGACAAAGCGGGAACAACTTAATGCAGATGATGCCATGAATATGATATGATGCGTATGCTGGAATGATGAATGCGAAAATGCTGATGAATACGACGACACAGGGACAGACGCTACGAGAAGGACACACCGGGGAAAACGACGCGCTGGGACACAGTACAACACTGGGGAATTAAAATGATGGTCAACTGGCGCGAACACGACCAATTGTCATTTGGGGACGAGATTCTCAAATGGAGATGACACTTGTGAGACGGCCTCCACTGGGGGAATCTTAAAAAATAAAACTGTACGATTGTAAGATCGATTTACAAAATGCTGGAGCATTGAGCAAAGAATAACATCCAAGCTTCTGTAAACTATCTCTCGTGACAGGATCAAACGGACTTTTCGGAAATCCGTATCAAATATACAGGGTAAAGACCGACTGTATGCCAAAATAAATGGACTTTAATGGGAAATGCCCTGATAAGCTTCTCGAGGGAGAACTGTCACTTATCGTTGGAAGGGACTTATGTGCAAAAATGGATAAGCACTCAAATAAAGAGGTTGCTGCTTATCTGATAAATAAATCTTCTCGCATTTAAGGTCGGCGCCTGGAATACGATTCTGATTCTTCTCTTACTGAAGGATAAATAAACTGCTTCAAGATCGTGCTCTCTTGAACATGAAAAGGGTAAACTGAACTTTCTCATACGTCAGAATCGTGCTCTCCTGAATATGAAACTGGATGACTGAATATACTCATACTTCAGAATCGTGCTCTCCTGAATATGAAACTGGATGACTGAATATACTCATACTTCAGAATCGTGCTCTCCTGAATATGAAACTGGCTAATTGAACTTTCTCATAATTCAGAATCGTGCTCTCCTGAATATGATTTGGTTGTTTCTTGTAAATGAAATTCTTCATACTTCAGAATCGTGCTCTCCTGAGTATGAAAGTGGATAATCGAACTTCCTCATAACTCAGAATCGTGCTCTCCTGAATATGATTCGGCTCTTGAAATTTCTTCATTCTTCAGAATCGTGCTCTCCTGAAAAACGGCCAATTGAACTTCCTCATAACTCAGAATCGTGCTCTCCTGAATATGATTCCGCTCCTTCTTTTACTAAAGGATAAATGAACTTCTTCATAACTTCAGAATCGTGCTCTCCTGAATATGATTCCGTTCAAACCTCCCCGTATCTCAAGATCGTGCTCTCCTGAATACGATTTGGTTCATACCTCCTATACTTCAAGACGACAGGTAAATGGAAGCCCATCTGCTCCATGGAGATGGCCATTTGCTGCAAGTCATAACGAAGATAGGACCGACTTCTTAGGTGAGAATTGTTGTACATTGATGCTGTAAAATGTAAGGAGTAAAGGGTTGTTGTAACATGTAGGATTGTAAAGTGTTGTACTGATAGATTTTCCAGGAGTGAACCGGCGTGTATCTGTAAAGGATTGTGGTTGAAAGATAGTGCAAAATAAATGCACGTCCGGGTACAGTGATAACCTCCTCGGGCGAGAACAGTCGCGTACCTGTCATGGTATGGTGAAAATCTTCAGATGGTGCAAAATAAATGCACGTCCGGTTGGGCTCGACGACAAGACTGAGATTCAATCTAGGATCGAGCTAGAAAGAAGACTAGTAATCAAGACTCCATCGAGGGAATGATCTCGAAGGGTAAATATCTAATCCTGGCGAGGAAAGATAGCTGAAGTAACCGTCATCCACGAGGATCGAGCTCTGTGGGGAAACTGGAAACAAGTAGGTATTTTATGCTTAGGGCTGACAATCTATTTGGAGAGAATGGACGAACCCAGTTACTCGGCGGTAACAACCAAATGATGGTGAAACACAATGAACCTGTGAATGCTAATGCATATGTTAATGTGAATGTATGTTAATGTTTATGTATGCAAGATGTTATGAAATGAGTATGTAATGAGTATGTAATGAATATGTAATGAATATGTAATGAATATGTAATGAAATATGTAATGAAATAGGCATGTGATGCTTATGCCCTTGCGTATGCTGACGAAACAGACTAGAGACGGGACGAGAGATGAAATAAACATCTCGACGGAAATACCCTGCGTTCTCCGCAACCAATACGTTAATCGTGGGAGGGAATGGTAGGACCAAATCTGGTTTCAAAATTCTGAATTCTCTGGGGAGAAAGTGAATCTGCTTGGGTGTATAGTATCACGTCTTCACATGGGGAGAAGAAAACCTGAGGGACACTTTTGAGTTACCCAAGAAAAAGTTGTCAGCTTATAGTCTCTCTGGGGACTGTGATGAGCAATGGTTTGAAAGTGTTTCTGCAATAATGATATTTCCGGGGAATGAAGAGATCCTTTCGGAATTTCCACTAGTCAAAGTAATTTATTACACTTCGAATTTGTTTTGTTTTTGAAAAACAGTTTTGAAAAATCTACAATGCACCTTTCATTTTCAAATTTTAAGAATAAACGCATTTTGCATAACAAATAGAAAACAAAGAGCAATGCACCAAGGAATGTAAGTAACGAGATGGTTTCTTTTATTTAAAGGGCGGTAGCTCGCTGAAGGCATAGCTCCACAGATGATTATGTTTTGAAATTGGCAACATGGGAAAAAGTTACATCGAATCCAATGACACCTACTGACACTAATAACTAAGACTAATCCAGAATCCTGCTGTGGGCGAGGATGAAAGAACTGGAACATGGCTCTTATGCAGAAAGTGTGTTCGAGATAATCAGTGTCCTCTGATGCAATGAAATGCCTTTGTCCCTAACTTTTGCCTGGACCGCCCTCTCGGGTTTTCAATCCACCGGGACGCTCTTTTTTGCCTAAGCCGCCCTTTCGGGTTTTCAACTTAGCGAGCTTTTGTTATTATTATTTTTTTTCAACCCTTACTTTTGCCTAAGTCGCCTTTTGCAGGTTTTCGACTTAACGGGTTTTTAGGCATAATATTTTCGGACTGCATCAGAATTCACGGGGTGTGCAAGCTCTTCACCATCCATTGTCGTAAGTATCAGGGACCCTCTGGAGAAAACGGTCTTTACAACAAATGGGCCTTCATAATTGGGCATCCACTTTCCACGCATATCTTTGTGTACTGGCAATATCTTTTTGAGTACGAGCTCTCCTTGACGGAACTCGCGGATACGAATCTTCTTATCAAACGCTCTTTTCATCCGTTTCTGATATAATTGCCCATGGCACATGGCTGTCAAACGCTTCTCGTCAATGAGATTCAACTGATCCAGTCTGTCTTGAACCCACTCAGCTTCCTCAAGTTCAGCCTCCATTAACACTCTTAACGAAGGTATCTCTACTTCGATGGGGAGCACGGCGTCCATTCCATACACCAATGAGAAAGGTGTTGCCCCTGTCGAAGTTCTCACTGAGGTTCTGTATCCATGCAAAGCAAACGGTAACATCTCATGCCAATCTTTGTAAGTCACAACCATCTTTTGCAGGATCTTCTTGATATTCTTATTCGCAGCTTCAACGGCCCCATTCATCTTAGGACGGTACGGAGAAGAATTGTGGTGAGTGATCTTGAAACTATCACACAACTCTTTCATAGTCTTATTATTCAGATTGGTGCCATTGTCAGTTATTATTCGGCTTGGGACTCCATAACGGCAGATGATCTCTTTCCTGATGAATCGGGCGACCACTTGCTTGGTCACGTTGGTGTAGGAGGAAGCCTCTACCCACTTGGTGAAATAATCAATGGCAACAAGGATGAAACGATGTCCATTAGAAGCTTTCGGCTCGATTGCCCCAATCATGTCAATGCCCCACATAGAGAACGGCCATGGTGAAGACAAAACATTCAACGGTGACGGAGGTACGTGCATTTTATCAGCATAAATTTGGCACTTATGGCATTTTCTAGCGTATTGGATGCAGTCGGCTTCCATGGTTAACCAGTAATACCCAGCCCTTAACATCTTCTTGGACATGGCATAACCATTGGCATGAGTTCCGAAGGTCCCCTCATGAATTTCCTGTAGTAACATGTCCGCTTCCCGTTTATCAACACATCTGAGCAGGACCATGTCGTGATTTCTCTTATACAACACACCATTACTGATAAAGAATTTGGACGCCAATCTTCTCAATGTCTTTTTGTCCAGACCAGTAGCACCATCGGGATACTCCTGCTTGACGAGATAGTTCTTGATATCATGAAACCAAGGCTTTTCATCCACCTCAACTTCTTCGACCATCTGACAATAAGCGGGCTCAACCTTGCGCTCAATATGGATAAGAGGTGCTTCATTAACGAATTTAACTTTCCACATGGATGCTAACATGGCTAAAGCATCAGCAACGTGATTCTCGGATCTAGGAACATGTTCGAACTCTATCTCGTCGAAATACTTGATCAGCTCAATAATATAGTCCTTATAGGGGATCAGCTTCTCATTCTTCGTTTCCCATTTGCCTTGTACTTGGTAAATAACCAAGGCTGAGTCACCGCTTACTTTAAGAAGTTTGATTCGGAGGTGAATCGCTGCTTCGAGGCCAAGAATACATGCTTCATATTCTGCGACATTATTAGTACACTCAAAGTCCAACCTTGCTGTAAATGGAGTGAATCCACCCTTTGGGTTCATCAAAACGGCGCCTATACCATGCCCATTGAAATTCGAGGAACCATCAAACATCATCCTCCACCAAAGACCTGGTTCTGGACCTTCGCTCGGATCTGGCTCTTCACAATCTCTTTTAATCAACAAAATATCCTCATCAGGAAAATCAAACTTAAGAGGTTCATAATCTTCAACTGGCTGGTCTGCAAGATAATCAGATAAAATACTACCCTTAATCGCCTTCTGGGGTACATACTGGATGTCATATTCGGATAACAACATGTGCCAGCGGGCTAGCCTCCCGGTTTGAGCAGGTTTTTCAAAAATATACTTGATCGGATCCATTTTAGAAATCAACAATGTGGTATGACAGACCATATATTGCCGAAGGCGCCTAGCGGCCCATGCCAATGCACAACAAGTTTTCTCCAATGGTGAGTATCTGCTTTCACAATCGGTAAACTTCTTGCTCAGGTAATAAATCGCATGCTCCTTTCTTCCAGTCTCATCATGTTGCCCAAGCACACAACCCATAGACTTCTCAAGAACGGTAAGGTACATAAACAACGGTCTTCCAGGTACAGGAGGTATCAGAATAGGGGGGTCTTGCAAATAACCCTTAATCTTCTCAAACGCTTTCTGACAATCGGGGTTCCACTCAACCGTCTGCCCCTTGCAAAGTAACTTGAATATCGGCTCACAAGTAGCGGTCATGTTGGAGATAAACCTGGAAATATAATTCAAACGTCCCAGAAAACCTCTAACTTGCGTCTCGGTTTGCGGAGCTGGCATATCTTGAATGGCTCGGACTTTGTCAGGATCCACCTCAATCCCTCGCTGGCTAACAATGAAACCAAGCAATTTTCCAGATCTGACACCGAAGGTACATTTAGCAGGATTCAATTTCAACTGATATTTCCTGAGTCGTTCAAACAGCTTCACCAAATGGTCTAGATGTTCCTCTTCACTCTGAGACTTGGCTATCATATCGTCCACATACACCTCGATCTCCTTGTGCATCATATCATGAAAAAGAGTGGTCATAGCGCGTTGGTAAGTTGCCCCCGCGTTCTTTAAACCGAAGGGCATGACTTTGTAGCAGAAGGTCCCCCAAGGAGTAATGAAAGTAGTCTTCTCTCGATCGTCGGGATCCATTTTGATCTGATTATAGCCAGAGAAACCATCCATAAATGAGAACAACGCAAAACTGGCTGTATTGTCTACCAGTGTATCGATATGTGGCAGAGGGAAGTCGTCTTTCGGACTTGCTTTGTTCAGATCCCTGTAATCCACACACATCCTAACTTTATCGTCCTTCTTGGGCACTGGCACAATGTTGGCAACCCAATCTGGATATTTTGCGACTGCCAAGAAACCTGCATCCAACTGCTTTTTGACCTCATCTCGAATCTTCAAAGCCATGTCGGGTCTCGTTCTTCGAAGTTTTTGCTTGATAGGTGGACAATCTGGCTTAAGTGGCAACTTGTGAACAACAATATCCGTGTCTAGGCCCGGCATATCTTGATACGACCACGCAAACACATCAATATATTCTTTTAACAACTCAATCAACCTTGGCTTAACCTCTGTCCCAAGCATTGCACCAATCTTGACCTCTTTCTTGTTCTCATCTGTGCTAAGATTAATTAAGTCCACCTGCTCCTTATGCGGTTGAAGCTCTGTGTACTCGTACTCAATCAATCTTGTCAGTTCAGCGGGTACTTCAAAATCTTCTTCACCCTCGTCCTCAGCTTGATTGATGGGTGCATCCCATTCAGGAGTGTCAGTAAAGTCATTGGATCCAACAAGGTTTACGATGTCTCTGCATGATGGAAGGCTTACTTAATTAAAATGCTCAAAGATATGTAAGAAAAGAAATGAAATGCTGTTTTTTGTTTTATTTTTTGGAAAAAAAAAAGGGTTGCCAATTTCATTTTTCAAAGGTGAAAACGAAAAACGCAAATGAAACAAAGTGGAATTGAACAAAATGCCTTTATTAATATCCTTTTAGAAATGAAAGGTGGTCCAACAAAACGACCCTATAGCCTTGGGCAGAGCTACGGATTTTTATTTGAAAACGTAAATGAAACCTTTTTTTAAAAAAAATTACTTTGACAAGGGAAAAATAACAGGGATCTCTACGGCCTCCCAGTTGTTCAAAACTGCATCACCCTTAAACACCAGGTTGCTCAGCTCTTCATTTTCCTCACAGTCACTGATGGCGTTGACTTGGAAACCTCCGCTAACAAATACCTCTTGGATAACCTTCGGACGCCCTTCGACAGTTGTGGCAGCTCCATTCTGAGTTGGTTTGTAACCCAACCCAGAGCGATCAGTCTTGGTCTTGACATCAATTACCTCTCCCCAACCTTCAGGAATGCCCCTGTCAATTGTTGATTTGGTACTCTTCAGAGATGCAAAAGATGGATTACCCTGACCCACTGTCTCTTCGACTTCTAGCAGAACAGCATTGGCGATCTCAAGTGCTTGAAAGGAGATTTCCAAAGCATTCTCATCGGCCTCGATGTAACGGAAAGAAGACAGGTTACTGACCATCAGATCCTCCTCACCGTGTATAATAACCAACTTTCCATTGATCACGAACTTCATCTTTTGATGTAACGTTGAGGTTACTGCCCCAGCGGCATGTATCCACGGCCTTCCAAGTAAGCAGCTGTAATTGGGATTAATGTCCATGACTTGAAACGTGATATTAAAAACTTGCGGACCAATCAGGATAGGAAGCTCAACCTCCCCCATTACCGATCGACGAGAGCCATCGAAAGCCTTGACAACCAAAGGGGTAGGTTTCAACACAGTCTCTTTACAAGCCAACTTATCAAGAACCCTCTTGGGTAGAACATTCAGAGAAGAGCCGGTGTCTACTAGTACTCTCGCTAAATTGTCTTCCTGACATTTCACCGATATATGTAAAGCACGATTATGATTCGGACCCTCCTTTGGTAACTCTTCGTTGCTGAAACTAAGGGTGTTACATGCGGTCAAATTGGCGATCACACTATCAAACCGACTGGTGCTGATATCTTGATCCACATGTGCTTGAGTCAAAACTTTCTGCAAGGCCATCCTATGAGCGGGTGAACTCATCAACCGAGATAAAATCGAAATCTTGGAAGGAGTCTGATGAAGTTGGTCGATAACTTTATAGTCACTTTTCTTGATGATCCTCAAAAACTCAGCATCTTCATCATTCGTAACGGCTCCCTTACCTTTGTCTTTGACGGCCACTGGGATATTAGTGGTTTCCTTAGGTGGAACCTCATTGGAACGGGGAGTATACACACGACCACTGCGAGTCATCCTGCTTGCCTCTGCGATATTGGTCACAGTGTCCTTAACCTCTTCATTTGGAATAACCTTCCCAGACTCCTTGTCAATCATCGTCACATCGTATTTCCAAGGCACAGCTTTAGGATCACTGAAAGGAAACGGACCTGGTCTTCGAATAACTATTGGCTTATGCTGATTCACCTCAGGGATAGACGACTTTGGTATATCGAACACGAGATTGGCAGAACCCGCCCCTGATAGATTAAACACTGGTACCTTTCCCTTTGATCCAGGCTGATGGAAGACTGGCTCAACCACAGCAACCTCATCCTTCTTGGGTTGGCTTGTCACTTGTAAAACACCCTCATTAATCAACCTCTAAACATCATTCTGAACCAACACACAACCCTTAATACTGGCTTCACAACTTACGCATGCAACGTGGGAAGTATCTACCAGACCAGCTTCAAACAGTTTCGAATGGAACATCTTGAGAGGAGTCTTAATCTGTACAACGTCAAGGACATAACCTTCCTCCGAATCGGCACTAATGGCATTGACACTCTCATGGTTAGGAAAAGGGTTCTTCTTAACATTCGGTTGAGGATCTTCAAATGACAAAATCTTCTTTTCCAATAAATCCCTGACAAGATTTTTGAGAGCATAACAATTCTCCAGATCATGACCAGGCGCACCCTCATGAAATAAACAATGAGCGGCGGCGTTGTAATTGGCGGGTAGAGGATTAGGAGGCGGACCCAAAGCCCGAGTAGTGATTAGACCTTGCTTGACCAAAGAGGGGTACAACTCGGTGAAAGTCATCGGAATCGGCGGACAAGGCTTATACGTTCTTCTGTTCGGAACATTCTGGCGAGGAGCCGGGCTCTTTGGCTGTTGAGGAACAGGAGCGTTGGGCGCCTGTAGGTAGTTGATAGGAGGCGGATAAACAGGAGTTTGTTGCATAGGTTGATACATAGGAACCTGTTGATTGAAAGAAGGTGTAACAGCTGCCACATAGGGTTGTTGAGCATATTGGATTGGGTACCCTTGAGGTTGAGCATAACCTTGCGGATATTGATAAAATTGGTCCCTTAGTCTACCAGAGGATATAGCATTAGTCTCGCCCTCTTTCTTCTTCTGGGAGCTATACGGAGGTTTCTTCGGCTGATCCTTAGAAGCACCATGATTACTTGTCATTTTACCACTTTTCATACCCAATTCAATCTTGACACCCACAACAACGATGTCAGAGAAATTTGAAGTCACACTACCCACCATTCTCTCGTAAAATTCTGGACGAACCGTGTCGACAAACCAATCAGCTAACTCTTTTTCGGTCAAAGGAGGTTCTACCTGCGAAGCAATCTCTCTCCACCTTTGAGCGTACTCTTTGAATGACTCAGAATTCTTTTGTGACATACTCAACAACTGTCTTCTGTCAGGAGCCAGATCCATATTGTACTTGTAGTGTTTGATGAAAGCGTCAGATAAATCTTGGAAACTCTTAACGCGAGACTGGTCCAAAGTTAAATACCACTTGGAGGAAGCACCCTTCAAACTATCTTGGAAGCAATGAATCATCAGTTTATCATTCTCAACATGGGCAGCCATTTTGCGATAATACATGATCAGATGACTCTTAGGACAGGTGGCACCTTCATAACGATCGAAGTTTGGAGTTTTGAACTTCGGGGGAATAACCAAACCTGAGACCAAACAAACATCCCTTGCAGCAGTCCCAAAAATTTGATCACCCTCTACTTTTTTCAATCTCTGGACGATGGTGTTTACTTCCTCACGAAGCTTATCACGTTTCTCATAACCTTCAACATTCTCATCAAGATTATCAAAAACTGTCTCATTGAAGTACGGTTGCGCACGGGTGTGTACAACAGGTGGTGCAAAGATAGGAGCCCCCCTAGAAACTTCAGAAAATAAAGGCACGGCTTGCTGGACAGGCTGATTAATCGGAACAGTGGCTTGAGGAGGCACAAAACCGGGAGCAAGACCATAAGGTGGGTCCCTTGCTACGGTCACACTTGGTGGAGGGTCCATAGTAACGCCGGTAATCTCGGAAACAACAGTGGGCTGGGTATCCATCTTAGCATTCATGACATGTAACAATTCCATCATACGCCCCATACCCCCTCGAAGGTCTTCAAGTTCATTGCTAAGGCGATCAATCTCTTTTGCCTGATCCTCCATTCTTTTCCGAGTTTGAGCTCTGGTGTTGTATTGGTGCCGAGAACTCAGGGTGACGAAACTGGAAGGCGAGAGAACCGAACATGAGAAAACGGAAGACACATGCAATGCAAGGAAATAAATGATGCTATGATGCAAATGAAGATTTCATGGAATTCAAACATTTACGAATATCGTGGGGTACCAAAAAATTTCCTTGTTTTTTCCTTTTTATTTTATCCCGCGATATAAACAATGTTTGAATTCCATGAAATACAATGCAATGGGATGCTTTACGGATGCAATGCATGAAAACACACAAAGTCCTAGGTTAAAGGAACGTGAGCGGAGTCAAGGTCTACCCATCCCAAAAGGAGTGTACTATAGGTTAGTTGTACCTGCCGTACAAGGTTCTACAAAGTGCCCAAAGTCATCAGCCCATCTTTCGGATATTATCAACCTTCCGACTGACTCGGGGGTGAATAATATTCTCAAGAGAACCTCTTTTGAGTGTAGTATCGCGTAGCAGCCATTGTAAGATTACTCCCACATAGCTCCCGCACTACGTCCTAAATAAGGCCAAGGTGGTGTTAAGGTACTACGGTCCTCAATATCACAGACTCCAATCGACCATGGAAAAAGTTTTCGCGATTACTCGTTCAACCGAACCATTTTCGAAAGGGTCTCAACTGAGCGGTGATTCTCGAATCAGCTTGGTCGGGATTCACTCCCTATAAGCCTCATCGAATATATCCCCATCCTATAATAATGTCACTAGTCCGGGCGTAGGACTTATCTCACAGCACAAGGAACAGTCCCACCATGAAAGCATAAATATATGCATGTAAATGAATAATAACACAGATAGTAATAAATATGAACAAGTTAGGGATAACCCTCAAAAATTAAGACAGTCCCCAGTGAAGTCGCCATTTTCTGTTGCGGTGGAAATAGGATCACAAACTATTAATGAGTTTGAATCGCAATTCAATTCACAACCGCTCTTTGATTTATCCGAAGGAAAAGGTCAAAAGAGGGAAAACCTATTTTGCATCGTAAACACAATGCGGGGAAAGATCTAGGGTTCGGGGGTTGGTTAAATTTAGGGAAGGTATTAGCACCCTAAACTTCTGTAGTACTCTACAGGAACCTTTTGTTCAGATGTTTACTATTTGCTTTATTTATTTGCTTAAGGTATATGTACAAAGGGATTAAAAGTGAGAAAGGAGACCTAAGGGGTTAATTCTAAGTTTACTCGGCAAGACATCGCATCTTGTGCCTACGTATCCTTACGGGAGTGGAATCAGAGTAATCGTAGTTCCCCTCAATAGGGAGGTTAGAAACTTCTTGACTGTGGTCAAGGTCTCAAGGGGAATAAACGCATCTTAAGGACACGCTTACGTGGAGTGTAGAAACTCCAAATCTCTATGTTGAAATGTTAAGTTGTAATTAGGGTTAAATTAGGTTAGGGATTCCGCGGCGAGAAACCCTAAAATGAGCGCGGCGGCTCTTTGACCTAATGCTAGGGGTAAAACTGTAATTTTGTCTGCGGCGAGGCATTTGTGAAAATTAGGGTTTGTGAGGTTGTAAGGTTTTGGAGTTGAGAACTATTGACACGGCGGTCAAATGCTAGACCTAATTCCTTCGGAGGTGTGTAGTGTGACTGGAATGTTAGTGAATGTGTGAGATAACTGAATTGCAAACAGAGAATAATGACAGAAATTAAAACCATACAAACAGAAATTTAAAGGCAGAAATTTAAAACGCGATTATTAGATTCGCGGGGTTACATATGAGAAGCAGTTACAATAATATGATACAATTCAATTTTAAGAACGCAAACATAAAGGAACAACGTGAGAAGCTGCACAGTGAACGAACTAGGTTAGTAAACAAAATTATGAAAGCAGAAGCATGAAGCTGTGGGACATCTTTTTTGTGGCATTTATTTTATGATCCCTGAGAACTTTGATTTAAAAGTGAAATTATTGTTTCAACTCAAACCCTAAAATTATTTAACTTAGTTATTATATTTTTAAAAAAAGATTTTAATGCATTTATAAAAAATGGTTTTTAATTATTAAAAAATGTTTTGAATTTTATAAAAAAAGGTTTTTATTATTACTTTTTTTAAGAAAACAATTTTTAATTAATTTTTAAAAAAGACTTAATAAACTTAATTAACTAATTATAAAAGAGAAAAAAAAACATAAAAAAATAAAAGGTTAAAAAGGGTTGGGCCGGTACTTACTTCCGGACCCAACCCAGAAAGGGTAAATCACATTCACAGAATCATTTAGGGTTCCCAACCCTACATCCCCGCGGCGCCGTTTACACTTCATTCTTCTTCCCTCAGTTATCTCACGATCGCCATGGTCCCTCTCCTTGTTTGATCACGACCGGATCTTCTTCTTCCTATATGAGCAAAACACCAAACATGCATGAATTAGTGATCTCCTTACCCAGATTCCGACGATGATTTTGTTGACGGTGATTTTGACGGCGATGAAGGCGATGATGATGCTATGATCTGAGCCTCGAAGGTTTGCCCGTTGTTGTTCGAGACGGCGCTGGTGAACCTTCTTTTTTCGGGTTGCTTTTGATCTCTCTCTTTCACGATTGCTAGGGTTTGCTCTTCGCCGTTTTCGTCCCTCTCCGTCTAGGGTTTCAACTCTCTCTCGCATCATGTTGTATTCCCCTATTTATAATCTCTTTTATCTCTCTTTTTGGGCCTTAAACTGAGATTTGATTTTATGGTGATATTATTTGATTCTGATTCTTCCAGATTGGTCTTCAATACGATGCTTTTTGATACGATTAGGATCTCGTTTCTTCTTTTGGAACCTGATTGGGGCTTTGTGCTGATATGATCTTCTGATTCGATTGGATTTCATTAATTTGCTTGATTGCTCTATACTGATTCGTTTGACTTCGAACTGATTCGTTTTTGACTGACTTGTTTGATTGATTTGTTTGATTGATTCAGATTGACTCAAATTGATTCATATTGGTTCAGATTGGTTCAGATTGGTTCAGATTGATTCCAATGGAGATGTTTCCTGATGCATCTGGATCTAACTCGAAACTTTCCATTTCCAGATTCGACTTTGTTTGATCATTTGGATTGCCTCTGAATTTATTTGATCTGATTGATATCTGGATTAATTCATTTGTTCTGCTTGAATTCAATCTGGACTGTGCTGATGCGTTTTCGATTTGATTCAACTTTAGTAGTCTGAACTGATTTGTTTTGATTTTCTGGTGCAGTTAGCTTTTCCTCTTCTTCTTTCAGAGAATGGATGCTGATGCTTCGACTTAAGTTAGAGCGGCCGAGTGAAGGTTATTGGCGATGATGACCTTAGGGTCTGAGTCAGTTGATTTGGATGCCTTAGTGGTAACGACCTTCGGCGTGAACAACAATTACCGTATGTCCCGTAGTTCGATGTTTGGTAGGGAATTAGTAGCGGCTCCGGCCGTGGCTCTCCCAGCCACTCGAACGCTTATGCCCGATGATGATTAGCTGAGGGCTGACGTAACTTCGAATTTTTTCGTTGTTTCCATTTTTTTTATGCAGTTTGAACCGATTGGCTGGCCTGGTATCTCATGCGTGATTGTGGCGTGAATCCCTGCTTTTGTATTGTGATTAAACTTGTGGATTCATTTCGATGTTCAGTTTAGTGTGGCCATTCCTGTCCCGCTGATGATGATTCTTGGCCTCTTTGACATAGCTGGCAAATGTCTGTTTTTCTATGATGTTTGTGACCCGTCTTGGTGGCTTAGTTTAGATTTCCAGTAATTGGATCTTTCTGTGACATTTTAGCAGTAGTCCTGTTCTTATGTTTTTCGTGATGCTTGATATTGAAACCTCTTGATATTGCTTTGCAGATATTGATATTGCTGGTGTACTTCCCTGATGATCGATAGTTTGTGTTGAGACACCAGTTGCTTGATGCAGCTTAGCTCTGATTTGGTTTGATTGGCTTTTCTTGGATATTTGCAGATGCAGATTTGTTTCTTTGGATACTGCTGCATACTTTTCTGTCATGACAGATTTGTAGGACCTTTTCTTATGTCTTCTTGCGCATAAATCTGCCTCCTGATGCATTGTTTTGATGCAGTTCAGTCTGCATCTGGTGTTCTGTTTGCAATTTTGGCTTGCATTTCAATCCTCTGTTTGGTTTTCATGACCTCACCTACTGGTTCAGGATTAATACTGCTCATGAATTGTTTATGTTTTGGGTTCTGATGATGCTTGTGGCTTTTCAGGCGTTTGGGAAATTTGAAACCAAGGGGGCTCAGACCTGCCGGCATCCGGGTCTGAGTCAGAATTTGCCTATGTTGTCTTATTCTCGTATCAGTTCGGAAATCCCATTGCGGCAAAACGAATCAATCCCGCTTCTTTTATTACTTCTATCTCTCGGATGTCCCGTAACGATAAGAACATGTATTACCTGATCTGACACCAACGGTGCGGATTGGTAACGGGGTAGGTCGCAGCTTCGGTTGTGCCACTCCCGGCACTCGATGATGACATTGTTCTGAGAGTGTCAAAAAAACTTCTAACATTTTTTCTACACTGTTTGTTTTCTTTTTGATGTGCAGGTTAGCCGAAGATTCATGGAGAAGTTCAAGTACAACATGAAGACCTTTAGATGCTCTTAGGATTTAGGATAGATGCTTTAATGTAATCCCTTAGGATTGAGAATTTTAATGTACTTCCTTGTAACAGCACTTTGTAAAATATGAAGCAACATCCCCTTCTTGTATGATGACATTATTTATGAAATAAAATTCCCAAAACTTTGAATTTATTTATATTTTATTCTTAGTTAAAAAATATAAACAATTGTGAATAAATCCACAAGCATTTAAATTCATTAACACAGGCATAAAACATAAATACTCCGAAGTGGTATTCTTATTGGTGTACTCGTCTCAATTGTAATCCTAATCTCATCATCTGATTAAAATGTTAACCAACCATTTCATCACAACATTTTCAGTATCAACAGTAAAACTAATCGTAATTAAATTCTACTGACCAAACCGCTAAAATCTCAATATGATCAGAACTGGTGATAGATAAATGCCTCAAAATCAATACGTATCGAATGCCTCAGAATTTTAATAACAGCCCGTCCTCAAGGAATTGGTAGAATTTGTGTAAAAATGACCAAAATACCCCTGGGACCCAATCTGCAAAACAAACACCTTCATAACTTGTTAGTGGCTAGCAAATGTACATATGAGATGATATGCGAAATACCTGACTAAATGTAAGGGTAAAATTTGGGGTATTACAATAGGACTTCACGGTCCTAGGCCTATGTATTCTCAACGAATATGAGAAAGTCTGAGTCGACGTAGTTCGAAAAACTACGGGTAATGGGGGGAGGTTGCTCGCCAAGACATCGTCGTCTTGTGCCTACGTATCCTCATCTGGTATTAAAAATCAGAGGAAACGTAGTTTGGGAAACTATTAACCAGTGTTTTGTGGATGATGTTATCGTAGCGCATTCTAGCAGTTTAGGTGTATTGTTGCTCGCTCGTTGGAGACTTAGGTGTTACCTGTTTGCGGTAGAACGCACATAACATATCCTTTTTTGAAAATATTAGTTTTCGCCATGCGAGGCAAGATGTCATATTTTATTTGTGAGATTGTTTTTAGGGGTGAAATATGTCATCGGATAGTAACCCCTTGCGGGTAGTCCCAAATTCTTTATCTCAAAGTTTTGTTATGAAAATGGTATGGCGAATGCAAGCTTCTTCGTATTGAAAGATGAGTATCGAGACCATACAGTCTACAGAGAGTATCCTGAAACTCGGAGAGGAAGAAGTCTACACTCAATCCTCTCTCTTTAATTCAATACAAAGAGAACTTCATTCTCTTATTAAAATGTTTTTTGATCTTGAATGGTAAGTGCTTTGCGACAGTGAACCCTAATGCTAATGTCAAGCACTCGGGATAGGAGAAGGCCTATGCATAACCACTCCATAACCATTCAAGTTTATTGTGAAAAGAGTTTGAAAATGCACTCGGTACATGACCGAGGTTTTAGGAGAAAAAAGTTTTGAAAATACGTTTTGAAAAGAGAGGTGGTGAATAGAGTTGCGTCTTCGTATTGAAAGATGGGTATCGAGACCACACACTCTATAGTGAGTATCCTGACACTCGGAGAGGAAGAAGTTTACACTCAATCCCCTCTCTTTAGTTCAATACGAAGAAAACTTCATTCTCTTATTAAAAGTGTTTTGAATGAAATGAGCAAGTGGAGGGTTAGATGACAGTATGTATAATATGACAGTATGAAGTATGAATAGTGATGATAATATGAACAAGATAATGGACAAGATAATATCAATAGAAAGTGTAAATAGACGATCCTCCAGATGATGTCTCTACCAACTCTAGTCATACCTCCTACTCCAATAACATTATCAACAGACGATCCTCCAGATGACGTCTCTACCAACTCTTGTTTATATCCATTGCAGAATACCTCTGCCCCATAGTTCCAAGGAATAGCCTTGGTGCTCTCATAAGGCGTCGGTCCTGGCATAGTAATGATAACAGGAGCTGGCCTCGGCGGCGCTGAAATATTGATTGTTCGGTATGGGATTGAAATTGTTGCAATTTCATCCTGCTCATTATCAAGTTCTTTCACATCTTCTTCTTCTACTACTTTATCAAATTGTAAACTTCCCTCATCCATCAAACCTTGAATATGATTTCTCAACTCAACACATCCTTCTGGGTGCACACCACATCCCTCACAGCCTTCTAAACAACCAAGGAAAAACACCACCCTTCAGCAATTTACTTTTCACATAGCTCAACGACGTTTTCAACTCTGCTACATTAGTTATCAGGTTCAACCTTTCTCCCTCGATAACAACATTAGTTCTGGCCACCCCATGATTCGGTATAGGATTTTGATTCACATTCGGGGTTTCATTTGTAAAATTGATCGTTTTAGAGTCAAGCAAATCTTGCACTTTGTGCTTAAAAGCTTTACAATTATCAATGTTATGACCCAAAGCACCAGAATGAAAATCACATCTAGCATCAGCGTCATAGCCCAATGGAGGCACGCCAGTAAGCGGCGCCAAAGTTCTTTTCTGAATAAGCTGTAACTGTAGCAGATGTTGCAATAGTTGAGAGTAAGGCATGGGAGGCATATCAAATTTCCTGTTGACCACCCTTCCTCTGTCTTGAAATCGGCGCGGTGCAATGGTTGGTTGTTGAGGTACAGCTGGAATGGCTATACTAGCAATTTGTTGTTGATGTTGAGGCTGGTATTGTCGTTGATGATGTGCTCGGTTTCTGTTTCTGTAAGCTGATACAACATTCGTGTCTTCTTCTCTTTTCTTTGGGTTCCCATATGCCTTCCTTGTCCCTCCTGATGTAGACCCTTCTCCACTCTGTATCTTTCCCAACTTTATTCTGTTTTCCACTCTTTCACCTGTTATGATTACGTCAGACAAACTCCCAAACATGCTCCCAATTAACTTCTCATAGTATACTCCTAATAGGGTTGCCACGAACATGTCAATTAGTTCACGTTCCACCATCGGGGGTTGAACTCTCGCTGCTAATCCTCGCCACCTCTGGGCGTATTCCTTAAATCCTTCATTGTTTCTCTGCGATAAATTATGTAATTGTACTCTGTTTGATGCCAGATCACTGTTATATTGGTAGTGATAAACAAAAGCTTCTCCTAAATCCCTCAAACTCCTGATATGCGTCCCTTCCAGACCCATATACCACTCTAGAGAAGGACCTGACAAGTTGTCTTGAAAAAAGTGCATTAACAATTTCTCATTGTCGAAATAAGCTGACATCTTCCGAGAGTAGGCCCTGAGATGTACTCTAGGACAGGTCGTCTATTTGTACTTGTTGAAATCTGGAAGTTTGAATTTAGGGGGAATCTTGACCCCTGGTATTAATCCCAGATTTGACATGTCGAGTCCCAAAGAGTTTTGGTTCTCGAGGCTCTTCATTTTCTCTTCAATCATCTTAAATCTTTTGTCAGCCTTTGTCTGGAGACCCACGTCCAAGTCTCTCATTGAGAATACATCATCCTGGTCATCTTCTTCCCACTGAGGACCTGCAGCCCCATGTGCAGCGTCCACACCACCTCTTGCACCGGTTATATGAACTCCTGCTTGGTGACCTCCGCCCAGAGGGTTAACAACAGTAGGGATTACATTGGCCTGAGGAATGCTACCATTTGCTGGGGGAGGAATAGCAGTAGTTCCTCCATGCAGAACACCACTGTCATCCACCTGTGCTATCAGTGGTTGGACCAGAGTTCTCAATTGTTTCTGCCCGTTGGCTACTCCTTGCATCATTTCCATAAATTGCGCCATCCTGTCTCTGAACTCCTGTAGCTCTTGTTGTACCTGGTCCATGATTCTTCGTTGATTCCCTCTCGTGTTGTACGGATGTCTGGAAGTCAGCTTGCTCTAGTTCTGAAAGGGCAAGCGGTGTGTAAGGTTGGGTTTCAGGGAATGCGAAAATGATGCGCAGGTATATGCAATGCTCGAATGATGTTCAAGAGACTTCCAAGATTTATGATTATCAACGGTATTATAGAACTGCAAATGAATAGTAAAGCATGCACAATTGAGACCAAAAGCAACTTTCATTAATTTTGATAGAAGATTCAATACAAATGATTGTTCAATAGGCTGAATACAATAATTCATGTAATAGGAGAAAGAGCTGAATAACTAAAAAGCCTTCTTTCGAAGACGCTCTTCAAGCTTCTTCGACTTAACCATGAATCTGCTAACCATCTGATCGTAAAGCTGGATGAAGTGATGGACTGAAGGAGGAACATCGTTCCCTTCCAAGTCTTGAATCACACTCTCCAACCTCCATGGAATATCACGAATCATGAGGTTACAGTGTTCCACTAGATCATTGTACTTAGCACGACACATGTCTAGAGTTGGCTGATAATAACAGAGAGAATCCACATGTGTATCCAAAAGTTCATTGAGCTGAGCCTCCTTCTTGAGCCACTGTGAACTATCCCTTTTTAGGGCATCGAAACGACTCTTCCACAGAGTGGTTGTTTCCTGAGCGGTCTCCAACTCCAAGCATTTGTTGTTCCACATACTAGGAGTGACATATGAAGCTTTTAACGCTTCTTCCTTGAGATGTCGTTCATCTTCATCTAGGGTTAAAGCACTTCTCAACTGTTCTTCGAGGTCCTCAATGTCAGTCGTAAGTTTCTCCCTTGTCTTCTTCTTTTCAGCAGAAGTTAATTCAAAGAAATGCCACGCTCTATCACAAGAGTCTTTAGTTTCCTTTACGTGTTGTCAGAGAGTTTTTACTGATGCATCGGCTCCTTCAAAACCATTTTGATACACGACCCTCAGATCCATCTCTAGCTTTAACTTTTTGCTGCTTTCAGCCACTTGGTCTTGTTCAACCTCTATCTTCCTCTTGTATTGGCCATTTTCCACACCTGCTTGGTGAGCTTCAGCCTGAAGGTCTTGATTCTCTTTGGTCAACCTTTCTACCACTAGCTTCAGCTTCTCATACTCTTTCATAGATACATGAGTGGGAGTAGGAGGTTTTTCTTGCATAGAGGGTTTTGGAGGAAATGGTAGCAACTTTTCAGCTACTCTAGCTTGCAAACACTGGTTGTATGGCTCTTTAGCCACACAATTATTTGCTTTCAGCTCTCCTCTCCCCTTCATATGGATTTTGGTCCATGCTTTAGCAATTTTCCTGACAAACGCAGGATCTTCAGTTGTTGTGAGTAAAAATAAGCTTTGAACTTTTTCTGCTTCGGGCTCGTCCTCCATAGCATAGCCCAACGGACGTAATGCCATGACTGAGTTATAATTGATGCAACCAGCCCTACTAATCAGAGGCACATTACCAAACTATCCACAACTAAAAATGATCTCCACATCGTATTATTCATGGGAATATCAAGCAATATCATCAGCTACTAGAGACATAATGTGTTGAGACCATTTCAGCTTCTCCTTGTTTTCCATAAACGGCCCTTCCTTCGGCAGATGAGAGGCATACCATTTGAACAATAAATTAGAATAGCATTGGACCATTCATGTATTCTTTTCACTCCTCCAATGAATAGAGTGGTAAGGATCAGCGAGGAGAGTAGGAATGGGATTCTTCTGCATGAAGAGAGTAATGGCAGTGATGTCTATGAAGTTGTCTATGTTTGGGAAGAGAACAATCCCATAGATCATCATAGCAACAGCAACACCAAACCTTTCCCAATCCTTAACAGTCTTGTACTGGGCGGCTTTGTTTAGTAAAAACTTCAGAGGAAATCCTTGAGTATATCCCTTATTGGTTAGACCATCTTCGACTTCTCCCTTAGACATATGGAGAACAAAAGCAATTGCGGAAGGCTTCGGTTCTTCTTCCAGTACGGTATAGATAGGTTGATCCTTAATCTTGATGTTCAACAAGTGAGAATATTCTTCAAGAGTAGGAGCCAACTGATAGTTCTGTAAAGTAAAGTATCTGAGAGGTGCATCATAAAATTGAGCCATAGCGAACAAAGCCCAAGTGTCCACTCTAGAATAGAGAAGATCAAGAAATTTCTCATGCTTCCCTTGAAAGTTGGTCTTGATAGTCTTCGGCACATCAATCAAAAGATCTTGAATCAACCCCAACTTTAGTTCTCTGAGCTTCAAGAAATTTGTGCTTCTTTTTCTTTGATCAGCCATTTCGTTCACGAATACCTGAGATAATCACAGTCTTTTAAGTCCCTTGATATGTAATAATGCTATACAATGCAATGCTTTATGAATGCACATGAGAACAGAACAACAACAAGGATTAAGATCACATATCCTGCAAGGCCACGTGACGAGATATCTCTCACCTCGGGTGGGAAATCTATTAGTTTATAAGAGGGTATCCCAAAGGCTTTAGACAAAGTCCTATGCACTAACCCTCAAAAGTTTTCCATCATAACGACAATTCGTAAGACGGTAATCCTTTCAAAGGATGAACACAGAGTTGTGTTTTAGTCACCTTCGAAATAAGGTTCTACAAAATGTCCTCAGAGTCACGAACTCCCAAGTCGGAAATAAATACACCGTTACGACTACTCGTAAGACATAATCATCCCAAAGAGGTCTCATCTGAGCAGTGGAATTCAAACCAACTCAACGAGTCCTAATTCTCGCGAATAAAAAAAAAACCACCTCCAAATCTTAGTTTATCCTCACAAACCATCCCCAATAAACCCAACAGGTAAAAGGAACACAACACAATCAATAAATAAAATCAAATACATCAAACATGCGACAAACAAACTAGGCTTGGCTTGCTAGTGTCCCAAACAGAGTCGCCAGCTGTCGCTACTCGAAAAAGTATACAACGACGGGGAGGCGAGAAAGAAAGACAGAAGGGTCGCCACCGAACTTTATTTATCCCATGAGGGAAAGAGAAAATATCGAGAAAAACCCAAGAAAGGAACGGATAAGATGGTCTCGCAACCAAGAACGGGTTCAGAAGCCGTTTATGCGAATGGAAGGTATTAACATCCCTCACATCCATCATACTCGATGGGAACCATTTATTTGTCTTATGTGTGAAGATGTCTGCTAAAGGTTATTGCTTATAAGAGTGTTCCAAAAGATAGATAAGGGCTAGAAATAGGGGGAAAAAGGAGATAAAGGGGAAGAGAGGACTCTATAGGACTTCGCAGTCCTAGGCCTACGTATTCTCAACGAATATGAGAAAGTCAAAGTCGACGTAGTTCGGGAAACTACAGGTGATGGGGGGAGGTTGCTCGCCAAGACATCACCGTCTTGTGCCTACGTATCCTCGTCTGGTATGAGAAATCAGAGCAAACGTAGTTCGGGAAACTATTAACTGGTGTTTTGTGGATGATGTTATCATAACGCATTCTAGAAGTTTAGGTGTATTGTTGCTTGCTCGTTGGAGACTTAGGCGTTACCTGTTCGCGGTAGAACGGATGTAACATATCCTTTTTTGAAAAGATTAGTTTTTACTATGCGAGGCAAGATGTCACATTTGATTTGTGAGATTGTTTTTAGGGGTGAAATATGTCATCGGATAGTAACCCCTTGCGGGTAGTACCCAATTATTTATCTCAAAGTTTTGTTATGAAAATGGTGTGGTTAATGCAAGTGTTTTCGTATTGAAAGACGAGTATCGAGACCACACACTCTATAGTGAGTATCCTGAAACTCGGAGAGGAAGAAGTCTACACTCAATCCCCTCTCTTTAATTCAATACAAAGAAAACTTCATTCTCTTATTAAAAGGTGTTTTGATCTTGAATGGTACGTGTTTTGCGACAGTGAACCCTAACGGTAATGTCAAGCACTCGGGATAGGAGAAGGCCTACACCTAACCACTCTATGACCATTCAAGTTTATTGTGAAAAGAGTTTGAAAATGCACTCGGTACATGACCGAGGTTTTAGGAGAAAAAATATTTGAAAAGACGTTTTGAAAAGAGAGGTGGTGAACAGAGTCGCGTCTTCGTATTGAAAGACGGGTATCGAGATCACACACTCTACAGTGAGTATCCTGACACTCGGAAAGGAAGAAGTCTACACTCAATCCCCTCTCTTTAGTTCAATACGAAGAGAACTTCATTCTCTTATTAAAAGTGTTTTGAACGAAATGAGCAAGTGGAGGGTTAGATGAAAGTATGTATAATATGACAGTATGAAGTATGAACATTGATGATAATATGAACAAGATAATGGACAAGATAATATCAATAGAAAGTGTAATCAGAAAAATATGTGCGGGAATATAAAACAATGTTAATAGAATTAAAGTCAAAGGTTAGTAATTAGTGGAACGAGAAAAATCAAAGGGAGTGGGTCTCGTCATAATCGTAAACTCACGTCGATTAATCAAAGGTAATCTCTCACGATCCCAAAGTATAGAAAAATGATCCAAATGATCATTTTCTACAGATTTGAAATAATGAAGATTAACGCCTTCGATAAATCGACATTTACGAATGTAAAGACTTCATCGACCGCAAAAAGTAGGTTAAGATCAAAATAAATTCGAAAATAAAATTAAACCTCGTCTTAATCGCAAACTTCATGTTAATTAATCGAAGGGAACTTCTCGCGATCTCAAAGTAGAGAAAATGACCCAAATGGTCATTTTCTTTAGATTTGAAATAATGAAGGTTTCAACATCATCGAGGATTATCGTTTGACGAATCGGAGACTTCATCGATTCGAAAGCAGAAATTGAAATGAAGAAGAAACGAGGAGAGAAAAAAGTGTGGTCTCGGATCCAACATTATTTATCAATAGATTGACTAGTAACAATTTACGAAAGTCTCGTCATCGACCAAAACGAGATAATACGAAAGTAAAATCTCAAAGATAAAAAAATATCAAAATCTAATTTTTAGAAAGAAAAAAAAAGTTCAAAATCTAAGAAATGAAATTAGAAGAAATATTGCAAATTCTAGAACTATTTTTTAGAAAAATATATTAGCATTCTAAAACTAAAAATATATATATATAAAACCCTAAAAGTTTAAGTAGAAAATGTGATAAAACAAAAAAAAACTAATTTAGAAAAAAAAAGTTCAAAAGCTCCAAAAACTAATTTTAGAAAAAAAGTTTACAACTCTAAAAACTAATTAAAAATAAATATTAAAATTTCTAACAAACTAAATTGGAAAAAAACTAATTTACATAAACAAAATATATTACATTTTTTTAAAAGGGGGTACAGAAATGAAAATGGAGGTGGAGGCATGATCATGGGTCGTGAGGCCCATTCAACCTCGTTCAGAAAAAAAGCAAAAACTGGGGGTACGGTTCCCGTGGGTTTTTCAGGCCCAATATCATCATGGGAGAACAAAACTCCCCTCATGAGAAAGACTCGGTGAATTGATACCCATTTTAAAACACAATATTAATTTTAGTTTATTTTGTAAAAATAGAACCATGTGAACAAACCAATCCTTCTACTGTTAAAAAAACAACAACATCGTAAAGGGAAAAGAGGAGAATAATGACGATGCAATGCGGCTAAAAACGGCGAAACGTCCTGACCTTGTCTCGCGCAAACCCACTTCATTCTTTTCAGTTCTAAACCGATTCTGTTTCTATAGTATTGGGTTGAATGCTTTGGTATTCATCTTGTTCTTTCTCACTTTAAAATCTCTCATCTTCTACTCTTCCGATTTTCTCTCTCTGATGAATCGATTTGGGTTTGGTGGAGGTTATATGAATCACAGTGGCAGCTGGTTTTGGATGTGGTTGTTTTGGGAGGATTTACGGCTGTTTGGATTTATGGGTTTCGTTTGGAGAAGATTTACGGCTGAGGGAAGGTGGAAATGGAGTTGGATTTCGAAATGGGTTTCCGGGTTTGAGTTGTGTGTTTCGTTTTTCGTGGGTTCGAGAATGGGAGAGGCAGGTGAGTTTCACGATGAGAGGGGAGAGGATGAACTGGTAGGCGACCGGTTTGGTTTTTGAGGTTGGGGATGATGAATAGTGCGAGGGGAATCAGCGACTAGGATTCTGAATCAAGAAAATGAATAGTGCTATATACCCAGAAAAATGACATGTGTCTTTGCTGTTTTTTTTTGTCTTTTTCTGTTTTTTTGTTTAATTAATTATGTATTAAAATTTTGTACTATTTCTAATAAATAACACTCTAATTAACTAACTATCTTAATTCTAACCTAATCTGACTAATTGAAAATCCTAATTCTAACTAATTATTAGCTATTAAATCTAATTTTATACTAAACTCTAATTATATTCTAATATTAATAATCTATTCTAATTTATAATAAAATTCTAATTCCAAAACCAATTAATTCTAATTCTAATCTAAATTAACACTAATTAATTTTAATTTAAATTCTAAAATCTAATAAAAAAAATTAATTCTATTTCCTAAATTAAAAAAAAAAAACTATCTAATTAAGTTCTAATAAAAGTCCTAAATTAGACTCTAAATCCTATTTTGATTTAATTAAACTAAATTAATTCTAATTTCTCAATCAAAACTCTATTCTAATTCTAACAAATTCTATTCTAATATTAAAATCTAAAATCTAAACTCTAATAAAAAATCTAAATTCTAAATTCTAGTTCTATTTAAAAACTAATTTCTAATAAAACTGAAAAACTAATCCTAATAAAACTATTCTAATAATCTTTTCTAAAACTATTTTCTAAAAAAACTGATTCTTAAATTAAAATTCTAATAACTAAATAATTAAAATTAATTAATTTCAAAAATAGAAATAAAATCACAAAAAAAATCACAAAATAAAAACGGAAAAAGGGACGAACACTGAAACACACAAAAATTATCAGCACGGACTGAACCACCAGGAAGAGAGCAACTTTCGTTTGATTTCGACATAAATCTCATCATTTGAACTGATTTAAATTGTCTAAAATGCGAACAAAGCGACTGTAATCCCGATGAACCCATTCCGTTTGATAACATGGACAGTATGCGAGAAATGAATGACCTAGATGATATGCAGATGAATGCGAAGCAAAAGCCAGTCAAAGTTAGAAAAAGGATGGGCAAATTTTGGGGTGTAACAATGAGGAGACTTACGCTTTAGCCTGTATTGAGGTATAACGGAAATAACATGCCTTTTTTGAAAAGGTTTTAAAGAGAAAATCCTTAAGGACAAAATTATTTGGATTTGTTGAAGCGTTTTGTTAAGGTTTTGAAAAAGGTTTGAGACGTGTATTGTACTAAAGTCTATGACAATAGGAGTGAATACTTTGTACAAATGATCCAAACGTCTCACGTACAAAATACTCTAAGAAGAGGTAAGGAAAACTCCCGCTCATCTTTTCCCATGTAGTTAAGGCTCGTGATATATTATACGCATCGTATTTATTAAGTGTTTTTTGTTTTTGATGCAAGAAAGGATTTGGATGCAAAAAGAAAGAAAATCTAGGGGAACTGGATCCTAAATGTTATCATGCAAAGTGGTCCTAAGGTTTAGATCAGACGAATATTCTATTCTAATGTGATCATGCAAGATGGACCTAAAGTTGAAGATGAAGGGAGATTCTACCCTAATGTTGTCATACTTGGATTAAAGACCTAAAATTTTCCTACTTCAATCTTAATAAAAAAATTAAGTTGAACTAGGAGATCCTAAGGGAACACATTGTAAGTAGAGTTGCACCTAAGAGGGGGGGTGAATTATGTAAGAACACAGATTGTTTCTTAGTTATATCTCTATGTTTTGATGATAACACTTATGAATTTTGTATTCAAGAATTATATACTCTAAATTTGTTCTAGATTGTTTGCTACAGGTACTAAAGAAAATATTCTTAAAAGAGCAAATTTGGATCTGAACAATGTTATTATGAAAGGCTTCAAAGGTTCAAGAGCATCTTAAATGAAGATCTGAACGCTGCTCCCAGAAAAATCTGTTTGCTGTCTTTTGAAGATTCTGAAGTAGGAGCCTCTAAAGAATAGAAGACTCTGCTCTGATGGATTTACACGCTCAAGCACACATGCTGCACATACTCTGATTCAGCTCAATCTGAAGAACATCCAAGACTCTGAAGATCCAGAAGATCTCTACTCTGGAGATTCTGAAGATTCAGACTCTAATGTTGAAAGCTGAACTTACTTAGTGAAGAAGATTTAAATATGTACGTTGGCTTATCTCAACAGCTCTTTCCTCTTTTGTGCTAGACACAAGAACACAGACAAAAAGGTTTTATCTGTGCATTCCATTCTAAGGAAAGTTTCTGCAAAGTGAAGACAAAAGGCATCAGGCTTTTCAGCACAACCTCCAATGTAAAGACAAAAGGCTCCAGGCTTTTCAGCACAGCCTTCAACGTTGAGAAGACTTCATGAATCTAAGTGCCTATATAAAGAAGTCCACTTCATCTTCTTCAGTATCGAACTACTTGCAAAAATCTCTCATCAAAGCAAAACTCTCAAAGCTCTTAGATTTTATTTTGCTATAACATTGTTCTTAACTTAAGAGATATATCACAGTTGTGATAACAGCTTAGTAGAAGCATTCTTACTCTTGTAATTGTTTTACATTGTTTGTAAAAGGTTTTCCTTAAGAGGATCCAGTTGGGATCAGTAGCTCTTGAGAAGACTAAGAACTGTAGTTCTTAGGTGTTACTATTGTAATCTGTTTGATTAAATAGTGGATTAAGTCCTTGACAGAGAAAGGCAAATCACTCTTGAGAGGGTGGACTGGAGTAGTTGAGTTCAACGAACCAGGATAAAAATAAATGTGTTTAAATCTTTGAATATTTGTCTTACTTATTCAACCCCCCCTTCTAAGTAATTTTCTCACCTTCAGTTGGCATCAGAGCTCCGGTTCTGCGTGTGCTACCACTTAACCGTGTCAGTAAAGATCCAGTGAGAAAAATTACTTTGTTAAATATTTGTTTGTCATTATGGGTGACACATCTACATCTAACTGTAACAAATATGAAGGGGATAGAATCAGCACAAAGCCTCCCATGTTTGATGGAGAAAAATTTGATTATTGGAAGGACAGGATAGAAAGTTTCTTCCTGGGGTATGATGCTGATTTGTGGGACTTGGTTATTGATGGCTATGAACATCCTACAAATGAGGATGGCAAGAAAGTTGACAGAAAATCAATGACAGAAGTCCAGAAGAAGGATTTCAAAAATCACCATAAAGCTAGGACAATATTGCTTAATGCAATCTCTCATACTGAGTATGAAAATATTACTAACAGAGAAACAGCTCATGGAATGTTTGAGTCACTTAAAATGACTCATGAAGGAAATTCTCAAGTGAAGGAGACCAAGGCTCTGGCGCTTATACAGAAGTATGAAGCGTTCAAAATGGAAGAATCTGAAAATATAGAAACTATGTTTTCTAGATTCCAGATCCTTACTGCTGATCTAAAGGTTCTAGACAAGGGATACTCTACATCAGATCACGTAAAGAAAATCATCAGAAGTCTGCCTACCAGATGGAGACCAATGGTGACTGCCTTGAAGATGGCTAAAGATCTGAACAAGATCTCTCTAGAAGAACTCATCAGCTCACTGAGGAGCCATGAGATTGAGCTTGAGGAAGATGAACCTCAGAAGAAAGAAAAAGGTAAATCTGTTGCATTAAAATCTAACAAAACTGCTAAAGCTTTGCAGGTCATTCAAGAAAGCTCTGAAGAATCTTCTTCTGAAGAAGAAGATGAGTTATCCATGTTGTCCAGAAGGATCAACAAGCTCTGGAAGCACAAGGGAAAGAAATTCAACAACTTCAGAAAATCTGATCATAGAAAGGAATCTTCTGGGCACAGAAGATCTGGCAAGAAACAAGTTGTATGCTATGAGTGCAAAGAGCCTGGGCATTATAAGAATGATTGCCCCAAACTTCAAAGAGAAAAACCCAAGAAGAAGGTTGACAAAAAGAAGAAGGTTCTGATGGCAACATGGGATGACTCAGATGATTCTGAATCATCTTCTGAATCAGAAGAAGAATGTGCAAATGTTGCACTGATGGCCAGCACAGAAGATCAAGAGGAAGGAACCTCAGGATATGAATCAGATTCTGAATCTGATGATGATGCAGAAGAGGTAATGGCTAAAATTACCAAAGAAGAACTTACAAAAGTTTTAACAGAAGTTCTTAAAAGTTATAACAATATCAAACTCAAATACAAGAAGCTGAAAAGCAATCTTGAATCTGAGATTGATCTTCTGAAGACAGAACTTGTTGAGCAAAAAGAAATTAATCTGAAAATCAAAAATGACTTTGAAATAACTCAACAAGAATCTGAATCTGAGGCTAAGTCATGTGAAAACATTTTAGAAAAATATGACTCCAGCTTTCAGAGATTCCTTACTAAGAGCATAGACAGAAGCAAGATGGCTTCTATGATCTATGGTGTTAGTGGGAACAACAGAAGAGGTATTGGATATGAATCTTCATCTGGAAGTAATCCAAAATCTGTTGACAAACTTCTCATCAAGAAGATTCCTCTGTATTCTCAATTTAAATTTGGTCACTTAAATGATATTAAACACACAAGCTCTGAGAAGAATACTTATGTGTTTAAACCCAAGGTAAGTCAGAATAAACATTATATTGAAAAACAGAAGTTTAGACATACCTACAAACCAACTAACCCCAAAGGACCCAAGAAGATCTGGGTACCTAAAAACAAAATAATTCCTGTTGCAGATGTTCTTAGCAGCAAGATTCGGACGCCAGTCATGGTACCTGGACTCTGGATGCTCACAACACATGACAGGAGAAAGGTCTATGTTCCAAAGCCTGGAACTTAGATCTGGAGGTGACGTGAAGTTTGGAGGGAACCAGAAAGGCAAGATCATTGGATCTGGCACTATTGGAAATGGTAAACCTCCCTCTATAACTAATGTTTTACTTGTTGAAGGTCTAAAACATAACTTATTGTCCATAAGTCAATTAAGTGACAATGGTTATGATATTACCTTTAATCAAAAATGTTGTAAAGCTATATGTCAAAAGGATGGCTCTATCCTATTTAGTGGTAAGAGGAAAAACAACATTTATAAAATAAACCTTTCAGAACTTAAAGTTCAAAATGTTAAATGCCTCTTGTCTGTTAATGAAGAGCAATGGGTCTGACACAGAAGATTGGGCCATATTAATATGAGACGTATATCTCAGATTAATAAACTTAATCTTGTCATAGGACTCCCTAATCTGAAGTTCACTTCAGATGCTCTTTGTGAAGCATGTCAAAAAGGGAAGTTTTCAAAAACATCTTTTAAATCTAAAAATGTTGTTTCTACTTCCAAACCACTAGAACTACTTCATATTGATTTGTTTGGACCAGTGAAAACTGCATCCATCAGAGGCAAGAAGTATGGATTAGTCATTGTTGATGACTATAGTAGATGGACATGGGTAAAGTTCTTAAAACACAAGGACGAGTCACATTCTGTGTTCTTTGACATCTGCAAGCAAGTCCAGATTGAAAAAGATTTCAAGATTATAAAAGTCAAAAGTGATCATGGGGGTGAATTTGAAAATAAATATTTTGAAAAGTATTTTTCTGAAAATGGCATTGCTCATGATTTTTCCTGTCCTAGAACTCCACAACAAAATGGGGTTGTAGAGAGGAAAAACAGGACTCTGCAAGAAATGGCCAGAACCATGATCAATGAGACAAATCTGGCAAAACACTTTTGGGCAGAAGCAATCAACACAGCGTGTTATATTCAGAACTGAGTGTCTGTAAGACCTCTTCTGAAGAAGACTCCAAATGAACTGTGGAAGAACAGAAAGCCTAACATTTCCTACTTTCATCCTTTTGGATGTACTTGTTATATACTTAACACTAAAGAAAATCTTAACAAATTTGATTCCAAAGCACAGAAGTGTTTCATGCTTGGTTATTCTGAACGCTCTAAAGGCTACAGAGTATTCAATACTGAAACACAGATTGTGGAAGAATCTATTCATGTAAGATTTGATGATAAGCTTGGCTCTGAAAAGCCAAAGCAGTTTGACAATTCTGCAGATAGAGAAGTGATTCTCACAGACTCTGAAGGATCAGAGGCAGAAAAGGCTAAAGAAAAGGAATCTGAAGCAACTCCAGATGCTATTCACCTATCTTCTCAATTGGACAACTTACACATTTATGAAAGATCAAATGTCAGAGGATCTTCTTCCAGAATCAAGGCATTTCACCCAGAAGATGTGATTATTGGAAAGAAAGATGATCCAATCAGGACAAGATCCTATCTCAGAACATCTGAATCTTCATTGTTTGGCTTAGTGTCAATAATTGAACCAACATCTGTGGATGAGGCTCTGAAATATAATGAATGGATTATTGCCATGCAAGAAGAGCTAAATCAATTCACCAGAAATGAAGTTTGGGATCTGGTTCCTAGACCTAAAGGATTCAATGTTATTGGAATAAAATGGGTCTTCAGGAATAAGTTGAATGAAAAGGGAGAAGTAGAAAGGAATAAGCCAAGGCTGGTTGCTCAAGGATACAGTCAACAAAAAGGTATTGATTACATTGAGACATATGCTCCAGTGGCAAGGTTAGAATCTATTCGTCTTCTTATTTCATTTGCTGCACAGAATAACATCACTCTGTATCAGATGGATGTTAAAAGTGCCTTTCTTAATGGTATCATAGAAGAGGAAGTATATGTCCACCAACCTCCTGGTTTTGAAAGTGAAAACTTTCCAGATCATGTTTTTAAACTAAAGAAATCTCTTTATGGATTAAAACAAGCTCCCAGAGCTTGGTATGAAAGGTTGAGCAACTTCCTTCTGAAGAAAAATTTTATCAGAGGAAAAGTGGATACAACTTTATTCTGTAAAACTGTTAAGAAAGATTTGTTGATTTGTCAAATTTATGTAGATGATATTATTTTTGGATCAACAAATATTACGCTTGGAAAGGAGTTTGCTAAATGTATGCAGGAAGAGTTTGAAATGAGCATGATGGGAGAATTGAGATTCTTCTTGGGAATCCAAGTCAACCAGACTCCAGAGTGCACCTACATACATCAAACCAAATATATTAAAGAGCTTCTGAAGAAGTTCAACATGGTTGATAGTAAAATGGCAAATACTCCAATGCACCCTACAAGCACTCTAGGTAAGGAAGAGGTAAGTAAGAAGGTAGATCAGAAACTCTACAGAGGTATGATAGGATCTCTTTTATACTTGACTGCTTCTAGACCAGATATTCTGTTTAGTGTCTCCTTATGTGCAAGATTCCAATCAGATCCTAGAGAATCACACTTAACAACTGTTAAGAGGATTCTAAGGTATCTGAAAGGTACTACTAACATGGGTTTGTGTTATAGAAGATCTGATGAATTTTCATTAGTTGGATTCTGTGATGCTGACTATGCTGGAGACAGAGTTGAACGTAAAAGCACTTCTGGAAGCTGTTAGTTTCTTGGAAGTCATCTAATCTCATGGTACAGCAAGAAGCAACCCATTATTGCACTATCAACTACAGAGGCAGAATACATTGCTGCTGCTGGATGTTGTACGCAGATGCTCTGGATGAAGAGTCAATTAGAAGATTATCAAATCTATGAGAGTAATCTTTCTATCTTCTGTGATAATACTTCTGCTATATGTTTGTCAAAAAATCCAATCTTGCATTCTAAGGCTAAACATATAGAAATTAAACATCACTTCATCAGAGACTATGTTCAGAAGGGTGTAATTAATCTAGCTTTTGTTGATACAGATCATCAATGGGCTGATATTTTCACAAAACCCCTTGCTGAAGATAGATTTAAGTTCATTCTGAAAAATATTTGTATGGACTTTTGTCCAGAGTAATATTTATCAGAGGCAACTTCTCAGATGCAAAATGTTTAATGATCTGAAGTATTTCATCTGACTAATTGTTCATTTATCTTTATTCAATTTTATTTGTGTGAAACTCTGAACTAACAAGCTCAGAAGATCTGAAAGTTGGAAACGTTTCATTTCTTGAGAGACATCAGATGCACATACAAAGCAAACACGTGTCACTCAGTATCTGAAACGATGGAGTGCTCAACTGAATTGACGTTTGAGGTATTGCTTTGAAAATCTCATTTTTCTTGGTTTTCCCCCCAGCTGTCATAAATTTAAAGTGAAATGATTATTTTCATTAAATGTTGTCCAAACGTGCGTATGTGTCTTTTGTTGTGCCCAATGCTTGTTTTTTGGTTCTCTCTAAATATCACCTATCACACTATTTTCACACTTTCCACATTCACTACATTCATGCGTTTCTGTTCTCTTTTCAACCTATACCAAAACCCTAAACCCAAACCTAGATCTTCTTCATCAATGGCTTCTACATCAAACACTGCTGAAAAATCCAACAAGACTATAATGTACAAGAAACCAGAACGAACCCTATTTACTCCAGTAGCAGATCTTGAGGTTCTGTGTGAGAGCTTTATTGATCTTGAGTCATTAAAGGAAAATGGGTTTGACCTAACACCTGCCATTAAAGCTCAAGGCTGGGAGAAATACTTTGAGAGATTAATGGGTCCTGTGTATTCAACTCTTGTAAAGGAATTCTGGATTCATGCAAGCGCTGGTCCTAAGTTTATTCATTCATCTGTTCTTGGGATGGAGATAGTAATTACTGAGAAACTGATCAGGCAACTGTTCAGTTATACCGAATCTGATGGAGTTTCAAACCTTTCTTCTTCACGTATTGATATGGCTAGGGTTTATGAAGAAATCACTGTAGCTGGAACGCCATCAAGTAAGGTTAAAGATCTGAAACCCATCTATAGGATCTGGGCAAAGATATTTATGAGTACATTTTTTCACAGGAAACCATCCAACTCACCAGACTATGTGAGTTCGGAACATCTGTATTTCATGTACTGCATCAGCCAGAATGTTAAAGTGGATCTACCGTATCTGATCTTCAGTCATCTTCTAACTCATGTCAAAGAAACTAGAGAAGAGGTCAGAGCTAAAGCTGGGAAAGTTAGAACTTGGATACCCCTGGGAAGATTGATTTCAGACATCCTTGTTGAAAACAAGCTGGTAAAGCATCTGACAGATGCAAAGATTACAGAAGATCTGTCTTACATCATTGGATCTGAGATAAATGGACTCAATCTGAAAAGGATGAAAATCATTTCAGATTTGAATGGACAACTAAGGAAGATAAACTCTGAGGAGGTCCAAGGCAGAAGAATTCCCGTGGAAGACTTTCCAATGTTCAGTGCAGATGAACCAAAGGAATTTGTCTGGATGTACATTGCAGAATGTCTAAAGGAAGGAATTCCTCTACCTGTTAATCTTGTTCAGAAACCAGGAGAAGAATTGCCCAATCTGATGAAGGAAAGGCGTAGTAAGAGGAAAGCTGAAGAAGGATCAGTTCAGAAGAAAAGGAAAGTATCTGAAGTTCCAAGAAAGAAGAAGAAAGAAGGAAAGAAAGCCAGAATCAGTTCTAGAGAAGCCACTCTGGAAGAGATCAGAGACACCATTCATCAGGTATTAGCATCTGATCCTACACCTGCTGTTCATTCACCCCTTTCATCACCACAACTCTCTCCAAATCTTAGACAAAGAACTTCAAAACCAAAACAATCTGCAAATCTTTCATCTGAACCACCCTCCTCTAAACCAGTAAATTCATAACCATATCCTGTACCAATTCCCTCTGAACCACAACAACAAACAATTCAATCAGAAACTCCACCAACAGAACCAACTCAACCAGAAAACACTCAAACAGAAATTCCACAACCAACAATGTCACAACCAGAGAATCCCCAATTAGAGACTCTCTAACCAGAAACAATAATTTCAGAACCAAACCAACCAGAGACTGTTCAAACTGAACACTCTGAACAAACAATTCCATCAGAAGATCCAAATCTTTCTGACAATATTCTTGATATACAACCCCTCAATCAATCAATTATTATTTCTTCAACATCTGTTCACTCAGATGAATCTTCTGATTCATCTGATTCATCTGATTTTGAATCAGAGTCACTCAAAGAAGCTCGCCCTGAAAGTGTTATGAAGGAACATCTTAACATTTCCATGTTTCATACTCCACCAAACTCTCCACCTCATCAACAACCATCTGAAATTCAACCATCTGAAACTCAAACATCTGGAACCCAAACCATTCCTCAACCACCTGAAACCAATCCATCTGAAACTCAAACCATTCCTCAACCATCTGAACTCCCTCAATCTGACATCCACACATCTCAACCACCATCACCACAACCATCTGAACCTACTCCTGTTAACACCCCTAATCCTTTTTCCTCTGAACAGTCTGAACAGTCAGATCTAGGATCATGTGTTAATACTATGTTTGAAATTTTCAAAAAGGAGTTAGATTTTGAATATACTCGTGTTAAGGATGTATGCATGTCTAGTTTGGATCCAACTATTTCAAATGCTGCTTGGAAGCGCTTCATCTGGATGTTCAACAAAGCTGCCTTAAAAGTTAGAGCTAAATGGTCTAAGCTTGCTAAGACTAAATTTGCAGAATTAATCAAGGTAACTCTGATGAACATGCCTCCTCCTCCTCCTGTGTTACTTTTGGAAGCTGCTCCTCCAGTAGTTCCTGAATCTGAAATGGTTGAACAAGCTTCTGACGAAAACCAATCTGAAGGGAACCCTGCTGCTACTGCATCTGCTCCGTCTTCATCTGTGGTTGCAGAACTTGTGAATGATGTGAAGGATATAAAGGACTGGATAATCAAGCAAGAGAAGACAACTGATGAAATCAAGACCTGGATGTATAAGCAAGAAGAGTCAGCTGCCAAGATGACAGAGCTTCTGACCCTTATTGCCTCTCGCCAGACTTAGTTTTATTTGTTGTTTTGCACATGAACTGCCTTTGCTGTTTACTTTTTGTTGTGTTATGTGTTTTGGCTTCTGCCTGTTTGACTGTGAACTTTGGTTTGTTTAATTGCATGATGATGTGTTTGCTCCTATATGCCTCTTTTCTTCTATATCTTTCTGTCTTTAAAAATCTTTTTGATTATGACAAAAAGGGGGAGAAAAAGAGAAACTGAGTGTTCAACCTATAAGCAATTACTAAAACTGAAATTCAGACATTTTATTAACTTACTTTGAATTTAAGTCTTTCATATTACATTGATATATCTGACATAATTCATTGAAGTTACCCTGCGACTTTTCCAACCAGAACCTGATCCTCCAAAGAAAATCTGAGTATTCAATCAACTCTGATAACTCTGATATCTTACTCTGATACATTTACTCTGAAAGAGAATTCAAGCAAGATGATAACCAGGCGCTCTGACTAAAGGAAGTCAGAATTATCTGGCATCAAGATTTGATTCTGAAAGTCAAAACTCTTTCATCAGGCTCTGAATCTGAAATATACTCAATCAAAGGGAAGTGTTTTCTTTTATTAGAGTATTTATTTCAGGGGGAGATTGTTAATCTCAGGGGGAGATATAATTCATACTTTTTATTGAACAAGGAGATCCTAAGGGAACACATTATAAGTAGAGTTGCACCTAAGAGGGGGGGTGAATTATGTAAGAACACAGATTGTTTCTTAGTTATATCTCTATGTTTTGATGATAACACTTATGAATTTTGTATTCAAGAATTATATACTCTAAATTTGTTCTAGATTGTTTGCTACAGGTACTAAAGAAAATATTCTTAAAAGAGCAAATTTGGATCTGAACAATGTTATTATGAAAGGCTTCAAAGGTTCAAGAGCATCTTAAATGAAGATCTGAACGCTGCTCCCAGAAAAATCTGTTTGCTGTCTTTTGAAGATTCTGAAGCAGGAGCCTCTAAAGAATAGAAGACTCTGCTCTGATGGATTTACACGCTCAAGCACACAAGCTGCACATACTCTGATTCATCTCAATCTGAAGAACATCCAAGACTCTGAAGATCCAGAAGATCTCTACTCTGGAGATTCTGAAGATTCAGACTCTAATGTTGAAAGCTGAACTTACTTAGTGAAGAAGATTTAAATATGTACGTTGGCTTATCTCAACAGCTCTTTCCTCTTTTGTGCTAGACACAAGAACACAGACAAAAAGGTTTTATCTGTGCATTCCATTCTAAGGAAAGTTTCTGCAAAGTGAAGACAAAAGGCATCAGGCTTTTCAGCACAACCTCCAATGTAAAGACAAAAGGCTCCAGGCTTTTCAGCACAGCCTTCAACGTTGAAAAGACTTCATGAATCTAAGTGCCTATATAAAGAAGTCCACTTCATCTTCTTCAGTATCAAACTACTTGCAAAAATCTCTCATCAAAGCAAAACTCTCAAAGCTCTTATATTTTATTTTGCTATAACATTGTTCTTAACTTAAGAGATATATCACAGTTGTGATAACAGCTTAGTAGAAGCATTCTTACTCTTGTAATTGTTTTACATTGTTTGTAAAAGGTTTTCCTTAAGAGGATCCAGTTGGGATCAGTAGCTCTTGAGAAGACTAAGAACTGTAGTTCTTAGGTGTTACTATTGTAATCTGTTTGATTAAATAGTGGATTAAGTCCTTGATAGAGAAAGGCAAATCACTCTTGAGAGGGTGGACTGGAGTAGTTGAGTTCAACGAACCAGGATAAAAATAACTGTGTTTAAATCTTTGAATATTTGTCTTACTTATTCAACCCCCCCCCCTTCTAAGTAATTTTCTCACCTTCAAATTAGGTACTCAAAATATTTTTCCAGTCTTGATGTAGATTTCTTGTTTTACTTTCCTAAAAGTTACTAAGTGATGAATGCAGTAAAAGTGGAAAGTAAAGAGACACAATGATATATCCTGGTTCCCTTTATAGTCCGAGAGTACTCCAGTCCCTTTTCAACACAAAAGAGATTTTTCAATATTGTTAGATCCTAAGACAAGACTTCTACTTAGTCTTTCTTATATAGACTCTAACCAATCAAACACCAAGAATAACCCTCTTGGATTTTTCACTAAGTCCAATGAGAAAAATCCTCTCAAAATGGACCTCTTGCTTCCGACAATCCTGAACAACAAGGTTATAACCTTACAAACATATTTCCAACAATCCTGGAAAAATAAGATGTAATCAAAGAGCAAATAAATTTTGATTTGAGTAAGTTGCAACAGTCTTCAAACATCAATCTTGCGATTGATCTTCTTCTTGAGATATCAGCTCTTATATATCAAATACAAGTGTTCAAAGATAGAGGAGTGAAACTATGATGAAATAATGAAATTTGAAGTATAGTAGTTTCACTCTTAAAAATGAATAACTTTTGACACTTGTGAAAATTTGGAAATTGATATATGAAAATAAAATTTGAATTTTGCAAGAAGGTTAATCTCAAAGTATGAGATTATGAGGTATATAAATGAATCTAAACACCTTTTCAAAAGAGTGCAAATGACCAAGAGTTGCCATGGCTCAAGAAGAAATGAGAAAACAAAATTCTGCCAACAGATGTGTTTTTTTGGCTCACTGCGCTAGTGGTAATTGGTTACCATATGTGGGTAATCAGTTACCAGCCTCAACGTTTAAAATTTTTGAAAGATAACACAGGGTAATCAATTACCAGAAAGTGGTAACCGGTTACTCTACACAGAATTTGCAAAAAAACATTTTGAAACAGAGGCAAAAAATGCATTGTAATGATTTAAAACATTTTTAATATGATATGCAAGAATGAGAGATGAAGTTGAACACTTGTACAAGCTATATAGAAGCTGAATGTTGTACCTTCATTTGTATAAAACTTTGTCTTCATTCTTTACCATGTCTTGACATATTGATTTGAAATTGAAGTTCTTCAAACGTGATTTCTTTGAGATTATTTTATCCATCCTTGTATG
This sequence comes from Lathyrus sativus, assembly GCA_963859935.3. Taxonomy (NCBI): domain Eukaryota; kingdom Viridiplantae; phylum Streptophyta; class Magnoliopsida; order Fabales; family Fabaceae; genus Lathyrus; species Lathyrus sativus. The sequence goes on from OZ012741.1 coordinate 230,644,070, forward strand.
TTGTAGAGTGTGTCATCATCAAAATCATTTGAGAAGTCATGTCTTTCTTGTGTTCCCTTGTATTAAGATTAACCTTTGAAGGTGAGAAAATTACTTAGAAGGGGGGTTGAATAAGTAAGACTAAAAATCAAAGATTTAAACACAGATATTTTTATCCTGGTTCGTTGAATACAACTACTCCAGTCCACCCTCTCAAGAGTGATTTGCCTTTCTCTGTCAAGGACTTAATCCACTATTTAATCAAACAGATTACAATAGTAACACCTAAGAACAACTGTTCTTAGTCTTCTCAAGAGCAACTGATCCCAACTGGATCCTCTTAAGGAAAACCTTTTACAAACAATGTAAAACTTTTACAAGAGTATGAATGCTTCTAATAAGTTGTTATCACAACTGTGATATATCTCTTAAGTTAAGAACAATGTTATAGCAAAAATAAAATAATAAGAGCTGTGAGAGTTTTGCTTTGATGAGTGATTTTGCTAGAAATTCGATACTGAAGAAGATGGAGTGGACTTCTTTATATAGGCACTTAGATCCATGAAGTCTTGTTAACGTTGAAGGCTGTGCAGAAAAGCCTGAAGCCTTTTGTCTTTACATTGGAGGCTGTGCTGAAACAAGTCTGATGCCTTTTGTCTTCACTTTGCAGAAACTTTCCTTAGAGTGGAATGCACAGATAAAACCTTTTTGTCTGTGTTCTTGTGTCTAGCACAAAAGAGGAAAGAGCTGTTGAGATAAGCCAACGTACATATTTAAATCTTCTTCACTAAGTAAGTTCAGCTTTCAACATTAGAATTTGAATCTTCAGAGTCTCCAGAGAAGAGATCTTCTGGATCTTCAGAGTCTTGGATGTTCTTCAGATTGAGCTGAATCAGAGTATGTGCAGCTTGTGTGCTTGAGCGTGTAAATTCATCAGAGCAGAGTCTTCTATTCTTTAGAGGCTCCTGCTTCAGAATCTTCAAAAGACAGTAATCAGATTCTTCTGGGAGCAGCGTTCAGATCTTTATTTAAGATGCTCTTGAACCTATGAAACCTTTCTAATAACATTGTTCAGATCCAAATTTGCTCTTTTAAGAATATTTTCTTTAGTACCTGTAGCAAACAGTCTAGAACAAATTTAGAGAATATAATTCTTGAATACAAAAATTCATAAGTGTTATCATCAAAACATAGAGATATAACTAAGAAACAATATGTGTTCTTACAATCTCCCCATTTTTGATGATGATAAAACATGAGAAATTTTGTTCAATAAAGAGTATGAATTGTAACTGCCCCTGAGATTAACAATCTCCCCCTGAAATAAATACTTCAATAGAATAGAATAGAATACTTCCCTTTCTGATTAAGTATATTTCAGATTCAGAGCCTGATGAAAGAGTTAAGAATCAATTCTTGATGCCAGATAAATATGACTTCCTTTAGTCAGAGCGCCTGGTTATCATCTTGCTTGAATTCTTTTTCAGAATAAATGTATCAGAGTAAGATATCAGAGTTGATTGAATACTTAGATTTTCTTTGGAGAATCAGGTTCTGGTTGAAACAGTCTCAGGGTAACTTCAATGAATTATGTCAGATATATCAATGTAATCTGAAAGACTTAAATTCAACGTAAGTTAATAAAATGTCTGAATTTCAGTTTTAGTAATTGCTTATAGGTTGAACACTCAGTTTCTCTTTTTCTCCCCCTTTTTGTCATAATCAAAAAGATTTTCAAAGACAGAAAGATACAGAAGAAAAGAGGCATATAGGAGCAAACACATTATCATGCAATTAAAACAAACCAAAGTTCACAGTCAAACAGGCAGACGCCAAAACACATAACACAACAAAAACAGACAGCAAAGGCAGTTCATGTGCAAAACAACAAATAAAACTAAGTCTGGCGAGAGGCAATAAGGGTCAGAAGCTCTGTCATCTTGGCAGCTGACTATTCTTGCTTAGACATCCATGTCTTGATTTCATCAGTTGTCTTCTCTTGCTTGATCATCCAGTCCTTTATATCCTTCACATCATTCACAAGTTCTGTAACCACAGATGAAGACGGAGCAGATGCAGTAGCAGCAGGGTTCCCTTCAGATTGATTTTCATCAGAAGCTTGTTCAACTATTTCAGATTCAGGAACTACTGGAGGAGCAGCTTCCAAAAGTAACACAGGAGGAGGAGGAGGCATGTTCATCAGAGTTACCTTGATTAATTCTGCAAATTTAGTCTTAGCAAGCTTAGAGCATTTAGCTCTAACTTTTAAGGCAGCTTTGTTGAACATCCAGATGAAGCGCTTCCAAGCAGTATTTGAAACAGTTGGATCCAAACTAGACATGCATACATCCTTAACACGATCATATTCAGAATTTAACTCCTTTTTGAAGATTTCAAACAAAGTATTAACACGAGATCCTAGATCTGACTGTTCAGACTGTTCAGAGGAAAAAGGATTAGGGGTGTTAACAGGAGTAGGTTCAGATGGTTTTGGTGATGGTTGTTGAGAAGTGTAGATGTCAGATCGAGGGAGTTCAGATGGTGGAGGAAAAGGCTGAGTTTCAGATTGATTGGTTTCAGGTGGTTGAGGAATGGTTTGGGTTCCAGATGTTTGAGTTTCAGAATGTTGAATTTCAGATGGTTGATGATGAGGTGGAGAGTTTGGTGGAGTATGAAACATGGAAATGTTAAGATGTTTCTTCATAACACTTTCAGAACGAGCTTGTTTGAGTGACTCTGAATCACAATCAGATGAATCAGAAGATTCATCTGAGTGAACAGATGTTGAAGAAATTATAATTGATTGATTGAGGGGTTGAATATCAAGAATATTGTCAGAAAGATTTGGATCTTCTGAGGGAATTGTTTGTTCAGAGTGTTCAGTTTGAACAGTCTCTGGTTGGTTTTGTTCTGAAATAAATGTTTCTGGTTGGAGAGTCTCGAAATGGGGATTCTCTGGTTGTGACATAGTTGGTTGTGGAATTTCTGTTTGAGTGTTTTCTGGTTGAGTTGGTTCTGTTGGTGGAATTTCTATTTGAATTGTTTGAGGTTGTGGTTCAGATGGAATTGGTACAGGAGATGGTTGTAAATTTACTGGTTCAGAGGAGAGTGGTTCAGATGAAAGATTGACAGACTGTTTGGGTTTAGAAGTTCTGTGTCTAAGGTTTGGAGAGAGTTGTGGTGATGAAAGGGGTGAATGAACAGTAGGTGTAGGATCAGATGCTAATACCTGATGAATGGTGTCTCTGATATCTTCCAGAGTGGCTTCTCTAGAACTTATTCTGGCTTTCTTTCCTTCTTTCTTCTTCTTTCTTGAAACTTCAGATGCTTTTCTCTTCTTCTGAACTGATCCTTCTTCAGCTTTCCTCTTACTACGCCTTTCCTTCATCAGATTGGGCAATTCTTCTCCTGGTTTCTGAACAAGATTAGCAGGTAGAGGAATTCCTTCCTTTAGACATTCAGTAATGTACATCCAGACAAATTCCTTTGGTTCATCTGCACTGAATAGTGGAAAGTCTTCCACAGGAATTCTTCTGCCTTGAACCTCTTCAGAGTTTATCTTCCTTAGTTGTCCTTTCAATTCTGAAATGATTTTCATCCTTTTCAGATTGAGTCCATTTATTTCAGATCCAATGATGTAAGTCAGATCTTCTGTAATCTTCGCATCTGTCAGATGCTGTACCAGCTTGTTCTCAATAAGGATGTCTGAAATCAATCTTCCCAGGGGTATCCAAGTTCTAACTTTACCAGCTTTAGCTCTTACCTCCTCTCTGGTTTCTTTGACATGAGTTAGTAGATGACTGAAGATTAGATATGGTAGATCCACTTTGACATTCTGGCTAATGCAGTACATGAAATACAGATGTTCCGAACTCACATAGTCTGGTGAGTTGGATGGTTTTCTGTGAAAAAATGTACTCATAAATATTTTTGCCCAGATCCTATAGATGGGTTTCAGATCTTTAACCTTACTTGATGGCATTCCAGCTATAGTAATTTCTTCATAAACCCTAGCCATATCAATGCGAGAAGAAGCAAGGTTTGAGACTCCATCAGATTCGGTATAACTGAACAGTTGCCTGATCAGTTTCTCAGTAATAACTATCTCCATTCCAAGAACCGATGAATGAATAAACTTAGGACCAGCGCTTGCATGAATCCAGAATTCCTTTACCAGTGATGGATATACAGGACCCATCAATCTTTCAAAGTATTTCTCCCAACCTTGAGCTTTAATGGCAGGAGTTAGGTCAAACCCATTTTCCTTTAATGAATCAAGATCAATGAAGCTTTCACATAGAACCTCAAGATCTGCCACAGGAGTAAATAAGGTTCGTTCTGGTTCTTTGTACATTATAGTCTTGTTGGATTTTGCAGCAGTGTTTGAAGTAGACGCCATTGAAGAAGAAGAAGATCTTGGTTTAGGTTTAGGGTTTTGGTAGAGTTTGAAGAGAGAACAGAAACACATGAATGTAGTGAATGTGGAAAGTGTAAAAATAGTGTGATAGGTGATATTTATAGAGAACCAATAATCAAGCATAAGGCACAACAAAAGACACTTACGCACGTTTGGACAGCATTTAATGAAAATAATCATTTCACTTTAAATTTATGACAGCTGGGGGGAAAACCAAGAAAAATGAGATTTTCAAAGCAATACCTCAAACGTCAATTCAGTTGAGCACTCCATCGTTGCAGATACTGAGTGACACGTGTTTGCTTTGTATGTGCATCTGATGTCTCTCAAGAAATGAAACGTTTCCAACTTTCAGATCTTCTGAGCTTGTTAGTTCAGAGTTTCACACAAAAATAATTGAATAAATATAAATGAACGAATAGTCAGATGAAATACTTCAGATCATTAAACATTTTGCATCTGAGAGGTTGCCTCTGATAAATATTACTCTGGACAAAAATCCATACAAATATTTTTCAGAATGAACTTAAATCTATCTTCAGCAAGGGGTTTTGTGAAAATATCAGCCCATTGATGATCTGTATCAACAAAAGCTAAATTAATTACACCCTTCTGAACATAGTCTCTGATGAAGTGATGTTTAATTTCTATATGTTTTTCCTTAGAATGCAAGATTGGATTTTTTGACAAACATATAGCAGAAGTATTATCACAGAAGATAGAAAGATTACTCTCATAGATTTGATAATCTTCTAATTGACTCTTCATCCAGAGCATCTGCGTACAACATCCAACAGCAGCAATGTATTCTGCCTCTGTAGTTGATAGTGCAATGGTAGGTTGCTTCTTGCTGTACCATGAGATCAGATGACTTCCAAGAAATTGACAACTTCCAGAGGTACTTTTACGTTCAACTCTGTCTCCAGCATAGTCAGCATCACAGAATCCAACTAATGAAAATTCATCAGATCTTCTGTAACACAAACCCATGTTAGTAGTACCTTTCAGATACCTTAGAATCCTCTTAACAGCTGTCAAGTGTGATTCTCTAGGATCTTATTGGAATCTTGCACATAAGCAGACACTAAACAGAATATCTGGTCTAGAAGCAGTCAAGTATAGAAGAGATCCTATCATACCTCTGTAGAGTTTTTGATCTACCTTCTTACTTACCTCTTCCTTACCTAGAGTGCTTGTAGGGTGCATTGGAGTCTTTGCCATTTTGCTATCAACCATGTTGAACTTCTTCAGAAGCTCTTTAACATATTTGGTTTGATGTATGTAGGTGCACTCTGGAGTCTGGTTGACTTGGATTCCCAAGAAGAATCTCAATTCTCCCATCATGCTCATTTCAAATTCTTCCTGCATAAATTTAGCAAACTCCTTTCCAAGCGTAATATTTGTTGATCCAAAAATAATGTCATCTACATAAATTTGACAAATCAACAAATCTTTCTTAACAGTTTTACAGAATAAAGTTGTATCCACTTTTCCTCTGATAAAATTTTTCTTCAGAAGGAAGTTGCTCAACCTCTCATACCAAGCTCTGGGAGCTTGTTTTAATCTATAAAGAGATTTCTTTAATTTGAAAACATGATCTGGAAAGTTTTCACTTTCAAAACCAGGAGGTTGGTGGACATATACTTCTTCTTCTATAATACCATTAAGAAAAGCACTTTTAACATCCATCTGATACAGAGTGATGTTATTCTGTGTAGCAAATGAAATAAGAAGACGAATAGATTCTAACCTTGCCACTGGAGCATATGTCTCAGTGTAATCAATACCTTCTTGTTGACTGTATCCTTGAGCAACCAGCCTTGCCTTATTCCTTTCTACTTCTCCCTTTTCATTTAACTTATTTCTGAAGACCCATTTTGTTCCAATAACATTGAACCCTTTAGGTCTTGGAACCAGATCCCAGACTTCATTTCTGGTGAATTGATTCAGCTCTTCTTGCATAGCTATAATCCATTCATTATCTTCCAGAGCCTCATCTACAGATGTTGGTTCTATCATTGACACTAAGCCAAATAAAGAAGATTCAGAAGTTCTGAGAAATGATCTTGTCCTTATTGGATCATCTTTCTTTCCAATTATCACATCTTTTGGATGAGAAGCTTTGATTCTGGAAGAAGATCCTCTGACAGTTGGTCTTTGAGAAATATGCAAGTTGTTTAGTTGGGAGGTCAAAGGTGTAGCATCTGGGGTTGCTTCAGATTCTTTGTTTTTTGCCTTTTCTGCCTCTGAGCCTTCAGAGTCTGTGAGAATCACTTCTCTATCTGCAGAACTTTCAAACTGCTTTGGCTTTTCAGAGCCAAGCTTATCATCAAATCTAACATGAATAGATTCTTCCACAATCTGTGTTTCAGTATTGAATACTCTGTAGCCTTTAGAGCGTTCAGAATAACCAAGCATGAAACACTTATGTGCTTTGGAATCAAACTTGTTCAGATTATCATAAGTATTAAGCATATAACAAATACATCCAAAAGGATGAAAATAAGCAATGTTAGGCTTTCTGTTTCTCCACAATTCATAGGGAGTCTTTTCCAGAAGAGGTCTTACAGACACTCTGTTCTGAATATAACAAGTTGTGTTAATTGCTTCTGCCCAGAAATATTTTGCCAGATTCGTCTCATTGATCATGGTTCTGGCCATTTCTTGCAATGTTCTATTTTCCCTCTCTACAACTCCATTTTGTTGTGGAGTTCTAGGACAGGAGAAATCATGTGCAATGCCTTTTTCAGAAAAATATTTTTCAAAATGTTTATTTTCAAATTCTCCACCATGATCACTTCTGACTTTAATAATTTTGCAATCTTTTTCAGTCTGGACTTGATTGCAGAAGTCAAAGAACACAGAATGAGACTCATCCTTGTGTTTTAGAAACTTTACCCGTGTCCATCTGCTGTAGTCATCTACAATGACTAACCCATACTTCTTGCCTCTGATGGATGCAGTTTTCACTGGTCCAAACAGATCAATGTGAAGTAATTCCAATGGTCTGGAGGTAGAAACAACATTTTTTGATTTAAAATGTGATTTTGAAAATTTACCTCTTTGACATGCTTCACACGGAGCATCTGAGTTGAACTTCAACTTAGGAAGTCCTCTGACCAGATTGAGTTTATTAATTTGAGATATACGTCTCATATTGATATGCCCCAATCTTCTATGCCAGACCCATTGCTCATCATTCACAGATAAGAGGCATTTTACATTTTGAACTTTAAGTTCTGAAAAGTTAATTTTATAAATGTTGTGTTTCCTCTTTCCATTGAATAGGATAGAACCATCCTTTTGACATACAGCTTTGCAACATTTTTGATTAAAGATTATATCATAACCATTGTCACTTAATTGACTTATGGACAATAGATTATGTTTCAATCCTTCAACTAACAGAACATTAGAAATAGAGGGTAGGTTGCCATTACCTATTGTTCCAGAGCCAATGATCTTGCCCTTCTGGTTCCCTCCAAATTTCACGTCCCCTCCAGATCTAAGTTCCAGGCTTTGGAACATAGACCTTTCTCCTGTCATGTGTCGTGAGCATCCAGAGTCCAGGTACCATGATTGGTGTCCTGACCTTGCTGCTAAGGACATCTGCAACAGGGATTATTTTGTCTTTAGGTACCCAGATCTTCTTGGGTCCTTTGGGGTTAGTTGGTTTGTAGGTTTGCCTAAACTTCTGTTTTACAACATAATGTTTATTCTGGCTTGCCTTGGGTTTAAACACATAAGTATTCTTCTCAGAGCTTGTGTGTTTAATTTTATTCAAGTGGCCAAATTTGAATTGAGAATACAGAGGTGTCTTCCTGATGAAAAGTTTGTCAACAGGTTTTGGATTGCTTCCAGATGAAGATTCATATCCAATGCCTCTTCTGTTGTTTCCACTAACACCATAGATCATGGAAGCCATCTTGCTTCTGTCTATGCTCTTAGTGAGAAATCTCTGAAAACTGGAGTCATATTTTTCTAAAATATTTTCACATGACTCAGATTCAGATTCTTGCTGAGTTTTTTCAAAGTCATTTTTGATTTTCAAATTTATTTCTTTTTGCTCAACAAGTTCTGTTTTCAGAAGATCAATCTCAGATTCAAGATTGCTTTTCAGCTTCTTGTATTTGAGTTTGATGTTGTTGTAACTTTTAAGAACTTCTGTTAAAACTTTTGTAAGTTCTTCTTTGGAGAGTTTAGCCATTACCTCTTCTGCATCATCATCAGATTCAGAATCTGATTCATATCCTGAGGTTCCTTCCTCTTGATCTTCCGTGCTTGCCATCAGTGCAACATTTGCACATTCTTCTTCTGATCCAGAAGATGATTCAGAATCATCTGAGTCATCCCATGTTGCCATCAGAACCTTCTTCTTTTTGTCAACCTTCTTCTTGGGTTTTTCTCTTTGAAGTTTGGGGCAATCATTCTTATAATGCCCAGGCTCTTTGCACTCATAGCATACAACTTCTTTCTTGCCAGATCTTCTGTGCCCAGAAGATTCCTTTCTATGATCAGATTTTCTGAAGTTGTTGAATTTCTTTCCCTTGTGCTTCCAGAGCCTGTTGATCCTTCTGGACAGCATGGATAACTCATCTTCTTCTTCAGAAGAAGATTCTTCAGAGCTTTCTTGAATGACCTGCAAAGCTTTAGCAGTTTTGTTAGATTTTAAAGCTATGGATTTACCTTTATCTTTCTTCTGGGGTTCATCTTCCTCCAGCTCAATTTCATGGCTTCTCAAAGAACTGATAAGTTCTTCTAAAGAGATCTTGTTCAGATCTTTTGTCATCTTTAATGCGGTCACCATTGGTCTCCATCTGGTGGGAAGACTTCTGATGATCTTCTTGACATGATCTGACATTGAGTAGCCCTTGTCCAGAACTTTCAGACCAGCTGTAAGAATCTGAAATCTAGAAAACATAGTTTCTACATTTTCAGACTCTTCCATTTTAAATGCCTCATACTTTTGTATGAGCGCCAGAGCCTTGGTCTCTTTAACCTGAGAGTTTCCCTCATGAGTCATTTTGAGTGACTCAAACATGTCATGAGCAGTATCTCTGTTAGTAATCTTCTCATACTCAGTATGAGAGATTGTATTAAGCAATATAGTTCTGGCTTTGTGGTGATTCTTGAAATCTCTTTTCTGCACTTCAGTCATTGATTTTCTATCAATCTTTTTTCCATCCTCACCAGTAGGATGTTCATATCCATCAATGACCAAATCCCAAAGATCAGCATCATACCCAAGGAAAAAACTTTCTATTCTATCTTTCCAATAGTCAAATTTTTCCCCATCAAACATGGGTGGCTTAGTACTGATCCTATCCCCTTCATATTTGTTGTTGTAAGTTGATGTAGAAGTATCACCCATATTGACAACCAAATAAATATCAAAGTATCTTTCTCACTGGATCTTTAACTGTCACGGTTAAGTGAAGCACACACAGAACCGGAGCTCTGATGCCAACTGAAGGTGAGAAAATTACTTAGAAGGGGGGTTGAATAAGTAAGACTAAAAATCAAAGATTTAAACACAGATATTTTTATCCTGGTTCGTTGAATACAACTACTCCAGTCCACCCTCTCAAGAGTGATTTGCCTTTCTCTGTCAAGGACTTAATCCACTATTTAATCAAACAGATTACAATAGTAACACCTAAGAACAACTGTTCTTAGTCTTCTTAAGAGCAACTGATCCCAACTGGATCCTCTTAAGGAAAACCTTTTACAAACAATGTAAAACTTTTACAAGAGTATGAATGCTTCTAATAAGCTGTTATCACAACTGTGATATATCTCTTAAGTTAAGAACAATGTTATAGCAAAAATAAAATAATAAGAGCTATGAGAGTTTTGCTTTGATGAGTGATTTTGCTAGAAATTCGATACTGAAGAAGATGGAGTGGACTTCTTTATATAGGCACTTAGATCCATGAAGTCTTGTTAACGTTGAAGGCTGTGCAGAAAAGCCTGAAGCCTTTTGTCTTTACATTGGAGGCTGTGCTGAAACAAGCCTGATGCCTTTTGTCTTCACTTTGCAGAAACTTTCCTTAGAGTGGAATGCACAGATAAAACCTTTTTGTCTGTGTTCTTGTGTCTAGCACAAAAGAGGAAAGAGCTGTTGAGATAAGCCAACGTACATATTTAAATCTTCTTCACTAAGTAAGTTCAGCTTTCAACATTAGAATCTGAATCTTCAGAGTCTCTAGAGAAGAGATCTTCTGGATCTTCAGAGTCTTGGATGTTCTTCAGATTGAGCTGAATCAGAGTATGTGCAGCTTGTGTGCTTGAGCGTGTAAATTCATCAGAGCAGAGTCTTCTATTCTTTAGAGGCTCCTGCTTCAGAATCTTCAAAAGACAGTAATCAGATTCTTCTGGGAGCAGCGTTCAGATCTTTATTTAAGATGCTCTTGAACCTATGAAACCTTTCTAATAACATTGTTCAGATCCAAATTTGCTCTTTTAAGAATATTTTCTTTAGTACCTATAGCAAACAGTCTAGAACAAATTTAGAGAATATAATTCTTGAATACAAAAATTCATAAGTGTTATCATCAAAACATAGAGATATAACTAAGAAACAATCTGTGTTCTTACAACCTTGTTTTCAAGAGCTACTATCCTAGAGGTTTCAGGATTTTGTCTGCTTAAAAGCTCTTCTTGAGTTATCCTGGAAATTTCAATATAATATTTTCTAATTGAATGCCATATCTAATATTTTCTCCTTCATAAGGGATGTCTATGCATTGGCCTAATTCTTCTAAGTTCATGGAAATTGTTACCCCTTTTACATTAGTTTGCATTGTCAAATCTCCAAAGTCATCATGTCCCAACTTATAAGTAGTAAAGAATTCTTTAACCAAAACCGGGTAAATTGGTCCATCATTACTAATAAGCGTTTCTATGCCTTGAGATTTCAAAAGTTCAAGGAAACCAAATCTATGAGTAGGAAAGGAATTGAGACCCGCATATTTTACCGGCATCAGTGGACGATACCGGATGTTGTGTCCAGCCTTCTTGCATTGACAAATTGAGCTTGTTCTTCTTCAGTGGGTTCTGAACTTGTTTCTCCCAATTTCTTCTTCCCTTTGTTTTAATCTTAGGTGCCATTGCTGTTGGTGGAAGCTTTTAGGGTTTCACAGATGAAATTCAGATTGAGATGAAGAGAAAGGAGCTTTGATGAAGAATTTAAGGAGAGAAATATGCTAGTGGTTATTGAAGATTGTTGACCCACTCTTTAATGGAGAAGATGAGAAGATGGAAGAGTGAAAAGAATGAGTTTAGAGGAGTCAAAAAATGACTTAAAGTATGAATAAGTGCTTTTGAAAGAGTAAAAGAAGTATAAAGTGGATTTTTAATGGGCTTTTTCAATTTTGTTTTAAGGAAAGTTTTTTGAAAAACGCAGCAGTAGTAACCGGTTACCAGGAAAAGGTAATCGATTACCATACCACAGACAATAAACAGAAGTGAAAATGCAACAATGGTAATCGGTTACCAGGAATGAGTAATCGGTTACCACAAGCCAAAGAACAACAACTTCATATCTCTTAACCAACATGAGTTTTTCATAAATAATCATTTTAACATGTTATTATAAGATATAATGCACATATGTGTCGCTACTGCGAAAAAAGGTGCCAGTAATGATAGAAGAGTCGCCACCGTTTGTTATTTGTCCCAACGAGGGAAAGGAAACGAGCAGAGAAAACCTGACGAAATGGGATAAGATTGGTCATCGCAACTAAATCTAGGGTTCGGGAGTCGGTTACGCAAGGGGAAGTTATTAGCACCCCTCACGTACGTCGTACTCGACGGGATCCACGCTTGGTTATCTATCTAAAGGGTGATTGAAAATATCTAACTAAACGTCTGGGACAAGAGAAAAGAAAAATGACTCGACAGAGCATCGCCGCTCTGTGCCTACGTATTCCCTCGTGCAATGGGAAAGTCAGAGTCAATGTAGTTTGGCTAACTACAGATGAAAAGGGGGGAAAGGTTGCTCACCGAGACATCGTCGTCTCGTGCCTACGTACTCTCAATAGGTATGACAACACCAAACCTCATCCCATTCTTTGGTACTTTACCCCATTCTTCTATTCATGTCCTCTTATCATCCACATAAAACAAAAATTCCCCTTTCTTTTTAAACCTCAAACACTTAATAATTATGATGTAAATTGTGCGCCACGAGCCTTAAGAAGTGGATAAGTAATAAGGGGGAGTATTTCTATCCTCTGAGTATCTTTGGATGCCGGACGCATGACCCAATTGTTCAAAATATTCACCTCCACTCATAGACCTTAATGCAATTTAAATTAAAATAACTTTCTAACATTCATCCTCAGACCAAAATCCACAATAATCAACACCAAAAACACCATTCTCTTTGGACCTAACACAACACATCTTGGTTTTGACACTCATACTCTCTTTGAGGCTAATCATCATCTCTTAGTTAAAATATCTATATTTAAGTTAATAATCATTTCTTGGTTAAAATACTTATCTTTGGTTTAATCACCATCCCTTGGTTAAAATACCCATCTCTTGATCATACACTCTTGAGGTTAATCACCATCTCTTGGTTAAAACACCTTTATTTAGGCTTATCACCATCTCTTGGTTAAAACATCCATACTCTTGCATGTTTTCCTTGTTAATCCCCTGGTTTAGGAAAACCCCCCTTTGTAGGTCTTGATCCCCGAGTCTAGGCAAACCATACAACACTACATTAGTTTAGACACCACATTCTTGGTTTAGACACCTTATTCATGGTAAATCATCATTTCTTGGTTAAAATACCCCTCATTCATGTTTAATCACCATTTCTTGGTTAAAGTACCTCATTCTTGGTTCAGACACCACTATATGGGTTCAAACATCACATTCTTCGTCCAAACAACACCTTCACCACATTCACAAACCTTTTTAATTCATTAACTAAACAACAACTTCTTTTCATAAAAGAACAGTTAGACTAAATGTTTAGAGCATCCGAACAAGAATCAAACTAGTTAACATCAAAATACTTCTAAGATACAATTATAACACAGTTCCCTAAAATCAACCAACAAAAACTTATTTTCTACCACTAACTATGAAGCTCTGATTTTCTCATTGCACTATGAGAATACGTAGGCACATATTTCAAAATCTTGGCGAGCACATTAATTAAATACTTATTTTTCCCCTTAAATAAAACTAATCACAAGTAACCTTTAGATAATAACACTCTTATGCACAAAGAACAATCAAAATGGTTCCTGTTGAGTATAACAAATGGGAGAGATGCTAATATCTTCTCCTTGCATAACTGATTTCCGTACCCTTTTCTCTTCCCTATGGGTTTTATTGATATTTTCCCTTTCTCTTAGAATAAATAAAATCTTATGGTGACTCATTGTATTTTCGAGCGTGCGATGTGCTCAGGTATTTTTCGTGTCGCGACAGTCATGTCAGTTGGAAAGAAAAGAGTAAAGTTCAGAAACATAGAACAATAAGATAGTTAAAGGATAATACAAGGCATATTTAAGCATTGCCCAATAACTTAGAAATTTATTCTGGGTCATCAACCATATGTAGCAAGTCATTAACTTTCACTACTTGAAAAGCACCTAAAACGGTAAAAGATCAGATTTCCAGGGCATTCAGCTTATCATAATCAAAATCGTAAACCAACAATGGGTTATTCGACCAATAGATTGGAAAACAATAATTTATGTCTAAAGCATACATCACCTAGGGGAACCTTTTCTCACTTTTCACTTGAAGGAGCTTATTCTTTAAACGTTTATAATTTGTAGTATAAGCCTGAAGGAAGCTCTTCTCAGGAATTCCACTAAGAGAAACCCAACCACCTTTTTCTGCTCCCTTCAGCTCAAAGAAAGAGAAAAAGAAATCCAGGTTGGGGCTTATATCCACCGCCTCAAAAACAAGTTTGAAAGCTTTAATAAAGCCTGAACCATTTGGCATAGTTGAGAAGGGGCAATGTTTAGGGTTTTAAGCAGGTCGATTTCAAAATCACTAAAAGGGATACAGACTCTAAAATCCCCGATTACCCCTATATAAAAATAAACATATTCATTAGACACCTCTCTTGGCCAAGTAATACCGACTCTCTCACCAACCACGCAAGGTTCTAACGCAACACCCTCCTCATTTCTGATGGAGGAGACTTGATCATTAGAGTGAAGCTTCGAGATGTAGTTGTCGTCGATGACATTGTGGTCATAACTAAGAACCTATTTGTCAATCAAAGATCATGTGTTATCCATCAAAATATTCATGAAAGCTGGTGATGAAGACTTTAAGTCAGTTTTTCTATCAGGTGAGAGGGTCTCACCATAAACTTCCCTAATAATCTGTTCAAACTCCACTCGACTCAGATAACCCTCACACTTTATCATGCATTCATTCCAGATTTTACTTCCCTCATTAACAGTAAAAGGGAAAGGGAAAAGAAAAAGGAAAAATAATAAAAGGGAAAGGGAAAGGGAAAAATACCCCGAGACTTTAACTTGTAGAAAAAATAATTGAACAAGGAAACAAAAGGAACTTATCAGCAACGCTTGAAAGAGGAATCATTTGCTTTGATAAGAAGAAAATGAAGAAAAAAGAGTATTTTTATTGAAGCAAAAATTACAACGGTCAAGAAGTTGTATCAGATAGAAATAATGATGACAAGTGTTAATCCCCGTAAAAAAAGTCATCGTGGCAAGGAGAGAGAAAATTAGCTGCCAACGGTAACTAATCGAGTATGTGACTGGCAGGAATTCAAAGACTTTCTTGTCCGAACACTTCAACCCTATTAGATCTCGTAATCTGAGGGCTTATGTACACCCTAGAATTTCTTAGGTCCGAACTTTTGCAAGCCGAGTATAAGAGTATGCAAGTCAGATATCATGAACCTAGGAAATTCATAGTCGGTTAGGATAAAGTAGTACCACCAAATCATAGCATCTTGGATCCGGTCTCACAGAAACTACAGTAGAGGCATAAGTCAGTCTTATCTCTTGAAAGGTGCTAGAGAGCAACATGAAGGGTCATATAGGACGGTTACAAAATGTCTCCATGATTGTAATGGAGGACGGCGAATGTTACTGAGGATGGATTTAAACATAGGATATGAAGATGCATCCTTAAAGAAACCATTGATGATAAAGTAAGTATAAAAAGAGACTTCCCAAATGAGGAAGAGGACAACAATTAATACCTCATAACTAATAAGACGATTGTGATCTCAACTGGCTAGCTTCCTGAGAGATTTATGCAAACATTATCTAGCAGGAACAATATATATACATATGATTTTAGTGATTGTCACTAGAAACTGTATATGAAAAATTTGTTGTAGTGACTCACTCTCTAACTTTTTAAACTTTCTGATTATGCACATATATAAAGAAAGAAATTCATACGCATACTTTTTTTTGCTAATACAGGTCTTAATGATATTTCTACAGTGTTTTTTGATTCAATTCCAATTAAGATTAGAAGTGATTTTGCAAAAAATAATTAGGTATAAGTTCGAATCTTTTTTATGAGGTTATCTTTGTCCCCTTTTTATTTGTAACACCTAAAATTAGATATAAATTCGAATCTTTTTTATGGAGTTATTTTTGTCTCTTTTTTATTTGTAACTCCTTTTTAATATATGAGCTTTATTCAAAATAAATAAATATATTATGTTTTATCCTTATTATAAAAAATATATATATATATATATATATATAAATACATTGAATAATTAATATATTAAATAACTAATATATCTCATCGTTTAAGATTTATTTCTTAGAGTAAAATAAGGATATGGGAAGTATTATATATGATAAATGAACATATAAAATGGTCAATCTTTTACGCACACAAAAAAAAGTCAATAAAACATCCTGAATAGTAGATGGAAAAATGCACAATAAGGATTTTTTTTCTGTTTTTCCATAGTATTAAGACCACAAGAATGTCTCGTGGTAGTTGTATATCTCTTTCTAGTTCAGCAATTTTCGGCAACATTTGAATGTTTCTTCAAATCCCTTTAATTTTATTTTAATAACTAAAAATAACAAACAATGATAATAATAGTAACAAGATCATAATCATAATAATATCAATCATAATAGTAATAGAAAGAAGAGAGTGTGATTGCGAAGCTTAGTGAGTGGGTAGACAGTAATGGAGAAGTACCTGAGAGAAAATTTTCACGTGCAACCTAAACGACCCTCGGAAGATGCCCAACTCCGATGGAGATCCGCCGTATCCGTCGTCAAGAACCCCCGACGTCGCTTCCGATGGGTTGCCAATCTCGCCCAACGTGCCGACGCCGAACAAAAACGCAAGAAACTCCAGGTCATCATTTGTTCTCTTCTTTTCCCTTTTTATTAAATCAATATTTTTTTTAACGACAATCATGGTTCTTTTTTCAATCCAATTATCTATGTATTCCATTGTCCAAACCCGTTTATGTTAGAGATCAATATCTAAATAGTTTCAAGAGTTTTATATTTTCTTTTTTCTTTTTAAATTATTTGAGATTATACAAAATTGAGAAAATGGTATCGTTACCGCAAAATACGAGTGATACATACGTGATGAAAATGCCTCTTGTAATTACAAACTGTAAAAAATCTTAACTTTTGTATATTATTTTTAAGAGTTAGATTATATACTCTTTAATTTAAATATATCTCACAAGTTTGGATATTAACAAGACAGCAATAGAGACACCGAATACAATGGTATTTTTTTATCCTTGAGTTTAAGTTGAGTATCGATATTATTAGTATAAATTTAAAATTAAAAAAATAAAATAATATGGTATTGAATTATAGTGTTTGATTGATTGAATATAAAGTTAATTACAAAGGTCTTAGAGCGTACACCAAATACAATTACGCAAGTCAAATATATAGTAGTTTGCAAAGGCTAAACCAAATAGGGAGGTTTATTAAAAATATATATTAATATTTCAATGATATTATAAAAGTATAATTTAGAATAAACTTTTAAGTTAAAATGGCATATTTATATTGTGAAACATGGAGTATAAAAAGAGAGTTTCAATTATTTTGAAATATTATAAATAATAAAATAGTTAGGTAAATTAAAAAGTAAATAAAATATATCAGTACATCTCGGAATTTTTTAAGGCTGAGTTTTTGAAAAATCAAGTACGAGGATATAAGTAAACTGGATAGTCATAGCTTTACATGGGTTAAAATCCGTTTAGGAGTAGCAAAGTAAGAACGTCAGAGTCGACCTCATGGCAACACGAACTGGTGGACAAGTGGTGTCCATCTTCAGTGCTAGGATATCATATGGACTATCACAAGAGATGGTTACGAAATGTCTCATGATTGTATGGGTGTTACATACGTTGATGGAAAAGACGTTATCTAGTAATTACAGAGGGCGGCGGACATTATTTGATGTCACCTTAATGAGAGGTGTGAAAGGGCAAGCATTGAAGAATCATTGATAAGTCGAGCAATATAAAAGGGAGCTTCCTCCATGAAGGAAAGACAACTACTAAAACCCTCATAATGATATATGATGATTGCGGTCTCTCCTGACTAGCTTCAGGGAGATTTCTCCAAATAGTGTTTAGCAAGAACATTTGGCGCCCACCATAGGACCACGTCAAAACTTTCCCAAGCCTCATACGAAACACATACATTGCATAACATCAATACTATGTCTAAATCATCTCCCAACAGGAGCGAGGATCACCACCCAAGCATGGCTCATCTTCTAGTAATTGTGGAGAAGCTATGTCAGCATAATGAATATCTACAAGAAAGCGTTCACACTTTGCAACAATCACAAAGTGCGAAGGAGGGGGAGGATGATGATGAGCTCCTTGATCCTCAACCTCTGGCAGAAATGATTTAGAATGATCAAGTTCTTCAGAACTTCAAGCCACCACCTTTGCCATCTTTTGATGGCAAAAGTGATCCTCAGGAACACATAATATCACTCAACAATCCGACTAGAGAACTTTAAGCCACCACCTTTGTCATCTTCAAATGTCAATAGTTGGGGCTTCCGACTCCTTGAATTGCAATCTCATGGTAGGAACCTTCAAAGACATAGCCTTACATTGGTATGAGTCTGCCTACACTGTCAATTACCAGTTACCAAGACATGACAAAAAAGATAGTATAACATTCTCTTCCAGCAAACATAGAAAGGTGACTACCACCATACTACTTAATGTCCGACATGGGGCTTCCGAATCCCCCTGAGAATACATGGCGAGGTTCAACAAAGAAACCATAAAAGTATCTCATCCTAATCAGGAGATGTTTGTGGGATATTTTCAAAATGAATTGAACACCGGTCACTTCAACGTGTCATTAGTGCAGAAGTCGGCTACTAGCATGGAGGAGGTCATGAGCAGAGCAGAATGTTATGTTAAGGGTGAGGAAAGAAACATGGAAAAAGGTCTCGAGATGCTAAAGAAAAAAATGTAATCCAAACATGAAGGATCCAGGTTTTAGAGAGAACACCAAAAACATGTGCCAAGAGATAGATCAACAATGAGACCTTCTCGGAGACCCTATGACAATTTCTCCGAGAACTATACACCTTTTAATACAAAACAGGCCTACATCTTGAACGAAGTATATCATCTCAAATTGATACTCGAGTCGTATCGACCTAGGAGAGTCAATGTTGTACTAGGGAATGATACAAGGGCATGGTGTGCTTACCATCAAATTAGAGGTCATCATACAAAGGATTGTCAGCACCTAAAGAGAAAAATAGAAACTCTAATCCAAAGAAGTCGGGTGTTAGTATATGTGAAGGAACCGGAAGGATCGTTAGAAAAAAGAAGTCCATCCAGAAGAAAACCCGATTCATAGAATACTTTCACTAGAAAAGGGAAGAGCACTGAAGAAGTACGTGAAACACGGGTTGCGCGAAACATGCTAAATACCATCTCGAGAGGCTTTGTAGATGGAGGACAGACAAACTTGGCTCATAAAAGATATGTCAGATCAGTGATGCGCGTGTCACAGAGCTCGTCATCTGTAAGAGATCAGGAATCGACTATCATTGGGTTCTCAAGACAAAACTTTGAAAGAGTGCTGGCACACAAAAACGACCCCATGGTCATCAAGGTACAAATTAATGACTTGAGCGTCAAGAGGGTGTTGATCGATCCAACAGTTCAGCTGACATATTATACTGGGAGGCTTTCAAGGGGATGAGCATGGACACAACCGAATTGCTACCTTTCAAGGGCACTCTAGTCAGATTCTCCATGGAGAAAGTTTATATACTGGGCCATGTCCCTATCATGACCACCTTTGGAAGTGGAAACAATGCATAAAGCGTCAAAGTGAGACCTTATTTCAATGCTCTGCATCATCATTGGGAGACCTTCTTTCAATGCTCTAGAGGTGGTGTTGTCTAGTCTTTATTCAACCATGAAGTATCCCCTAGAAGACGGACATGTAGGAACATTTAAAGTTGACCAGGGGTTAGCCAGGACGTGTTACAAAGATAGTTTAAAGTTGAAAAAGAAACCATATAGGAGCATCCGGTCACGGAAAAATACCTTGAAGGTAAACTTGGTGGATCTCGACCACCTGGTAAACCTCGACCCTTGAGGTGATCCAACCTATGATAGTTTGGCTCCAATTAGAGAAGTGAAAAAAATATAGATGGCTGTTGAAAATTTCAGGTCACACAAATAGGATCATGGCTATCAGAAGAAGAAGAGGGAGAGATTGTTAAGATGTTAAGAGACATTATCGATCTCTTCGCGTGGAAACCATCAGACATACCCAGGATTGATCCAAAGGTGGTATGCCATCAGCTTTTACTCGATCCATCGTCAAAGGTCGTCTCCCAGGAAAAGAGAAAGAATGAGGAAGAAAAAAGAAAGGAAATTACCGAAGAGGTTAAAAAACTTTTGAAAGTCAGGTTCATATAAGAGGCCAGGTATCCTACATGGTTGTCTAATGTGGTCACGATGAAGAAGAAGATAGGAAAATGGCGTATGTGCGTAGACTTCAATGATCTCAATAAGGCTTGCTTAAAGGGCCCTTATGCGTTACCACAAAATGATAGGTTGATCGATGTTGCATCAGGTTTCCATTTGCTCAGCTTCATGAATGCCGATTCGGTTTACAATCAAATACAGATGAATCTAGCAGATGCTCTCAAGACGCCATTCATGACTGATATGAGGGACTTCTATTACAAAGTTATGCCTTTTGGACTCAAGAATGCAGGAGGCTACATATCAAAGGTTGATGGACATGGTATTCTCTTTGAAGATAGGTAGATATATTGAAGTTTATGTAGACGATATGTTAATCAAGACACATGAAAAAGTGAAACATGCTGACGTCCTAAGGGAGACCATTGAAACAATAAGGAAGTTTTACATGAGACTAATCCTAACAAATGTACTTTCGGGGTAAAAGCTAGAAAATTACTAGGATTCATGCTAACACACCGGGGGAATAGAAGAAAACTCACCGGGAGACAGGCTGCTTTGTCCCGATTTCTTTTTTGTGTAGGTGACAAGTTTATACTACTTCACGATAATCAAGAAGTCTGCAGAGTTTGTGTGGACGGAAGAATGTGAGATGGCATTTGGGAAGTTGAATAAATTCCTATCATCCCCGTCAATCTTGGTGCACCTGATGGAGAACTCAACCCTCATCTTGTATTTAGCAGTATCCGAGAAATCCATTAGCTCGGCATTGGTTCAAGAAAGCGAGGAAGATGAAAGATCAGTCTATTTTGTTAGCAAAGTCCTCAAAGAGGTTAAAATTCGGTATCAGAAGATTGAGAGACTACCTTTAGCAGTAGTAGTCACTTCCAGGAAGCTCAGGCAGTACTTTCAGGGACATCCTATACTAGTCAAAACTAAATATCCTATAAAAAGGTTCTTGAAGAAGCTGGATCTGGCAGGAAAAATGATGGCATAGGCGATAGAGCTATCCAAGTTTGATATCATGTATGAACCCAGAAACATCATCAAAGCACAAGTATTGGCAGACTTCTTAGTAGAGCTGAGTTGCATACTCTGGAAGACATGATCGAGAAATTGATCCTGTCAGTGGACGACTCATCTAATCTCAAAGGTAGTGGCACATGCATAGTACTAGAAGGACCATGGGAGTTAATATTGGAACACTATATTTGTTTCAATTTTCAGGCCAGTAACAATCAAGCGGAGTACGAAGCGGTGACCATCGGTTTAAAACTAGCCAAGGAGGTCGGAGTTTCTCATTTGCTAGTTCGAACAAATTCGTAAATGGTAGCTAGTCATATCAAAGGATATTTTCAAGAAAAGGACACGCTTCTACTCATGTACTTGTAGTGAGTTGTACAATTGGCCAAAGGCTATACAAAATTTGAGGTAACACACATTCCACAAGAGGAAAATATTAAAGCCAGACTGTTAGCCCGGTTAGCCAGCACAAATGGCTCGGGCTAAATAGGTCATTCAAGAAGCTTTAGAAGCTCCAAGCATAGAAGCAGAAGAGGTGATGGTACTGGAAAATGCAAAAGGCTGGATGACACTCATAATTCAATACTTAGCACATGATAAATTATCGGATGAAGAAACTGAAGTACGATAGATCAAGAGAGTATCTTTTAGATACCTCATGGTAGCTGACTAATTATACAAGATGGAAAAATAATCTCTGATGTTGAGATGTGTCACTGAAGAAGAGGTCAAACTCATAATGAAGGAAGTGCATGAAAGGGTTTGCGGGAGTCATATTGGAGGAAGAGCTTTGTTTACAAATGGAGGGAAGACATCCTCAGACCTTTTCTTATAGAGGTCAGATTGTTAAAATTCCTCATAGTAGCAGTCGAGTATTTCACCAAATGGGTGGAAGCAGAAGTTGTAATTCAAATCGCAACAGAAAGAGTAAGATGTTTTTATTGGATAAATATTATATGTCAGTTTGGCTTACTCAGAATCATTGTATTTGATAATGGTACAAAGTTTGCAAGCTCTACTATTATAGAATTTTGCAGGTACTTTGTTATTCATAACATGTTTGTGTCAGTTGACCATCCCTAAGCCAACAGTCAAGAAGAAGTATCAAATAGGACCATCTTATCAAGAATGGAGAAGATAATGGATGAAACCAAGGGGATTTGGACCGAGTACTTGCATGAAATCATATGGTCTTATCACACCACTTCATATTCGACTAGTAAAGAAACACCTTTTAGAATGGTTATGGGGTTGATGCGACGATATCAGTGGAGATCAATTCTCCAACCTGAAGAAGGATAAACTTTGACAAGGATCACAATAAGAAGAGGCTAGACAACTCGCCTAACTTAATAGAAGAAATCAGAGTGATGGCTCGTGTACGAGAATCTGCTGCGAAGTAGAGAATGGCCAGAAGGTTCAACACCAGAGTTCGGCCAAGAAGTTTTCAAGAGGAGGACTTGGTTCTAAAAAGATATATAGACACACAGAAGAAGGGAAAGTTTTCCCAAATAGGAAAGGACCTCACCGAATCAAGCATAAATTGAATAATGGAGCTTACAAGCTTGAGAACTTAGAAGGAGCAGAAATACCGAGGGCTTGGAATGTTTCTAACCTTAGGTTTTATTATAGTTAAACATGTGTAATAATATTATTTAAATAAAAAAATTGAGGGTAGTACTCTTTTCCCTTGCAAGGGTAAGAGTTTTTAAGGAGGCACCCTCGATTTATATTTTTGAGTGTCACTTTTATAGAAAAGATTAAACTCGTCCTAGTAGTCGAGATCGTCACAAAGATCATAGGTGACCTAATGAAATCGTCTATGTAAACAGTAAACCTCTGGCCAGGTTATATTAATAAAACCACTGGCCTAATGAAAATGACTATGTAAATAACAAATCTCTAGTTAGGTTATGTTAATAAAACCTTTAACCTAATGAAATCAACTATTTAAATAGTTAGCCTCTGGTCAGGTTATGTTAATAAAACATTTGACCTAATGAAATCGGCTATGTAAATAGTAAACCTCTGACCATTTATGTTAATAAAACCTGTTAGTTAATGAAATCGACTAAGTAAATAGTAAACCTCTGGTCGGGTTATGTTAATAAAACCTTTGACCAAATGAGATCGACTATGTAAACAGTAAACCTATGGTCAGGTTATGTTAATAAAACCTCTGAGATAATGATATCGGCTATGTAAACAGTAAATCTTTGGCTGGGTTATGTTAATAAAACCTCTAACCTAATGAAATCGTTTATGTAAACAGTAAACCTCTGATCGGGTTATGTTAATAAAACCTCTGACCTAATGACATTGGCTATTTAAACAGTAAACCTTTGGTCAGGTTATGTTAATAAAACCTTTGACCTAATGAAATCATATATGTAAATAGTAAACCTCTAGTCGGGTTATGTTAATAAAATCTCTGATCTGATGAAATTGGCTATGTACACAGTAAACCTCTAGATGGGTTAAGGAAGTTTAAATTTTTGGACAAAAAAGATCCATAACCTAAAAGGTCAATTGAATAAAATATGAACTTTTGGTTAGATCCTAAGACTTTTGGCTAAGTTAGGACTAAAGGTAATCAGCCAAAACTAAGAAGTATGACTTATGTGTGATAATATATCACTAGACAAAGCATAGATTACTAAAATAATCAAGATACTAAAACCAAATATAATAAGCGGAAGGAAATAGGATATCATTGTCATAAAACAAAAAGGGCCCCTAAAGGGCCTAAACGTCTGGCATAAAAACAAAATATTGTTAAAAAATACAAAAGGCACATCACTGTTGATGGCCAACAACAAACTTATGAAAATTTAAACTTCATGCTCGTCTTCCTAAGCTTCAGGTGTCAGATTATCCACCGCCACATCCTTCAAACCCTATGTCTTAGGGGAAGCGTCTTCCATATCGACCAACTACCCGTCCACCACAACCTTGAAGAAATCCATCTTTGACACGTCCAGGTCTGGCATGCTGCATAAAGCTTGAGCTGCTTGGTCAACTCCTCCACCTAGATGATCTGGGGCTTCAAGTCATCCATTAATTGGGTTATGTATTTAGTAAGGCGAATCTCATTCTGTTCATAGGAATCACCCAATTTTAAATAAACCCCGAGTCATGACAATACACCTCATCTAATAGGCCCCAAGGTTTTTGGTAAACTATTGAGCGCCTATTGATTTCATTTTTTCAACGTCTTCGGTCGCATTCGAATGGTCATAAAAATATCTCAAACCATCGAACTTGTTGGACTAGAACCTGAATTTAGAAGAGGGATTAGTTTAATGACTACTACCTGAATCTTGCATCAAAGTAGTGATTGTTAGATCGGACTGACGTCGTTCCTCATCAGGGTCTTCATTTTATTTGGGGAACCCGACTTAGAATTCCCAAGAGGAGGAACAAAGACAGGTTTGGGATCTGATACAACAGGGGTTGCCTTGGTAGCATCCATCTTCTTCCTTTTGAGGGTCTGAGTTTGAATACCCGTCAAATCACTTTTAGAAGCGGACTGATTTCCATGCCTTGCTTTGGCTTCAGCTATTAACTTCTTTTGTTCAGAAAGTTTGAGGTTTGTCATTTTTGCTTAAAGGAAAGGATCAAAGGAGATATCAAGAAACATGAAGATTAATAAGGTTATGGTAAATCAATAAATAAGCACATATAAGCATTACCCAAGAAATTAGAAATTTGTTTCGGCTCCTCATTTATCTGTAGTAAATCTTTAACTTTCACTACCCAAAGGCATCCAAAATGGCCAAAGACCATACTTCCAGAGCGTTCAACTTGTCATAGCCGAAGTCGAAGACCGACAAGGGACTATTTGACCAGTAAATTAGGAAACGATAGTTCCTGTTTGGTGCATACATAACCTAAGGACATCTTTTCCCACTCTTCAGTTGGAGGAATTTGTCCTTAAAACCCTTATAATTGGTAGTGTAAGCTTGTAGAAAGCTCTTCCCCGGAATCCCGCTGAGGAAAACCCAGCCTCCTTTTTCCGCCCCCTTTAACTCAAAAAATGAGAAAAGTAATCCTAAGGTAGGGCGTTATGTCCATTGTGTCATAAACAATTTCAAAAGCCTTGATAAAACTCCAAGAATTTGGGCGTAATTAAGAAGAGGCTATGTTTAGGGTTTTGAGGAGATCAAACTCAAAATTAGTAAACGGGATGCAGATTTTAAAGTCCACAATTACACCTGAATATAAATAGAAATACTCCTAAGACACTCCTTTGGGACGAGTAATGCATACCTTTTTATCAACCACATAGGGTTCTAGTATAACATATTCCTCATTCCCGGTTGAAGAGACTAAGGTATTAGAATAAAGCTTCGAGATGTAGCTCTCGTCAATGATACTATGGTCATAACTTAGAACTTCTTTGTCTATCAAAGATCTTGTTGCCTCTATATGAGTATCCAAAGAACCTTAAGACGAAGACTCTGAGTCAGTGTTACTAATAGGTGAAGGGATTTCACCATGAACTTCTTTAATAATACGGTCAAAACCTATTTTACTAAAGTGATCCTCACATTCTCTCATGCAATGATTCCAAATTCTATCTCTATCATGAGCAGTGAGGGAAATTGATTATTCTCTCGATTGATTGAAATCTCGTACTAAAGGCATAAAAAAAGCAAGTGAAGAGTAAAGAGGGAAAAGAAAACAAGTACATGAGGTTGGGGATTGTAGAAAAATTGAGCGACTGATACGATATAAACTTGACTGCAACATTTAGGAAGATCACTAACTTTGATAAGATGAACAAAGTGAAAGAACATGTCTCTTTTTATTTAGAGAAAATTTGCAACGATCAAGAATTTGTACCAAAGATAGAAATGAAGACAAGTGGGAGTTCCCATAAAAGCCATCATGGCTAGGAGAGACAAAAATTTGTCAACATCAAAATGATTGACATTTAGTAACTCGTCAAAGAGAAGACCAACTTAAAGAAGAAAGAATTTCGAGATCATCTTGTCCGAACACTTCAATCCAATAGGATCTTGTGATCGGGGGGCTTATGTATATCCCGGAATTCTCTGAGGCCGGGTTCTTTGAAAATCGAGTACAAGGATACAAGTAAGTCGGGCAGTCATAGCTTTACACTGGTCAAAATCCGGTTAGGAGCAGCAAAGCAAGCACGTCGGACCCGACCTCATGACAACATAGGCAGGTGGACAAGTCATGTCTAACTTCAGTGCTAGGATATCATATGGACAATCATAAGAGATGGTTATGAAATACCCCATGATTGCATGAAAGTTACAATCATTGATGAAAAAGACGTTATCTGGTAATTACAGAGGGCGCCGAACGTAATCTGGTGCAACCCTAATAAAGGATGTGAAGGGGCATGCATTGAAGAATCATTGATAAATCGAGCGATATAAAAGGGAGCTTCCTCCATGAAGGAAAAACAACTACTAAAAACTCTCCTAATCATATAGGACGATTGCGCTCTCTCCTGACTAGCTTCATGGAGATTTCTTCAAATAGTGTTTAGCAAGAACAATATCAATAAAAAATACTAATATATTATTATTATTTAAAAATAATAAACAAATATTTGAAAGATAAAAGTTGGTTCAATTGATAAAATTCAACCTAATTTGATTTTTGGAAGAGGCAAAAGCAATGATAGAAATATATATATATATATATATATATATATATATATATATATATATATATATATATATATATATATATATATGTGTGTGTGTGTGTGTGTGTGTGTGTGTGTGTGTGTGTGTGTGTGTGTGTGTGTGTGTGTGTGTGTGTGTGTGTGTGTGTGTGTGTGTGTGTGTGTGTGTGTGTGTGTGTGTGTGTGTGTGTGTGTGTGTGTCTGTGTGTGTCTGTGTGTGTGTGTGTGTGTGTGTGTGTGTGTGTGTGTGTGTGTACGTGCGTGTGTGTGTGTGTGTGTGTGTGTGTATGCAGAGTGAGAGAATAATAAAAGGCATAATTGAAAGATAAAATTAGAATTGAATTGGAAACTAAAAGCGACACTTATTTTGAAACAAATAATTTTATAAAATGTGACACTTGTTTTGTGGCGGAAAGTATAAGAAATTTAAAATTAAAAAAAAAAATATTTTGGCTTTTTCTCCCATCGTGCCACATAACAACAATTATGATCACACTAGCAAAAACATCGTTCATTCTTTGATAATCAATTTTACTTCTCCTTCTATTTTCTAAAGTATTATGTACTTGGATCTTGCATCTACCCTGATCCATATACACATATGTCTATGATGATTTTACATTTATGCCCGGACCATATCCAATATGAAATTTAGACTACAAGCTCTTTCCAGTCACAACTTTTCACGAAACATGAACTTCGATCTAAGCTCTTAACTATCTAACATTTCAAAACATCATTTGTTTCACCAACTTCATTCGCTACCTTTATGAATTGGTCAATATATTCTCGTAGGGTTTCCTTCTTTTTTTTTTACTGGATCCTGTTGAACATAACTATGGTAGTGGAATTTCGCTTTCGCCATGTGAATTAGGTAGTGAAGGAGTCACACAAATCCTTCTATGAACTTATGCTTTCATTCGGAAGGGCCTTAAACCACATCATGGCGATCTTGTTAAGGGTTAATATGAACATCTTGCATTTTATGGCTCCCCGAGCATGATAATGTTCTAGCTTGGTATCTATATGCTCCATATATTTGCCCAGATCCTCTGTTATGTCATAACTCTTTAGTTTTGGGGGGCTTTTCACAGGATCTGGGGATCCTGCTATTGATGATTTATCTTGAGAGTGGGTTTCTCATTTGATTACTGTGTTCAGTGGTTGAGCGAGTGCCTTTGGTTGCTTCCATGATAGTGGGAACTAGATCGATAATTTGTAAAAAGAGAGATTGATGCTTTCAAAGAGGAAAAATCGGTAATGTAAAAGAGAAATGATCAATGATTTAGAAATCGGCCCTTGATTCTCATTAAGATGAGTACTATTTTAGAAGAATTAGAAAAATAATGTCCAATGCCTTAGTATTCTTATTCAGTTGTGTTCTAATGAAGCAATGTGAATTACTAAGACTTATCGTGAGAAGGGTAATTATTACATGTGATTCTTGAAAGGATTGAGTGGAAATTTTGCAATGGTTAAATATCATATTATTTTATTAATCGTTTACGTCTAACAATTATTGGTTTCTCTATGGTGCTAGAACATAAAGGAAAATTGGTTTGACTGTTACTCTAGAGGAACCACCCTTCTTAATCAATATTTATAATGGAAAAAAATTATTTAGTAAATAAAAATGTAGCTGGATGGATAAACAATGTAATTTTTCAAAACACAAGGTCATGCTATTGATACATTGCTAATAAAAACCATAATCTCTTACAAGAGTTTTGGTATTAAAGAACTTGGTAGCATCTAACTTTTCCTTGGGTATTCGCAAACTAATAGAGCATTTAGAAACTGAAAATAGAAAAATGCCTCTTGGTATAATCAAACTTTTGTTTTTATCTTAGGTTAATCAAATAGCATATTTGTTTACCAAAGCTCTTGACCATTAACCATTTATTGGCCTCATTTCCAAGCTCAGATTAATAGACACCTACTAATCCTTGAGTATGCTCTAAGACCATAAAAGATAGAAACGTCACATCTACAACAATTAACCATCATTTCTTACTCATATACCACACATGTTCATCTCTATACAGACCTATACTTTTCCCCCTTACTACCAAACACTCGTCTCCCTACCATCAAAATTATGTCTCAAGTTGAGTTTCAGAATCACATAGACAAAGGTTTATGTTATACTTCTGATTAACATTTTAAGTTCCAACATCTTTACCCAAATTGTCACTTTTGATTGGTGACAATAACGAACCACCACCTATGCACTCAAACGCACACTAAAATAAGACTACAGAAGTTGCTATTTAAAGAGTTACTCGTGTGATATTGAATGATTTACTAAGTAAGCTAACATGAACTTATCGTAGGATTGATGTACACCAACATAGTCTTGTAACTAACTGTAACTAAACTGTCTAATACAATTAGTTACAATTAGAACATACCTAAAACCTTTTAACTAGCTGACTGACAAGTGTTGATCAACTATAGATCCTACATGCTATAACAAGTAACCAACTAGATCTACATATAAATCTAATCTAATGTAATTAACATTCTAACAATTTCATTGCATACCCTTGAGCACCATTTATCCTTCAATTCCTTTGAAGGATTGCAAAGCCTAGGAATGTTGCATTTCCAAGGATCGGTGCAAAGAGTTAGTAGTAGATATTTCTCTATAGTAGCAGGTCAAATAACTTCCTACTAAGTCACTATCCACCTTGAGCCTTTCTTTTCTTTTGTACAAATTAATTTTAATTCCTCCGAAATGGCATATGTCCAACCAACTAATCCACTAAATCACTAACTACTATTTGTTAAGGCATCTGTAATTTTGCATTATGATGTCTCAACTTTGATTTACTCCAAGTTCTATACATATGTTATCAATGATTTAATTTACTAGGTTGGTATTTTTATTTGTGTCTCCAAAACAATTAGAGTTTGCACATTCTAAAATTTGCTATGATGTAATTTAGTATGTTTAGTTTCATATTTATACTTATGAATCCATTTCCTTATTTAATAATATAGGAAAAACTTCCCTTCTTCAATATAATTGATTGATGTTATGAATTATATAAGAAAAACCTCCCAAATTATTGTCATGTAAGATCAGTGTAAAACAGTTTTACACATGCAACAAATCAAAATGTTTATAATTATCATGTAATATCAATATTTTAAAAATAAAAATATATTTTATTCTGATACATAATTATAATTGGTTGATAAGATCCATTACAAACTTTATACAGAAAAATCTCCTTCGTACAAAACTTATATATAATAAAAATTATACAGAAATAAATAACAAATAGATTGATAACAAACTATATGTTATTTTTTTTGGATTACAAAACTAACCCTCTAAATTTAATGATATCTTGGTTACGACAAGACACCATTCTAGGTGTTTTCGATTCTAGCTCATTTCACTAAGTCTTGGAGAGAGAAAAATCGATCTAGCAATGAAGATTTAGAGCACCTCCAATGGGGCAACCCGTTTTTAGGTTCTTTGTGGGACCCACTCTTCTAAAATAACTTATTCAATTTTCACTCTAATGATGCAACTTCAAAGAACCCATATTGGGTCCCACTACTTTACTTAAATATATTATTTATATTAAATTTATTTTATTTAAAATTATAATTTAAATATTTAAATTTTAATTACTATAAATATAAACTAAACATAAAATTAAAATTAAACATAAAATTGAAAATAATAATTTATGAATAAAATGATGAAATTGTGAGAGAGAAATTTAAAATTAAAGAGTAAATAAAAGTGAGAGAAAATAGGATTGTTATAAATTTTTGCAACAAACTTATATTTATAATAAATAAATAAAGTTAAAAAAAAAATAAAACCAACAAGTTAAATAATTATTTTAATAATAAAAAAAAATGAAGAACAATTGCTTATGCAAGGAACGTTCACCACCTTGAACAACTTTTTGTTGACAATTTCAATGCCAAGTTGGCAAATCAATTTGAAGAACCACCGTTGGAAATGGTCTAAAAACTTTTCCATCTTGAAAACAACAAATATGAGTGTCATGTTGGCAAACCCACTCTAAGAACTCCCATTGGAGTTGGTCTTAGAGGGTTGCCAAAGGGATGATTCAGATGGTTTCAGTTCCAGCTCATTCAATTTTTCTAACAATTTATATAAATATCCAAAAAAAACTCTTTAATTACTTTATATTTTCTTTGATTTATATAAAAACTTAATAAATGTAAAATTAGTTATTAGCCCTAATATATTTTTAAATTAAATTATAAAATTATTTATTTTTTAAGAGAAATAATAAGTTATTAAGAATGTAAAAGATAAAAAATAAAAATTGAAAAGATGCCAAAAATTATACACATAAAAAATCCTTTAATTTTTCTAACACATAAAAGATCCATTATTATTCTTCGTAAAAAAGCTGACTTCTTTTTTCTTTATTAGATACATCTAACATCTCTACATATTATTAAAAAAAAAATAGTGATACCTAATTAATAAAAGCATAGACAAAAAAAAATTTTAAGTGAAAATTCATTAAACGAGTCCTATGGGTACTCAAGTCCAATTACAAAAGAGCAAGGAAAAATAGTCCTTCTAAAGAAGAAATTAATACCAAAAATACTTATGCTAATTAATATAACGGAAGTTTACAAAATTTCTAAAAAATCACATTTGGGTCTACCAATTTCTCCTATAAAAGACCATATCCACACCTGAAATTTGATATTCCATATCATATCGGAAACATTCCAAAAGTCATTGTTAAACACGATATCGTTGCCAAATAGCCAACTCATTCCAAATAGTTCTAGATATAGAGCAATTGAGCATAATATGATTGACAAATTCAAATTCAGACTTACATAAGACACATAAAGGATTAGAAATAGCTGATTTCCCCTCCTAATTAACTGATCTTTCGACGATATTCTATCGAGGAAACACCACCATCTGAACATGAAACCAGCAGCCTATTTCCGCCACCAATTCCGCCTTAGAAACACTTAAATAATAAAGATCTGGGAAAGCTTGTCTCAAGCTAACGTTACCAATCCAAATAGCATGCCAAAAAGAAATCGAAATACCGCTGCCCAAACGAAAGGCACAACGGTCAGAGAAAAAAATTATTAATTCTATAAATAAATCAAGTTCGATGCATTTATTCTCTAACTACGTTGTAAAAGTTTTGCATTTTATTCATTTCGGAATACTTACATTTATAACTAACTATCTTATTATGGAGATACAAGAAGTAACCTACCCTAAAGATAAAAAATATTATTATTCTTTTTAAATTACTTTACTGTATTTTTATATCAAAATCAAAAGAGTAACCTCCAATTAAATTTAAAAGGCAAAGTTAAAATAGCATCCATGACAATAACTTCTTTTTTCGACGAATTGTTCTCCTCGTTTAACTATTGTTACATGTGATAAGAAAGTGTGGTTGAATCTAACTCAACCCTACAAAATTGGTGGGTATAGTGAAGATTGTCCCACTTATAAACACATCCTCAGACCATATATTGTCCGATGTGGGACTTTTAACACACCCCCTCACACTTAGGACTAGACAACTGAAGCGTGGAAATAAATGGTGGGTGGACCGATAGCAGAAACCATAGTAGGTGGTCCACTGGATCTTAAATGAGCCTCTAATACTATCTCAAAATTTAGGTTGGGCCTAACTCATTCCTACAAAACTGACTTGGTAGAGTGAAGACGGCCTTCACTTATAAACACATCCTCATGTCATATATTATCCGACGTGAGACTTTTTAACAATATGCCTACGAGGAACCCACCATTAATTAAAATTAAACGATATAACTAATATGTTATCACAATATCATGTTTCATTCAAAAGTGTGTTTTTCCTTATTTATTTATTTAATGAAGAGGTCTAAATGCCCAAGGAAAAGAAAGAAACAACAAGAAAACTTCCTTCAGGGAGGGATTTTTCCCCAAGCCCTCCAATAAAAGATCCTTCATAAAGTTTGGAGCAACCAAGTATCTGATCATATCCCTCTCTAATAAACATCCAACTTTAGACAAAGCATCAGCGTAACGATTTGATTCTCTGAACACACTTAAGAGATTCTTAATCTTCCTAGTCAACTCAACTCCTTCACTTCTCCCCGTCTTCCCTTGATTGATATCCATCACTATCTCAGAAGAGTCAACATTCACTTCGACCCTCTTGATTTCAGGATCCAAGGCTAGAATCAAGCCTTCAAGAACCCCTCCCAACTCTGTCAAGTAGCTACTACCAGTGCCTAACTTCTAAGTAAAACCTCCCAACCAACAACCTTAGGCATCTCTGACTACTCCCCCACACCCTACAACCACACCTTCAATACACTTACCATCTATATTTAATTTTACTAAGCCCGGAGTTGGAGGAACCCACTTAACGAGCACAACCTCCTTATTCCTACCAACTACACTCTTGTCCATTAGCACAACCTTCTCATACTCCTTCATTTTCCCCTCTAAAATCAATCTAGAATTCACAAGCTGCACAAACTCCTTGTTGTGGTCTTCCTGATTCCTTCAATACCAAAGCGAGTGACAAACACTTGTCCAATACGAACTCCAACCTCCAAGCATGAATAATTAATATTCAAGCTAACCCACTCTTTGAACTCTAAATTTTGATAATCCTGCTTAATACTCAATGGAACATTGTTATCCCACAGTTCCCATGCATAAAGGCAGTCCCGGAACACATGTAACGTAGTCTGGATAGCATGACCACACAAGCTACAAGCAGCTGACCCAAGACCTTTCCTACCCTTGATATAGTTTGTTAATAACCGATCATGCTTTAACAACCAAATAAAAGTCTTAATTCTCTCAGGAATCCTTAGCCTCCATATTTTCTTCCAATCTTGGTTCATGTTGTCACTATCAGCTCTAGAAAGCATATCATATAACTGCTTCACCGTGCCAATCTCATTATCCGCTCCAGCCAGCATGAATTTATCTATACCATGGCCTTCAAACAGAGGATGAATAGATGAATTTTATCCAGAAAACTTTGAGGAACCCAATATTGCAAAAGCTGCCAGTTCTAATCCCCGAAACATGTCACAAGGTTGCAAACCTTTGCATCTTGAATGGTTTCAGGGATGACCGGAGTATGATCTCTCAAACATAAACCCTCCTCGACCCAGTAATCTCCCCAAGCTCCCACTTTTTTACCATCACCAGTAGCCCATTTCTCATGCTACAACAAGTAAGGAGCATTCTTATTAATATTCCTCCATAAGACATATTTGAAACTCTTCCTAGGAAGGTTATTATTCAGCTTCACGTCCTTGTATTAAATCACGCAAAACTTTTCAACACAAGTCATCAAAATTGTTCGTTAACTGCCACACTAATTTCATAATTCAGGCATAATTCATCTTGGAAAGATCTCTGAGCTCTAGCCCACAATTATCCTTGGACCTAATGACTATCTTCCCATTAACAACATGCATTTTTTTGCATTCTTCAATATCCCCCCAGATGAAGTTACGTTGTAATCTTTAAATTTCCTCCAAACACAACTTAGGAAGCAGGCTAGTTATCATAGGATAAATCAAAATAGCCTTTCTCACACTTTTAACTAGAGTGATATGACTTGTAAACGATAAATAGTTCTCCTTCCATCTTGAAAGTATGCTAGAAACTTGACCAATGATGTATTGACAATCAACTTTCCTCAAGGTTCTTCCATTAATAGGGACTCCTAAGTATTTATTAAAGTGATTCGTATCTCTAAACTTGTAAATGTTGATCACCTTATTCTGAAGCCTACGCGGAGTATTCCTTGAAAAAAGGATGATTGATTTATCTTCATTGGCTTCCTGTCTTGAGAGAGTGCAGAACCTTTGAAGGTTATCCATAACACAATAGATATGTTTCTCAGTGGCTTCCCCAAATAAAAACAAATCATCTATGAATCCTTTCTTCCCTTTCTATGATGAATCAAACGCATGACCTCTCTGGCTATGAGAATATTTACCTACCTGGCACAAACCCAGCTTGAAAGGGAGAGACTAACTTTGGAATACAAAACTTTAATCTCTCCACTATAATCTTGCTAATGACTTTGTAAATCGTGTTACACAAAGATATAGGGAAAAATGAATGACATGCTCAGGTGCATATTTCTTTGGAATCAAGTAAATGTCTTCCTGATTAACCTTGGAAATATCTTCTGATTTCCTTCATAAACCATGCACGAACTGACAAACATTTTGACGCACAATGTCCCATGATTTCTGATAAAAACCCTCCAGGAAAGCCGTCAGGGCCTGGAAATTTCCAAGGCTTCATAGCAAATACTTCTATTTTAATATCAGCATCATTAACAGGCTCCTTAATTCCAGTCTTTGACTATATCCTTTTGCCACCAGTCTTGCTTTGTATCTTTCCACGTCTCCTTTTGCATTCTTCTTCGCCTTGTACACCCATCTTACTCTGATTGCTTTGTGTCCTCGTGGAAGTGTAGTAAGTTCCCACGTATCATTCTTCGTGATTGACTTTATTTCTTCATCCATGGCGTCTTTCCACTTTACGTTTTCAACAGCTTCTTGATAGTTTAGAGGCTCGCAATCACCAAAAAGACAAAAGAGGTTAATGTTATTTTGGTTTTTGGTTACCTCATAAAGCTCTTCAATGCTCCTTAATCGTGATGTCCTCTCACTTGTGCTTGTTTCATCCAACCTTGGTGTCGGTGAGGCAGGTGGTGTAATATGTTCATCTATCATTGGTTGTTCCATTTCATTTTCTTCTTCTTCAAAATAAGGAAGAAAATCATACATGTCTTCTTGAACACTCCAACCCCAACAATCTTCTTCTTCGAACTCCACATCACGACTTATGACAATCTTTCCGCTATTTGGATTATAGAGCTTGTACCCTTTGGAGCTTGAGTCGTAACCCACAAATACATACTTCTCACTTTTATCATCGAGCTTTGTTCTCCTTTCATTTGGAATGTGGGTATATGCAATGCTTCTAAACACCTTGAGGTGAGAGATCCCCGGCTTCATTCCACTCCATACTTCTTGTGGTGTCTTCTCATGCACACTTCTTGTTGGGGAACGGTTTTTCAGGTAAACCGCACATGCCACTGCTTCGGCCCAAAACTCTTTCGGCATCTTCTTACTCTTAAGCATGCTTCACACCATATTAAGTATGGTCCGGTTCTTTCTCTCCACTACTCCAT
This sequence comes from Lathyrus sativus, assembly GCA_963859935.3. Classification (NCBI taxonomy): domain Eukaryota; kingdom Viridiplantae; phylum Streptophyta; class Magnoliopsida; order Fabales; family Fabaceae; genus Lathyrus; species Lathyrus sativus. The sequence continues at coordinate 230,680,309 of OZ012741.1, forward strand.
TTTGTTGTGGCGATCTTGGCACTGTTAGTAAGCAGCGGATTCCATGCTCTTCACAATATTTGTTGAACTCATTTGAAGTAAACTCTCCTCCTCGGTCAGATCTCATAGCCTTAATAGAAAGACCACTTTCTTTCTCCACAAGGGCTTTGAACTTCTTAAAGTTTTCAAACACTTCTGACTTCTCCTTCAAGAAATAAACCCATGTTTTTCTAGAATAATCATCAATAAATAGGAGAAAGTATTTATTTTTACCAAAAGAGTTTGGATTGATTGGTCCACAGACATCAGTGTGTATGAGCTCAAGTGGTTTTGTCGCTCTTCATGTTGATTCCTTTGGAAAGCTTTTTTGGAATTGCTTCCCAATTAGACATCCTTCACATAGTTGGTCTGGGTGGTTTATACTAGGCAAGCCTCTCACCATCTCCTTCTTTGACAAACATTCTAGACTACCGAAGTTGAGGTCTCCAAATCATAGATGCCATAGCCACGAAGAGTCGGTATAGCAGACCTTGAGACACTTTGCCACATCATTTTGAATGTTCAAGAGGAACATTCTATTCTTTGACATAGGCACCTTAGCGATCAATTTATGCTCACAATCTCTTAAGAAAAGACTATGTTCTTTCAAGTGGATGTCATATCCTTTCTCCAATAATTGTCCCAAGCTCAAAATATTATTTTTCATGTTAGGAACATAGTAGACATTGGATATGAATTGATGACTCTCATTCTTTAAGCGTATGAGAAATTTACCTTTGCCTTTGACCGGTATCTTCGAGTCATCTCCAAATGAGACATTTCCAGTTGTCGCTTCATTGATATCTATGAACATGCTTCGATCGCTGCACATGTGGTTGCTTGCGCCAGTGTCGAGGTACCACTTGTTTCTTTTCTCTTCAAATTGGTTTTGGCACGCGAGCAACAAAGTTTCTTCTTCTCCACCTTTTTCTTCTACAAAGTTAGCTTTCTCCACAACTTTCTTTGAGAATCTACACTCAGATGCATAGTGACCGATTTTGTTGAAATTGAAGCACTTGATTTGTAACTTGTTGCACCTTGACCATGAATTTCCATTTCCACGACCTCTTGTTGCTTGTGGATTCCAACTTCTTTCTCCATTGTTGAAGTTGTTGGAGTAGTTGTTGTAACTTCCTCTTCTTTCTCCTTCATGTCCTCGTCCACGTCCACATCCACGGTCTTGGCCACGACCTCGTCCTCTTTGAATCTTGTAACTCACATAGTTTGCTTCCTTTGCATTGAGTTGTAGTAGTTGTTCCATAGTCGCCTTTTGTTTAATTTTTCTCTTTTGTTTTTCTTCGTATGCTTGTAAGGAACCCATAAGTTGCTCAATAGTCATGGTGTTTAAATCCTTGTTTTCTTCAATGTTGGTAACAATGAAGTCAAAACTTGGATTTAAAATGCGAAGTATTTTTTTCATGACTTTCACCTCATCAACATCTTCACCATTTCTTTTAAGTTGATTGACTACGGACAATACTCGAGAAAAATAATCAGAAATTGACTCAGACTCTTCCATAAATAAACGTTCAAACTCACCTCTAAGAGTTTGAAGACGAATCTTTTTCACCTGCTCCACTCCTTTATTGCAAGTTTGAAGCTTGTCCCATGCTACTTTGGCCGTTGTTGCATTGGAGATCTTCTCAAATGTATCTTCATCCACCGATTGATAAATGAGGAAGACAGCTTTCTTGTCTCTTTTTCTTGACTCCTTTAATGTCTCCTTTACACCTTGGCTTAAGGAGACTTCACCTTGCTCCTTGAAGCCTTTCTCAACATTATCCCACACATCTTGAGCTCCTAGTAGCGCCTTCATCTTGATACTCCAATTGTCATAGTTGTTCTTTGTGAGTATCGATATTTGAAAAGGGAAACCTCCAGTCGCCATCTTTTGAGGACCTTCAAGCTCTGATGCCACTTTGTTGGAAATAAGACCTTTTGTGTTTAAGAAAAGTGTGTGGGAATATTAGAGGCTTAAAGAGAAATTTGATAGGTAGAAGAATTATTTATGGAAGAGAGAACTTTGTATTTTTCTTGATGCAAAAGTGTAGAATTACATCTCTATTTATAGTACTCTAAGGAGAACTCTAGACACACTAATTCTAGAGAGTTCTCAACTCTAAGAATTCCAAGAGCATTCTAGAGAATATTACAACCCTAAGAAATATCTAGACACTCCAAAAATTACAAGAGTTTTCTAGAAACATTAATTAAAATTACCTAAGTCCAAAATAACTAAGCCCAAAAATCCAAATAATATGTTTAGGCCCAAATCAAGTTTAATCTTTCAACATTATTACCTCGTTATCATTATTACTCGTTCCTACCCCAATCATGGAAATATCCATAGCCTTATTTCCTTTCTCGGTCCCGCCAACTTCTCAAATTCAATCATCTCATAATCATTACCATTATGACTAGTAAATGAAGAGAATCTCGAGCCTACCACATTCGCATCTGCATTAACTCTCGCTGGAGCCATGTTTTGCCTCCCTTCAACATGTTTTTTGCCCCTTCTTTGTTTCTGAAACCACTCGCCACGGACCATCTTCCCCATTATCAACCTCTTCAACCATCATCTTATTAGAAACAAAACTTTCCCCTGCATTATTTCTGCCATACCCAACCAACTGAGCTTCTTTAGGATGCTTATTAAAACTGCAACCCTCCTTATAGTCTCCATACCTTCCACAGTTAAGACATAGTAGGTGCAACCCTTCACATTTAATGCGATAATTCCTGCCCTTTATACTGAACAGAGAAAGCAGATGTTTTGGCAAAGCTACTTGAACACAAATTCTAGCATACTTCCCTCTCTCATGCTGCTTAGTGTTCTTATCCACCTTGATTGCACGCCTAACACGATTACCAAAAAAGGTTAAAAATTTTGTATTATAATACTTTATTGGTAATCTTGCAATTAGAATCCACACTACTATCTCATCAATGGAATCTTTCACCAGTTGGGAATTAGGACACCTATCCTTGATTGTCTAGTGATCATATATGAACCACCATTTTTAGTAGCTATCTTCTTGTCATCCTCATGCGAAAATACAACTAGGTAGTAATTATTACCCAGATCAATAATTCTAATAACATCACTTTAACCCACATTTTCTTTAATCTTGTCTCAAACGCCTTGTATTCAATCTTACGACCCAAGAGCTTGACAATAATACCTCTCCTCCAAGGTCTGTAAATTCGCTTCTTTTCCCTTGGAGAAAGTACAAAGCAAGGGCAATCGTACTCTCCTATCTTTTCTTCCAACACCTGAAGATCTTTGCATTCCTCCTAAAGATCACCCTCAGCCAAGGGCTCCTCTACCTTCATGTTAATATCAGAAATTTTTGAAACATCAGTAACCATATCTCGAAAGGATTTGCTCAATCCAGACGATGAACCCCCTGACACTATCGAGCCATCCTTGATCTTTTTTGTACTCCTTTCTTGTAAATCAATCTCATCAACACTCTTTTGCCCGTAGTTTCCGATGAGATAAATTCTAACATAAAATCATCTCTATTTTTTTAATGTTTCTTCGTTGCTTTTGTTACATGATCGATGTTGATGTCAAATATTATATAAGCTTTTGATGTCAATCAAATATAACAATATTTCCAAAATTTATTTCTTCATATACTCATATACATCAACCCGACTTCTGATTTAAAATAACTTGATGCTTTAAGCTCAAAAATGAAAACCGAAGACAATATAATAGCAATAGATGTTACTGTCATTAGATATTTGTAGCAAAAAAAACTGTTCTCTATTATAACTCAGCAATATTAAATTTCGGGTCAACTCCATTTAACAAGTTCTTATCACAACTCATTTAATAAACTCTTTCAATAAAAGCATTGCAATTAATTAATTTTTTCCAAGATTTGTTTTTCTTCAAAATTTTAACGCCTAAACTTTTAGCTTATGCTTCTTTGCTCTTGGGTTGGTCGTTACAATTGGTAGTTTCGATTGTGTTTTTTTAGATAAAATTATTATTTAACAAAGTTCTTATCACAACTCATTTAATAAACTCTTTCAATAAAAGCATTGCAATTAATTAATTTTTTCCAAGATTTGTTTTTCTTCACAATTTTAACGCCTAAAAAACTTTTAAGCTTATGCTTCTTTGCTCTTGGGTTGGTCGTTACAATTGGTAGTTTCGGTTGTGTTTTTTTAGATAAAATAATTATTATTATTAAAAACTCACACTCACAATTATTAATACTATAGTTTGAATCAAAGTGATGATGATGTTCATTCTAATAATATTGATTTTTGCTGATTAAATTATAAATTATTAATATTCTATGATTTTTCTATTATATAAATTGTTTAAGAAAATATTTATATTAAATTGTTTATTAATTTAAATTAGCCACGAATGATTAATGTTAATTTTTCTATTATAATTTTAAAATTTTATTTTTCTCTCTTCAATTCTGTAAATTTTCTTTCTCATAACCAAGAATAATTTTGTAAAATTCATCGTAAATTTTCTTTTTTATACAATAATTATTATATTTTTAATGCTATTAAAAATATCAAAACCGTTTATAATAAAAACGGAGACAGTAACTTATATTTAGATAAATGTGGATTTAAATTATGTATACGCAAGAATTTTTCAAATTTTTTTATGGGTTTAATTGTTATGCACTTACGGTGTAAAAATATTTTACATTGTCATCTAATAGAAATATATTATTCTTTTATGTCATATAATATATTTAAAATTTTCAATATAACTTAGAAATGCATAGTTATCATTGGTTGACAGTGTAAATAATATTTACACCGTTAATACATCACCCTTTCCTTCTTTTTTTATCCTTAGAATTGCTGCACCCTAACGAGGTCACCTAAATATTTAAATAAAAATACATGCATCATATATTTTTGGAATGTACGAGGTTATTTATATATACTCTTGTTTGTTTAAGAAGTTCAATCTTTATCTCATAACTTTGTTTTATTATTAACAACATCGTTTCACAACAAATTGATGCAATGAACGTGGAGAAGAAGACGTCGTCAACAAATTATGACATAAAAATTGAGTTTTTTGAACAAACACAAGAAATTCTAGTGTTCGACAAAGGTAGATTCATAATTCAAAAGAAGGTTTAGTATGAAGTCAAAGTTTGTTCACATGTTGATCTTGTATACAATAGTCGAAGTCTGTTCGAGCATACTGTCAGAATATATTAACTTGTAATTTAAGTTAATATGTCGAATTGTGTCATGTTTGTGAGGCCAATTGTTTAAGTTACCTTATTCTTTAAGTTAACTTGTGTAATAAGCCTGTGTGTAAAACTCCATTAGATTAGTATGTTAGTTTTCTTATAAATAGTATGAGAGTCTCTCATCTTTATAAGAAGTGGTGCAAATCTTAATTAAAGTGAAAGAAATTAATTTTTGATATTTACTAGTAATCTTTAAATCTTTATTAAAAAAATAATAAAACAAAATAAATTAATTTTTATCTCATAACTTTACGACATTAATTTCCCAAAATATACCTTTCAAAAAAAAACATGCATTTATTATGTGTCTCCCTGACATACTTTGTATATGCTCTAACTATCTTGACCAGGAAAAGATTCGAGTGGCTCTCTATGTGCAAAAAGCAGCATTACAATTTATAACCGGTAAACTACATTCAATACCTTTCATTCCAATTTTTTATAACTCTTTTATTCTCTTTTCTTCTGTTACATTTCCTTCTTCTCACCCACATTCAGCTGGAAACCGAAGAACTGGTACTTACATGCTCTCCAAAGAGATTCAAGATGCAGGTTTCGGAATCAACCCGGATGAATTAGCATCCATTGTCAGATCCCATGACACTAAATGTTTCGAACATCATGAAGGAGTTGAAGGATTAGCAAAAGCTGTCCGCGTTTCCTTTCAAGAAGGCGTGAGTTCCAGCGATGTAAAACATAGACAACATATCTATGGTCATAACCGCCATACCGAGAAACCCTCAAGAAGTTTCTGGATGTTTGTTTGGGATGCAATGCAAGACTTAACACTGATTATCCTTATTCTATGTTCTGTTGTTTCAATGGGTGTCGGAATCTTAACCGAAGGTTTTCCTAAAGGTATGTATGATGGAGTTGGAATCATACTATGTATTTTTTTAGTTGTTTTTGTCACTTCAATAAGTGACTATAAACAGTCTTTGCAATTTAAAGATTTGGATAAAGAGAAAAAAAATGTAAGCATTCATGTTACAAGAGATAGTAGAAGACAGAAGGTTTCTATTTATGAACTAGTGGTTGGAGATATAATTCATCTTGCAATCGGAGACATAGTTCCTGCAGATGGATTATTTATATCTGGTTTTAGTCTATTGATCGATGAATCAAGTTTATCCGGCGAGAGTGAAGCGGTGATTGCTGACAATCAAAAGCCTTTTCTTTTATGTGGAACCACAGTTCAAGATGGTTCTGCTAAGATGCTAGTGACTGCGGTTGGTATGAAGACAGAATGGGGAAGATTGATGGAAACTTTGAATGAAGGTGGTGATGATGAAACACCTCTTCAGGTTAAACTAAATGGTGTTGCTACACTTATTGGAAAGATAGGGTTAGGTTTTGCATTCGTGACATTCTTAGTTCTTACCGGCAGGTTCTTATTGGTGAAAATATCACGTGATAGTATCGCTAAATGGTCTCTAGATGATGCATCTAAGCTTCTCAATTTCTTTGCTACTGCTGTTATTATAATAGTTGTGGCAGTTCCTGAAGGGTTACCTTTAGCAGTTACACTAAGCCTTGCATTTGCAATGAAGAAACTAATGAATGATAAGGCACTAGTTAGGCACTTATCTGCATGTGAAACAATGGGTTCTGCGGGTTGTATTTGCACCGATAAAACCGGAACTTTGACTACAAATCAAATGGTTGTTGACAAAATATGGATTTGCGAACAAACTAAGGCAATTAAAACTGGAAATTTCGATAAAAGTGTGTTGAAGAAATCAATTTCTGATGAAATATTTGATCTACTTTTGCAGTCCATATTTCAGAATACAGCCTCAGAGGTTGTTCAAGGTGAAGATGGAAAGAACAAAGTGATGGGAACTCCAACAGAATCAGCATTGCTTGGATTTGGTTTGGTTTTAGGAGGTGATACAAAGTTTTACAATGACAAGTATAAGATAATTAAAGTTGAGCCTTTCAATTCAAACAGAAAAAAGATGTCGGTTCTTGTTTCTCTTCCGGATAGCACCAACAAAACTAGAGCGTTTTGTAAAGGAGCATCAGAGATAGTGGTTAAAATGTGTGACAAAGTTGTTAATGCAGAAGGAAAAGTTGTTGATTTGAATGAACAACTAAGAAACAACATCAATGAAGTTATTAATGGTTTTGCTTGCGATGCATTGAGAACACTCTGCATAGCTTTTAAGGATATTGAAGGAAGCTCTGAAAGTGATAGCAGTATTCCTGAGGATAAATATACTCTAATTTCAATTATTGGAATCAAGGATCCAGTGAGACCTGGGGTAAAAGAAGCTGTTAAGACTTGTTTGGCAGCTGGAATCACTGTAAGAATGGTAACTGGTGATAATATAAACACTGCTAAAGCTATAGCTAGAGAATGTGGTATTTTGACAGATGGTTTGGCCATAGAGGGACCAGATTTCAGAAACAAGACTCAGCAAGAAATGGAAGAGATAATACCTAAATTGCAGGTTGTGTTACTAATCCATTTTGTCTCTAAAATAAATTGGATTTCTTTTCTTTTTTTTATTTTTTTTATTTTTAATATTAGGACTAGAATATATGTTTTTGTTATGGTTTTTATGGTACATTTATATAATGGTTGGTTAATGCGTGCGTGTAGGTAATGGCTCGATCTTTGCCTCTTGATAAGCACACCTTAGTGACTCATTTGAGGAAGGACTTTCATGAAGTTGTGGCAGTAACAGGTGATGGGACGAATGATGCTCCAGCTTTGCATGAAGCTGATATTGGATTTGCTATGGGTATTGCTGGAACCGAGGTTTGTCACATGCTTAAAAATTGATAGAATGTAACCAAATGTATCAGGGTCATGTTGATGTTAGACATTGATAGAACAGAGGTATGATATAATATGATAAAGAAAAGTATTTTATTAATGAATGTTAAAGTAAAATAAATTCCAGAGCTACTGCTCCTCAGTCAGAGAAACAATTCTCTCATTGCCCAAACCCTAATATCAAAAACAAAAAATCAATCAATGCCTAACTACTGCCCCATACACTCCTCTTTATATGGAGAATAATCGTTAAACTAACTCCTATTTATATGGAGAATAATACCTAAACTAACTCCTATTTATTTGTGGAGTTTCCTATTCTTTCTCACATATACCCTCCATTGTTTAGATTCAATAATATCTCTATTAACTAACACATTCCCATTATCATTTATGGGATCCGATCCATTCCTATCATCACCCCCACCTACAACATTAGCCTTGTCCTCAAGGCGCAGATCAGGGAATTGACTCTTCAGCAACCGTTCCTCTTCCCAGGTAGCATCTCCAACATTCATCCCTTCCCATTAAATCAACCATTCTCGCTTATGTTGTCCACCATCAAATTTGTCCCTCCATGACACAACCTTAGCCGGAGTCATGTCCCCTTTTTCTGACTCTAAACTGATAGGTAGCTGAGTTGTAGCATTATAGTTGCCCACCGCTTTCTTCAATTGCGACACATAAAAGGTAGGATGTATTTTAGATGTTGGTGGTAACTTCAACTTATAAGCAACCTGCCCTATCTTCTTTAGGATTTGATACGGACCAAAAAATCTAGGGGCCAGTTTTTGATGGATTGTTTGCACAACGGATTGTTGTCGATGAGGACGTAATTTGAGGAAAACCCAATCACCCACCTCAAATTGCACTGCCTTGCGTACCGGAATAGGATACTTGTCCTGAATTGTTACCTTGTTGAGTTCACGGTAATCTACACACATACGCCAAGATTGATCCTTCTTCTTGACCAAAATGACGGGACTAGAGAAAGCGCTGGTGCTGTTTCTAACCACCCCTTGTTGCAATAGGCTCTGAATCTGTTTTTCAATTTCATCCTTGTGTAAATGAGGATATTTGTAAGGTCGCACACTTACCGGACCCGCACCCTGTAAAAGTTCAATTGAATGACTATTGTTTCTTAACGGAGGAAGACCTTGGATTTCTTTAAACACAGTAACAAAATGCTCTAGCAATCCTTCCAACTCCTTAGTCTGTTGATCAGAGACACACGACACCGGTGACCCTAACACCTCCATCAAGGTAGGCCCTTCACAGCCTGCTATCATTCGAGAAGGAGTGATAATGCGTTGAAAAGTAGCCATCTTATCATCTACAGCCTGACCAAGTAGTTTCACCATACTGCCTTTATGGTTGAACTCCATAGACATTTTTTTCCAATCCATGGTCACCTTCCCCAACGTTTCTAGCCACACAACTCCTAAAATCAAATTCACACCTCCTAACTCCAACACATAAGCATCAAAGCAAATTTGCACTGATCCCACTTTCATCTGAATTCCATTGCATCTACCCCTAGTTAGGACACGATGACCATCTCCTAACTTAACACCCAAAGGATTAGAAGGCACCATAGACAATCCCAGGGCTTCAACCACCTTAGGTGATATGAAATTATGTGTGGTTCCACTGTCAATAAGTACCAGAATTAATGCACCTTGTAAACATCCCTCCAATTTCATCGTCCGGACCTGATATGGATTAGTGGATACACCAAACAGCCCTATGGTTTTACATTCTAGTTCCTCTTGTGTGAGCTCTTCTTCTGTCGCAGCCTCCAACACCACAATCTCTCCTGCATCGTTAACAATTTCGTCATCCCCCAAGATAATCAATCGTAATTGTCTTGTTGCACATTGATGGAGAGGATCCCATCGTTCGCTGCAACGAAAACAAAGTCCTTTCACACGACGCTCATTAACCTCTGCACTTGGTAGATGGCGAACACCACGAGATTGACGGCGTGAATTGTCACCTAAATTTGGGCGAGAAGATGCTGTAGAATTGGTAGGACGTGTTGAGACGGTTTGAGATCCAGAATCCGAACCAATCCGCGTTTTGCCCAAAGAATTATTAGGCTGGGTCTGAGTTGCAGATTTGTTCCCTTCCCCTTCGTGAAAAGCCCAATTAGGCTTTTGAGATTTTGTCCAAGAACCTTGTCCCGGTTTGTAACGTGCTCCAGAACCCTGTCCAGAAGCCACTACAAATTCACTTTCAACATCACGAGCCAATTGCATTGCTAGGTAACGGTTGCGAGGCTTGAAGGTACGCACACGAGAACGAATATCATGACGTAAACCACCAATGAAATAACCTAGAAACTGTTGTTCTGGCAAACGACCACACTGTGAAGAATACAGTTCGAATTCAGCAATATATTCCTCTACTGATCCCGATTGTTTTAGTTCCTTTAATTCCTCAAACAGATTCTCCAAACGCCCACCTCCAAATCGAACCATCACCGCCTCACGGAGGTTTTCCCATAACAATTCCTCTATTAAATCATGCCATAGGTTAAACCAATGGATAGTAGGGCCTTCCATACTCAATTTAGTCAACTGAATACGAACATCCTGCGAAATTCGTTGGACCTCAAAGTATGTCTCTGCCCGAGTGATCCATGCAACCGGATCGTCACCGGTAAATGTCGACAACTCCACCTTCTTCGCAGATAAACGAAACTCATCCAGCGGTGAGGAAACTGTCGCACTGTGCGGCACTTCACGATGAGCCATTGCACGTTGAATCTCAGCACCAATGAACTCTCGTAACGCACAATGCTAGCCTCAACACCTTCCAACCTTTCTTCCACTGCAGAAACATGGTCAGTCATCTTAGGAGCTTTGGGCATGAACAATGGTAGGTCGGACCAATTGATAGAACAGAGGTATGATATAATATGATAAAGAAAAGTATTTTATTAATGAATGTGAAAGTAAAATAAATTCCAGAGCTACTGCTCCTCAGTTAGAGAAACAATTCTCTTACTGCCAAAACCCTAATATCAAAAACAGAAAATCAATCAATGCCTAACTATTGCCCCATACACTCCTCTTTATATGAAGAATAATCCCTAAACTAACTGCTATTTATATGGAGAATAATACCTAAACTAACTCCTATTTATTTGTGGAGTTTCCTATTCTTTCTCACATATACCCTCCATTGTTTAGGTCCAATAATATCTCTATTAACTAACACATTCCCATCATCATTTGTGGGGTCCGATCCATTCCTATCAGACACCCACACGTATAAGACATGTAACACATCTTCAATTAAAAGTATCAATACTATATAAGGTTAAAATGCCTAGGCACAAGCAAAACATGTTGTATAAGTTGGGAAATGTTGACCTTGATCTTGTGCAGGTTGCAAAAGAAAATGCGGATGTGATTGTGATGGACGATAACTTCACCACAATAGTGAATGTAACAAGATGGGGTCGTTCCGTTTATATTAACATACAGAAGTTTGTCCAGTTCCAGTTAACAGTTAATGTTGTAGCTTTGATGCTGAATTTTGTTTCAGCTTGTGTGTCAGGTAGAACATATTAGTATAATTCACCAAAAGCATAAAAAAAACCTTTTAATACGATTTTAATCACAATAGAAAATGAATCACAGGCTCTGCTCCTCTTACTGCTGTTCAAATGCTATGGGTAAACATGATAATGGACACATTAGGTGCATTGGCATTGGCTACAGAACCTCCCCATGATGGATTAATGAAGAGACCACCTATTGGAAGAAATGCAAAGTTCATCACTGGGGTCATGTGGAGGAACATCATTGGTCAGAGTCTTTATCAATCTATCGTCCTTTTGGTTCTCAAATTTTGCGGGGAACAAATTCTCAACCTCAACGGACCCGATGCTACCATTACATTAAATACATTCATATTCAACACCTTCGTATTTTGCCAGGTATTTCATTACTTTTATTTTTTTGAAAATTTGGTACCTGACCCTAATACGGACCAATCCAAAAACACATTTAAAACCAAAGTTTTAAGCCAAGTCTTTATGGACTAATCCAACACAAAAATATTAGCTTTTAGCGGAATTCGATTCTGAGATCATGAGAGAACTACACTCTCAGAATTCAAGCCTCCATCCGTCCTTTTATTTTGGAAAAACATTTTCTCCAACCGTGTCATTTATTTAACACATTTTTCAATTCCAATCAATGAAATAAACAGGTATTCAACGAGGTAAACAGCCGCGACATGGAAAAGATAAATGTTTTCGAAGGACTATTAAGTAGCTGGATGTTTCTGATAATAATGGCGGCAACAATATGCTTTCAAATTATAATAGTCGAATTTCTTGGTGCTTTTGCTCAAACAGTGCCACTGAGCAGTGACTTGTGGCTCATGAGTGTGATGATTGGTGCAGTAAGTTTACTAGTGGCTGTTGTCCTAAAGTGCATTCCAGTTCCTTTCAAAAATTACGTCGCAACGCATCACGATGGCTACCAGAAGCTTCCAAGTGGACCAGAGTTGGCATAAATATGATAGATACTTCTTCAGTTTACTATAAGCTTGCATGCATTCTTTTAAAAGCATATAAAGAGTCATTCTATTTTCCTTCTCCTAGAATACTCATTTCATGTCTCTATACTAGCTACTTCCTTTTTTGTCTATTCAGTTTTTGTTTTATAATCAACATTAGTTTGGCAGGGAACATACATATACATAATTATTGAATAGAAATTTAGCTATATAGTTCATCTAGTTAAACTACTAGAAGTAATTAGGCGTGAAAAAAATGAAAGTAACGAATGACTTTGATTTTGAATTTAAGTTTTTACAATAATAAGTAATTAAAATAATTCATTAATTTATTATAAATTTATAATTTAGATATTAAAACTTTTAAAAATAAATTCAATCAACTACTCATAAAAATCATTTACTCCATTTATTAACATATTTATAATGGAAGGCTATTCATACGATTCAATAAGGATGCTCATGACGGTTAATTTCTATAACCAATTCATAATCATAAATAATTCATATGTTATAACTGGTTATTAAAATTAATTGTCATAATTGGTTTTTATTTTTGTAAAATAGTTATAAAACAATTATTAACCGGTTATATCCATAACCAATTTAATAATTAATTTGTATTTTATTTTATTTTAAAATAATTTTTTTAAAGAAATTTTTATTTAACAAAAATTAATATTTTTTTTACTTTTTAGAAAAAATATTTTTTTTACTTTTTAGAAAAAATATTTTTTTTATTAAAAAAAAAATTCTAGCAACTAATCACCTTTTCCAGAGCTTGTTATCTTAACTTTTTCAAGAGAAAGACTTGATAAGAAGAAACGAAGACCAGTTCCATGGCTAAAAACTAAGATCGAGGGGAAGTTTATTTCAGAAACGAAAACCAGTTTCATAGCTCATAACCAGAAACGCGGAGAAGTTTTACCCTTTTTAAGTAGGATTACTTAGTTAAAAAAGATGAGTAAGCATGTTCCGACAGTAGGAACCTGTTGTCATTCAAATTATCAGAATTACAGTCGTGTCCCCCCGACAGCGTAGTTATCTTCCCAATCAATAAATACACTTCTTTGTTTTCCAACAGGCTGCATCCTTCGTCTTAATTTGTTTTCCCTAGTTGACTTAAACCTAAAAGTCAAAATAATATCAGTCTCTTGTGATCTCAACACCACAAGTCCCGTATCATGCATTCACTATTAATAATGGCATCTTAGGATTCAAAATTCTGGGTATTCTAATATTTAATCCTCTTCTACCTTGAATATTTGAATGTCTTCACCATTCATACCTTCGGGTCCAAGAAGATTAAATATGGGCATCTGTCATACCCTAATTTTTTACCCTAAGATACCCACATCATTTGCATCTCATACATACACTTTTATGCATCACTAACCCATTTTAGAAAGTCAAGATTATTGTTTGCTTCATTATGATCTCCAATTAGGATTTTTAGACCCTACAAAGGATTCAGGCAAATGATCAATCAAGAATTGGCATGATCTTCAACTTATCAAGTCCCTCAATCATCCATGGAGATAAAAAGATGTCATTCACCAAGAACCAAGGACAAGATTACATCATTTCAAGATGGTCAAGCCTCAAGATCATATGTGTCACCAAATCAGGGTTTTGACCTAATTTTATCCCTAAGATTACTTATGGAGAAAGACATGATCCAAGACCTCAAGATATCTTTCAAGGACCTCAAATACATCATATTAGTCCATTCATATGATTGGATTGATCCAAAGAACTTGATTCATAAACAATGCAAGAACTCAAATCCATCTGAACCACAAACTATGATTTTGATGAAAAAGTCAATCCTATCTCTGACCTTTGGCCAAGACATGATCTTAACTTTGGGATATGATTCAAGACACTCAAATATACCCTTGAAGTCCATTCATAAGTTTAAAATCACCTTGAAGTACTCATTTATCAAAAATCGGGAATTAGGGTTTCCCTGCACAAAATTCATCTGATACACCAAGTCAAAGTTTGAATTTTTGAGAAAAATTATTCTTCATAAGTCATTATACAAGAAAATATGATCCATTGTTGCATTTGATCAAAGATTAATTAAGAAATCAAGGTTACTTGTAAAAGGGGAAAAGTTGAAGAAATTGAAAATTTCACTAAGTTATGAAAAACATGATTTTTACCTAACTTTACAAGGCCATAACTTGTGATTTAAGCAACCATTGTTTCCACTCCAAAACTCAAACGATAGATCTTCTCCTATATAGGCATGGCAAAAAAACTTGGACCCGCCCCGAAATTAGCGGGGAGAACCCGGTTTGAGTGAGTACGGGTGCGGGTGCGGGGAAAACCCGACTTTTAATTACGGGTGCGGGGAGACACTAAGACCCGCCCGCACCCGACCCCGCCCCGCCCCCGAATAATGCAATTTAATTTAATTCTCTTATTTTACTTATTTTAATATTCATTTATTAATTATATTTTTAATTAAATTATTAATACCTTTATTGCAATTAAAATAATTAAATTAATCAAATTAATATTTATTTACTAAAATAATCAATTTTTAATTAAATTATTAATTTTTATTACAATTAAAAAGAAATTAATTTTTTTTCGGGTGGGGTGCGGGTGCACCCGTTCTCTACTAGGGGCGGGTCTGGGCGGTAAATTTTTACCCCCGATTGGGTTTGGGGGCGGGGTCGGGTGTGTTACATGGAGGCGGGTGCGGGTATAGTAAAACCCGCCCCCACCCCGCCCCGTTGTCATCCCTACTCCTATACAACAAGATTGCTAGGCTGAACCATATCCAAAAACTTCATAGATTTCAAGTTATGGATTGATCAAAATCAAGAAAAGGTTATGGAATTCCAACACTTAGAAAAAATGAGCCAAAGTGTTTTTCAGCATGAAACATCAAAATGTAAGGGCATTTTTCATCATGATCCAAGAAGATTCAAAATCAAATGTAAATATCAAAGTTGAAGTATGTTATCCCAGCATTCCAACAAGTATAAGAACATCATACAACTCCACTTGAGAAAATATTTATGGATGGATCAAAACACCTTGCTGCAACTGTTTTGCAAAACCAGTTTGGATCTTTTCTTGCACCACACGATTTTGGAGTCAAATGCAATGATCACTATGCCAAGCCAATTCAATGAGAACCTGATGAATCACCACAAACCTGCAAGATCAAGCATTGAGTCAAGAAAAATCACATTGTGGATTAATGGATTTTGTCATATATGCCTTGAATTCAAAATGACATTTATATGGAATAGTGCACATTCAACAAAGGCACTCTCATCAATCAAGATGGTCACATAAAAAACAATAAAAATGACTGAGGAATGTGGAATTGGTCAATTGGTAGCTGAGCTATTTGGAGGAGCTATTGTACCTTGCATAAGAAGTAATGACACCAATCCAAAACCATTAAATGAGCTCTTATCCTTCACCCATTCACTATTCCTCCAAAAACAAACTTGCTCACTTATAAATAGAGCTCACTTCTGAGCATTCAAGACACACCAAAACAACACTGAGCCTTGTTTTCTCACTTTCCCTCTTTTTGTTCAAAATTCCAAAGTGAGAAATCGAATTTCTCATTCCAAGTCATTTCTATCCAAACCAGTTATCTAAACACCTCATATACATCATATGTAAGTGATCCAAATACTTAAACATCATCTGTAACATCAAATTTATCAAGATCATAGTTCATCCCAAGCAAGCTGTAGTTGGATTCGAGTCCATCAATCCATAAGGTTTCCATCCATTCCAAGCACATTAACACATTCCTTGAGGTCTAGGGAAGCTGCCCAAATCATCAAAACACTTTTGTAACACCTACAACTGAGGATTCGAATTCCTCTTACAAGGTAAGCATGAACTTTTCAAACTCCATGAATCATGCATCATAAATGTTATTTCAAGTTACCAAATTGTTTTTGGATGCTCATAGATCATTAACCCTCAATCAATTGCTACTTTTCATTTGTGTATGAGATTTCACATTAGTTTTTGCAAAGTTAGGGTTCATCTGTTCATCACATGATAATTCACTCCACACTTAAAATAAATAAAATTAAATACCACCATTGTGTTCCTTGTTCAAAAGCGAGCAACTTTCATGTTTACATCGTGCAATTTCATTACAAATTGAGTGAGATAGGAGAGATTTTGTAAATCTGGGTGGCGCGAGGAAGAAGTTGGTGTTCTTGGTGCCATTTTTCAAATCTTTGAATTTTTGAATTTTTATTTATTTTAATTATTTTCAAAAAAATAATTTTTATATTCAACTTTAATTATTTTCAAATGATTTTTTAAACATATCATTCATATATTTAAATATTTTATTCACCAAAAAAATCAAAAAAATATTTCTTATTTGATATATTTTTAATATATTTAAAAATATTATTTTAAATTATTATAAATATTTTAAAAAATAATTTCTTTTCTTGATTTTTCGTAAACCAATTTAATTTCAAATATTCATGTGAATAAAACATCTTTTTATAAACCTTAATCATTGTTTATAACATGGTTAATGGATTCATTTTGATAATTATACCTTCTTTTTTTCTTTGAAAAATATTTTAAAAAATGAAACTAGGGTTTTTGCTTTGATTCAATATTTCAAACTTCACAACACACACTTCGGCCTCTATTAGAGTGTACGATCCAACCCTCTCTGTAAACAAATTAATTCTCTGGGCCTTTGCTACAGTATAAGTCTCATTGCGCTTTTCAAAATCACGGTGCGATAATTGTTTTCATAACAATACACTTGGGCCTCTAATAGAGTATAAGTCCCATCTCTTTGTACATAAATAAACATTTTTAAGACTTTACTATAGTATAAGTCCCTCCTCTCAGTTTTTAAAATCAATGTGTTTTCAAATCATTTGGGCCTTTCCCTGAGTATAAGCCCCAACAAATCTTTTCAAAACTTCATAAGTCAAGGTCTCTACTATAGTATAAGTTTCTCTTATCTTTTTTCAATCAACAAAAATCCATGGGCCTCTGCTAGGAGTGTAAGTCCTATCTCTCTTTCTATTTTCAAAATCTCCTTCATATTTTTAAAACTTCAACCTTTCAATCTTCCAAATTCAATATAAACCTATCATCAATTCTCAATAAATTCTTGGGTCTCTCCCTAAGTATAAGATCCATCACCTTTTGTAAATATAAAATATTTAAGCCTCATTCATCCTGAGCTTTGTACATAATAGAAACAATCATCTTGGCCTCTATTTAGAGTGTTAGACCAAACATCGTTTCTCCCCTCTTTTTCAAGATTAAAATCATCTTCTAATCCAATTTTAAATTGAAAATCATTTCAAAAATTTCTGCAATTTCTCAAAACCTTAATTCAATTTTAAAGCAAAATATTGAATCAATCACAATACACTTGGGCCTCTATCTAGAGTGTCAGACCCACCACCTTTTCAAATTTCATTCATACTTGTTTATATAGTTGTTCATATATTTGTATATATATACTTGTGCATATCTTGTTAAGTTTCTTTTAGCATTTAGATCGTCCTTAGTTTATACTAGTTCAAACAATAGGATCCTTTCCATCATTATAACTTAGTTCAGACAACTAGTTACCTCTTGTATAAAGGAATTCTTCTCCCCAATATAATTAGCCTCCTCTTGGACTTTGTTCAATTTACTTAACCTTGGGACACTTCATGAAAGAGAGGATTATTTCCTGGTGAAAACTTTTCTTTAAACCCTTTTAACCCTAGAATAGTTCAATAAAGAAAGGATTATTTCCCGGTGAAACCTTTCTTAAACTCTTCTTAGACTTGGAAAGTCTCAATCCCCAACCTCCTCTTGGGCTTCATACAAGGACCCACAAGCTTCTTAAAAGCATAGGATATATCCTAGTCAGTTTTATCAATACACAAAATCTAAGGAGAGTCAAAACCTCTAGGGCATTCAATCTCATCCTTTAAGTATCTTCTAATCCTCAACAAGGGTGGCTTTCACCTAATAATCCCCATCCAGGGTCAGTTTACAATCATTAAATCCCCAGAAGAATTAAATCCTTTATGGCATTTAAATTCTCTTATAATCTTCAGCAAGAGTATGTCTCCATTTAAATTCTCTCAGCCTCCTCTTAGGCTTCATATAATGATTTCCCCGGTCAGCCTCAATCTTGGGCTTTATACAAGACAAATATAACACTCTCCAATTAAGTTAGTTTTTGTTTTTAGCTTCAACCTTGGGATTTGATCTAGGGACAATTCAACATCCGCACAGATGAGACTATGAGTCCTCTCTGTAGGAAGCTCTCCCTTATATACATCACATTTCGAATCAAATCAAACATCCAAAACAAACTGTTTTACATGGAGGAGCATGTGGCATTGCTCTGGATATTTCAAAGTCCAAGTTAAAAGCTTCTTCCCTTATATTAAAACTCATAAAAAAAGATGTGGCATTGCTCTGGATATTTCAAAGTCCAAGTTAAAAGCTTCTTCCCTTATGTTAAAACTCATGAAGAAAGATGTGGCATTGCTCTAGATATTTCAAAGTCCAAGTTCAAAGCTTCTTCCTGCATGACATTTCACTTCTCCTATAAAGAAAGATGTGGCATTGGTGGATTCCACACATCTCAGTTAAAGCAACTTCCCTTATAATTATTTCTTCAATGTTTATGATGAATATGTGAGATATCTCCCTTTATAGATGACAAATTCTCTCTCAGTCAAACTTTTAGCTTCAATCTTGGGCTTTGAACAAGACACAAATACTCTTTTAGTTTTAATCTTTGGCTTTGAACAAGACACCAAACTTTTTTCCCATAGATTTAGTTGGAACTACGAACGCTCTTATTTCTCAGTTTCTTTTTTGAGAATACGTAGGCATAAGATTGCTAAATTGAAGCGAGCACACTAATAAAAACTTTTAGGTCCAGGTACCTACCAAAAACAATAGAAAACCTTAAAACAACAAAAACATTTCCTCAATCCTCACAAAGGAGAAACTTTCTTGCTCAAACAACAAAATAAACCTAAGCAAGCAAGTAATTCAATAGTAGAAATATACAATAAAGGTTCCTATAGAGTACTATAGATACTCAGGGTGTTAATATATCCCTTCATGGAAGACTTTTGTCTATTCTCCCTACCAATATTTAAGACGAAATTCTTAATATTCTTGTGCAGTTCTATGATCCTATCTACCAATGCTTTACTTTTCCAGATTATCATCTGTTGCCTACGTTAGAGGAATATGCTTATCTTGTGGGTGTGACAATTTTTGACAGAGTTCCTTTTAGATGTTTAAAGGAGGTTCCCAATTTACAAGTTATTGTTGCAGCTATTCATTTGAGGAAATCTGATATAGACGCCAATCTTACTATTAAGGGAGGCATTACATGGTTGATGTAACGCCCATTTTTAATTATCTAGTTTTTTCTGTATTTTTGTGTTGTTGCGTTTCGACTTGTTTGTGGGGGTGCGTTCGAGTATGATGAGGTTTAGGCCTTAAGTTGGAATTTATCGGATATATCGGACCATAAGAATAATAATAATATTATTATTAACGGAAAATGATAATTAATAAATAATAGTGATAATAGTAATATTGTTATTATTATTATTATTATTATTATTATTATTATTATTAGTGTTAATACATTAATATTATTGTTAATATAATTGGAATTAAGAGAATTATAAGATTAATTGAGTAAGGGTAGAAGTGGAATAAGTAAATAAGGGTATTTTGGAGTCGGAAGAAAAGAAATAGAAGGGGAACGCGGGAAAGAGAAGGAAGGAGAATACGAGCAAGAGAGGAGAGGAGAACTTGAGCAATCGGAAGAAGAGGAAGCTAAGGATTTCCGGTTGGAGCAAGAATTCAACTTCGGTGCTGGAATTCGAGGTAAGGGGGGAGAAATTGATCAAAACGGTAGATAGCATGAATATTAGGTAGTAGGGATTTTCCCCTAATCCCATGATTTTGTTGTGCATGTTGTTGTTCATATGATTGTTATGCCAATCCTGTTTGTGATGATTCGATTGCATATTGAGAGTTTGAGCTGTTAGGGAGAATTGGGGTTCCGAGCAAACTGCCATTGTTGTGCCAGAACTGAGCAAATGTCAGAATTGGGGGTTTTATCGGGTAGGAACCAAAATGTTTGGTGTAGCCTTGTTGTAGGTTGCTATACTGGTATACTGCAGGCTTTCGTGGAATTTAATCGGGTGGTATCAGAGTGGGAGCTGATTCTGAACTGTGATTTTTCTCAAAAATCGCAGACACTCGCTAGCTCTTCGCCAGGCGAGTGCACAGCGGGCCTTTGCTAGGTCGTCGCTGAGCGAGGAGGGTAGCGAACGAAAACAGAATGTCCCAGGTGACTTCACTGGGCAGTTCGCTGAGCGAACTTGCAGCGAGCATTCGCTGGTGCTTCGCTGGGCGATGGGTCAACGAGCATGACAGTATTTTGGTAGCTATGCTGTGCTGTTCCGTTCTTGTGCCGTTTAAATCTGTTGGTTGTGGGTGACTCTGAGAGTTAGCAGGGTACTGCTGTGAGTGTGTATGTGATACGAGAGTGTGTTTTCTCGAGGTAATTGTATAATTGAATATGAGAATGATATGTATTATGTGTACATGAGTTTGGGTGTGAATTACTTGAAATATAGTATGTGGTGCATGAGATGCATGATGATGTGATATGTGTATTATGTGCAGCATGTGTGCTTGCATTTGTCGTGGTGTCATGGTGTTGTGCATGGCATGTGAAGGGGTTGATCATTTGCTCAGAGGGGCAAGTGAGACATACTCAGGACTCCGTAAGGGAGGGTGAAGGGGTTGATCATACTGCTCGGAGGGGCGTATGAAATAAACTCAGGCTCCGAAAAGGAGTGGATGCAGGGGTTGATCATTTGCTCGGAGGGGCAAGTGAGACATACTCAGGACTCCGTAAGGGAGGGTGAAGGGGTTGATCATATTGCTCGGAGGGGCATATGAGATATACTCAGTGATGGGATAGATCGTTGCCTAGAGTGGCTTGTGTGATCTATCCGGGTTCGATGATGAACCGAGAGTCGGTACCGCATTGCATGTGTTGAGTTGCATGAGTCGCATAGTCGTATGCATGGTTATGGTGGTGTGGGACCGTAGGTCCGAATTGATGCATGTGGATTATTATGGAGTGTGTTTACTGCCTTTATACTCATGCTTACTATTGCCTTTATGTTTTGTTCGTAATTTCTCACCCCTTTTGTTTTTGTTGTGAACTGTGCTTCTCTGGAAGTACAGATGTTTCAGGTGCTAGCTAGATTGTTCCGTGACGAGTCATAGGGATGTTCTGATACGTAACACCGGGGTTTTTGGGAGTTTTCGTGTTTTATGATATTCGTGTGCCCCAGTGGCGTATCTCTTTCATGATATGTTTGATGGATCTTTTGGCGTGTATTTGTACATGATATGTGTTTTGGACAGACAGTCGAGGGTGATGTACATGACATTGTACGATGTTGATATATATATATATATATATATATATATATATATATATATATATATATATATATATATATATATATATATATATATATATATATATATATATATATATATATATATATATATATATATATATATATATATATATATATATATATATATATATATATATGATGATGATGAAGTTTTATTCTTTTTCCGCTGTTTACACATTGTTAAATTATTTTTATGGAAGTATTTGGCTGGTTTTCTTCTGTGACATCCCGATGTGTTGGTGTAATACTCTGATATTCATCTATTTTCTCTTGGATTTATTTGTTTTGGGGTCGGGGTGTTACAGTTGACTTCTAAGTTCCTGATTGAGAGAGCTTATACTTTTGCTAGTGCTGGTAGTATGATGGCTTTTGAGGCTATTTTGGCTTTACTTATCTATGGACTGGTCTTATTCCCTAACATTGACAACTTTGTTGATGTTAACACTATTATAATCTTCTTGATTTGAAATCTTGTTTCTATGTTACTTGGCGATGCTTATTTCTCTAGGCACCATAGAACTTCCTAGGGAAATGGTACTATTGTTTGTTGTGCATCTTTGTTGTATAAGTGGTTTATTTCACACTTGCCACAATCATCTATCTTCAAGGAGAAAAATGGTTGTTTGAGGTGGTCTCAGAGGATCATGTCCCTTACCAACGCTGGTATTACTTTGTATTCTTCTGTGTATGATAATGTCAAGATCATTGATAGTTATAAAGAGTTCTCTAATGTACCTCTTCTTGGTACATGATAACGTGAAAGTGTATCATATATTCTGACCCGATTCACATGCTATTTAGTGTCCTTTTATTATGTTATCATAGTATTATGTCGTGTTTTGTTTACATTTTAGGTACTTATTAAATATAGAGTGTTTTCTCGCCACCACCTCATGGCGTTCACCATGCACCTCAGGCACATCATAAGCATGATGTTCGCCATGAACGTGCAGAATCAGCAGATCATGGATAACAAACTGGATTCATTCTCCTCCACTTCCCTACATTCTCACAACAGTTTATACATGTTTTGAAGGAGTTCTACAGCATTGGACCACTATATAAGAACAATTTTTCTTAGTTTTGAGCATCCAAGTTTATGCGCAGAAGCTCGTTCAATTTAGTTTTAGGCAAATATTTACTTTCAAAGTGATAATCTCTTACATTTAGAGGTTATCACACCACTAGTTTTAAGCTTTGTATTATACTATTGGATTGCTATCTTGCCGGAATTATTTAAGTTTATTTTGTTTCCATTCCTTGCGCTCAAAGTATTCCAAATTTAATTCAAGTTTTCACAGGTTTTTATATCATTTTTTTTATATTTTCGTTTATCGTATTTTAGTTTATTCATCGTGTTGTCTTTAATTTCAATTGCTATGAATTTTATGTTTAAGTTTTGAAACATGTCTGGCTAAATCTCTTTTAGTCCGTTATGTGAGGAAGGTCATTCCGACACGACTCGGTAATAAAATTGGCGCTAACTTTTCATTAATTTCTCTTCTGGATTTAATTTTCAATCTTAATTAAATTTTTTTGCGCGAAAGTGAAAACAAGTAAAGATTCGAGTCGATAGCGCGAGAGTGTGAGGATGTATTAAATTGGTATTTTCTACTGAAAGCAATTTAACCGTAAACTAATGCCAATGAATTACAGAGTCCCTAAGGTGCCCGACATACACATTCTGGTCTGTCTTGTCTGATATATTTCTTAAATATTATTTTGGTTTTAATTTTAGTTTTAGTCTCCCCAAATCCAAATATTCATTAGCCTTAGCTTTACACAGTATTAATAGATAACAGTAGATTGATTATTAGTCACTGTGGGTTCAATATCTTTTATAATAATGTGATAGACTGTATACTTGTAGTTAGATAATCCATAGACTCATAAAGTCGCGATCAAGTTTTTGGTGTCGTTGTCGGGGAATAATTAGGCAATATTGTGATCCATTTATTAAGCAGTATAGACTAAGGCAAAAACATTTCCCTTAAATCGTTGATTGTATGCCAAGTACTCGCTTACAAGGCGAAGAGTTAGAGCAACCGATTGATGAAGTTGAGCGTTTTATTAACCTAAGGCGCCGAATCAAAGAATTTCGAATAAAATATAATCTTCTTGACCCAGATATCCTAGAACCAAAACTAGAACTGCAACCAGTTATGGCTGAAAACCGTCCTCTTAACGAATTTGCTGCTCAACCACAGGATGAGCCATACAATATCATTGTAGCCCCTGCCATTGATCAAAATGATTTCGACTTGAAACCTTCATTGTTACAAGCCGTACAACAAAACTAGTTCTCTAGTAGCCCTACAGATGATCTAAATCTTCATTTATCCATGTTTATGCAGTACGCAGACACAGTGAAAGAAAATGATGTTAATCCTGAAGCCATAAAAGTACGTCTTTTTCCTTTTTATTTAAGAGACAAAGCTAGAGCTTGGTTCCAGTCTTTACTATCAAACTCTATCACTACGTGGGATGAGTTAAAGAAAGTCTTCTTAGCAAGATAGTTTCCACCTAGCAAGACTGCTATGCTAAGAGCCCAAATCAACGGATTTAGGCAGAAAGACAACGAATCTCTTATCGAAACTTGGGAGATATACAAGGATATGTTGAGGCTTTTCCCACATCACGAACTTGAACTATGGCTGATTATCCATATTTTCTATAATGTTTTACTGTACAACACCAAATTAATGGCATAGACCACATCAATGCTAAAGTTGATGCACTTACTCAAAAGATTGAGAGTTTAACCGTAACTTCAACAGCCACCGTAGATGCTGTGACACCTAGCTGCGAGCTGTTTGGAACCCCTGGGCACAACACCCTTAAATGTCATTTATTGGCTGGAATTTCAACCGACCAAGTGAATTATTCCCAAGGAAACCCGTACTCAAACACTTATAATCCTGGTTGAATAAACCATCCTAACTTTTCCTACAAGAGCAAAAATACTTTGTTTCCTCCGAACCCAACACCAGTTGTTCCTCTAGGTTATCAAAAAGGATCCCCCGCTGCTCCTCAAGCACTTAGGAAGTCCAATGTTGAACTAATGTTGGAGACCTTTATCGCAGCCTAAACCCAACAAAACAAATAGTTTTCCAACCTAAACCTTCACATGAGTGAACTGATGAAACAATTGTCGAGTAAGGTTGACGCAATGGCTACCCACAACAAAATTTTAGAAACCCAAATTTCTCAAGTGGCCCAACCACAACCTAACTCGGAAGGTCATGCTAATGCTATGACACTGTAAAGTGGGACTGGATTAGATGGGCCAATAGATCCTAGAATCCAAAATCCACCCATCTATCAAAATTCTAGAAAAGAAGCTGAAAAGGTAACAAACGATGACCAACCAGAAAAACCAACTGACAATGGGCAAGAAGAAAAAAACAAAGAGGAAGTAGAGAAAGAAAAACGATACGTGCCTCCACCGTCGTATAAACCACTCATTCCTTATCCTCAAAGAATCACTAAGTCTAAAAATGAAGGACAATTTAAGAAATTTGTAGAGCTTATGAAATAAATGAACATTACAATACCTTTCACAGAAGCCATTACTCAAACTCTTTCACATGCTAAATTCCTTAAGGAGATCCTTGATGATTTCTAAATTATTCTGATTTTGAATGTGAATAGTTAGGACTCATCGGCTTGATTCATTAGTTTTATACCAATAAACCTCAACTTTTATGTATATTTTGTATGGTTTATGTTATAGTGTATATATTGCGGTATTGTGTAAATATCATTGAGTTTAATTGTTTTTATCTCATTTTTTTAGGTATTCAAGCAACACTATTTAGTCATTATCATATACAACATTGAATAATCTTTCCAACACTTTCGACTGTGCATAAAACAGAGTTATTGTTCTCAAGTTATGGTCGAAATAATATCTGAGTTTTCTGTCATGGTCGATGTGCGAGCCGAAAGCGACCCAGAAGCGTGCAAAAGCACTATAGAGGCAGAATCTAAGCCCGATATGGTCGTGCAACCTGGAACTCGCGCAACGATGACGAGGATTTATTTTTGCCTATCAAGTCACTTTTTCAACATTTTTTAGGTTATCTTTTGTGAATTTTTACACCCATTTGATCAAAAAAATATTCTTTAGAGGTTTAGGATTTTAAAATAACATTAGATTGTGCATCTTGATAATTCGGAGTCGAATTTGCTTCAATTGGTGTTGACAAAACGAGAGATGTTTGTTCTTCTTCCTTCTTTTCTATGTGTTTTCTATTTGTTGGGGGTATTGTATGTAAGTTTATCTTGATTGTATGTATATTTATTGATTGTTGTATAAAACCTTTTTTAAAAATATTTATCGATGGTTATCTTTGAATTTAATGTTTATCTTAATGGGTTTGGATTGCTATAGACATAAACGATTCGGAATCGATCTAAGATGAGCATCTGTTAGATTTCAAACTATAGATATAGATTTAGGTATAATATTCACGTGGTTATCAGTTCTTAATGCTCCATGTTGTTGAGTTGCGTGAGACATAACCGATGAGACAATACAGTTGTTCTCTCAACTTTACGTTAGACATAACCTCTGACGTGAGTGATACATAATGATATGATAAGTGATTTAGGTGGCGTATAATTGATTGATAGATTTTTTAATACTTGATGGGTAAAAAGAGATACAATTTCTGACGAGTTCTCTCCTCTCTAAATAATGCATTATTTACTTAATATCTTTTACTTTTTGCACTTTGCTCTTTCAAACCATTCAAACCCAAACTTAGGGAGCTAGAGATTGATGAATGACATTCTTTCCCTCTCACCTGTCTCTATGGACATGATACAACCCGGAGGGAATTCTTCCAAACTTAATTTTTGCTTGCCGATATGTTGCATTTTGAATAAAATGTTGCAATTGTCGGGGATTGGTTTTGATATTGAATTGCATTGCTATATTTAGGAGCCTTAAGGGAGCATGCGAATACACAATAGCCAACAAGTAAAAAAAGTTAAAATCAAAGTTAAAATTAAAGATTAAGGATTAAGGTCAACATAGGATTCAGTTAAGACTTCACCAAAAACCAACATCGAAATTAAAATCAAAGTTAAGATTAAAGATTAATCACCAATGAATCAAAATTAAAAGTTAAATCAACAATTCATGAAAGTTCAAGTAAAAAAATTACAATTAGAAATAATCAAATTAATATCAAAGTCTAATAAGAAAACCAATCAAAATTAACTCTTAATAATATAATTAAAATCTAATTCTAAGATTACTATCTAATTCTAAAAATTAATATCTAAATTAAAATTAATAAAGATAGAATTAATTTCTAAAACAAAAATTTAAAAACAAAACCAAAAACAACAGGGGTGCAACATAAAATCAAGAGTGTGGATAGAAGCCAGGCGTAGGGCCTGAAGTCTTAGCCAAAATGTCCTTTCATCATCATCCACGAGGTGTGCAAGGAAGGTTTAAGTGTGTGAAAAGTACAATCTGCCTATGGGCTTAAGAGCCCGACCCATGTGTTGTCAAAGTTTAACTTAAAAATTAACAAACAACACCCTTAACCGTGTTTCCCTCTTCTTCTTCAATCGCTCAATGTTATAGCCCAAAGTTTACCCTTAGGTTTTTTGATCTTTTGCATATCACTTTAGGATATTTATCCATGCATAACTAACCAGTTTACTAGACGTTGTTTGCTTGTTTCATTTGTGAAGACAAAGTTGCTATAGAAGATTCAAAGCCCTGTGCGTGCCTTAGTCCTTGCAAGTTTTTTTTATGATCCTCAATCAAAGCAAGTTCAATCTTCCTCAAGATTTCTCAGAGATTTCCCCAAGGAGGATTAGGGTTCTCTATTCTTATTTTTGTGCGTAGTCCTTCGAGGACCTGCTGGAACTTCATGGCAAGATGAATTACAAATGGAGGAAGGTGATCGGCTTGTGGGAGGTGGTAAGCTCGGGAATTCTAGAACATTTCAAGTGATGCTAGATTTCTGGGCATTTATTTTGTTCTAAGATCTGTTTTACATGGCTCGCATGAGATTCAAATAACCAAGGTATTGTTTAAAATCATTGTTCCTTATAATATGAGCTCAGGGATCAATTCAAAACCGTGAACACAAAGTAAATCTAGGCTATGAGGGGGTTTATTCAAGTCGCAATTTCTTGAATTTGATTCGTAAGATCTAAAAACTGTTACTCATACAAGATAAATTTCTCTCAAGTTACTAAAACAATAAGAGTTCATATTGCACAAAATCCATTCAAGAATACAACTTTCTTTTATCATCTAATCATGGTGAGATGCATAAAAATCCAAATAACTCAAGAGGAACTCACTTTACATCCAAAAAGAATTATAAATTCATTATTACAAGTACAAGCAAGTCTCAAATTTCAAAGAATACATGATCAAATCGACTGTTTTTGCAAAACTCAATAATTGATGGATTTTGTCTAAGTCTCGAACTTCTAGAATTTTGGATGAGGATAATTGTGATTCACTAATTCAAAGATAAATGTTTACCATGTGAGAAATTCAAATTCAAGATTCATGAAGATTCTAGATTGCAGTTTCTAAACTTCAAAGTAAGATATAAGTTGTAAATCCAAGGCACAAGAAGAGTAAAGAAAAAACGCTACAGGCTAAATCCCAATAGCCTTCACAACCAAATGCCAAAGGCTACAAGTTTTTTTTAAAAAAACTGCTAAGAAAATTATATTATTGCAAAGGCATAAGCCATGCCAAAGAAAGGATCACAACACCCATGGTTGCAAGAATCAGAGATAAGATTCAAAGGTTGAATTCACTACTTGCTATGACAGCTTCCAATAACTAATAATACCAATTTCTGATACAAAGAAAGGCATGATTAACATAAACAAAAAGCACAATGTTACACGGCTAGACTTTGTTCCCCACTGTCAAACTTTACAACCAAAATCAAACTAAAGATACAATTTTCTCACTTCTGTGTCATCATACTTGGGCCGCTCAACAGATTGAACCCATCAGTTGCGATCTCGGCAATGTAGTTGTTTCATCCCATGAGACTTCTGTCTTCTGCGTAGATGCTACCCGGCCATAACAAGTTTATGGCAACGAAACCACGAAAAGAGCCAAGAAATCGCCAAGAAATCAATAGTACAACATAATCCAATATGATACAATTCGAAAAATCATCATAATCATTTAGAAACAATGTAAAACCATCGATATTCTACTTGAAAAAAAAACACTGCAGAAGATTACTTGCAAAGCCTCAACAGAGTCATGCTATCAATACAATGATGAAGAAAGTTTAATAAGATCTAAAAACCAGATCTTACAAGAAATTGAAAGTCGTTTGAAATCAGAATATTTAGGATGGACCACTTTGCGTTGCATAAAAAAAATGACTTTATCACGTGTCTCAAAAATCAAACAGAACTCAAGGAGTGGATACCTCTTAAACAGTTTTAAACAAAATCAGCAGCATTAAAATGTTCATACATTCATGGCAAGTTTTTGAATTACAAGGTTAAACACAGTCAATACCATCACTAGACAATATAACGACAGGATAGTTTGAAAAAAATTAAGCAATTGATACGGAGGTATAGAAGAGGAAGATTCTACAGCTTGTTCAGATATCAAAACAGAGACAACATTTAAAATGCTTCAAACATTGCCAGACAAAAATCTAACAAAATTGGAAATTGTTAAAAGCATCCAAGGTAGGATACGTTGAGAAAGGAAAGGTGGGAATCAGTGATTAATGATTTCAATTCAATTTCTGAATATAAAAAAACCGAGATAACAGGACAGAAAGGACAGAGACACTCAGAGAAAACCACATCACTGCATACATAACATTGCTCACACGATTTCGATATCGCAAGCAAATCGGCAATTAAAATGCAAGCATACCGCAAATCACCGCAAAGTTAAAATTCAAAAACACCACTAGAACAGGGGGCGAAGAATTCACGAATACACCAGAAGGGGTCACATGCACAGTAGCAACATCAATACCACAAGCAGCTCACAAGAAAGAAGAACACGTGAACGAGATAGGAATCACATACACGACGAACGATACACGAAGAAAGTTATAAGAAGATTTCAAAACGTACCTTCGATTAGTAAGCTTTCGTTTCGCATTTTTTCACCCTTGCATAGTATGAATCGTAGCTCTGTTGATTTGTTTGGCGAAACCGTGTCGAATCCAAAACGAATGATTAAGCGAGAATGGTGGGTCTCGCGTGAAAGAATAGGGGACAAACGTTTTGTAAGAGGCGACGATGAAGCGAGAAAAAGAGACACGCGGTCGAGAGGGAGATGATGAAAGAATAAGTCGTGAGAACACGCGAAGGAGGATTGCGGCAGAAGAGGGAAGAACAGGGGAAAAGGATGAAGAGTCGAAGGAATTGAGTTCCTTAGGTTTCTTTTTCATGATATGTTGATGTTGAGGCCGGGTGGGCTTGATCGCAACCGGCCCAACGGTTTTTCGTTTTTTTAGTGTCTATTTTATTTTATTTTTGTTTGGGCTTAACCCAAATTTATTCAAAACGAAAAAAAAAGATTTAACAAAAAAAAATATATATATATTAAAGTTTAATTAATTTTAATCATTAACTTAAGTTAATTAAAGATTTAGTCTTAATTAAAAATTAAGTAAATTAGGTTTTGGTTTTTTCAAAAATAAATTATTTAACCTTTATTTAAATTTAGTTAATTGACTTATTAATTTTAATTTTTTATCTAAATTTAGTTTATTTGAATTTCTATAAAATTCCTACCGGTTGTTAATCAGTTTTTACTATTTGATTCCGATAAATCTCTTTTTGTAATTAACTTATGACATAGGCTTCGTATAGTCCCTTTGTGGCTTGATCTCGTTGACTTTGTATAAATTGACTGCGTTATCTTCATAATGTTTATTCGTCGCAATTTAATTATTTGACTTGATTTTTGTCTAATACCTATATCGTTATTTACTCATAATTCTTTCGTTACTTATACACTATTCCAAAGGAAATGATATCTTCTCCTCGTTGACTGCCATGTCACACGTAGTTTTTTTAGATCCCTACCTAGCCTTAGGATCAGAGTCGTTGTACTCCCTGCAAACGTCCTGCCATGGACATTCCCTTTTTTCATCCTT
This sequence comes from Lathyrus sativus, assembly GCA_963859935.3. Lineage (NCBI taxonomy): Eukaryota > Viridiplantae > Streptophyta > Magnoliopsida > Fabales > Fabaceae > Lathyrus > Lathyrus sativus. The sequence continues at coordinate 230,711,540 of OZ012741.1, forward strand.
ATCCTAGTCTTAGGATCAGGAGTCACCGTACTCCACGTAAGTTCCCGCCGTGGATACTTACTTACCTATCTTTCAACATTCAACGTAAATTTGGAGTCGCCGCACTCCATGTAAGTGTCTCAATATGAACAGTTACTTCTCCCTGGAACCTTGACCACAGTCAATAAGTTCTTCACCCTCGTTGAGGGGAACTACGAATACTCTGATCCCATTCCCGTCAGGATACATAGGCACAAGATGTGATTTATTGGCGAGTATACTTAGGACTAACCCCTTAGGTCTCTCTTCAACCCTTTAGCATACCTTCAACAGATAGATCAATAAATAACACAAACATTGAACAAGAGGTTCCTGTATAGTACAACAGATGCTTAGGATGCTAACACCTTCCATAGGTATAACCAACCCCGAACCCTAGATCTCCCCGCATTGTGTTTACGATGCAATTAGGTTTTTCTTTCTTTAACTTTTCCTTCGGATAAATCAAAGACCGGTTGTGAATTCAAAGATGTGTGATTCAAGTTAATCAATAGCTTTATATCTGATTCTCATCGCAACAGAAATAGCGACTTCACTGGGGAATTTAACTTTCGTGGGTTACCCCTAACTTGTTTATGTGTTTATTTGTTGAATATTTGTTGTATATATATTTATATGAATGTACCTATTTGGGTTATATGCTTTTGTGAGATATGTCCTACACCCGGAAGTAAGTGTACTTATGATAAAAAAAAGTGGTATATTCAACGAGGCTTATAGAGAGTGATTCCCGACCAAGCTAACTTGAGAATCATCCCTCAGTTGAGGCCCTCTCGAGAATAGTGTTATTGAACGAGTATTCATGAAGACATCACTACTATCGACCTAGGAGCCTGTGATACTGGGAACCTTTAGCTACCTTTAACACAACTTTGGCCTTTCTTAGGACGTAGTGCGATGACTATGAGTGAGTAGTCCCAAAATAGTTGATACGCGATACTACACTCAAAAGAGGTTCTCTTGAGAATATTGTTAACCACCGAGTATTCGGGAAATTGATAATATTTGAAAGATGGATTGGTGACTTTGGGAACCTCTTAGAACCCTTGTTCTACAGGTACAATTAACTCTTAGTACATACCTTTCGGGATGGGCAGACCATGGCTCCATGCTTGTGACCCTTTAACCTAGGCATTTGTTTGCTTATCTGTTTATATGTGTTTATGCATCCATACATTCAAGCATTCATAACATTTCGGTTTTAAGGAATTCAACTGTCAGTCCTTTGCAAATCCAATAAAAACCTTGAGTTTAAAATAAACCTTTTTTCACTTTTTCAAAAACATTTGCAAACCTGTTGTTGGATTCCTTGAAACCATTGCATGTGCATTTTCCTTCCACTTTTTCTCATTCCATTCTCTCGTCTTCAGTTCTTTCACCCTGAGTCCTCTGGCAATCTTAGAAACACCAGAGCTCGAGCTCGTAAAAAGATGGCGGAACAAAATCAAGAACTTGAGCGCGTCACCAATGAATTATAAGACCTTTAGTGAAGTGTGGGGAAGATTATGGAGATGCCACAGTTTATACGTGCAAGGATAGATATTCAGCCCACTGTTGTTTCTAAGATTGCCAATACCGTTATGGATCCTCAACCATCTATTGTTACTACTGCAAGTGTACCTCCATATGGTCTTCCACATGGTTTTGTGTCGGCACCTACTACAGTTCCTATTGCTCAACAAGTTCAACAAGTTGTTCCTTTGGTTACTGAAATACCTCAGGTGATTCCGAATTTTGCGTCAGCTGCTGTTCATACTCATGTGCAACCATACTTCAATGAGCATCAACTGGTATATGATGTCCCTGATGTAACACCCATTTTAATTATTTAGTCTTTTGGTGTTATTTTATTTCGGTGAGTCTTCATGCGGGGGTGTGTCTGAGTGCGCTGGTGAGTGCCCTTAATTATGGAGATCATTTAATAAACTATAGAATTTAATATTAATATAATATAATTAATAATGATAATAGTAATATTGTTATTCTATTATTATTATTATTATTATTATTATTATTATTATTATTATTATTTGTATTATTATTAAATTAAGAAAAGGAAATATAATGGAAGAGGGATAATAGAAAATGATATAAGAGAAAGTGGAAATAGAAAGGAAGGAAAAAAAAGAGGAAGAGAAGGAAAAAGGGAAGAGAGAAAGATTAAGGAGGAAGAACAAGGAGAAAGAGAGAGACAAGGCTAGAGCTGTCAAATTCTTCGGGATTCTTCGTCAGTCTAATCAATTAATCGAGGTAAGGGTGTGAAACTTTGTGCTTCAATCCATGCATGTGATTAGGTAGGGATTGTTTGGATTGTTTGGGTGTTTTGTGTAGTTTTCCATTTTAGGTCAGAAATGGTTTAATCAGTAGAATTGATGTTCTATCGGGTAAAATCTGGATTAAGCCGTGTAGTTTAGTCGGGAAATGTTGGGCTAAGACTACAGAAATCGGTTTGGTGAAAATCGGGTGATTTGTGAGCTTCTAATGATTTTTGGACAGTTGGGGTTTTGGTGTATCGTAGTGTTCGCTAGGCGAGCAGCTAGCGAGCGAGCCATAGAGTGTTCGCTAAGGCTTCGCTAGGCGAGCTGGGTAGCAAACCCTTCCAGTAGCCATTGTCTGCCTTCGCTAGCGAGTTCCCTAGGCGAGTGAGGCAGCGAGCATTTGCTGAGGCTTCGCTAGGTGAGGGAGCCAGCGAGCATGACAACAACTTTTTTTATTTTTATTGTTTCTATTCAATGTTGATGTTTCGATATATAACGTATATCTTGTGTGTTGTATTATGATATGCTGTGGGTAGCCGTATGGCGTGAATCCTAGATTGTAAATTGTGGAGTGTGAAATGTAGCCTTTTGGAAAATTGATCCCTTTGGTCATGATGGGTATAGATATAGTGTTTAATGGTGAAGAGTGTATACTTGGTGTTAGGATGTGAATTTCCTAATATTTAATGTAATTAATATAATTGATTGGTGTGTAATATATATATGATGCATGGTGATGTGATCAGGAGGATCGTGTGCACTTAGTGTGCTTGCGTTTGTTTGTTGTGCATATGGTGTCGTGCATATCATGGTGTTTTGGTGGGATGAATCGTTGCTCAGGAGGAGTGTGTGCGATTCACCCGTACTCCTTTGTGGAGAATGGTGGGATGGATCGTTGCTCAGGAGGAGTGTATGCGATCCATTCGTACTCCTTTGTGGAGGATGGTGGGATGAATCGTTGCTCAGGAGGAGTGTATGCGATTCACCCGTACTCCTTTCTAGAGAATGGTGGGGATAGATCATTGCCAAGGAGGGGTGTATGTGATCTATCATGGGTTCGATTGAATGAACCAATGAGTCGGTACCGCATGCATGGTGTTGAGTAGCATGTTTGCATTATTGCATGTCATGTTTGATTTTTGGACAGTAGGTCATGGTTGATGCATGTTGGGTGATATTTTATATAATTACTACTTTTGATCATGTATCTTATTACTGGTAATTTTTATCATGTTTCTCACCCCTTTGTTGTTGTGGTGGTCTGTACTTCTTCGGAAGTACAGATAGTCCAGGTACATATCGAGCTTGGATAGTGGTGTGCAGGTCGAGTCTTAGGATGCTCTGATACGTAACACGGGACTTGGGTGTTTACTTTTATTATGTTGAATTTGTTTTATTCCTGTGACGTATCATATTTTGGTGAACCTTGTTAATGAATGACTTTATGTAATTTGGCGGATGGCCGAGAATGTTGAATTAATTATTACTTCCGCTGTTTTATTTTGAAAATCATCTATTGATGTTGAATTATTTAAGGTGATATCCCACTTTTGAGGAGAAACTCTGATATTTACTTGAATTAATTGTATTTTATTTTAATTTTGGGAAATGGGTGTTACAATTGGTATCAGAGCAGGTCGGTCCGTCCGGCCAGTGTAGTAGTTGAGTCTGTCTTTAGGATATAGATTGTGTACCTTTTAACCTAGTGTTATTGTGGTTGAGCAGTATGGCAGGAAGGAATGATGTTGCTTTGGCTGCAGCTATGCAAGTGATGGCGCAGGTGATTGCTAATCAGAATCTAGCTGCGGGTGCGCAATTTAGCGATTTAGCTCAGTTTCGGAATAACAAGCCACTGACGTTTGAAGGAGGAATTCTGGATCCTGAAGCTACGCAGAAATGGCTGAAGGCAATTGAGAAAATTTTCAGGATAATGGGTTGTAGTGATGAGCAAAAAGTGAAGTTTGGTACTCACATGCTGGAAGAAGAGGCCGAGGCTTGGTGGGACAACAGTCGCCAAAGATTGGAGATTGCAGGAACTGCGATTACTTGGGATGTGGTTCGAACGGGTTTTCTGGAAAAGTATTTTCCGGAAGATATACGAAGTGCCAAGGAGATAGAGTTTTTGGAGCTGAAGCAGGGTAATCTGACTGTAGCAGAGTATGCTGCTAAATTTGAAGAGCTGGTACAATATTGTCCTCATTACAATACTGAAGCGGCAATGACCTCCAAGTGTTTGAAGTTTGAAAACGGATTGCGTCCGGAAATTAAGATGGGGATCGCTTGTCAGAAGATCAGGAATAATCCTGAGCTGGTAAGCAGAAGCAGAATTTATGATAATGATAACAGGGCCAGGATTGCACACTATAAGGCTGTGAATGACCGTAAAGGTAAGCAGAGATTTGGTGGTACTCCTTACAGTGTTCCTGTTGATAAGGGAAAACATAAGGTTGCTGCTGATAAGAAGCCCGTAGAAGGGAAAGCATCTACTGATTTGAAATGTTTCTGGTGCGGTGGCGCGGGGCATCGTGTTAATGATTGTCCTAATGAGGTAAAGAAGTGTTTCAAGTGTGGTAAGCCAGACCATGTGATGGCGGATTGCAGGGCCACTATGCCTACCTGTTATAACTATGGTGAGAGAGGTCATATCAATACACATTGCGAGAAGCCGAAGAAGTCTCAAGCGTCTCAGGCCAGCGGTAAAGTATTTGTTGTGGTAGGAACTCAATCGGCCAACGAGGAGCGTTCTATCAAAGGCACTTATTTCATCAATAATATTCCTTTGACTGCTATGATTGACACGAATGCAACCCACTCGTTCATTTCTGTTGATTGCGTGAAGAGATTAGGATTGGTGTCGTCTACTCTTGAGCGACAGATGACTATTGAAACACCCTCTATTGGTTCAGTGACTACTTCTTTGGTGTATTTGAAGTGTCCACTGACTATTTTCGGCAGAGGCTTTGTGGTGGATCTGATTTGTCTACCACTTGGTAATTTGGATGTTATTCTAGGTATGAACCGGTTGGAGTTCAACCGAATCTACATCGATTGTTTTCGGAAGGTGTTGTTGTTCCTTACTCCAGAAGAGGAAGCATTGGTGAATTCCTTGTCTAATAAGGAATTGAGGACCTTGTTGGAGGATGAAGCTAAAGTGTTTGCTTTATTCGCATCGTTATCTGTTGACAGCAAAACGTCAATGAAAGTGTTGGCAGTGATGAATGAATTTATCGAAGTGTTCCCTGCTGATATTACTGAATTACCTCTGACGAGAGAAGTTGAATTTAGCATTGGTCTTGTTCCTGGTACAAGGCCTATATCTATGGAGCCATACAGGATGTTGGCGGTGGAATTGGATGAATTGAAATCTCAGATTGGAGAATTGTTGGATGTAAAGTTTATCAGACCGAGTGTGTCACCGTGGGGAGCTCCAGTGCTGTTGGTAAAGAAGAAGGATGGTAGCATGCGTCTGTGCATCGATTACCGTCAGTTGAATAAAGTGACCATTAAGAATAAATATCCTCTTCCAAGGATTGATGATTTATCGATCATTTGGTGGGAGCTCGTGTGTTCAGTAAAATTAACTTGAGGTCGGGTTACCATCAGATCAGAGTGAAAGAAGGTGATATTCAGAAGACGGCATTTAGAACTTGTTATGGACATTACGAATATACTGTAATGCCTTTTAAAGTGTCTAATGCGCCAAGAGTGTTTATTGAGTACATGAATTGAATATTCTATTCTTATTTGGATCAGTTTATTGTTGTATTTATTGACGATATACTGATTTATTCTAAGTCTGATGAAGAGCATGCAGGACATTTGAGAACTGCTTTGCAGGTGCTGAAAGATAATAAGTTGTTTGCTAAACTATCAAAGTGTGAGTTCTGGATGAAGACGGTGAGTTTCTTGGGGCATGTAATATCTAGTGATGGTATAGCAGTGGACCCATAGAAAGTGAGTGCAGTGTTGTAGTGGGAGCCGCCGAAGACAACAACGGAAATTAGAAGCTTTCTGGGATTGGCAGGATATTACTGAAGGTTTATTGAAGGGTTTTCTAATTTGGCATTGCCATTGACTCAGTTGACGAGGAAGGATCAAGTTTTTATGCGGGATGCTGCTTGTGAAGAAAGCTTTGAGGAACTGAAAAAGAGATTGACTACGGCACCGGTGTTAATATTGCCAAATCAGAGTGAACCTTTTGTGGTGTACTGTGATGCGTCTAAGATGAGATTAGGCGGAGTTCTTATGCAGAATGGTAAGGTAGTGGCGTATGCTTCGCGGCAACTGAGGGTGCATGAAAGGAATTACCCTACTCATGACCTTGAATTGGATGCGGTAGTTTTCGTGTTAAAGTTCTGGAGGCACTATTTGTATGGTTCGAGATTTGAGGTGTTCGGTGACCATAAGAGCCTGAAATATCTGTTCGATCAGAAGGAACTAAATATGAGACAGAGAAGATGGTTGGAATTCTTGAAGGATTATGATTTCAGCTTAAGTTATCATCTAGGAAAGGAAAATGTAGTGGCAGATGCTTTGAGCAGAAAAATAATTCATATGTCGGCTTTGATGGTGAAAGAAATGGAACTAATGGAGCAGTTCAGAGATTTGAGCATAGTTTGTGAAATTACGGCAAGTGGTGTGATGTTGGGCAAGTTGCAAATGAACAATGTTTTCTTGGATATGATTAAGGAAAACCAAAAGTTAGATGTGAAGTTAGTGGATTTGATGCCAGGAGTAGGGAGTGACACCGATAGTGATTTTAAGTTGGATAGTGCATGTGTGCTGAGATTCAGAGACAGAATTTGTGTGCCGGATAATGACGAACTGAAGAAGTCAATTCTGAGTGAAGGACATCGTAGTAGTCTGAGTATCCATCCGGGAGCTACAAAGATGTACCACGATTTAAGGAAGTTATTTTGGTGGTCCGATATGAAAAGAGATATAGCTCGATTTGTTTACGCCTGTTTGACATGTCAGAAATCGATGGTGGAACATCAGAGACCCTCTGGAATGATGCAACCATTGGAAGTTCCGGTTTGGAAATAGGATTGCATAACCATGGATTTTGTTACGGGTTTGCCGAACACAACGAGGGGATTTGATGCTATTTGGGTAATTATGGATCGACTTACAAAGTCTGCACATTTTGTGCCGATTAATATCAGTTTCCCGTTGGTGAAGCTAGCAGAGATTTACATTCGGGTAATTGTGAAGCTACATGGTGTTCCCTCGAGTATCGTGTCGGACAGAGATCCGAGATTTACTTCAGAATTTTGGAGGAGTTTACAGGAAGCTTTGGGTACTAGGTTGAAGTTGAGTTCAGCTTACCACCTGTAAACCGATGGTCAGTCAAAGAGGACTATCTAGTCACTGGAGGATTTACTGAGAGCTTGTGTGTTGGAAAAGGGTGATGCGTGGGATACTCATTTACCGTTGATCGAGTTCACGTACAACAATAGTTACCATTCAAGTATCGAAATGGCACCGTTTGAGGCTTTATATGGTAGGAGGTGCAAAATTCCTCTGTGTTGGTATGAGACAGGTGAGAATGTGGTATTGGGACCAAACATTATGCAGCAAACTACTGAGACAATTCAGATGATTCGTGAGAAGATGAAAGCGTCTCAGAGTAGGCAGAAAAGTTATCATGATAACCGAAGAAAAGAACTGGAATTCAATGAAGGTGATCATGTGTTCCTAAGAGTTAACCCAGTGACTGGTGTGGGTCATGCATTGAAGTCCAAGAAGCTGGATCCTAAGTTTATTGGACCATATAGATTTTGTAGAGAATTGGTGTTGTAGCTTATAGAGTGGCGTTACCGCCTGAACTTTCGAATTTGCATGACGTGTTCCATGTGTCGCAACTTTGCAAGTATGTCTCGGATCCATCTCATGTAATTCAGAGAGACGAAGTTCAAGTCCGGGAAAATCTTACTGTTGAGACGATGCCGTTGAGGATCGAAGATCGTAAAATGAAACAACTCTGAGGGAAGGAGATACCTTTGGTGAAAGTGGCTTGGGGAGGTGCTGCAGGAGGCAGTGTGACCTGGGAATTGGAAAGCAGGATGCAGGAAGCGTATCCGGAATTGTTTCCATCAGGTAATTTTCGAGGACGAAAATAATTAAAGTGGGGGAGAGTTGTAACACCCATTTTAATTATTTAGTCTTTTGGTGTTATTTTATTTCAGTGAGTCTTCATGCGGGGGTGTGTCTGAGTGCGCTGGTGAGTGCCCTTAATTATGGAGATCATTTAATAAACTATAGAATTTAATATTAATATAATATAATTAATAATAATAATAATTTAATGATAATATTAATATTTTTATTCTATTATTATTATTATTATTAAATTAAGAAAAGGAAATATAATGGAAGAAGGAGAATAGAAAATGATATAAGAGAAAGTGGAAATAGAAAGGAAGGAAAAAAAAGAAGAAGAGAAGGAAAAAGGGAAGAGAGAAAGATTAAGGAGGAAGAACAAGGAGAAAGAGAGAGACAAGGCTAGGACTGTCAAATTCTTCGGGATTCTTCGTCAGTCTGATCAATTAATCAAGGTAAGGGTGTGAAACTTTGTGCTTCAATCCATGCATGTGATTAGGTAGGGATTGTTTGGATTGTTTGGGTGTTTTGTGTAGTTTGCCATTTTAGGTCAGAAATGGTTTAATCGGTAGAATTGATGTTCTATTGGGTAAAATCTGGATTAATTCGTGTAGTTTAGTTGGGAAATGTTGGGCTAAGACTACAGGAACCGGTTTGGTGAAAATCGGGTTATTTGTGAGCTTTTGATGATTTTTGGACAGTTGGGGTTTTGGTGTATCGCAGTGTTCGCTAGGTGAGCAGCTAGCGAGCGAGCCAACGAGTGTTCGCTAAGGCTTCGCTAGGCGAGCTGGGTAGCGAACCCTTCCAGTAGCCACTGGCTGCCTTCGCTAGCGAGTTCGCTAGGCGAGTGAGGCAGTGATCATTCGCTGAGGCTTCGCTAGGCGAGGGAGCCAACGAGCATGACAACAACTTGTTTTATTTTTATTGTTTCTATTCAATGTTGATGTTTTGATATATAACTTATAGCTTGTGTGTTATATTATGATATGCTGTGGGTAGCCGTATGGCGTGAATCCTAGATTGTAAATTGTGGAGTGTGAAATGTAGCCTTTTGGCAAATTGATCCCTTTGGTCATGATGGGTATAGATATGGTGTTTAATGGTGAAGAGTGTATACTTGGTGTTAGGATGTGAATTTCCTAATATTTAATGTAATTAATATAATTGATTGGTGTGTAATATATATATGATGCATGGTGATGTGATCAGGAGGATCGTGTGCACTTAGTGTGCTTAAGTTTGTTTGTTGTGCATATGGTGTCGTGCATATCATGGTGTTTTGGTGGGATGAATTGTTGCTCAGAAGGAGTGTATGTGATTCACCCGTACTCCTTTATGGAGAATGGTGGGATGGATCGTTGCTCAGGAGGAGTGTATGCGATCCATCCGTACTCCTTTGTGGAGGATGGTGGGATGAATTGTTGCTTAGGAGGAGTGTATGCGATTCACCCGTACTCCTTTGTGGAGAATGGTAGGGATAGATCATTGCCAAGGAGGGGCGTATGTGATCTATCATGGGTTCAATTGAATGAACCAATGAGTCGGTACCGCATGCATGGTGTTGAGTAACATGTTTGCATTATTGCATGTCGTGTTTGATTTTTGGACAGTAGGTCATGGTTGGTGCATGTTGGGTGATATTTTATATAATTACTACTATTGATCATGTATCTTATTAATGGTAATTTTTATCATGTTTCTCACTCCTTTGTTGTTGTGGTGGTCTGCGCTTCTTCGGAAGTACAGATGATCCAGGTACATATCGAGCTTGGATAGTGGTGTGCAGGTCGAGTCTTAGGATGATCTGATACATAACACGAGACTTGGGTGTTTACTTTTATTATGTTGAATTTGTTTTATTCCTGTGACGTATCATATTTTGGTGAACCTTGTTAACGAATGACTTTATGTAATTTGGTAGATGGCCGAGAATGTTGAATTAATGATTACTTCCGCTGTTTTATTTTGAAAACCATCTATTGATGTTTAATTATTTAAGGTGATATCACACTTTTGAGGAGAAACTCTGATATTTACTTGAATTAATTGTATTTTATTTTAATTTTGGGAAGTGGGGTGTTACACCTGACATGAAGGAAGATGAAGATGAACGTCATGAGAAACTCAGGGAAAATGTGGAAATTATTGACAAAAGATTGAGAATGATGGAAGGAGATCAAATCTTTGGTGTTGCTGCCAGAAAAGTGTGTCTTGTATCTGGTCTGGTTATCCCTCCAAAATTCAAAACTCCCAGCTTTGATCATTATGAAGGAGCTACATGTCCAAAGAGTCACCTGATTTTGTACTATCAGAAAATGGCCTCTCATGTTGATAATGATAAGATAATGATTCATTGTTTCTAAGATAGTTTGAAGGGTGCTTTGTCGAAGTGGTATTTAAGTTTGGACCAGTCTCGCATTAAGAGTTTCCAAGATCTATCTAATGCTTTCATCAAACATTACAAATATAATATGGATCTGGCTCCTGGCTGAAGGCAATTATTGAGTATGTCCTAGAAGAATGCTGAATCGTTCAAGGAACATGCTCAGAGATGGAGAGAGATCGCTTCGTAAGTAGAACCTCCTTTGACTGAAAAAGAATTGGCTGATTGGTTTGTTGACACTGTTCATCCTGAGTTCTATGAAAGAATGGTTAGTAGTGTGACTGCAAAATTCTCTGATATTGTTGTTGTTGATGTGAAGGTGGAATTGGGTTTGAAGAATGGAAAAAATGTCAAGTATTGTTGGTAGTTCAAGCTTCAACAAAGACCATACTAAGAAGCCTTCATTTAGCTCTCACAAGAAGAAAGAAAGAGAAACTAATGCGGTGATATCAAGCAGAAGAAGAAATCAAACTTGGCAACATCAGCAAAACTATGTTCAACCATAAGGTTACCCTGTTCAGTTTGCTCAATAACCGTATGTAGCTGCGATTACACCTAATTTTAATCAACAAGTTCCTGCATATCAGCCTGTGCAACCGGCTCCTACTTATCAACCATCTGTCTATCAACCTCCTCCTGGTTATTAGCCTGCACCAACTCCATCCAATTATCAACGAGCGCCGAACGCTCCTGCCTATCAATAATCGAAGAATCATGCACCTCGCCAGAATTTTCCTAACAGAAGACAATATAAGCCATGTCCTCCTATTCTAATGACTTATATCGAGTTGTACCCTTTACTAGTGCAACAAGGTCTGATAACTACCAGGGCTTTGGGTCCACCTCTTAATCCGCTGCCAGCTAATTACAACCCCAATGCTCATTGTTTGTTTCATGAAGGGGCACCTTGCCATGATCTAGAAAGTTGTTATGTTCTCAAACACCTTGTAAGAGAACTAATGGAAAAGAAGATTATGTCTTTTGATGATCCTCAACCTAATGTTAAAAGAAATCCTTTGCCTACTCATGGGTCTGTTAATGCTATTGATGAGGTATCCAACGAGAGCCTAATTCTTGATGTTTCCCAAATTAAGACTCCTCTACGAGTCTTTCAAGGTCTTATCTATTTAAAGGTTTTATCGATATTTTCTTATTCCTTCCTTGGAATGAATAAAGTTTGGTGGCGACTTTGTTTGTACGTTTTTTCTGCGTCCATCGCGAGGATCATATTTTTCGAGGCACGACAGATGGAAACTCTGTTGGGGAATTGCATTTTCCTATGCAAAAGAAAGTCAAGCCTAACTTGACTCGATTCAAGAGTGCTAACTTTGCATGGTTTTTTTCTTTATATTGTTTTCTCCTATTGCTTCTTTATTTGCTTTATTGCTTTATCTTTCATTATTATATGTTATTTATCATATCTGCCTGTTGGATTCTGGGATGATATCACAAGTAAGGCTCTACACCCGAGCTTTGGAAAAAGAAGAGGGAACACATAATTTAGATTTTGGAAGTAATTAGTGTTAGTCCCCGAGGACTCGCTCCTTATGTGCCTAGCATGAAAGCTTCCCCTAGAGGAGACCTTTTCGTAGATCCTCTTGTGATGCAGTTAGTCTGTTGCACGACTTGATTCATGAAGGGTCTGTGACTCTGGGAATCACTCTTAGAACCAGTTTCTATCTTGGTTGTCGTGTAGTGTTAGTCTATGAGTACCCTCTCATCGTGGGCCTAGCATAAGGACTCCACTCAAGAGAGACATTATGCTACTACCGTCATAATGCAGCTAGCCTGTTGCGTGATGTTGATGCAATTAGTTTCTATGACCTTGAGAACCTTATCCTTCAACTTAGGAACTATCCCGTGAGTGGACTTTTTGGGTAAAAAATCTAGAACTATCCTTAAAACTTACCTGTAAGGAGGGCTGGGAGATGCTTGTGATAACCTGGATCCAACATCTTTTGCATTCATAATCATTTACATATGCATCATGACTTACGCCAAAAAAAACTTTTATTTTCAAGGAAGCATTTGTATACACATGTTGACTTGCATTCACAGTAGCCATGAGTTCAGGAAAGAAGAAGACTCTCAAGTTGAAGGCATCCAGGCCAGATATTAGTATGATGATGAATTGTTTGAAGGAGGTGCCTCCTATTTTCAAGAAGACTGTATTGGGAAGGTTTAGTCAGGTTCTTGATCTTCTTGCAGTTGAATTTCAAATCTTCGTCATCACAGCCTTAGCACAATTCTATGATCCACCAATGAGAAGTTTTCTATTCTAAGATTTCTACTTGACTCCTACCATTGAAGAATTTGAAGGATTCTTGGGTTTCTCTGTAAACGGTAAGGCACCCTAAACCATGATTAGTCAGACACTCGAGGTAGAAGAATTAGCTAAAGCCCTCCAAATTTCTATTTCAACAGCCAAGGCTAGTTGGAACAAGATAGAAGATTGCTTTGGTTTTCGAAGCATTGTTCTGAAAAAAGAAGCAATGAAGTTGTTGAAGAATAAGCAGTGGGATGCTCTGGTGAATGTGTTGGCTCTCATATATGGGCTGGTACTTTTTCCTACATTTGAAGAATTCATTGATTTTGGTGTTGTTAGTGTCTTTTGGGCAGTTTGGAAGAAAGGACAAAGCCCAGTTTACCCACTCTTGACTAATATCTTCTAACCTATATTTTCGCCACGAAAGAAAGGGTTCAGTACTGACATTCTGCCTTCCCATCCTCTAGAAGTGACTTCCACACCATTATCCCTAATTTGAACAGTGGGGGAATGGGCTCAATTGCTAGTATCCCTCTCTGAAAGAAACATCACATGGTACCCCACCAGGCTGGAATTCGAGGAAATTATTATGAGTTGTGGGAGCTTCTGCAACGTACCATTGATTAGGTTCAAAGATTGTATAAGATATAAACCTATACTAGCTATATGATAGTTTGAATACCCTATGTTGGGAAAGCCTGAAGAGAAAGACCTAGAAGAAATGATTCTTCATGATAGGGGTACTAAGGATCCTTCGCTCCTTTGTAAGATAGTACGCTCCTGGAAGAAGATTCATACCAAAGGGTTTGAGTTGAGGAAATGGGATGGTGTATCTAGAATACCCTATCAGCCGTGGGTTCTGGAGAGGGTCAAGATGTTCAAGCTCCCCTTCTCTATTGATGCTCTTCCTAGACCTACTACTCCATAACCTGTGCCTATATCATTCGAAGTAGTGGAAGAGCTCGGAGGAAAAATAGCTCAGCTGGGAAAGGAAAATGAGGATTTACAATCAAAGCTTCAAGATGTGACCAATGAGAAAATAATATGAAGTATGAGCATGGGATAAAGAACAATCAGCTTGAAGAAATAGAGGAAAAGGTTAATGAGGAAGAACGTAAGCGAAAGAAGACCAAATTGTGTATTAGCCAAGTTGAAAGTCGCTTGGGATCTCTTAAAGAGCAATTGGACCATGCTCGAGGCAAATGGCGAGAAAATGAGAATTGGTATTACTTTGTAACTAAAAAGAACAAGGAGCTCAGAGAAATGCTAGAAGCTTAGATCAAAGAGCTCAATGCCGCTTTATGTTCGTCCAAAACCAATGAGGATAGAGAGTGTCAACTTAAGGAGAATGCTCTAAAATCATCTTGGGTTAGGCCAGTTAATTAGGAGACAATATGTAAGGAATTGGATGATCTCAGAGGACTTGTCGAAAGTCAGAAGAATCAAATTAGGGTTATTCTAGAAGATAAAGCCATATGGTCAGCAGCCAGGAAGAAGATGTCTCGTGATTATGAGGCTTATGAGCAATCCATCCATATTATGAGAGATAACTGAGACATGTACCACAATAAGCTTAATGGGTTGGCAGAATTTTGCAATTGGCTGGCCAAGGATTTGATTTGGAAACATAGAGATGCCTTGGAAGCGGTGGATGATTCTACCTCCCCGACTATTTATGAATTCCTTTACCTCTGCAAGGAAATGCTGAAAAAGTTAAGGAAGAGCTCAAGGAGTGTGAAGCGCGAAAGACCACAACTTGAAGATCATTTCCCTATTTTTTTCATCATTTTGTTGTTGAGCTTAGTATTTGGTTTTTTCATTGGCTTGTACTTTTGTATCTTTACACGATATAATGAATCAAATTGAATGAATGAAAGTTCGACCTTCTTTTATTTTCTTTGCTCTTGTGTTATTTTGAATATTTGTTAATAACCACTGTTATAAATGATTCCCTAAAAATAAAAAATAAAAACATAAACATAAAGCATAAGCATGAGCATTGCGCATTCGCATCCGATATGCAACTCATAAACTCTACCCTTTTTACCACCAGAGTAAAAGCTGACTACTCGGCATCAGTATGAGACCCACCACAACTTCAAGATGACGCTGGAACAAATTGAAGAGAACTAGAACACGATAAGGAATGACATTGACGCGCTTAGATCCAAAATGGATCAATTGCTAGAGACTATGATGGTGTTAGCTCAAAAGGAGAACAATGTTAAAATTATGGCTAATGCCAAAAAGCTCGCTGACAAGGTGGGAACTTTTGGAGCAACTAAGACAACTCCTCCTCCTATTTATATGGACTTGTCAAAACACTCTACTGCAGCTACTCAACATGGATCTGAATGAACAGTACAATGCTTTCTTTCAACCAGCTCCTCCTCAACCTATTCTGGGAATGGTAGCTGACCCGTCTATTGATAGAGCGCATATTGGAAGAAAAATTCAAGTCCCTGGAAGTCCAAAATGCTCCAGGCTTAGATGTTGTGCTCCTGGACTTGTGATACCCAAAAAGTTCAAAGTCCCAGATTTCGATAAGTATAAGGAAATCAGTTGTCCCATAACTCACTTGCAAGCATACTGTCGCAAAATGGCCGCTCATATTGGCAATGACTTGCTTCTGATTCATTACTTCCAAGATAGCCTCAGTGGGGCGTCGTTGGAATGGTATATGTTATAACACTCCAAATTTTAATTGGAATATTTAATTTAATTTATTTAAATTAGAATATTCGTATTTTGGTGATTTTTGGTGGTTTTATGGAGTTATTGAGAATTATGCATTTTTGGGTTATTTATTTAATTAATAGTATATAATATGAATATATTAATATTATTATTAATTAAAATAAATATAAGTGAAATAAGGGCAAATTGGACAATGGAGAGGAGTTAGTGAGGGTAATATGGGAAAAGCCCAATTGTGAGGCCCAAGACTAGGTTTAACAAAAAGGAAATTGTGAAGGGATTACGATTCATTTGTTAGACCGTGAAAAGAATTGAGGCCAGAGCTCTGAGGAGGAAGATTGGAGGCAAAAGCTTCGAAAGATTCCCTGAAATATTTGAGAAGGCTTTGAGTCGACAATTAAGGTATGAGGAGTATTGCCTTCATGATTTTCAATGTGTAAATTTAATGTATTTAAGGTCGATTTAAAGGTTAAGTGTTTTGAGGGTGGATATGAGAAAAAGGGATTTTAGCCTTCGTGGCCTAAATCTATTATTTGTGAATCTAACCGTGGAATTCATTGGGGAAAAAGGAAAGTTAGGCTTTCGTGGCCAAAACTATGATTTGACATTTATTTAACCCTGGAGGGATAGGAATATTAGATAATGAGTGATTCTAATGAATATGGGTGATTGTAGGGAAATTTGTGATTTAGGGCATGAATATGATACGGGATTGGCCTAATGAACCGTAGGTTTCGTGCCTTTATCGCCGTAAGACCTTAGGGATGAATTAGGGATGTTTTGGGGGCATTGGGGAAGTGAACCGTGGGGCTTTTAGGATGATTTTAGGTCTAGTGCGTAGCTGAGTTTTGCTGTCATCGCGCTGTTCGCCTAGCGAAGAATGCTTCGCACAATGAACGATTTAGTCCAAGACTCGCCTAGCAAAGAATCCTTCGCACAATGAAGAAACTCGCCCCATACTCGCCTAGTGAACATGCCAACGAACGTAGCGGAGTTTCGTGAATGCTGATTTTTGTGAAACGATGCCTTGATGTTTGATGTTGTGATTTCTCTGATGAATTAATATGAGTATGACTGTGAGTTCTATGTGATTTTTACATGGTTACATGACGATTTCTATGATGTAATATGATGATATTACCATGATTTTGATGAATTCTATGATGACATGAGATATGATGATGATTATGATGAAGGATGATGCACCTATGCTATTATTAACGTGTGCATCATGCATTCATGTGCATTCGGACTTCGGTTCAGGACCTCGATTACTTTGGCTTCAATCCCATTGTGTAGATGTGAAGTATTTTGACGTGCTCCGGTTCTTAATTAGAATTTATCCTATTAATGGGGGTGTATAAAGGGTTGATGGCCCAATGTCCATCGAGCTGTGATGATTGGTACCACATGCATTGAGTCTCGTTGCATTTGCATTTATGAGATGATTGTGAGTAAATTGTGATGTTGTGGCCTTTAATGCATATTGACAAATACGATGATGTTGAATATGAAAATGACGCCATTTTATATGTTGATTTTCTACATTGATTATTATAAATCGTTTTACTCACCCTGCCTGTTTGAATGTTGCCTCCTCGTGGGTAACGTGTGTCGCATCACTGCAAAGAAGGGTCGGCAAGGACAGAAGAGTCGTCACCGTTCGTCATTTATCCCAAAGAGAGGGAAAGGAAACGATTAGAGAAAACCTACAAAAAGGGAATAGACAGGTCATCGCAACCATATCTCGGGTTCGGGAGTCAGTTACGCAAGGGGAAGGTATAAACACCCCTCACATCCGTTGTATTCAACGGGATCCACGCTTGTTGTCTATCTAAAAGGGTGTTAAACTATCTAAGCTACAGGCTCACGGGGAAAAAAGAAAAGAAAAGAGACTCGATAGAGCATCACTGCTCTATGGCTACGTATTCCCTCGTGCAATGGGAAAGTCAGAGTCAACGTAGTTCAGAAAACTACATGTGATGGGGGGAAGGTTACTCGCCAAGACATCGTCGTCTTGTGCCTACGTATCCTCGTCTGGTACGAGAAATTAGAGCAAACGTAGTTCAGGTTGACACGACCACTGGTTGGTTTAAGTGTTTTAACTGAGTGTTCTAACAGTTAGTTGTATTGCTGCTCGACCATTGGAGACTTAGGCGTTACCAGTTTGCGGTAGAACCAAGAGTTAACACACTCTTTCTGAAAATGGTTTTCAATTAATCCCGAAGGATAGAAAGGTTTGATGTTTTTGTTTTTGTGTTTTTTAAACAAGAAGTGAATTGAGTTAGGTTTGTAACTCATGTTGCACTAATGACTATGACTTGAGAGCGAATGCGTCGCATATCGCCTAAAGGGCATACGCTAAACACTCTAGACAGTTGAGAGGAGGCCCCCCAACCATAATTCCTCAAGTACTTAAGGCTTGTAGCGTACAACACATGTTGTCCTTTATTAGATATTTTGAAGTGTTTAGGAGATGATAAGAGAAAGACACAGACTAAGGGGAAACTAGACCCTAATGTTATCATACACAATGCTCCTAAAGTTCGGATAAAAGGGAAGATACTATCCTAATGTTATCATGCATAGGATTGAACACCTAATATCTCTCCTACTCCCATTCTAAACGGAGGGACTAGGAATCCTAAGGGATCATGGCAAAAGAGCACAAGTAAACACAAAGTAATTCAATCACAAATGAAAGGAGATGAAACAAATAGGAGATGCAAACATGAAATGCAAATACAAAAGATGCAAGGATGAGATAAAAATACAAATGATGCAATAAAGATGAAACAAAAGTTTAAACAAAAGGACTTAAACAAGTCCAAAGGGTGAGATGAAATGGGAGAAGTAAAACTCCTACAACCATTCAAACATCAATCACTAACCAAAGTCAAACACAATGCAAGACCAAAAGGCCATGATCAAGAGGGAGGTCGGAGAAAGAGGCTTGGGCAGAAAGCAACAATGCAAAATATCTTAACCAAACCAACCAAGTTGACCATGTAAAAGAAAGAAGCAAAACAAAGCAAGAAGCAAAGCATCATTCAAGGCAAACTTAAAGCATGAATGTGAATGCCAAATCACATTGAATGATGGTCAAACCTCAAAGGGCAGAAGTAAAACACAACGTAAATAGTCCAAATCAAAGTTGAAAACAAGGCACAAACATCACCCAAGCCATGGCAAGTGGTGGTAACAAAGTTTCATCACCCATTCAACACTTAGAAATAAGTGGAAATGGCTTACTTTTAGGTGACTTGTGAAACAAGCTAAACAAATGTATGACCTAACAAAAGGAAAAAACAACACCTTGATCAAGTTACAAACATGTGGCAACACCCACAAGATGCACATGGGATCATTAAGAAACATTTCACATAGAAACTAGGTCAAACTATCTTTTATGAACACCTTCAAAAGTGACTTGACTTGCAAGCTTCACTAAAAATGGAAGGATCATTCAATAAATGCCAAATAAATTACACAAAGTAGGTTGAGTCAAATGAAAAACAGAATGCAAAAGCTCAAGAGGAAACTCACCTCAAGGCATCACCAAACAATTCCATTATTATAGGTGCTCCACCTTATCGAGGGGCAAGAAAAAGTCAAAGCAAAGTCAACCTTAAATTGATCAAACATGGACCAAAATCCTCCTCAAGAGTGCCTCAATCCCTTACCTAGGTGAGGGAGAGGCCATGGTCATTGGAGATAAAATTTGGAATCCAAATGAATAAGATATCACAAAGTGCACACCAAAATACATATGACTTTGTAAAATCAAAATAAAATAATAAAATTAAGTGAAAAATAAAATAAAAATGTGAAAAAAAATAAATAACACATTAAACTGCAAGGAAAATATTTTTTTGGGATTTTTGAATATTTAGAACTATTTTAAATTAATTAAAATGAAAACAATAAACAAATGAAATAAAAATAAGTTAAAGACCCAAAGGGGGTGAAATCAGCAATTGGCAAATACACTGAGAACATGCATAATGCGCTTGGGCCCAGGAAATGAAGGGTGTGGATAACAAGAACGCCCTGGGCCCAATCACTTAAAACAATCAGCAAACCAAACAAACAAAAACCAAGACGAAACTCCGTGTTTCATTAAATGCGTCATCCGCCACATCAGCCCTAAACAGCCACGCACGCAAACACAAGGCCACATCATCATCTTCTTCATGTTTAAACTCCAAAACCAGGCCATGCAAGCTGAAACTCGTGCGTGGTACCCTCACAGCTCAACACTAATATCTCCTCACTGCCTCAATGATTCCCAAAAATGCAAAGACAAAAAGTGATCTCCAAAATACAAGGATCAACCTCATGCCAACTATATCCATTAAAGAGTGCTTTAGGGCATAGAAAAGTGGGTTCAAAGTTCACGAGTTCAAGTGAACTCTCACCATACAACTCAAACAAATGTCAAATAGAAACAAGGTAATATCCTCTAGGACCTCAAATACCAAACATGGATATGGTTCTCACATCATAAATCAAATGAAAACAAGTAGGAAAAATGGAAAAAAAAGTTCAGAGGCTCTTACCTAGTGGAGAATGGTCCACTGCCTCTTCAGAGCTTGCTAAAAACCCTCCAAATGATGCAAAATAACTCCTTGAAACTTGTAGATGCTTGAGCTAGGTTTGAATGTATTTGAATCTCCTTTTAAACCTCCAAATGATTTTGAGCAGTTGAAGAGCAATGTGCACACAATTGCTTCTTTTTGCAAACAGAAGGAAGAAAGGTTTATGGTGATGATGGTTTGAGAAAGACTTTGCTGAATGGCTCAAAATGGAGAGAGTTTCGAAAGGATTTTCAGAGAGAATCAAAATACCAACTTCTAGTTTCTTGCTCAAATGGTGGCTACTTCTATCTAGGGTTTTTCCTTAAGTTTATATATGAAGTAAAAACATGAAAAGGAGGGTTTAACAGTGGTAAAAAAAAATGGAGGGATCAGATGTTGTGATCAAGATGATTTTTGGCTCCAATGGTTGATGATGGAGTAGGCACGAGCTGCTGGCATTTGTGGTTGTTTTTCTTGAGTGGAAAGACATATTGTATGGACTATAGGGTGGTCAGAGCAAGGCTTGCTTGTCTCTTCCTTTTTGGGCAAGAAAATTCAAAAGGGCACGTGAGTGGTACATGCTTGGTTGGCCTAGTTTTGGTAATGTTTGGAGTGCACAAAGTTGCTAATTCATGCGCATGGAATAAGAAAAACAGGTATGCTGCATGACTGATTGAATAACATGCCAAAATGATCTATGGTTCATGCCTTGTAAAAATGTCCAAACCATCATCTTTGAGTCATTGTATCTTGATGCACAAGACTCCTCTTGCTTAGAACTTGGCCTCCAATTAAAGAGTGCATGGCATGGAAAAACTTTGATGTTGAATCCATATTGGTTTGCAACATGGAAGACCATGGAAAATGAGGTTGAAAATCATGTCATGCAAGCTGCCTTGGAATAACTTAGAAAAAATTTATAAGTTATGAATTTGAACCACTTAAAACCCTAACTTTGGACATTCATATCTTGAGCTTCAAAAATCCTACGAGAGACTTCTAGTAATGGATGGAAATCTTGGAACAATATCTACAACCCTCATGTGGGACAAAATTTCATTTGTACAACAGGAGCTTGATGAAAATTGACTTGGAAAGTTGCTCCAAAAATCTGTCCAAACTTGCAAATTTTGAGGTCATTGAAAATCCTAACTTTGAACCATCATAAATTGAGCTTCGAGCATTATATAATGATGAACTGGTACTCAAAAGAAAGCTTGGAGTATGAGAAACAAGTTTGATGTTGTACAAAAGTCCATTTAAAACCTTTATCATGAGGAAAAATGGCTTGGAAAATGGCTGGTTCACACATGAAGCTTTCTATATATGGAAAGGTTCTAAAACCCTAATTCTCCCAAAATGGTAAGTTTCAACATTTCTT
Source organism: Lathyrus sativus (assembly GCA_963859935.3). NCBI lineage: Eukaryota > Viridiplantae > Streptophyta > Magnoliopsida > Fabales > Fabaceae > Lathyrus > Lathyrus sativus. The sequence continues at coordinate 230,733,243 of OZ012741.1, forward strand.
GATTTTTCATGATTCCCTTGACATTTCTTGGTCAAATCTTACCTATTGGTCACATTGGACTTGAGGAAGATGATTTTGACCTTAAAAAGTCAAGAGTTGACTTTTTCATTGCACAATTGACTTTTCCCCCAAATCTCTTGATTTGTAATTGACTGACCAATTGGAGCTCTTCTAATTGAAATTGATGATCAATCTTCTACCTCCAAACACCTTGGGACATATGAATGACCATGGAAACAAGTTTTTCTCCAATAACAAGTCTATCCTGATTATATGTGGAACCCTAATTTCATGCTCTTTTGCCTAGGCCCGTTGCAGATGAATTGAATGACCATTCTCACTCCACAATAGCCTCTGAGATATTCAACAAACCTCTAAACCATGCTTACACCAATAATAGGGCCTTATGAACTCTTGAAAAATCCTCTAGTGGTTCTCAAACAATGAGCTATAACACACCTTTCCTCTCAAGGAGCTTGGACAACATCATGATGATAACACACACTTGATGACCTCAACCAATGCCTTTGCTTGATCTTGAAGCCAATAAGTCTCTCCTCTTGGATGGCACAAAATACCTCCTGATCCCCTGTAAGAAAAATGCTATGCAAATGCAAGATGCTAAAATGCAATGAAACATAAGCCAAACAAGGAAAAAGGGTTGGTCAAATTTTGGGGTACAACAACGTGCAGATGACCAGGTTTAGCCGTGAACGCTGTTGAGGACTTTTGAAGTTTTTGAGTTGTTAGCCTTTTGGTTAACTTAGAGGGTCTTGCTCTGATAGTGTAACATCGGGTTGGGGTCTTTGAGTTAAACTATGTTTTATTTGAGTTATTTTGATTATCTTTCCGTATAAGGAAAACCTTGGATTATGCCTTTGAGTTCTGTTGCCTTTGTGAAAATTTTGATGTTTATTTGGGAAAACCCGTTGTTTACGGAGCCTTGACCTATTTTGATTTATTGGGAAATGTACGCCCTTTTTTGGTGGCTTTTATGGAATTTAATAATTTACTCTGATATATGTGAATATATGTGCCTTTTAATTGTGGGGTAGAAAAGAGTGTTACATTAGTGGTATCAGAGCAGGTCGGTCCGTCCGACCAAGTTTTTATGGTGTTAGTCCCCTGTCAGTCAATAGTGTGAGAACACTATTGGATGAGTTGTTTTCTTCTAACCCTGTTGGTGGTTGCAGATGGCGGGGAGAAATGATCGTGCTATTGCTGATGCGCTAGAATCACTTGCCCAAGTGATGGCCTAGAATGGTGGACCTCCAGATGAGTTTCTTGCTTTGGGAAAGTTCCAGAGGAATAATCCATCGACTTTTGTGGGCACTCTTGATCCTGATGGTGCGCAGAAGTGGCTGAAAGTGATTGAGAAGATTTTTTGAGTTATGGTGTGCACTGATGCTCAACAGGTGCAGTTTGGTACGCATATGCTAGCAGAGGAAGCTAAGGACTGGTGGGATAACACTCGTTAGAGATTGGGGGATGCTGGCATTGCAATAACTTGGGCTGTGTTTAAGGAAGAATTTTTGAGGAAGTATTTTCCTGAAGATGTTCGGGGCAAGAAAGAGGTGGAATTCCTTGAGCTGAAACAAGGGAATACGACTGTGGCTGAGTATGCGGCAAAGTTTGAGTCTTTGGTAAAGTTTTGTCCGTATTACAATCGTGCTGACGCAGAGATGTCAAAGTGTCTCAAGTTTGAGAATGGATATAGACCAGAGATTAAGCAGGGAATTGGGTACCAGCAGATTCGTCGGTTTGCGGAAATGGTGGACAAGAACAGAATTTATGATGAGGATAGCCGAGCTCGATCTACTCACTACAAGCAGCTGAGTAAGAAGAAAGAGAAAGGTCAGTATAGAGGGAAACTGTATGTGACTTCTGGTAATAAAGGGAAGCAGAAGGCTTCAGATGGGAAAAAGTCAAGTGGGGGAGCGGCTATTGCTCTAGTTAAGTGTTATAAGTGTGGCGAGCAAGGCCACCATGCTGAGAATCGTCGAGTGCTGAGATGTCACCGTTGTGGCAAGAGAGGTCATAGAGCTACTGACTGTAAAGAAGAAGCTTCGACTTGCTTCAATTGTAGAGAGAAGGGTCATATCAGTACCCAGTGTCAGCAGCCAAAGAAGACTGCTACCGCTGCTCAGACAAATGGCAGAGTGTTTGCTTTGAGCGGTGCAGAAGAATCCAAGACAGATAACTTGATCAGAGGTACTTGTTTTATTAATGATGTTGAATTAATTGCTATAGTTAATACTGGTGCTACTCATTCGTTTATTTCGCTTGAATGTGCTAAGAGGTTGAGTTTGAAATTATCTTCTATGATTGGGAGTATGGTTATTGATACCCGGCTAATGGTTCTGTGACTATTACGTTAGTCTGTTTGAGTTTCCCTTTGACCATTTATGATAAGAATTTTGTGATGGTCTTGGTCTGTCTACCCTTGCATCCAATCAATGTTATCCTTGGAATGAACTGGTTGGAGTACAACTGTGTTCATATTGATTGCTACAGCAAGACTGTGAGGTTTCCCAGAGTTTGGTGATGGTGGAGAGATGATGTATGTATCTGCCAAGAAAGTAGAAGAACTCTTGGAAGATGAGGCTCAGATGTTTGCATTGTTTGCATCACTTCAAGTTGATTACGAAGCAGTGTGCATGGAGCTACCAGTTGTTCGGGAATTTCCAGAGGTGTTTCTAGACGACGTGAGTAATTTACCTCCTGAGCGTGAGGTAGAGTTTACTATTGATAGGATGTCAGGCACTAGTCATGTGTCGATGGCTCCTTATCAGATGTTTGCATCTGAGTTAGGAGAATTGAAGAAACAGTTGGAAGAGCTGCTTGAAAAGAAGTTTATTCGACCAAGTGTTTCTCCGTGGGGTGCTCCTATGTTGTTGGTGAAGAAAAAAGATGGTAGCATGAGGTTGTGTGTGGATTACCGACAGTTGAATAAAGTAACAATCAATAATAAGTATCCACTTCTGAGGATTGATGATTTGATGGATCAATTGGTGGGTGCTTGTGTGTTTAGCAAGATTGATTTGAGGTCTGGTTATCATCAAATTCATGTTAAGCCTGATGATATTTCGAAGGCAGCTTTCAGGACAAGGTATGGACACTATGAATATATTGTGATGTCGTTTGGTGTATCTAATGCACCTGGTGTATTCATAGAGTATATGAATAGGATTTTTCATCCTTATTTGGATTAGTTTATGGTAGTGTTCATTGACGATATCTTGATATATTCTAAGTCCGAGGAAGAGCATGCGCAACATCTAAGAGTGGTATTGCAGGTTTTGACAAACAAGAAGCTTTATGCCAAGTTGTCCAAGTGTGAGTTTTGGTTGAAGGAAGTGAGTTTCCTTGGCCATGTGGTTTCTAGTGGAGGAATTATTGTTGATCCGTCAAAAGTTGATGTTGTGTTGCAGTGGGAGACTCCAAAGTCTGCTACTGAGATTCGAAGTTTCCTTGGGTTGGCTGGTTATTATCGCAGGTTTATAGAAGGCTTTTCAAAGTTGGCACTGCCATTGACTCAGTTGACTTGAAAGGGTCAAGCTTATATGTGGGGTGTTGCTTGTGAGAAGAGTTTTGTAGAACTCAAGAAGAAGTTGACGACTGCTCCAGTGTTGATTTTGCCAAATCTGAGTGAGTCTTTTGTAGTGTATTTTGATGCGTCGAAGATGGGCCTTGGAGGCGTATTGATGCAGAATAGTCAGGTCGTTGCTTATGCTTCCAGACAACTAAAGGTTCATGAAAGAAATTATCCTACGCATGACTTATAATTGGCCACTGTGGTGTTTGTGTTGAAAATTTGGAGACATTATCTTTTTGGGTCTAGGTTCGAAGTGTTCCGCGATCACAAGAGCCTAAAGTATTTGTTTGATCTAAAAGAGTTGAACATGTGGTAGAGAAGATGGCTTGAACTTCTGAAGGATTATGATTTTGAATTGAGTTACCATCCTGGCAAGGCTAATGTTGTGGCTGATGCGTTAAGTAGGAAGTCCTTACATATTTCAATGCTTATGGTTCGGGAGTTAGGACTGATTGAGCAATTCAGAGATATGAGTTTAGTTTGTGAAGAGACTCCTAACAGTGTGAAGTTGGGTATGCTGAAGTTGACTAGTGGTATTCTCCAACAAATCAGAGAAGGTCAAAAATCTGATTTGAGTTTGGTGGATCGTCTCACGTTGATCAATTAACGTAACAGAGGTGATTTTCGAATCGACGAGAATGGTGTGATGAGGTTCAGAGATAGAGTGTGTGTTCCTGAGGTGCCAGAAATCAAGAAGAACATTCTTGAGGAAGGTCACAGAAGCGGGCTAAGTATTCGTCCTGGTGCCACAAAGATGTATCAAGATTTGAAGAAATTGTTTTGGTGGCCGAGTATGAAGAAGGAAATTACAAATTTTATGTATGCTTGTTTGACTTGTCAGAAGTCGAAGATTGAACATCAGAGACCGTCGGGTCTGATGCAACCGTTGAATCTTCCAGAATGGAAATGGGATATCATTTATATGGATTTTGTGACCGGTTTACCGAAGACTTTGAAGGGGTGTGATTCGATTTGGGTGATTGTTGATAAATTGACCAAATCGACTCATTTTATACCAATGAGGATCAATTATTCGTTGCAGCAGCTTGCCGAATTATATATTAATCAGATTGTGAAGTTGCATGATGTTCCGTCGAGTATTGTGTCTGATAGAGATCCGAGATTTACGTCGAGGTTCTGGGAAGGTTTGCAGACAACTTTGGGTACTAAGTTAAGATTGAGTTCTTCCTATCATCCGTAGACGGATGGACAGACAGAGAGAACTATCCAGTCTTTAGAGGATTTGCTGAGGGCTTGTGTGTTGGATCTTGGGATAGTTATTTTCCATTGATTGAGTTTACCTATAATAACAATTACCATTCTAGTATCAGAATGACACCGTATAAAGCTTTGTATGGTAGGAGGTGTAGGACTCTGTTGTGTTGGTATGAGTTGGGTGAGAGTGCTGTACTCAGACCTGAGATTATGCAAGAGAGATTGAAAAGATCAAGATGATCCAAGAAAAGATGAAAGCGTCGCAGAGTCGTCAGAAAAGTTACCATGATAAGAGGAGGAAAGCACTTGAATTCCAAGAGGGAGATCACGTGTTTTTGAGAGTTACGTCGGTAATTGGTGTTGGCCGAGCTTTGAAGTCTCGAAAGCTCACATCGAATTTTGTTGGTCTGTATCAGATTTTGCAGAAGGTGGGGGAAGTAGCATATCAGATTGCTTTACCGCCGTCGCTTGTGAATTTACATGATGTGTTTCATGTGTCTCAATTGAGGAAGTGCATTCCAGATCCGTCGCATGTGATTCAGATGGATGATGTACAAGTAAGAGATGATTTGACTGTTGAGGCGTTGCCAGTTTGGATTGATGGACGAGAAGTGAAGCAACTGCAAGGTAAAGAGATTGCCTTGATGAAGGTGGTTTGGGGAGGACCAACTGGAGAAAGTTGGACTTGGGAGCGTGAAGATCAGACGAGGGAGTCGTATCCGACTCTGTTTCCTTGAGGTAATTTTCGAGGGCGAAAATTCTTTTAAGTGGGGGAGAGTTGTAACACCCCAAATTTTAATTGGAATATTTAATTTAATTTATTAAAACAAGAATATTCGCATTTCGGTGATTTTTGGTGGTTTTGTGGAGTTATTGAGAATTATGCATTTTTGGGTTATTTATTTAATTAATAGTATATAATATGAATATATTAATATTATTATTAATTAAAATAAATATAAGTGAAATAAGGGTAAATTGGACAATGGAGAGGAGTTAGTGAGGGTAATATGGGAAAAGCCCAATTGTGAGGCCCAAGACTAGGTTTAACAAAAAGGAAATTGTGAAGGGATTAGGATTCATTTGTTAGACCGTGAAAAGAATTGAGGCCAGAGCTCTAAGGAGGAAGATTGGAGGAAAAAGCTTCGAAAGGTTCCCTGAAATATTTGAGAAGGCTTTGAGTCGACAATTAAGGTATGGGGAGTATTGCCTTCATGATTTTCAATGTGTAAATTCAATGTATTTAAGGTCGATTTAAGGGTTAAGTGTTTTGAGGGTGGATATGACAAAAAGGGATTTTGGCCTTCGTGGCCTAAATCTATTATTTGTGAATCTAATCGTGGAATTCGTTGGGGAAAAAGGAAAGTTAGGATTTCATGGCCAAACCTATAATTTGACATTTATCTAACCCTGGAGGGGTAAGAATATTAGATAATGAGTAATTCTAATGAATATGGGTGACTGTAGGGAAAATTGTGATTTAGGGCGTGAATATGATATGGGATTGGCCTAATGAACCGTAGGTTTCGTGCCTTTATCATCGTAAGACCTTAGGGATGATTTAGGGATGTTTTGGGGGGCATTGGTGTCGCATCGCTGCAAAGAGGAGGGCCAGCAAAGACAGAGGAGTCGCAACCATTTGTTATTTATCCCAAAAGAGGGAAAGGAAACGATTAGAGAAAACCTACGAAAAAGGGAAAAGACAGGTCATCGCAACCATCTCGGGTTTGGGAGTTGGTTATGCAAGAGGAAGGTATGCACCCCTCAGGTCCGTTGTACTCAACAAGATCCACGCTTGTTGTCTATCTAAAAGGGTGTTAATCTATCAAAATTTGGCTCACAGGGACAAAAGAAAAGAAAAGAGACTCGATAGAGCATCACCGCTCTTTGCCTATGTATTCCCTCGTGCAATGGAAAATTCAGAGTCAACGTAGTTCAGAGAACTACCAGTAAAAGGGGGAAGATTGCTCGCCAAGACATCACCGTCTTGTGCCTACGTATCTTCATCCAATATGAGAAATCAGAGCAAACGTAGTTCGGGCTGACACGACCACAAATTGGTTCAAGTGTTTTAACTGAGTATGGTTAAACCTTCGTTCTAGCAGTTAGGGACGATGCCTATTTGCGGTAGAACCAAGACTTAACACACTCTTTCTGAAAATGATTTTCAAACAATCCCGAAGGATAAAAAGTTTTGATGTTTTGTTTTGTGTTTTTTTATGAAGAAGTGAATTGAGTTAAGTTTGTAACTCATGTTGCACTAAAGACTATGACTTGAGAGTGAATGCGTCGCATATTGCCCAAAGGGATGTTAGAACACAGATTGGTTCTTAATAATAACTCTTTGTTTTGATGATAACTGTTAGGAAATTTATATTTAAGAATTATATACTCTAAAATTTGTTTGAGAGTTTTACTGCAGATTGAAATAATATTAACTCTCTAGAAGCAAATCTGTTCTGAATACAAGAAGTTATTCTGACTCTGAAGCGCCAGATGCACCTTACAGAAGAATCTGTTTGCTCCTTACAGAAGATCCTGAGCGTTGTCTCCAGAAGGATCTGAAGAAAGAAGCTCCAGAACATTCTGAGTCAGAAGCATCTGAAGATAATCAGAAGCATCTGAAGCTGAAGCATCTGAAGCATAGAAGAATATTTATTGAAGAGTTTCTCAAAGCATTTGTCTACAGAAGTTTCTGAAAGTACCTACGCTGCCTAGTACTGAAGCTCTGTGTCAAATATGCTCTGATGATCAACACGCTGAAAGCACACCTGCTGCAGAAGACTCTGATATAGCATAGTTCTGAATCTCATTAGAAGACTCTGATCCATTCAGACTCTGAAGAACTTGCTGAAAACTGAAGAAGCAATTTTCAAGAATATATCCGTTGGAGCTATTCAACGTCTCTTTCCTTATTTGTGCTAGACACACTTACACAGACAAAAAGGATTTTTCTGTGCCATCTACTTCTAGGAAAGGTCACTTGATGTGAAGACAAAAAGGCTCAGACCTTTTGGGACTCTCTTTTCAACGCTCAGCTTGCATGGATCAGCTGCCTATAAAAGGAGAACTTCACCATATTCTTCAGTTACACACCTTGCTGAAAAGAAATCATTTTATTCTAATGCTCTCATTCATTCTTATTCTTCTAAGAATTCATTGTACTTAAACTTAAGAGAAAAATCACTGTTGTGATAAAAGCTTTTTAGAAGCATTAAAACTCTTGTATTTAATTTACATTGATTGTAAAGGATATTCCTTAAGAGGATTCAGTTGGAATCAGTAGCTCTTGAGAAGACTAAGAACTGTTGTTCTTAGGTGATACTATTGTAATCAGTTTGATTTAATAGTGGATTAAGTCCTTGTTGAGAAAGGCAAATCACTCTAGGAAGGGTGGACTGGAGTAGTTGTTAAACGAACCAGGATAAAAATAATTGTGTGATTATTTTCAAGTCTTAATTTTCCATACTTATTCAACCCCCCCCCCCTTCTAAGTATTATCTCACCTTCAGTTGGTACCAGAGCTCCGGTTCTGAGTGTGCTATCACTTAACAGTGTCAGTAAAAGATCCAGAGAGATATACTTTGATAAATATATTTATTTGTTATCATGGCTGATAATTCAATGTCAAATATTAACAATAAATATGAAGAGAGGGATAGGATCAGCACCAAACCCCCAATGTTTGATGGGGAGAAATTTGACTACTGGAAAGACAAAATTGAGAGTTTTTTCTTAGGATACGATGCTGATCTATGGGATCTTGTCATAGATGGATATGTACATCCCACAGATGGGGATGGCAAAAAGATTGACAGAAAATCTATGACAGATTCTCAGAAGAAAGACTTCAGAAATCACCATAAAGCCAGAACCATATTACTGAATGCTATTTCACATACAGAGTATGAGAAAATCACAAACAGGGAGACAACTTTTGATATGTTTGAATCCCTTAAAATGACTCATGAGGGAAATTCTCAAGTTAAGGAGACAAAAGCTCTGGCTCTGATCCAGAAGTATGAGGCTTTCAAAATGGAAGACTCTGAATCTGTTGAAGCCATGTTCTCCAGATTCCAGATACTCACTGCTGGGCTGAAAGTTCTGGACAAGGGATATTCTACGTCAGATCATGTAAAGAAAATCATCAGAAGTCTGCCTATCAGATGGAGACCAATGGTGACTGCCCTGAAGATGGCCAAAGATCTGAACAAGATCTCTCTAGAAGAACTCATCAGCTCACTGAGGAGCCATGAGATTGAGCTTGAGGAAGATGAACCTCAGAAGAAAGATAAAGGTAAATTTGTAGCATTAAAATCTAACAAAACTGCTAAAGCTTTGCAGGTCATTCAAGAAAGCTCTGAAGAATCTTCTTCTTCTGAAGAAGAAGAGTTATCCATGTTGTCCAGAAGGATTAACAAACTCTGGAAGCACAAGGGAAAGAAGTTCAACAACTTCAGAAGATCTGACAACAGAAAGGAATCTTCTAGTCACAGAAGATCTGCCAAGAAAGAAGTTGTGTGCTATGAGTGCAAAGAACCTGGGCACTACAAAAATGACTGCCCCAAACTTCTGAAAGAAAAACCTAAGAAGAAGTTCAACAAAAAGAAGAAGGTTCTGATGGCAACATGGGATGACTCAGATGAGTGTGAATCATCTTCTGAATCAGAAGAAGAATGTGCAAACGTTGCACTGATGGCCAGGACAGAGGATCAAGAGGAAGGTACCTCAGGATATGAATCAGAATCTGAATCTGATGATGATGCAGAAGAGGTAATGGCTAAACTTACCAAAGAAGAACTCATTAAAGTTTTAACAGAAGTTCTTAAAAGTTATAACAACATCAAACTCAAATACAAGAAGCTGAAAAGCAATCTTGAATCTGAAATTGATCTTCTGAAAACTGAACTTGTTGAGCAAAAAGAAATAAATTTGAAAATAAAAAATGACTTTGAAAGAACTCAACAAGAATCTGAATCTGAGACTAAGTCATGTGAAAATATTTTAGAAAAATATGACTCTAGCTTTCAGAGATTTCTCACTAAGAGCATAGACAGAAGCAAGATGGCTTCCATGATCTATGGTGTTAGTGGAAACAACAGAAGAGGCATTGGATATGAGTCTTCATCTGGAAGCAATCCAAAACCTGTTGACAAACTTTTCATCAGGAAGACACCTCTGTATTCTCAATTCAAATTTGGTCACTTGAATGACATTAAACACACAAGCTCTGAGAAGAGTACTTATGTGTTTAAACCTAAGGCAAGTCAGAATAAACATTATGTTGCAAAACAGAAGTTTAGACAAACTTACAAACCAACTAACCCCAAAGGACCCAAGAAGATCTGGGTACCTAAAAACAAAATAATTCCTGTTGCAGATGTTCTTAGCAGCAAGGTCAGGACACCAATCATGGTACCTGGACTCTGGATGCTCACGACACATGACAGGAGAAAAGTCTATGTTCCAAAGCCTGGAACTTAGATCTGGAGGTGACGTGAAGCTTGGAGGGAACCAGAAGGGCAAGATCATTGGATATGGCACAATTGGAAATGGTAAACTTCCCTCTATTACTAATGTTTTACTTGTTGAAGGGTTAAAACATAACTTATTGTCCATAAGTCAATTAAGTGACAATGGTTATGATATAACTTTTAATCAAAAATGTTGTAAAGCTATTAGTCAGAAGGATGGCTCTATCCTGTTTAGTGGTAAGAGGAAAAACAACATTTACAAAATAAATCTTTCAGAACTTAAAGTTCAAAATGTTAGATGCCTCTTGTCTGTTAATGAAGAGCAATGGGTCTGGCACAGAAGATTGGGCCATATTAATATGAGACGTATATCTCAGATTAATAAACTTAATCTTGTCAGAGGACCCCCTAATCTGAAGTTCACTTCAGATGCTCTTTGTGAAGCATGCCAGAAAGGGAAGTTTTCAAAAACATCTTTCAAATCAAAAAATGTTGTTTCTACCTCTAAAACATTGGAACTACTTCATATTGATCTGTTTGGACCAGTGAAAACTGCATCCATCAGAGGCAAGAAGTATGGATTGGTCATTGTTGATGACTTTAGCAGATGGACATGGGTAAAGTTCTTAAAACACAAGGATGAGTCACATTCTGTGTTCTTTGACTTCTGCAAGCAAGTCCAGAATGAAAAGAATTTCAAAATTATAAAAGTCAGAAGTGATCATGGTGGTGAATTTGAAAATAAATATTTTGAAAAATATTTTTCCTGAAAATGGCATTGCTCATGATTTTTCCTGTCCTAGAACTCCACAACAGAATGGGGTTGTAGAGAGGAAAAACAGAACTTTGCAAGAAATGGCCAGAACCATGATCAATGAGACAAATCTGGCAAAACATTTTTGGGCGGAAGCAATCAATACAGCATGCTACATTTAGAACAGAGTGTCTGTTAGACCTCTTTTGAAAAAGACTCCTTATGAATTGTGGAAGAACAAAAAGCCCAACATTTCATATTTTCATCCTTTTGGATGTATCTGTTATATGTTAAACACTAAGGAAAATCTGAGCAAGTTTGATTCCAAAGCACAGAAGTGTTTCATGCTTGGATATTCTGAACGCTCTAAAGGCTACAGAGTATACAACACTGAGACACAGATTGTGGAAGAATCCATTCATGTCAGATTTGATGATAAGCTTGGCTCTGAAAAGCCAAAGCAGTTTGATAACTCTGCAGATAGGGAAGTAGTCTTTATTGACTCTGAAGTTCCAGAAGCAGACAAACTTCAAGTGAAGGAACCAGAAGCAACTCCAGATGCTAATCCCTTAACTTCTCAGATGAATAATCTAAAAATTTCTAAAGAGTCAACTATCAGAGGATCATCATCCAGAATTAAAGCTTCTCATCCAGAGGATGTCATTATTGGAAAGAAGGATGATCCCATCAGAACAAGATCCTTTCTAAGATCATCTGAGGCATCACTATTTGGACTAGTATCAGAAATTAAACCATCTTCTGTAGAAGAAGCTCTGCAAGACAATGATTGGATTATTGCCATGCAAGAAGAGCTAAACCAATTCAGCAGAAATGATGTATGGGATCTAGTTCAAAGACCTCAAGGATTCAATATTATTGGTACAAAATGGGTCTTCAGAAATAAACTAAATGAGAAAGGAGAAGTTGAGAGGAATAAGGCAAGGCTGGTTGCTCAAGGATACAGTCAGCAAGAAGGTATTGATTACACTGAGACATATGCTCCAGTGGCAAGGTTAGAATCTATACACCTTCTTATTTCCTTTGCTGCACAGAATAACATCACTCTGTATCAGATGGATGTTAAAAGTGCCTTTCTTAATGGTATTATAGAAGAAGAAGTTTATGTCCACCAACCCCCTGGTTTTGAAAATGAAAAATTTCCAGATCATGTTTTCAAATTAAAGAAATCTCTATATGGATTAAAACAAGCTCCCAGAGCTTGGTATGAGAGATTGAGTAATTTTCTTCTGGAGAAGAATTTCATCAGAGGCAAAGTGGATACAACTTTATTCTGTAAAACTATAAAGAAAGATCTTCTAATTTTCCAAATTTATGTAGATGATATTATTTTTGGATTAACAAATATTATGCTTGGAAAGGAGTTTGCTACATGTATACAGGCAGAATTTGAAATGAGCATGATGGGAGAACTCAGATTCTTTTTAGGAATCCAAGTTAATCAAACTCCAGAGTGCACCTACATACATCAGACAAAGTATGTTAAAGAACTTCTAAAGAAATTCAACATGTCTGACAGCAAGCTGGCAAAGACTCCAATGCATCCTACTAGCTCACTTGGCAAAGAAGAGGTAAGTAAGAAAGTAGACCAGAAGCTCTACAGAGGTATGATTGGCTCTCTTCTTTATCTTACTGCTTCTAGACCTGACATATTATTCAGTGTTTGTCTGTGTGCTAGATTCCAATCAGATCCTAGAGAATCACACTTGACAGCTGTCAAGAGGATTCTAAGGTATCTGAAAGGTACTTCTAATGTGGGTCTGTGTTACAGAAAATCTGATGATTTCAAATTAGTTGGATTCTGTGATGCTGACTATGCTAGAGACAGAGTGGAAAGAAAAAGTACTTCTGGAAGTTGTCAATTTCTAGGAAGAAATCTAATCTCCTGGTACAGCAAGAAGCAACCCACAATTGCACTTTCAACCACAGAGGCTGAATACATTGCTGCTGCTGGATGTAGCACGCAGATGCTCTGGATGAAAAGTCAACTAGAAGATTATCAAATTTTTGTGAGTAACATTTCTATCTTTTGTGATAATACTTCTGCTATATGTTTGTCCAAGAATCCCATTTTACATTCTAAGCAAAACATATAGAAATTAAGCATCATTTCATCAGAGACTATGTTCAGAAGGGAATCATAAATTTAGCCTTTGTTGATACAGATCATCAATGGGCAGATATTCTTACAAAACCCCTTGTTGAAGATAGATTCAATTTTATTCTGAAAAATATTGGTATGGATTTTTGTCCAGAATGATATTTATCAGAGGCAAATTTTTACAGATGCAAAAATGCTTAATTCATCTGAAGTATTTCTTCTGTTTATTTATTCTATTCTGATTAATATTTCTGATGTGAAACTCTGAACTAACCATCTTTAGAAGATCTGAACGTTGGCTAACGTTTCATTTCTTGAGAGATTTCAGAACAGCATGCAAGCAAACACGTGTCACACAAAATCTGAAGAGGTGGCGTGTACATAACTGAAAAGACGTTTGAGGTGAAATTTGAATAGTAAATATCTTGGTTTTCCCCTCCAAATTGTCAGAAGCATTTATTATTTGAAATGATTTTATTCTTCTTCATTTAATGCATGCTCAAACGTGCGTTTCTTTCTGACTTTTGATGTGCCTAAGTGTTTAGTATAAATACTTGTTGTGTATTCACTTTCACACTTTTGACTCTCAGAATTTACATGCGTTTTCATCTCTTGTTCTCTCTGCATAAAAACTCAAAACCTAAGTGTTTGAAAAAGCAATCTTCAATGGCGTCTTCTTCACCAACAACTGCTCAGTTTCAATCTACAATGGCTGCCGTGACTTCAGATAACTTAGGTGCTGCTCCATATTCTCCTCCCAAGAGAACTCTTCTCACACCTATTGATAAACTAGAAGTGCTGTGTGAATCTATGGTTGAATTTGATTCTCTGGCTGACAATGGGTTTGATTTTCGCTCCATTGTTAGAGCTCAAGGATGGGTGAAATACTTTGGTAGGTTGTTTGGACCAGTTTACCCTCTACTTGTGAAGGAATTCTGGATTCATGCATCTGTGTATCCCAAGTTTATTTTATCATCTGTGCTGGGAAAAGAGATTATCATCACAGAGGATCTGATAAGAAGATTGATTGGTTATGAAGAAACAGATGGTGTTTCCCACCTGCCAGCTGGGCGTGTGGATATGGATGAAGTCTATGAGGAAGTTATGACCGCTGGACAAGCTTCTAACAGATTCAAAGATCTGAAGCCTGATTACAAGATCTGGGCCAAGATCTTCATGGGATGCATACATCACAGGAAATCAACAAATTCCCCAGATTATGTTAACAATGAACAGATCTATTTTATGTACTGCCTTAGTCAGAGCAACAAGGTAGACCTTCCTTACATTCTGTTCATGCATCTGTGGAATCACATCAATGCATCTAGAGAATCTGTAAAAGAAAAAGGCCAGAAGATCAGGACTTGGATACCATTTGGAAGATTGCTCTCAGATCTTCTCACTGAAAATGGTTTAGTGGCTGCTCTGTATGATGCTGGGGTTACAGAGGAATTAGAGTTCATTATGGAAAAGCCTCTGAACGCTAAATGTCTTCTGAGACTTAAGATTGTAGATGAACTCACTACTGCTCCAAAGAGGTTAAATATGTCTGATTTGAATAAGAGGGTTCCAGTATCTAACTTTCCTCTATTCTTTGCTGAAGAACCTAGACATATAGTACTGATGTATATAGAGGAATGCAAAAATGAAGGAGTACCTGTTCCAGAAAATGTGTTTCAACTTGTCAAACAACCACTACCAGATGCAGGAGAAGAAGAAGAAGTACCACTTCAGAGGAAAAGGTCTCAGCCTGCAGCAGAATCTGAACCTGTCCAGAAGAAGGCTAAGATTGCTGAGAAACCCAAGAATCTCTTAAAGAGAAAGGATTCTGAAGAAGCTGCCTCTGTATCTGCCAAGAGGATTAAACTAAAAGGTACTAAGACTTCTGCTATTTCTAAAAATGTTGTTATTAATGATTCAACTATTAAGTCTGTTCCTAAACCACCTGTTACTCAAACAACTTCTGTTGTTGCCCCTAGTTCTGTCTCACCTCAAAAACAAAACACTGCTTCTGTATCAAAACCACCTCAACCCAAAATACACATCAAACACTTCATTCCACGTCCATCACCATCAGAACCACAACCAACAGAACCACGACCAACAGAACCACAACCATCAGAACTACAACAACCTTCTGATAAACATAACTCTGATAAACCACAAACAGAAAATCAACCACAAACTTCTGAACATCCAGAAAACCAAACCACAGAAGATCAACCAGAAAAAGACTCTGTCATACCACCATCAATCAATCCATCTTCTAAACCTGTTGCACCTGTTACTTCTGAACCCACAAAAGTAACTTCTGCTCCTGTTTCATCTGAACCACCTTCCCAACAATCTGATATTCCTTCAGAACCTTCTCATATCCCTGAGACAGAAGTTCTTGATATCACTCCATTAAAAATAGTGTTTCAAGTTTCTTCTACCTCTTGTACACCTACAACATCCTCCAACTCATCAGAATCAGAAATCCATCCAGATTTTCTAATTAATCCATCTGACAAATACCCTGTACATGAACCTGAACCTGAATCAACCATACCTTCTAAAACTCCCATTCCAGACCCTATGCCTCCACCTGCACCTTCATCTGAGATGATTGTCCCCACTTCCAATCCATCATCATCTGGTATATCTTGTGCCCAAGTGTCTTCTCTTTATCATAATTTATCTTATGGTTTCAAACTAAAAGATTTTTATGATAGAGTTGAACCTTCTGAACCCCTGAAACCTCTGAAAACAAAACTCAGACAGGCTCTTCCATCTGTAATCCTTTCATATATTCAATCTATGAACAATGAAGGATCCTTAGCAACAATATCTGCTACATCTGGTAAAGCTGTTGTTTCAGCTCTGCAACCTGCATCTGATAACACAGTTGCATCTGATAAACCATCAACCTCTGCTTTCATACCATATTCTAATGCACCCTTTGATGTTGTTTACCCACGCACAAGACCACAACCTAAACTGCTTAATGCATTAAACAGATCCTTACCTCAAAAACCAGAAATTCCTTTCATTCCATATTATCCCCCTCCTCTGATTTCCATCCCAAAATCACTGATACCACCAACTCCCAAACCTAAACATATGACTCTAGAAACCTTGCTTAAACCACCACCCAGACTTAATATTGATCATTTATTTCAAACGTTTTTGCAAGAAATACAGATGTCTTTAGGTACTGTTCAAAAGAGATGCTCTGAAACTATGGATGCAAATGAAACTGACATCATCTGGAAAGGATTCATCAATAGATTCAACACTGTAGCTTCCAATCTGAAGAACATCTGTTCTGATGATGCAAAGCTCAGAGCTGAAAGAACTCAATTCTGGATTGTCAACAAGACTGAACCTCTGCTTTGTTTGGATGCTCCTCCTCCTCCACCAGAACCAACTGCCAATGCATTGACTATGACTCTGGTAGAACCCTCTTCAGGATCTCCAGAACCTATGGCAATTGACTCTGTTCAGACTGCAGAACCTCCATCTTCTTCATCAGAGATAAAGACAGAACATCCAGATTTTGGAGACAAGATTGCTGCTCTGGAGGCTGGTCAATCTGAAATAAAATCTTGGATGGCAAAGTAAGACAAGAAATCTGAGGACATGTCAGAGTGGATGTCAAAACAAGATGAGAAGAATGAGACAATGACTAAGTGGATGTCAAAGCAAGAGCAATCTTCATCTGAGATTACAGACCTATTGAAGATGCTTTTGTCAAAACACTCTTAGATTTATTTTTTTTCATTCTAATGTTTGTGCATCTGTTATCTTGCATCTGAATTTTATTGTTATATCTTCTGATATTCACCTATGTACTCTTGCTCTGTTATGTTAAATGAATCAGTTTGTTTTTCTCCATTGCATTATCTATTTATTGTTCCTTTTATCTGTCTTTTCAAAAGTTTTTACTTTTTGCTTATGACAAAAAAGGGGGAGAAAATAAAGATCTGAACTATTTAAATATAATTTCACTAGAATGAATCTTCAGACATATCTATTCTTTCTAATATCTAAATTGACCATTTCAGAACATTTGATAAGAACACTCTATAAAAGAATCTCTGAGTCTCTCAGATCATTTTTTTTTATCAAACTCTGAATCTCATATCTGCAAGATATTCTGACCCTTAATTATTAAAAAGACAAACAAGATCTGACTCTGAAGATTACTCAAGATAAAAAGGGAAGTTTCTATTCCTTTTTCATATTTAACTCAGGGGGAGATTCATCATCTCAGGGGGAGTTATAATTCTTTATGTTTCAGTTAAATAAAATTTCTGATACTTTTTGTCATCATCAAAAAGGGGGAGATTGTTAGAACACAGATTGGTTCTTAATAATAACTCTTTGTTTTGATGATAACTGTTAGGAAATTTATATTTAAGAATTATATACTCTAAAATTTGTTTGAGAGTTTTACTGCAGATTGAAATAATATTAACTCTCTAGAAGCAAATCTGTTCTGAATACAAGAAGTTATTCTGACTCTGAAGCGCCAGATGCACCTTACAGAAGAATCTGTTTGCTCCTTACAGAAGATCCTGAGCGTTGTCTCCAGAAGGATCTGAAGAAAGAAGCTCCCGAACATTCTGAGTCAGAAGCATCTGAAGATAATCAGAAGCATCTGAAGCTGAAGCATCTGAAGCATAGAAGAATATTTATTGAAGAGTTTCTCAAAGCATTTATCTACAGAAGTTTCTGAAAGTACCTACGCTGCCTAGTACTGAAGCTCTGTGTCAAATATGCTCTGATGATCAACACGCTGAAAGCACACCTGCTGCAGAAGACTCTGATATAGCATAGTTCTGAATCTCATTAGAAGACTCTGATCCATTCAGACTCTGAAGAACTTGCTGAAAACTGAAGAAGCAATTTTCAAGAATATATCCGTTGGAGCTATTCAACGTCTCTTTCCTTATTTGTGCTAGACACACTTACACAGACAAAAAGGATTTTTCTGTGCCATCTACTTCTAGGAAAGGTCACTTGATGTGAAGACAAAAAGGCTCAGACCTTTTGGGACTCTCTTTTCAACGCTCAGCTTGCATGGATCAGCTGCCTATAAAAGGAGAACTTCACCACATTCTTCAGTTACACACCTTGCTGAAAAGAAATCATTTTATTCTAATGCTCTCATTCATTCTTATTCTTCTAAGAATTCATTGTACTTAAACTTAAGAGAAAAATCACTGTTGTGATAAAAGCTTTTTAGAAGCATTAAAACTCTTGTATTTAATTTACATTGATTGTAAAGGATATTCCTTAAGAGGATTCAGTTGGAATCAGTAGCTCTTGAGAAGACTAAGAACTGTTGTTCTTAGGTGATACTATTGTAATCAGTTTGATTTAATAGTGGATTAAGTCCTTGTTGAGAAAGGCAAATCACTCTAGGAAGGGTGAACTGGAGTAGTTGTTAAACGAACCAGGATAAAAATAATTGTGTGATTATTTTCAAGTCTTAATTTTCCATACTTATTCAACCCCCCCTTCTAAGTATTATCTCACCTTCAAGGGCATACGCTAAACACTCTAGACAGATTGAGAGGAGACCCCCCAACTATCATTCCTCAAGGACTTAAGGCTCGTAGCGCACAATAATTGTTATCCTTTATTAAATGTCTTAAGATGGTTAGGAGATGAGAAGAGAAAGACACAAACTCTAAGGGGAAACTAATCAACCCTAATGTTATCATGCAATGTGCTCCTAAAATTGGGATTAAGAGGGGAAATCTATCCTAATGTTATCATGCAATGGATTGAATACCTAATGTCTCTCCTACTCCCATCTTAAACAGAGGGACTAGGAATCCTAAGAGTTCATGGCAAAAGACCAAGTAAACAACAGATAAACCAATCACAGATGAAATGAAGAAAAAGAAGAAATTGACTTAAACAAGTTAAAGCAATGCAAACACGGAATGTAAAGATGGAAAGAGGAGATATGAGAAACAAATGATGCAATCCAAAGACAAATGATCAAAACAAGATGACTTAAACAAGTCAAAATGAGTGAGATGAAATGGGAGAAGTTACAACTCCTACAACCATTCAAACATCAATCACTTACACAAAGGTTAAGCATAAAACAAAACCAACAAGCCATGATCAAAGAGAAGGTGGGAGAAAGAAGCTTGGGCATCAAGCAAATGAAAATTATCTCAACCAAACAATTCAATTTGATCATGCAAAAGGGACAAGCAAACAAGTGCAAGAAAATGGCCAATTATCAAAGACAAACTCAAAGTGTGAATGTGAACACAAATCATCTTGAATAAGAGCCAAACCACATGGGGCAGAAGTGGATCATTAAGATAAAAGCCTTAAATCAAGTTTAGAAACAAAATACAAGCACAAACAAGATCATGGCATGTGTAAGAAACAAAGTTTCAACACAAACTCAACACCTAAGACAAGTGGAGAAGCATGGTTTCAAAGTAACTTGTAAAACAAGTTACACAAGTATATGACCTAAAAATTAAGAACCAACACCTTAATCAAGTTATAAACAAACATCCAAGATCATAAAGTGCATATGGGATCCATAGAGGTCATTTCCCAAAGGAACTAGGTCAAACTAGTTTGTATGAACCTCTTCTAAGATGACTTGACTTGCAAGCTTCATCAAAAATATAAGAATTGTTCAATAAATCTCAAATAAAAAGCACAAAGTAACCAAGTCTAAGGGAAAACAGAAGCCAAAGTTTCAAAGTGAAACTCATCTCAAGGCATCACTAAACAATTCCATTGTTAAGGGTGCTCCACCTTATCGAGCAAATATCGAGGGTCAAGAAAAGTCCACTCAAAGTCAAATGAAAATTGATCACAAATGTCTCAAACCAGCCCTCAAAACTTCTTCAATCTATCACCTAAGTGAGATAAAAAGTTTTATCCTTGGGGGGTATTGAAATGAAAGTCAATTGCCATGATCAAATTAGGGTGTTGCACCCCAAAATTTGCCCAACCTTTTCCTTCTTGTTTTTGCATTAGCATAACATCATCATAGCATTATCATAGCATTGCATTAGCATTTATGCAGGGGATCAAGTGTGATATACATCAAGAGAGGCCTATCTAGAGGTTTTATTCGAGCTTGAGGAGTCACAAAAGTCACCAGGAAGTGGTTCATGCCCTTGAGAAGTTCAGATGCTTGTGTGGGGTTCATCCCCTGACTTAGAGGCCAACTGAAGATTATCAATAAGTTGGGAAACTATGATTACAGGTCATAAAATTACAGGTCGAGTTCAATACTTTGCATAACTCAAATGGACTTTTTTCCAACATGAAAGTTGCTCCGAATGACGTCATTGGGTCAACTAAACCTCAAGGTTTTAATGGATTAGCTCATGGTGGAAGTTTGATAAAAGTCACTTTGGTGAAAACATGTGAAAAGGCATAGTTTGGTATTTCTTTAAAATTTAATCAAATAAGTCCATGCTTGTACTTATTTTGAGTGGAAATCTCATTTTAAGAACAATGACACTTTTACATTTTTCATTTGAAGCTTTCTTCATGACCTATTCCAAGATTTCTTCACACTTAAGTAACACTTTGAATCTAAGCCCTTAAGATTTAAACAAGGGATAATTTTGGACCCTAGATGTATCTTATGATGCAAGATATAAAACCAAATGGAGCCAAGGCAAAAATCTTCTTCCATGATCATTTTCCACACTTCACATAATTGAAATTCTCATTTTTTCAATTCATTCATTCTCCCACTTTTCATTCATTTTCTCATTACCAATCAATCATACAACAATTATACACATTGTTCATCATCTTTTTGGAGAGAATTGGAGCAAGAATAGCATTGTAGCAACATGAAAAAATGGTGAAAAACTCAAATTTAATTTTCAAGTTCCACTGCAATTCAAGGCTGTTCTTCGATTCAAACATCTCCACCAACAATTTTAGAACGTGTTCATACAATTTTCTTGAAGGTTTAGTGGTTGTGTGAAGCTCTAGGAAGTCAAATTCGGAGGTAATGGAAATTCAAGTTTTCTCCTTAATTATGAGTCTCTTCCATGCCATTTTTATAGTATTGCATCACCCTTGAGTAGTACATCGTTTCTGGTAAAGAAAGATCCATTTTTATGACATTTTTGTGTTCTTGAAAGTTTGAGATTCATACACGGTTTTTGAGTTAGAGGCCATTTCAGTGAAAAATAAGTACATATTTGGATTCCTCTCGAAAAATCCCACAAGATTGGTCTAAAAAACGTTAGAGTTGGTTGAGAAACAAGGGAGATATGTGCTCCCAAAGTTTTCCGGCGGTAGCTCCCCTCACCGGCATCGTCGCTGCATTTTTCACGGTCCAGCAAAACTCCAACGAAGAAGATGAAGCATATACCGTCGGATCCGAGCGAGACCATTGACCGGTCTTTCCATCTAGCGCCCAGGAATGATACACGTACGCAGCCACATCACCATCTCATTAATCCAGTGGAGCGCCACCTCAGCCCAGGGAGTCCCATGACCCCAATTCAATTCCCTGTGGCTGCAGTTTTGGCATTTCCATTCATTTTATTCATTATATTATTTCCTTTGTATTTTCTTTCATTTTCTTTTATATTTTATGCTGACTTCAAATAATCATAAAAAATAGCATACTTAGTCTTTTTGATCCCCATTTTTTTGTGCTGAATCTTTAAGATATCTAGGATTTAATAAAATTGGAATCACGATTTTATCACATTCTAACATTTTATTAGAACTTTTTACATTTAAGTGGTCATAAAAAATATCCTAATCGAGTCATGATGTTGTGAATTTTCTTTGACCCATCAATATGTCCTTTCAAGGCCTAACCTTTTGCAGGGATCTCACACACATGTTGAGGTATTGTGATATATTTTTGTGGGAATTTTATTGTACCATTTTAGTTGGTTTTGGATGCTTTCTTTAACATGCTCCATTTCAACCTTTCTTTCGGTATACATGACATAGTTTCAACTTGTTTGACCATTTCTCTTTGGATATTTTTGTGGTATCTCTCACCCCTGGTTTGTGGCTTGATGTAGGGAATTGGAGATTTTTATTTGAATTTTTTAGCACCTTTTTCTATTTTGCTTATATTTTTGTATTCGGACTTGTAATTTGGACATTCGAACGGACTTTGGTTTCATTTCGGCTCCAACGGCCTCGAATTGTTTGTGTGATGAACGCTAGGGTTCCTATGGCTTATTATAGACATTATATAGGATGTGTAGATCATTGATTGGCTGGTTTTATCATACATAATTTCCCATTAGGTTCCATATTTCCATGATAATGCGTTATGATTCCTAATCGTAGTATACGTATGTCATTCGTAGGTTTTATTGCCTCATATCACTTTATAATCACTTGTGGCCAAGATTGTGTGTTTAGAACAGGCCACCTTCCATTAATTATGGGCTTGAGGTTGAGATGACTTCCTCCCTCACTTGCATTCCAGGTTTACTGTTATGAATCTGCATTTCCTGTATGCTGTTACTTCATCTGTTTTCTGTTGCTTCCTTTGCCTTTCCCTTAGGATCTCCATTCTTCCTTGTTCAAGGTAGAATGTGATAGACACTAGGCTTTGCAACCATGTATGACAACATTAGGGTAGTATTCCCTTTGCAAACTTCAACCATAGGACAAACATTGCATGATAACATTTAGGGTGGTGTAGGTTCCTTTAGAGAGTCTCTTTCTCTTCCTTTCTTCAAACATTCAAAAATACGTAATAAAGGTTAACACGTGTCATGCGTTACAAACCTTAAGCTACTTGAGAAAGAATTATGGGAGGGTTTCCCTCACATAATTTGAATGTTTAGTATGGTACCCTTTGGGTGACATGCGAAACATTCACTCTTAAGTCCAAGTCTTTAGTGCGACACGAGTTACAAACAAAACTCAAAACACTTCTTCATAAAAGACATAAAAACAAACATTCAACTCCTTTTTGTCCTCTTAGACTTTAATCATTAGAAACCATTTTCGTAATGAGAGTTTCATTAACTCTCGGTTCTCCCGTAAACGGTAACGCCTAAGTCTCCAATGGTCGAGCTGCATACACCAAACTGCGAGAACCGATTGTTAACCCTACTCGGGTTAAAAACAAGTTAAACCAAACCTGTGGTCTAGTTAGCCCGAACTACGTTTTCCCTGATCTTTCATACCGTGTGAAAGTACGTAGGCACGAGATGCGATGTCTTGGCGAGCAACCTTCCCCCCTTTCACCCGTAGTTAGGCGAACTACGTTGACTATGATTTCTCGTTCCAGACGGGAATACGTAGGCATAAAGTGCGATACTTTGCCGAGTCACTTTTCTTTTCTGTTGTCCTTAAGCCTTTAGCTAGATAGTATTAATCAACCCTTCGAGATAAACAATTAAGCGTGGATCCCGTCGAGTACGACGGACGTGAGGGGTGCTAATACCTTCCCCTTGTGTAATCGACTCCCGAATCCAGGACATGGTTGCGATGACCATTCATTTTCCCTCTTTTCGTTAGGTTTTCTCTGAGCATTTCCTTTCCCTCCTTTGGGATAACTAACGCACGGTGGTGACTCTTCTGTTCTGCCGGTGCCGATTTTCGCAGTAGCGGCAGCTGGCGACTCTGTTGGGGACTGCGATGGTTCCCTATGTGAGTCTCGCCTTGGATTTTCTTCCTAGCTGTCTGGGTCATCCCCAGCAGCTGGCGACTCGCTGGGGACTGCGATGGTTCCCTATGCGAGTCTCGCCTTAGGTTTTTCCTCCTAGCTGTCTGGGTCATCCCCAACAGCTGGCGACTCTGCTGGGGAACCAACGTCCCTTATGCGAGTCAGTCCTAGCGCTTGTTTGTTTATCTTGTGGGTTTTGTACATACTTGTTGTATCTTAGCTTTACTTTCCCGCACTTTATTTTCCCGCAATTTTTTTCCAGCATTATATTATATCCTTATTATGCTGTTGTGGAAGGGGATTGATTCTGATGAGTGATAAGCCAGGCCCAGGCTTGAGTGTACCTAGCATTAGTTGTGGAAAGTAGTGGGCGCGTGCTTGCTTTGCAGGTACTAGAGTCTCACGAAATCCACGCTCAGACGAGATTCTCCCGGTTGACTTCTTTTCTAGCCCTTTGGGCTTGAGGGGTTGTTGGTTTGGAGGGTTGTCGACTCTGGGGACCGATCATTTGTGATTCAGCTAAGTGGGCCGCTTCAAGAGATGATGATGCCACACCTTCTGGGTATCGTATCATCGCTCTTGAAAGTCTGTGACGCTGATGAACGCATAGGATGCCGTACCTTATCAGTGGATAGGTCCATACCTGTGAGAGGGATTGGGTTATGCAGGAAACCATAGCTCCAGATCACCCGGTTTTCTCTATAGTGTGAACTTTTGGGTTTGATATTAGAGGTCTTCAGTATCAGTGATCTATGTAATGCAGTGATATATGTTATGCAAAGGCGAAGCTCTGGTTATTCTCAAGCTACAGCACAATCAGCTTCTGATTATTATTGCTACAGCACAACACAACTACCTTGATCCCCTATAGCATCCTTGCATTTTTGCATTTCTCATCTGCATTGATTACATGACATTGCATTAACATTGCCGGTACATATTCCCTTTGATTCTAGCTATCTCGCTTGCCGTCATTCGTGCTCAGATACTTGTGCTTGTAACTACCTATGTGGTCTTCCATCTGTATATGAGGAGTTTTTTACTATTGCTGTCTGAGGGGTTTCCATTGTCATGTGTTTCACCCGGAACTAGAATCAAGGGAAATATTCCATATGCATATATATCTATTGTTAGCATTTTGCATATTTTTCTTTGTGTTTGTAGGTACCTTCTTAAGCCTCGTTCTTATGTTCTGTTGTCTTTTCAGAGTTGTTTCAGGATTGCTGACCAGAGACTTCACCGGTATCCTACTAGAAACAATCTCAAGAAAGCCATGGATCACGTTCAGACTGAGATGCAAGAGATGAGGGAGCACATGACTCAGCTCATGGAAGTCATGCAAGGTATGGCTCAAGGATAGGAGCAACTAAGAACAATGGTCCAGCCCCTGGTAGCTAGGGTTGATCTTAATGGAGTTCTTCACGGAGGTCTTGCTGCTAATACTCCCCGCAACGATACAGAAATTTCTAACGCCACTGTTGTGCCTACCGGATGCACCCCAACTGCTGCAGGGGCCGGGAATGGTAGTGATGTTGGCGTCCGCCACGCTGGTCTGGGTAATGCTGCTGGTAGTGCAGGTTTGGGTAATGCTGGTAACGCAGGTCTTGGTAATACTGTTAACTTGGGTTGTGGTAATGGTACTCATAATGATGGGTTTGGACCTGGTGCTGCTAACCATGGTCTTGGTAACGCTGGGTATGGTTACACCGTCAATCAAAACGTCTATGGTCCGGAGGGTGCCTATGCTGGGTATGGCAATGGGGACCAACAATGGAATGAAGATCGTTAGGACGACGTGTTCTCTATGAGGGATGTAGGCGCTGAGTTGCTTGCTGAAGCTGATCGTAGATTCAGAATGCTGGAGGAACAAATGAGGAATATAACAAATCAGGACTCCATGGGGCTCGACATGGCCAATTTAGGGCTGATCCCTGATTTACGAGTGCCGTACAAGTTCAAAGTTCCTACCTTCGATAAATACAAAGGTGTCACTTGCCCAAGGGTGCACATACGTTCATACTACAGAAAAATGTCAGCCTATTCAAATGACGAGAAGATGCTCATGCATTTCTTCCAGGATAGCCTGTCGGGGCTATCGCTCGAGTGGTATATGGGTTCGGAACCCTCTCAGGTTCGCAGTTGGAAGGGTTTGGCTGAAGCATTCGTGAAGCATTACCAGTACAATAGTGACCTTGCTCCCAACAGGGTCCAGCTTCAGAATGTCGTCCAGAAGAACGGGGAATCTTTCAAAGAGTACGCCCAGAGGTGGCGTGAGCTTGCAGCCAGAGTGCAACCCCCAATGGTAGAGAGAGAGTTGATTGACTTGTTTGTATCGACGTTATCTGGAATGTACTATGAAAAGCTCGTCAACTGTATGTCCGGGAGTTTCTCTGACCTTGTCATCACTGGTGAGCGTATAGAAAACAGAATCAAGATTGGGAAAATTCAGGCCGTAGAAGTACCTTCGTCAGGTGGAGGAAAGAAAGTGTTCGGAAATAAAAAGCGTGAAGGCGACGCTAAATCTATATAAAGCTCTCGGGGTAGAGGCAGAGGTAGATATCAAGATCAGTGTCATCATCATCAGGCTGCAAGTGTTATCATTCCAATACCACCACAACAGCAACAACCACAACAACAGCAGAATCAACAGGGCTACAGGAAGTACCAGAATTCGAGGGGAGCAAATAGAGTATTCGATACACCGCCAATGCCGTACTCCCAGATGCTTCAGACGTTACTACAACTGCAGTTAATCCAGAAGAGAACCTTGGCCCCTCTGACAAGCCGACCACCACCTGGCTATGATGCAAATGCCCGCTGGGAATTCCACTCGGGGGCACCCGGGAACAACATTGACGATTGTAAGGCTTTTAAGCACAAGCTACAATTTGATTGACAGTAAAGCCATATACTTCTCGCATGAAGTGCCCAACTTGGTACAAAATCCTCTGCCAAACCACGGACAAGCCGAAAGCGGTTGAGTCGCCCACAAGTCAAGATACAAGAAGCCCAGTTCTCAGAAGCTGGAAATCTGCATTTTGCATGTCATTGCTTTACATTTGTAGTTTCTTATGTGCATTTCACTTGTAAAGCTTGTTGTTTTCAATTGATATTGATAAATGAAATAAATATGCATGTTTTGAATTAATCCACTCGTGTTCACTTTTGCTTTCTTTTATTTCAAACGCTTGTTTAAGTGGAATCCGGGGAGGATGACGAAACCGAAAGACGTGTAAGCTTCCGATTGTATGCTCTTGGATAGAAAAACCTGTTGACGATATACAGGCATTGTTTCAAATCCATAAACACCGGAGATATAAGGAAGATAATCCCTTGTCAACCCCTTTGAGCCTTGTAGTAGGAGTTTCTTTCTGAAAATGAAAAACCCTCAATCTTAACCTGGGGCAGGGTAGGCGTCAGTTAATTTGACCAAGCGTCCGAATTGCAAAAGGAATGTCCATTCAAGGATAAATCACACCTGTATAGGTCATGTCTAAAGGACCACAATGGTTAAACCTTGCCGATAAGGAGTGAAGCAGTCACAATCCCTTTTAACAAGTCAGACAAGCCGGTGTCACATGAATTGTTCAAAAAGAAAAAATCAAAAGAAAAAGCCCGCTAAGTCGAATCTTGGGAACAAGCGACTTAGGCAAAAATCAGGGTATCCCGCTGGACTTCAAAATCAGAAACTCAAAAGAGTTAGTCCAGGAAAAAATTAGGGAACGGAAAAAGCGAAAAAAAAACGAAAAGGATTACAAGAGAAAAATCCTCAAACAAGAACGAAATCGTGTGACCCAAGCACTACAAAGACGGAAAGGGAATGACTGTCACTTCAGAAAGCATGTGATTTCCTGAACCATCACTCCTATTATTCCACCTTTGAAAGGTGAACACTAAGGTCGAATTAGCTGAACATAGGATTGGAGAACATCAAGGAGAATGGGTGGGTTAAAATGAATTTTGAGCCTTATATCCTTCCTTGTTAACCGTGAACCCGACCACGTTACAACCTTCAAAAGTCCTAATTGAAACAGGTTTAGTTCGAGAGCATACTTCGGTAAATATCGCATCGAAACTGACTCCAAAAAGGATTCCTCTTACCGCGTTGTATTAATTTTGACACTTTGATAATTGATTCGTTCATTATATGTCATAAATTTTTCCGGTGAACAGGATTGGGTTTTGAAGAAAAAACTGTCATATGCATTGCATTTAATATATCTTTTATGCCGAACAACTTGTTTTACTTGCGAGTAAGCGCTCGACCGCAGGAAAGTTTCCACAGTGGAAAGTTTGATCAGGATAGAATGTAGAACGCCTGAATACTCCGTTGAGTTGTGGCCAGCTATTATCAAATAACCCCCAGTAAGGTCAGCCATCCAAGAATCAGTTAATCTGGGGTAATCAGGTCAAGATTTGGTAAATCTCTCGCAATCGGGGGTACCGCTCTGCAAACTAGTCAATCAGAGGCAAAGCCATTACAAGGCTGGGGCATGCCACCCTATGAGGAAAAGAATTTGTTCTTCTCCATACCTCTAGAGCTTATCCGAACTATTCAACCAAGGATCCTCTCACGGTCCAGATTCTGGGGCAAGCCATATCGGGGTCGTCTCATGGCAAGCTATTTTCTTCTCAGCGTAGACCTTCCCAAGAATCAGACTGGGGCAGGGGCATTACGCTTGAGGCGATTTCTCAGAGAGATTCGGATGAAGCTCATTTTTACAACAATCAAAGATCATTCCCCAACAAATGGTCAGGCGTACCTCTAATCCCCACAGATTACGAGTATGGGTTTGTTCCCCAGCGAGTCGAGATCAGATTTCTCTCTACCAGGCATATGTGGAATATCCTCCGACAGGTCGTTTGTGACCCTAACAGTGTAACGTGTGTTCTAGGGAGGTCATGCATGACCTTTACTCCGTCCCTCAGCAAGAGTTGCTCATCACCAGCAGAGACTTGTTCATCTCCAGTAAAAGTGTGTAACTCCAGGTTTGTTAGTATACCCCTCAGCAGAGTTGGGATCGTATCTTCCAAAGTTGTTCAGAGTTCTTCTCCCCAGCATGGAATTGTGGTATTCAGACATCAGTTTTTACGTTGAGTATTCAGGCTCCGGTCAGTACGTTGAGTATTCAGACTCCGATAAAATCAAGCAAGAGTCCGGACCCCTATTAGTGTTCGTGGCTATTCCGTCGAGTATCCAGGCTCCGGTAATCTCCAGTTTGTATTGATTCTTTCTCTCGTCGAGTATCCGGACTCCGGTAAATATTTTGTAAGGTGATCTTGATAAGTATTTGTAGTATTCTCTTTCCGATTTGTTTGCTCCGTTGAGTGTTCAGACTCCGGTTTGTTGCTTCGTTGAGTATCCAGGCTCCGGTGCGTCTTCGTCCGTCGAGTATCCAGTCTTCGGTTTGTTGCATTGAGTATCCAGGCTCCAGTGTGTTTTCGTCGAGCATCCAGGCTCTGATTTGTAGCTTCGTGGAGTATCCAGGCTCCGGTGTGTTTTCGTTGAGTGTTCAGACTCCGGTTTGCTACTTCATTGAGTGTTCAGACTCCGATGTGTTTTTGTCGAGAATCCAGGCTCCGATTTGTTTGCTTTGTTGAGTGTTCAGACTCCGGTTTGTTACTTCGTTGAGTATCCAGGCTCCGGTGCGTGTTTGTCCGTTGAGTATCCAGGCTCCAGTTTGCTACTTCGTTGAGTTTTCAGACTCCGGTGTGTTTTCGTCGAGTATTCAGACTCCGGTTTGTTACGTTGAGTGTTTAGGCCCCGGTTCCTCCGTTGAATATCCAGATTCCGGTGAAATTTCCAATCTGTAACATTTTGCTTTGTCCGTTGAGTGTTCGGACTCCGATAAAGGCAGTTGGGTATACAGATCCTAGTAAGTGTTGCGATAGTACTCTCTCTCCGTTGAATGTCCAGATTCTGGTGAATGTTCGGTTTGTGATGTATTGCTTCGTCCGTCGAGTACCCAGGCTCTGGTAAATCCCTAGTGAAACACGTCGAGCATCCAGGCTCCGGTCAGTGCATTGAGTATTCAGATTCCGACGATTCGAAAGATTGTTCTTTGGCCCATGTGGTGTTCAGACCATGTCCAGTTACGTGTTTCCTGAAGCAGAGTTACTTGATTAAGTTTCTCTTTCCCTTGGTGGGATGTTCAAGATGTTCATTATGTTCGGTTTCTCCGGAGATTCTATCTCAACCAGAGTTGCATTTTATTTCTGCGGTTGGCAAATTTCCGGGTTCTTTTGGTATTCAACCGCCTTTTACCTTGATTGATTGAAAGTCGTTCGCTTTTCACTCATTCAGGTCCAAGTCGCTTGAATAGGGGCAGCTGTTGCACCCCATAATTTGCCCAACCTTTTCCTTCTTGTTTTTGCATTAGCATAACATCATCATAGCATTATCATAGCATTGCATTAGCATTTATGCAGGGGATCAAGTGTGATATACATCAAGAGAGGCCTATCTAGAGGTTTTATTCGAGCTTGAGGAGTCACTAAAGTCACCAGGAAGTGGTTCATGCCCTTGAGAAGTTCAGATGCTTGTGTGGGGTTCATCCCCTGACTTAGAGGCCAACTGAAGATTATCAATAAGTTGGGAAACTATGATTACAGGTCATAAAATTACAGGTCGAGTTCAATACTTTGCATAACTCAAATGGACTTTTTTCCAACATGAAAGTTGCTCCGAATGACGTCATTGGGTCAACTAAACCTCAAGGTTTTAATGGGTTAGCTCATGGTGGAAGTTTGATAAAAGTCACTTTGGTGAAAACATGTGAAAAGGCATAGTTTGGTATTTCTTCAAAATTTAATCAAATAAGTCCATGTTTGTACTTATTTTGAGTGGAAATCTCATTTTAAGAACAATGACACTTTTACATTTTTCATTTGAAGCTTTCTTCATGACCTATTCCAAGATTTCTTCACACTTAAGTAACACTTTGAATCTAAGCCCTTAAGATTGAAACAAGGGATAATTTTGGACCCTAGATGTATCTTATGATGCAAGATATAAAACCAAATGGAGCCAAGGCAAAAATCTTCTTCCATGATCATTTTCCACACTTCACATAATTGAAATTCTCATTTTTTCAATTCATTCATTCTCCCACTTTTCATTCATTTTCTCATTACCAATCAATCATACAACAATTATACACATTGTTCATCATTTTTTTGGAGAGAATTGGAGCAAGAATATCATTGTAGCAACATGAAAAAGTGGTGAAAAACTCAAATTTAATTTTCAAGTTCCACTGTAATTCAAGGCTGTTCTTCGATTCAAACATCTCCACCAACAATTTTAGAACGTGTTCATACAATTTTCTTGAAGGTTTAGTGGTTGTGTGAAGCTCTAGGAAGTCAAATTCGGAGGTAATGGAAATTCAAGTTTTCTCCCTAATTATGAGTCTCTTCCATGCCATTTTTATAGTATTGCATCACCCTTGAGTAGTACATCGTTTCTGGTAAAGAAAGATCCATTTTTATGACATTTTTGTGTTCTTGAAAGTTTGAGATTCATACACGGTTTTTGAGTTAGAGGCCATTTCAGTGAAAAATAAGTACATATTTGGATTCCTCTCGAAAAATCCCACAAGATTGGTCTAAAAAACGTTAGAGTTGGTTGAGAAAAAAAGGGAGATATGTGCTCCCAAAGTTTTCCGGCGGTAGCTCCCCTCACCGGCATCGTCGCTGCATGTTTCACGGTCCAGCAAAACTCCAACGAAGAAGATGAAGCATATACCGTCGGATCCGAGCGAGACCATTGACCGGTCTTTCCATCTAGCGCCCAGGAATGATACACGTACGCGGCCACATCACCATCTCATTAATCTAGTGGTGCGCCACCTCAGCCCAGGGAGTCCCATGACCCCAGTTCAATTCCCTGTGGCTGCAGTTTTGGCATTTCCATTCATTTTATTCATTATATTATTTCCTTTGTATTTTCTTTCATTTTCTTTTATATTTCATGCTGACTTCAAATAATCATAAAAAATAGCATACTTAGTCTTTTTGATCCCCATTTTTTGTGCTGAATCTTTAAGATGTCTAGGATTTAATAAAATTGGAATCACGATTTTATCACATTCTGACATTTTATTAGAACTTTTTACATTTAAGTGGTTATAAAAAATATCCTAATCGAGTCATGATGTTGTGAATTTTCTTTGACCCATCAATATGTCATTTCAAGGCATAACCTTTTGCAGGGATCTCATACACATGTTGAGGTATTGTGATATATTTTTGTGGGAATTTTATTGTACCATTTTAGTTGGTTTTGGATGCTTTCTTTAACATGCTCCATTTTAACCTTTCTTTCGGTATACATGACATAGTTTCAACTTGTTTGGCCATTTCTCTTTGGATATTTTTGTGGTATCTCTCACCCCTGGTTTGTGGCTTGATGTAGGGAATTGGAGATTTTTATTTGAATTTTTTAGCACCTTTTGCTATTTTGCTTATATTTTTGTATTCGGACTTGTAATTTGGACATTCGAACGAACTTTGGTTTCATTTCGGCTCCAACGGCCTCAAATTGTTTGTGTGATGAATGCTAGGGTTCCTATTGCTTATTATAGACATTATATAGGATGTGTAGATCATTGATTGGCTGGTTTTATCATACATAATTTCCCATTAGGTTCCATATTTCCATGATAATGCGTTATGATTCCTAATCGTAGTATACATATGTCATTCGTAGGTTTTATTGCCTCATATCACTTTATAATCACTTGTGGCCAAGACTGTATGGTTAGAACAGGCCATCTTCCATTCATTATGGGCTTGAGGTTGAGATGACTTGCTTCCTCACTTGCATTCCAGGTTTACTGTTATGAATCTGCATTTCCTGTATGCTGTTACTTCATCTGTTTTCTGTTGCTTCCTTTGCCTTTCCCTTAGGATCTCCATTCTTCCTTGTTCAAGGTAGAATGTGATAGACACTAGGCTTTGCAACCATGTATGACAACATTAGGGTAGTCTTCCCTTTGCAAACTTCAACCATAGGACAAACATTGCATGATAACATTTAGGGCTGTGTAGGTTCCTTTAGAGAGTCTCTTTCTCTTCCTTTCTTCAAACATTCAAAAATACGTAATAAAGGTTAACACGTGTCATGCGTTACAAGCCTTAAGCTACTTGAGAAAGAATTATGGGAGGGTTTCCCTCACATAATTTGAATGTTTAGTATGGTACCCTTTGGGTGACATGCGACACATTCACTCTTAAGTCCAAGTCTTTAGTGCGACACGAGTTACAAACAAAACTCAAAACACTTCTTCATAAAAGACATAAAAACAAACATTCAACTCCTTTTTGTCCTCTTGGACTTTAATCATCAGAAACCATTTTCGTAATGAGAGTTTCGTTAACTCTCGGTTCTCCCGCAAACGCTAACGCCTAAGTCTCCAATGGTCGAGCTGCATACACCAAACTGCGAGAACCGATGGTTAACCCTACTCGGGTTAAAAACAACTTAAACCAAACCTGTGGTCTAGTTAGCCCGAACTACGTTTGCTCTGATCTTTCATACCGTGTGAAAGTACGTAGGCACGAGATGCGATGTCTTGGCGAGCAACCTTCCCCCCTTTCACCCGTAGTTAGCCGAACTACGTTGACTATGATTTCTCGTTCCAGACGGGAATACGTAGGCATAAAGTGCGATACTTTGCCGAGTCACTTTTCTTTTCTGTTGTCCTTAAGCCTTTAGCTAGATAGTATTAATCAACCCTTCGAGATAAACAATTAAGGGTGGATCCCGTCGAGTACGACGGACGTGAGGGGTGCTAATACCTTCCCCTTGCGTAACCGACTCCCGAATCCAGGACATGGTTGCGATGACCATTCCTTTTCCCTCTTTTCGTTAGGTTTTCTCTGAGCGTTTCCTTTCCCTCCTTTGGGATAAATAACGCACGGTGGCGACTCTTCTGTTCTGCCGACGCCGATTTTCGCAGTAGCGGCATAGGGTACACACAAAAATACACTTCAAATCATTAATTCCAAATAAAATAACAAAATAAATGGAAAATGGAAAATAAAAATTTGGAAAATTAAATAACATGTCAAAATATAAGAAAACATTTTTTGGAGAATTTTCTGATAATAGAAACTATTTTTAATAAATGAAAATGAAAACAGCAAATAAATAAAATAAAAAGAAAGGAAAAAAAGGGAGGTGTCATAAGTAATGTGATAATACATTGAATCCTTCACAATGGCGCATTGGGCTTTGAAAACAGGGGGTGTGATTAGGAGCTGGCTAAAGCCAAAAGCACAAAAAGGTCAGATTAATGAAACACAACGTTTCATTAATTTGATGTGGAGTCAACAAGCCACACACGCACGGTTAAACTAATCACAACGCAATGCATCAGGGGTCAAACATTCAAATTGTGGCCAGGTCAGCTTCCACTTGAGAAAGAACAAGACGCCGGAGCTAGGGCTCCGGTCGTCTTCTCCGGTCAGCCCGCCGGAGCTCAGTCCAAAATTCTCAATAAAAATGGTGGAATCTTACACCATTCGAAAGCTCACACTGGAAGGGATCCAAATCCAACACTTAAACATCCAAAAGGTTCCTAAAATAAGAGAATCAAAAGCTTGAAGTTCAAGATGCACACTCTAAAACTTCATTAAACAGCCACCAAAACATATCAAACATGGCCTACTTCACGTAGGGCTTCAGATGCAACCCAAAATGCTCCTAAGAAGTGCCTAGAATGAGAGAAAATAGAAGTGGAAACTTACTGAACAGAGAAGCTCTGTTGGCTCTTCTCAGGCACGCAAGCTTCACTTTCTTGCTTCCAATCTGTTCCTTAGCCTTTTATGAAGATGAAACAAGCTCCAATTGAAGTTGATTTGAAGAGAAAAGTCAGATTCGAAAATGGCAAGTGTTGAGAAAAATTCAAACTCTCTATGCTCTCTCCAGCTGCAAATGCCTCTTCTGAGCATTAGGGCAGATCAAAATGCTTTTATATGATGGATATTTACACACCATGCAGGCCCATGCTGACTATTTGGTGTGATTCCAAAAAAAATGATCAAAAACTTCCCTTCACAAGCACACACGGGTTTAGCCTCATTTACTCTCTTTTGGGTCAGCAATTAATCAAGTATGGGGTGTAGCAATGAATTGAATAAAGTTTGGCTTTGTACACACTCCATACATCTAGTTTGAATTCAAAACTTTTCAAGTAAGAAACTTGAAAATAAGGCATATTATATCTCTTCATGTTGGCCCATTTATGGTAAGCTTCTTTTGTGTCATGTAAAGATGTGGAATATCTCAAAATGAAACAAAACAATGACTTATAAATGAAGTGATTCAAACCATGACCAAAAGTCAAATTTTACATCTTGAAATGGCTCACACGACCACAAAATTCAATAAACCTCATGAATTTTGAGTTTAATGAGGAGTTAAGACTCTTATGCACAAGTTTCATGTTGGTCAAAATTGGATTTGAGGCCTTAAAGTTCATGGAAATGACCATTGAAAAGAATGACCTATAATGAACTTTTCCAAAAATACCCTTGCCTTGTTAAGACCATAACTTGAGTTCCACGCATGAGAAAGAGGATTTCTAGGAATTCTTGGAAATCTAAGACAATTAGGAATAACTTTGATGTTCACTTGAAGTTGAGGAGAAACTTTCTTTTAGGTCAAAAATGCCTTGGAAGTGGGTTGACTTTAAGTTGACCAAAATTCTCTACATTTGAGGACCCTAACTTGTTGGCATCATAACTTAAGATGTACAAACTCAATGGATGAGTTATTGTACTAAAAATAAAGCTAAGAACATGCCCTAAAAGTCTCATGTTTTCATGAAAAAGAGATTGAGCTTGCCTCATATGGTAAATTGTCCTTGAAGTTAGGCACTAAAGAAGGGGATTTTACACTAAAAGCCTCTGAAACCCTAATTAGTAACTCCTTGAACTCTTGATTCCTCTTGATTTAATCTCATCATGACATATTAGATACTTCAAAATGACTTCCCATGGCTTGTATGACTTAGAACCAAATCTTGAACCTTCTCAAGTCCACAGTTGACTTTGGGTTGGCCAGATGAAACCCTAGTTCCATATCTTTTGACTATGACTCTTGCAGATGAATTAAATGACTATACAAACTCCATAATGACCTTTAAGGTGATAAAGGAGCTTTTAAACCATGCTTCAATCAAGAAAAAGACCTCATGCATCCTTGAGAACCCTCTGATGATCCTCAAGACAGGATGTAACATACACATCAATCTCTCTTCTGTAGGAGCTTTGAAACTTCCATGCTGATGATAAACACTTGATTGCTTGCACAAATATCTTGCTTGAGCTTGAAACCAAAGAGACTCTCCTCTTGAATGGAACAACAAATCTTGATCCCTTGACTAGAACCAGTGCTATGCAAATGCAAATGCTAAATGAAATGAAACACAAGCCTAGTTAAGAAAAAAAGGTTGGTCAAATTTTGGGGTACAACAATTGGGGAAGTGAATCGTGGGGCTTTTAGGATGATTTTAGGTTCTGGTGCTTAGCTGAGTTTTGCTATCATCGCGCTGTTCGCCTAGTGAAGAATGCCTCGCACAGTGAACGATTTAGTCCCAGACTCGCTTAGCGAAGAATCCTTCGCACAGCGAAGAAACTCGCCCCAGACCCGCCTAGCGAACATGGCAGTGAATGTAGCAGAGTTTCGCGAATGCTGATTTTTGTGCAGTGATGCCTTGATGTTTGATGTTGTGATTTCTCTGATCAATTAATATGAGTATGACTGTGAGTTCTATGTGATTTATACATGGTTACATGACGATTTCTATGATGTAATATGATGATATTACGATGATTTTGATGAATTCTATGATGACATGAGATATGATGATGATGATGATTATGATGAATGATAATGCACCTATATTGTTATTATGAGGATGATTATTGACGTGTGCATCATGCATTCATGTGCATCCGGACTTCGATTCAGGACCTCGATTACTTTGGCTTCAATCCCATTGTATGGATGTGAAGTATTTTGATGGGATTTGGTTCTCAAGTAGAATCGATCCTATTGATGGGGATATATGGAGGGTTGATGGCCCAGTGTCCATCAAGCTGTGATGATTGGTACCACATACATTGAGTCTTGTTGCATTTGCATTTATGAGATGATTGTGAGTAAATTGTGATGTTGTGGCCTTTGATGCATATTGACGAATACGATGGTGTTGAATATGAAAATGACGCCATTTTATATGTTGATTTTCTACATTGATTATTATGAATCATTTTACTCACCCTACCTGTTTGAATGTTGCCTCCTCGTGGGTAACATGCAAATGACTAGTGTTGCACCCTAAAATTTGACCAACTTAGTTTACTTGATTTATGTTTCAATTGCATTGTCATTTGCACAGTAGATAGTGTACATAGTTCAATCATTTGCATAGCATAGCATAAGAAAGTCATCCAACAAGGGATCAAGTGCCATTATTCTCTAAAAAGGCACATCAAAGGGGGCTTTATTCAAACCTAAGTCTATTCAAGTCACCAGGAAAGGAATTGAAGTTTTGAGAAGTTAGAAGGTCAAGTAGTGGATCTCTCTCCTATCTGGGGTGTGTTTGAAGGTCATCAATGAGATATGAGCTATGAACTGAGGGTATGGAATGTGTGCTATCATCATGCAGGGCCTAGAGGGTCATTTTGAAGATGAAGCAAGTCATTGGTTTGATTACAAGAGTTACAGTGGAATGCAGTCAACTAGGGTTTCATCTGGGTCAACCCTAGGTCAACTGAGTGATTGAAGAGCATCAAGGCTTAGTTGAAGGATATGGGATTCATGGATTGATATGTGTGCACAAGTGTGGTGTTGTTCCAAGGAGAAATCAAAAGGAATCAAGAAGAAGAGGAGTTACTAAATTAGGGTTTCAGTGTAAAAAACCCTAATTTAGGCCTAACTTCCAAGCGAGACAAGTCAAAATGCAAGCTTCAAATGAATTCTTGGTCAACATTAAACTTGTAGAGAATCTCAATACCTTTAATTTGAGTACTAGAAATCTTCAAGAAGATTTGTAGAACTCAAGTTATGGTTCTTGCAAATTAGGGGTCATCAGAGGACATTGAAATTTATCTGTGAAAGTCACCTGACTTCCAAGCAACTTTTGCCCATCAAGGAATTTTCAAATGGATTATTGGCCAACATAAGAGTTGTAGATCTTGATCTTAGATTTAATGTGAGTACTAGAAATCCTCAAGAGGAGTTGTAGAACTCAAGTTATGGTCTTGGCAACTCAGAGGTATTTTGGGAAAGTTGAATTATAAGTCACTTTTCAACATAGGTCAATATCTTCATCTTCCACTCTTCAAATGGAATTTTGACCAACATGAGATGTGTTCCAAATGGCATTTTTAGGCTAGTCAAGAAGTCATGGTGAGATAGAATGGCTTGTATCACAAAATGCCCAAAAATGGCTTGAATATGGAAGAATTTTAAATGGATTCATGGAGGGAAAATGTAATTTTCAAGTTATGAGTGCAAAATGCATCATCCAAATACTCATTTCAATTGGAAAACATATTTTAGAGACAATGGAATTAACACTTTTTTGAGTAGAGGTCAGAATCATGGACTTGCTTTGTAACCCTCTTACTTGAAATCCAAGTTACACAACCAAAATCCAACACAAGCTGATTCAAGCAAAGTTACCTATCAAAACAAATTCACAATGATGCATATGGTTGATTAGAACCTTTGGAAGCTGAGTGAAACACTCAAAACCCGACTGTACCATTGGATATTTCACTTCCATGACAGAAAAATGGATCTCCTGATTTGGGCCTTTGGAATGGATCAAAAGCCCATCAATGTGTTCTATAAATGTTTTGGAATGAGTTCAGATGAAAGAGGTTGGTGATTTCGTGTTGTGGAGAGAGAGAGCCATAACTGAATTTTGCAAGAGGAGTTCAAAATCGGTTTTGGAGTTGGAGAGGATTTCAAGCCAAATTGAAGATTGGAGAGTGTTCCTAGTGCTTCAGTAAAGGTGTTTGCATCCATTTGAAGCTTGTTTCGTGCCTCAAAGACCTTTTGTGGATCTCATCCTTGCAGGTATGTAACTTTTCAATTATGCACCATTCTAGGCTGAATTAGATAGAAATCTCTATGTGGTTAAGATCTAGGATAGTTGGAGAACGATTCTGGAGAGTTTGGTAGCCATTGATAATGTTAGATCATGGATTGCAATTTCTGTTGAGAGTTGGTTATGGTGATCTTGAATGGATTAATCTTGTTTGGATAGTGGAAAGTAATCAGTGTAACATGAGGAATCGATCCATAGCTTTAGATTCAAGATTGGTGTTGATCAAGATTTGTGTATATTCTGAAATTCTCTTCGTGTTTTGAAATAGACTGAGATTCAAGGAATTCTGAGGTTAGAATCATAATCTACGTGAAAAACGAGTAGGATTGGTATAAGTTTGGACTTGGTTGATGACCTGAGAACGGAGGCTCACCGGAGAAGACGGTGGTTTCCACCGTGAACCACCGTCTGGTAATATTTTATGTTCGCCTGAGCTGATGAAGAAGATAACTCATGGACCATTGGATTGGAATTTGACCATGGACTCAGATGATGAATGGAGGGCCACGATTGCACAAGAAGGTCTGAAGAGAGAGTCCTGAATGAAACGCATCGTTTCATTAATTCTTTGGTTTTGGGCTTAAGTCTCAGTGTGCTATTCACACCCCCATCCTGGCCCAACTTTGGATTTGAACTGATTTAGATTTCTATTTGCCACACGTGTTTTTTCTTTTATTTCATATTTCCATTATTTTCATCATATTATTTTTGTTTCTTTGAAAATTCATATAAAATAGAAAATTAATCTTTTTAATATGGGAATTTTTGCTACATTTTAATAATTGTGTGAATAAAATTATAAAAAAAATAAAAATATTATTTTAAGCATTTTTCTATTTTTGGTGGTTTTTTACATTTAATTGCATTTTATTTTCATTTTGTTTGTATACATCATTTGGTGAATTTTGTTTAGCAATTTAAATTCATATTTTGATCCCGTTCTTTTTGTGGTAGTTAGTTTAGGACATTAAGTTCCCCCTGGATTTATTTCGTATTTTTGTGAATTAATTTTGATTAGTTTTGATTAAAGAACCTTAGGGTGATAATTTTAGGGTTTCAACTCAACATGGGTGCATTCTAACATTTTATTTTGGGTTTTCTAGCTTGAGTTAGAGTATGGGGCATATAGGGTAGATATAGAAATACCCTTAGAATTAATTTTAGAATTTTAAATACTATTTTATTATTTTTAGTGTATTTTGCAAATAGAGTGTTTGATTGGTGTTCCCACTTGGGGCTTATGTTTGTTTGTCTGGACCTTTATTTTGGGGTGTGGGCTTGGTTTGGGCTTGTAGAAGCATGAAGAAGCAATTAAGGAGATTGGATACAAAGATCAAGGGTGATGTATGAAGATTGCTTGGAGGTTGAAGATGTTGACTGAAGACTTAGGAGAAATAGGATAAAATAAGAAGAGCTTAGAATAGACAAATTCTTCTGTCAAACATAGAGTGCATTGTTTGCCTCTATCCTATCCAATGACATAAAGTCCTCCTTGGGAAGCTCCATCTATCCTTAGGAGGGATGAGTGGTATGCCCAAGTGAGTAGAACTTTGAGGATACCTTTCATTTGCAATGTTAAAATCTTAGTGATTTCCTTTGGTTGTCATTGAGTTTCTTAACATTATAACTTGATCTTGTTGAATGATTCTCCCTGGGAGGTGCTTGTTGAAGCTTGGTAAAGAGAAAGTTGAAGCTTATTGAGGTATAAGTTTGAGCTTGATGAAGCTGGTGGCTTGTTGAAGCTAGGGTTTTATTACTTGTTGAAGTTGAAGTCAGGAGCTTGTTGAAGGTGGTTACTGGTTAGGGTTAGAGCTTGTTTAAGCTGGGAGCTTGTTGAAGTTAATGTCTGCATTGAGGATTAAAAGCCTATTGAGGATGGAATTTATTGATGAGTTTAGAGGGAGCTGGTACCTGGTAAAGCTAGATATCTGTTGAAGGCTAAGGTTTTGCTGGTTGGAACTCAGTGCTTGTTGAAGCTGAAGATTATTGAAGGATAAGAGCTTAGCTGGAGCTTGGATATCATAGGATCTTGCCTCAAGTGGTAGTTGTTAACCTTTTGCTGTGTATCAATTGTAGCTGCCAGAGCTGGTGCTGTTTGGACTGTTGCTGTCAGAGCTATGGCTTGTGCTGTTTGCTGTAGGAGCTGGTGGGGGGGCTGCTGGGCTGGTGTTTTTCTTTGTTGTACTGTTTGTTAATCTTCCCCTTGGGTTTGAAGTGAAGCTGTTTCACTTTGCCTGTTGTTTCCTGTTGCATTCATGCATTTTACTGCTTCACTGTATGTATCTGTTTCCTTTGCCGTTTATCCTCTAGGATCTCTGTTTCTCTCTGCGCAAGAGAGAAATATGATAGGCATTAGGCTTTCATCCATGCATGACAACATTAGGGTAGTTTTGATTCCCTTTTCAACCATAGGCTTTTTAGAGCTTCTTTCTCTTCTCATCTCAGAACAATTCAAAAATACGGTAATAAGGTTAATCGATGTCGTACGTTACGAGCCTTAAGCCATTTGAGAAAAGGTTGCTGGAGGGTCACTCTTCAGTAATCTGATTGCTTAGTGTGTTACCCTTAGGGTGACGTACGACGTAGTCACTCTCAAATCATAGTCTCTAGTGCGTCAGAGATTGCAAACACACTAAAAAACACTTCTTCTGTAAATGATTCAAAACAAACATCAAGGTGTCATTTTTGTCCGCTTGGACCCATAATCAGGAGAAAACCTTTTTCAGAAGGATAAAAACAATCAAGACAGACTTGTGTCATACGTGGCCCGAACTACATTTGCTCTGATCTTTCATGCTGTATGAAAGTACGTAGGCATAGGATGCGATATCCTAGCGAGCAACCTTCCCCTCCTTTCCAGTAGGTAGGCGAACTACGTTGACTCTGATTTCTCGTTCCAGACGGGAATATGTAGGCATAAAGTGCGATACTTTGCTGAGTCATTTTCTTTTTTTTAAACCCCGGACCTGTAGAGTAGATAGAATAACAATCCGTACTAGAAAACAAGCGTGGATCCCGTCGAGTACGACGGACGTGAGGGGTGCTAATACCTTCCCCTTGCGTAACCGACTCCCGAATCCAAGATTTGGTTGCGATGACCATTCCGTTCCCTCCGTTGGGATAAATAACGCACGGTGGCGACTCTTCTGTTCAGCCGGCGCCGATTTTCGCAGTAGCGACAGCTGGCGACTCTGCTGGGGAAACCCCAATGGTTCCCTACGCGAGTCGATCCTAGCGCTTGTTTTCCCGTCAGGGGTGTTGTATGGATTTACTATTCTGTCTTTACTTTCCGCAGTATTTTTTTACTAGCCTTATATTATCATTGCTACTGTGGGTGGGGGATAATCTGTTGAGAGATAAGCCAAACCCAGGCTTGAGTACACATATAGATTTAGAGAGAGAGTAGTGGTTAGCCTGCTTGCTTAGCTCGCACCAGC
The DNA here is from genome assembly GCA_963859935.3 of Lathyrus sativus. Taxonomy (NCBI): domain Eukaryota; kingdom Viridiplantae; phylum Streptophyta; class Magnoliopsida; order Fabales; family Fabaceae; genus Lathyrus; species Lathyrus sativus. The sequence goes on from OZ012741.1 coordinate 230,775,607, forward strand.
TAGCCACGAAATCTCACTCAGACGAGATTCTCTTTGATGCTTCTTGCCTGGCCCTTAGGGCTCGACAAGTTGTCTGACCCGAGGATTGTCGACTCTGGGAACCTATCAATTGGGATTCAACTAAGTGAGGCCTCTTCAAGGGATGTTGATGCCACACCTTCTGGGTATCGTATCATTGCTCTTGAAAGTCTGTGACGTTGAACCCGCATAGGATGTCGTACCTCGTCTGCGAGTTAAGTACATACCTGTGAGGGGGTAGGAGGGTCTGTTTGCAGGAAACCTTTGACCTCAGAATACCTGGTTTATCTCTATCAGGGAGATGTGGTTACAGGGCTCTTTTGAGTGGTTGGTTTGGTTTGAAATAAAGATTGAATGGTTCTCAAGGCTTCAGTACAGAGCAGCCTAGTCTATCAGCATTTCACTTGATCCCTTGTTTGCATATGCATGTGCATTTTCATGTTTGCATTTCATTAACATGTATTTATGTCGCAGGTGATCATTCCCCCGATTCTAGGATATCTTCTAGCTAGGCATGGAGGCCCTGAAGAAGACGGTGGCTTACATGTTGCATTCACCAGACATCAGTTCATTACTGGGTTTAGTTGCTTTGGCAGATGAGAGTGTGAGGGCTGGGTTCAGAGTATCCTATGGGAGACTGCTTAGCTTGTTGTACACACTTTCAGCTTTCGAGATTACTGGGGTGTATACTTTGATGCAGTTTTATGAGCCGCAGCTGAGATGTTTCTTATTTCCATACTACATTCTGGCACCCACTTTGGAGGAGTATTATGTTATGTTGGATATTCCCGTGCTAGACCAGATGCCCTTTGTACACGTTGATACTGAGCCTGAGTTAGCTACACTCGCAGAGATTGTCAGTTTGGACGCTTCTGAGTTTCCAGGAGGCTTGGTCAAGCTGAATGGAGCTTATGGTTTTCACTTGTCTGTCCTAGTTGAGAAGGCTAAACAGTGCGCGAAGAATGGGTGTTGGGTTGCCTTTAGTGCTATTCTGGCTGTCTGCATATACGGGATTGTCTTGTTTCCTAATGTGCCAGACTTTGTTGATTCGGATGCCTTCTTGATTCTCGCCTCGAAGAATCCCGTTCCTACTCTCTTGGGCGATGTTTATCATTCTATTCACTACAAGAATGAGAAACGTCATGGCAAGAACGTGTCCTGCTGTCTTCCTCTCTTGTACAGGTGGTTCCAGAGGCACCTTCCGAAGACTGGGCCATTTGTTGATACCATTGATACTTTGGATTGGCCTTCCCGGTTGATGGGGCTATCTGCTGAGAATATCATTTGGTTTGATCGGGGTATACTTGGTACTGACATTATATATAGTTGCAATGGCTTTCCGAATGTTCCTCTGATTGGACGGAAAGGCTGTATCAACTATAATCCTTCACTATTGATACGACAGTTTGGTTATGCCTTGAGAGATGCTCCTATGGAGGTTGAGATACAGGAATCTCTGTATCTCACGGGCTCATTAGACGAGGTTGTTTTGACCAGATTAAGGCATGCATGGGATGGCATCCATAGGAGGGGGAAAGCTGTGCTCGGTAAGAGCAACAACAGAGCTTATGATCCTTACTTGGCATGGGTCTGTGAGAGAGCTAGTATTTCTTTGATGCCTTATCCTGCTGTGGAACCCCTGTATCTTCCATTGGTTGAGGTACCTCCTACAGAAGAGAGTGAGAAATATAGCAAGTTGTTGGCTGCAAATGAGGAATTGAAGAAAGCCAACGAGGAGTTAGAGAAGGAGATCTTCCAGTTATGACGAGAGAAGAAGGAAGCCACCTTCACTGTGAAGGAACAAACCGAATTGATTAACAGGTTGGGATCAGAGCTGACAGAAGCAACCAACAAGAAAGAAAAAGTGGGGATAGCCTTGAACGGTGTTAGCAAGGTACTTACGTCCAAGAAGGAACTTCTAAGCAAGGCTTATGCTCATATCAGCAAGTGGGAAGCTTTGTGGGAGGCCACGCTCACCAAGCGGAAAGAGCGCGAAGACGAACTGAAAATGCAGATTGCCACGCTGGAGGCACAAGTTAAAGCCTAGGAAGCAAGGATTGCTGAAGTAACATCCCTTAGGAGTACTGCTGATCTCGGAGTTAGTGACAGTGACGAGAAGTCGAGAGGTTACGAGGTGAAGGCCGGTTCCAAGAGGTACAGATCTAACGAGAGTTCGAGCAAAGGAACTTCCCGGGATGACGCCGCGAAGCTGAGATCCACTACCGAGCGGCATGCTTTACTGATTCAGGAGTTAATCTCCCAACTAGGGCACTCAGAGACGATGAGGATATTGGAGGACTTCCGAGCACGCCATTTAGCCTGATGTATCTTTGCCTTACCTTTGTTATTTTTACTTATATTTGGGCCATCGCCAGACTTGTTGGCCGAGGTCTCTTCGGTTGTATTCAGTTGAACTCTTGTACCCAGCCCCTTGGCATTTGTTATATATGAGGATTTTCTGGTTTATTGCTTGCTGGATAGGGACTCCATTGCCGTAATGGCTTTCTCTCCGGAACTAGAATCGGGGAAATATAACCTGTAGCATATTTACATAATTGCATTTGCATTCATATTGCATTCACCAGGTAATTATTGAATTGTATCTCATTTCCCGCATCTATCCAGGTTTTTCCAGGATTGAAAGTCAACGTCCTCACCGATACTCTACTCGTACCAACTGCAAAAGAGTTATGGACCAGATGCAAAGCGAGATGCAGGAAATGCGTGAGAAGCTGGCGCTGTTCATGCAGACGATGAGACAATTGTGAAAGGGCAGGAAAACCTGCAGACTTTGGTGCAGCCATTGCTGGTGAGAAATGTCGAGAATGGACACGAAGACCACAATTCTGTACGTGTTGACACCATTCATGGGGATGGTACTCCTACACCAGTAGCTCCACCTGTGGTGAATATACCTGCTGTGAACGTGAACAATGGCGCTGGAGCTGGGAATGGTAATACAGGAATTGGTAATGAGACTGTCATTAACAACGTTGGATTCGGAGACGCCAATCTGGGCGGTGACAATAATGGAGGTAATGGTTTCGGTAACAACGGATTTGGCTATAACGACCAGGGGTTCAATTATGCTAACCAGGATGGAAAGTTTGGTCTCAACGCTCAGGGCTTCGGACATGATGGATTTGGTAATGCCAATCAGCGCTATGGTGGATTCGGTAACGGAAATGGTGCTGGAATGATGGCTTTTGGACCTGCTGGGGCCGCTCAAGGGTATGGTAACAGGGGACGGGGGCCTGTGATGAATCAGACTAGATTTGGTCGTAACAATGGGTATGATGGGTACGAAAACGAGAATGTTAATTGGATGGAAGACCAACAAGAAGATGCTTTCTCTGGTAGAGGTTTTGAAGGTCCTGTAGACAACACTCAGCGAATCAAGATGCTCGAGGAGCAGATGAAAGGTGTTGTGAATCAAAGTGCTGCTGGTTTAGATATGACCACAATGGGTTTGGTGCCTGGCTTGAGAGTACCGCTGAAGTTTAAAGCTCCCACATTTGACAAATATAAGGGAGATACCTGTCCGAAGGTGCATGTGCGGTCATACTACAGACGGATGTCCGCTTACTCGAACGATGAGAGAATGCTGATGCATTTCTTTCAAGACAGCTTGTCTGGTCCTTCCCTTGAATGGTACATGGGGTTGGAGCCTACTCAGATAAAGACATGGAAGCAACTGGCTGAAGCGTTTGTGACCCATTATAAGTACAACAGTGACTTGGCACCAAACCGGGTCCAGTTACAGGGGTTGTCACAGAAGAAAGATGAGAGTTTCAAAGAATATGCGCAGAGATGGCGTAACATGGCTACGAGGGTTCATCCTCCTTTGGTTGAGAAGGAGATGAATGATATGTTCATAGGAACGTTCACCGGTATGTTTTATGATAAGTTATTTCCTACTTCCTTGGGCAGTTTCTCGGATCTAATCTTGATGGGTGAGAAGGTTGAAAGTAATATTAAAATGGGAAGATTCCAAGCTGGGGAGTCTAATTCGTCAGGAAGTAATAGAAAAGCATTTGGTGGTCGTCGTCAAGGTGATTCTAGCGCAGTGTTTGGCGGCCGGGGCAGAGGCAGAGGAAGACACCAGTATAATCAGCCGCAGCAGATAGCAAGTGTCACGATTCCGATTCCTCAACAGAGACAACAACAACAACCACCGCAACAACAGCAGCAGCCACAGCAGCAGCAGGGGCAGAACGCTGGCCAAAGAAGATTCCCGAATGCGAAGCCAAAAAGGGTGTTTGAAGCGCCTCCTTCCACGTACGCGGAACTTTTTCAGACACTGTTGGGGCTGAATTTAGTGGAAAAGAGGACCTTGGCACCACCCACGGGACCAACCCTTCCTTATGGGTATGATGTTAACAAGCACTGTGACTTCCACTCTGGGGCACCCGGGCATGACATAGAGGCCTGTCATGCGTTTAAACATAAGGTTCAAGATCTACTAGATAGCAAGGCCATAAATTTTGGACGAGCAGGTCCGAATATAGTACAGCAGCCAATGCCCAACCATGGGGAAAATGCTATTTTAACTGAGGAGGGTTTGAATTTGATTACGGATGTTGATGAACTGAAAACACCATTGTGTGAAATAAAGAGCAGGCTATTGAGAGGAGGTGTGTATCCGGGCTGTGATGAGTTTTGTCTAGAATGTTGGACCCAAGCTGGGGGTTGTGCTGAATTGAAGAAAGGTATTCAGACCTTGATAGATGAAGGCACGCTGCAATTCGACAGAACGGAAGTTGAGAAACCTGCAGAAGTATTAGCTGATGAGCAAAGTGATGTTGCTACGGTGACAATTCCCCAAAAAATGATAACTATAACGGCGCCAGCCAGGCGGCCGATGATCACTATCACGAAGGCAGGGCCAATCCCTTATGAGAGCACTAAGGCAGTACCCTGGACTTATGGGCTGGAAGCATACTGTGATGGGGAGAAACTTGATATCAGTAAACAGCCAGCTGGGGTTGTGGACAATGTCGTCGGAACTGGAGGGATGACAAGGAGCGGGAGAATTTTTATATCGCCTGAGGTAGAGGCTGAACGATTGGCAAAAGGTAAAGGAAACGTGAATGAGGATGTTCCTGTGCAGAGGAATGAAAAAGAAACGTCACTGAAAGATGTAGAAGAGTTTATGCGTCTTATCCGTAAGAGTGACTATAAAATTGTTGAGCACCTTCAACAGATGCCGTCGAAGATATCCATACTGTCGCTGTTATTGTGTTCCGAAGCCCATAGGAATGCGCTATTGAAAATTCTGGACACGTCATTTGTACCCCAAGATGTTTCTGTGAATCAGTTGGAGGGGGTGATGGCGCACGTGAATGTAGGGCATAGTTTGGGATTTACAGATTTTGATTTGACCCCGAGGGGAAGAGAGCATAACATGGCGTTGCATGTCTCAGTTGAATGCAGGGGCGCAGTCATGTCCCACGTGCTGGTAGATACCGGGTCTTCCTTGAACGTGCTGCCAAAGAAAGCAATGATGAAATTGGACATCAGGGGGATCATTTGTACGCCTAGTGACTTGGTGGTCAGGGCATTTGATGGTACACAGAGGTCGGTCTTTGGATCCATAACTTTGCCTCTACAGGTGGGGCCGAAGATTTTTGAAACTGAATTTTACATTATGGACATCCAGCCAGCATATAGCTGTCTTCTCGGACGACCATGGATCCATGGTGCTGGGGCAGTCACATCTACCTTACACCAGAAGCTGAAATACATGATGGGGGACAGTGTGGTCACGGTTTGTGGAGAGGAGGGTATACTGGTCAGCCATTTGTCGTCATTCAAGTATGTGGAAGTCGACGGAGAAATTCATGAAACACCCTGTCAAGCCTTTGAGGGGTTGCGCATCAAAGACAAAGTTCCAGGGCCGAGTAAAGCATCCGTGGTGGCAGTATCGTCATACAAAGAGGCTCAGGCTCTAGTGAAGACTGGTGAGACCAAGGGTTGGGGCAAGGTTTTGGATATTCCCGTGAAAATGGACAGATTTGAGCTGGGATATCAACCTTCATCAACAACGCCTACTGCAGGGGCACCCCGTTTCAAAGGACTAATAACGATTACGGCTAGTGGAGTATATCATGAGACCATCAACGCTGTTTCAGATTCTGAAGAAGGAGACAGCGACTGTGACATGGACGCCTGGATTCAGCCGAGCGTGCCAGGACAAGGGCTGTGCAATTGGTCTATTCAGGATACTGTTCCTGTGACAACTAAACAGTAATACTTTGTTTTCTTAATTGTTGAACAATCCGGTGTCCTACCCGGGGCATCGTGATCTTGCTTAGGGTCGTTCTGTTATGTACATTGCACTGTTTTGATCGTTAAATAAAAAGGCATTTTTCATGTACAAATATTGTGATCTCTGTTTTTCCTGTTTTTATTTTTACAGTAAAAGGGCAACGTGGTTATTCGCTTTGTATGTATTTTGAAGCATTTAACCATTTCCTTTGCAGGATTACTATTTCAGATGACATCTATGAACCGCCTATGACTCACTTTGACTTTGAGCACCCGGTATTTCAGACCGAAGAAGAGATTGTTAAAGATGGCGACGTTCCCGAAGAGTTATCTTGGTTGGTAAAGCAAGAAGAACGAATCATTCTGCCTCATGAGGAGGTCATTGAGATCGTCAATCTGGGGTCGGAAGGGGTTGAAAGGAACATCCGTATAGAGGCTGCGCTGCAGAGCGACGTCAAGTGAAGATTGGTTGAAATGCTCAAAGAGTACAGTGATATTTTTGCTTGGTCGTATGAGGACATGCCTGGGCTGGATACGGATATGGTTGTGCATCGTCTGCCGCTAAAAGAAGAATGCCCATCGGTTAAGCAGAAGCTCCGAAGAACTAGACCGGACATGGCTGTGAAGATTAAGGAGGAGGTCCAAAAGCAGTGGGATGCTGGTTTCCTAGCTGTTACAAAATATCCCTCATGGGTCGCTAATATTGTGCCAGTACCAAAGAAAGACGGTAAAGTGAGAATGTGCGTAGATTACCGTGATCTGAACAGAGCGAGCCCGAAAGATGATTTTCCACTCCCTCACATCCATGTGCTGGTTGATAACACCGCTCAGTTCTCCGTATTATCCTTCATGGATGGCTTCTCGGGCTATAATCAGATTAAAATGGCGCCGAAAGACATGGAGAAGACTACCTTCATTACTCCCTGGGGAACATTTTGTTACAAAGTGATGCCCTTCGGATTGAAGAATGCTGGGACAACGTATCAGCGTGCAATGATGACTCTCTTTCATGACATGATGCATAAAGAGATCGAGGTTTATGTTGATGATATGATTGCCAAATCCCAGACGGAGGAAGAACATTTGGTGAATCTGCTAAAATTATTCAAGAGGCTTAGGAAGTTCAGATTGAGACTGAACCCTAACAAATGCACCTTCGGGGTGAGATCGGGTAAGCTGCTGGGGTTTATCGTGAGCGAAAAGGGAATAGAGGTTGATCCTGCGAAAATAAAAGCCATACAAGAAATGCCGACGCCTAAAATAGAAAAAGAGGTGCGCGGGTTTTTAGGGAGGTTGAACTACATCGCTCGGTTCATATCTCACTTAACAGCTACGTGTGAGCCGTTATTCAAGCTGTTGAAAAAAGACCAGGCTGTGACATGGAATGAAAATTGTCAAAAGGCGTTCGATAAAATAAAACAGTATTTGCAGGAGCCTCCTATTTTGATACCTCCAGTGGCAGGGAGACCCTTGATTATGTATTTGACGATTCTTGAGGGGAGTATGGGTTGTGTTCTCGGTCAACATGACGAGACAGGGCGTAAAGAGCATGCGATATACTACCTGAGTAAAAAGTTTATTGAATGTGAATCTCGATACTCAATGCTCGAAAAAACTTGTTGTGCACTAGCCTGGGCCGCCAAGCGTTTGAGGCAGTACATGCTAAATCATACAACCATGCTCATCTCGAAGATGGATCCTATCAAATACGTATTTGAAAAACAGGCACTATCCGGGAGAATTGCCCGTTGGCAGATGGTTTTGACCGAATACGACATCCAGTATGTTTCACAGAAGGCTATTAAGGGGAGTGTGTTATCAGATTATCTAGCTGAGCAGCCTATTGAGGACTACCAATCGATGAGGTTTGATTTTCCTGACGAGGATATCATGTACCTGAAGATGAAAGATTGGGAAGAACCGTTGCCGGATGAAGGGCCAAAGACGGATTCCAAGTGGCAATTGATATTTGACGGAGCTGTAAATTCCTATGGCAGCGGAATAGGGGCAATCATCACTACTCCGCATGGGTCGCACATCCCATTTACTGCTCGATTGACCTTTCCGGTTACCAATAATGAAGCCGAATACGAAGCTTGCATCATGGGGCTTGAGGAAGCTATTGATTTGCGAATCAAAAATCTGGATGTATATGGAGACTCAGCTCTGGTGGTGAATCAAATAAAAGGAGAATGGGAGACACGTCAGCCCAACTTGATACCGTACATGAATTATGCAAGGAGATTGTTGCCTTTCTTTGACAAGGTTGAATTGCATCATGTACCGCGAGCAGAAAATCAGATGGCTGACGCCCTGCCCACATTGTCTTCCATGTATAAAGTCAACTTCTGGAATGAGGCTCCCAGAATTATTATCTCTCGGCTTGACAGACCCGCCTTCGTATTTGCCATTGACGAAGCATCCGATGATAAACCCTGGTATTTTGATATCCAGAATTTCTTGAAGAACAAGGAGTATCCGGCTGAGGCATCCAGTCGCGATTAGAAGACTCTCAGGAGATTGGCTGGTAATTTCTATCTGAATCCGGACGGTGTCCTATACAAACGGAATCATGACTTGGTGTTACTACGCTGTGTAGACGAGAAAGAGGCGAAGTTGCTCATGGAGGAAATACATGAGGGTACGTTTGGTACACATGCTGGTGGGCATGCTATGACGAGAAAGCTGCTGCGGGCAGGTTATTACTGGCTAACTATGGAAACTGACTGTTTCAAGTTTGCGAAAAGGTGTCATAAGTGCCAGATTTATGCGGATAAGATCCATGTGCCTCCGAGTCCTCTGAACGTGATGTCGTCACTGTGGCCATTCTCAATGTGGGGAATTGATATGATTGGAAAGATTGAGCCGACGACATCTAACAAACACCGTTTCATTTTGGTAGCAATTGATTATTTTACCAAGTGGGTGGAAGCGGCATCATATGTAAATGTGACCAAGCAGGTGGTAGCCAGGTTCATCAAACGAGATATCATTTGCAGATATGGAATCCCTGAGCGGATTATTACCGACAACGGTTCAAACTTAAATAACAAAATGATGAAAGAGCTGTGTCAGAATTTTAAGATCGAACATCACAACTCTTCTCCTTACCGACCCAAGATGAATGGTGTTGCTGAAGCGGCCAATAAGAACATAAAGAAGATTGTTCAGAAGATGGTGGTGACCTATAAGGACTGGCATGAGATGCTACCTTTCGCTTTGCACGGTTATCGTACGACGGTACGCACATCAACCGGGGCAACCCCGTTCTCGTTGGTATACGGAATGGAAGCAGTGTTAGCACTGGAAGTCGAGATTCCTTCCCTGAGGGTATTACGAGATGTCCAACTTAACGAGGCAGAATGGGTGAAATACAGGTTGAACCAGCTGAGTTTAATGGATGAGAAGAGGCTAGCCTCTCTAGCATACGGGCGGTTGTACCAGAGCCGGATGAAGAAAGCGTATGATAAGAAGATACATCCTCGGAGCTTTCAGATGGGCGACCTTGTGCTGAAGAGGATTCTCCCGCCACAGGCAGATCACAGGGGCAAGTGGACCCCTAACTACAAAGGGCCATACATTGTCAGGAAAGTCTTTTCAGGAGGAGCATTGTTGTTGTCCACCATGGACGGTGAAGACTTTACGTCGCCTGTGAATTCGGACGCAGTTAAAAAATACTTTGCTTGAAATTGACCCGCTGGACAGAAAAAGAGAGTCCAGGCAAAAATGGGGCATCCTGGCGAACCAAAAACAGAATAAAAGGTTCGGGCAAAAATTAGGGATAAAAATTGAAAAGATGTACACCCGTGAAGTTGAAAACCTACACTGGGCGGCTTCGGCAAAAAAGGGAATCCCGGTGAACTGAAAACCCGCAAAGGGGGGTTCACGCAAAAGTTAGGGATTTGAAAAGCAAATGACTGCGGTCCGGATTTGATGCAGCATTGCATTGGTACGGGAGAATACTTTGGGGATTCGATTATCAGATACAATCTCTTCAGAAGTTTGAATACCGGGAAAGCGCCAGAGTCAGGCGAGTCATAGGAGGATCAGCTCATGATGTTTGTCTGCATCACGTCGCTGACATATGTGCAAATTTGATTTGTCATTGTATTTATGCTTCCTGTGCATACTTGTATATTTGTTGTGCGCAACTTCCTCTTTTCAGGAGTTACATCCAGTGTACAAAATTCTGCCCATTCAGAGGCCCAATCAATAAAACATGTTATTCAGTATTTGATGCGTGTTCTTTACTGTTTTGTATGTGAAAAACGCCAATGTTTTGATAAAACTAGAAATTGCATAACGTTGCTGGCCCTTGCCAATGATTGCTAAAACTTCGAATTGACTGAAAATGATGTCACTAACGCTAACTTGAATAGATTTGGTTGTATAGACTTGTCTTGTCTCGTTTGTGGTGTTGCAGGGTTCTTGCCCATATGAAGTGGACGATCAGAAGATTGTAGTCCTAGCCAAAGGCTTGATGAAAAGACTTGATGTGAAGTGAATCCCCACGCAGGTCGAGCTTCATTTCCTGAAGCTAAGATGACAATGTTCTTTACTGAAGGAAAGTCAATTCCCCTAGCCAGTCGCAGCTTATCCCAAAGGGTATTCTCCAGCGGGTCAAGATCGATGCTCGCCACAGGATGTCTATCCTCAGTCCTGAGTATGTAAACTGTAGCCAGATGGTTTAATTTTTCCCAGCAGGGTCGCTTACCCTCGGCAGAATTTGATGATTCCAAGATCGTGAGTTGTATCCAGACAGTGGTGGTTCTCCAAAAGGATTCTTTATCCTCAGTAGAGTCATTTAGTTTTCAGAGAGTTGTAAACTGGGTTCAGACAGTTATTCTCCCCAGTAGGGTTGTTCATTCTCCCCAGCGGAGTCGGTCAATATTCCCAAGAGAGCCGTTTCTTCCCCAGTGGCGTTTTCTCTCCCCGGCAGATGTTATTCTTTCCTCCTAGTGGAAATCGAAGGTTAAACTCTCCCTAACAGAGTTGGTTGTGTGTCCTGGCATTTATTTTTCCGGAATACTTTGTGATACCCGTTCACTCCCTAGCAGGGGGATATTTGTCCTCGACGGCCAAGATTGATGAAGCGAGCTTATCAAAGCTTTCCCCAGCAGCCGAACCTGCATTTGCATTTGCATGCATTATCATGTATGCATCCATATAGAAAACGCGTAGTATGTCCAGGCTGTATGGAACATTACGCCATTGTCCAACATGTGCATCTTGAAACATAAATCAGGTTGGTTAACCTTTTGCTTTCAGGTGTGTTTCTCAACAGGAGTATGGAGTTCTAAGGCTCAAAGGTCTTTTCAGATAATCAAAGTCTTGACGTGAGACATATGATGATGTGATTCAGTTTATTATCATCCCCACAGAGTTATTAATTGAGGTTTTCTCGTGTCCGATCAGCGGACTGTTTTATCAAGATTGTTGCCGCCGTAGCATCTCAGGGTTCCATGTATCAAAATTTCAGAAGTGGTCGCTTGTTGTCCGAACGGGTGTCGGTCATTGGTTTTCAGAATATCTCCAGCTATGTTGATAGAATTTCTTCGTGTTGACGAATCATTCTTCCGTGTTGACGGAATATAGAGTCCTGTTGAGGACGAAGTTTGACTTCTCCATGATGATGGAATACGGGGTCCTGATGAGGACAACCTACGCCTATGATGATAGGATTTATTCGTGTTGACGAAATTACTTTCTCTGTGATGACGGAATATGGAGTCCTGATGAGGACAAGTTACGCCTATGTTGATAGGATTTCTTCGTGTTGACGGATTATCTCTCCGTGTTGACGAAATATGGAGTCCTGATAAGGACAATTTAGGCCTATGATGATAGGGTTTATTCGTGTTGACGAATTACTTCTCCATGATGATGGGATATGGAGTCCTGTTGAGGACGAAGTTTGATTTCTCCGTGCTGACGGAACATAGGGTCCTGGTGAGGACGAGGTTCCTCCGTGCTGACGGAATATGGGGTCCTGATGAGGACAATTGATGCCTATATTGATGGGATTTTTCCGTGTTGACGAAATATGGAGTCCTAACGAGAATAATATACGCCTATGCTGATAGGACTTATTCGTGTTGACGGATTACTCTCTCTGTGTTGACAGAATATGTGTCCTGATGAGGACAATTTATGATTATGTGGATAGGATTTCTTCGTGTTGACGAAATGTGATTTCAAATATGTACAAGAATGGTATTCCTATGATAATAGGATTTATTCATGTTAATGAATCTATTTTCCTCGTGTTGACGAGATGCGGATAGCCCATCCCCAGTGGAGTCGGCAAGTTTTGTCTCTCCATGATGATGGAATATGGAGTCCTGCTGAGGACAAATTTGAAAAGTACTAATAAGGGCAAGTGGTATTCCTATGATGATAGGATTTTCTCGTGATGACGGATTTATGGCTTCTCGTGTTGGCGAAGTTTAAGGGCAATTGTGGATAAGATTTTTCCTGTGATGATGGGATCTTTGCTCGTGTTGACGAATTTGTTTCTCTTCTTGTGTTGACAAGGTTAGTCCAGTGGTGGACAGAGGAGTTTTTGCAAAGATAGTTCAGTACCCGTGGTGCTACATGGGTAGTGATAGTCAAAATCATAGTTATTCCCCGACGAATGATCCGTTGTTACCCTAACAATCGGGTTCACTCGGCGAATGTCGTTCCCCAAGCAGTGGTGCAGTTTATTTCTGCAGTTGGCAAATTTCAGGGTTTCTTTGGTATTCAATTGTCTCGTACCTCGAATGTTTGAAGGTTGTTCGCTCTTCACCCAGTCGGGTCCAAGCCGCTTGAATAGGGGCAGCTGTTGCACCCTAAAATTTGACCAACTTAGTTTACTTGATTTATGTTTCAATTGCATTGTCATTTGCATAGTAGATAGTGTACATAGTTCAATCATTTGCATATCATAGCATAAGCAAGTCATCCAACAAGGGATCAAGTGCCATTATTCTCTAAAAAGGCACATCAAAGGGGGGCTTTATTCAAACCTAAGCCTATTCAAGTCACCAGGAAAGGAATTGATGTTTTGAGAAGTTAGAAGGTCAAGCAGTGGATCTCTCTCCTATCTAGGGTGTGTTTGAGAGTCATCAATGAGATATGAGCTATGAACTGAGGGTATGGAATGTGTGATATCATCATGGAGGGCCTAGAGGGTCATTTTGAAGATGAAGCAAGTCATTGGTTTGATTACAAGAGTTACAGTGGAATGCAGTCAACTAGGGTTTCATCTGGGTCAACCCTAAGTCAACTGAGTGATTGAAGAGCATCAAGGCTTAGTTGAAGGATATGGGATTCATGGATTGATATGTGTGCACAAGTGTGGTGTTGTGCCAAGGAGAAATCAAAAGGAATCAAGAAGAAGAGGAGTTACTAAATTAGGGTTTCAGTGTAAAAAACCCTAATTTAGGCCTAACTTCCAAGCCAGATAAGTCAAAATGCAAGCTTCAAATGAATTCTTCGTCAACATGAAACTTGTAGAGAATCTCAATACCTTTAATTTGAGTACTAGAAGTCTTCAAGAAGATTTTTATAACTCAAGTTATGGTTCTTGCAAGTTAGGGTCATCAGAGGACATTGAAATTTATCTGTGAAAGTCACCTGACTTCCAAGCAACTTTTGCCCATCAAGGAATTTTCAAACGGATTCTTGGCCAACATAAGAGTTGTATATCTTGATCTTAGCTTTAATTTTAGTACTAGAAGTCCTCAAGAGGAGTTGTAGAACTCAAGTTATGGTCTTGGCAACTCAGGGGTATTTTGGGAAAGTTGAATTATAAGTCACTTTTCAACATAGGTCAATATCTTCATCTTCCACTCTTCAAATGGAATTTTGCCCAACATGAGATGTGTTACAAATGGCATTTTTAGGCTAGATAAGAAGTCATGGTGAGCTAGAATGGCTTGTATCACAAAATGCCCAAAAATGGCTTGAATATGGAAGAATTTTAAATGGATTCATGGAGGGAAAATGTAATTTTCAAGTTATGAGTCCAAAATGCATCATCCAAATACTCATTTCAATTGGAAAACATCTTTTAGAGACAATGGCATTAACACTTTTTTTAGTAGAGGTCAGAATTATGGACTTGCTTTGTAACCCTCTTACTTGAAATCCAAGTTACACAACCAAAATCCAACACAAGCTGATTCAAGCCAAGTTACCTATCAAAACATATTCACAATGATGCATATGGTTGATTAGAACCTTTGGAATCTGACTGAAACACTCAAAACCCGACTCTACCATTGGATTTTTCACTTCCATGACAGAAAAATGGATCTCCTGATTTGGGCCTTTGGAATGGATCAAAAGCCCATCAATGTGTTCTATAAATGTTTTGTAATGAGTTCAGATGAAAGAGGTTGGTGATTTCGTGCTGTGGAGAGAGAGCCATAACTGAATTTTGCAAGAGGAGTTCAAAATCGGTTTTGGAGTTGGAGAGGATTTCAAGCCAAATTGAAGATTGGAGAGTGTTCCTAGTGCTTCAGTAAAGGTGTTTGCATCCATTTGAAGTTTGTCTCGTGCCTCAAAGACCTTCTGTGGATCTCATCCTTGCAGGTATGTAACTTTTCAATTATGCACCATTCTAGGCTGAATTAGATAGAAATCTCTATGTGGTTAAGATATAGGATAGTTGGAGAACGATTCTGGAGAGTTTGGTAGCCATTGATGATGTTAGATCATGGATTGCAATTTCTGTTGAGAGTTGGTTATGGTGATCTTGAATGGATTAATCTTGTTTGGATAGTGGAAAGTAATCAGTGTAACATGAGGATTCGATCCATAACTTTAGATTCAAGATTGGTGTTGATCAAGATTTGTGTGTATTCTGAAATTCTCTCTGTGTTTTGAAATAGACTGAGATTTAAGGAATTCTGAGGTTTGAATCATAATCTACGTGAAAAAACGAGTAGGATTGGTATAAGTTTGGACTTGGTTGATGACCTGAGAACGGAGGCTCACCGGAGAAGACGGTGGTTTCCACCGTGAACCACCGTCTGGTAATATTCTATGTTCGCCTGAGTTGACGAAGAAGATAACTCATGGACCATTGGATTGGACTTTGACCATGGACTCAGATGATGAATGGAGGGCCACGATTGCACAAGAAGGTCTGAAGAGAGAGTCCTAAATGAAACGCATCGTTTCATTAATTCTTTAGTTTTGGGCTTAAGTCTCAGTGTGCTATTCACACCCCCATCCTGGCCCAACTTTGGATTTGAACTGATTTGGATTGCTATTTGCCACGCGTGTTTTTTCTTTTATTTCATATTTCCATTATTTTCATCATATTATTTTTGTTTCTTTGAAAATTCATATAAAATAGAAAAATAATCTTTTTAATATGGGAATTTTTGCTACATTTTAATAATTGTGTGAAGAAAATTATAAAAAAATAAAAATATCATTTTAAGCATTTTTCTATTTTTGGTGGTTTTTTACATTTAATTGCATTTTATTTTCATTTTGTTTGTATACATCATTTGGTGAATTTTGTTTAGCAATTTAAATTCATATTTTGATCCTGTTCTTTTTGTGGTAGTTAGATTAGGACATTAAGTTCCCCCTGGATTTATTTCGTATTTTTGTGAATTAATTTTGATTAGTTTTGATTAAAGAACCTTAGGGTGATAATTTTAGGGTTTCAACTCAACATGGGTGCATTCTAACATTTTATTTTGGGTTTTCTATCTTGAGTTAGAGTATGAGGCATATAGGGGTATGTAGGGTAGATATAGAAATACCCTTAGAATTAATTTTAGAATTTTAAATACTATTTTACTATTTTTAGTGTATTTTGCAAATAGAGTGTTTGATTAGTGTTCCCACTTGGGGCTTATGTTTGTTTGTCTGGACCTTTATTTTGGGGTGTGGGCTTGGTTTGGGCTTGTAGAAGCATGAAGAAGCAATGAAGGAGATTGGATACAAAGATCAAGGGTGATGTATGAAGATTGCTTGGAGGTTGAAGATGTTGACTGAAGACTTAGGAGAAATAGGATAAAATAAGAAGAGCTTAGAATAGACAAATTCTTCTGTCAAACATAGAGTGCATTGTTTGCCTCTATCCTATCCAATCACATAAAGTCCTCCTTGGGAAGCTCCATCTCTCCTTAGGAGGGATGAGTGGTATGCCCAAGTGAGTAGAACTTTGAGGATACCTTTCATTTGCAATGTTAAAATCTTAGTGATTTCCTTTGGTTGTCATTGAGTTTCTTAACATTATAACTTGATCTTGTTGAATGATTCTCCCTGGGAGGTGCTTGTTGAAGCTTGGTAAAGAGAAAGTTGAAGCTTATTGAGGTATAAGTTTGAGCTTGATGAAGCTGGTGGCTTGTTGAAGCTAGGGTTTTATTACTTGTTGAAGTTGAAGTCAGGAGCTTGTTGAAGGTGGTTACTGGTTAGGGTTAGAGCTTGTTTAAGCTGGGAGCTTGTTGAAGTTAATGTCTGCATTGAGGATTAAAAGCCTATTGAGGATGGAATTTATTGATGAGTTTAGAGGGAGCTGGTACCTGGTAAAGCTAGATATCTGTTGAAGGCTAAGGTTTTGCTGGTTGGAACTCAGTGCTTGTTGAAGCTGAAGATTATTGAAGGATAAGAGCTTAGCTGGAGCTTGGATATCATAGGATCTTGCCTCAAGTGGTAGTTGTTAACCTTTTGCTGTGTATCAATTGTAGCTGCCAGAGCTGGTGCTGTTTGGAGTGTTGCTGTCAGAGCTATGGCTTGTGCTATTTGCTGTAGGAGCTGGTGGGGGGGCTGTTGGGCTGGTGTTTTTCTTTGCTGTACTGTTTGTTAATCTTCCCCTTGGGTTTGAAGTGAAGCTGTTTCACTTTGCCTGTTGTTTCCTGCTGCATTCATGAATTTTACTGCTTCACTGTATGTATGTGTTTCCTTTGCCGTTTATCCTCTAGGATCTCTGTTTCTCTCTGCGCAAGAGAGAAATATGATAGACATTAGGCTTTCATCCATGCATGACAACATTAGGGTAGTTTTGATTCCCTTTTCAACCATAGGCTTTTTAGAGCTTCTTTCTCTTCTCATCTCAGAACAATTCAAAAATACGGTAATAAGGTTAATCGATGTCGTACGTTACGAGCCTTAAGCCATTTGAGAAAAGGTTGCTGGAGGGTCACTCTTCAGTAATCTGATTGCTTAGTGTGTTACCCTTAGGGTGACGTACGACGTAGTCACTCTCAAATCATAGTCTCTAGTGCGTCATAGATTGCAAATACACTAAAAAACACTTCTTCCGTAAAAGATTCAAAACAAACATCAAGGTGTCATTTTTGTCCGCTTGGACCCATAATCAGGAGAAAACCTTTTTCAGAAGGATAAAAACAATCAAGACAGACTTGTGTCGTACGTGGCCCGAACTACGTTTGCTCTGATCTTTCATGCTGTTTGAAAGTACGTAGGCATAGGATGCGATATCCTAGTGAGCAACCTTCCCCTCCTTTCCAGTAGGTAGGCGAACTACGTTGACTCTGATTTCTCGTTCCAGACGGGAATACGTAGGCATAAAGTGCGATACTTTGCCGAGTCATTTTCTTTTTTTTTTAACCCCGGACCTGTAGAGTAGATAGAATAACAATTCGTACTAGAAAACAAGCGTGGATCCCGTCGAGTACGACGGACGTGAGGGGTGCTAATACCTTCCCCTTGCGTAACCGACTCCCGAATCCAGGATTTGGTTGCGATGACCATTCCTTTCCCGTCTTTGCGGTAGGTTTACTTCGAGCGTTTCCTTTCCCTCCGTTGGGATAAATAACGCACGGTGGCGACTCTTATGTTCATCCGGCGCCGATTTTCGCAGTAGCGACAACTAGGTTTAGCCGTGGACGCCGTTGAGGACTTTTGAAGTTTTTTAGTTGTTAGCCTTTTGTTTAACTTAGAGGGTCTTGCTCTGATAGTGTAACATCGGGTTGGGGTCTTTGAGTTAAACTATGTTTTATTTGAGTTATTTTGATTATCTTTTCGTATAAGGAAAACCTTGGATTATGCCTTTGAGTTCCGCTGCCTTTGTGAAATTTTTTATGTTTATTTGGGAAAACCCGTTGTTTACGGAGCCTTGACCTATTTTGATTTATTGGGAAATATACGCCCTTTTGTGATGGCTTTTATTGAATTTAATAATTTACTCTGATATATGTGAATAAATGTGCCTTTTAATTGTGGGGTAGAAAAGGATGTTACATATGAAACTGGAGAAGGGGAAGGTTAGTACTTGGAGAGATCTTGTTGAGGCATTTCTTAAACATTATCAGTACAACACTAATTTGGTACCGAACTGCACTCAACTGCAGGATATGGAACAACATAACAATGAGTCATTCAAATAATATACTTAAAGGTGGAGGAAGCTGAAAGCCCATGTTCAACCACCTTTATTGGTGTCTTACCTCGAAAAATACGATCCTCGCGATGGACGCGGAAAAAACGTTCGAACAGAGTCGCCATCGAACTTTATTCATTCCAAGGAAGGAATAGGAAAATATCCATAAAACCTTTTAAGAGATAAGAACATGGTCATCGCAACCAATATTCTAGGTTCGGGATTCGATTATGCAAAGGTAAGGTATTAGCACCCTCTACGTCCATTGTACTCAACGGGAACCTCTTGATTCAATTCGTGAGAGGAATTAGATACGTTTGTTTATCTTCTAAAGGAATTGCTTACTAGGGAAAACGAGTGGTTTTTATACTAGGGTGCTCACCAAGGATTGGGGCCCTTATGCCTACGTACTCCCTTGTGCAATGGGAAAGTCAGAGCATCGTAGTTCGTGGGACTACGGGAAAGGATTTGGAATTGCAGAATTATGAGGAAATGTGGGAATTGTGGAATTGTGGAATTGTGGAATTATGGAATTGTGCTCGCCAAGATCATCGCAATCTTGTGCCTACGTATATTACATTCATAAGAGAATGAAGAATCAAAGCAGCCATAGTTTGGCTTACTACGATTGGATTGGTTTGAAGATGGTACGGATGACGATTACTCGAAGCTTAAGAAAGACTTCTCGGACCCAAGTAATTTGGAGAGTGAACCAAAGACTTGGAGCTCTCTCTTTTTCATCGTGAAAGAAGGTTGTACTTGAATGGAACGAGCGTTTAGGTCGCATTCTAACTGCTAAACATTGGCTTGTCTGCTCACTAGGGGAGGCTGAAGCACTAGTTTGTATGCGCGGAAGAATGGATTGAACAATGTCCTTGGAGAAGAGTTGTGGATTGCACAAGGGCGAGAAATAGAGAGTTTGATATGTTACGTATTTTGGTTTGGAAAAGAGGGTGGATTTGAATAGGTTGTTAATGTTATGGTCGTACGGGGGCGAGAAAACAAGGTCTGATGTATTGGATGTTTAGCTAGAGGTGACGATTACCTGAAGCTTAAGAAAGACTTCTCGGACCCAAGTAATCGGGAGAGTGAACCAAAGACTTGGAGCTCTCTCTTTTTTAACCTCAAAAGTGGTTGGATAGGATGTGGTTAAAGTATTTTAACGGATGAGGATTACTCGAAGCTTAAGAAAGACTTCTCGGACCTTAAGTAATCGGAAGAGTGAACCAAAGACTTGGAGCTCTCTCCTTTTCTCATCTAACATTATGAAAGACGTTTGATATAATTAGAGTGAATTAATCGGATGACGATTACTCGAAGCTTAAGAAAGACTTCTCGGACCCAAGTAATCGGGAGAGTGAACCAAAGACTTGGAGCTCTCTCTTTTTCATCCTTTTATTGAAAGTCTATTTGAGTATAGTTAGGTATGTTAGGTTTGCTTTAGTAAAATGCTCGACGGGGATCAGGGTTTAAGTTTGCATACGGAACGAATAAGGTTGAACTAATGGATAGGAGATCCTATGGGTATAGGGTAAGGTTGATGGCGAGGCCAAAGCGCTCGACTTACAAGGAGAGTGGGAGGATTTGATATAATCAAGTGTTTAAGGAAAGTTAAAGGTTAATTGCATTTGTTTTGAAGATACTTGACGTTGGATTAAGTTTGGAAGATAATTTGACTTTAATTTCATATGTGAAGTGTGTAATAAGCGTCGTTGTACAAAGCCCAAGAGGAGGCTATAAGGTCGATGGCGACCGTAAAAAACAATTGGCTTACAATGGTATTTGAAAATGGGCTTGATATTAAGTCAAGATATTAGTTTAAAAAAGAGTAGGTTTGAACAAGCATGTGAACCACATAAATGTAATTGAGGTCTAATAATAAAATATGTATATACATCACACAAAAGTCGTAAACTAAATAAAATGGGGGATAGGTTAATCAAGATATGTTAATTTAATTAATAACCTAATTATATAAGGTTAATAAAAGAAAAGAATTCAAATTAAATTGTTTTAGATTATTTTAAAATTAAAGAAAAGATAGATCATTAAGATAATTATTAAATTAAAATGGAATTTTTATTAAAAAATAAAATTAAGTATCCTTGTGTGGTCTTAAAAAACTAATTAAAACAATTAATCAAATTAAAATCAATTATTTAATAATATTAATCATTAAGTAAATTAATTTATTAAATAAAAGGTTTTAATAAAATTAATTAAATTAACAATAATTCAGAATTTTTTTACAGAAAAATAAATATTATTATTTATTTGTGTTGTTCTAATAATAAAAAGTTAGTAATTAAAATAAAATAAATAAATATAAAGAATAACATATGGGCCAATATTCAGAAGCAAAAAAAAGGGGGGGCATGAAGAGGAAAATCGTCCCCCAGGCCAAAAGATCCAGGCCCACGCAGAGGGAGGTTCACGTGAACCCTCGGTCCACTGCCTTCATTGTGGATAGATCAAAGGCGTTGATCAGACCAGAGTCAATCAAAGACTCATGATCTGATGGTTTAAAATGCGCGTGCATGATAAGATCAGAGGTGAAACGCATGGGAGCGCAAGAAGGATCTAGGCCGGTGACACTTGTCACCGGCATATCCAGCCACCTAAAAAAAACACATGGCAAAAGGGGAAATAAAAGAAACTTGTTTTTCACTTTCACTCTGACCTATCTCTCTCTCCATCTTCTAACTGTCTCATCTCTCATCTCGCCTGAAACCTAACTCGCCGAAGAAGACGGTGGTTGGCGGCGGCGCCGCCCCTCTTCTCCGGCCAAACACCAAATCAAACCCTAAATCCCACACAAAAAATAAACCCTGAGTCCAAATCTGGACTCTATTTCCTCTAAAATGCCCTCAAAACCCCAGCTTCCAAACCCAATAGAAACCCTAGATCTAAAGAAAATGACGGCAGAAGCTACTAAAACAAGGGGAAAACGGATCTACATCACACAAAGGGCCAAAATCAAGTAGAAAACGATTAAACAGAAAGGAGAAATACCTGAATCAGAGCGAATCCGACCGGACGTTTTCCGGCGAAGGTACTCTTCTCTAACTCCTTCTTTTGCTCCTTCTTCTACTTGAGCTCGTGAGGCCTTCTAAGATGAACTCGGATTAGGATTTTTTGTTATATTTTCTATGTAGAATTTTAGGGTTTTTCTTTCTTCTGCCTTTGGTGAGCAAATGATGTTAGCTTATATAGGGCCAAATTCTAACCAAAATTCGTACGAATTTGTTAGAGAATTTGAGGTGGGGTGATATGAGTGTTCGTACAATTATGATTTGGGCGAGATAGTGGGTTTACGGGAATTCTTGCTTGTTTGTCTTTCCCGTATATCGTGCATCTCGTAATTGGGTGGTCCCATAACAAATTGTCCTGTGTTTTTCTATATTTGTGAAATGGTTTCAAAAGTGCTTGTAATATGTTCGTAACTTCTTGCTGATGCTTGCCTGGACACATTCTGCTTTGCTTTTGAAATAAATCTTTTCCATAATTTAGTATTAATCTCTATATTTTACATCTCATTTGTTTATCCTGATAAAACTCATTAATCCTTCTTATTATATGCACTGTGTTTGGGTCTGCTGATGGAGTATGAAGAAAGAAAGTTTGAGGTCACGAATTAGGCATGAAGGATTTAGAACCGAGGTTAGCTTGATTTCCATTTTACTCCATGAAGTCATTGTATTTTTTATGATGATGTTGTCTATGATGTTAGTTTTTTTTTTTCCTTTATCATTTAGGTTTTCTCTTGATTTCACAAGAGGTAAACACAATGGATGACTTTGAAGTTTGGTGAGGAGTCAATGGTTAATTGGTATAAGCAAACATAATATTTGGTATAAACCTTTCTGACTTTGGAACTCTATTGCTATCAATGCCTTGGGCGTTAATTTGCTTTAAGAATTGTGTCCAATTTTGTGATGCTTTTATTCTTACCATTCTTGACCTTGATCCAACAACTGTTTCTCATTTCAGGTATCACCATGGGCAATTTGATACATGGAGGTTTGGATGTCAATGGAGTCAATACCCTGATTTTGTTAATGTCTTCTATAACCAAATTGCTCAAGGAGAGGCCAAACAAGAATTCAGGACGGTGAGCCCTTTGGAAGAATGGGGGCGATACCATTTTCTTTGCCATGGAAGCACAAGAAGAGAATTAGTGACAATAATATTTGAAACCTTTGTAATATTATAATTTAGTCTTGAGCTCTCCTTTGAGTTACTTAGCAAGAATGTAATCCTAAACATGGTGTTTGATAAAACCTGCGTTCTTTCCTCTTGAATTCCTTTCATCATGTATCCTCACGTCTTTTAAACTGGAACGAGCTCGTATGCCTTGGTAGTAAGTTAAACAAGGTATTTTGAAATTCTTCACCCTTTTTAACACAATTAGCCATGATACTTGACTTATGATTTGAACAAGTTCAACGTTAGCTGGCAAAGCAGACATAATACTAGTCTTTGTAAATTAAAGATCCATAAAATTAATTAAGAATCAATCTTAGCATTTCTCAAAATAAATTAAATTATTTTGAAACATCTTGAAAGCCATCAAGTCGAGGTTGACTATGAATTGTTCTTTGGACTCCATCATGGCTTGGCCCAATGAATACCGCAAACAAGTAGCATAAATCTGGCTATGACACTCATGACTCGAGAATAGTTTAAACATGATTGCAAAATAATGTCGTAGCTCACACGTGACTTGAAATTAATACACCCATGGCTTGAAGCTAAACTCCACAAATTTGGCCTTTGCAACACCCAGAACAAAATGTAGAAATATGGTCTTGAAATTTGAATTATTTGCAATAAATTAACTCAATGCTTGTCTTCTCGTCAACGTAACTTGAAAAATTAAATCACGCTCCTAATGAACCTGTACCTTAATCCAAAAATTTCCTACATTTTGAACTACTTCACACATGTTTGAAAATGTCAAATGTTGCCATGAACCAAGTCTTAAGATAGATCAAATGCATATCCTGACTTATGTTTTGAGGAAAATTCACATTTTTGATTAACTACTTAACAGGAAGATGCCATATTCTTTCCTTATCTCCATGTGAATTCCACATGTCTTGCCATGGGGCAATTATCAAACAAGAATAGGCAAAACCTTCCACCTAAATCTCAGAGGATCCTGGCCAAGGACTAGATGATTATCCAGAGAACGACGATGAAGCAAAACACCTGCTCGATATATATAAAGAAGGAAGAGAAATGGTAGGACAAATTTAGGGTATAACAATTGGCTAAGGAGTTAATGGATATGTTTATGGGGACTTTGCAGCCTCAATATCTGGATCTTATTGTAATACCCCAAATTTTGCCCTAAGATTTAGTCGGTCCATCTCGTATTCCATTTCATCTTGCATTGCGTTTGACTAACCACTAACGGGTTGTATAGTTGTTTGATTTTTGCAGGGAAATATCATGTGACACGCTCTTTGGTTCATGAAGGGTAAAACGATCATTTGTTGATAGCCGGCCGTCGACTTACGAATTTGGAGCTGTGGGCAGGAAATTTGGGCTGTTTGATCTGGTTGATGAGGTTCAATCGGAATTTGTGTCGGAAATGGGATTAGTCGGATAAATTGGAGAAATTAGGAATTAATAAAATATGTAATTTTTTCGTTTCATTTTTATCTCGTTTTAAATCAATTGCATTGCATATTCCTATTTCATTCTTAATTTTTATTCCCTTTTGAGGACAATTCATCTCATGAGCTTATTAAAAAATAAGATAATTTTTAATATTGTTTTCATTTTTCATTTTATATTTTTTAAACAAATGCATTTCTTTAAATATATATTTTCACTGTAATTTAAAAAATCCAAAAAAATTTAATAAATATACAAGACAAATAAAAAAATAAATAATTTAAAGATTTTTTATTAATATCAATTCTTTACAAAACTAGTAACTAAATAAAGAATATTATTAATAAATTTAATTCTTTACAAAAAAATACAAATAAATTTACAAAAAAATTAAAATTACATTTTTTTATAAAAATTCTTAAAGAAGGTCCGATCATCCGATTCTCCTGAGTCCGACGTCGTTCGAACCTGCAAATCAAAGCAATCAAAATTTACTCGGTTAGTTTGCGTCCTGACACCCTCAGAGTAATATCATCATCGGGTGTCGGGAGGGTAACGGATTCCTCCGAAACTGGCTCCCGATCCAATTCGCGACCAAAAGCTAAAATCGGCAATTTCTGTTCTTTCTGAGGCAACCAGAGAGAGAGAGAGATCAAAAGCTGTTTCCAGGAAAATTGATTATAAAAAGCTGTTTTCCACAAAAGTTCTTATTTGAAAAAACACTTAAGTTAAAAAGCGATTTTCAAGCCAAACACAGCTCAAACAGTTTTCCGAAAAGGTCACAAGGCCCATGGATCGAAGCCACGACCTGCAAATCTACCGAAACAAACTCAACAGCAAGCATAACAAGTTCAATAATCAAAACCGCAAAAAGATTCAAAGCCCAACCACCACCTTGGAAAAAGCTCAACAAACTCAATCAATAGCAAGCAACAAAAAGCCAAGTCAAACCGTCAAAAGCGCATGATTTTCGCAACGAATCCAAGCCCACAAGGGTTACACCATATAAATCATATCATAAGTACGGACCCAGGGGGACAACAAAGAACGGCGGCGGATTTAGAGAAGTCGTGGCTTCGTCATCATCATCCGAAAAGCAAGAAACGAAACCAGAAAAGCGAATACGGAGGTTCAGAGGGATAACTCGTTCTCACCTTCATCATCACCTCAAAGCGGAAAAGGAGGAACCCGAACGAACATAAAACGACCGCCGCCGAGGACGAACAAAGGTTCGTCATCCTAAAACCATAACTCCGAAAATCATTAAGACATACCCACGGCCTCAGTTCACTAATCATTGGCCGAAAAGCCGAAGAATCCATCCAACCACGGCCGTGAAAAACCTGTAGCCACCATCATCAAGCCCCTCGCGTAGCTTCCAACCCGGAGTGAACAGGGTGAGCCACGCGGTTGCTTTTGTCACCGTTTTTTCTTGTTGTGTATGTTTCAGGTGAAAAGAAGAAGAAGAAAGGAGAATATTGAACATGCAAGCGGAAAGGAATGACGAAAAGAAGCTTCGTGAGGCCATCCATGGCGCCGCCGGCGATTTGGAAGGAGGAAGAAGGAAAGGGTTTCAAGCAAACTCTAAAGGCAATTCTGCAACATATACCCCCTTTTAAAATTCCGTTTAGTTTCTTTTTTATTATTTTTTTATTTATTTTATCTATTTAGATTTAATAATAATAATAATAATTAATGTAGTTCCTTTGTTTATTTAACTAATCTTTCTTTCTTAATAAATTCAAAATAAAAAACTTAAATATTTTAAACCCAAAAAAATCATTCATAAAAAAGGATTTTTTATTTTTTTTTTAAATAAAACTTAAAACACTTTCCTATAATTAAAATTTAAAACATTTTTAAATTAACTTAAACCTCTTTTTCATAATTTAACGTAAAATCTTTTTTTTAAAAATTAAAAAGTTATATTAACTAAATAAACCCATTTTTTAATTAAACACAAATTTTCCATCCTAAAAATTAAAATATTTTCATAATTAAAACCTTAAAATTTAAAACAAAACTTTTTCTTTATTAAAACAATTTTCTCTTTTTATTAACAAAAATTCCAAAATAAAGAGCTTTGGGATTTAGGTCGTTTTAATCTTCATCTAACAATCACTTGATCCTTATTCATCTCTGCATACTAATCCATGACTTTTATTTATATTTCAATTTGTCGGTTTGTAATTACGAAAGGCTACTGTCGCCTTTTTATGTCTTTTATGGTTTGTAATTGTGCGAGTAATCGTCACAGTTATTTAC
This sequence comes from Lathyrus sativus, assembly GCA_963859935.3. NCBI lineage: Eukaryota > Viridiplantae > Streptophyta > Magnoliopsida > Fabales > Fabaceae > Lathyrus > Lathyrus sativus. The sequence continues at coordinate 230,802,128 of OZ012741.1, forward strand.
TTTTCGCATTTTTTTGGGAATTGTAATTTACGCGAGTGATCGTCACGACGCTTTCTTTACCACTTTCTTTACTTTCCGCACTTTATTTCTACCGCATAATAATTTGCCATATCTTGCATGATTAGCCGTTAGAATCCCCTCCGAAGGAATTAGGTCTAACCGTTTGACCTCCTAGTCAATAGTCCTAACCTTTGACTATTTCAAACCCTAATAGCCCAGGCGTCCTGCCTTGGACAAAAACGCCCTTTACCCTAGCATTAGGTCAAAGAGTCGTCGTACTCTGTTTTAGGGTTTCCCGCCGTGGAATATTTAGTCAACCCTAATTTAACCCTAATTTCGAATTAACAAATTCAACGTAGAAATAGGAGTTTTAAGACTCCACGTAAGCGTGTCCTTAAGATATGTTTACTCCCTATTTAAAACCTTGACCACAGTCAAGACGTTTCTAACCTCCCTTTCGAGAGGAACTACAATTACTCTGATTCCATTCCCGTCAGGATATGTAGGCACAAGATGCGACGTCTTGGCGAGTAAACTTAGGACTAACCCTTAGGTATTTAGGTCACTCTATCCCTTAGCTCAGTATATATTTAAAGCAGATAATAAAATAAAATAGTAAAAAATAAACAAGAGGTTCCTGTAGAGTACTACAGAAGTTTAGGGTGCCAGTACCTTCCCTAAGCTTAACCAACCTCTCACCTAGGTCTCTCCCCGCATTGTGTTTACGATGCAAAAATAGGTTTTCCCTCTTTTGACCTTTTCCTTCGGATAAATCAAAGAGCGGTTGTGAATTAAGAATTGTGGTTCAAACAAACTAATAGTTTGGTATCCTATTTCCACCACAACAGAAAATGGCGACTTCACTGAGGATCGTCCTAATTTTTAAGGGTTGCCCCTATTTTGTTTATTGTATGATATTTCTATTTTGTTAATTATTTGTATATATTTCATTTGTACCATGTGGGAATATCCTTCTATTGTGAGATAAGTCCTAACCCGGACTTGAATGACCTTATTATAGGATGGTGATATATTCAATGAGACTTATAAGGGGTGAGTCCCGACCAAGTTGACTTGAGAATCACCGTTCGATTGAGAACCTTCCATAAGATAGTTTGGTTTAACAAGTAGTCGTGAAAACTTTTACTATTTTTGGAAAGGAGTCTATGATATTGAGGACCGTAGTACCTTAACACCACTTTGGCCTTATATAGGACGTAGTGCGGGAACTATGTGGGAGTAGTCCTACAATAGTTGTTACGCGATACTACACTCAAAAGAGGTTCTCTTGAGAATATTATCGACCCCCGAGTCAGTCGAAAGGTAGGTAATATCCGAAGGAAGGGCTGATGAGTTTGGGCACTTCTTTAGAACCTTGTTCGGCAAGTACAACTAACCTTAGTACATGCCTTATTGGGATGGGTATACCCTAACTCCTTGTACATGCCTTTAACCTAGGACTTGTTTATATGCATGCATTGCATCCATTAAAACATTACATTGCATTACATTTCATGGAATTCAAGCCTTATTTATGAATATTGCAGGATACTATGGATTACAATAGAAGAAAAACTTGGAAATGTACTTTTAAAAGTCCTAAGCTAGATAACCTAAGGAAGCTAGGATCTTTAATCAAAGATCAAGACGGATTGCGAAATCGGTATGGGAGGTTGTTATCTCTATTGGAATATAAAGTGAACGAAGGACTTCTGTCGGTTTTGCTACAATTCTATGATCCCGACTACAATTGCTTCACATTCCCCGATTATCAGCTATTACCTACTTTGGAAGAATATTCTCAGCTTGTAGGGCTACCTATTCTGGATAAGACTCCTTTCCCTTTCTTGGAAAAGGACCCCAAAGAGCAGGATATTGCTAAGGCCACATGTTTGAAGGTATCCGACATTAAGGAAAATATAACTCATAAGGGTGAAATTTTTAGGTTACCTACAAAGTTCCTAATGGAGAAAGCCCAATATTATGCCGATCATTTGAGCATGCCCACCTTTGAGGCGATTCTTGCCTTGCTTATCTATGGAGTGTTGCTCTTCCCTAGTTTTGAAGGATTTGTGGACCTTAATGCCATCAAGATCTTCATGCAAAGGAATCCAGTACCAACCTTATTGAGTAACACTTATTATTCAGTTCATCTCCGAAACCTCCGTGATGGAGGGATGATTACCTGTTGTGCACCGTTACTATACAAGCGGTTTATTTCGCACTTGCCTAAGTCTGGCCCTTTTTGGAGTCCCACCCAAGGATGTTGGTCACAAAGAGTTATGGATTTAACTCACTCCGATATTGATTGGTATTACCGTATGTATGATGGAATATTACTCATCGATGGTTGTGGAGATTTCACTAACATGCCTTTACTCGGTTTTAATGGAGGAATCAGCTACAATCCAGTCCTAGCTCGCCGAAATTTAGGGTATCCCTTGAAAGAATCGCCTAAAAGTATCTACGTAGAGAAGATCTTCTTCGAAGATAACAAAGAGCTTCAAGATCAGATTGTATCTTCCTGGCGTCACCTGCATAGGAAAGGTCGAGAAAGTCTGGGAAGGCCTAATTGTGTGTCCATGGAACCATACCTTCAGTGGGTCCGAGACAGAGCTATCAAGTTGAAGATGCCTTACCCTCGCCAGGATCCTTTACCTCCAAGAGAGGAATCAGATCAATATTTCATGTCCGAGGCTGAAACGTTGAAGATCGCTCAACATGAAGCAGAAACATGGAAGAACAAATGCCATGTGACGGTCAACGAGTACGGCGAACTTCAAAAACATCTTCAGTCAAGGAATGAAGAAGCACTCTCCTGCAAGAAGAGAAGAATCTACGAGGATTTATTTTCCTCTAAATGTCCGCTTACTCCTTGAAGTTGTGGGCGTTGCTTCCTTTGGGTTATTTTTAGCTTTTGTTTAGCTGTTTTCTTTAAAGACTTTATATTATTTGTAATCCAGTTCTCCGTTAATAAAATAAAATTTCTTTGGTATTCCGCGATATTCGTAAATATTTGAGTTCCATGAAATCTTTCATTCACATTCTACATTTTAGCATCATATTTTGCATTGCATGTGTCTCCCGGTTTCTCATTCTCGGTTCTCTCACCTTCCAGTTTTGTCACCCTGGGTCCTCCGCATCAGTACAATACTAGAGCCCAAGCTCGAAAAAGGATGAAAGAACAAGCTCAAGAGATCGACCGTGTCAGCCATGAACTCGAAGATCTTCGAGGAAGTGTGGGGCAGATTATGGAGATGCTGCAAGCCCTTAAGGTGAAGGTGGATAATCAACATACTGTTGTTTCAGAGGTTACCAGCACTGTTGTGGGTCCTCACCCAATTGTTACTGTTGAGAACATACCGCCTCAAGGCCGTCAATCCAGTTTGGTGCATCCTACCATCGCTCAACCAGTTCAACGAGTTACTCCTCCGAAGTGCAAAACTCTGAGCTTTGACCACCATAAAGGACCTACACGTTTGAGGAATCGCTCGATGGCTCCTCACCAACCATAGCAACATCAGCAGAGTTATGTTCAAGGTTATCCGATTCAGTATGCTTAACAACCCTATGTAGCTATTGTTGCACCTCCCTTCAGTTCTCAATTTCCTATCTATCAACCTGTGCAACCGGCTCCAGTCTATCAGCATCTGGTTTATCAACAACCTCCTGTTTATCAGTCTGCACAAGCTCCTGTCAGCCGTCGACAAGCGCCCAACGCTCCTGCCAACCCATAGCCTAAGAAGCAAACACCTCGCCAGAATGCTCCAATTAGGAGGCAATACAAGCCTTGTCCACCGATTCTAATGACGTTCACCAAGTTGTATCCTTACTTAGTGCAATAAGGTTTGATCACCACCCAAACAATGGGTCCACCTCGTAATCCTTTGCCTGCCAATTACAACGCCACCGCTCATTGTTTATTTCATGAGGGGGCACCCGGGCATGATTTGGAAGATTGCTATTCTCTGAAGGATCTCGTCAGAGATTTGTTGGAAAGGAAGATATTGTCTTTCGATGATCCTCCGCCGTAGATCAAGACTCCTCTTAAGGTTTTCAACATATCTCAGCCAGTTACTTCTACAGTGAATCCACCGAAGCCGGTAGTTATTCAGAAGCCTAGTCCATTTCAGTTCAGTGGTCCCCAAAATGATGTGACCCCGATCAACCAAGAATCCGGGAAAGGTAGTCTGAAGGAAGATTCGCAGACTGATACTGAAGCATTGATAAATCTAGCTGGGGCAAGCAAGACAAGTCGTTCCAGTGAGGCTCCACCGAGAGAAGCCACCACTACTACTGTGCCGGTTTTGAATGCAAAGACTTCATAAACATTTAGAAGAATTTGTCAGACAGTTCATTTTGTTATTTATATGTATGTTTCTTTAATTAAGCATAGTTAGCATGTACGAACTTGTTTATTTTGGAATAATTAATGCATAATATTTGTCTTGAATAAATCCATTCCTTTCACTCATTAAAAATATTTTCCATAAACTATAATGCCAACTTTACCCGATCTATCGCTTTGATAGAGAATTGGAAGGAGGATGATGAACCAAAAACATCAATTCTCTTGTCGTATGCTTCCAATTGAAACCTGCTGATGATGTAAGGCATTGTTTCAAATCCCTAACGATGGAGATATAAGGACGATAATCCCTCTTTACCCCCTTTGAGCCATGAAGTAGGAGTTTTCTTCTTTTCCAAATTAAAAACCCTTTACTTTAACCTGGGGCAGGGTAGTTTTTCAGTTATATTGATCGAGCGCTCAGACTCTCAAAAAGGAGGAGCGAACCTTCGAGGATCCATTTTATCCCTAACATCTTTGGAAGTTGGAAATGCAATGACCATCCCTCTACTACCTAATGAGTGGGGCAGTCACAAGCCTTTCAAAAGAGTCACACGACTTATTCAACAAAAATAAAAAAATAGAGCCCGCTAAGTTAAAACCTATGAAGGAGACTTAGACAAAACTGGGGCAACCCGCTGGACTCCAAAGTCAAATAAAAAAAACACCATCCAGGCAAAAGTTAGGGAATATAACAAAAAAACAAAAAAAAACAAGGGATTACAATAAAAGAGTCCCCAATAAAGAACAAAGTCGTGTTGATCAAACACAAAAGGAAATAGGTGAGTGACTGCCATGTCCAAAGCATTGATAAATTCTCGACCATATCAAATCCGATTGAGGTATGAGTGTCCGTATCCGGTTAACTAAATTAAGATTGGAGAACATAACAAAGAGTGGGTGGGTACAAATAATTTTGGGCCTTTATCTTTTGTTTCTTAAACCGTGAACCAAACCACGATACAACCTTTCAAAGACCTAGTTGAAGTGGGATTTCTTTTGAAAGCATACTCGACAAGATAATGTTTCCTGACTCCTACGAGCTATGCTCAATTTACTATTGGCATTACAAATTAAATTCATATCCTAGCTGTGTGACTTCGGTCACGAGTTATAGCGATACCCTTTTTCAAAATAAGAACAAAAATTTTCAAGACAAATATTGTTGCATTGATAGTTTCAGGATAGCATTTCGCGCATGTCGATTTTGCCTAACATCTTAGAAATTTACACATAAACATTGATAATGAAACTCGAAGATCCTGCTAAACAGGGGCAGGCGGTTTCCAAATTGTGTACTGATGCGAGCCAGACATACTTAAGAGCTATTCTTGTGGACTCAGTCGTAACACGGTTGATCCGTGCCAGTTACGTCGAGATCTGACAGATCCTTCCAAGAGTTTGAAAACAGTAGGGCAATCGAACCCCATATCCTCTATAAAATCCTCTCGAGATGACTTTCTCACAAAGCAGGTACTCTGGGGCATGATATTTTTCAAAATGGCGACTACTACAAAGTCCATTAAGAGAAATACTACGGTGTTTTCACAACATGTCTTCATGCATCCGATGGATTTTACTCTCGACGGTCTTTATTCCCTAGTAAATCTCATCGTTGCAGAATCTACATCTAAACCTTTGCCTCAGATCAGTCCCCAGAGAGACTTTAAGCCGACACAGTCCCCAGCGAGACTATAAGCTGACAACCCTGTGGGCCGAGCCGGTAATTTCCAAGACTACAGAGATCATACCAGCATCTTCCCAGTGATAGTCCCCAACGAGACTTTAAGTTGTCCACACTTTTGGGAGCCATCCGATAAATCCCCAGTGACCCTCAAGACTGCAGAAATCTCCCTGGTGTCCTCCAAGCGATATATGTTCTGGAAGATCCATTTACAGTGGAATTATCTGTTCCTCAGTGAAGTTGCCTTACCTCCCTCAGGAATACTCCCCAGGAGATCATTGTATTCTCCCCAAGAAGTAGAGACACTTTCCTCAGGATGTCTCGGTGAATTCTCCCCAGTAATTCCGACAAACTCTCCTTAGGGAAGTTGATATATTTTATCCCCAATCGGATGTACCTTTTCCCCAGGAAGCCGAGGTGCTATTCCCAGGAAATTTCTACACTATCTCCATGAAGCTGCCCAGCTCTATATCTTCCCCATGTAGAGGATATTTATTTTATCCTCGGAAGTCTCCGATCCAAGAGTTCTTGGGCTGATTATGGTTCATGATAGCAATCCCTCCCGTGAAGTCATGACATCGTATCCCCGTGAAGAGATCATGGATCCCTAGTTGAAGTTAGGACATCATACTCTCCAGTGAAGTCGTATCGTATCCCCATGTGGAAGTAATGATATTTTCTCCCCAGGGAAGTTGGAATTTTTGAAGCAAGATTTGGTTCTACCATCAACCCTTCCTATCCTCTGATAGATGTACTGTTGCAGAGGGAGCCAGGTATTCCTGTCGAGATATTTATTTCATCTCATGTCTCCTTTCTCATCTGTTTTGTCAGCATGTGTATAAACCTAAGCATTGCATGTTCATTACATTTTCATTTCATACACATCGACATACGCATTAGCATCCACATGTTTGTTGTTTGTCGTTATCTTTTGTCGTTACCCACGAGTAACTGGATTTGTCCGTTCTCTCCAAGTAGGTCATCAGCTCTAAGCATAAAATACTTGTTTGTTCCAAGTTTCCCCACAGAGTTCAACCCTCGTAGACGATGGTTATTTCTGTGCTAGGATAAGGTAGTCCCCATTCGAGTTCGTTTCCTCAATGGAGTCTTGTCTGTCAGTTCTTTCTAGCCCAATTCTAGATCGAACTTCGGGCCGTCTGTTGTCGAACCTACTTGGACATGCATTTATTTTGCACTATCTCTCAAGAAAGCCTTCACAATCCTTTACGGATATGCGACAGTTCTCGCCTGAGAAGCGTATCATCACACTACAATTGTCATTACAGTACAAGCATTACAACAACTGGTATGCGACTGTTCTCAGCCGAGAAGCCTATCATTATATGACCTTCATTACAAATTTCATTACAATTTTTCATTACAGTCTACAATTGATCTTCTCGTACAAGGAGCTCATTACTTCATTACAACTTTCATTACATTTTTTTATTACACTCTACAATTGATCTTCTCGTACAAGGTGTCGCTACCGCAAAAATAAGGTGCCGGAAAAACAGAAGAGTCGCCACCTTTCGTTATTTATCCCTCAGAACGGGAAAGGAAACGATCGGAAAAACCTGACGAAAAGGTATAAGACAAGGTTGTCGCAACCATTGTCTGGGTTCGGGAGTCTGTTACGTAAGGGGAAGGTATTAGCACCCCTCACGTCCATCGTACTCGATGGGATCCACGCTTGTTGTGTTTATCTGACGGGTTTATTTACTATCTACCTATCAAGGCTGGTTTGAAAAGAAAAGAAAATGACTCGGCAAAGCGTCACACTTTATGCCTACGTATTCTCATCAGAGAATGAGAAATCAGAGTCAACGTAGTTCGGCTAACTACGGGTGATGGGGGAAGGTGGCTCGCCAATACATCAGTATTGTGCCTACGTACTCTCAACAGGTATGAGAGATCAGAGCTTATGTAGTTCGAGCTACTACGGATCACGGGAATTCAGATTCATCTGTTTTATCGAGTAGGGTTAACAAACAGTTCCAGCAGTTTGGCGTACGCAGCTCGACCCTCAGAGACTTAAGCGTTACCATTTGTGGTAGAACTAGGAGTTAACAACACTATTTTCTTCAGAAAAAGCTTTCCTTTGGATTATGGGACCACGAGGCAAAAGGTTTGTTGTTTTCTGTCTTTTACGGAAGAACTATTTTTTAGTGTTCTGTAGTTTGTACAGCACTAGAGACTATGACCTGGAAACGAATGCGTCGCATATCGTCCAAAGGACGTATACTAAACATTCTAGACGATTGAGAGGAGGCCGCTCAATTATCATTACCCAAGTAGCTTAAGGCTCGTAACGCGCTTATACTAACTTGCCTTTATTACGTTTTTTACTGTTGTTTGAGATGAGAAGAGAGAACAGGCTCAACTAAGGGGAGACTATCAAGTCCTAATGTTGTCATGCCAAGGATTCATCCTATGGTTGAAGTTTGAAACAGGGAACTCCTAGAAGTTATCATGCATAGGTTTCAACCTAAACTTCTAATCATCACTTCCTTATCAAAGGAAGTGAGATTCCTAGGGGATCATGTCAATGATAAACAGGAACAGATAAAGCATCAGCTTAAACAGTAAACAGATATACAGTTAACGACTGTAAAATGCATGCAATGCAAGTGAGGGAGGAAATGTGTGTGGGGCATCAGCCTCCACAAGCTCGTCTCGACCTCGCCAGATATGAATAACTGCAATCATGAAAGAAAAATAAAATTCCATCAAGCAAATCACAAACCACATAGGCAAGGGAGCAGAGCTCTACCGAATACCCGCAAGCAAAGCCATACAGTAAAAATACAAGCAGAGGGAGCAACTCAACCTCTAGTGCAATCATGCTCCTAGCTTAAAACAATTTAAACATGAACTTATTCTAATGCATCAAGCAAATCACACAAGTCACACCAATACAGTTGCACAGAAAGCAAACAGACAGGAAAGAAAGCAGATCAACAGCTTCCACAGCTTCACAGCAAAGCAATCCTCTGACAGCAGTCCAGTCCTTAGTCTGTAACTGTTCTTCAAGGCTTTCATCTTCAATAGCAAGTATCAACTTGCTTCTTCAAGCTTTCAATGCATCAATCACAAGTATCAACTTGTTCTTCATCTTCTTCAAGCTTCATCTATTTCTTCAATCTCAATTTGATCTTCTTCACACAAGTGTCAACTTGTTCTTCTTGATCTTCAAGCTTCAGCTCCAATGGCAGTCTTCAAACAAAGGGGAAGTGCAACCTCTAGCATCTTCAATCTTCTAGCAAGGAACTCCATCCTCTAGCAAGGGAGAAAGATTCATCTAACAAGAGCAAGGTGGGACAGGGAGAAGCAAAGTGAAGACCAAAGGTCACCTCTAAGCACTCCACCATCAAAGAAAGGAACCCTCAAAGATTCTACCAACTTGTGAAGAGCCACACATCCTACCAAAGGAGGGATGAGGCCTTCATAAGGGGACCTTACATCATAGGGAGGAATGGAAGTGATCAACACCTTCCATGTTTCATGAAGGAAGAAAATTTATTCTAAAAGACCTCCCTAAAAACCCTAATCCTTAACCCTAAACAAACTACACCAAAGGGAGAGCAATCTTCAAGTCCAAGCTCCACCATGCATTCCACAGCAGCCCACACAAGTCTTCATCACCATCCAAAAGCAATAGAAGCAAAACCCTAGTCTAAGGGAACTAATGAAGTCATTCTAGTTGAGTTAGCAAGTTAGGATCACCTAAAACCTAGTATTAAAGTTAATTCTACCTAAAATACTAAAATCAATTATAAAATCCGACAAAAATAACTATGGGAACCTATGTCAATCATGACTCTACCATGTTAATTCCAGAGATCAAATCCTCAAATAAGACCTAGAAATAAATTCTACACTACAAGGTTCTAAACTTAAACCCTAAAAGGGAGTACCTAAGGTTTCAACCTAAAAACAACACCTAATTTCATCACAAAAATGTGAGAAAAATACTATGGGAGCATACATGTCTAAGCTAATCACAAACAAAAAATCAAGCAAAAACTCATCACCAAATGCTCAAACTAAAATCATCAAATAGAGGTATCAACCATGGTAATTTTATTATCAAATAAAATGTAAAAAATGCACATAAAATAAAAATGCATGATTTTCCTAATATTTTTATTTTATAAAATTCTAGATTCAATCATGAATCAGGGGGAAAAAACCTGGAATTAATTGACCTATTTTTATATTTTTTATGAATTATTATCAAACTAATATGAAATGAAGAAAATAAAAGAAAATCAAAAGAAATTCACAAAAGATGCATTGTAAATAGCAATTACAATCAGTTCAAATCCTTGGGTTGGGCCAGAGTGGGGGTGTGAGTATCACTCAGAGTCTTAAGCCCATTGTCTCCAATTAATGAAATGGTGCGTATCAAAGGGGGACAAAGTCAGAGTTTTCAAACTCCATCGTGGTCGTGTGTTTGGGTTACTGGGTCAAGCTTCAAGGATGATCCAACGCTTGCAATTCATCTTCCTCATTCAAATGTTCAGATGGAGGGAGTTTACAGACGGTGGCCTGAGCAGTGGCGCCACCGTCTTCTCCGGTGAAGACAAATACACAGGTCATCAAAAATCACATAACCATACATCATCTTGTCCAGTTTTTAATTCTGATCACGAATCTACCACTAGAATCATCTAATTCCTTCTCTAACTCAAAACATGATAACATCTTCAGAATTTGTCAAAATCTTGAATCTCACCATTCTCCAAATTAAAGGCATCAATCCAATCCTCATCTCATGGTGAAAAATTTCCCCTACCTAATCTCGATTATCTATCCAAGAATCTCTAGAATTCATCCTCAACAGAAATTGGTCATCATCCTAACTTGTCTCTAATCCACGAATTAGTCATCTCAAATCCATCTGCACATTGCAAGGATCCTAACCACCTATAGATTTCTATCTATCTCCTCCTAAATTATGCATAGGAGTGAAAAGTACCAACCTGAGTTCAGAGGTGTAACAGATGCAGATCTTGATCACTTCAACCTCCAAGATGATGCAGATACACTCCAAAACACCTTCTAAAGCCAATGCAACCTTCAATTTCCCTTGATTTGGCCTGGAACTCAGAACTCGATTCTCTCTTGCAACTCTGAGTTTTCAATGGCTCTCCTTGCTACCAGCTTCAAACTCTTCCAAAAAAATGGCTGAACACACTCAACACCTTATATAGAACTCATTAGAATCATCTAGAACCTTCTCAAAGCTTCAGAATGAGATTTTCAATTTTCAAATTCTCCTCAAAATCTCATTCATGACAGTCACGATTCCCTCTCTGTTTTGGCCTCAGCAAGCTTGCATTCAACTTCTCATGAGATATTGAACATGAATGGTGGTGTTTCCCTCCTTGTTTCCATCCAATGGCTCATGTTTGATATGTTACTTCATCACGAAGAAACAAAGAAAAAGGGCATGATATTGGACTCATATCAAAATTCTAATATTGCCAAAGTTTCTAGAATGCATTTTCCATTCAAAAAATGATATTATTTTGCTTCATTTGCACACAAAATGATTTATTTGAATTTTTGGTCATTTATGCCTTTTTAATTCTTCCTTTTTCACCATTTCTTGAACCAAGTCTCTCCTTGAGCCATTTCAATGCCTCCTTGATACATGATCAAGTTTTAAACCCCATTTTGAGCAACTTCCAAGTTGAACAAAATTTCATTTGAGATGTCTAAGTTGGTGAAAATGACCTATAACCAAAAATGACCCATAATCACAACTTCCCAAAATACCCTTGACTTGTCAAAACCATAACTTGAGTTCTACAAATCCTATAAAGGACTTCTAGTACTCTCTAGAAAGCTAAGCGAATAAGGAACAACATTCATGTTGACCAAAAGTTCATAGGAATGATCCTTCTTGTGCAAAAGTGTCATGCAAGTTGGGTAACTTTCAAGCTCCAAATTCACATACCTCAGATGATTTGTAAATTGTCTGGCTCATAAATTGAGTTCTATAAACCCTATCAAGGACTTCTAGTACTCATATTAAAGCTATGATCATGCCCTACAACAATCATGTTGGGGTCAAGATGAGATGAAGATCCTATCTTGAGCTACATTGCCTTGAAGACAGGGGTCAAACTAGGGGATTTTACACTGTCAAGTCATAGAAACCCTAGCTTGAAACTTCTCAAACTCTTCCATCATGATGAGTTGACCTTGGAATAATCCTTATAACATCTCAATTTATCAATCCATGATCACATGGCTCTTGAATTAAGTCTCAACTTCCTTCAAATCATCAGTTGACTTAGGGTTGACCCAGTCAAACCCTAGTTGCACCACTTATGGCTGAGCCTTCTTAATCTTGCACAATGACCTGCCTAGGCCTCAAAGTGATCTTCAAACCTTCTCATGAGCTCTCTCAAGACCTCCAGTCAATCTCCATGACCTCAGAATCATCTGATGGTTTCCACAACTCTCAAGTTAGGAGACCTACACTCTTGGCTTCAATCACTCTCTCTGAGGATCTTCTACCTTCTCTGACAAGGATATCAACCCTTGAGCCTCTGAATAACCTTCTTAGCTAGCCTCATAGTCTTGTGTAGCTCTTAATTGGTAATCATACCTCTTGATCTCCTGCATACATATCAATGAAATGCAAATGATAATGCTAATGTGAATGAAATGAAACATGATCTAGGTAAAGAAATGTTGGGCAAATTTTGGGGTGCAACAGCTGCCCCTATTCAAACGGCTTGAACCTAACTGGGTGAGAAGCGAACGACTCTCAAACAATCAAGGTAAAAGACGGTTGAATACCAACAAACCCGGAAATTTGCCAACTGCACAAGTACACGGTACTCTGATGGGGACAAATCTTCGGACACTGAAATGATAGTTACACGACAATTAGCTGGAGAAATAATGATCTGAACCTCCGTCAGGATGATTCTTTGATTTATCTGATATCACTGTATCCTCGAATCATCAAGGGATCACTGGTTACACGGTAACAGGCAATCTGCCACCGCGCACAGGTAAACGATACTCTGATTGGTATGAACATCTTCAAAACTGAACATGATAGTTGCGCGGCAACTTGCTGGGGAATTGGTCACACGGTAATTGGTGAAGTCTAATCTCAAATCTCCGTCAGGATGATCATCTGATTTTGTCGTAGATATTTCTCCTCAAGTCATCAAAGGGGTCACCGGTTACACGGTAACTGGTAATGGATGGTTGATCATGCCGTCAGGCATTCTGCAGCACTGCCGCCGAAGGATTCCTCGGGACTCATCAGGTCATTAGGAACTTTTTTAACAATCAAGTTAATCATGCCATCGGGCATTCAAAGACATTCTCGGGCGTCAGCCGGACTCCGTCAATAAGTCGAAAATGGAATTCTCGATCAATCATGAACCAAATAGGGATATCCAAACTTCTGCCATCAGGCACTCCGCATCAGCTGAGAGAACTGCTTCGACATCACAGTTGGACTTCGTCAGTAAGTCTTAAAATGGGATCCTTAATCCATCATGAAACACTAAGGATATATAATCTTTTGCCGTCAGCACCCTACGTCAGCTAGGCAAACTGCTTCGACATCGCAGCCGAACTTCATCAGTAAGTCTTCAAATGGAATCCTTAATCAATCACGGACCAATAAGGATATACATTCTTTTGCCATCAGGCACTCCGTGTCAGCTGGGAGAACTGCTTTGACATCGCAGTTAGACTTCATCAGTAAGTCTGGGGTTTTGGCACCGCTGTCGGACTTCAATCGTCAAGTCTTCAAGGGAAGTTTTAACTTCGTTGTTCAGAAACCTGCTGGGGGATGACACATCTCCGCTGGGGATTCTGGAGAACTATCAAGTAACTCTGCTTCGGGGATCCAGAAATCATTCTGGGTGAATCAACTCTGCTGAGGACTTCAAGAATTATCTTGGACAAATAACCCCACTGGAGATTTCAGGAATTATCCTGAGCAAACACTCTACCGGAGATTTCAGGAATCATCCTGAGCAAACACTCTGCCGGGGACTCTAAGCATCAACTTGAGCAACCAACTCGGGCGACCTCACATGGGATTTTAAGAATCATCTTAAGCACACAACTTTGCTGGGGAATTCAAGAATCGCTTGAGAAATCAACCTCGCTGGGGAATTCAAGAATCAACTTGGGCAATCAACCTTGCTGGGGAATTCAAGAATCATCTTGAGCAAACCATTATGTGGAGGAACACCTGCAAAACAAGAACGGTAACGACCTAGCTCATGTTTCGTATGCACATGCTTTGACAATGGCGTAATGCCCCACACGGTGGAAATACTACGCGTTTAGGGTAAATGCTATGCAATCATGCAGAATGCTACAACCCCATCAGCAAAATAAATGCTGAAGGGAAAAGCCTCCTGTCAAGGAGAAATGACCACTCTGGTGGAGGAAGGAATCATCCTGCCGAGGAGAAGAAGTCACACCAATCTCAATTGGACTCCGCCTGTGGAAACGAACTTCAGTCGACTGCTGCAGGGGAATAAAGCTCTCCGAGAACTTGGACTCGCTCAACCGGGTATTCAAACCACCAACTGCTGAGGAAACGATATCAGTCGCAGAAATAAACTGCACAGCCTTAGCGGCTAAACTTTCTTGGAGATAACGACTCCGTTGGGGAAATACATCATCAGCTATTCAACATGCTATTGGGGAAAACCAATCATGGCCCGCACGACTTCCAAGGACTCGGCTCTCTTGGGGATTTGCCAACTCGGCTGGGGAAGAAGGAATCATCCTGCTTGCTGGGAAGAATACAACTCTGTGGGGAATTTCAATTCCGCTGGAGACTTCAGTCTTGAACCATCAAAAGCTGCACACTGGCGAATAGTCTTTCATGAGAAAACTGCACTTTGACCCAATGCTGGGGATGAACATACACTTTAGCGTATGACTCAGCTGGGGAGATGACAACCCTTCGGGATACATCTGATTGGGAGAATCTTCTCTGCTTGGGGACGCCTACGGCGTACTGCCTGGAATATGCTATACCTGCAACAACACAAACAAACAGACGAGATACCCTTCTCAAAGGGACCTATCAAGGTTATCATCCTGTGACAATGTTCAAGTAATTCATTGTTTCAACAATCAGTGGCCTAGGCCTGTAAGTTTATGTATGCGCATTTTTTCAAAAACATCGGCGTTCTTTTTCGCAAACAAAACAGATAAATGCTAAACAAGCAAACAGAATTGCTGAATATTGTATATTTCATTGATAACAAACCCCTGAATGCCCAAGTGTTTTACAACAGATGCAAGCTCCTGGAATGAGGAAGCTGCGCAAACATAAAAACATAAATATACATAAGTATATACACAAATGTTGGCAATGTGGCGTAGACGAGCACCGTGAGTTGATCCCTCTATGACCCACTCGACTTCGATACTTCTCCGACGCTTCAGCTTTAGAAGAGATTGATTCAGATAAACGGTCCTCAGGTCTTCCAAACCACTAAACAATGAAAGTCCATACGCGGAACGCAGTCATTTGCTTTTTCAAATCCCTAACTATTGCCTGAATCGCCCTTTCAGGTTTTCGATTCATCGGGATACCCTTTTTTGCCAAAGTCTCCCTTCCAGGTTTTCGACTTTGCGGGTGTACATTCTTTTCCATTTATATCCCTAATTTTTGCCCGAACCTTTTTCCTTTTTTATGGTTCGCCGGGATGCCCCATTTTTGCTTGGATATTCTTTTTCTTTCCAGCGGGTCATTTTTTACGCAAAGTATTTTTTAACTGCGTCCGCGTAAATCGGGGATGCAAAATCTTCGCCATCCATCGTGGATAACAACAAGGCTCCTCCCGAGAAGACCTTGCTAACGATGTATGGACCGTCGTAATTGGGAGTCCACTTGCCCCGGTGATCGGAGTGTGGAGGAAGAATCTTCTTCAGGACGAGATCACCCGTCTGAAAGCTTCTAGGATGTACCTTCTTATCATAAGATTTCTTCATTCGGCTTTGGTACAGACGAACATATGCAATCAATGCTAACCTCTTCTCGTTCATCAGGCTGAGCTGGTTTAGTCAGTTCTTAATCCATTCTGCCTCATCGAGTTTCACGTCAACCAAAACTCGTAAAGAAGGAATCTCAACTTCTAACGGTAGGACAGCTTCCATACCGTACACCAGTGAGAAAGGAGTTTCCCCGGTTGATGTACGTACTGTCGTACGATAACCGTGCAATGCAAACGGCAACATCTCGTGCCAATCTTTATAGGTCACAACCATCTTCTGTACAATCTTCTTAATGTTTTTATTGGCTGCTTCAACAGCGCCATTCATCTTCGGCCGGTAAGGAGATGAGTTGTGGTGCTCAATCTTCAAACTCTGGCACAACTCCTTCATCATCTTGTTATTCAGATTAGAACCATTATCAGTAATGATCCGCTCGGGAATTCTGTATCGACAAATGATGTCCCTCTTTATGAATTTAGCCACCACCTGCTTGGTCACGTTAGCATACGAGGCTTCCTCCACCCACTTGGTGAAGTAGTCGATGGCTACTAGAATAAAGCGATGACCGTTAGACGCAGTGGGCTCGATCTTGCCTATCATGTCGATGCCCCACATGGAGAACGGCCACGGGGAGGACATGACATTCAACGGGCACGGCGGCACATGAATCTTATCAGCATAAATCTGGCATTTATAACATCTCTTCGCGAATTTAAAGCAATCCGATTCCATTGTCATCCAGTAATATCCTGCTCTCAGGATCTTTCTTGTCATAGCATGTCCGCCAGCGTGCATACCAAATGTGCCTTCATGGACTTCTTCCATGAGCATACTCGCTTCTTTCTCATCTACACATCTGAGTAGCACGAGATCGTGGTTTCTTTTATATAGAACTCCATCAGGATTGAGATAGAAATTTCCAGACAGCCTCCTCAGAGTTTTCTTATCCTGGGTTGACGCTCCCGCCGGATACTCCTTAGTCATAAGGAAAGTCTGGATATCATGGAACCATGGCTTGCCATCGGAGTCTTCCTCGATCGCAAAGACGAATGCAGGTTTATCAAGACGAGAAAGGACAATTCTTGGAGCTTCATTCCAAAAATTGACTTCATACATCGAAACCAACGTGGCTAAGGCATCAGCCATCTAATTCTCAGCTCTAGGCACATGATGGAGTTCCACTCGATCAAAGAACAGAAGCAGCCTTCTGGCATAGTTCATGTACGACACCAAATTTGATTGACGAGTCTCCCACTCCCCTTTAATCTGGTTGATCACAAGTGCCGAGTCACCATATACATCTAGGTTCTTGATTCTTAAATCAATCGCTTCTTCTAGACCCATGACGCATGCTTCGTACTCTGCCTCGTTATTGGTGACCGGAAACGTCAGTCTAGCAGTGAACGGGATGTGGGATCCATGGGGAGTCGTGATGATTGCCCCAATGCCACTTCCGTAAGAATTAACCGCCCCGTCAAATATCAATTTCCATTGGGATTTCCTATCTGGACCCTCGTCGGGCAACAGTTCATCACAATCTTTCACCTTGAGAAACATGATATCCTCATCAGGGAATTCAAATTTCATCGGCTGATAATCTTCGATTGGCTGTTCGGCAAGGTAATCAGACAATACGCTTCCCTTGATGGCCTTCTGGGAAACGTACTGAATGTCATATTCCGTCAACACCATTTGCCATCTGGCAATCCTGCCCGAAAGCGCTTGTTTCTCGAAGACGTACTTGATCGGATCCATCTTAGAAATTAGCATGGTTGTGTGATTGAGCATGTACTGTCGTAAACATTTGGCAGCCCAGGCTAGTGCACAACACGTTTTCTCCAGTATTGAGTAACGGGATTCACAAGCTGTGAACTTTTTACTCAAATAATAAATGGCGTGCTCCTTTCTGCCCATCTCGTCATGCTGACCGAGAACACACCCCATACTATTCTCAAGAACTATCAAGTACATGATTAAGGGTCTTCCGGCCACTGGGGGTATCAAGATCGGAGGTTCCTGTAGATACTGTTTTATCTTATCAAATGCCTTCTGGCAATCGTCGTTCCAGATAATCGCCTGATCTTTCTTTAGCAGTTTGAACATCGGTTCACACGTGGCCGTGAGCTGAGAAATAAACCTTGCAATGTAGTTTATTCTGCCCAGGAAATCACGAACTTCTTTTTCAGTTTTTGGCGCTGGCATTTCTTGTATTGCTTTTATCTTCGCAGGATCAACCTCGATGCCTCTTTCACTCACGATAAACCCCAGTAGTTTTCTAGACCGTGCTCCGAAAGTACATTTGTTAGGATTCAGTCTCAACCTGAATTTCCTAAGCCTCTCAAAAAGCTTCAGCAAATTGACCAGGTGTCCTTCCTCTGTTTGGGACTTCGCAATCATGTCATCAACATAGACTTCAATCTCATGATGAATCATATCATGAAACAAAGTAACCATTGCTCGTTGGTAAGTGGCCCCTGCGTTCTTCAGACCGAAGGGCATTACCTTGTAGCAAAATGTTCCCCAGGGTGTAATAAACGTAGTTTTCTCCATGTCCTCCGGCGCCATCTTGATCTGATTGTAGCCGGAGAAGCCATCCATGAACGAAAATACGGAGAACTGAGTTGTATTGTCAACCAACACATTAATATGAGGGAGCGGGAAATCATCCTTAGGGCTCGCCCTATTCCTCGTGAGGCAGAATAACTTTCTCTTCTTGTTTCAACAAGCGGGCCAACTCTTCGGGAAGGTCTTCATTTTCATCAATCTCTTCTTCGGCTTGATATATCGGGCAATCGAAGTCGAAGTGAGTCATAGAAGGTCCAAAGTCGATGTCATCTGCTATGTGGATCCTGCAATAACAAGGGTTAAGCTTAAAACAAGGATATGTAGGTTAGCACAAACCCTATTGCCATTTTATTGTTTTTCAAAACAAATATAAAACAGGAATAATAGAGATCACAACATTTGAATGTGAAGAAAAACGCCTTTTGATTTATTGGTAAAATGCATGTACATAACCAAACAAGGCCCTGACAATAAAACTAATATGCCCCGGGTAGGACATAGGGTTGTACAATGATTGGAGAAAATAAATCATTACTCTTTGCCTGCCACTTGGATGGTATCCCTGATAGACCAGTTGTTGAGGCTCTGGCCTGGTTTGCTTGGCTGGATCCAAGTGTCCAGGTCGCAATCGCTGTCTTTGTCGTCTTCACACATTGTGTTGACACTTTCAAATATCACCCCGCCAATGGTAAACTGGATTGGCCCTTTACCTCGAGACGCACTGTGAGAAGAGGAGGCTTCAGCCGTAGGAGAGTATCCTAACCCAAACTTGTCCTGTTTGTTAGGTATTTCTAGAACCTGCCCCCATCCTGGGGTAGATCCGGCTTGAACAACGGCCCGGGCTTCCTTGAAGGAAGAGAGAGTCATCTCTGGTTTCTCAGTCATTACTGGAGTCACGTCCTTGACCTTAACAACTTCGAACGCCTGACATAGGGTTTCGTGGATTTCCCCATCCATCTCAATATACTTGAAGGACGACAAATGGCTCACCATTATGTCTTCCTCGCCACATACAGTTACAATGCTGCCCCCTACAGCATACTTGAGTTTCTGGTGCAACGTGGAGGTCACGGCACCAGCAGAATGGATCTATGGCCGTCCTAAGAGAAAGCTGTAGGCTGGCATGATGTCCATAATGTAGAAGACTGCGTCGAAAGTTTCCGGCCCAACATGGATTGGAAGAGTTACCTCTCCAAAGACATGGCACTTGGTTCCATCGAAAGCCTTCACAACCAGATCACTGGGTGTGCAAATCAATCCGCGAGTATCTAACTTCATCAATGCCTTCTTCGGAAGAACATTGAGCGATGACCCGGTGTCTACCAACACATGTGACATAACTGTTCCCCTACACTCTATCGAGATGTGCAGGGCGCTGTTGTGGTTTCTTCCCTTCGGCGTCAGCTCCAGGTCAGTGAACCCTAACCCGTTTCCAGCATTCACGTGGGCTACTACCCCTTCCAACTGGTTGGCCGAGATTTCCTACGGTACATACGTGGCATTCAAAACCTTTAACATCGCGTTGCGATGTGACTCCGAACACAGCAACAAATTCAAGATGGAAATTTTCGAGGGTGTTTGATGGAGGTAATCCACGATCTTGTAGTCACTCTTCTTGATCAACCTCATGAACTCTTTAGCGTCCTTTACAAGTAAGTCATTCTCTACCCCACGAGGGGTTTCCTCAACGACTTTACTCTTTCCCTTATCAGTTTCCTCAGCTTTCTCTGCTTTGTCCGCTACAATCTCAGGTGGAGCAAATACTCTTCCGCTGCGCGTGATTCTGCCAATTCCCACTAGGTTATCCACAGACTGACCAGAGGGTTCTAGTTCCAACTTCTGTCCGTTACAGTAGACGTCTGCCCCATAATGCCACGGGACATCGTCGGTGCTTTCAAAAGGTATCAAACTAGCCTTTGTGATGGTAATTATGGGCGGCCTGAGTGCAGAAATGGTTATCGTCTGGCGAGGGATAGTGATGGTGGCAACCTCATCATCTTGCTTCAGCATTACCTCTCCAGATCCACATTCGGCCCTTCGGCTAAATTGCAAGATTCCTTCGGTCATAAGACTCTGAATCCCCTCTATCAACTGTTCACATCCATCAGGACGAGTCGCACAGCCCATACACAGTTCTCCACAGCCCGGAAAGAAGCCTCTCTTCATCAGCTTGGCTTTAACGAAGCTAAGCGGTGTCTTCAGATCCTTGACATTAGTCAATAAATCTAAATCCTCTTCTTCAATAATGGCATTCACCCCACCTTCCCTATGGTTCGGCATAGGGTTCTTTATGACATTCGACACATTATCTGAGAAATTGATGATCTTAGCATCCACCATATCTTGCACCTTGTGCTTGAAGGCTTTGCAGTTTTCTATCGTGTGGCCGGGTGCCCCTGAGTGAAAATCACATGTTGCATTTGCATCATAACCCTGCGGAGGTGCCCCTGTCAAGGGAGCCAGGGTTCTCTTCTGGACTAACTGTAACTGAAGCAGAGTCTGTAACAGCTGAGCATAAGACATGGGAGGTGTCTCAAGGTGACGACTTGACAGAGGTGCCCTGTTTTGATACCTTCTGTATCCTTGCTGATTTGGCTGCTGGTGCTGCGGCTGGGGTTGTTGGACAGCAGGGATGGTTATGCTAGCCACCTGCTGGCGCTGGCCCTTACCCTTCCTCCGAGTGTTGGACACGGTGCTCGTCTCTCCTTCACGCCTTTTATTACCGTATGGTTTCTTTCCTCCTCCAGCTGAGGACAAATCACCACCTTGAATTTTTCCCAATTTGATCCCATTTTCAACGTGCTCGCTAGTAATGATGAGATCTGAGAAACTCCCTGACATGCCACTGACTAGTTTCTCGTAATAGACCCCCGGGAGAGTGGCTACAAACATCTCAACAAGCTCTCGTTCAACCATCGGCGGCTGAACTCTAGCTGCTAATTCACACCATCGCTGGGCGTATTCTTTGAACCCCTCGTTGTTCCTCTGCGACAAGTTCTGCAGTTGAACCCGGTTCGGAGCCAAGTCACTGTTATACTAATAATGGTGTACAAAGGCCTCAGCCAGTTCTGTCCACGTGCGCACACTGGTGGGTCCCAAACCCATGTACCATTCCAAGGATGGCCCGGACAAGCTATCCTGAAAGAAGTGCATCAGCAGCTTCTCGTCTTCAGAGTGAGCGGACATCTTTTGGTAGTATGACCTTAAGTGGACGCGAGGGCAAGTGGTGCCCTTGTATTTCTCAAAGTCGGGTACCTTGAATTTAGGAGGCACCTTGAAATCAGAAATCAATCCCAATTTAGTCATGTCGACCCCCATAGTGTTCTGGTTCTCGAAATTCCTCATTTTGTCCTCGAGTGCCTTAAACCTCAGACGTGCTTCAGCAGTCAGTTCTCCTTCAGCACTCCTCTGTGAGAACAAATCTTCTTGACGATCTTCTAGCCATGGCTGAGGCCCATACAGATTCCCTGCACCTGTGTTGCCATTGCCTAGTCTGGCATTGCCATTAGCTTCGAAGTTTCCATTGCCGACGCCAGTCGTATTACCGTTGAGCCCAATGTTAGTGATCACATTGCCGTTACCACTTCCATTCCCCCCTGTCACGGGGATGCCACCCTGAGGAGTTTCAACAGGTGGGGCGACTGGGACGTTCCCACCATGAAGCACACCGTTGATATCAACCCTTGAGATCAGAGGCTGGACCAATGTTCTGAGTTGGTCTTGGCCGTTGGCGACCACTTGCATGAGCTCCATGAAGCGGTCCATCCTCTCTCGGAGTTCCTGGACGTCAGTTTGCACTTGTTCCATTCCTCTAGCTTGATTTTCCCTGGTTGGATAGCGGTGGATCGGTCTTCGGTCAATCCTGGAACAACCTGCATACACAAAGGGTTAGAAAAACGACAAGGTGCTCGTCATGCCAATGCTTCATGCAAATGCAAACGTGTGTCTGTGCCTTGGGGAGATCCCCCCGATCCTAGTTTCCGAGACAAATAAAGTCTATGATCCAATCATGGAAAAGAAATCCTCATATATTCATCTGAAAAGCCCGCTCGGGTAGCGTACAACTGTAATCACATACAATTGAAGCAATAAGGCATGACCCCAACCAACAGACCTGGCGGTGATTAGCATATCAATGCATAAAATGTACAAAGAAAATACAAAAAGATCAGGTGCGGCCACGGGCACGAAAATCTTCTAACAACTTCTTTGTAGCGGGATGATCTGGATGGGTAAGCAAACCCGGGATCAGCAGGTCCCTCTGCCTGATGGACTCTGGGAGGTTCTCGGTAACGCTCCTAGCAACACCTTCTTCAGAATGGTTCTCGACTCTACTCCTCTTAGCATCAGACGGAGTTGAAAATCTTGCAAATTCGTCTTGGCCTCAGCCAATCTATACTAGACATCTCGTCACAGTGAGGCTTCAGCCTCTATCTTCTCGTCTTTCACCCTAATCTGAGCTTCTAGCTCGGCTACTTGCTGCTTCAGCTTTTCTTCCCACTCTTTGTATTTGGCTAGGGTACTGCTCCAGACCCTCTCGTATTGGGTTAACTTCCGGTACACTCTGTCCAAATCCTGTTTCTTGGTCATCAACACGCCATGTACTGACTTCAGGTCCAACCCCAGACGTTCCCTAGCATCAGTTTCTTTGGTCAGGTTGAAGCCTAGATGGTTGATCATCTCAGTCTGCTTCTTGCAGGTATAAACAGTTTCACTTTTCTCTTTCCGAAGCTGAGCGATATCTTTCTCCAACTCTTCATTGGCTTTTCGTAGCTCTTCCTTCTCTTGGAGTACCTGGTTGAATTTCTGAATATCAACTGCAGTAGGCTCTTTGCGCATGGGAAGATAAAATGGTTCCACGGCAGGAAACGACATTAGAAACTTGGCGGCTCTCTCTCGAACCCAAGTCACATACAGATCAAAGGCCTTGTTGTTGCTTTTTCCCAGCAGGACCTTTCCCTTTCGGTGAATTTTGCTCCAAGCATTCTGTACCTTGACCAAAGTGTCGCCTTCAAGCAACCCCATGAGATACAGAGATTCCTATATCTCTTCCTCTTCAGGAGGACCTCGTAGTGCATACCCAAATTGTCGTACCAGCAGAGATGGATTGTAGTTGATACATCAATTCCTTCCGACCAAGGGGGCGTTAGGAAAGCCACATCAGCTATGTACAATATCTTTGCCCAGTAGATCTCTATCAAACCAGATAATATTGTCAGCGGTCAAACCCATCAAACGTGCAGACCAAGGCAAAGACTCAGTAGAATCAATGAACGACCCTGACTTAGGAAGATGGCTAGCAAACCACTTATACAGTAAAGGAGCACAACATGCCACGTTCTTCCCCTTTTTGTTTTCATTCTTGCTGTGAACTGAATGGTAGACGTCTCCGAGGAGAGTGGGCACTGGATTCCCAGAGGCAAATAATAGCAAGCATCCTTGCTGATGAAGTCCGGATGACATGGGAATAGCACGATCCCATAAATGCAAAGGGCTAAGAAGGCATTGAACACGTCCCAGCGACCCTTCTCGATAAACGTTCGGGCTTTTTCCATCAGGAAATGCAAAAGGAAACCATGAACTCCAATCTTCCTGGATACCATCCCTTCTAATTCAGACTCATCTACATGAAGAGCGTCAGTCAGCTTACTTAATTTGGGTTCACCCTCAACACGGTAATAAGGCATTTGATTCATCAAAGGCACCCCTAACAGGTCAGAGTACTCCTCCAGGGTCGGAGCTAGGACATAGTCGGGAAACACAAAGCATCTGAGCTGTGGGTCGTAAAACTGCAGCAGGGCGTATAGGCCATTCAACTCGTACGTAGGAAGCTTATACATAAT
Source organism: Lathyrus sativus (assembly GCA_963859935.3). Lineage (NCBI taxonomy): Eukaryota > Viridiplantae > Streptophyta > Magnoliopsida > Fabales > Fabaceae > Lathyrus > Lathyrus sativus. The sequence continues at coordinate 230,826,573 of OZ012741.1, forward strand.
ACCCAGAAGTCTCCCATAACTCTTTCTGAAACTGTCCATCACCGTCTTATCAGCCAAAGAAATCAAAGTTCGTAACTCTCGGATGTCAGGTGTTGGTAGCTTGTAAGCCACTGTCTTCTTCAGGGATGCCATATCTGCCAGGAGGATCAAGATCACTAGAACCAGGGGGAAATATGCACCTGCAACACAGACACACGTTAATGACATGCAAATGAGGATGCAAATAATGCAAAATGCAATCATGCAGCAAGAGATCAAGATGACTGTGCTGTTGAGGAGATGAAGGCTCTGTATCAACAAAACCACAATACTGCTCTGTCAAGAACAACCATATCTCTGATGAGAAGAAACCCCTGATACCATACCATCAATCTGCTCTGTCAAGAACACACATATCTGATGATGAGAACCTCTGATACCAACAAAACTGATTCACTATCAAGAAAACCAGGTAGTCTAGGGGTTAAGGTTTCCTGCATCACACCCGACCCTGCTCACAGGTATGGACCTAACCACGGAAAAGGTTCGGCATCCTATGCGGTCATCATCATCACAGACTTTCAAGAAATGATGATACGATACCCAGGAGGTGTGGCATCATCATCTCTTGAAGCGGCCTCACTTAGCTGAATTCCAAATGATCGGTTCCCAGAGTCGACAATCCTCAGATCCAACAACCCTCGAGTCCAAAGGACCGATAGGAAGCCATCAAAGAGAACCTCGTCTGAGTGTGGATTACATGGGAACTGATGCAAGCAATGCAAGCACGTCCTCCACTAACCCACTCTAATACTATATAGCTCTCAAGCCTGGGTCTGGCTTCTCACTCATCAGAATGCCCCTCCCACAACAGTACAGATAATCATATCATGCTGAAAATAAAGTACGGGAAATAAAATGCGATAAATAAGCACAACCCAACAAGTAATCATACAAGCGCTAGGATTGACTCTCGCAGGGGATGTTGGATCCCCAAATTGACTCGCATAAGGGATGTTGGATCCCAGGAAACTACGTTCATCCCCAGCAGAGTCGCCAGCTGTCGCTACCGCGAAAATAAGGTGCCAGCAAAACAGAAGAGTCGCCACCTTTCGTTATTTATCCCTCAGAACGGGAAAGGAAACGATCGGAAAAACCTGACGAAAAGGTATAAGACAAGGTTGCCGCAACCATTGTCTGGGTTCGGGAGTTGGTTCCGCAAGGGGAAGGTATTAGCACCCCTCACGTCCATCGTACTCGATGGGATCCATGCTTGTTGTGTTTATCTGACGGGTTTATTTACTATCTACCTATCAAGGCTGGTTTAAAAAGAAAAGAAAATGACTCGGCAAAGCGTCGCACTTTATGCCTACGTATTCTCATCAGAGAATGAGAAATCAGAGTCAATGTAGTTCGGCTAACTACGGGTGATGGGGGAAGGTGGCTCACCAATACATCAGTATTGTGCCTACGTACTCTCAACAGGTATGAGAGATCAGAGCTTACGTAGTTCAGGCTAATACGGATCACGGGAATTCAGATTCATCTGTTTTATCGAGTAGGGTTAACAAACAGTTCTAGCAGTTTGGCGTACGCAGCTCGACCCTCAGAGACTTAAGCGTTACCATTTGCGGTAGAACGGGGAGTTAACAACACTTTTTTCTTCAGAAAAACTTTCCTTTGGATTATGGGCCCACGAGGCAAAAGGTTTGAAGGTTGTTTTCTGTCTTTTACGGAAGAACTGTTTTTTAGTTGTCTGTAGTTTGTACAGCACTAGAGACTATGACCTGGAAACGAATGCGTCGCATATCGTCCAAAGGACGTATACTAAACATTCTAGACGATTGAGAGGAGGCCGCTCAATTATCATTACCCAAGTAGCTTAAGGCTCGTAACGCGCTTATACTAACTTGCCTTTATTACGTTTTTTACTGTTGTTTGAGATGAGAAGAGAGAACAGGCTCAACTAAGGGGAGCCAGACATACTTAAGAGCTATTCTTGTGGACTCAGTCGTAACACGGTTGATCCGTGCCAGTTACGTCGAGATCTGACAGATCCCTCTAAGAGTTTGAAAACAGTAGGGCAATCGAACCCCATATCCTCTATAAAATCCTCTCGAGATGACTTTCTCACAAAGCAGGTACTCTGGGGCATGATATTTTTCAAAATGGCGACTACTACAAAGTCCATTAAGAGAAATACTACGGTGTTTTCACAACATGTCTTCATGCATCCGATGGATTTTACTCTCGACGGTCTTTATTCCCTAGTAAATCTCATCGTTGCAGAATCTACATCTAAACCTTTGCCTCAGATCAGTCCCCAGAGAGACTTTAAGCCGACACAGTCCCCAGCGAGACTATAAGCTGACAACCCTGTGGGCCGAGCCGGTAATTTCCAAGACTACAGAGATCATACCAGCATCTTCCCAGTGATAGTCCCCAACGAGACTTTAAGTTGTCCACACTTTTGGGAGCCATCCGATAAATCCCCAGTGACCCTCAAGACTGCAGAAATCTCTCTGGTGTCCTCCAAGCGATATATGTTCTGGAAGATCCATTTACAGTGGAATTATCTGTTCCTCAGTGAAGTTGCCTTACCTCCCTCAGGAATACTCCCCAGGAGATCATTGTATTCTCCCCAAGAAGTAGAGACACTTTCCTCAGGATGTCTTGGTGAATTCTCCCCAGTAATTCCGACAAACTCTCCTTAGGGAAGTTGATATATTTTATCCCCAATCGGATGTACCTTTTCCCCAGGAAGCCGAGGTGCTATTCCCAGGAAATTTCTACACTATCTCCATGAAGCTGCCCAGCTCTATATCTTCCCCATGTAGAGGATATTTATTTTATCCTCGGAAGTCTCCGATCCAAGAGTTCTTGGGCTGATTATGGTTCATGATAGCAATCCCTCCCGTGAAGTCATGACATCGTATCCCCGTGAAGAGATCATGGATCCCTAGTTGAAGTTAGGACATCATACTCTCCAGTGAAGTCGTATCGTATCCCCATGTGGAAGTAATGATATTTTCTCCCCAGGGAAGTTGGAATTTTTGAAGCAAGATTTGGTTCTACCATCAACCCTTCCTATCCTCTGATAGATGTACTGTTGCAGAGGGCGCCAGGTATTCCTGTCAAGATATTTATTTCATCTCATGTCTCCTTTCTCATCTGTTTTGTCAGCATGTGTATAAACCTAAGCATTGCATGTTCATTACATTTTCATTTCATACACATCGACATACGCATTAGCATCCACATGTTTGTTGTTTGTCGTTATCTTTTGTCGTTACCCACGAGTAACTGGATTTGTCCGTTCTCTCCAAGTAGGTCATCAGCTCTAAGCATAAAATACTTGTTTGTTCCAAGTTTCCCCACAGAGTTCAACCCTCGTAGACGATGGTTATTTCTGTGCTAGGATAAGGTAGTCCCCATTCGAGTTCGTTTCCTCAATGGAGTCTTGTCTGTCAGTTCTTTCTAGCCCAATTCTAGATCGAACTTCGGGCCGTCTGTTGTCGAACCTACTTGGACATGCATTTATTTTGCACTATCTCTCAAGAAAGCCTTCACAATCCTTTATGGATATGCGACAGTTCTCGCCTGAGAAGCGTATCATCACACTACAATTGTCATTACAGTACAAGCATTACAACAACTGGTATGCGACTGTTCTCAGCCGAGAAGCCTATCATTATATGACCTTCATTACAAATTTCATTACAATTTTTCATTACAGTCTACAATTGATCTTCTCGTACAAGGAGCTCATTACTTCATTACAACTTTCATTACAATTTTTTATTACACTCTACAATTGATCTTCTCGTACAAGGTGTCGCTACCGCAAAAATAAGGTGCCGGAAAAACAGAAGAGTCGCCACCTTTCGTTATTTATCCCTCAGAACGGGAAAGGAAACGATCGGAAAAACCTGACGAAAAGGTATAAGACAAGGTTGTCGCAACCATTGTCTGGGTTCGGGAGTCTGTTACGTAAGGGGAAGGTATTAGCACCCCTCACGTCCATCGTACTCGATGGGATCCACGCTTGTTGTGTTTATCTGACGGGTTTATTTACTATCTACCTATCAAGGCTGGTTTGAAAAGAAAAGAAAATGACTCGGCAAAGCGTCGCACTTTATGCCTACGTATTCTCATCAGAGAATGAGAAATCAGAGTCAACGTAGTTCGGCTAACTACGGGTGATGGGGGAAGGTGGCTCGCCAATACATCAGTATTGTGCCTACGTACTCTCAACAGGTATGAGAGATCAGAGCTTATGTAGTTCGAGCTACTACGGATCACGGGAATTCAGATTCATCTGTTTTATCGAGTAGGGTTAACAAACAGTTCCAGCAGTTTGGCGTATGCAGCTCGACCCTCAGAGACTTAAGCGTTACCATTTGTGGTAGAACTAGGAGTTAACAACACTATTTTCTTCAGAAAAAGCTTTCCTTTGGATTATGGGACCACGAGGCAAAAGGTTTGTTGTTTTCTGTCTTTTACGGAAGAACTATTTTTTAGTGTTCTGTAGTTTGTACAGCACTAGAGACTATGACCTGGAAACGAATGCGTCGCATATCGTCCAAAGGACGTATACTAAACATTCTAGACGATTGAGAGGAGGCCGCTCAATTATCATTACCCAAGTAGCTTAAGGCTCGTAACGCGCTTATACTAACTTGCCTTTATTACGTTTTTTACTGTTGTTTGAGATGAGAAGAGAGAACAGGCTCAACTAAGGGGAGACTATCAAGTCCTAATGTTGTCATGCCAAGGATTCATCCTATGGTTGAAGTTTGAAACAGGGAACTCCTAGAAGTTATCATGCATAGGTTTCAACCTAAACTTCTAATCATCACTTCCTTATCAAAGGAAGTGAGATTCCTAGGGGATCATGTCAATGATAAACAGGAACAGATAAAGCATCAGCTTAAACAGTAAACAGATATACAGTTAACGACTGTAAAATGCATGCAATGCAAGTGAGGGAGGAAATGTGTGTGGGGCATCAGCCTCCACAAGCTCGTCTCGACCTCAAGCCAGATATGAATAACTGCAATCATGAAAGAAAAATAAAATTCCATCAAGCAAATCACAAACCACATAGGCAAGGGAGCAGAGCTCTACCGAATACCCGCAAGCAAAGCCATACAGTAAAAATACAAGCAGAGGGAGCAACTCAACCTCTAGTGCAATCATGCTCCTAGCTTAAAACAATTTAAACATGAACTTATTCTAATGCATCAAGCAAATCACACAAGTCACACCAATACAGTTGCACAGAAAGCAAACAGACAGGAAAGAAAGCAGATCAACAGCTTCTACAGCTTCACAGCAAAGCAATCCTCTGACAGCAGTCCAGTCCTTAGTCTGTAACTGTTCTTCAAGGCTTTCATCTTCAATAGCAAGTATCAACTTGCTTCTTCAAGCTTTCAATGCATCAATCACAAGTATCAACTTGTTCTTCATCTTCTTCAAGCTTCATCTATTTCTTCAATCTCAATTTGATCTTCTTCACACAAGTGTCAACTTGTTCTTCTTGATCTTCAAGCTTCAGCTCCAATGGCAGTCTTCAAACAAAGGGGAAGTGCAACCTCTAGCATCTTCAATCTTCTAGCAAGGAACTCCATCCTCTAGCAAGGGAGAAAGATTCATCTAACAAGAGCAAGGTGGGACAGGGAGAAGCAAAGTGAAGACCAAAGGTCACCTCTAAGCACTCCACCATCAAAGAAAGGAACGCTCAAAGATTCTACCAACTTGTGAAGAGCCACACATCCTACCAAAGGAGGGATGAGGCCTTCATAAGGGGACCTTACATCATAGGGAGGAATGGAAGTGATCAACACCTTCCATGTTTCATGAAGGAAGAAAATTTATTCTAAAAGACCTCCCTAAAAACCCTAATCCTTAACCCTAAACAAACTACACCAAAGGGAGAGCAATCTTCAAGTCCAAGCTCCACCATGCATTCCACAGCAGCCCACACAAGTCTTCATCACCATCCAAAAGCAATAGAAGCAAAACCCTAGTCTAAGGGAACTAATGAAGTCATTCTAGTTGAGTTAGCAAGTTAGGATCACCTAAAACCTAGTATTAAAGTTAATTCTACCTAAAATACTAAAATCAATTATAAAATCCGACAAATATAACTATGGGAACCTATGTCAATCATGACTCTACCATGTTAATTCCAGAGATCAAATCCTCAAATAAGACATAGAAATAAATTCTACACTACAAGGTTCTAAACTTAAACCCTAAAAGGGAGCACCTAAGGTTTCAACCTAAAAACAACACCTAATTTCATCACAAAAATGTGAGAAAAATACTATGGGAGCATACATGTCTAAGCTAATCACAAACAAAAAATCAAGCAAAAACTCATCACCAAATGCTCAAACTAAAATCATCAAACAGAGGTATCAACCATGGTAATTTTATTATCAAATAAAATGTAAAAAATGCACATAAAATAAAAATGCATGATTTTCCTAATATTTTTATTTTATAAAATTCTAGATTCAATCATGAATCAGGGGGAAAAAACCTGGAATTAATTGACCTATTTTTATATTTTTTATGAATTATTATCAAACTAATATGAAATGAAGAAAATAAAAGAAAATCAAAAGAAATTCACAAAAGATGCATTGTAAATAGCAATTACAATCAGTTCAAATCCTTGGGTTGGGCCAGAGTGGGGGTGTGAGTATCACTCAGAGTCTTAAGCCCATTGTCTCCAATTAATGAAACGGTGCGTATCAAAGGGGGACAAAGTCAGAGTTTTCAAACTCCATCGTGGCCGTGTGTTTGGGTTACTGGGTCAAGCTTCAAGGATGATCCAACGCTTGCAATTCATCTTCCTCATTCAAATGTTCAGATGGAGGGAGTTTACAGACGGTGGCCTGAGCAGTGGCGCCACCGTCTTCTCCGGTGAAGACAAATACACAGGTCATCAAAAATCACATAACCATACATCATCTTGTCCAGTTTTTAATTCTGATCACGAATCTACCACTAGAATCATCTAATTCCTTCTCTAACTCAAAACATGATAACATCTTCAGAATTTGTCAAAATCTTGAATCTCACCATTCTCCAAATTAAAGGCATCAATCCAATCCTCATCTCATGGTGAAAAATTTCCCCTACCTAATCTCGATTATCTATCCAAGAATCTCTAGAATTCATCCTCAACAGAAATTGGTCATCATCCTAACTTGTCTCTAATCCACGAATTAGTCATCTCAAATCCATCTGCACATTGCAAGGATCCTAACCACCTATAGATTTCTATCTATCTCCTCCTAAATTATGCATAGGAGTGAAAAGTACCAACCTGAGTTCAGAGGTGTAACAGATGCAGATCTTGATCACTTCAACCTCCAAGATGATGCAGATACACTCCAAAACACCTTCTAAAGCCAATGAAACCTTCAATTTCCCTTGATTTGGCCTGGAACTCAGAACTCGATTCTCTCTTGCAACTCTGAGTTTTCAATGGCTCTCCCTGCTACCAGCTTCAAACTCTTCCAAAAAAATGGCTGAACACACTCAACACCTTATATAGAACTCATTAGAATCATCTAGAACCTTCTCAAAGCTTCAGAATGAGATTTTCAATTTTCAAATTCTCCTCAAAATCTCATTCATGACAGTCACGATTCCCTCTCTGTTTTGGCCTCAGCAAGCTTGCATTCAACTTCTCATGAGATATTGAACATGAATGGTGGTGTTTCCCTCCTTGTTTCCATCCAATGGCTCATGTTTGATATGTTACTTCATCACGAAGAAACAAAGAAAAAGGGCATGATATTGGACTCATATCAAAATTCTAATATTGCCAAAGTTTCTAGAATGCATTTTCCATTCAAAAAATGATATTATTTTGCTTCATTTGCACACAAAATGATTTATTTGAATTTTTGGTCATTTATGCCTTTTTAATTCTTCCTTTTTCACCATTTCTTGAACCAAGTCTCTCCTTGAGCCATTTCAATGCCTCCTTGATACATGATCAAGTTTTAAACCCCATTTTGAGCAACTTCCAAGTTGAACAAAATTTCATTTGAGATGTCTAAGTTGGTGAAAATGACCTATAACCAAAAATGACCCATAATCACAACTTCCCAAAATACCCTTGACTTGTCAAAACCATAACTTGAGTTCTACAAATCCTATAAAGGACTTCTAGTACTCTCTAGAAAGCTAAGCGAATAAGGAACAACATTCATGTTGACCAAAAGTTCATAGGAATGATCCTTCTTGGGCAAAAGTGTCATGCAAGTTGGGTAACTTTCAAGCTCCAAATTCACATACCTCAGATGATTTGTAAATTGTCTGGCTCATAAATTGAGTTCTATAAACCCTATCAAGGAGTTCTAGTACTCATATTAAAGCTATGATCATGCCCTACAACAATCATGTTGGGGTCAAGATGAGATGAAGATCCTATCTTGAGCTACATTGCCTTGAAGACAGGGGTCAAACTAGGGGATTTTACACTGTCAAGTCATAGAAACCCTAGCTTGAAACTTCTCAAACTCTTCCATCATGATGAGTTGACCTTGGAATAATCCTTATAACATCTCAATTTATCAATCCATGATCACATGGCTCTTGAATTAAGTCTCAACTTCCTTCAAATCATCAGTTGACTTAGGGTTGACCCAGTCAAACCCTAGTTGCACCACTTATGGCTGAGCCTTCTTAATCTTGCACAATGACCTGCCTAGGCCTCAAAGTGATCTTCAAACCTTCTCATGAGCTCTCTCAAGACCTCCAGTCAATCTCCATGACCTCAGAATCATCTGATGGTTTCCACAACTCTCAAGTTAGGAGACCTACACTCTTGGCTTCAATCACTCTCTCTGAGGATCTTCTACCTTCTCTGACAAGGATATCAACCCTTGAGCCTCTGAATAACCTTCTTAGCTAGCCTCATAGTCTTGTGTAGCTCTTAATTGGTAATCATACCTCTTGATCTCCTGCATACATATCAATGAAATGCAAATGATAATGCTAATGTGAATGAAATGAAACATGATCTAGGTAAAGAAATGTTGGGCAAATTTTAGGGTGCAACAGCTGCCCCTATTCAAACGGCTTGAACCTAACTGGGTGAGAAGCGAACGACTCTCAAACAATCAAGGTAAAAGACGGTTGAATACCAACAAACCCGGAAATTTGCCAACTGCACAAGTACACGGTACTCTGATGGGGACAAATCTTCGGACACTGAAATGATAGTTACACGACAATTAGCTGGAGAAATAATGATCTGAACCTCCGTCAGGATGATTCTTTGATTTATCTGATATCACTGTATCCTCGAATCATCAAGGGATCACTGGTTACACGGTAACAGGCAATCTGCCACCGCGCACAGGTAAACGATACTCTGATTGGTATGAACATCTTCAAAACTGAACATGATAGTTGCGCGGCAACTTGCTGGGGAATTGGTCACACGGTAATTGGTGAAGTCTAATCTCAAATCTCCGTCAGGATGATCATCTGATTTTGCCGTAGATATTTGTCCTCAAGTCATCAAAGGGGTCATCGGTTACACGGTAAATGGTAATGGATGGTTGATCATGCCGTCAGGCATTCTGCAGCACTGCCGCCGAAGGATTCCTCGGGACTCATCAGGTCATTAGGAACTTTTTTAACAATCAAGTTAATCATGCCATCGGGCATTCAAAGACATTCTCGGGCGTCAGCCGGACTCCGTCAATAAGTCGAAAATGGAATTCTCGATCAATCATGAACCAAATAGGGATATCCAAACTTCTGCCATCAGGCACTCCGCATCAGCTGAGAGAACTGCTTCAACATCACAGTTGGACTTCGTCAGTAAGTCTTAAAATGGGATCCTTAATCCATCATGAAACACTAAGGATATATAATCTTTTGCCGTCAGCACCCTACGTCAGCTAGGCAAACTGCTTCGACATCGCAGCCGAACTTCATCAGTAAGTCTTCAAATGGAATCCTTAATCAATCACGGACCAATAAGGATATACATTCTTTTGCCATCAGGCACTCCGTGTCAGCTGGGAGAACTGCTTTGACATCGCAGTTAGACTTCATCAGTAAGTCTGGGGTTTTGGCACCGCTGTCGAACTTCAATCGTCAAGTCTTCAAGGGAAGTTTTAACTTCGTTGTTCAGAAACCTGCTGGGGGATGACACATCTCCGCTGGGGATTCTGGAGAGCTATCAAGTAACTCTGCTTCGGGGATCCAGAAATCATTCTGGGTGAATCAACTCTGCTGAGGACTTCAAGAATTATCTTGGACAAATAACTCCACTGGAGATTTCAGGAATTATCCTGAGCAAACACTCTACCGGAGATTTCAGGAATCATCCTGAGCAAACACTCTGCCGGGGACTCTAAGCATCAACTTGAGCAACCAACTCGGGCGACCTCACATGGGATTTTAAGAATCATCTTAAGCACACAACTTTGCTGGGGAATTCAAGAATCGCTTGAGAAATCAACCTCGCTGGGGAATTCAAGAATCAACTTGGGCAATCAACCTTGCTGGGGAATTCAAGAATCATCTTGAGCAAACCATTCTGTGGAGGAACACCTGCAAAACAAGAACGGTAACGACCTAGCTCATGTTTCGTATGCACATGCTTTGACAATGGCGCAATGCCCCACACGGTGGAAATACTACGCGTTTAGGGTAAATGCTATGCAATCATGCAGAATGCTACAACCCCATCAGCAAAATAAATGCTGAAGGGAAAAGCCTCCTGTCAAGGAGAAATGACCACTCTGGTGGAGGAAGGAATCATCCTGCCGAGGAGAAGAAGTCACACCAATCTCAATTGGACTCCGCCTGTGGAAACGAACTTCAGTCGACTGCTGCAGGGGAATAAAGCTCTCCGAGAACTTGGACTCGCTCAACCGGGTATTCAAACCACCAACTGCTGAGGAAACGATATCAGTCGCAGAAATAAACTGCACAGCCTTAGCGGCTAAACTTTCTTGGAGATAACGACTCCGTTGGGGAAATACATCATCAGCTATTCAACATGCTATTGGGGAAAACCAATCATGGCCCGCACGACTTCCAAGGACTCGGCTCTCTTGGGGATTTGCCAACTCGGCTGGGGAAGAAGGAATCATCCTGCTTGCTGGGAAGAATACAACTCTGTGGGGAATTTCAATTCCGCTGGAGACTTCAGTCTTGAACCATCAAAAGCTGCACACTGGCGAATAGTCTTTCATGAGAAAACTGCACTTTGACCCAATGCTGGGGATGAACATACACTTTAGCGTATGACTCAGCTGGGGAGATGACAACCCTTCGGGATACATCTGATTGGGAGAATCTTCTCTGCTTGGGGACGCCTACGGCGTACTGCCTGGAATATGCTATACCTGCAACAACACAAACAAACAGACGAGATACCCTTCTCAAAGGGACCTATCAAGGTTATCATCCTGTGACAATGTTCAAGTAATTCATTGTTTCAACAATCAGTGGCCTAGGCCTGTAAGTTTATGTATGCGCATTTTTTCAAAAACATCGGCGTTCTTTTTCGCAAACAAAACAGATAAATGCTAAACAAGCAAACAGAATTGCTGAATATTGTATATTTCATTGATAACAAACCCCTGAATGCCCAAGTGTTTTACAACAGATGCAAGCTCCTGGAATGAGGAAGCTGCGCAAACATAAAAACATAAATATACATAAGTATATACACAAATGTTGGCAATGTGGCGTAGACGAGCACCGTGAGTTGATCCCTCTATGACCCACTCGACTTCGATACTTCTCCGACGCTTCAGCTTTAGAAGAGATTGATTCAGATAAACGGTCCTCAGGTCTTCCAAACCACTAAACAATGAAAGTCCATACGCGGAACGCAGTCATTTTCTTTTTCAAATCCCTAACTATTGCCTGAATCGCCCTTTCAGGTTTTCGATTCATCGGGATACCCTTTTTTGCCAAAGTCTCCCTTCCAGGTTTTCGACTTTGCGGGTGTACATTCTTTTCCATTTATATCCCTAATTTTTGCCCGAACCTTTTTCCTTTTTTATGGTTCGCCGGGATGCCCCATTTTTGCTTGGATATTCTTTTTCTTTCCAGCGGGTCATTTTTTACGCAAAGTATTTTTTAACTGCGTCCGCGTAAATCGGGGATGCAAAATCTTCGCCATCCATCGTGGATAACAACAAGGCTCCTCCCGAGAAGACCTTGCTAACGATGTATGGACCGTCGTAATTGGGAGTCCACTTGCCCCGGTGATCGGAGTGTGGAGGAAGAATCTTCTTCAGGACGAGATCACCCGTCTGAAAGCTTCTAGGATGTACCTTCTTATCATAAGATTTCTTCATTCGGCTTTGGTACAGACGAACATATGCAATCGATGCTAACCTCTTCTCGTTCATCAGGCTGAGCTGGTTTAGTCAGTTCTTAATCCATTCTGCCTCATCGAGTTTCACGTCAACCAAAACTCGTAAAGAAGGAATCTCAACTTCTAACGGTAGGACAGCTTCCATACCATACACCAGTGAGAAAGGAGTTTCCCCGGTTGATGTACGTACTGTCGTACGATAACCGTGCAATGCAAACGGCAACATCTCGTGCCAATCTTTATAGGTCACAACCATCTTCTGTACAATCTTCTTAATGTTTTTATTGGCTGCTTCAACAGCGCCATTCATCTTCGGCCGGTAAGGAGATGAGTTGTGGTGCTCAATCTTCAAACTCTGGCACAACTCCTTCATCATCTTGTTATTCAGATTCGAACCATTATCAGTAATGATCCGCTCGGGAATTCTGTATCGACAAATGATGTCCCTCTTTATGAATTTAGCCACCACCTGCTTGGTCACGTTAGCATACGAGGCTTCCTCCACCCACTTGGTGAAGTAGTCGATGGCTACTAGAATAAAGCGATGACCATTAGACGCAGTGGGCTCGATCTTGCCTATCATGTCGATGCCCCACATGGAGAACGGCCACGGGGAGGACATGACATTCAACGGGCACGGCGGCACATGAATCTTATCAGCATAAATCTGGCATTTATAACATCTCTTCGCGAATTTAAAGCAATCCGATTCCATTGTCATCCAGTAATATCCTGCTCTCAGGATCTTTCTTGTCATAGCATGTCCGCCAGCGTGCATACCAAATGTGCCTTCATGGACTTCTTCCATGAGCATACTCGCTTCTTTCTCATCTACACATCTGAGTAGCACGAGATCGTGGTTTCTTTTATATAGAACTCCATCAGGATTGAGATAGAAATTTCCAGACAGCCTCCTCAGAGTTTTCTTATCCTGGGTTGACGCTCCCGCCGGATACTCCTTAGTCATAAGGAAAGTCTGGATATCATGGAACCATGGCTTGCCATCGGAGTCTTCCTCGATCGCAAAGACGAATGCAGGTTTATCAAGACGAGAAAGGACAATTCTTGGAGCTTCATTCCAAAAATTGACTTCATACATCGAAACCAACGTGGCTAAGGCATCAGCCATCTAATTCTCAGCTCTAGGCACATGATGGAGTTCCACTCGATCAAAGAACAGAAGCAGCCTTCTGGCATAGTTCATGTACGACACCAAATTTGATTGACGAGTCTCCCACTCCCCTTTAATCTGGTTGATCACAAGTGCCGAGTCACCATATACATCTAGGTTCTTGATTCTTAAATCAATCGCTTCTTCTAGACCCATGACGCATGCTTCGTACTCTGCCTCGTTATTGGTGACCGGAAACGTCAGTCTAGCAGTGAACGGGATGTGGGATCCATGGGGAGTCGTGATGATTGCCCCAATGCCACTTCCGTAAGAATTAACCGCCCCGTCAAATATCAATTTCCATTGGGATTTCCTATCTGGACCCTCGTCGGGCAACAGTTCATCACAATCTTTCACCTTGAGAAACATGATATCCTCATCAGGGAATTCAAATTTCATCGGCTGATAATCTTCGATTGGTTGTTCGGCAAGGTAATCAGACAATACGCTTCCCTTGATGGCCTTCTGGGAAACGTACTGAATGTCATATTCCGTCAACACCATTTGCCATCTGGCAATCCTGCCCGAAAGCGCTTGTTTCTCGAAGACGTACTTGATCGGATCCATCTTCGAAATTAGCATGGTTGTGTGATTGAGCATGTACTGTCGTAAACATTTGGCAGCCCAGGCTAGTGCACAACACGTTTTCTCCAGCATTGAGTAACGGGATTCACAAGCTGTGAACTTTTTACTCAAATAATAAATGGCGTGCTCCTTTCTGCCCATCTCGTCGTGCTGACCGAGAACACACCCCATACTATTCTCAAGAACTATCAAGTACATGATTAAGGGTCTTCCGGCCACTGGGGGTATCAAGATCGGAGGTTCCTGTAGATACTGTTTTATCTTATCAAATGCCTTCTGGCAATCGTCGTTCCAGATAATCGCCTGATCTTTCTTTAGCAGTTTGAACATCGGTTCACACGTGGCCGTGAGCTGAGAAATAAACCTTGCAATGTAGTTTATTCTGCCCAGGAAATCACGAACTTCTTTTTCAATTTTTGGCGCTGGCATTTCTTGTATTGCTTTTATCTTCGCAGGATCAACCTCGATGCCTCTTTCACTCACGATAAACCCCAGTAGTTTTCTAGACCGTGCTCCGAAAGTACATTTGTTAGGATTCAGCCTCAACCTGAATTTCCTAAGCCTCTCAAAAAGCTTCAGCAAATTGACCAGGTGTCCTTCCTCTGTTTGGGACTTCGCAATCATGTCATCAACATAGACTTCAATCTCATGATGAATCATATCATGAAACAAAGTAACCATTGCTCGTTGGTAAGTGGCCCCTGCGTTCTTCAGACCGAAGGGCATTACCTTGTAGCAAAATGTTCCCCAGGGTGTAATAAACGTAGTTTTCTCCATGTCCTCCGGCGCCATCTTGATCTGATTGTAGCCGGAGAAGCCATCCATGAACGAAAATACGGAGAACTGAGTTGTATTGTCAACCAACACATTAATATGAGGGAGCGGGAAATCATCCTTAGGGCTCGCCCTATTCCTCGTGAGGCAGAATAACTTTCTCTTCTTGTTTCAACAAGCGGGCCAACTCTTCGGGAAGGTCTTCGTTTTCATCAATCTCTTCTTCGGCTTGATATATCGGGCAATCGAAGTCGAAGTGAGTCATAGAAGGTCCAAAGTCGATGTCATCTGCTATGTGGATCCTGCAATAACAAGGGTTAATCTTAAAACAAGGATATGTAGGTTAGCACAAACCCTATTGCCATTTTATTGTTTTTCAAAACAAATATAAAACAGGAATAATAGAGATCACAACATTTGAATGTGAAGAAAAACGCCTTTTGATTTATTGGTAAAATGCATGTACATAACCAAACAAGGCCCTGACAATAAAACTAATATGCCCCGGGTAGGACATAGGGTTGTACAATGATTGGAGAAAATAAATCATTACTCTTTGCCTGCCACTTGGATGGTATCCCTGATAGACCAGTTGTTGAGGCTCTGGCCTGGTTTGCTTGGCTGGATCCAAGTGTCCAGGTCGCAATCGCTGTCTTTGTCGTCTTCACACATTGTGTTGACACTTTCAAATATCACCCCGCCACTGGTAAACTGGATTGGCCCTTTACCTCGAGACGCACTGTGAGAAGAGGAGGCTTCAGCCGTAGGAGAGTATCCTAACCCAAACTTGTCCTGTGTGTTAGGTATTTCTAGAACCTGCCCTCATCCTGGGGTAGATCCGGCTTGAACAACGGCCCGGGCTTCCTTGAAGGAAGAGAGAGTCATCTCTGGTTTCTCAGTCATTACTGGAGTCACGTCCTTGACCTTAACAACTTCGAACGCCTGACATAGGGTTTCGTGGATTTCCCCATCCATCTCAATATACTTGAAGGACGACAAATGGCTCACCATTATGTCTTCCTCGCCACATACAGTTACAATGCTGCCCCCTACAGCATACTTGAGTTTCTGGTGCAACGTGGAGGTCACGGCACCAGCAGAATGGATCCATGGCCGTCCTAAGAGACAGCTGTAGGCTGGCATGATGTCCATAATGTAGAAGACTGCGTCGAAAGTTTCCGGCCCAACATGGATTGGCAGAGTTACCTCTCCAAAGACATGGCACTTGGTTCCATCGAAAGCCTTCACAACCAGATCACTGGGTGTGCAAATCAATCCGCGAGTATCTAACTTCATCAATGCCTTCTTCGGAAGAACATTGAGCGATGACCCGGTGTCTACCAACACATGTGACATAACTGTTCCCCTACACTCTATCGAGATGTGCAGGGCGCTGTTGTGGTTTCTTCCCTTCGGCGTCAGCTCCAGGTCAGTGAACCCTAACCCGTTTCCAGCATTCACGTGGGCTACTACCCCATCCAACTGGTTGGCCGAGATTTCCTACAGTACATACGTGGCATTCAAAACCTTTAACATCGTGTTGCGATGTGACTCCGAACACAGCAACAAATTCAAGATGGAAATTTTCGAGGGTGTTTGATGGAGGTAATCCACGATCTTGTAGTCACTCTTCTTGATCAACCTCATGAACTCTTCAGCGTCCTTTACAAGTAAGTCATTCTCTACCCCACGAGGGGTTTCCTCAACGACTTTACTCTTTCCCTTATCAGTTTCCTCAGCTTTCTCTGCTTTGTCCGCTACAATCTCAGGTGGAGCAAATACTCTTCTGCTGCGCGTGATTCTGCCAATTCCCACTAGGTTATCCACAGACTGACCAGAGGGTTCTAGTTCCAACTTCTGTCCGTTACAGTAGACGTCTGCCCCATAATGCCACGGGACATCGTCGGTGCTTTCAAAAGGTATCAGACTAGCCTTTGTGATGGTAATTATGGGCGGCCTGAGTGCAGAAATGGTTATCGTCTGGCGAGGGATAGTGATGGTGGCAACCTCATCATCTTGCTTCAGCATTACCTCTCCAGATCCACATTCGGCCCTTCGGCTAAATTGCAAGATTCCTTCGGTCATAAGACTCTGAATCCCCTCTATCAACTGTTCACATCCATCAGGACGAGTCGCACAGCCCATACACAGTTCTCCACAGCCCGGAAAGAAGCCTCTCTTCATTAGCTTGGCTTTAACGAAGCTAAGCGGTGTCTTCAGATCCTTGACATTAGTCAATAAATCTAAATCCTCTTCTTCAATAATGGCATTCACCCCACCTTCCCTATGGTTCGGCATAGGGTTCTTTATGACATTCGACACATTATCTGAGAAATTGGTGATCTTAGCATCCACCATATCTTGCACCTTGTGCTTGAAGGCTTTGCAGTTTTCTATCGTGTGGCCGGGTGCCCCTGAGTGAAAATCACATGTTGCATTTGCATCATAACCCTGCGGAGGTGCCCCTGTCAAGGGAGCCAGGGTTCTCTTCTGGACTAACTGTAACTGAAGCAGAGTCTGTAACAGCTGAGCATAAGACATGGGAGGTGTCTCAAGGTGACGACTTGACAGAGGTGCCCTGTTTTGATACCTTCTGTATCCTTGCTGATTTGGCTGCTGGTGCTGCGGCTGGGGTTGTTGGACAGCAGGGATGGTTATGCTAGCCACCTGCTGGCGCTGGCCCTTACCCTTCCTCCGAGTGTTGGACACGGTGCTCGTCTCTCCTTCACGCCTTTTATTACCGTATGGTTTCTTTCCTCCTCCAGCTGAGGACAAATCACCACCTTGAATTTTTCCCAATTTGATCCCATTTTCAACGTGCTCGCTAGTAATGATGAGATCTGAGAAACTCCCTGACATGCCACTGACTAGTTTCTCGTAATAGACCCCCGGGAGAGTGGCTACAAACATCTCAACAAGCTCTCGTTCAACCATCGGCGGCTGAACTCTAGCTGCTAATTCACACCATCGCTGGGCGTATTCTTTGAACCCCTCGTTGTTCCTCTGCGACAAGTTCTGCAGTTGAACCCGGTTCGGAGCCAAGTCACTGTTATACTAATAATGGTGTACAAAGGCCTCAGCCAGTTCTGTCCACGTGCGCACACTGGTGGGTCCCAAACCCATGTACCATTCCAAGGATGGCCCGGACAAGCTATCCTGAAAGAAGTGCATCAGCAGCTTCTCGTCTTCAGAGTGAGCGGACATCTTTTGGTAGTATGACCTTAAGTGGACGCGAGGGCAAGTGGTGCCCTTGTATTTCTCAAAGTCGGGTACCTTGAATTTAGGAGGCACCTTGAAATCAGAAATCAATCCCAATTTAGTCATGTCGACCCCCATAGTGTTCTGGTTCTCGAAATTCCTCATTTTGTCCTCGAGTGCCTTAAACCTCAGACGTGCTTCAGCAGTCAGTTCTCCTTCAGCACTCCTCTATGAGAACAAATCTTCTTGACGATCTTCTAGCCATGGCTGAGGCCCATACAGATTCCCTGCACCTGTGTTGCCATTGCCTAGTCTGGCATTGCCATTAGCTTCGAAGTTTCCATTGCCGACGCCAGTCGTATTACCGTTGAGCCCAATGTTAGTGATCACATTGCCGTTACCACTTCCATTCCCCCCTGTCACGGGGATGCCACCCTGAGGAGTTTCAACAGGTGGGGCGACTGGGACGTTCCCACCATGAAGCACACCGTTGATATCAACCCTTGAGATCAGAGGCTGGACCAATGTTCTGAGTTGGTCTTGGCCGTTGGCGACCACTTGCATGAGCTCCATGAAGCGGTCCATCCTCTCTCGGAGTTCCTGGACGTCAGTTTGCACTTGTTCCATTCCTCTAGCTTGATTTTCCCTGGTTGGATAGCGGTGGATCGGTCTTCGGTCAATCCTGGAACAACCTGCATACACAAAGGGTTAGAAAAACGACAAGGTACTCGTCATGCCAATGCTTCATGCAAATGCAAACGTGTGTCTGTGCCTTGGGGAGATCCCCCCGATCCTAGTTTCCGAGACAAATAAAGTCTATGATCCAATCATGGAAAAGAAATCCTCATATATTCATCTGAAAAGCCCGCTCGGGTAGCGTACAACTGTAATCACATACAATTGAAGCAATAAGGCATGACCCCAACCAACAGACCTGGCGGTGATTAGCATATCAATGCATAAAATGTACAAAGAAAATGCAAAAAGATCAGGTGCGGCCACGGGCACGAAAATCTTCTAACAACTTCTTTGTAGCGGGATGATCTGGCTGGGTAAGCAAACCCGGGATCAGCAGGTCCCTCTGCCTGATGGACTCTGGGAGGTTCTCGGTAACGCTCCTAGCAACACCTTCTTCAGAATGGTTCTCGACTCTACTCCTCTTAGCATCAGACGGAGTTGAAAATCTTGCAAATTCGTCTTGGCCTCAGCCAATCTATACTAGACATCTCGTCGCAGTGAGGCTTCAGCCTCTATCTTCTCGTCTTTCACCCTAATCTGAGCTTCTAGCTCGGCTACTTGCTGCTTCAGCTTTTCTTCCCACTCTTTGTATTTGGCTAGGGTACTGCTCCAGACCCTCTCGTATTGGGTTAACTTCCGGTACACTCTGTCCAAATCCTGTTTCTTGGTCATCAACACGCCATGTACTGACTTCAGGTCCAACCCCAGACGTTCCCTAGCATCAGTTTCTTTGGTCAGGTTGAAGCCTAGATGGTTGATCATCTCAGTCTGCTTCTTGCAGGTATAAACAGTTTCACTTTTCTCTTTCCGAAGCTGAGCGATATCTTTCTCCAACTCTTCATTGGCTTTTCGTAGCTCTTCCTTCTCTTGGAGTACCTGGTTGAATTTCTGAATATCAACTGCAGTAGGCTCTTTGCGCATGGGAAGATAAAATGGTTCCACGGCAGGAAACGACATTAGAAACTTGGCGGCTCTCTCTCGAACCCAAGTCACATACAGATCAAAGGCCTTGTTGTTGCTTTTTCCCAGCAGGACCTTTCCCTTTCGGTGAATTTTGCTCCAAGCATTCTGTACCTTGACCAAAGTGTCGCCTTCAAGCAACCCCATGAGATACAGAGATTCCTATATCTCTTCCTCTTCAGGAGGACCTCGTAGTGCATACCCAAATTGTCGTACCAGCAGAGATGGATTGTAGTTGATACATCAATTCCTTCCGACCAAGGGGGCGTTAGGAAAGCCACATCAGCTATGTACAATATCTTTGCCCAGTAGATCTCTATCAAACCAGATAATATTGTCAGCGGTCAAACCCATCAAACGTGCAGACCAAGGCAAAGACTCAGTAGAATCAATGAACGGCCCTGACTTAGGAAGATGGCTAGCAAACCACTTATACAGTAAAGGAGCACAACATGCCACGTTCTTCCCCTTTTTGTTTTCATTCTTGCTGTGAACTGAATGGTAGACGTCTCCGAGGAGAGTGGGCACTGGATTCCCAGAGGCAAATAATAGCAAGCATCCTTGCTGATGAAGTCCGGATGACATGGGAATAGCACGATCCCATAAATGCAAAGGGCTAAGAAGGCATTGAACACGTCCCAGCGACCCTTCTCGATAAACGTTCGGGCTTTTTCCATCAGGAAATGCAAAAGGAAACCATGAACTCCAATCTTCCTGGATACCATCCCTTCTAATTCAGACTCATCTACATGAAGAGCGTCAGTCAGCTTACTTAATTTGGGTTCACCCTCAACACGGTAATAAGGCATTTGATTCATCAAAGGCACCCCTAACAGGTCAGAGTACTCCTCCAGGGTCGGAGCTAGGACATAGTCGGGAAACACAAAGCATCTGAGCTGTGGGTCGTAAAACTGCAGCAGGGCGTATAGGCCATTCAACTCGTACGTAGGAAGCTTATACATAATACCCAGAAGTCTCCCATAACTCTTTCTGAAACTGTCCATCACCGTCTTATCAGCCAAAGAAATCAAAGTTCGTAACTCTCGGATGTCAGGTGTTGGTAGCTTGTAAGCCACTGTCTTCTTCAGGGATGCCATATCTGCCAGGAGGATCAAGATCACTAGAACCAGGGGGAAATATGCACCTGCAACACAGACACACGTTAATGACATGCAAATGAGGATGCAAATAATGCAAAATGCAATCATGCAGCAAGAGATCAAGATGACTGTGCTGTTGAGGAGATGAAGGCTCTGTATCAACAAAACCACAATACTGCTCTGTCAAGAACAACCATATCTCTGATGAGAAGAAACCCCTGATACCATACCATCAATCTGCTCTGTCAAGAACACACATATCTGATGATGAGAACCTCTGATACCAACAAAACTGATTCACTATCAAGAAAACCAGGTAGTCTAGGGGTTAAGGTTTCCTGCATCACACCCGACCCTGCTCACAGGTATGGACCTAACCACAGAAAAGGTTCGGCATCCTATGCGGTCATCATCATCACAGACTTTCAAGAAATGATGATACGATACCCAGGAGGTGTGGCATCATCATCTCTTGAAGCGGCCTCACTTAGCTGAATTCCAAATGATCGGTTCCCAGAGTCGACAATCCTCAGATCCAACAACCCTCGAGTCCAAAGGACCGATAGGAAGCCATCAAAGAGAACCTCGTCTGAGTGTGGATTACATGGGAACTGATGCAAGCAATGCAAGCACGTCCTCCACTAACCCACTCTAATACTATATAGCTCTCAAGCCTGGGTCTGGCTTCTCACTCATCAGAATGCCCCTCCCACAACAGTACAGATAATCATATCATGCTGAAAATAAAGTGCGGGAAATAAAATGCGATAAATAAGCACAACCCAACAAGTAATCATACAAGCGCTAGGATTGACTCTCGCAGGGGATGTTGGATCCCCAAATTGACTCGCATAAGGGATGTTGGATCCCAGGAAACTACGTTCATCCCCAGCAGAGTCGCCAGCTGTCGCTACCGCGAAAATAAGGTGCCAGCAAAACAGAAGAGTCGCCACCTTTCGTTATTTATCCCTCAGAACGGGAAAGGAAACGATCGGAAAAACCTGACGAAAAGGTATAAGACAAGGTTGCCGCAACCATTGTCTGGGTTCGGGAGTTGGTTCCGCAAGGGGAAGGTATTAGCACCCCTCACGTCCATCGTACTCGATGGGATCCATGCTTGTTGTGTTTATCTGACGGGTTTATTTACTATCTACCTATCAAGGCTGGTTTAAAAAGAAAAGAAAATGACTCGGCAAAGCGTCGCACTTTATGCCTACGTATTCTCATCAGAGAATAAGAAATCAGAGTCAACGTAGTTCGGCTAACTACGGGTGATGGGGGAAGGTGGCTCACCAATACATCAGTATTGTGCCTACGTACTCTCAACAGGTATGAGAGATCAGAGCTTACGTAGTTCAGGCTAATACGGATCACGAGAATTCAGATTCATCTGTTTTATCGAGTAGGGTTAACAAACAGTTCTAGCAGTTTGGCGTACGCAGCTCGACCCTCAGAGACTTAAGCGTTACCATTTGCGGTAGAACGGGGAGTTAACAACACTCTTTTCTTCAGAAAAACTTTCCTTTGGATTATGGGCCCACGAGGCAAAAGGTTTGAAGGTTGTTTTCTGTCTTTTACGGAAGAACTATTTTTTAGTTGTCTGTAGTTTGTACAGCACTAGAGACTATGACCTGGGAACGAATGCGTTGCATATCGTCCAAAGGACGTATACTAAACATTCTAGACGATTGAGAGGAGGCCGCTCAATTATCATTACCCAAGTAGCTTAAGGCTCGTAACGCGCTTATGCTAACTTGCCTTTATTACGTTTTTTACTGTTGTTTGAGATGAGAAGAGAGAACATGCTCAACTAAGGGGAGACTATCAAGTCCTAATGTTGTCATGCCAAGGATTCATCCTATGGTTGAAGTTTGAAACATGGAACTCCTAGAAGTTATCATGCATAGGTTTCAACCTAAAGTTCTAATCATCACTTCCTTATCAAAGGAAGTGAGATTCATAGGGGATCATGTCAATGATAAACAGGAACAGATAAAGCATCAGCTTAAACAGTAAACAGATATATAGTTAACGACTGTAAAATGCATGCAATGCAAGTGAGGGAGGAAATGTATGTGGGGCATTAGCCTCCACAAGCTCGTCTCGACCTCAAGCCAGATATGAATAACTGCAATCATGAAAGAAAAATAAAATGCAATCAAGCAAATCACAAACCACATAGGCAAGGGAGCAGAGCTCTACCGAATACCCGCAAGCAAAGCCATACAGTAAAAATACAAGCAGAGGGAGCAACTCAAACTCTAGTGCAATCATGCTCCTAGCTTAAAAAAATTTAAACATGAACTTATTCTAATGCATCAAGCAAATCACACAAGTCACACCAATACAGTTGTACAGAAAGCAAACAGACAGGAAAGAAAGCAGATCAACAGCTTCCACAGCTTCACAGCAAAGCAATCCTCTGACAGCAGTTCAGTCCTTAGTCTGTAACTGTTCTTCAAGGCTTTCATCTTCAATAGCAAGTATCAACTTGCTTCTTCAAGCTTTCAATGCATCAATCACAAGTATCAACTTGTTCTTCATCTTCTTCAAGCTTCAGCTCTTTCTTCAATCTCAATTTGATCTTCTTCACACAAGTGTCAACTTGTTCTTCTTGATCTTCAAGCTTCAGCTCCAATGGTAGTCTTCAAACAAAGGGGAAGTGCAACCTTTATCATCTTCAATCTTCTAGCAAGGAACTCCATCCTCTAGCAAGGGAGAAAGATTCATCTAACAAGAGCAAGGTGGGACAGGGAGAAGCAAAGTGAAGACCAAAGGTCACCTCTAAGCACCCCACCATCAAAGAAAGGAACCCTCAAAGATTCTACCAACTTGTAAAGAGCCACACATCCTACCAAATGAGGGATGAGGCCTTCACAAGGGGACCTTACATCATAGGGAGGAATGGAAGTGATCAACACCTTCCATGTTTCATGAAGGAAGAAAATCTATTCTAAGAGACCTCCCTAAAAACCCTAATCCTTAACCCTAAACAAACTACACCAAAGGGAGATCAATCTTCAAGTCCAAGCTCCACCATGCATTCCACAGCAGCCCACACAAGTCTTCATCACCATCCAAAAGCAAGAGAAGCAAAACCCTAGTCTAAGGGAACTAATGAAGTCATTCTAGTTGAGTTAGCAAGTTAGGATCACCTAAAACCTAGTATTAAAGTTAATTCTACCTAAAATACTAAAATCAATTATAAAATCCTACAAAAATAACTATGGAAACCTATGTCAATCATGACTCTACCATGTTAATTCCAGAGATCAAATCCTCAAATAAGACCTAGAAATAAATTCTACACTACAAGGTTCTAAACTTAAACCCTAAAAGGAAGCACCTAAGGTTTCAACCTAAAAACAACACCTAATTTCATCACAAAAATGTGAGAAAAATAATATGGGAGCATACATGTCTAAGCTAATCACAAACAAAAAATCAAGCAAAAACTCATCACCAAATGCTCAAACTAAAATCATCAAACAGAGGTATCAACCATGGTAATTTTATTATCAAATAAAATGTAAAAAATGCACATAAAATAAAAATGCATGATTTTCCTAATATTTTTATTTTATAAAATTCTAGATTCAATCATGAATCAGGGGGAGAAATCCTGGAATTAATTGACCTATTTTTATATTTTTTTATGAATTATTATCAAACTAATATGAAATGAAGAAAATAAAAGAAAATCAAAATAAATTCACAAAAGATGCGTTGCAAATAGCAATTATAATCAGTTCAAATCCTTGGGTTGGGGCAGAGTGGGGGTGTGAATATCACTCAGAGTCTTAAGCCCATTGTCTCCAATTAATGAAACGGTGCGTATCAAAGGGGGTCAAAGTCAGAGTTTTCAAACTCCATCGTGGTCGTGTGTTTGGGTTACTTGGTCAAGCTTCAAGGATGATCCAACGCTTGCAGTTCATCTTCCTCATTCAAATGTTCAGATGGAGGGAGTTTACAGACGGTGGTCTGAGAAGTGGCGCCACCGTCTTCTCCGGTGAAGACAAATACATAGGTCATCAAAAATCACATAACCATACATCATCTTGTCCAGTTTTTAATGCTGATCACGAATCTACCACTAGAATCATCTAATTCCTTCTCTAACTCAAAACACGATAACATCTTCAGAATTTGTCAAAATCTTGAATCCCACCATTCTCCAAATTAAAGGCATCAATCCAATCCTCATCTCATGGTGATCAATTTCCCCTATCTAATCTTGATTATCTATCCAAGAATCTCTAGAATTCAGCCTCAACAGAAATTGGTCATCATCCTAACTTGTCTCTAATCCACGAATTAGTCATCTCAAATCCATCTGCACATTGCAAGGATCCTAACCACCTCTATATTTCTATCTATCTCCTCCTAAATTATGCATAGGAGTGAAAAGTACCAACCTGAGTTCAGAGGTGTAACAGATGCAGTTCTTGATCACTTCAACCTCTAAGATGATGCAGATACACTCCAAAACACCTTCTAAAGCCAATGCAACCTTCAATTTCCCTTGATTTGGCCTGTAACTCAGAACTCGATTCTCTCTTGCAACTCTGAGTTTTCAATGGCTCTCCCTGCTATCAGCTTCAAACTCTTCCAAAAAAATGGCTGAACACACTCAACACCTTATATAGAACTCATTAGAATCATCTAGAACCTTATCAAAGCTTCAGAATGAGATTTTCAATTTTCAAATTCTCCTCAAAATCTCATTCATGACAGTCACAATTCCCTCTCTGTTTTGGCTTCAGCAAGCTTGCATTCAATTTCTCATGAGATATTGAACATGAATGGTGGTGTTTCCCTCCTTGTTTCCATCCAATGGCTCATGTTTGATATGTTACTTCATCATGAAGAAACAAAGAAAAAGGGCATGATATTGGACTCAAATCAAAATTCTAATATTGCCAAAGTTTATAGAATGCATTTTCCATTCAAAAAATGATATTATTTTGCTTCATTTGCACACAAAATGATTTATTTGAATTTCTGGTCATTTATGCCTTTTTAATTCTTCCTTTTTCACCTTTTCTTGAACCAAGTCTCTCCTTGAGCCATTTCAATGCCTCCTTGATACATGGTCAAGGTTAAAGCCCCATTTTGAGCAACGTTCGACTTGAAAAAAATTTCATTTGAGATGTCTAAGTTGGTGAAAATGACCTATAACCAAAAATGACCCATAATCACAACTTCCCAAAATACCTTTGACTTGTCAAAACCATAACTTGAGTTCTACAAATCCTATCAAAGACTTCTAGTACTCTCTAGAAAGCTAAGAGAATAAGGAACAAAATTCATTTTAACAAAAAGTTCATAGGAATCATCCTTCTTGGGCAAAAGTGTCATGCAAGTTGGGTAACGTTCAAGCTCCAAATTCACATACCTCAGATGACTTGTAACTTGCCTGGCTCATAACTTGAGTTCTATAAACCCTATCAAGGACTTCTAGTACTCAAATTAAAGCTAAGATCATGCCCTACAACAATCATGTTGGGGTCAAGATGAGATGAAGATCCTATCTTGAGCTACATTGCCTTGAAGACAGGGGTCAAACTAGGGGATTTTACACTGTTAAGTCTTAGAAACCCTAGCTTGAAACTTCTCAAACTCTTCAATCATGATGAGTTGACCTTGGAATCAGCCTTATAACATCTTAATGTATCAATCCATGATCACATGGATCTTTAATTAAGTCTCAACTTCCTTCAAATCATTAGTTGACTTAGGGTTGACCCAGTCAAACCCTAGTTGCACCACTTATGGCTGAGCCTTCTTAATATTGCACAATGACCTGTCTAGGCCTCAAAGTGATCTTCAAACCTTCTCATGAGCTCTCTCAAGACCTCCAGTCAATCTCCATGACCCCAGAATCATCTGATGGTTTCCACAACTCTCAAGTTAGGAGACCTACACTCTTGGCTTCAATCACTCTCTCTGAGGATCTTCTACCTTCTCTGAAAAGGATATCAACCCTTGAGCCTCTGAATAACCTTCTTAGCTAGCCTCATAGTCTTGTGTAGCTCTTAATTGGTAATCATACCTCTTGATCTCCTGCATACATATCAATGAAATGCAAATGATAATGCTAATGTGAATGAAATGAAACATGAGCTAGGTAAAGAAATGTTGGGCAAATTTTGGGGTGCAACAGCTGCCCCTATTCAAACGGCTTGAACCTGACTGGGTGAGAAGCGAACGACTCTCAAACAATCAAGGTAAAAGACGGTTGAATACCAACAAACCCGGAAATTTTCCAACTGCACAAGTACACGGTACTCTGATGGGGACAAATCTTCGGACACTGAAATGATAGTTACACGACAACTAGCTGGAGAAATAATGATCTGAACCTCCGTCAGGATGATTCTTTGATTTATCTGATATCACTGTATCCTCGAATCATCAAGGGATCACTGGTTACACGGTAATAGGCAATCTGCCACCGCGCACAGGTAAACGATACTCTGATTTGTATGAACATCTTCAAAACTGAACATGATAGTTGCGCGTCAACTTGCTGGGGAATTGGTCACACGGTAATTGGTGAAGTCTAATCTCAAATCTCCGTCAGGATGATCATCTGATTTTGCCGTAGATCTTCGTCCTCAAGTCATCAAAGGGGTCACCGGTTACATGGTAACTGGTAATGGATGGTTGATCATGCCGTCAGGCATTCTGTGACACTGCGGCAGAAGGATTCCTCGGGACTCATTAGGAACTTTTTTAACAATCAAGTTCATCATGCCATCGGGCATTCAAAGACATTCTCGGGCGTCAGCCGGACTCCGTCAATAAGTCGAAAATGGAACTCTCGATCAATCATGAACCAAATAAGGATATCCAAACTTCTGCCTTCAGGTACTCCGCATCAGCTGAGAGAACTGCTTCGACATCACAGTTGGACTTCGTCAGTAAGTCTTAAAATGGGATCCTTAATCCATCATGAACCACTAAGGATATATAATCTTTTGCCGTTAGCACCCTACGTCAGCTAGGCAAACTGCTTCGACATCGCAGCCGGACTTCATCAGTAAGTCTTCAAATGGAATCCTTAATCAATCACAGACCAATAAGGATATACATTCTTTTGCCATCAGGCACTCCGCGTCAGCTGGGAGAACTGCTTTGACATCGCAGTTAGACTTCATCAGTAAGTCTGGGGTTTTGGCACCGCTGTCGGACTTCAATCGTCAAGTCTTCAAGGGAAGTTTTAACTTCGTTGTTCAGAAACCTGCTGGGGGATGACACATCTCCGCTGGGGATTCTGGAGAACTATCAAGTAACTCTGCTTCAGGGATCCAGAAATCATTCTGGGTGAATCAACTCTGCTGAGGACTTCAAGAATCATCTTGGAAAAATAACTCCGCTGGAGATTTCAGGAGAGCATGAATCTTGAAGTATGAAGAAGTTTGTTTTATCCTTTAATAAAAGAAGGAGCTGAATCATATTCAGGAGAGCTTGAATCTTGAAGTGTGAAGAAGTTCGTTTTATCCTTTAGTAAAAGAAGGAGCTGAATCATATTCAGGAGAGCATGAATCTTGAAGTATGAGGAAGTTCATTTTATCCTTTAGTAAAAGAAGAAACCGAATCATGTCCAGGGAGCACAGACTTGAGACGTGAAGAAGTTTATATTATTAATCAATCTATTATCCACGGATAAGCAACAGTCTCTTTATTTGAGAGCTTATCCAGTTTGGCGTGTAAGTCCCTTCCAACGATAAGTGGCAGTTCTCTCTCGAGAAAGCTTATCAAGGCATTGCTCATTAAAGTCCATTTATTTTGGCATACAACCGGTTTTACCCTGTATATTTTTATACGGATTCCTGAAATTTCCGTTTGATCCTATCACGAGGGAAATTTTATAGAAGCTCGGATGTTATTCTTTACTCAATGCTCCAGCATTCTGTTAATCGATCCTACAGTCGTGCAGATTCAGTTTTATTTTTACCCAAGAGCATCAGCTGGTCACGCATGAACCTGTTGAACAATTACTCTTAGATATTCCCCAGTTGAGACCGTCTCACCGGTGCCATCTTCATTGAGGATCCTGTTCTTACTATTCCCTTTCTAAAAGTGACAATTGGTCGTGCTCACACCAGTTGACCGTCATCTTTAAAATTCCCCGTGTCGCGCTGTTTCCCTAGTGCGTCATGTCCCCCAGTGTGGTTCGTTCATCGCATCTGTCCCCGGTGTCGTCGTGTCGTCTGCATCGTTGAATTTACCATTCCATAATACACATCATACTATATTTATGGCATTGTTAGCATTATCTCTTGTTTTGTTTTGTCCATAACATTGCATATCACTGCATCTAAGGGCAAAATTTTCGGTTAACTATATTTAAATCCCTTTCACCATGAATTCTCGAGCCTACGTCGCTCAAATCATTCGGTGAAGCTATTTAAATAGGGGCAACTGTAATACCCCAAATTTTGCCCTAAGATTTAGTCGGTCCATCTCGCATTCCATTTCATCTTGCATTGCGTTTGACTAACCACTAACGGGTTGTATAGTTGTTTGATTTTTGCAGGGAAATATCATGTGACACGCTTGTTGCACCCCAAAATTTGCCCAACCTTTTCCTTCTTGTTTTTGCATTAGCATAACATCATCATAGCATTATCATAGCATGGCATTAGCTTCGTTGAGTATCCAGGCTCCGGTGTGTTTTCGTCGAGCATCCAGGCTCTGATTTGTAGCTTCGTTGAGTATCCAGGCTCTGGTGTGTTTTCGTTGAGGGTTTAGACTCCGGTTTGCTACTTCATTGAGTGTTCAGACTCCGATGTGTTTTCGTCGAGCATCCAGGCTCCGATTTGTTTGCTTCGTTGAGTGTTCATACTCCGGTTTGTTGCTTCGTTAAGTATCCAGGCTCCGGTGCGTGTTTGTCCATCGAGTATCCAGGCTCCGGTTTGCTGCTTCGTTGAGTTTTCAGACTCCGGTGTGTTTCGTTGAGTATCCAGGCTCCAGTTTCTCGCTTCGTTGAGTTTCCAGGCTCCGGTGTGTTTTCATTGAGTTGTCAGACTCTGGTTTTTTGGCGTTGAGTGTTCAGACTCCGATGTGTTACGTTGAGCGTTCAAGGCCCGGTTCCTCCGTTGAATATCCAGATTCCGGTGATATTTCCAATTTGTAACGTTTTTCTTTGTCCGTTGAGTGTTCGGACTCCGATAAAGGAAGTTGGGTATACAGATCCTAGTAAGTGTTGCGATAATACTCTCTTTCCGTTGAATGTCCAGATTCCGGTGAATGTTCGGTTTGTGATGTATTGTTTCGTCCGTCGAGTATCCAGGCTCCGGTAAATCCCTAGTGAAATCACCAGTTACGTCGAGCATCTAGGCTCTGGTCAGTGCGTTGAGTATCCAGATTCCGACAGATTTTGATGTGGCCCTATCGTGCGTTGAGTATTCAGATTCCGACGATTCGAAAGATTGTTCTTTGGCCCATGTGGTGTTCAGACCATGGCTAGTTACGTGTTGCCTGAAGCAGAGTTACTTGATTAAGTTTCTCTTTCCCTTGGTGGGATGTTCAAAATGTTCATTATGTTCGTTTTCTTCGGAGATTCTATCCCAATCAGAGTTTGCAGTTTACTTCTGCGGTTGGCAAATTTACAGGTTCTTTCGGTATTCAACCGCCTTTTACCTTGATTGATTGAAAGCCGTTCGCTTTTCACTCATTCAGGTCCAAGTCGCTTGAATAGGGGCAGCTGTTGCACCCCAAAATTTGCCCAACCTTTTCCTTCTTGTTTTTGCATTAGCATAATATCATCATAGCATTATCATAGCATGGCATTAGCATTTATGCAGGGGATCAAGTGTGATATACATCGAGAGAGGCCTATCTAGAGGTTTTATTCGAGCTTGAGGAGTCACTAAAGTCACCAGTAAGTGGTTCATGCCCTTGAGAAGTTCAGATGCTTGTGTGGGGTTCATCCCCTGACTTAGAGGCCAACTGAAGATTATCAATGAGTTGGGAAACTATGATTACAGGTCATAAAATTACAGGTCAAGTTCAATACTTTGCATAACTCAAATAGACTTTTTTTCAACATGAAAGTTGCTCCGAATGGCGTCATTGGGTCAACTAAACCTCAAGGTTTTAATGGGTTAGCTCATGGTGGAAGTTTGATAAAAATCACTTTGGTGAAAACATGTGAAAAGGCCTAGTTTGGTATTTTGTCAAAATTTAATCAAACAAGTCCATATTTGTACTTATTTTGAATGGAAATCATGTTTTAAGAATATTGGCATTATTACATTTTTCATTTGAAGCTTTTATCATGACCTATTTCAACATTTCTTACAATTTAAGTAACACTTTGAATCTAAGCCCTTAAGATTGAAACAAGGGATAATTTTGGACCCTAGATGTATCTTATGATGCAAGATATAAAACCAAATGGAGCCAAGGCAAAAATCCTCTTCCATGATCATTTTTCACACTTCACATATTTGAAAAAATTGAATTTTCAATCCTTGGATTCTCCCACTTTTCATTCATTTTCTCATTACCAATCAATCACACAACAATTATACACATTGTTCATCATCTTTTTGGAGAGAATTGGAGCAAGAATAGCATTGTAGCAACATGAAAAAGTGGTGAAAAACTCAAATTCGATTTTCAAGTTCCACTGCAATTCAAGGCTGTTCTTCGATTCAAACATCCCCACCAACAGTTTTAGAACGTGTTCATACAGTTTTCTTGAAGGTTTAGTGGTTGTGTGAAGCTCTAGGAAGTCAAATTCGGAGGTAATGGATATTCAATTTTTCTCCCTAATTATGAGTCTCTTCCATGCCATTTTTATAGTATTGCATCACCCTGGAGTAGTACATCGTTTCTGGTAAAGAAAGATCCATTTTTATGACATTTTTGTGTTCTTGAAAGTTTGAGATTCATACATGGTTTTTGAGTTAGAGGCCATTTCAATGGAAAATAGGTACATATTTGGATTCCTCTAGAAAAATCCCACAATTTTCATTCAAGAAGCATTCAATTTGGTTAAGTATGGAGAGAGTTACATGGTCATGAATATTTCCGGCCAACATTTCCAATTTCCGGCCGCCACCGCGCACAGCCCCGGCGTCTTGCTTTTTCCGATCGGTCAAGTGGAGAAGAAGGTGTAACCACCGTCGGATTCGTTCTAAGTCAAAGTTTCTTCCACACATCCAACGCATCTCCTTGCGCCACACACACAGCCCAGTCAGTTTCATTAATCCCAGTGGCGCGCCACATCAGCCCAGGGACCTTCATGTCTCCTGTTCGAATCCCAGCCATGACACTTCCATTAATTCACCTTGTTTTATTTATTTCTTTATGTTTTCTCATATTGTCATGTGTTCTTTTATTTTTCCTTTTTTATATGCTGAATTCAAATAATCATAAAAAATAGCATACTTAGTCTTTTTAATCCCCATTTTTGTGTGCTGAATCTTTAAGATGTCTAGAATTTAATAAAATTGGAATCACGATTTTATCACATACTAACATTTTATTAGAATTTTTTACATTTAAGTGGTCATAAAAAATATCCTAATCGAGTCATGATCTTGTGAATTTTCTTTGACCCATCAATATGTCATTTCAAGGCCTAACCTTTTGCAGGGATCTCATACACATGTTGAGGTATTGTGATATATTTTTGTGGAAATTTTATTGTACCATTTTAATTGGTTTTGGATGCTTTCTTTAACATGCTCCATTTTAACTTTTCCTTTGGTATGCATGAGACATCTTGCAAGGTTTTCATCTTATTTGACCATTTCTATTTGGATATTTTGTTTTACTCACCCCTGGTTTGTGACTTGATGTAGGGCATTGGAGATTTTTATTTGAATTTTTTAGCACCTTTTGCTATTTTTCTTGTATTTTTGTATTCGGACTTGTAATTTGGACATTCGAACGGACTTTGGTTTCATTTCGGCTCCAACGGCCTCGATTTGTTTGTGTGGTGAATGATAGGGTTCCTATGGCTTGTTATAGACATTGTATAGGATGTGTAGATCATTTATTGGCTGGTTTTATCATACATGAATTGCCCATTAGGTTCCATATTTCCATGATAATGCGTTATGATTCCTAATCGTAGTATACGTATGCCATTCGTAGGTTTTATTGCCTCGTATCACTTTATAATCACTTGGGACCAAGATTGCATGTTTAAAATAGGCCATTTTCCATTCATTATGGGCTTGAGGTTGAGATGACTTCCTCCCTCACTTGCATTCCATGTTTACCTTTATGAATCTGCATTTCCTGTATGTTGTTACTTCATCTGTTTTCTGTTGCTTCCTTTGCCTTTCCCTTAGGAGCTCCATTCTTTCTTGTTGAAGATAGAATGTGATAGACATTAGGCTTTGCAACCATGTATGACAACATTAGGGTAGTCTTCCCCTTTGCAAACTTCAACCATAGGACGAACATTGCATGATACTCCCTCCATTCTCTTTTATAAGCAAATTTTGATTTCTTAGGTTCATTCAATAAATGATGTATTTGGACTATATATATGTTAGATGCATCAATTACTTAATGAACCTAAAATGTTAAAATTTGCTTATAAATAGGAATGGAGGGAGTAACATTTAGGGCTGTGTAGTTTCCCTTAGAGGTCTGTTTCTCTTTCTCATCTTCAAACATTCTTAAAATACTTAATAAAGGTTAACACGTGTCATGCGTTACAAGCCTTAAGCTACTTGAGAAAGAATTATGGGAGGTTTTCCCTCACATAATTTGAATGTTTAGTATGGTACCCTTTGGGTGACGTGCGACGCATTCACTCTTAAGTCCAAGTCTTTAGTGCGACACGAGTCACAAATGAAACTCAAAACACTTCTTCATAAAAGACATAAAAACAAACATTCAACTTATTTTTTTCCTCTTGGACTTTAATCTTTAGAGGCCATTTTCGTAAAGAAAGTTTCGTTAACTCTCGGTTCTCTCGCAAACGGTAACGCCTAAGTCTCCAATGGTCGAGCTGCATACACCAAACTGCTAGAACCGATTGTTAACCCTACTTGGGTTAAAAACAACTTGAACCAAACCTGTGGTCTAGTTAGCCCGAACTACGTTTGCTCTGATCTTTCATACTAGATGAAAGTACGTAGGCACGAGATGCGATATCTCGGCGAGCAACACTTCCCCCCTTTTACCCGTAGTTAGACGAACTACGTTGACTCTGATTTCTCGTTCCAGACGGGAATACGTAGGCATAAAGTGCGATACTTTGCCGAGTCACTTTTCTTTTCTTTTGTCCCTAAGCTTTTAGCTAGATAGTATTAATCAACCCTTCGAGATAAACAATTAAGCATGGATCCCATCGAGTACGATGGACGTGAGGGGTGCTAATACCTTCCCCTTGCGTAACCGACTCCCGAATCCAGGACATGGTTGCGATGACCATTCCTTTTCCCGTTTTCGCAAGGTTTTCTCTGAGTGTTTCCTTTCCCTCTTCTGGGATAAATAACGCACGGTGGCGACTCTTCTGTTTTTCCGGCACCGATTTTCGCAGTAGCGACAACGCTCTTTGGTTCATGAAGGGTAAAATGGTCATTTATTGATAGTCGGCCGTCAACTTACGAATTTGGAGCTGTGGGCAGGAAATTTGGGCCGTTTGATCTGGTTGATGAGGTTCAATCGGAATTTGTGTCGGAAATGAGATTAGTCGGATAAATTGGAGAAATTAGGAATTAATAAAATATGTAATTTTTTCGTTTCATTTTTATCTCGTTTTAAATCAATTGCATTGCATATTCCTATTTCATTCTTAATTTTTATTCCATTTTGAGGACAATTCATCTCATGAGCTTATTAAAAAATAAGATAATTTTTAATATTGTTTTCATTTTTCATTTTATATTTTTTAAACAAATGCATTTTTTTAAATATATATTTTCACTGTAATTTACAAAATCCAAAAAAAATTAATAAATATACAAGACAAATAAAAAAATAAATAATTTAAAGATTTTTTATTAATATCAATTCTTTACAAAACTAGTAACTAAATAAAGAATATTATTAATAAATTTAATTCCTTACAAAAAAATACAAATAAATTTACAAAAAAATTAAAATTACATTTTTTATAAAAATTCCTAAAGAAGGTCCGATTATCCAATTCTCCTGAGTCCGACGTCGTTCGAACCTGCAAATCAAAGCAATCAAAATTTACTCGATTAGTTTGCGTCCTGACACCCTCAGAGTAATATCATCATCGGGTGTCGGGAGGGTAACGAATTCCTCCGAAACTGGCTCCCGATCCAATTTGCGACCAAAAGCTAAAATCGACAATTTCTGTTCTTTCCGAGGCAACCAGAGAGAGAGAGAGAGAGATCAAAAGCTGTTTCCAGGAAAATTGATTATCAAAAAAGTTGTTTTCCACAAAAGTGCTTATTTGAAAAAGCACTTAAGTAGTTTATCAACAAAGACCAATCCGTCATGTGCATGTGGTTATTCACTATGATGAGGTTGATGTTAGAAAACAAAGACAAATGTGTCTTGCTCCGATAACTATTGAGTATCCTATTAATGTTCCTGAGCTTGAAGTTTGTAAACAAGGGCCAGGGAAGGTGGTTATTGAATATAATGGGGATAAGTGTGATATTGTAGTTGGGCCAAGTGGGATGACCCGTAGTGGTTTAATCTTCGCAGCCAAACTAGTGGAGGTGTCAACCAAAGATAAGGGGAAGGCTATTGAAACATCAGTTGTAATTCTAAATGTTGAACCACGAGTAGAATCATCATCTCCAGAGGCAACATTCACACAGAAGGAGGCTGAAGAGTTCTTGAAGATTATTAAGAAGATCAACTACAAGGTGGTCGACCAACTAAATCAAAGTCCTGCCAAAATATCTATGCTTGCACTATTGCTTAGTTATGATGCATATAGATCATCATTGTTGAAGGTGTTAAGTGTTAGCTACTGTAACTATGCTTGCACACATTACCCAGTTATGATGCACCAAAGATATCAATATAGCCCAGTTTGACAACGTGATAGCTACTGTAACTACTGGTAACTTCCTTAGGTTTAATGATGATGATTTGACTTCATAGAAGAGGAATTACAATAAAGCTCTTCACATCTCCATAAGGTGTCAAGACACTCTGATATCAAGAGTTTTGGTGGACACAAGTTCCTCCCTAAACATGCTCTGTAAGACAACTCTAGAGAAGATGCCTATAAGAGGGGCCAATATGAAGCCAAACACTCTGATAGTGAAGGCATTAAATGGTTCTAGACGAGCAGTAATAGGTGAAGTGGACTTACCAATTAAGATTGGGCCAACTGTCTTTGCTATTACTTTTCAAGTAATGAATATTTACCCAGGGTGCAGTTGTTTGTTGGCAAGATCCTGGATTCATTCAGTAGGGGCTATTACTTCCACTATTTACCAAAAGCTGAAATTTGTCAGCAATGATAAAGTGGTTTTGATTGGAGGAGAAAAGGACATTCTAGTGAGTCACTTGACCTCTTTCGACTATGTTGATGTTGAGGGTGAAATGGTTGAAACACCGTTCTAATCTTTTGAAGTGGTGAGTACCTAGCAGTGCAGCAAGTTCCAGATTGTCAAGGGATGAGATCATCAATGGCCTCATATGAAGAGGCTAAAGTAGTTATTGAAGGAGGAAACACCCAAGGCTGGGGAAAACTGGTTGAAGTTGCTAAAAAGTTTGACAAGTTTGGGCTGGGGTATCAACCATCTTCTGACACAATAATGATCATATACAACGAAGAGCAGATCCCTCCTGTGGGGGATATTTTCACAAGTGTTGGTCACATCTTCGATGACACAGTAGCTATGAGTATTGAAGACAACATTGGTGATGAAGAGGTTGCTGCGAGCTGGATCCGACAAGCAAGGCATGGTGAAGAACTCCAAAACTGGAAGAACATTGAAATGCCCCAGTTCTTCCTGCACCAAATGTAATTTTACTGTTTATCAAAAACCCTAAGCTTTGTCCAAGGCGTAGTGGACCATTGTATGGGCCACCTAATGTTTTTAAACATGATTATCATTAATACATTTTAGTTTGCATTCAATTTTCACTCATTTTCTTTTCCTTTTACTTTTACAATAAATGGCATTTTTTTATGCACACACTTTCCTAAATAAACTACATAAATCATAACATGCAGAGACACTACCGAGGTCCTTGACAATGACGATTCTATGGGCCTATATGAATTTGATTGCCTAATTTACCAAGTTGAAGAGGAAGGCGAGGAAGATTGTGAACTCCCTGATGAGTTGGCAAGGCTGCTCCAACAAAAAGAGAAAGTCATTCTGCCGCACAAAGAAAATGTCAAAGTCATCAACCTAGGTACGAAGGAAATAAAAGGGAGGTGAATATCAGAATCCCTTCAAGCTGCAGTCAAGGCCAAGTTGATAGAGCTTCTCCGAGAATATGCCGATGTATTATCCTGTCATATCAAGACATGCATGGGTTGGATACTGACATTGTTGTACATAAATTACCACTCAAGGAGGAATGCCACGCTGTCAAGCAGAAGTTGAGGAGGACTCAACCTGATATGGCTCTCAAGATCTACGAAGAATTCCAAAAGAAGTTTGATGCTGGATTTCTGGCAGTAGAAAAGTACCCACAATGGGTTTCTAACATTGTGCTGGTACCGAAAAAAGATGGAAATGTCCACATGTGTGTGGATTATCGTGATTTAAACAGAGCTAGTCCTAAAGATGATTTCCTTTTACCTCACATTGATGTATTGGTTGATAACACAACTCAATTTTCTATATTCTCCTTCATGGATAGATTTTCTAGGTACAATCAAATTAAAATGGATCCAAATGACATGGAGAAGACCACTTTTATCACTCCATGGGGCACCTTCTACTACAAGGTGGTGCCTTTCGGACTAAAGAATGCTGGGGAAACATATAAGTGTACGATGGTAACGCTCTTTCATTACATGATTCATAAAGAGATTAAAGTATATGTCGATGATATGATTTCCAAGTCTCAAACTGAAGAAGAGCACTTGATCAATATGCAAAAGTTGTTTGTCCGATTAAGGAAGTTCAGACTGAGACTCAACCCTAACAAGTGTGCGTTTGGGGTACGATCTGGAAAATTTTTGGACTTCATCGTGAGACAAAAGGGGATTGAAGTGGACCCTGATAAGTTAATGGAAATTTAGAGTATGCCCGTGCCTAGAACTGAGAAAGAGGTTCGTAGCTTCCTAGGTAGATCAAACTATATTGCCAGATTTATTTCACATCTCACTGCCACTTGCAAACCAATTTTCAAGCTGCTAAGAAAAGATCAATCGATTGTGTGGGATGATGAATGCCAATTGGCATTCGAGAAAATCAAAGAATATCTGTAAGAACCACCAATCCTGATACCACCTGTTCTTGAAAGGCCACTTATTATGTACCTAACGGTGCTTGATGAACCCATGCGCTGTATGTTGGGGCAACATGATGATACTGGCAAGAAAGAACATGGCATATATTACCTCAACAAGAAGTTCAATGACTGCAAGACAAGGCATTCCTTACTTGAGAAGTCTTGTTGTGTGCTTGCATGGGATGCCAAACGTCTTTGGCAGTATATGCTAACATACACTACTTATCTGATTTCCAAGATGGATCCTATTAAATACATCTTTGAGAAACCTACTCTCACCGGAAGGATAACCCAATGGCAAATGCTTCTATCTGAGTAAGACATTCAATATGTTACTCAGAAAACCATCAAGGGAAGTGTGTTAGCAGACCATGCTTCCCACCAATCAGTGAATGATTACCAACCTTTGAAGTTTGACTTTCCAGATGTAGATATCATGGTAGTAAAAGATTATGAGGAGCCAGGACCAGATGAAGGACCCGAACTAGGGGAGCGATAGACTCTCATGTTTGATGGTGCTTAGAATTCTTATGGACATGAAATTGGGTCATTAATTACTTCTCCTAAGAACTTTCAACTTCCGTTCATAGCTAAGCTCTGCTTTACATGCACTAATAATATGGCTGAGTACGAAGCTTGTATACTAGGGTTGGAAGAAGCCATCAACTTGAGAATTAAAACTCTCGATGTGTTTGGAGATTCTGCCTTAGTAATACACCAAATTAGAGGTGACTAGGATACCAATCATGACAATTTAATTCCATACCAGAATTATGTGGAAAAGCTACTCCTCAGATTCGATGATATTACTTTTACCCACGTGCCCAAAGAGGAAAATCAAATGGCAAATGCTTTGGCAACTCTGGCTTTCATGTATAAACTAATATGGCCTAACCATAGGTCGTCCATTGACCTCCAACGCTTTAAAGAGCCTGCCCACTATTTGAATGTTGATGAAGGGTTAGATGAAAAGCCATGTTTCTATGACATTAAGCGTTATTTGGAGAAGCAAGAATATCCTAAAGGTGCCTTGGGTGTTGTCGCAACTGCGAAAAAGGGCCGGCAAAAACAAACAAAAGATTCGCCACCGAATGTTATTTATTCTAAAGAGAGGGAAATGAAAAGATCGAAGAAAACCTAAAAGAACGGGAAAGACAAGGTCATCGCAACCAAATCTTGGGTTCGAGAATCGATTACGCAAGGGGAAGGTACGAGCACCCCTCACGTCTGTTGTACTCAGTGGATCCACACTTGTTATCTAATCTATGGGTGAAAGCTATCTAAAAGCTACTGCTAAATGGTAGAACGGAAAAACAACGTACTCTTTTTGAAAATGAAGTTTGAAACGATCCCGAAGGATGAAAAGGTCTGAGTTTTGTTTGTGAATTTTATAGAAGTGAATTGAGTTAGTTGAGACTCATGTTGCACTAAAGACTATGACACCAGAACGAATGTGTCACATATCTCCCAAAGGGCATACGCTAAGCACTCTAGACAATGTGAAGAAAGACCTCCCCACTTATTATTTCTCATGTACTTAAGGCTCGTGGCGTACAACACTTGCCATTCTTTATTAAGTATCTTAGAGGAGTTTGAGATGAGAAGAGAAGACACAAGGACACTAGAGGGAGCTGAGAACCCTAATGTTATCATGCAAAGTAGTCCTAAAGTTGGGATGAAATGGTACTACCTAGTATTATCATATAAAGGATTGAAAGCCTAATGTCTCTCCTACTCCCATCTTAAACAGAGGGACTAGGAATCCTAAGGGATCATGTGAGCAAGCACAAGTAAACACATCACTAATCAATCACAAGTGAAGATAGAAAGAAAAACTTAAACAATTCATGAAAGATGAAAGGAGATGAGAGAAGCATACACACCAATAACAATGATCATGCAAACATAAGACACACATCAATGACACACACATGTCATATCCAAGTCAACAAGATGGAAGTTCAAAACACAAAGACAAACAAAGTAACCACACAAGATCACATGCCTTAAACATCTTAAGAAGAATGATGTCAAACATTGAACCACAAACAAAGAAGTGAGGGAAGAAATAGAGTGGGGTAGCAACTACATCATGATTATCAAAGTCACACATTCATTCATGATCAATCAAAAGAAAGCATCCAAACACAACTCAAAAGAAGTTCAAATATTCACATCATTCTCAAAGTAAGACACATGCCACAAAAACATCAAGATCAAGTATCCATTCATCAAGGTCAGAAGAAAACTTGAATGATATGCATCAAGTTCAAATTCAAACTATCAAACAAAGTCACAGAGGATCACACTTAAATTAGAGCACCAAAGTCATGCAAACATCTCACAAGTCAACAACACAAGTAATACATGATCATACAAAGCACATGAGATGAAACAAACATTCAATGGACCCTTAATCATGAAAATCAGAACCTCTAACATGTTATCAAGAGCACACAAGACTCATTAAGAACTCATGGAATCACACAAGAAACCAACTCAAAAGACTAGGTCAAGATAGGCACACACACACATAGTTAAAACAATAAGGTTTTGAGGCATCAACCAAAAATAAAAACATGTCCAAATAAAATCCAAATAAAATTCCAAACTTAAGTTAAGTCCATCCAAAACCAGTGTGCAAAAGATCATAACAAGAATGGCATTGAAGCATCACCAATTGTATCAAACAAGGTAAGGTACTCAACTTATCGATCATACATCGAGGGTCAAATAAAATCCAATGAAAAACAACCAAGAAATGATCACCAAGGTATCTATCCAGCCCTCAATTAATCCTCAATAAAAAACCCAAGTGTGAGAGGAAAATTGGTCAAAGGGGGTATTCAAATGATGTCAAAGATCAAGCTTAAATCACAAGGACAAGCAAGAAAACCACTTCACAAAATTAAATGATTAAAAATAATAAAAATAAATGAAAAATAAAATAAAAATTGTGAAAAATATCTCAACATGTCAATTGATCAAAAACTATTTTTTTTGTAGATTTTTAAAATGATTAGAACTATTAAAAATAAAATTAAAATGAAAGTTGAATAAAAATAAAATAAAAATGGAAAAGAGAGCAAGGGGGTGCATTAGTAAAATATGGATGAACTGGCTTCATGTTCAACACACAAATGGGCTGAACAAAGGGGGTGTGGATATCACAAATGCCAAGGCCCAAACCAAAACTCAAACAAAAAAACAGATTAAATGAAACGCAGCGTTTCATTAACGGATGTGGCATGCCACATCACGTTTCAACGCGCCACACAAGCCAAGTCAAAGACACATCATTGCCCACCTCAGCAACCACCTCAGACACCGGAGCCCTAGCTCCGGTCGTCTTCTCCGGTGAGCCTCACCGGTGAGGGCTGAAAACTCTAATAAAATGGAAACCCATGACATGGTTTTGAAGGATTTTTCACGTAGATCACGAATCTACCATTAGTTTTTCATAAAGCCTTTCCATCATGGTGAAAATGCAACAAGAAAATTGTCACACAAACCGAAATTGGTTCAAGCAGACAAAACACATAATCAAACATTGCCTACACATGGTAGGGCTTTAGATGCAACCAGTATGGGCCTATATTGATGCCTAGAATGAGAATTTCAGATCGGGGAAAATTATCTAACAGAGCAACTCCGTTGGTCCTTCAAATATTGTGCAAGCTTCAATCCAAAGCTTCCAAACCCTTCCTTGTGCTTCTGTGAGTGAGAATCAAGAAAGAGATGGAAGAAAGAGCCAGAGAAAAATGCAATTCGAAGAGAGAGAAAACTTGAGAAATCTTGAGTAATTTGAGCTTTCTTTGCAGCAACCAACTCTCTCCTCTATGTTAGGGTTGCTCTAAACCTTATATATGAGAGCTTTGTGTTGTTTTTGCAGGCCCATGATGAGTGGTTCTCTTGATTTCAAAAACTTGCCAAAAACTTCAAAAATGAGGTGCACACGGGTTTGGAGAGTTTACCACTCATTCAAGTCACTCTTTTTGGTCAGAGGAGGGTGAGGAAATGAAATGCGCGGGTTGGAAGGAAAGGAAATGACATTGTCATGTATTTTGGATAATTTCTTCATAAAGCATAAAAATTTAAAATGGCTTGAAAATATGAGCTCATGTTTGCTCATTTTGGGTAAAAACTGGTATGGTCATGACATGATGATGAAATGGTATCAAAGGGATCAAAAACAAATCCCATTTAGTGGCTTGAAATGCAAGAAAACCAAATTAAGTCAAAAGTTCATGTTTTTATGTTCATAATACTTCAATTGTCTCACAAATCATCAAAGGTCATGGAGTTTGAGGTCATGATGGAGTTAAGGTCTTGGCATACAAGTTTCATGCGGCAAGAATTTCGATTTGAGGTTTTGAAGTTCATGAATTTGGTCCTTGAAGTGAATGACCTAAAACTAGGTTCCCAAAAATGACCTTGACTTGGGATGGTCATAACTAGAGCTCCACACATGGGAATGATGAGTTTTAGAACTTTTTGGAAAGCTTAGACAATAAGGAACAACTCTCATGTTTATTGAAAAATTAGGAAGAGCTTGATTCCATGTGAAAAATGCTTTAGAAGTGAGTTACCCTTGAGTGCCTCTAAATTCTCTTCATTTTCTAACACCAACTAGTGAACATTATAACCTGAGATGTATAAATCCAATGAAAGAGTTCTTATACTCAAAAGAGAGCTTGAAAGATGAGGAAAAAGTCTCATGTTGGATGGAAAATGAGATAGGACTTGCATCATGGTGAACATTATCCTTGAAGTTAGATACCAAAAGAGGGGATTTTACACTTAGAATCATCTAAAACCCTAATTTAGCAACTTCTTGAACTCTTGAATCTCCTTGACCTAGCTTCAACATGACATTTGAGATGACTTAGAATGACTTCTCATGGCTTCAATGATCAAGAATCAAGCCTTGAGCTCTCTCAAATCCACAGTTGACTTTTTGTTGACCAGATGAAACCCTAACACCTTATCCACTGACTGAGGTTCTTGCAAATGGTTTGTGTAGTCACGTGACCCCCATAGAGGACCTTCAAGGTGTACATTGAGCTGTTGAACCATGTCTCATCCAAGGAGATAGCCATATGTTCCTCTAATCACCTTCAAGATAGGAGGAGATAACCAAACACCTACTTTCTCTCCTCAAAAAGCTTTGAGACCAACTCTGATGATAATGAAGACTTGATGACTTGAAATTGTACCCTTGTGTTGCACCCTAAAATTTGACCAACCGGTTTTTGCAACTGGCTTTTGTTTCATTGCATTCGTAGCATCAGCATTTTACATCACATTTGTTCTGGAGACAGGGGAGCAAGGTTTTCCCGCGGCTCATAATTCATTCTCAGTGCAAGCAACTGAACAGCGAGCATCAGAGTCCCCGACATTTATTTTGCCCGGCGATCAAGCGGCCGATTTTACTTTGTTTTTCAGGGCATTTTCAGCTCAGAAATCAGCATCCAGGTTATCTCGAGCATTCTCATGGTTGCGTTCAAGAACACATTCCAGAGGCTAAACAGAGCTCAAAACGGCAAGAAACTGGCAAATGGGCAGATTTTCCCTCCAAAATGCGCCAAATTCAAAATTTTGAATGTGTTAATCGGTTAACCTATATGGTTAATCGATTAACCATTGAAAAATCAGTCCAGATTCAAAAATTTAAAGGGGTTAATCGATTGACCTATATGGTTAACCGATTAACCAATGTAATTTTTGCCTCTATACGTGATTTTTCAATGCAGAGCCATTTGGAGTCTAATTTTGGTCATTTGGAATTTCATTTTTACACTTGAGAAGGATCTAGAACCTCATTTGAAATCTGTTTAATTTCAATTTCCCACCAAATGCCCATTCCACATTCCATACCACATTTTCCAATCCAAATTCCAAAATTTGCATTGGATCCAAACCTAAGTGATATTTAAGTGATTCACTCCAAACCTCACCATCTAATCTCTCATAATTCCAAATTCAAATTCAGAATTGCTCTTAATTCTCTCTCAATTCTCTCAACTTCTCCATTTCCAAAACCCTCACTCAAAGCTCTTCACCATTTGGATTCATTGATTTTTCGTTGAAATCAACGGATTCTTGAGCATAAACCTCCATTTATCATCACCATTGGATCAATTTTCATAATCAATTTTCGTGCAAATTGAGATTTGATTTTGGAGCTTGAGTTGGAAGTGCTTATTTGGAGTAATTTGGCTTAAAAGTGTTTGATCTTCCTTCCTCTCGCAAGAATTATTGTGGATCTTGAAGTTTTCCAGATAATCTT
Source organism: Lathyrus sativus (assembly GCA_963859935.3). Lineage (NCBI taxonomy): Eukaryota > Viridiplantae > Streptophyta > Magnoliopsida > Fabales > Fabaceae > Lathyrus > Lathyrus sativus. The sequence continues at coordinate 230,871,125 of OZ012741.1, forward strand.
ATTTGGATCGGCTCAAATTCAGTTGATCAGCACTTACCGAAGCAAATCTCCGCTTCGAAGGTTGGAATTCTCGATCCAATTTAATTTTTGAGCTTATCATGTTAATCTTCATATTCGATTGAATTTTGGTTGATTTCGATCCGTTCGGATTGTGATGTTGCTGTGTAATTGTGTATCCATGCTGTTGGATCTCTATTTTCTGTTGTTAATTTCGTGCTTACTTGATAAGTTGATCTTTTGGATCCTTGGATAAACTGTTTTTGTGCTGGAAGTGATTTTCTGCTGCTGTTTTTGGCTTCTGGTACAGTGTTAATCGGTTAACCTATATGGTTAACCGGTTAACCATTTCAAAATTTCAAATCCTTCAAACGTTAACAGTTGGTTAATCGGTTAACCCAGGGTGTTAACCGATTAACACTGAACCAGAATGTCATATTTGCTATTTTTCAAGGTGTTTTCGCATGCCGTTTCATTTCGAATCATCATAGATCAATGTGATGCATTAGGAGTGAAATTTTTTCTGGAAATTTGTCATTGTTCTTGGTTATTTAATCGAGATTTCTTTGACACGTGCTTTGTCTTCCACTTGAATGCGTATCTCCGATATGCGTCGTTCAAAGTGATGTTTCTTTTTTCGCTTGAGTGTTTGAGTCAAGTGGTCGAGATGCGCTTGTGGTGGCTGCTGCCCCGCACTTCTTTTCCTCCCATTTGTCTCCGATGATTGATAGCCGACGATTGTAGAGGCTTGTCTTCTCCCATTATGTCTCATCCGCTCATTTTGCTTCGGTGCTTGCATGTTTGTTTTCTTGCCTTCTTTATGCATGTTGGCTTTGTTGCATTGCATTCTTGTATGCTCCAAAGAGGTCAAGACGCGCTTGTGGCGGCTGCTGCCCCACACTTCCTTTCCTCCCTCTTTGCATGTTCGTGTTCTATGTGTGCATCTTACTTGTGTTCGCTTCTTCCTTCTTTTGCCTTCTTGCGCCATGTTCCCCTTAGGACTTCCAATTCTTCTTGTTCAAGTTGGATTGTGATAGACATTAAGTTCAAAACATGCATGATAACATTAGGTAGTTCCCTTTTGTATCCCAACTTTAAGTCCACTTTACATGATAACTTTTAGGATTGAATTAGTCTCCCATTAGTGGTCCTTTCTTCTCTTCTCATCTTCATACAATCTTAACATACTTAATAAAGATAATGGATGTTGTGCCATGAGCCTTGTACTTGGGAAATGGTGATTGAGCGGTTACCTCTCAATTGCCTAGAGTGTTTAGTATACGTCCTTAGGACGATATGCGACGCATTCGATCCTAGGTTTTAGACTTTAGTACAACATACATTATAAACACTCAATAATTAAAACACTTCTTCTCTAAAAAACACAAAAACACTTCAAATCTTTTTCATCCTTCGGGATCTTAATCAAGGAAAATCTTTTCAGATAAAAGAATGTTGTTAACTTTTAGTTCTACCGCAAACGGTAACGCCTAAGTCTCCAATGGTCGAGCTGCATACACCAACTGCTAGAACTACTTGTTAACCCTACTCGGGCCTAAAACCTTTTGAACCAACATGTGGTCTTTTTTGCCCGAACTACGTTTGCTCTGATCTTTCATACCAGATGAAAGTACGTAGTCACAAGACGCGATGTCTTGGCGAGCAACCTTCCCCCTTTCACCCGTAGTTAGCCGAACTACGTTGAATCTGACTTTCCCATTGCACGAGGGAATACGTAGGCATAGAGTGGCAATGCTCTGTCGAGTCTCCTTTATTTTTCTTTTGTCCCTTGACCTTTAGCTAGATAGATGATCACCCTTTTAGATAGACAATAATGCATGGATCCCGTCGAGTACGACGGACGTGAGGGGTGCTAATACCTTCCCCTTGTGTAACCGACTCCCGAATCCAGACTTGGTTGCGATGACTTTGTATTTCCCCTTTTCGTCAGGTTTTTTCGATCGTTTCTTTCCCTCTGTTTGGGATAAATAACGAAAGGTGGCGACTCTTCTGTTTTCGGCCGGGTGTTTTTTGCAGTTGCGACACCTTGCCTGAGCTTTGAACATGGAGCTTCTCTCTTGAGTAGTAAACAAAACATCTTGATCCCCTGTCTAGAACCAATGCTATGCACAAATGCTAATGCAAAATGCTATGAAACATAAGCCAAGATAGAAGAAAAGGTTGGGCAAATTTTAGGGTGCAACAGCTGCCCTTATTCAATCGGCTTGGACTCGAAGGTGTGAAAAGCAACCGCTTTCAAACATTCAAGGTGTTGCACCCAAAATTTTGACCCCTTAGATCCTCATCATCATTGTAGGATCATATTTGCTTGATTAACTAACCTTAACCCATTTTTAGTTTATCTTTGTTAAGATGCAGATGAATCAGGATTCCGTACTGTCAAAATTAAGGCTTCGATGGTTTGATCAATCAATGTTTTGGATTGATCCAACTTCAAACAAGATCAAGGATGATACATTGTACCAAGAATGAAGGCAATTTGAGGTGGTCACCCATGGATTGAGAACAGTGCAATTTGAGACACCCGATTAGGGTTTTCGATTAGAAAAAGTCAACTGAAGTTTGACTTTTGATTCAAAGAGTATTTCAATGGTATGATCAAGGTCCATTAAGCTCCTATGGATTAGTAAAGTCCATTCAAATAGTTTCAAGTCCTCAGGATGTCCGGATCACCAGCGGGAGACTCGGTAGACACCGATCAATCAAAAAGTTGACCGAAAAGTCAACTCTCCGACAATAAGGAATTTGACTTCAATGTGTGAATGGAAAATGTTCCTTATATCATATTACACCTCCCCATAAAATTTCATGACCATTGGATCAAGGGTTGAGAAGTAATTGCAAAAATCAGGAATTAGGGTTTCGAAAGGGGCAAGACCATAACTCCCTAACCACACATCTGATTGAAGTGGTTCTAAGCTTGTTTGAAAGGTCTTGACAAACCCTACAAAAGTACCACAGTGGTCCACATTCAAAAAATGTATGGAATTGGAGTTATAGCAAAAAATCATTTTTCAAGAGTAAAGGACTTAGTGAAATTTCACAAGTTTTGGCCATACAAATCATTTTTTCAGTCAACTTCAAGGGGTTTTTCAACCAAGATGCACATAGAATTGGAAGTTTTGATAAACATGAAAATTGTAGAGCTACATGAGGGCTTTCTAAAAAGTACAAGAACACCCCAAGAGGATTTGTGAGCTAATAGTTATGGTACATGGAAGTTGGGCATGTCACACTTGAAATCACTTTGGCCAAACTTCTCAAAATCAGATTTTCACAACATTTACCATTCTTAACCCTTGGATCATGTTGCAAGCTGATAATGAGAGGCTTAGATGAAAATAAAATCAGAAGAGAGGTTGAAATGATGAGCCAAACAAGTTGATAGCAAGTTGCAAATAAAATAATCATTTTAAAGGAGGAAAGAGAAACTTTTCTCCAACATTATGGCAGCAACAGCTCCCTATCAGTATAGACCTTCTCCAATCACTTCAGCCCATCTTTCCAACTGCTATTGGCTTGCATAGAGCCTTGGAGCTGATGTGAAAATGGCTGCCACAAGATTTGGAAGGATTTTTATTCCAAAACTCCCCCCAAAATTGGAAATAATCAAGGCCTGCCCTCACTCTTCCTCGCACTATAAATAGAGGCCTCACCTTCATATTCAAACACACCAGAGCAATAGCATAACACCACAACTCTCATTCTCCTCTCACTCATCAAGAAATCTCCAAATCTTCAAAACCTCCATTTTCACAAAAAACTGTTTTGAGCAAAACTCTGCTCAAGACCAGTTCCACCCTTTCCAAACCTCTAAAACCCACACCTACAATCTCAAAATGTCATATAGAAGGTGTCCATACCTTTAAATCTTCAAAAACTATCAAATTGCCAAAAGTCAACTTTCACACTAAGAAAGCTTGACCACAACCCTCAAAACTTGCCAAATCTTGGTCCAAGCCTTTCCTTGTTGATCTAACCATCCACACACCTCCCATACATCATATTATAATGGTCTAAGGCATTAAAAACCAGCTGGAAGACCATTAACTCCAACTGTCTTGAAAAGTGGTTTGTTACTTCAAGAGGAAGTAAGATTCAATTCCTTGCCAAAGAAGAGGATCTCTGGGTTTCTAAGCTTCTTAGCTTGCTCAAGACTTGTCTACAAGAGGTATGTGATGTTTAAAATCTTCATTTATCATTCATTGTCATGTTTGTCATTTTTTGAGGTGATTGTTATGAAATATACCATTTTTGTCCCATACTAGTTCTTAGTCAAGAGCTTAGGTTTTGGTGGTTATGTTACTTGCTTATGTTAATGTATTTTCATTTGTCAATGATATATTGGTGTTGCGTTACAAAGATTGTATTTAGATATCATGCTTAACTTGTTTTTGAAGTTTTGGTTTATATGGTAGTTTTTGAGAATCCAACATGGAGATATGATTGAGTTTGCCCTAGGCCTGTCAAATCTAGTTCATTAGTGATTTTGGATAACTTGTAGGTTATTCATAGGAACCCCCTGCCCTTGATCATGTTTGAATCAATGTGGCTCTTGCTTTAGCAATTATGTTACTTTGGTGTCATCACTACCATGAATTATGTGTTGATTTGTTTGAGCTTGCTATTTGGTACCTCAAATCATTGGTTAATAAAACTTGGTTGCCTATTTGATTTGTTTGAGCATGAGAAACATGAGCTTGGTCATAAGGACTGTTGTGAGAATTGGTTGACTTTTGCTGTCAAATGTGGTTTTACATACCACTTCTGTTTGGATCAGTTTATTGTTTGTTTTTAAGATTGTGGACTTACTTGTTTACTTACTTTGAGGGTGTATGTGGTGCCCATATGCTCAAAATCTCCTTAAGTGTTCAAACTGCCTCATCATTGCTTTCACCTGCATTTTCCAAAAGATCATGATATCACACACATCATATTCTGTTTCATTGGGTTTATACTTGATTTATGTGCATGGAATCACTGCCCTATTAATTTGAAACTTGTGTGTGCTAGTAAATTTTTCCAACTGTCATGAATACCCCCTGCTGCTACATTAATGCACCAAAACTGTTCCATATTTCAAACATCATATCATGATTCTGCTCCAGCTGTTATGAACTTGTTTACAGTGAATGATCATGTTCCTTGACATATTTAGGATGTGTGTATATTGGTTTAAAACTCACTGTTTTGAAAAATCACCTGCTGCCACAAGTCTTGCCAAGAAAGATTTTTTCACTTTTCACAATAGCATACCATCTTTCATTTTAGCAATCCTATGCTTGTTTTGTGAGTTAAGACATATTCTTTATCATAATAATGATGTTTACCTTTGGTTTACTTGACCTATTCATGTCTGATTTCACAAATCATCAAACTTCACCCACAATTGCATTTTTATGCTAAAATCTGCCACAACTTACCAATTTCTTGATCTGTTTGTATATGACTTTGATTTTGAGTTGTAACTCACTTGCATCCATGAGTTTAAGATGTGTAGATGATTTAATTGAGCCATGTGTACCTACTTTCTTATTTCACTCTCAAACTGCCCTTTTTCAAGCCAAAGCTACCATGAACATACTAAAACCTTGAGTGCTTGCAATGTGTTTAATGTCTGAGTTGTAACTCATCCCTCTCTACATTTGTGGTGTGTGTGTGTATTATTTGTTAACATGAGGTCATTTTGCAACTGAACCATGTTTGTACCCCCATAGTTGTCAAACTGTTTTGGGAAATCCCTTGGGCACACACTTCACTTTTTATGGCTTGTTTAGTTTTAAGATTAATTCAGTCATAATTGGATCTTTAATAGCATATGAAACTTGTATGTTCATGAATTCATCATTTCTGCATGCCTCTTTCTTCTGTCATAACAGCCTGGCTTTACCATACTTGACAAATTGCATTTTAATGGTCATATTCTTGTGGTGTGCATCTCATGACAAACCTAAGTGCTAAATTCACTTACAATATCATTTGAAAGTTGTTGAATACATCCTTTGCACCTCTAACTGTCCCAAATCACTTTTGATCCAAATATTGCCAATGTATGAGTATTTGAGCAGTTGCTATATGATTTTTAAATCCATGTTGTTTATAAACAATTTTAAGGTTTAGATACACCCTATGTGATGTTTTGAGGATGTGTGTATGGTTCATTCACTTCAATTTGGCCTGTTTCTTGATTTACCTATCCTACTTGCAAATGTCTTGAATTTTCTCCCCTTTCCAAATGACAGTTGAGGTTTTAACTTATGGGTGGGTTGTTTGAATGTGTGAACTTAGTGAACATGATATTTGAGTTGTGTTTAAACTCTATTCCTGGTTATAGCATGAACTGGTTTGATGTTTAGACATTGCCATGATTTTCTTGTTGTTATGCTACCAAACTGTTTTGCACAAGCACCAACATGCTCAATTCTGCTATGAGTGAAGTGTGTCTATTTTTTTTAGTTTGATCACACTAAGAATCATGTTTATGATGTGCATGTATGAGTTGTATGAGCTGTTTCTACTTGTTCTTGCTTTTCACATTCAAAATACATCCTTTGCATCAAAATGCCATTTGTGTACTAGTTCTGTTTTGAAAGGTGGTGTGCTTGAATTTTGGCATGAAATCATCATCTAGAATAATTGTGATATGTGTGTATTATAGACATAACATGAAGTGACTCATTTTTCAACTTGTATCATCAAAACAGCTTGCACATCATAACCTTCATCATGCCAGATTTTGTTTTAAGCAAGATGTGATTAAATTTTGAATATAAACTCATCTACTATCATGTTTCTGATTTGTGAGTATTGGTTGTATGAATTAATCCTGCTTGTTTCATTATGTCACTCCCTTGCTGCATCATCAAGTGACAATTTGCATCTTGCATTTCAAAACACACAGCTGCACATACTATACCATCTCTGTCTGATTGAAGCACTCCAATTTAATCCATGATCATAAGAATATTAGCTGGCCTGTTTTGAAATTAGTATGAGATGTATGTATGTGAACTGAACCTCCATTGGAATTTTGACAGCCTACACATATTCATGCTATATTTGCAACTTTTGAACCAGTTCTTGTTTTGTTTAGTTTATGCTCAATCTTGGATCATATAATCATCAATTAGCTTGTTTATAACTTGTGTGTGATGTCTGTTTGATATGAACGGGCTCAAAACATGCCATGAAATTCATTATGCAATTCAAAATGCCAATTTGCACTTGCCATCGTGTTTTGAATTAAGAGCATCATTTCACAAATTCAACGATACCACTGCATTCTTCATAAAAAACAGTCATGTTTGGCTCAAATTTCATTTAATTCCATTAAGTTTTGGCATAGTTTGAAATCAATTCGCCTATTGCATTTTTGTTTGAAATCTGGCCCAAAATTCTTGCCCAATGTACCCTTATATGTTATTTGGGGTGGCTTAATACTCGGATGTATCGCCACCCCAGTGGTTATGCCTTGTACTCAAAACGCGCCTTTCACTACCTTGACCTGGGTTCGATCCCTGAGGAGGATCAACCCTTTTGTTCAATTTTCCTGTTTACCTTGTTTTTCATATTTTCTTCTTGCATTTCCATTCCTTGTCAGCGCGTGCTTGATGGCTGAGTGGTTGAGCGTTGGGTTTGTAAACCAAAGGGCCTGGGTTCAAACCCCACCATGCCCATTTGTTTTTTTACTAATTGATTATTTTGTGCATTATTTTCATCAAACTTCAAAATTTATAACTTATTCATTCTTCACTATTTTCAATCCATTCCTTTTGTAAAGTGTTCATATTAATGTCTAGTTTCATTTAGTGAAATAAAATTTCAAATTGCTTGTAGTCACAATGCCCTTTGCCTACTTGAAGGTTGGTTATGTGTTAGGGTCGTTACCTCGCGTATTTGTTGAAATTCTTTCATGTTATGTTTAATTTATCTTGTGAGATTTGTTGATGATTGATTCCCTTGTGTTTGTTAACATGTTAGGACTTTGTTTCTTTTGGTTTTTACCATGAATTTACATTGCCTCCTCCTAAATTATGAGGTTTAAACTGATTTAATTGTGTTTGATTGTTATCTAGGCACATTGTTGTCACATTTACTGTGCTTTGAACTTATGACATGCCTACTTTCAAATTGTGATTTATTCATATGATTGTTACTTTTACCATGCTTCAAATCTTTGTTAAGATGTGCCCCAAATCTTTGTTAAAATAATTGACTATCGGTTGTAACCCTCGATATCACTTGAAGTATCTGCTTATATGCATGTTTACTTGTTTTAATATTATTTCATCTTGCTTTGTTAAGTATTGTTTCCCCAAGTGATGGAACTTTTTAGTTCTCATCCAAGTTGTCTCCCCCTCTCTCCTTCCAAAGGAAAAGTCTCTCCCTTGACCCTTGTGTCATTGAATAGCTCATTTACTCCTCTTGAATTTGTGAAGTCATCCTAACCCTAGCTTAGTTAAGTTAGAACATATGAGCCATTATACTTTGCTTAAAGTCTAGAAAACCTTACCTACACTAGGAGTGCTCTATCAATTAGAACCCTAGGATAGAGTTTGTAAACTCTATGTAAGAATCATAGCAATGATTACTTATTCCCCTTTTGAGCGTTCAACATAGATCTAGAGAGTTTTGTAAAACTCTATACAAACATTGTTATGTTTGTTCCCCCATGAACCTTGATCATAATCAAGTGTTCTTCATCCCTAGTGAGGTGAACTACGATTGCTCTGATTCTATCCTAGTTAGGATACATAGGCAGAGAACGCGATGTCTTTGCGAGCAAACTTAGAAACTTCATTAGGTTTTAACCTATCATCCTACACCTTTTAGCCAACCCAAACCTTAGCAAACATTTACCAACTTAGCATGCAAATAAACAAAAGGTTCCTGTAGAGTACTACGGATGTTTAGGATGTGAGATACCTACCCTATGCATAACCAACCCCTGATCCCCGAATCTCTTAGCGTTGTTGTAACATCGCGAAAAGGGTTTTTCTTTCTTTAGACCTTTCCTTTGGATAAATTAAAGTCCGATTGTAATCTAAGAATTAAAGATTCAAGTTAATCAATAGCTTGGTATCACGATTCTCACTGCAACACAAGGTAAAAGGTGATTGAATACCAAAGAACCCAAAAATTTGTAACCTGCGGGATGGTACACTATCGAGCTTTCCAGCCGAAAGTGGACTTAAAAATAAGGGGTATCAACCAAGAGTTGGGATAACCAAAACGGTAACTGATCAAAATGGTAACGAGGGCTACTAGCCAAAAGTCGGGATCACCAGGGAATTGTATCTGAAAGTTGTGAGAAACAAGCTACTAACCAAAAGTTAGGATCACTCAGAGAATTATAACCAAGAGTTGCGGGAAAGAGACTACTAACCAAAAGTTAGATATCATCGACCAAAAGTCGGAACAAAACTGCTAACCAAAAGTTAGATATCATCGACCAAAAGTCGGAATAAAAGTTGCTAACCAAAAGTTAGAAATCATCGACCAAAAGTTAGAACAAAATCTGCTAACCAAAAGTTAGAAATCATCGACCAAAAGTCGGAACAAAAGCTGCTAACCAAAAGTTAGAAATCATCGACCAAAAGTTGGAACAAAAGCTGCTAACTAAAAGTTAGAAATCATCGACCAAAAGTCAGAACAAAAGCTACTAACCAAAAGTTAGAAATCATCGACCAAAAGTCGGAACAAAAGCTACTAACCAAAAGTTAGAATCGCTAAAACGTCTACTGAATGCGAAATTAACCAAAAACAAGGCTTACCAACCAAAAGTTGGGATAACGAATCTGCGAGGAATGAAGGAAACTCTACCAACCAAAAGTCGGGACAACAGCTACTAACCAAAAGTTAGGATCAAAAGTCGGGATGACGTCTCCGCAGGGGAACAAAAGAAGACTACCAACCAAAAGTCGAGATAACATTCGCAAAACGAAAGACTACCAACCAAAAGTCGGGATAACATCCACAAAATGATGGACTACCAACCAAAAGTCAGGATAGAGTCCAGGATAAGCAGGAAGTAGAATCAGCCGATTTATAACCTGGAAAAGAGAACTCCACTGGGGAAAGAGAAACTTAAACAAGCAAATTCTGTTAGGGAGCAAAAGATAAGATGACAACATCTATCAAAGGCTTATGAATTATGCCGTTATCTGCTGGAAAGATGTTTGGCAACAAAAGGTAACAACCTGGCTTATGCTTTGCATGAATATGTTTGAATATGGCATAATGCTCCATATGAAATGGAAATGCTACGCGTTTGGGAGTGTCGCTACTGCAAAAAAAGGTGCCGGCAATGACAAAAGAGTCGCCACCATTCGTTATTTATCCCAACGAGAGGGAAAGGAAACAATCAGAGAAAACCTGATGAAACGGGATAATATTGGTCATCGCAACCAAATCTCGGGTCCGGGAGTCGGTTACGCAAGGGGAAGGTATTAGCACCCCTCACGTTCGTCGTACTCGACGGGATCCACACTCGGTTGTCTATCTAGAAAGGGTGATTGAAACTATCTAACTAAAGGTCTAGGACAAAAGAAAAGAAAAGTGACTCGACAGAGCATCGCCGCTCTGGGCCTACGTATTCCCTCGTGCAATGGGAAAGTCAGAGTCAACGTAGTTCGGCTAACTACGGTTGAAAAGAGGGAAAGGTTGCTCGCCAAGACATTGCGTCTTGTGCCTACGTATTCTCATATGGTATGAGAAATCAGAGCAAACGTAGTTCGGGAAATTAAGAACACCGGTTTGTTCAACTATTTTTACCCGAGTAGGGTTAACAATCAGTTCCAGTAGTTAGGTGTATACAGCTCGACCTTTGGAGACTTAGGCGTTACCTGTTTGCGGTAGAACTAAGAGTTAACGAAACTCTTTTTCATGAAAAGGTTTTCCATGGTTAAGGGTCCCAAAGGACAAAATGAAGTTTGATCATTTGTTTGTGTCTTTTAAGAAGAAGTGTTTTTTGAATTGTTTATAATTCATATTGCACTAGAGACTATGATCTAGGAGCGAATGCGTCACATATCGTCCTAAGGACATACACTAAACACTCTAAGCAATTGAGAGGTAACCCCCCAATCACTATTCCCCAAGTACTTAAGGCTCATAACACACAATATTCATTAGCCTTTATTAAGTGTTTTTTAGAGTTGTTTTGAGATGAGAAAGATAGAGAGAGGACAAACTAAAGGGAAACTAGTTCAAAACCTAGTAGTTGTCATGCATCATGGTCCTAAGGTTAGGATTAAAAAGGGAATTATGTCCTATTTGTTATCATGCAAAGGATTCAACCTAATGTCTATCATCACTATCCTTAATCAAGGAAGTGAGAATTCCTAAGGGAACATGTTAAGAAAAGAGAAGAAAAGGAACAAAGCATTAAGTAAATGAAATATGAATATGAATGAATTCATATGCAATGCAACACACAAGCAAAGGGAGGAAATAGTGTGGGATAAAAACCTCCACAAGCTCATCTCAACCTTTAATGCAAACAAGAGAACAAAAGGGAAAACAACACACAAGCAAAGGGAGGAAATTGTGTGGGGTGAAAACCTCCACAAGCTCATCTCAACCTTTATTGCAAGTAAAAGTGCAAAACAAACCCTAAAGTCTACAACTTGAACGTGGAATGAATCATAAACCAAAAGAGAAATGGGAGAAGAAGAGAAAACAACCATGGTATCCCTAATGTCATTCAACCAAAGTCTCATTATGACTTGTGCAAAAGATGCACAAATTTGTCCTAAAAGTTCACCATTTTAGGACTTGCTTCAAGTACCTCCTCAGGAGAGACTAAGTCATCCCAAATGGTGTCCTTACATTATTGGACAGAAAGGGAGACAAAAAGAGAGTGCACAAACTCAATCATAAGATTAACAAAATAAAATGCAAGTTCATGTACAAGATAAAGCAAAACATGCAACATGGAAACCCTAATTGGAATGCCTAAAAGAAAGGGATACTTGAACAAGTTGAAAAACAAATTTGGACCTATAATTCAGCCTACACATGCTTCAACATCTTAGCGATATAAAACAGCAAGAGTTGATGATCATAAGTTTCCACAAATATCATTTTTAAGGCCTATAAGTTCAAGCGTGAGTGTAAGCTACAATTATAGGACACTTAACTTGTGAAATACACCAAAAATAGTTAACAACTTCAAAAAATGCCAGGTAAAATCCTATAGGACCCCTCTGGTGTTAGGAACCAGGGGTCCAAACTATGGGGAAAATCTAAACCTAACTAGGCAAACAGAGGGCAAAGTTCCAAGGTATACCCTAAGAACTAGCACAAATCAAGGGTCCTAAAAGTTCAACCTAAACCCTCACCAAATGGTAGTAAATCTAGGGGGAAAAATATCAAAAAAATCCCTCAAAATGTTAAGAATATGCACAAGAAAAATCAAGCATTGATATGAACATTTCATCACCAAATAAAATCAAAAACATAAGATATGCAACTTTAAACCAATTGAAACCCTTCCAAATGAACAATTATTTTTTAATTGGAAAATATTCAGCAAAATAAAACTAAAATTTCCTAAATTTAATTTACATCTTGATATACCTAAAAACTATTTTTGTGAAATTTATTAACATTTGGGAGTATTTTCATTGGATTAAAGTAAAACAGATTCCAAAAATGTAAAATAATGAAAAGAAAAAGAAATAGGAAAAATAATTGGTGCAAGTAGCAATGCCATCAAGTTGTAAACTATGGGCTTCATGCAGAGGGAGGTGGGGATAGTCATCAGGCCCAAGTCCAATTCAAACAATTAATGAAACGGTGCGTATTGGATCCTAGGTGGCTGGTCAAGGTTTCAACGCTCGCGAAAACGAATCGTGGTCGTTAGATTGCACTAGATCAACAAGTCTCATGTGATCTAGCAAGCACACGTGGATATGAGATTCAAACACTCACCGGTGGAGGGAAAATGAAGATACAGATGGCCGGAGCACGATGGCTCCGGTCATCTTCTCCGATGATGCAAATTTGCAGGTTGAGTAAAACCTCACCAAAACTCGCAATCTTGGAGTCTAAACTCATCTACTCTCTCCCTAGATCACGAATCCAAGGTTATCTCTCCCTAATCTTGCCTAAATCAGCCAAACCGAGCCAAAATAAAATCAAGCATTTATCAAAAATTGTCACAAACATCAATCAATCCTAACCAGAATCCATCTATGATGATAAGTGATTATGAACATGCAAAAATGGCGTGCAATTATGACATGAATTGAGTGAACTTTAGATGAGTAGGTTACCTAACGGAATACCTTCATTGGACCTTGAAACCTTGATGATTCTTGCTGAAAACAATCCAGAAAGTTCACACAATCTTTAAGGAAGCTTTGGATGTGCTCAATTTTGCTCGAAACTGGCTGAATTGAAGAACTCAATTTCAACTTGCTCTTGAGTTGTTGCAATTGATTTCTTGATCAATTTCGCTCCAAAATCGCCTTTGAGAGTTTGTGAACGATTCTGAGTTTATATACTTTGGATCCAGATGGAATTGAGGCCCAATCAAAGCCTTGTTGAGTCCAATTGAAAATCCAAAAAAATGAATGTGAAGCTTGCAAAATACACGTGAAAATAGAGCTCTAATGGCTCTGAAACTGATTCAAACTCATTGCTTGTGATGTAAGGAAATCTAATGGACAAGATTGACTCCTTGTTTTGATCTTAATGATGAATTTTGAATGTGTACCTTCATGGTGAAGTAACATGGAATTTGACAAACCAAAACTCCTCCAAAGTGAATTCTGAAATTGGCATTGTAATTGTTACACTCAAGGCAATCAAAAAATGCACAAATTTGACATTATATGGTTCAAAATGAATTTAATCAAAATTATCCCTTTTAAGCATCTTTACATGGAATTTTCTTCCACCATTCTTCACATATGAGACATATCCATGACAAGTGATGATTTGGTGGTGTAATTGACCTCATTTGGAGTAAGTTTGATGTTGGACAAAGTTCCATTTGAAGTGTGCAAAGTTGTGCAAATGACCTATAACCAAAATGGCCTATAATCAAAGTTTCCCAAAATACCCCTATCTTGCAAGCTTCATATCTTGAGCTCTATAAATCAGATGAAAGAATTATAGTACGTTTTGGAAAGCTAAGATCACAAGGAAAAACTTTCATGTTTGGGTCAAAGTGAGGAGAAACATCCTTCTAGGTCAAAAATGTCTTGGAAGTTGGTTGACTTTTATTGACCAAAATCACATTCATTTGATGGCCTGTAACTTGTCAGCTTCATATCTTGAGTTCTAGAAACCATATGGATGAGTTATAGTACTTAAAAGAAAGCTAATAAAATGCTATACAAGTTTCATGTTGGGGTCAAGATGAGATGAGACATATATCTTAAGATATGTGGTCTTGAAGTTGGGCACTAAATAGGGGATTTTACACTAACAAGCTTAGAAACCCTAGCTTAGAAACTTCTCACACTCTTGATTCTTCTTGATTTGATCTTGGAATATCATCTTATACATCTCAACACAACATTCCATGTTCACAAAGACTTGGAATTGAGTCTTAATCTCCTTCAGATTCACTGTTGACTTAGGGTTTACCAGATGAAAACCCTAACTGCACCACCTTTGACTGTGGCTTCTTACACTTGATATAATGACTTGCACAAGCCCCTAAATGTCCTCCATCCATATCCATGGACTCAATATCATCTGATGATCTTTTACATGGCCTCCCAGATAGGAGGTGAACCATATTCATTCATCTGCTCTTTCACAAAGCTTTGACTTTCTTCTGATGGTGATAAGCTCTTGATAGATTGAATAAGATCTCTTGGTGAGGCTTAGAAACTTTGGTAGTATCCTCTTGTTAAGCACACCTCTCTCATTCCCCTGTAAATGGACAATGGTATGCAAAATGCAAATGTTAATGCTATGAAAATGCAATGAAACATAAAACCAAGTTAAAAAGGTTGGGCAAATTTTGGGGTACAACAGGGAGGATGCTATGCAAAAATGTAAATGCAAAGGAGCACTACCAAGAAAAGGTGCCGAGAGAGAAACGACGAGAAAAATTTATGAGGAATACGCCCTGAACGACCTTCTGGAATAGAACTCTTCTAGGAACAATTCCATTTTGCTGAGAATTGATAATAACAACCATCTGAAAGTTATCAAAAATATCTTACTTTGAAAAATACCCATGATCATTGGTCTCTGCTACAAATGTCCACCACTTCCAAAACACTCGTCGAGGTAATCATCATTAATCTCTGCTTGGGGAAAAAAGTCAATGACATAGATCCTGTCGGGGAACAACGCTGAACTTGCCCCGCTGCTGGGGAATAATCTCAATCTTAACCTACTGGGGATAAGTGCACTCTACTATTAGTGAGACACTTCTGACTTGGAAACAACTCTTGGTGGAGTGAATCCTATAAGTGATTAATAAATAACGTGTCTTGTATGCAACAATGGATACTTCGGTCATCATCATTTAAATAAATCATCGTTATGATTAGCAAAGCCTCAAAAGTTTTTGTATGCAAAGTTTTATCAAAAATATTAGGCGTCTTTTTAAAAAAAAAACAGTAAAAAGAAAAAACAAGCACGAAAAAGCTCTTTGTGGAAAATACTTCATTGATTAAAATAGCCTGTAAACAGGAGAATTACAACGGATGCAACTCCTGGAAAGAGGAAATTGCGGAAAAGTACAAATGCAAAAGCTATATAAATGTCGGCAATGTGGAAACAGACAACCACCATGTGTCGATTTGACTATGACTCGCATGACTTTGATGCTTCACCAATGTTTTGCTTTCTGAAGAGACTGACTTATTAACCCTCGGGTCCTCCAAGAATCCAACTATGCTCATGGATCAGACGCGGACCGTAGTCGTTTTATTTTCAATCCCTAACTTTTTCCTGAATCGCCCTTGCGGGTTTTAGATCCACCGGGATACCCATTTTTGCTAAAGTCGCCTTTTCAGGTTTTCGACTTCGCGGGTTTATTCTTTTTCTTTTATCCCTAATTTTTTCCCGAACCTATTCTTTTTACGGTTCGCCGGGATGCCCCATTTTTGCCTGGACTTTCTTTTTATGTCCAGCGGGTCTCTTTTTAAGCAAAGTATTTTTTGACTACGTCTGCGTTCACAAGGGACGTAAAATCTTCGTCGTCAATAGTTGATAGTAGTAAGGCTCCTCCAGAGAAAACTTTCCTTACCACGTATGGACCTTCATAATTGGGAGTCCATTTGCCCCTGTGATCTGTTTGTGGAGGGAGGATCCTCTTTAGCACTAAGTAGACAGCTGTATGCGGGCTGAATGTCCATAATGTAGAAAACAACATTGAAAATCTCCGGACCCACTTGAACAGGGAGAGTAACTTCACCAAAAACCTATCTTCTTGTTCCATCAAACGCTATCACAACAAGATCACTAGGAGCACATATCACGCCTTCTGTGTCTAATTTCATTAGAGCCTTCTTGGGCAACATGTTGAGTGATGACCCAATATCCACCAAGACATGTGACAAGACAGCCCCTGTATAGTCAATAGAGATATGCAAGGCATGGTTATGATTTCTTCCCTTGGGAGTCAAATCTAAATCCGTAAACCCCAAGCCATTGCCAGCATTCACGTGGGCGACGACCCCTTCAAGCTGATTCACGTAAATCTCATGCGACACGTAAGCTGTAACACCCATCTAATCCCCGTAATTAATTAAAATAATCAGAGTAAAATTAACATGCATTCAACCAAGGGTGTCACACTTCAAACTTTCAAACACCTGTCATGCTCATCAACACTTCAATGAATACTCATGTTTTACAATTTCAATTAGCATGTAGCAGCGGATTCATTTATCCAATGATTTTTCATAAAGGAAATATTTGTTTTCATCACATAAATCAACAAGGCTCGGGCACTAAGGCCAACTTCTTATTATTTTAATAAACAAGAAAACATAGTATATTTCTAAAACATAAACCAAGCGATCCCAGTGTTACACGACCAGAGCATGACTCGACCCAACATAATAAAAATACTAAACAGCTGCACCAACAGCGACTTTGCAACAACGAACAACTCTACTCTTATACCTGCACGATGTCATGTAGGACATCATTCCAGCAGAAGGGTGAGAAATATTACCATAATAATCAATGCATATAATTATGTATATAAGCAATCATAAAATACATATATGCCACATTTCTCACCACATTTCATATTCAATTCACACATACCTCTCAATTACCTCATCATATAAACTAACATGGTTGATCATCAAGCATATTATCATGCACATAGCATACTTTCATACAACACTCACATACTCACCACTCTTAAATCAACATATCATGTATATATGCACACTTCTCCTAACAATCACATATTCATCATTTTCAATTACACAAGTCATGTACACATACGTAAGCATAACTTAAATCAACAATTCTATCCATGCCATATGGCTCACTTAAAGCCCATCAATTCTACCAATTCACTATTACACATTCACATTTCTCAATTACACAAGTAATGCACATACGCATATTCCACAATTCTCACCACTATTCACCCTCTTGGTCATATATATTTACCACACATATATAGACAACATGAATATTCACAAAGCATTCCCACATCATGCATACACTCTCGTTTCCACAATCTTATCATTCACACATAAGCATCTCTTCATGCATATGTCATATATCAATGTGACTCAACAACTCAATGCAACTCATGCAATGCGGTACCGACTCTCGTTATCATTTTTCGGTTTTTACATTAAACCGGGTCCACTCTTCTAGACCGATAACCCGTTATCATTTTTCGGTTTTTACATTAAACCTGGTCCACTCTTCTAGACCGATAACAACAAAGGCCCGTCCTCTAAGCCTTCAAACCCACTCTTCTAGGTTTGGGACAAGTCACTAGTCTCCACGAAACTAGCAAGCATTACCTCTTGACTAAATGATGCATATGCAATTGAAAATCAAATGCACTTAAGACCGACATCTTAATCTCATGCATTCCAATAATTCATCTCTTCAAGAATTATATCATGATTGCACACACAACATATTCACATAACATTCATCAATGTATTCATAATTCAACACTATCACCACATTATCACACAATGCACACATATCCACGATATGTTCTCATGCATTCTTCACATTTATCAAACAATGCACACATATCCACAATATGTTCTCATGCATTATTCACATTTAATCACATACATACAATATGCATTTAAAACATCTATCAAGCAATGCACACATATCCAAGTTATGTTCTCATGCATTCTATTCATACAACCGCATACAAACAATATGCATTCACAATTCAATATCATCACCACATTATCAATAATGCACACATATCCACAATATGTTCTCATGCATTCTTCACATTTATCAAACAATGCACACATATCCACAATATGTTCTCATGCATTTCCAATCAATACAAATAATATACACATCTCAAAACCTAGGATTCACGCCATACGGCTACCCATAACACATATATAACAGCATATAACTTTTCATTCCATTAAGAATCGAACCCGATCGAACCACAACACAACATGGAATGAAATCACAGAAAAACAAAATGCTGTCATGTTCGCTACTGCCTCGCCTAGCGAGCAGCTAGCGAACCTTCGCTACATGTTCGCCTAGTGAACTGCTAGCGAACCCAAACAGATGCTACAGACCTCACTCGCTACCTTGTTCGCCACAGCGAACCCCCAGCGAACCATTCGCTACCCCGTTCGCTACCCAAAGAAGGAACCTCTCACATTCTGTTTCCACTCGCCACTAGCTCGCTAGGCGAGGACCCAACGAGTGTTCGCAACCAGCTTGCCTAGCGAACAACTAGGAAACGTCTGCGAACCAGAATTTTCCCAATGTTCAGAAATTCCAACTCTCTCCAAAATCGACCGATTCTCATTCAATCAGTTTCCATAACCTTAATATAACCATACCCGACTAAACTATACTACTTATTCTCGATTTTAACCGTTAAACTTCGATTTACACCGATTAAATCCATTTTGCCCTAAAATGAAAAATGGTGGAAAACTCACAACAACCCAATCCAATCATACATAATCATACACATTGCTAAGATAATAATGTTTCTCACCCTTACCTTGATTAAATCGAAGCTTTGGATCGGATCTTGATGATTTTCCAAGTTTTCCTCTTATCTTCCTCTTTCTCTTCTCTTCCACTTTCTTTCTCTTATGTTTTCTTATCCATCTATTTTCCTTCCACTTATCCTTATATACCTTCCATTATTTTCTTTCCATCACATTTCCCTTCTCTCAAAATATCTACTAATCAATTTCTCATAAAATATCCACTTGACCCTTTATTCACCAAAATATCTCATCTTATCATTAATTGGATAGTATATAGTAATCCCACATTATTCTACCAAATAGAATAAATCAGTTAAATCTAATAACTCACATAGATCAAATAAATCCAATTAATTAGTACAATTAATCCACTATTTTGAAAATTGGGCTGTTACAACCCTCCCCCACTTTAGGAATTTTCGTCCTCGAAAATGTCACCTGATCCAAATAACTCTGGATACGATTCTCGTATCCTAATCTCCCAAATCACCTCCACCAAAGGAATCCCTTTACCTCGAAGTTACTTCTCATTCATCAACCTGAACTAGCAATGCCTCAACAGTCAAATCATCTCTCACTTGTATACTATCCATCTGAATCAATGTACCTCCTCAGCTTAGACACATGAACACATCATGCAATTCCCACAAGCGACAACGGTAAAACAGTCTAACATGCCATTTTTCCCACGCTTCCGCTGCGCCACTCTGATACAGATCAACAAAACACAGGATATACTTCCGAGACTCCAAGCTCGACCAACACCAGTTACTATCGTAACTCTTAAAACACGTCCTTTCTTGGATCCTTTTGATCTTTTCAGTCGTCTCTTGCACAATCTTCGGCCTGAGTAAAACACTCTCGCTAGACACACGTCTATCCAAAGGAGTCCTACACCTCTTACCAAACAAAGTCTCATACGATGTTATTCCGGTACTAGAATAATAGCGGTTATTGTAGGTAAACTCAATCAACGACAATTAACCATCTCCTGATCCATCTTGATCCAACACATAAGCTCTCAACAAATTCTCTACATATTGGATAGTCCTCTTTGTCTACCCATCCTTCCACGGATGCTAGGCAGAGATTATCTTCAACATGTCGCTCAAAGCGTCTGCAACTCTCTCAAAATCCCAATGAAAAACTCAGATTCCCATCTAACAGAATGATTTATCCTCACTGGTAAGTAACGAGTTACTCTTGTTAATCCATTCTTAACAGTTCCAATCGAATCATACTCCTTCAAATTCTTCAGAAAATCCGACACAAAATCCATGGGAATACTATCCCATCCCACTCAGAAATATTCAACAGTTGTATCAGACCCAACAGTCTCTGATATTCACACTTCGACTCCCAACAAGTTTAATCAGCATATACAAACTCAATCACTTCTCTCTTCATCCGTGGTCATCAAAATAATTCCTCAAATTCGGTCACACCTTCCCAGTACCTGCATGGATATTCCATTTATCTCAATGTCCTTCTTCCAGTGTACTCTCATCCAACTCACACTATTCAGAACACATACTCCATCCTGACATCTCATGATACCATTTCCATAAATCCGAAAATCACCTCCTCGACTTTTATCCCTTAAATTCAATCAATCTATTAACTCGAATTAGAATTCCGACCTCCTCGAATCTCATCGAGAATACCAATAGTCAGTCTCATCATATAAAGTTCAACTCCATGAGAAGTCTATTCACAGACTACACTCATATTCCGAATTTACTCAATCAGTCTTAACTTCATTACCATCATCATCGGTACATACAGAGATTTCCAATGCAATAACTCAGTTACCACTTGGTCTTAATCGAATGGTAACTCAACCAAAACCATACTCTTTCAGAAGTCCCAATTATTTCCTCCACATCATATTCAACTTCTCAAATCAAACAAATACCTTAAGATCTTAAGATCATTAACCATCTCAAATCTCAACTAAATAATTGAGGCTTCCAACCTCCGGTACAAACACACAACAACAACCAACTCTAAATCACTCGTCTGATAATTCCCTTATGTACTTTAAGTTGCTTCAAAGCATAGCCAAAACTCGTTGATGTTGCACTTAACATATCTCTCAGTCATATTAACAAAGCATTACAACACAACGAATAGTTCCGTCGGATTCGGCAAAACCAACACACGAGTTATTGACAACTTTCCAAAAACTCTCTGAACTTCTTCACAATGGCATATCACTAATTCTTCTCCAATACTGATAACTCTAATTTTCGATGTGCAAATTGATCCTCTATACTCTTCGACGCATCCAAACACCATCGATTACACAACCATTACTCACTCAATTAAGTATGGAGAACCCCATGTCAAACGGACACTCAGTTGTGAACTTATGGCGAAACACGAACCGCACTTACCACAACATCCAAACATATTTCATCAATAAATACTTAATTCCATGTCACTACTTCACCATCGCATAAAGCATTGTAATAACTTTCCGCGCTCCTAATCTTGCGTCATTTCGAGTTACGGTCCTCCCGTTACGACAAAAATATGAAAACAACATTTCCACACTTAGAAGGCTATTCAACACATCTTCGACTCTTGAAATGTTTAAAGGTATAATTGTACCAATATAGTATCCCCCACTTTATTTCCTTTAATAATCACCAGAAATCACTATCCACCCTTTATATACTTGACTTCACATTATGTTGCCGCAACACACACACCAGACACAAGTCTCAAAACTACTCAACCAGTTTAATTCCCTGACTATCTAAATAGACATACAATATGGAGCTCTTAATATCGGACTAGTTCCCGTAACTAAGTCAATCACAACTCCACTTCACATCCTGGCTGTATATCACTATCTTGTCAGAATAACTTCCAGACAACCATAATTAATCGGCAAACCGCCAACTTCCCACTTTCGTTAACACTCAAAATTTCCATCAAAATGAAACATCTCATCACTATCCTGCGCCGACTCATCAAAACAATTCTTCAGCACTTGGCTTAACTCCAAACAATTCACTGCTCACGTCATCTAAGCTTGCAAGACACGTCTATCCCATCCAACACAATCCCAACTACTATCAACAAGAGATTAAGGGTGATCAGTTCCTCAATTTGTCAATAGACAGCCGAAATCATAATGGGGCATAAACCATCTTTACCAAACTATAATAGCGTTTAATCACACACTGAGCTACAACTCCACACTTGCAGCATCCTGGAGAATCACAAGTTTCTTCCCCCACTTCGATCACTCCCACTTCTGCAGACAAATGTTAAACGACAAACATGTATCGACAGTGTTTTCACACACATGTTGCATACAAGGGAACAAATAACATTAGACAACATGGCCGGACGGACCGACCTGCTCTGATACCACTAATGTAACACCCCTCTAATCCCCGTAATTAATTAAAATAATCAGAGTAAAATTAACATGCATTCAACCAAGGGTGTCACACTTCAAACTTTCAAACACCTGTCATGCTCATCAACACTTCAATGAATAATCATGTTTTACAATTTCAATTAGCATGTAGCAGCGGATTCATTTATCCAATGATTTTTCATAAAGGAAATATTTGTTTTCATCACATAAATCAACAAGGCTCGGGCACTAAGGCCAACTTCTTATTATTTTAATAAACAAGAAAACATAGTATATTTCTAAAACATAAACCAAGCAATCCCGGTGTTACACGACCAGAGCATGACTCGACCCAACATAATAAAAATACTAAACAGGTGCACCAACAGCGACTTTGCAACAACGAACAGCTCTACTCTTATACCTGCACGATGTCATGTAGGACATCATTCCAGCAGAAGGGTGAGAAATATTACCATAATAATCAATGCATATAATTATGTATATAAGCAATCATAAAATACATATATGCCACATTTCTCACCACATTTCATATTCAATTCACACATACCTCTCAATTACCTCATCATATAAACTAACATGGTTGATCATCAAGCATATTATCATGCACATAGCATACTTTCATACAACACTCACATACTCACCACTCTTAAATCAACATATCATGTATATATGCACACTTCTCCTAACAATCACATATTCATCATTTTCAATTACACAAGTCATGTACACATACGTAAGCATAACTTAAATCAACAATTCTATCCATGCCATATGGCTCACGTAAAGCCCATCAATTCTACCAATTCACTATTACACATTCACATTTCTCAATTACACAAGTAATGCACATACGCATATTCCACAATTCTCACCACTATTCACCCTCTTAGTCATATATATTTACCACACATATATAGACAACATGAATATTCACAAAGCATTCCCACATCATGCATACACTCTCATTTCCACAATCTTATCATTCACACATAATCATCTCTTCATGCATATGTCATATATCAATGTGACTCAACAACTCAATGCAACTCATGCAATGCGGTACCGACTCTCGTTATCATTTTTCGGTTTTTACATTAAACCGGGTCCACTCTTCTAGACCGATAACAACAAAGGCCCGCCCTCTAAGCCTTCAAACCCACTCTTCTAGGTTTGGGACAAGTCACTAGTCTCCACGAAACTAGCAAGCATTGCCTCTTGACTAAATGATGCATATGCAATCGAAAATCAAATGCACTTAAGACCGACATCTTAATCTCATGCATTCCAATAATTCATCTCTTCAAGAATTATATCATGATTGCACACACAACATATTCACATAACATTCATCAATGTATTCATAATTCAACACTATCACCACATTATCACACAATGCACACATATCCATGATATGTTCTCATGCATTCTTCACATTTATCAAACAATGCACACATATCCACAATATGTTCTCATGCATTATTCATATTTAATCACATACATACAATATGCATTAAAACATCTATCAAGCAATGCACACATATCCAAGACATGTTCTCATGCATTCTATTCATACAACCGCATACAAACAATATGCATTCACAATTCAATATCATCACCACATTATCAATAATGCACACATATCCACAATATGTTCTCATGCATTCTTCACATTTATCAAACAATGCACATATATCCACAATATGTTCTCATGCATTTCCAATCAATACAAATAATATACACATCTCAAAACCTAGGATTCACGCCATACGGCTACCCATAACACATATATAACAGCATATAACTTTTCATTCCATTAAGAATCGAACCCGATCGAACCACAACACAACATGGAATGAAATCACAGAAAAACAAAATGCTGTCATGTTCGCTACTGCCTCGCCTAGCGAGCAGCTAGCGAACCTTCGCTACATGTTCGCCTAGTGAACTGCTAGCGAACCCAAACAGATGCTACAGACCTCACTCGCTACCTTGTTCGCCACAGCGAACCCCCAGCGAACCATTCGCTACCCCGTTCGCTACCCAACGAAGGAACCTCTCACATTCTGTTTCCACTCGCCACTAGCTCGCTATGCGAGGACCCAACGAGTGTTCGCAACCAGCTTGCCTAGCGAACAACTAGCAAACGTCTGCGAACCAGAATTTTCCCACTGTTCAGAAATTCCAACTCTCTCCAAAATCGACCGATTCTCATTCAATCAGTTTCCATAACCTTAATATAACCATACCCGACTAAACTATACTACTTATTCTCGATTTTAACCGTTAAACTTCGATTTACACCGATTAAATCCATTTTGCCCTAAAATGAAAAATGGTGGAAAACTCACAACAACCCAATCCAATAATACATAATCATACACATTGCTAAGATAATAATGTTTCTCACCCTTACCTTGATTAAATCGAAGCTTTGGATCGGATCTTGATGATTTTCCAAGTTTTCCTCTTATCTTCCTCTTTCTCTTCTCTTCCACTTTCTTTCTCTTATGTTTTCTTATCCATCTATTTTCCTTCCACTTATCCTTATATACCTTCCATTATTTTCTTTCCATCACATTTCCCTTCTCTCAAAATATCTACTAATCAATTTCTCATAAAATATCCACTTGACCCTTTATTCACCAAAATATCTCATCTTATCATTAATTGGATAGTATATAGTAATCCCACATTATTCTACCAAATAGAATAAATCAGTTAAATCTAATAACTCACATAGATCAAATAAATCCAATTAATTAGTACAATTAATCCACTATTTTGAAAATTGGGCTGTTACAACCCTCCCCCACTTTAGGAATTTTCGTCCTCGAAAATGTCACCTGATCCAAATAACTCTGGATACGATTCTCGTATCCTAATCTCCCAAATCACCTCCACCAAAGGAATCCCTTTACCTCGAAGTTACTTCTCGTTCATCAACCTGAACTAGCAATGCCTCAACAGTCAAATCATCTCTCACTTGTATACTATCCATCTGAATCAATGTACCTCCTCAGCTTAGACACATGAACACATCATGCAATTCCCACAAGCGACAACGGTAAAACAGTCTAACATGCCATTTTTCCCACGCTTCCGCTGCGCCACTCTGATACAGATCAACAAAACACAGGATATACTTCCGAGACTCCAAGCTCGACCAACACCAGTTACTATCGTAACTCTTACAACACGTCCTTTCTTGGATCCTTTTGATCTTTTCAGTCGTCTCTTGCACAATCTTCGGCCTGAGTAAAACACTCTCGCTAGACACACGTCTATCCAAAGGAGTCCTACACCTCTTACCAAACAAAGTCTCATACGATGTTATTCCGGTACTAGAATAATAGCGGTTATTGTAGGTAAACTCAATCAACGACAATTAACCATCTCCTGATCCATCTTGATCCAACACATAAGCTCTCAACAAATTCTCTACATATTGGATAGTCCTCTTTGTCTACCCATCCTTCCACGGATGCTAGGCAGAGATTATCTTCAACATGTCGCTCAAAGCGTCTGCAACTCTCTCAAAATCCCAATGAAAAACTCAGATTCCCATCTAACAGAATGATTTATCCTCACTGGTAAGTAACGAGTTACTCTTGTTAATCCATTCTTAACAGTTCCAATCGAATCATACTCCTTCAAATTCTTCAGAAAATCCGACACAAAATCCATGGGAATACTATCCCATCCCACTCAGAAATATTCAACAGTTGTATCAGACCCAACAGTCTCTGATATTCACACTTCGACTCCCAACAAGTTTAATCAGCATATACAAACTCAATCACTTCTCTCTTCATCCGTGGTCATCAAAATAATTCCTCAAATTCGGTCACACCTTCCCAGTACCTGCATGGATATTCCATTTATCTCAATGTCCTTCTTCCAGTGTACTCTCATCCAACTCACACTATTCAGAACACATACTCCATCCTGACATCTCATGATACCATTTCCATAAATCCGAAAATCACCTCCTCGACTTTTATCCCTTAAATTCAATCAATCTATTAACTCGAATTAGAATTCCGACCTCCTCGAATCTCATCGAGAATACCAATAGTCAGTCTCATCATATAAAGTTCAACTCCATGAGAAGTCTATTCACAGACTACACTCATATTCCGAATTTACTCAATCAGTCTTAACTTCATTACCATCATCATCGGTACATACAGAGATTTCCAATGCAATAACTCAGTTACCACTTGGTCTTAATCGAATGGTAACTCAACCAAAACCATACTCTTTCAGAAGTCCCAATTATTTCCTCCACATCATATTCAACTTCTCAAATCAAACAAATACCTTAAGATCTTAAGATCATTAACCATCTCAAATCTCAACTAAATAATTGAGGCTTCCAACCTCCGGTACAAACACACAACAACAACCAACTCTAAATCACTCGTCTGATAATTCCCTTATGTACTTTAAGTTGCTTCAAAGCATAGCCAAAACTCGTTGATGTTGCACTTAACATATCTCTCAGTCATATTAACAAAGCATTACAACACAACGAATAGTTCCGTCGGATTCGGCAAAACCAACACACGAGTTATTGACAACTTTCCAAAAACTCTCTGAACTTCTTCACAATGGCATATCACTAATTCTTCTCCAATACTGATAACTCTAATTTTCGATGTGCAAATTGATCCTCTATACTCTTCGACGCATCCAAACACCATCGATTACACAACCATTACTCACTCAATTAAGTATGGAGAACCCCATGTCAAACGGACACTCAGTTGTGAACTTATGGCGAAACACGAACCGCACTTACCACAACATCCAAACATATTTCATCAATAAATACTTAATTCCATGTCACTACTTCACCATCGCATAAAGCATTGTAATAACTTTCCGCGCTCCTAATCTTGCGTCATTTCGAGTTACGGTCCTCCCGTTACGACAAAAATATGAAAACAACATTTCCACACTTAGAAGGCTATTCAACACATCTTCGACTCTTGAAATGTTTAAAGGTATAATTGTACCAATATAGTATCCCCCACTTTATTTCCTTTAATAATCACCAGAAATCACTATCCACCCTTTATATACTTGACTTCACATTATGTTGCCGCAACACACACACCAGACACAAGTCTCAAAACTACTCAACCAGTTTAATTCCCTGACTATCTAAATAGACATACAATATGGAGCTCTTAATATCGGACTAGTTCCCGTAACTAAGTCAATCACAACTCCACTTCACATCCTGGCTGTATATCACTATCTTGTCAGAATAACTTCCAGACAACCATAATTAATCGGCAAACCGCCAACTTCCCACTTTCGTTAACACTCAAAATTTCCATCAAAATGAAACATCTCATCACTATCCTGCGCCGACTCATCAAAACAATTCTTCAGCACTTGGCTTAACTCCAAACAATTCACTGCTCACGTCATCTAAGCTTGCAAGACACGTCTATCCCATCCAACACAATCCCAACTACTATCAACAAGAGATTAAGGGTGATCAGTTCCTCAATTTGTCAATAGACAGCCGAAATCATAATGGGGCATAAACCATCTTTACCAAACTATAATAGCGTTTAATCACACACTGAGCTACAACTCCACACTTGCAGCATCCTGGAGAATCACAAGTTTCTTCCCCCACTTCGATCACTCCCACTTCTGCAGACAAATGTTAAACGACAAACATGTATCGACAGTGTTTTCACACACATGTTGCATACAAGGGAACAAATAACATTAGACAACATGGCCGGACGGACCGACCTGCTCTGATACCACTAATGTAACACCCCTCTAATCCCCGTAATTAATTAAAATAATCAGAGTAAAATTAACATGCATTCAACCAAGGGTGTCACACTTCAAACTTTCAAACACCTGTCATGCTCATCAACACTTCAATGAATAATCATGTTTTACAATTTCAATTAGCATGTAGCAGCGGATTCATTTATCCAATGATTTTTCATAAAGGAAATATTTGTTTTCATCACATAAATCAACAAGGCTCGGGCACTAAGGCCAACTTCTTATTATTTTAATAAACAAGAAAACATAGTATATTTCTAAAACATAAACCAAGCAATCCCGGTGTTACACGACCAGAGCATGACTCGACCCAACATAATAAAAATACTAAACAGGTGCACCAACAGCGACTTTGCAACAACGAACAGCTCTACTCTTATACCTGCACGATGTCATGTAGGACATCATTCCAGCAGAAGGGTGAGAAATATTACCATAATAATCAATGCATATAATTATGTATATAAGCAATCATAAAATACATATATGCCACATTTCTCACCACATTTCATATTCAATTCACACATACCTCTCAATTACCTCATCATATAAACTAACATGGTTGATCATCAAGCATATTATCATGCACATAGCATACTTTCATACAACACTCACATACTCACCACTCTTAAATCAACATATCATGTATATATGCACACTTCTCCTAACAATCACATATTCATCATTTTCAATTACACAAGTCATGTACACATACGTAAGCATAACTTAAATCAACAATTCTATCCATGCCATATGGCTCACGTAAAGCCCATCAATTCTACCAATTCACTATTACACATTCACATTTCTCAATTACACAAGTAATGCACATACGCATATTCCACAATTCTCACCACTATTCACCCTCTTAGTCATATATATTTACCACACATATATAGACAACATGAATATTCACAAAGCATTCCCACATCATGCATACACTCTCATTTCCACAATCTTATCATTCACACATAATCATCTCTTCATGCATATGTCATATATCAATGTGACTCAACAACTCAATGCAACTCATGCAATGCGGTACCGACTCTCGTTATCATTTTTCGGTTTTTACATTAAACCGGGTCCACTCTTCTAGACCGATAACAACAAAGGCCCTCCCTCTAAGCCTTCAAACCCACTCTTCTAGGTTTGGGACAAGTCACTAGTCTCCACGAAACTAGCAAGCATTGCCTCTTGACTAAATGATGCATATGCAATCGAAAATCAAATGCACTTAAGACCGACATCTTAATCTCATGCATTCCAATAATTCATCTCTTCAAGAATTATATCATGATTGCACACACAACATATTCACATAACATTCATCAATGTATTCATAATTCAACACTATCACCACATTATCACACAATGCACACATATCCATGATATGTTCTCATGCATTCTTCACATTTATCAAACAATGCACACATATCCACAATATGTTCTCATGCATTATTCATATTTAATCACATACATACAATATGCATTAAAACATCTATCAAGCAATGCACACATATCCAAGACATGTTCTCATGCATTCTATTCATACAACCGCATACAAACAATATGCATTCACAATTCAATATCATCACCACATTATCAATAATGCACACATATCCACAATATGTTCTCATGCATTCTTCACATTTATCAAACAATGCACACATATCCACAATATGTTCTCATGCATTTCCAATCAATACAAATAATATACACATCTCAAAACCTAGGATTCACGCCATACGGCTACCCATAACACATATATAACAGCATATAACTTTTCATTCCATTAAGAATCGAACCCGATCGAACCACAACACAACATGGAATGAAATCACAGAAAAACAAAATGTTGTCATGTTCGCTACTGCCTCGCCTAGCGAGCAGCTAGCGAACCTTCGCTACATGTTCGCCTAGTGAACTGCTAGCGAACCCAAACAGATGCTACAGACCTCACTCGCTACCTTGTTCGCCACAGCGAACCCCCAG
Organism: Lathyrus sativus; assembly: GCA_963859935.3. NCBI lineage: Eukaryota > Viridiplantae > Streptophyta > Magnoliopsida > Fabales > Fabaceae > Lathyrus > Lathyrus sativus. Next base: position 230,901,518 of record OZ012741.1, read on the forward strand.
CGAACCATTCGCTACCCCGTTCGCTACCCAACGAAGGAACCTCTCACATTCTGTTTCCACTCGCCACTAGCTCGCTAGGCGAGGACCCAACGAGTGTTCGCAACCAGCTTGCCTAGCGAACAACTAGCAAACGTCTGCGAACCAGAATTTTCCCACTGTTCAGAAATTCCAACTCTCTCCAAAATCGACCGATTCTCATTCAATCAGTTTCCATAACCTTAATATAACCATACCCGACTAAACTATACTACTTATTCTTGATTTTAACCGTTAAACTTCGATTTACACCGATTAAATCCATTTTGCCCTAAAATGAAAAATGGTGGAAAACTCACAACAACCCAATCCAATCATACATAATCATACACATTGCTAAGATAATAATGTTTCTCACCCTTACCTTGATTAAATCGAAGCTTTGGATCAGATCTTGATGATTTTCCAAGTTTTCCTCTTATCTTCCTCTTTCTCTTCTCTTCCACTTTCTTTCTCTTATGTTTTCCTATCCATCTATTTTCCTTCCACTTATCCTTATATACCTTCCATTATTTTCTTTCCATCACATTTCCCTTCTCTCAAAATATCTACTAATCAATTTCTCATAAAATATCCACTTGACCCTTTACTCACCAAAATATCTCATTTTATCATTAATTGGATAGTATCTAGTAATCCCACATTATTCTACCAAATAGAATAAATTAGTTAAATCCAATAACTCACATAGATCAAATAAATCCAATTAATTAGTACAATTAATCCACTATTTTGAAAATTGGGCTGTTACAAAATCTGTGTTTAGAATCCTCAATAAGGCATTCCTATGTACCTCCGAGCATAATAACAAAGACAAAGTTGATATTTTGGAAGGAGTCTGCTGCAGATGATCAACAATCTTATAATCGCTCTTTCAAATAAGACGCATGAACCCTTCGGCATCTCTAACTAGAGAATCTTTCTCTCCTTGCTGCGAACTTTCTTCCACTACAACCTTTCCTTTTCCTTTGTCAGGCCTCTCCACATTAACTTTTGGCGGTGAAAACACCCTACCACTTCTTGTTATACCTCCAGCTCCAACCAATTTATCAACGGATGAACCTTCAGACGATGTTCCTATCAACTCTTGCTTCTGGCCGTTACAAAAGACCTCTGCCCCATAATTCCATGGGATGGCCTTGGTACTTTCGTATGGCACTGGCCTGACTTTAGTGATAATCACAGGCGCTGGCCTTGGAGGTGCTGATATGTTAATCATTCTGAAAGGGATCGAGATCATAGCAATCTCATCCTGCCCCTGATTAATCACCTTCACACCTTTCTCTTCTGCAATCCTGTCAAACTGCAATACGCCTTCATTCATCAGACATTAAATGTGATTCCTCAGATCTTCATAACCCTCAGGGTGAGCAATACAACCTTCACAACTTTCCGCACAACCTGGAAAAACTCCGCCTTTCAACAACCTACTTTTAACAAAGCTCAATGGTGTTCTCAACTCGACCACGTCAGTTATTGAATTCAACTCTTCTTCTTCAATAATGGCGTTAACTCCGGCCGCTCCATGATTAGGCATTGGGTTCTGGACCACATTAGGAGTATCATTAGTGAAGTTAATTGCCTTTCTGTCAAGGAGGTCTTGCACCTTGTGCTTGAAAGCCTTGCAGTTATCTATATTGTAACCTGGAGCGCCTAAATGAAAGTTGCATTTGGCGTTGGCATCATAACCCGGAGGTGGCGCGCCTGTAAGAGGTGCCAATTGTTAGAACACAGATTGGTTCTTAATAATATCTCTATGTTTTGATGATAGTGGATTAAGTCCTTGATTGAGAAAGGCAAATCACTCTAGGAAGGGTGGACTGGAGTAGTTGAGTTCAACGAACCAGGATAAAAATACTTGAGTTTTAATTCTAAGTTTTAATCTTTCATACTTATTCAACCCCCCTTCTAAGTATTATCTCACCTTCACCAATGTTCTCTTTTGAATCAGCTGAAGTTGTAACGAATGTTGTAGAAGTTGAGAATACGGCATAGGCGGTCTTTCAAACTGCCTATTAACTGCTCTTCCTCGGTCCAGAAACCGGCGCGGTGCATAGTTCTGTTGTTGTTGTTGAGGTGTTGCAGGAATGGTGATGCTTGCAACCTGTGACTGTTGTTGTTGATATTATGGTTGGCACTGAACCCTGTTCTTGTTTCTGTTCCTGAAACTCGAAACTGCATTTGTATCACCCTCCCACTTCTTAGAGTTACCAAAAGTCTTTCTTCCTCCACCAGATGTGGATCCTTCTCCTGCTTGAATCTTACCCAACTTGATACCATACTCAATCCTCTCACCAGTAATAATTAAATATGAGAAACTGTCGGATATGTTACCAATCAACTTTTCATAATATATCCTTGGCAACATTGCCACAAACATATCAATGAGCTCCCTTTCCACCATTGGAGGCTGAACTCTCGTAGCTAGTTCACGCCACCTTTGGGCATACTCCTTAAAACCCTCGTTGTTTCGCTGAGATAGATTTTGCAGCTGAACTCTATTGGGTGCCAGGTCATTATTGTACTGATAATGACGGACAAAGGCTTCTCCAAGATCCCTCCAACTTCTGATATTGGTCCCCTCAAGGCCCATGTACCATTCTAGTGAAGGTTTGAACAAACTGTCTTGGAAAAAATGCATCAACAACTTTTCATCGTCTGAGTAGGCAGACATCTTCCTGTAGTATGATCAGAGGTGTACTCTAGGATAAGTTGTCCTTTTGTACTTATCAAATTCTGGAACCTTGAACTTAAATGGAATCTTCAACCCTGGAATCAGCCCCAAGTTAGACATATCAAGCCCTAGAGAATTCTGATTCTCCAAATTCTTCATCTTCTCCTCGATCATTTTAAACCTCTTATCTGCATCAGTCTGCAAGCCTACACCCAAATCTCCCATAGAGAATACATCATTTTGTTCATCCTCCTCCCACCGGGGACCTGCTGCTCCATGTGCAACACCCGCTGCACCTGGTATATGAGCTCCTGGTTGATGACCTCTGCTCGGAGGAATAACAACAATAGGAATAACATTAGCTTGAGGAGTACTCCCATCAGCCGGGGGAGGAACGGAAGTGGTCCCACCATGCAAAACTCCGCTACCATCCACCCTAGAAATCAAAGGCCGAATTAGTGTTCTTAGCTGCTCTTGACCATTAGTATCCCCTTGCATAAGATCCATGAACTGAGCCATACGGTCCCTGAACTCTTGCAATTCTAGTTGAATCTGATCCATAGCTTTCTGCTGATTCCCTCTGGTCGAGTAACGATGAAACGTCTGGTCTGCTATCCTGAAACACTGCTGAGAGAAAAACCACAGAGATAAGGTTAACGGAACCAGAACACCTGCAATGCAATATGATAATGGTGCAAAATGCAAACATGTAAATATGACTCAGGGAAATTCTCCCCTTGATTCTAGTTCCACGGACGAAGCAACAAAAGGCAGAAGAACCACAGATAGGACCACAAAATCCCTCTCATAAATAAAATGAGGATAAGAGTCAGCACCTAATACATATCGCCAAGGAAAACAACAGAGTCATTAATACGACCTCATCTAACAATCCTGGTGATGGTCTGAATAAAAGATAAAAACAAATACAGAAGAATAAAGGACAACTGCATCAGCCACGACAGCGAGTCTGGAACTCCTTCCTGCTGATGACATCTTTCAAATCTTGAGCATACTCTTCCCAAGCATCCTCTCCGAAAGAATCTTCAAGTCTGGGCTTCTTCAACTCTGCTCTCATCTTGTATTCCTCCAACGTTGCAAGAGATTCTCGTAGCTTACGGTCACTTTCGTACTGACCAAATGATTCAACTGGATCTTTTTCATCTTTAATCCGGAGCTGAGTCTTCAACCTATCAATCTGCTGATGAAGCTCATCCTCTCTTCTCTTGTTATTGGTCAAAGTTGCATTCCACTGAGCGTTGAACTTTGATATCTCCAGGCGTGCTCTTTCTAGCTCTTTCTTCTTGTCCTTGAGGATATTGCTAGCGCTATTCAGATCTTGACCTACTTGTTCTCGGGAACGAATTTCTTTAGTCAATTCTCTCCCCATTTCGTTAGAGTCTCTGTCTTCATCTTGGACAGGTAAGCTGCTTCATTCTTTTCACTCATAAGCTGAATAATCTCCTTTTCCAGCTCTTCATTGGCTTTGCATAGTGCTTCTTTCTCAGTCCAGAGCTAGTTATACTTCTGAATGTTGACTGTTGTGGGTTCTTCAGCTACCAAAGGATATAGAGGCTCTCTGACCAGGAACGATAACAACAACCTTTCAACCCTCTCTTAGATCCATTCAACATGTGGTCCATAGGCTCTACAGTCCCCTTTACCCAAAGAAGATCTTCCTTTCCGATGGATTCTTCCCCAAAATTTCTCTAATCTGGCCAAAGTCTCACTGTCAACTAATCCTATGAAATACAAAGATTCTTGTATTTCCTCCTCCCTCAGGGGTTCTTTCAAGGCGTGACCAAATTGTCGGACGGCAAGAGCAGGATTATAATTGATTCCACCTTTCCTTCCTATCAAAGGAACATTGGGAAAGTTTCCACAACTGTAGATAATCTCACTCACAAGCAAGTCTTTGTTGAACCAAAAAATATTCTCTGATGTCAAGCCCATGATTCTTTCTGACCAATCAACTGTGTCTGCCATATCAAAAAAGGGTCCAACCTTAGGAAGATGATCCACAAACCATTTGTAAAGAAGAGGCGCACAGCAGGAGACATTCTTTCCTCTTCTATTCTCATTCTTGTAGTGCACAGAATGGTATACATCTCCTAAGAGTGTAGGCACAAGATTCTTAGAAGCGAAAATATGGAAGGCGTCTAAATCAACGAAGTCTGGGATGTTAAGGAACAATATTATGCCATAGATGCAGAGAGCCAAAATATCATTGAAAACTACCCAACAACCTTCTTTAGAAAAATGCTGAGCTCTACTCACCAAGAACGACAATGGAAAACCAGAAGCTCCATTTCTCCACACCATCTTACCATCCAGCTTAGAGATATCCAGATGAAGAGCATTGGCTAGCTTGGTCAAATCAGGTTTTGCTTCAGAGTGATAGAAAGGCATCTGCTCTAGGACTGGAACTCCTATCAACATAGTAAACTCTTCCAAGGTTGGCATCAAGACATAACTTGGGAATGTGAAGCAGCACAACTGAGGATCATAAAATTGAAGCAGAGTGTGAATACCTCCCAACTCATATCTTGAGTTCTTGCTGACATAACTCAGGATCTTCCCATATTTGTTCCTGAAAGCCTCCATGGCACTGTGATCAGCCACAACAATGAGACTAAGCAAAGGCCCTATCTCTGGCGTCGGGAACTTGGAGACTACAGTCCTTTTGAAAACAGGCTCCATATTGATGGTGGATTAGATTACTAGAATCAAGGAGAAAATATGCACCTGAAACACAAATACATGTAAATGTTAAAATGCAAATGAAAATGCAGATGCAAACAAGGGATCAAGACTGTTGTGTTGCTGGTTGAACTGAACTAAAATTCTGCCTCGGTGAGAAAATACCAGAGCATCAGAATACCAACATACAAGAACCCACAGTATCAAAGATCAAAGGTCCGCACTGATAAGAAATTCAGGTAGCTTGGAGGTCAATTTTCCTGCATAACCCTCCCACTCACAAGGTATGGACCTAATCTGATAAGGTTCAGCATCCTATACGGTCGTCAACGTCATAGACTTTTGAGAAATGATGATACGTTCACCATTTCTGGTTTGACATCATAGTCAAAGGAAGAGGCCTCACTTAACTGACTCCCAAATGATCAGTTTCCAGAGTCAATAATTTTCAGATCCAACATCCTCTCAACTGTCCGAAATAGACTGGAAAGGTAGTTGTCAAAGAAAATATCGTCTGAATGCGAATTTCATGAGGACTAATGCACACCAAACGTACAGGTCCATCACTACTTTCCACTCTAATGTTATGTATATTCTCAAGCCTGGGTATTGGGCTTATCTCTCAATGGAATAATCCCACCCAACAACACAACAATAACATGATAAATAAAATGCGGAAAATAAAATGCAAATGCAATACTATACAGATACAACACATATGCATACAAATACACACCCATAAACATAAACACACAAGCGCTAGGATTGACTCGCATAGGGGATGGGAAAGTCCCCAACAGAGTCGCCAGCTGTCGCATCACTGTGAAAAAGAGGAAGCCGACAAACTAGACAGAAGAGTCGCCATCGTTCGTTATTTGTCCCAAAGAGAGGGAAAGGAAACGATCAAAGAAAACCTGATGAAAAAGGAAAGAGACAAGGTCATCGCAACCAAATCTTGGGTTCAGGAGTCGGTTACGCAAGGGGAAGGTATGATCACCCCTCACGTCTGTTGTACTCAACGGGATCCACGCTTGTAGTCTAATCTGTGTGTGTAAAACTATCTAAAGGCTGGGAACATGGGTGAAAGAAAAGAAAAGAGACTCGATAGGACATGACCGCCCTATGCCTATGTATTCCCTCGTGCGATGGGAAAGTCAGAGTCAACGTAGTTCGGAAAACTACGGGTGATGGGGGGAAGGTTGGTTGCTAAGACATCGTTGTCTTGTGCCTATGTATCCTCATCTGGTACAAGAAATCAGAGCAAACGTAGTTCGGGATGACACGACCAATGGTTGGTTCAAGTGTTTTACTGAGTGGGGTTAAATATCCGTTCTATCAGTTAGGGACGATGCCTGATTGCGCTAGAACAAAAACTTAACACACTCTTTCTAAAAATGATTTTGAAACAATCCCGAAGGATAAAAAGTTTTGATTTTATTTGTTTGTGTTTTTTAGAGAAGAAGTGAATTGAGTTAGTTTGTAACTCATGTTGCGCTAAAGACTATGACTTGAGAGCGAATGCGTCGCATATCGCCCAAAGGGCATACGCTAAACACTCTAGACAATGTGAGAGGAGACCCCTCACTCATCATTCCTCAGGTACTTAAGGCTCGTAGCGTACAACAATTGTTAACCTTTATTAAGTGTCTTAAGAAGTTATGAGATGAGAAGATAAGACACAAGACTCTAAAGGGAACTGATAAACCCTAATGTTGTCATGCAATGTGATCTTAAAGTTGGGATTGAAAAGGGAACTACCTAATGTTATCATGCATAGGATTGAAAGCCTAATGTCTCTCCTACTCCCGACTTAAACGGAGGGACTAGGAATCCTAAGGGATCATGGAAAAAAGCACAAGTAAACACATAGCAATTCAATCACAGATGAAAAGAGATGAAGAAGACTTAAACAAGTCAAGCAAGATGAAATTCAAACATAAATGCAAGCACAAGTGCAATATAAAATGCAAACAAGACTCAAAAACAAAGGAGACTCAAACACAAGAGATGAATTGAACAAGTCAAGAAGGATGAGATGAAATGGGAGAAGTAAACTCCTACAACCAAATACCATCAATCATCACAAAAGAAGAATGCTAAGCATAAAGCAAAAGCAAATAAAATCCACCAAAAATAGGAAAAGATCTCAATAAATCTCAAATAAAATACACAAGGTAATATGAAACAATCACCAAACAGAATCCAAAAGCTCAAGTCAAGAGCTCACTCAAAGCACCACCAATTAAACCCTAAAAGGCAAGGTGTTCCACTTTATCGAGTGTGTGTTGAGGGTCAACAAAAAGTCAATGAAAAACCAATGAACAATGATCATAAATATCCCAAATAAACCCTCAAAAATATCTCAATCCATCACCTAAGTGGGAGAGAAATTTTGGTCTTAGGGGATTTAGAATGAATGCAAATGATCAAATTTAATTCCAAGTGTGCATTATGAAACATATCTAAACTTAAATTCCATTAAAAATATTAAAATTAAAGGAAAAATAAAATAAAAATTATGAAAAATTAAATAAAATTTCAAAATGTCAGAAGATTATTTTTTGGTATTTTTAGGATACATAAAACTATTTTTAAAAACATTAAAATGAAAATGAAAAATAAAAGAAATAAAAAAAAGAGTGAAAGGGGGTATGACCATCAATCAAGATTGAACTGAAATGCTTTGTATCTCGCCTGGGCCTCCCACAAAGGGGGTGTGAATATTAATTTGTCAAAGCCCAAACCACACAAAGCCAGGTTCTAAATAAAACTCAGCGTTTCATTAAATGACGTGGATTCAAACCAACATGTTGGCAAAGTCAACCCAACCCAAGCGCGACACATCACAAGTCAAATGGTCCAGCCCTTGCCAACTCAGCCTTCACCATTGACTGAACCAGACGCCGGAGCTAGGGCTCCGGTTGTCTTCTCCGGCCAGCTCTCCGGAGCTCAGATGTGAAACCTCAATAAAAACTCTAGATTCTGGTACCATTCGAAAGGGCTTCTCACAAGGAACAAGAATCCACCAACCATTTTCAAAAAAGGTTCTTAAAAACACGTGAAATCAAGACACGAATCTCATGCTACACATTCTGAAACTACTTCAAACAGCCACGAAAACTAATCAAACATTGCCTACATTGTGTAGAACTTCAGATGCACCCAATATGCAACCTAATAGATGCCTAAAATGGAAGATTCAAGTTGAGAAAGTTTACCAAATGGAGTGGTTCCATTGACCCTTGAAACCTTAAGCAAACTTCTGTTTCAAGCTTCCAAACTCTTCCTTGATCCTTTGTGAAGATGATTTGAGGCAAAAATGGAAGTAAAACCCAGGGAAATGGTTGATTCAAAGATGAGAAAACTTGTTGAATTTTGAAGTGGTTCTCTCCTTCTCACGCAACAACACCGACTCTGATCATTAGAGCAAACTTCTAAGCTTTTATATGGTGGGTTTGAGGACTCCATGCAGGCCCATAATGCCTCAATCACTTGATTTCAATTTATTAGCCAAAATTTCTACTTTTTCATACACACGGGTTCAACATCATTCTCATTCTTTTTGGTCAGCAAAAAGGTAAGTGAAGTGTGTGGAAATGAATGATATTAATTTGAGTCATTCAAAATGAAGTTGTGCAAAGTTTGGTGCACGACTTTTTTAAGGTATAAAATATGAAAAAGTGGCATGTAACTTGCACTATTGTTGTTCCAAATGAATTAAAATTTAGCATGACCATAATATGACACTAAAAGATGCCAAAAGTTCAAAGATCAATTCATCTTATGACTTGTAATGGAAGGTATTCAAATCATGTCCGAAAATCACTTTTTCAAGCTTACCATGGCCTAAATGATCACATAAATCATCAAGTCTCGTGGATTTTGGATTCAAGATGATTTTAAGGCCATTGGACACAAGTTTCATGTTGGACAAAATTGGATTTGAAGCCATGAAGTTCATGAATATGACCATTGAAAAGAATGACTACAATGAAGTTTCCAAAAATACCCTTGCCTTGTGAAGACCATAACATGAGTTCCATACATGAGAATGACGACTTCTAAGACTTTTTGGAAAGCTAAGGCCATGAGGAACAAATTTCATGTTCACTTGAAAGTGAGGGGAAGCTTGGTTCCATGTGAAAAGAGCCTTGGAAGTGAGTTGACTTTTTGTTGACCAAAATTCGTTTCATCTGATGACACCAACTTGTTGACACCATAACTTGAGATGTACAAACTCAATGGATGAGTTCTTGTACTCAAAAGAAAACTTAGAAGATGATGAACAAGTCTCATATCTGCTTGAAATTGAGATTAGACTTGCATTATAGGAAAACATGTCCTTGAAGTTAGGCACCAAAGAAGGGGATTTTACACTGAAATCAACTGAAACCCTAATTTAGTAACTCCTTGAACTCTTGAATTTACTTGATTTGATCTTATCATGACATCCTAGATGCTTCAAGATGACTTGTTGTAACACCCTTTTTCTACCCCAAAAGTATCAAGGCAAAATAACACAGAAATCAGAGTGAATAAATAAATCTCATTAAAAAGCCACTAAAAGGGCGTACATTTCTCAAAGTCATCAAAATTAGTCCATACTCCGTAACTACGGGTTTTTCCCAAAACACATCAAAGCATCTTAAACAGCGGAATTCAAAACACAATTCAAAGTTTCCTCAAAGAGGGAAATTAATCAAAATAACGTCAATAGTATAACATCAACACAAGGAACCCAACCCGATGTTACATATCAGAGCAAGACCCTCTAAGCTAACCAAAAGACTAAAACGCTCAAAAACTTCAAAACTAACTCCTCGTCGGCGTCCATGGCTAAACTGGATCATCTGCATGTTACCCACGTAGAGGTAACATTCAAATAGGCAGGGTGAGTAAAACAATTCATAATAATCAATGTATGACAATTAATGCATAAACGACAACATATTCATATTCAACACATTCATATTATTCACATATGCCTCAAAGGTCACAACATCATAATTTATACACAAAGACTCATAAATGCAATGCAACACAACTCAATGCATGTGGTACCAAACATCACAGCTCGATGGACACTGGGCCATCAACCCTCCATAGATCCCCATCAATAGGATCAGAGCACATCAAAATACTTCACATCCACACAGTGGGATTAAAGCCAAAGCAATCAAATGCGCATGAATGTATGATGCACACGTCACAATAATAATCCTCACAATTCAGCATATGGTGCATCATCATTCATCATACTCATCATCATCACATAAATCACATAAATCATCATATCTCATGTTATCACATAGTTCATCAAATCATGGTAGTTTCATCAGGTTTACTTAATCGATACATCATAGAAAACTATCATAACATCATGTACCCACCACCTACAACCCACTGTCATACTCATGGCAACTCATCCCAGAAATCCCAGAATCACACATCACGGCCTCGCTGCACAACAAATAATTTCGCGAAGTCTGCTATGTTCGTTGGCTCGCTCGCTAGGCGAGTCTCGTAGAGAACCCCTCGCTGGCCTGCTCGCTAGGCGAGCCTCTAGTGAATCCTTGCTAGCTTGCTCGCTAGGCGAGTCTTGTAGCGAACCTTCGCTGGCTTGCTCGCTAGGCGAACAGTGCGATGAGAGCAACTTCTGCTACGCACCAGAACTGATTTCCATCCAAAAACTCATACGATTCACACATCTCATGCCCCCAAAACATACCTAAATCATCCCTAAGGTCATACGGCGATAACAACACAAAATCTATGGTTTATTAGGCTAATCCGACAACATTTGCACTACCTAAAACACTATTTTCCTGCAATTGCTCTAAGTGCATCAGAGTTACTCACATCTGAACATTCCTATTCCTACAGGGTCAAAAATACAACTATCCAAGGTTCTTGGCCACAAGGCCTAAGGTTTCCTTCCTCACAATAATATTCAGCAATTCATACCAAAGCCCACAATCTTAGAGTTCAATAATCGATTCTCTTAGCTTTCCCAATTCAACTCAGAAACCCTCAAATCCTAAACCCACCATAAATACATCTAAAGGCATACATGGAAATCATGAACATAAATACTCTTCATACCTTAGTCGATTCGCCACTTTCATGATTAACTTCGGGATCTTCTGCCTCCAACCTTTCCTTCAGAGCTCTGGCCACACCAAACTTTCACGTTAAACACAAATGAATTTCAATTTCCTCTCAGAACTCTATTTTGTCTAACTTAGTCTTGGGCCTCACAAATTTGGCTTTTCCTTCATTACCCTTACTAACTCCCTCAAATGCCCAAATTGCCATTATTTCGCTTGTATTCCATTTAATTAATAATAATACTAATAAATTAATATTATATGCTATTAATCAAATAAATACCCAAAAATGCACATTTTCCAATATTCACAAAACCACCGGAAATTCACCGAAACATGAATATTCTCAATTAAATAATTAATTAACATATTCCGATTAAATTTGGGGTGTTACAACCCTCCCCCACTTAAAAGAATTTTGGTCCTCAAAAATTACCTGCAGAAAACAGAGTCGGATATGACTCCCTCATCTGATCTTCACGTTCCCAAGTCCAACTTTCTCTAGCTGGTCCTCCGCACAATACCTTCACCAAGGCGATCTATTTACCTCATACATGTTTCACTTCTCGTTCGTCAATTTGAACAAGCAACACCTCAACAGTCAAATCATCTCACACTTGTACATCATCCATCTGAATCACATGCGATGGATCCGGAATGTACTTCCTCAACTGAGACACATGAAACACATCATGCAAATTCGCAAGCGACGACGGTAAAGCAATCCGATAGGCTACTTCCCCCACCCTCTGCGAAATCTGATACGAAACAACAAAACACGATGTGAGCTTTCGAGACTTCAAAGCTCGACCAACACCAGTTATCGGCGTAACTCTCAGAAACACATGATCTCCCTCTTGAAATTCAAGTGTTTTCCTCCTCTTATCATGGTAACTCTTCTGACGACTATGCGATGCTTTCATCTTTTCACGGATCATCTTGATCTTTTCAGTCGTCTCTTGCACAATTTCAGCTCCGAGCACAACATTCTCGCCTGATTCATACCAACACAACGAAGTCCTACACCTCCTACCATACAAAGCCTCATACGATGCCATTCCGATACTAGAACGGTAACTGTTGTTGTAGGTAAAATCAACCAACAACAAATAACTATCCCACAATCAACCTTGATCCAAAACACAAGCTCTCAACAAATCCTCTAAAGACTGGATAGTTCTTTCTGTATGTCCATCCGTCTACAGATGATAGGCAGAACTCAACCTCAACTTAGTACCCAAAGCTGCCTGCAAACTCTCCCCAAACCTCGATGTAAATCTCGGATCTCTATCAGACACAATACCCGATGAAACACCATGCAACTTCAAAATCTGCTAAATATATAATTCGGCAAGCTTCTGCAACGAATAATTGACCCTCGTCGGTACAAAATGAGCCGATTTAGTCAATCTATCAACAATTACCCAAATCGAATCATATCCCTTCACCGTCTTCGGCAAACTTGTCACAAAATCCATAGAAATGCTATCCCATTTCCATTCTGGAATGCTCAATGGTTGCATCAGACCCGACGGTCTCTGATGTTCAATCTTCGACTTCTGACAAGTCAAACAAGCATAAACAAATTCAACAATTTCCTTCTTCATACTAGGCCACCAAAACAACTTCTTCAAGTCTTGATACATCTTTGTGGCACCAGGATGAATACTCAACTCGCTTCTGTGACCTTCTTCAAGAATGCTCTTCCTGATTTCTGGCACATCGGGAACACATACTCTATCTTGTAACCTCATCACTCCATTCTCATCAATCCGAAAATCACCTCCGTTACCTTGATTAATTAACGCGAGACGATCCACCAAACTCAAATCAGACCTCTGACCTTCTCTGATCTCTTGGATAATACTACTAGTCAATTTCAACATACCCAATCTCAAACTGTTAGGAGTCTCTTCACAAATCAAACTCATATCTTTGAATTGCTCAATCAGTTCCAACTCTCGAACCATAAGCATCGACATATGCAAATACTTCCTACTCAATACATCAGCCACAACATTAGCCTTACCCAGATGGTAACTCAATTCAAAATCATAATCCTTCAGAAGTTCAAGCCATCTTTGCTGCCTCATGTTCAACTCTTTCTGATCAAACAAATACTTTAGACTTTTGTGATCACTAAACATTTCATATCTGGACCCAAACAGATAATGTCTCTACATCTTCAACACAAACACCACAGTGTCCAACTCTAGATCATGCATAGGATAATTCCTTTCATGAACCTTCAGTTGTCTGGAAATGTAAGCAACAACCTGATCGTTCTGCATCAATACGCCTCCAAGGCCCATCTTCGACGCATCACAATACACCACAAAGGACTCACTCGGATTTGGCAAAATCAACACTGGAGCAGTCGTCAACTTCTTCTTGAGTTCTACAAAACTCTTCTCACAAGCAACATCCCACACATAAGCCTGACCCTTTCGAGTCAACTGAGTCAATGGCCATGCTAACTGAGAAAAACCTTCAATAAACCTGCAATAGTAACCAACCAACCCAAGGAAACTTCGAATCTCAGTAACAGACTTCGGAGCCTCCCACTGCAACACAACATCAATCTTCGACGAATCAACAGCAATCCCTCCACTAGAAATCACATGGCTAAGGAAACTCACTTCCTTCAACCAAAACTCACACTTAGACAACTTGGCGTAAAGCTTCTTTTCTTTCAAAACCTGCAATACAACTCTTAGATGTTGCGCATGCTCTTCTTCAGACTTAGAATATATCAAAATATCATCAATAAACACCACTACAAACTGATCCAAATAAGGATGGAAAATCCTATTCATATACGCCATGAATATGCCAGGTGCATTCGAAACTCCAAACGGCACCACAGTATACTCATAGTGTCCATATCTCGTCCTAAAAGTTGTCTTCGGAATATCATCAGGCTTAAAACGAATCTTATGATAACCAGACCTCAAATCAATCTTGCTAAACACACAAGCACCCACCAATTGATCCATTAAAACATCAATCCTCAGAAGTGGATATTTTTTCTTAATCGTCACTTTATTCAACTGCCGATAATCCACACATAATCTCATACTACCATCTTTCTTTTTCACCAACAACACAGGAGCACCCCACGGAGAAACACTCAGTCGAACAAACATCTTCTCAAGCAAAGCTTCCAACTGTTTCTTCAATTCCCCTAACTCAGATGCAGACATCTGATAAGGACCCACCGATACAGGACTAGTGCCCGGTATTACCTCAATAGTAAACTCTACCTCACGCTCAGGAGGTAAGTCATTCATGTCGTTTGGAAACACCACAGGAAATTCCCGAACAACCGGTAGCTCCACGCCCACTGCTTCACCATCCACTTGGAGCGAAGCAAACACAGCAAACATCTTAGCCTCATCTTCTAAGAATTCTTCCACTTGCTTGGCAGATAAAACATTAGCTCTCCAACATCGCCCAACTCAGGAAGTCTTACAGTCTTACTATAACAATCAATGTGAACACAGTTGTAGTCCAACGAGTTCATCCTAAGGATAACATCAATTTGATTCAAAGGTAGACAGACCAAGTCCATCACAAAGTTCCTATCATAAATAGTCACAGGGCAACTCAAACAGACTAACACAATAGTTACAGAACCATTAGTTGGGGTATCAATAACCATATTCCCACTCATAGCATACAAATTCAAATTCAACCTCTTAGCACATTCAAGCGAAATAAACGAATGTGTAGCACCAGTATCAATTATGGCAATCAATTCAACATCATTAATAAAACACGTACCTCTGATCAAGTTATCCGTCTTAGCTTCTTCTGCACCGCTCAAAGCAAACACTCACTTGTCTGAGCAGCAGTAGCAGTCTTCTTCGGCTGCTGACACTGGGTACTGATATGCCCCTTCTCTCCACAGTTGAAGCAATTCGGATCTTCGTCTTTGCAGTCATTAGCCTTATGACCCCTCTTGCCACAACGATGACATCTCAACGCCTTACAATTCTTAGCATGGTGGCCTTGCTCGCCACACTTATAACACTTATCTGGAGCAGTAGCCGCTCTCCCACTTGGCTTTTTCCCATCAGAAGCCTTCTGCTTCCCTTTATCACCAGAAGTCACATACGGTTTTCCCCTGAACTGATCTTTCTCTTCCTTCTCACTCAGCTGCTTGTAGTGAGTAGATCGAGCTCGGCTATCTTCATCATAAATTCTGCCCTTGTTCACCAGTTCCAAAAACTGACGAATCTACTGATACCCAATTCCCTGCTTAATCTCTGGTCTCAAACCATTCTCAAACTTGAGACACTTCTACATCTCTACATCAGCACGGTTGTAATGCGGACAAAACTTGACCAAAGACTCAAACTTTGCCGCATACTCAGCCATAGTCATATTACCTTGTTTCAGCTCAAGGAACTCCACCTCTATCTTCCCCCGAACATCTTCAGGAAAATACTTTCTCAGAAACACTTCTTTAAACACAATCCAAGTTATTGCAATGTCCGCATCTTCTAATCTCTGGCGAGTGTTATCCCACCAGTCCTCAGCCTCCTCTTCCAGCATATGTGTCCCAAACTGCACCTGCTGCGCATCAGTGCATGCCATAACTCGAAAAATCTTCTCAATCACTTTCAGCCAATTCTGCGCACCATCAGGATCATGAGTACCCACAAAAGTCGGCGGATTGTTCCTCTAAAACTTTCCCAAAGCACGAAACTCATCTGGAGGTCCACCATTCTGAGCCATCACTTGGGCAAGTGACTCTAGCGCATCAGCAATAGCACGATCATTCCTTCCTGCCATCTACAACCACCAACAAGGTTAGAAGGAAACAACTCATCGATAGTGTTCTCACACTATCGACTGACAGGGGATTAACAACATAAACACTTGGCCGGAAGGACCGACCTGCTCTGATACCACTAATGTAACACCCTTTTTCTACCCCAAAAGTATCAAGGCAAAATAATACAGAAACCAGAGTGAATAAATAAATCTCATTAAAAAGCCACTAAAAGGGCGTATATTTCTCAAAGTCATCAAAATTAGTCCATACTCCGTAACTACGGGTTTTTCCCAAAACACATCAAAGCATCTTAAACAGCGGAATTCAAAACATAATTCAAAGTTTCCTCAAAAAGGGAAATTAATCAAAATAACGTCAATAGTATAACATCAACTCAAGGAACCCAACCTGATGTTACATATCAGAGCAAGACCCTCTAAGCTGACCAAAAGACTAAAATGCTCAAAAACATAAAAACTAACTCCTCCCCGGCATCCACGGCTAAACTGGATCATCTACACGTTACCCACATAGAGGTAACATTCAAACAGGCTGGGCGAGTAAAACAATTCATAATAATCAATGTATGACAATTAATGCATAAACGGCAACATATTCATATTCAACACATCCATATTACTCAAATATGCCTCAAAGGTCACAACATCACAACTTATACACAAAGACTCATAAATGCAATACAACACAACTCAATGCATGTGGTACCAAACATCACAGCTCGATGGACACTGGGTCATCAACCCTCCATAGAACCCCATTAATAGGATCGGAGCACATAAAAATACTTCACATCCACACAGTGAGATTGAAGCCAAAACAATCGAATGCGCATGAATGCATGATGCACACGTCACAATAATAATCCTTACAATTCAGCATATGGTGCATCATCATTCATCATTCTCATGATCATCACATAAATCACATAAATCATCATATCTCATGTTATCACATGGTTCATCAAATCATGGTAGTTTCATCATATTAACTCAATCGATATATCATAGAAAACTATCATAACATCATGTACCCACCACCTACAACCCACTGTCATACTTATGGCAACTCGTCCCAGAAATCCCAGAATCACACATCACGACCTCACTGCACAACAATCAATTTCGCGAACTCTGCTACGTTCGCTGGCTCGCTCGCTAGGCGAGCCTCGTAAAGAACCCCTCGCTAGCCTGCTCACTAGGCGAGCATCGTAGAGAACCCCTTGCTAGCCTGCTCGCTAGGCGAGCCTCTAGCGAATCCTCATTGGCTTGCTCGCTAGGCGAGTCTTATAGTGAACCTTCGTTGGCTTGCTCGCTAGGCGAACAGTGCGATGACAACAACTTCTGCTACGCACCAGAACTGATTTCCACCGAAAAACTCATACGATTCACACATGTCATGCCCCCAAAACATCTCTAAATCATCCCTAAGGTCATACGACGATAACAACACAAAATCTATGGTTTATTAGGCTAATCCGGCAACATTTGCACTACCTAAAACACTATTTTCCTGCAATTACTCTAAGTGTATCAAAGTTACTCACATCTGAACATTCCTATTCCTACAAGGTCAAACATACAATTATCCAAGGTTCTTGGCCACAAGGCCTAAGGTTTCCTTCCTCACAATAATATTCAGCAATTCATACCATAACCCACAATCTCAGAGTTCTATAAACGATTCTCTTAGCTTTCCCAATTCAACTCAGAAACCCTCAAATCCTAAACCCACCATAAATACATCTAAAGGCATACATGGAAATCATGAACAGAAATACTCCCCATACCTTAGTCGATTCGCCGCTTTCACAATTAACTTCGGGATCTTCTGCCTCCATCCTTTCCTTTAGAGCTCTGGCCATACCAAACTTTCATGTTAAACACAAATGAATTCCAATTTCCTCTCAGAACTCTATTTTGTCTAACTTAGTCTTGGGCCTCATAAATTGGGCTTTTCCTTCATTACCCTTACTAACTCCCTCAAATGCCCAAATTGCCCTTATTTCGCTTATATTCCATTTAATTAATAATAATACTAATAAATTAATATTATATGCTATTAATCAAATAAATATCCGAAAATGCACATTTTCCAATATTCACAAAACCACCGAAAATTCACCGAAACATGAATATTCTCAATTAAATAATTAATTAACATATTCCGCTTAAATTTGGGGTGTTACACTTGCCATGGCTTCAATGGCCTAGAACCAAGTCTTGAATCCTCTCAAGTCCACAGTTGACATTTGGTTGACCAGATGAAACCCTAACACCATATCCTTTGACTGAGGCTCTTGCATATGATTTGAATGACCACACAAACTCCATAAAGACCTCTCAAGATACACATTGAGCTTTTGAATCATGCCTTATCCAAAATGGTGACCTCATGAACCTCTGATGACCCTCTGATGATCCTCATGATAGGAGGTGATACCCATACACAAATCTCTCCCCTCAAGGAGCTTTGAAATCCAATTCAGATGATAGTGAACCCTTGATAGCTTGCATATTTTCTTGAGCTTGAACAATGAAGCTCTCCTCTTGAATGGAAAAACAAAACACCTCTTGATCCCCTGATTAGAACCAATTCTATGCATATGCAAATGCAAATGCTAAAATGAAATGAAACATAAACCAAGTTAGAAAGAAAAGGTTGGTCAAATTTTGGGGTGTAACAATTGCCCCTATTCAAACGACTTGGACTTGAAGGGATGAAAAGCGAATGAATTTCTAACGTTCAAGGTAAAAGGTGGTTGAATACAAAAGAACCAAGAAATTTGCCAACTGCAAAATAGTAAACTATAGAATGGTCCACCGGAGTGGAATTAGAATCACTGGAGAAATGTATCTGATAGTTGTAGGAAAGTGAGTCAACTCACCACCAATTAGAAAGCATCGGCACACAGTTGGAAAAAAATCTGCTAACACGCAGGCAACGACACTAAGTCGGCTCGACACGCAGTCGGTAAAACATCTGATTTCACAATCAAGCATCTGTTAAATAAAAACAGGCTCGGCATCTGCCGGTAAAGACATCTGCTAAATAAAGCAGGCAACGACACTAAGTCGGATCAACACACAGTCGGTAAAACATCTGATTTCAAAATCAGGCATCTGTTAAATAAAAATAGGCTCGGCATCCGCTAGTAAAGACATCTGCTAAACAAAGCAGGCAACGAACCCTAAGGTCGGCTCAACACGAAGTTGGTAACATCTGCTATCCAAAGCAGGCATCCGTTAATTAAAACAGGCAACGAACCCTAAGGTCGGCTAAACACAAAGTTGGTAACATCTGTTATCCAAAGTAGACATATGTTAATTAAAACAGGCAACGAACCCTAAGGTCGGCTCAACACGAAGTTGGTAACAAGAATCCACCGATTCACAATCTGAAAGAAGAAATCTGCCGGAGACGAATGAACTTAACCACATAAACACTGTTGGGGAGAAAATGATAAGATGAACACAATTATCAAAGGTTTTTCCGGGGTTTGGATACCACACAGGCTCATAAGAAACATCGTTATCTGCTGGAGATGACAAACAGTAAGATGAACACATCCATCAAAGATACTTGCTGGGGTCTGGATACCGCACAGGCTCATGAAATGCACTGATATCTGCTGGAGATACATATGAAAACAAGAGGTAACAACCTGGCTTATGTTTCGAATGCATATGTTTGAGAATAGCGTAATGCTCCATACAAAATGGAAATGCTAGGCGTTTGGAAGGATGCTATGCACGAATGCAAATGCAAGGGAACCACTTCAACAAAATAAATGCTGAAGAGACGAAGCCAACTCCGCTGGGGAGGACTGGGTGCCAAGTACGATTGGACTTATGCTGGGAAAAACAAGCCTTGGATTGCCTCCAAGAAAAGAACTTTCTTGGGTAAAACTACTCTATTGAGAATAAAATCCACTCCGATGGGGATCAAATTAACTCTGCTGAGGAAAATGTCCTGAACGGCCTTCCAGGATACAACTCTTCTGGGGAACAATAACACCCGACTAGGGAAAATTCGAGAATACGACTCTATCTGGGAGTAGGCAAACTGCTGGGGGAATAAATCCACTATGTCGGGGATACCACTCTACTGGAGATTAAATTTGATCTGCCAGGGATTAAGAATAATATTTACTGAGAAGTTATCCTAAACTCTCTCTGCTGAGGATCGAGAATAACATTCTCTGGGGATAATCCCACTCCGTGGGGAAGAAACCAACTCTGGCGACTTTACCGGGGATTATGAAAAAGATTAATTAGGGAACCCTCCCAAAGAACTCGCTCTGAATAAAACCAATAAACATTGGATTCTGCTATGGAGAATACCCTGAATGGCCTTTCAGAATAACATTTTGGGGACAACCCCATTCTACGGGGCAGAAAATCCATTCTGAGGGGAATTAAGAAAGACAACCCTTCTACTGGGTATAAAATCTGCTCTGAAGGGGATTGAGAGAAATAAACATTGGTAAATCATCCCAAAAATCTCGCTTCAAAGAAAACCAATAACCAATGGATTCGGCTGCGGAGAACATCTTTACCGGGGAATACTCATGAAGGGAATCAGCATCAACCTCTGCTCGGGGAAATGAGAACAAGACTCATCAACATCAACCTCTGCTTGGGGAATTGAGTCTTAGACTCTGTGGGGAAAACAACACTGAATTCGTCCCACTACTGGGAGAACGACCCCAAATCTACCTGCCAAGGGATAGGTGTACACCACTACCGGGGAATCTCAATCTCGACCCGCTGGGGATAAGTGCAATCTCAACCTGCTGGGGAGAAACTAGTCTTAAACTGCTGGGGAGAAACTTTTGATCTGACATCTACACCTTGTGGGGATAGAAACATGGTGACTCCACTGGGGATACACCTCTGAAACAAATCTCAATGATGAGAGCCCTGCAAGTGACAAACAAACAATGTGTCCTGTATGCAATAAAGGCTATTTCGGTCATCGTCCATGACATTATTCAATCAAATCAATGTTTCAATTATGATTAGTAAAGCCCCACAAGTTTATGTATGCAAAGTTTTATCAAAACGTCAGGCATCTTTTGCAAACAAAACAGTAAAAGCTAAAACAAGAAAAGAAAGCTTTCTGGATAATATACTCATTGATTAAAAGTGGCCTGTAAATAGGCAGATTTACATCAGATGCAACACCTGAAAAGTGAAAGTTGCGCAAAAAGTACAGAAATGCAACAAATATATAAAATGTCGACATGTGGTACAGACAACCACCATGAGTCGTTTCGACTATGACTCGCATGAATTTGATTCTTCTCCATTGTCTCGCTTTCTGAAGAGACTGACTGATTGATTGACCCTTGGGTCCTCCCAGAATCCACTGTGCTCATATGATCAGACGCAGACCGCAGTCGTTTACTTTTAAAATCCTTAACTTTTGCCTGAATCGCCCTTGCGGATTTTCGATGCACCGAGATACCCATTGTTGCCAAAGTCGCCTTTTTAGGTTTTCAACTTTGCGGGTTTACATTATTTTTTTCCTCTTTTATCCCTAACTTTTGCCCTAACCCATATTTTTTATGGTTCGCCGGGATGCCTCATTTTGTCTGGATTTTCTTTTTCTTTCCAGCGGGTCTCTTTTAAGCAAAGTATATTTTAACTGCGTATGCGTTCATAGGGGACGCAAAATCTTCGCCATCCTGTTGTACCCCAAAATTTGACCAACCCTATTTCTTACTTGGCTTATGTTTCATTTCATTTTAGCATTTGCGTTTGCATAGCATTGTCCTTTACAGGGGATCAAGAGAGGTGTGCTATTCAAGATAAGAGTCTCACAGGGTTTCAAAACTCAAGCAAGAGTGTTCATTCAAGTCATCAAGTGCTTACAATCATCAAGAGGTTGTCAAGGCTCTTTGAAGGAAGAGGTGAATGTATGTTGTTGATATCCTATCTTAGAGGTCAACTGAGGATCATCAAGGGGTTCATAAGATCATTGTTGTGAATAGAATGTGTTTGAGAAGCTCATTGAGTGCTTTGGAATTCATTGTGGAGCTTATCTGGGCATTTATTTCATCTGCAAGAGGCCATAGTCAAAGGTTGTGCACCTAGGGTTTCATCTGGTCAACTCAAGGTCAACTGAAGACTTAAGGGAGTTTGAGACTTGGTTTTAAGTCATTGATGCCATGGGAAGTTACCTTGAGACATCTAGGATGTCATGTCAAGCTCAAATTAAGAAGAGTCAAGGGTTCAAGGAGTTAATAAATTAGGGTTTCAGAGGATCTCAATGTAAAATCCCCTTCTTTAGTGCCTAACTTCAAGGACAAGTTACCTCATGATACAAGTTCGATATCATTTTCGTGTAAACATGAAACTTGTAGGGCATGTTCTAAGATTTCTTTTGAGTACTAGAAATAATCCATTGAGTTTATGGAGCTCAACTTATGATGCCAACAAGTTAGAGGTCTCAGATGAACATATGTTTGGTCAACTAAAAGTCAACTCACTTCCAAGGCACTTTTGACCTAGAAGCATGTTTCTCCTCAACTTTAGGTAAACATGAAAGTTGTTCCTCATGATCTTAGCTTTCTAAAAAGTCCTTGATATCATTTGTAAAACTCAAGTTTTGGCTTTGGTAAGGCAAGGGTATTTTGGGAAGATTTGATTATAGGTCATTTGTTACATAGGTCATTTACATGAACTTGTGTACCTCAAATGAACTTCCAACCAACATGAAAGTTGCTCCTAGAGACTTCATTTGCATCATAGAGCTCAAGGAGCATATGAATTATGGATGATTATGGACATGTGGTGATATTTTCAAGTGAAAAATGAACTTTCAAGTATGGTTTCCATTCAATTCATTATAGGTCATGTTTATGATTTATTTTGATCCAATTCACTTTACAATACACTCATAGAAAAATTGCACAAATTGGTTTTTGTGTTAGAAGGCAAAAACACGTGCATTTTCACTTTTCTTCGCAAGGAAGTTTCAAGTTCAAACTTGCAAATTGGATCCAATGCAAAGCCCAATTCATTTCCATTGTCAAATTAACTCCACATGCTGCAGATTGGAGTGGTTTTCATGTGTGTATGAGAGCATTTCACGTGTGCATGAGAAGCTTTCCATTTTTTTGGCATTTCTAAAATTAATCAATTAAGGCTTCATGGGCCTCCAAAATCATTTGAGATCCATCATATATAAGTTCAAAATTTTCCCTGAGAGCTCAGGAGTGGCAATTGAAGTTGGAGAGAGCATTTTCAGATTTGAAATTCTCAAGCAATTTTGAAAATCTTATTTCACTTTTTTGCACAAATCAAGTCCAATTGAAGCTCAATTCATCTTCCTTGAAGAATTTGGAGTGGATCTGGAGCATAGGAAGCAAGCTTACACACGTTTGAAGCTCGATAATAATTCCATAAGGTGGAGCACCCTAGTTGATCAAATCATTTGGTGATGCCTTGAGTGGAATTTGTTTTGGATGTTTTGGCCTCTGGTTGCCAACTTGCTTAGGTGCTTTGTGAATTTTATTTGAGATTTATTGAACAATTCTCCTATTTTTGGTGAACCTTGCAAGTCAAGTCATCCTAGTTGAAGTTCATATAAACTAGTTGACCTAGTTCCTTTGGGAGATGACCTTGATGGATCCCATATGCATCCTATGCTTCTTGATTCACATTCTTGACATGTTTAGGATGCTGGTTTTAATTTTATAGGTCATACACTTGTTTGGTTTGTCTTGCAAGTTACATTAAAGTTAGGTATTCCACTTATATTTAAGTGTTAAATGTGGTTTGAACTTTGGTTCTTTCTCTTGCCTTAACTTGTAACTTGGTTATGCTTTGTTTCTCCTCTTGTTTGTGAGCTCTCTTCTCATGTTCTCGCTTCTGTCCCTTGGGTTGTGGTACTCATTCAAAGTGATTTGGTTTGATTGATCACACTTTGAGTTTGCTTTGAATGAGAAACCACTTTGAGAACATGTTTGTGCTTTCTTTTTGCATGATCAATTTGATGCATTTGGTTGAGATATTTCTTATGTTGCTTACTGCCCAAGCCTATTCTCCCATCTTCATCTTGATCATGGCTTCTTCTTTAAGCTTTGGTGTTTATCTTTTGAGACTAGTGATTGATGCATGAATGGTTGTAGGAGTTGTAACTTCTCCCATTTCATCTCACTTTCTCTTTGACTTGTTTAAGTCATTTTTGTTCTTCTCTTTTGTTTGTTTTGCATCTATTGCATCTTGCATATCATGTTTGCATATTCTCTTTACTTGTTTAAGTCATTTTCATCTCTTTCTTTCATCTCATTTGTGATTGGTTTTTATCTTGTGTTTACTTGGTTTCTTTGCCATGATCCCTTAGGATTCCTAGTCCCATTTGTTTAAGGTGGGAGTAGGAGAGACATTAAGTGCTCAATCCAAGCATGATAACATTAGGATAGTCTTTTCCCCTCTTAACCTCAATCTTAGGAGCACATTGTATGATAACATTAGGGTTGATTAGTTTCCCCTTAGAGTTTGTGTCTTCTCTTCTCATCTCAAAACTTCTTCAAGACATCTAATACAGGATAATAAGTGGTGTACGCTACGAGCCTTAAGTACTCGGGGAATGATGGTTGGGGAGCTTCCTCTCAACTGTCTAGAGTGTTTAGCATATGCCCTTTGGGCGATATGCGACGCATTCGCTCTCAAGTCATAGTCTTTGGTGCAACATGAGTTACAAATCTAACTCAATTCACTTCTTCTCTTAAAAAACACAAACAAAACATCAAACCTTTTTATCCTTCGGGATTAATTGAAAACCATTTTCAGAAAGAGTGTGTTAACTCTTGGTTCTACCGCAAACAGGTAACTCTTAAGTCTCCAATGGTCGAGCAACAATACGCCTAACTGCTAGAACTAAGGTTTAACCCTACTCATCTAAAACACTTGAACCAACCTGTGGCCGTGTTAGCCCGAACTACGTTTGCTCTGATTTCTCATACCAGACGAGGATACGTAGGCACAAGACGGTGGTGTTTTGGTGAGCAGCCTTCCCCCCTTCACCCGTAGTTTTCCGAACTACGTTGACTCTGACTTTCCCATTGCACGAGGGAGTACGTAGGCATAGAGCGGCGATGCTCTATCGAGTCTCTTTTCTTTTCTTTTGTCCCTGTGGCCAGCCTTATAGATTAACACCCTTTTAGATAGGCAGCAAGCGTGGATCCCGTTGAGTACAACGGACGTGAGGGGTGCTCATACCTTCCCCTTGCGTAACCGACTCCCGAACCCAAGATTTGGTTGCGATGACCTGTCTTCTCCCTTTTTTGTAGGTTTTCTCTGATCGTTTCCTTTCCTTCTTTTGGGATAAATAACAAACGGTGGCAACTCTTATGTCCTTGCCGGCCCCTCTTCGCAACGATGCGACGCATCCATAGTTGAAAGTAATAATGCTCCTCTGGAGAAGACTTTCCTTACTACATATGGACCTTCATAATTGGGAGTTCATTTGCCCCTGTGATCTGTTTGTGGAGGGAGAATCCGCTTCAGCACTAAATCACCTTCCTGAAAGCTTCGAGGGTGCACCTTCTGATAGAAAGCTTTCTTCATCCTGCTCTGATATAACCGGCCATGAGTAATAGCTGTCAATCTCTTCTCATCAATCAGGATAAGCTGATTCAATTTGGGTTTCACCCATTCCGCCTCATCAAGGTTCACATCAACCAACACCCTCATGGAAGGAATCTCGACTTCCAATGGTAGGACAACTTCCATACCATATACTAGCGAGAAAGGAGTTTCCCTAGTTGAAGTACGTACCAAAGTACGATATCCGTGTAATGCAAAGGGCAACATCTCGTACCAATCTTTGTAGGCAACAACCATCTTCTGCAAAATCATCTTGATGTTCTTATTAGCTGCCTCAATAGCACGATTCATCCTCGGGTGATAAGAAGAAGAGTTGTGATGTTCGATCTTGAAACTCTGGCACAGTTCCTTCATCATCTTGTTGTTCAAATTCGAACCATTATCAATAATGATTCGTTTAGGCACTCCGTAACGACAAATGATGTCCTTGATAAATTGAGCCACGACCTGTTTGGTCACGTTGGCGAAAGAAGCAGCTTCAACCCACTTGGTGAAATAGTCAATTGCCACCAAGATGAAGCGATTCCCGTTGGATGCAGTCGGTTCAATCTTATCGGTCATATCAATGCCCCATATAACAAAGGGCCAAGGAGACGACATGACATTCAGAGGACTTGGCGGCACATGCATCTTGTCAGCATAAATCTGGCGTTTATGGCACTTTCTGGTGTACTTGAAACAATCAGATTCCATGGTCATCCAATAGTAGCCTGCTGTTAGCTCACCAATTCGACGACCCATATTTTGAGGCTATTTCAGCTTGTTAAAGGACCTCCAAGGACTTAGAAAAATTGAAGTCTTGGAACTAGACATTTCGACCTAAGTAGCGAAATTGTCCTTCAACCGAAATTTGGAAGTGGGGACGAATTGAGTTTTGAAATTTGAATATTGGAGGGAGTAGTTATATTTTCTTATGACTAAGAAGGACAAGTGGCGCTCATTGGGCAAAGGACTGCATGCGGTGTGACACTTGTCAGAAATAGATGGCCTAAGAAGGTTATTAGCAGTTACTATTATTATTATAAATAGGAGTCTTAGACATAAACTTAAGGGTGTTGTAATTTACTGTTGTACAAGTCACTCTTAAAATTACTCCAAGTATCCGAGTGTAGAGAAAAAGAGTATTATAGAGAATGTACGTGATGTAAACACACCATCATTTATCTTTTCAATGAAGTTACTTTGTTTTCTTTACTTTTGTCAAGTACTTTTACTTATTTGTTTCGTCTTTCCTTTTGTTCACCATTACTACTTCGACTAAGTCTTTCTCTCCCAAAAAAAAACCTTTATCTCTTTTCCTTCTTGTAATTCTTCCTCCTTCCTTCTTTTAAACATAGTGGATAAGTTCTGCCCTTTTAAATTACTTCTTCTTGGTATTATCGAAACACATTTTTAGATAGGTTCAAATAGAAATACCCTTTAGCACATATCCTAGGATTTCGTATGGTAAATCCTGCAAGTTAGTCAATTTGACACCAAATTGATAGACCAGAGGTTGTTTACCAAAAAACACGGTAAACAAAATGGCACACCTGGTGGGACAGTGCTAAACAAAGAAAGTTTTGAGATCATAAAACTTTAGAAATATAAGCCTTATCAACTTGTCTTTAAAATACATTGTATGTTACTAAGAAGTGGCAGAATAACCACTGTAAACGAAGAAAGTTTAGTAAGACGTAACACTAGGAATATGGCGACGGAACCCGTTCAGCCAAATGGCAAACAAAATGGCTCTAGTGAAGAAACAAGAAACGACGGAGCGTCGTCTTCAATACCATCGACGGGAGAGCAAGTAAGGCTCCCGGTAAGGCCTGTACCAACACCTTCGATACTAGGAACTGGGTCGACTGTAATAAGACCCTATACTCAACCAGTATTGGAATATATCGGGCTCCAAGTGTCCAATCCTCAAACACCATTAGGAGGAAGCCCACTGCCTAGACAAAATCCTCTTCCTTGGTTGGTACAGATACCCAGGAATCCAACATATGGAATGCCTACAACTGTGATGCAGGGGCTTCAAAATGCTCCCTCCATCTTTTCAGATAACCCTGTGACTTCTCCGCTGCAAGGATCAGGATCTGGTGTGAACATTGGTCGAAGTTTCCAGGGCCAGAGTCTGGGATATTCGACGCAAGGCCCCAACTTGACCAATACCTCAGTCGCATGCTTAAGGCAACAGATGGATGAGAGCAACATGAAAATGGTTCAGACTTTGTCCCAGACTATGGGCGAAATCTTTCAGCCATTGATTCATAACACAACCCAAACCAACCAACAATTGACGATGCAGTTGACACGATTGGCTGAGTTCATGGGAGTACCCCCTGTACCCAGAAATCAAAACTCAATAGCGAACGTCCCTCGACAGGACGTAAGAAACGTAAGGGAAATACACTTGGAAAACCAGGTTAGGGTCGAACCTCCTGTAATTGAACCAAAAAGAGAAAATCAAATGAACCAGGTCCATGTTCTAGACGAAGGAAACCAAGGAGTGGTCATGATAAACCGAAACCAGGATGCGGATCACGTGGTCCAGGAAGTTCGACGCAATAACATAGCCATTGACAACAATCTAGCGGCCATGGTTGAAAGGATTATGGCTCGAAATGGAGTAAACACTAGTTTTACTCGGCCAAACTTTACATCCCTGATAGTAGATTACATCCTTCAAACATAGTTACCTCCTAGGACGAAAGTACCAAAATTTACTAAATTCTCAGGGGATACGACAGAATCTACTGTCGAACATGTGGCTTGTTATGTGATAGAAGCCGGGGAAATAGCGAATGATGAGAGCCTTAGGATAAAATACTTTCCAAGTTCCCTCACAAAAAATGCTTTCACTTGGTTCACAACTCTAGCACCTAATACCATATGTAGTTGGGCCCAACTTGAACGCTTGTTTCATGAGCAGTTTTCCTGGGCCAGACCAAAATTAGTTTCAAAGAACTAGGCAGCGTAAAACGTAAGTTTTCGGAGCCAATCGAAGAGTACCTTAATAGGTTTTGACTACTCAAGGCCAGGTGTTTCACGCAAGTGCCGGAACACGAACTGGTCGAAATTGCCGCTGGAGGCCTTGATTATTCCATTCGAAAGAAGTTAGACACCCAATACTTAAGAGATATGGCTCAGTTGGCCGACAGAGTTCGACAACTCGAACGTTTGAAAGACGAGAAAACTAGATTTAACAAGAGTAAGAAGGTGGCTTTTGTTGAAATTGATAACAATATCGAAAGGGCCTGCGAGGATTCTTTGAACCTCGACGAAAATGAAGTGGACCTTGCCGAACTTAAACAAGGTCCCCCTTATTCTTGTAGAGTATTAGCACCCCCACAGGGGAAGAGTTTTGTCGAATCAGAAAGGAATGATAGATTCCCAATGAAAACATATACCTTCGACATCACCAAATGTGATGAAATTTTTGATTTGTTGGTAAAAGATGGGCAAATGATAGTGCCACCTGGCGCTAAATTGCCATCGCTAGAGCAAAGGAAAAAGAGAGGTTTTTGTAAGTACCATAATTTTCTGGGTCATAAAACATCTCAATGTTTTCTTTTCAGGGATCTTGTTCAGAACGCAATCCAGGAGGGACGCCTGAAGTTTGGGGAGAAAGCCGCCAGCCAAATGAAGGTCGACACAGACCCTCTACAAGTGACAGACGCTCACTACATAGAGCCATTAGAATCCAACATGATCGAGGTCACTGAAGGCCGCGACTTCTCGGAAAGCATGACAGAAGTTACTGATGACTTCATCAAGAATGCTGTGATAACAAAGGTCATAATGGGCTTTGGTCAAGGCAGTGAAAGAGAGATGGATGCTAGCAACATCGATGGGGTAGCAGACAATCCAAGATGGGAAATGGTGACCAAGAGGATGGCTGACAACTTCGTCAAAATGGACCAGGCTACTGAAGGTTTGGGTCTAAGCTTAAAGGGTTTAAATTTGGTCGAGGAGGTTGAGATCAACATGATGGAAGTTACCCAACAAGAGGGTGAAGGGGACAGTGAGTCGAACAACCAAGAGGAAATCACTAAGGAGGATTACCCGAAGCAAGAGGAAACAATTGTGTATTTTCTTCACAGATGCCAGGGAAAGGGTTCCAGTGGGATGTTATGCCCAAGATGCAGCGCGATTTTCGACAAAAAGGTTGCCCAGAGACTTGAGGGAACACGAAGGCTCAAGCAAAATAGGGAAATGCCTGAATTCGATGAACGAAATAGCTTGCTGAAAAGATCTGAACCCCACATCAGAGCCCCCAAAACAAGGCCTGCTAGTTTCAAACCCGCTATTGGAAACACCGATGGTAGGTGGATGAAACCCAACGAGGATAGATGACAAGGCCAACAAAAATGGAAGAATTTCGAAGTGAACAGGGGGTCCTCAGTTACCTATCAAAAAGAATTCTAGTCTTCAAGGATGGCCCATGTATCCGAGAATTATAAGGGGAAAAACCCCATGTCTCGATCGCAGTGGAGGCAGGAACAACGGAAAAGAAAAGCTCTTAGAGAAGCAGCGTCAAAGGAGAAGGCCGAATCTAGTATTAATCTCCCAACAAAAAATCAGAGAGAGACGTCGAAGACATCAGCAAAACCGCCAGTGGACAGGAAGTTGTTCTCTAACCAGGTTAGAAGTCAGAGGGAGATCACTGGGGTCGATGACGAAATGACGGACAACTTCGACTCAGATTTTGACGATTCACTAAATTTGTTGGTGAACATAGTGTCAGTGATGCCAAAAGAATATGACAGACTATCCGTGGTCGAAAACTGCGACACTGACGTAGACTGTGAAATGGAACCACACAAACCCGTCTGCTATTATGTGATGAACAACGACAGTGTCGAAGAGAAGAATGCTTTCTTCGAACGGCCCACTGAGGAGATGAGGAACCATTTGAATCCGCTCTATATTACGGCAAAAGTAGAAAACACCCCAGTTAACAAAATTCTGGTGGACTGTGGCGCAACTGTGAATTTGATGCCACATCTTCTATTAAACAAAATCGGGAAGTGCGATTCCGACACCAAGCCACACAACATGGTCCTGTCCAACTATGAAGGCAAGGTAGGATCGACCAGGGGAGTAATCCAGGTAGATGTCACCGTTGGAACGGTAACGCAGCCAACGGTATTCATGGTTGTAGAAACTACAGCCAATTACAACTTGTTACTTGGACGCGAATGGATTCATGGCGTGGGGGCAGTGCCATCCTCGAAGCACCAAAGAATTGCAATTTGGAGGCCAGACGGCATCGTGGAAAATATTGAAGCTGATCAAGGGTACTTTAGGGCACCCATCAACTATGTCGATCAGAGACACTTCGACAAACACTTGGCTGGTATAGGTCCTTGTGGACCAGCGGACTTTGATTTCAAGCCAGATGACGAAGTATTTGGCTCGTTATACTTACATCCAGTAGACGGTTTCCGTTGGGACAGAGAGGTGCCAGGAGAAAGGCTTACATACCTTGGAACCTTGCCAGTGGGCCCCACGAGATGGGGACGTGATTTCAGTAATAATGACTGAAGCCAATGCGCTTCGAAGGATTTCGGCTTATGTGGCCGAAACTAGACTACAAACGGCCTTGGAGGCTGTCAAAAGCGAAATGGCCACAGAGGCCAATAAAGAAGTTCTTCAGAGAGGCTACAAGGAAGGCTTCGACATGGAATTATCTGATGAAACCCATCAAGAAAGCAAAAGGCTTGACGCTATCTATGACGACAATCCTTTGGGTTTCGAGAAAGATCCATTGGCAGAGGATGCCAAGATGCTTGCGCAGGACCCGCTAGAGGAAGTCGACTTAGGAGATGGCGTTATCAAAAGGCCAACTTATATTAGTGCCAACCTCGACACTCAATTCAAAGGTGAGGTCATCCAGCTGTTGCGAGAATATAGAGACTGTTTTGCCTGTGATTATGATGAAATGCCCGGATTAAAAAGAGAGTTGGTGGAACATAGACTGCCAATAAGCCTGTCAAGAAACCAGTCAAACAGAGCCCAAGGCATTTTGCTCCAGAGGTTCTATCAAAAATAAAAGCGGAAATCGAAAGACTTCTGCGGTGCAAATTCATTCGCATAACCAGGTATGTCGAATGGCTTTCTAATATTGTTCCAGTTATTAAGAAAAATGGTTCCTTGAGAATCTGCATAGACTTTAGGGACTTAAACTCAACAACTCCTAAGGATGAATATTCAATGTCGGTGGCAGAAATGCTAGTCGATTCAGCCGCCGGCCACGAATATCTTAGTATGTTAGATGGTTATTCTGGTTATAATCAAATCTTCATTGCCAAGGACGATGTTCCCAAAACAGCGTTTCATTGTCCAGGGCCCATAGGCACCTACGAATGGGTAGTGATGCCTTTTGGCCTAAAAAACGCCGGGGCAACATACCAACGAGCAATGAACTCAATCTTCCATGACTATATAGAATCTTTTATGCAGATATATATTGATGACATTGTGGTTAAATCTGTATCAGGCAAAGATCATATAGATCATCTTCGACAATCCTTCTTAAGGATGAGGAAGTTTGGCCTTAAAATGAACCCTCTAAAATGTGCGTTCTTTGTGCAGGCGGGTGACTTCTTGGGTTTCGTAGTCCATAAAAAGGGCATCGAAATAAACCAAAACAAGATGGAGGCCATTATGGAGACCAAGGCATCGTCAAATAAAAAGGAATTACAATCCTTGTTGGGCAAGATTAATTTCTTAAGGAGGTTCATATCGAACCTAAGCGGCAAAACACAAGCTTTCTCGCCGTTGCTTCGAGTCACTAAAGAAGGGTATGAATGGAGGAAGGAACAACAAGAAGCTTTCGACAAAATCAAAAGTTATTTGACCAATCCTCCAATCCTCTCTCCACCTTGTCGATACAAGAGCATGAGGTTATACATAGCTGCGTCACACAAGACTCTGGGAAGCATGTTAGCGCAAGAGGACGAAAATGGCACAGAAAGAGCCATTTACTACATTAGTAGAGTCCTAAATGATGCAGAGACTAGATATAGCGAAGTAGAAAAGCTATGTCTATGTTTATATTTCTCATGTACAAAATTAAAACAATATATAAAGCCTGTTGATGTTTGTGTCTCTTTGCATTTTGATGTTATAAAGCATATGTTGTCTAAACCTATTTTGCATAGTCGAATAGGTAAATGGGCATTAGCGTTAACGGAATTTTCCTTAACATATAAACCATTGAAAGCAATTAAAGGGCAAATAGTGGCAGACTTTATTGTCGACCACTCCGTAGATACAAACGCTTTAAATATGGTCGTACTAGAACCTTGGAAGTTGTACTTCGATGGTTCCAGCCATAAGAAGGGAACTGGCATAGGCATGCTGATTATTTCTCCTGTCAAAATTCCAACACAATTCAAGTATAGAATAGGTGAGCCATGCTCCAACAATAAGGTGGAATACGAGGCTTTGATAGCTGAACTTAAAATTCTGTTGGAATTGGGGGCAACTAGAGTCGAATTAATGGGAGACTCAGAGTTAGTCATAAAACAATTGACAAAAGAATACAAGTGCGTCAAAGAAAGCCTCATCGTGTACTTTGTAGTAGTAAATAGGCTATTAAAGAAATTCGAAGAGACTATTATTCGACATATACCACGACTTTGAAATCAGGTGGCCAACGATTTGGCCCAAATAGCATCAGGATACAAGGTGTCCTGCGAAGACCTGCAAGAAGTAATCCAAGTCAGAAGCAAGGTAGCAGCTGTGGCACTGCAGCCATCAGATTTGAGAGCTGCAAAGTTCGGTTTCGCCGACGAAGAAACCTTCGAGGTCTTTACAATCGAATCGATGTCGGATGGGGACTGGAGAAGACTGTTGGTCGAATACCTCCAAAATCCTTCAAGCACCACAGAGCAAAAAATAAAATACCAAGCACTGAGCTACGTCCTCCTAGGAAACGAATTATTCAAAAGAACTCCTGAGGGAGTTTTGCTTAAGTGTCTAAGTGAATCTGAGGCGTATCTAGCATTATCATCAGTTCACAGTGGAGCATGTGAGGCACACCAGGTAGGCCAGAAGATGAAATGGCTACTATTTCGCCAAGGTTTATATTGGCCTACAATGCTGAAAGATTGTATCGAATTTGCCAAAGGCTGCCAGGAGTGCCAAATACATGCTGGCATACAACATGTTCCAGCAAGCGAGTTGCACTCCATAATTAAGCCGTGGCCATTTAGAGGATGGGCTTTGGACCTAATAGGAGAAATTTGACCAGCGTCCTCGAAAAACCAGAAATTCATCTTGGTGGGGATAGACTACTTCACCAAATGGGTCGAGGCGGTACCCCTGCCGAAAGCAGACCAAGACGATGTGATTGAATTTATTCAAAAATACATTATCTTTAGATTTGGTCTGCCAGAAACGATAACAACATATCAAGGATCAGTCTTTACTGGTCGGAAAATGCAAGAGTTTGCCAGAGAAATGGGATTCAAACTCCTTACTTCGACCCCTTACTACGCCCAAGCCAATGGCCAGGTCGAGGTAGCAAATAAGGTAGTAATTGGAATGATAAAAAAGCAAGTAGGGGGTAAGTCAAAAACCTGGCATAAAACCCTAGACCAGGTCCTCTGGGCATGTCGAACATCCCCCAAAGAAGCTACCAACACTACACCTTATCGACTGACCTTTGGCCATGATGCAGTATTACCAGTCAAAATTCTTGTGCAGTCGGCCAGGATTCAGAGGCATCACGAAATTCCCCGTGAAATCTATTGGGACATGATGCTCGACGAGCTAGTGGATTTAGACGAGGAAAGGTTAAGAGCGTTGGAACTCTTGAGAAGGCAAAAGAAAAGAATGGAGAAATCCTATAACAAGAGAGTCAAAGCAAAGACCTTTTTGATTGGAGATTTAGTTTGGAGGGTAATCCTGCCAATGGATCGAAAGGTTAGGACACTAGGCAAATGGTCCCCAAAGTGGGAAGGACCGTTTCAAATCTCAAAAGTCTTCTTGAATGGGGCATACGAAGTCGAGGAACATAGCAATGATAAATGAACCTTAAAAGTAAACGGTAAGTATTTGAAAAAATACAAATCAGCGCTTCAAGAGGTAAACATTTCAACAGAGTAATATAAAGCTAATAAGTAGGGCCATAAATGGCATCAATAAAATGTGCCAAAAATGGCTTAGTCTTTACAAATACAGCAATAGAAACATGGCTTACAAAGGCCAGAAAACAAACATTAAACATTTCAGAAATCTAAAAAGGAAGGTTGGCCTTCATCTTGAGGTAGCTTGCCTTTTGAGCGTCGAGACGACTCTGGCAAGAGGCTTTGTCGGTTTTCATTTGCGCAATCTCGACTTCAAGTTGTCGAGCCTCCTCGGTAAAAAGGACGGCATGATCAAGCTCTGTCGACAAAGAAGAATCATCGAAGGAAGATAGCTCAGCATTTCTCTTCTGAGCTTTGGCCATCTTGCTGCGAAGTTTTCTGATCTTACGCTCCCAACAAGCGATGCTCGTTTCGTTCTCAGAAATCTCCTTCTGATTCTTGGCCTTTTGCTCCTCCAGCGTTGCAATTTTGTCCTAACAATCCGCAACGGCAGTCCAAGCAGCAGCCTCACTACCTGACTTCTCAGATATATCCTTTTCGAACCGAGGCAAGAGCCCAAAGTCAGTATGAACCTGGTCGATCAATGTCCCAATTTCTTGGATTACAGCCGCAGCCTCAGCGGAGATCGACTGAAGGTCGACTTGCTGTAGGAGAGCTTTCAAAGAAAGGTAATGGACTGGACCCATTTGCAAGAGAGAAAAGAGGTCCCCTTTGAAAATCTTGTTCTTTACTTTCTCAAGAGCACTGTTGATTAGAGTTGAAGTTGGACCTTCAGAGGTTGAAGTGCTTTGTGATTTTCCTGAGGAACTGTTTCGCCTACGGAGGAGGAGTTGGATGTACTGTCGACGGTCGGACACTTTTAGAGCCTCAAGTTCTTCCGCAGTAAGATTTGTCGCACTCTTGGCAGGCATCGCTTCCGCTTTTGCGGGGGTGTTGGCAGGAACAATCGAAGCTATTTCAACAGGCTTAGCTTGCTTGATGGGAGGACTCTCGACAACAGTCTCTTTAATTGGGACAGCATTGGTAGTATCCCCTTCCTCGTCTTCTTCGACGTCTTCCTCACTAGACTCTTCCAACTCAGATTGATGCATGGCTCCATCTGTCGTACCCTTTTCCTCCACAGGTTTGTCATCAACCTCCATTGTGGTACCCTGAGGCGAACCATCAACAAGATTTACGCCCTCATCCAAAACGTTCTCTTCTTCACCTGCTTCGACGGGATTCTGGGAATTGTTCCCCTCGTCATGATCAGACCTATCGGTTTGAGATTGTTGGGTGACAGCTTTTAAAGGAGAAGGCAGGGGAACCACAGGAATCTCAGGTTTATTGATTTCCCCAAGAGAACTCATGCCAGAACCTAAGTCCGAAGAAGGACGATAGGTGGGCTCACCTCGACTATTCAAAGGATAAGCCTTAAGAAGAGATGTAGTTGGGACGCTTTCTGTCATCACAACGTTAGGCTGAAAAGAAAGAATCTAAACATGAGGAAAAAAAGAATCCAAAAGCAGTTTGAAATTTAGACAGAAAGCAGTCGAAGATAGGAGTTGGACCTTAGGGCCTTCATCAGCCGGACTGGAGTTGTCGCTTTCAACAACAGTAGTTTGGGGAATTGGGGTACCTTCGACAAGAGCTTTACCAAGGTCTGCACAATGAGCTTGTGATTCAGGGATTTGAATCGATAGAGGATCTGAGTCAGTGGCGTCGAGACCGCGGAGAACCTTTCGCCGCCTTTTCATTGGAACCTCCTCTCGAGGAGAACCATCTTCATCTTCTGAGTCAACGATGACTAGGTTGGCGCCCCTCTTTAATTTTTTCTGAGGGGTAGGTGGTTTCCGACTTACCTATAAAAGCATCGGGGAAAGTGATTAGGTATTAAACCCAGAATGTTGAAAGGATTAAGATGGTGCATTAATATTACCTTCTGACCCTCGACGGAACTTTCAGTCTTCGCCGAAATGGCAGTCTTTTTGGGAGCAGCTGCAAAAGACAACTGACAGTGCCATCCGTTAGTAACGATAAAGCTTTGCTTAAGAAGTCTAAAACGAAGAAGAGTCGACCTTCGAGAATATCGGATTCGATGCGAACATCTTCGATATTAATATGAATGTGCCCTTTGAAAGTATCGACGGTATGTTTAGTCGGAACCACCCACTGTGCTTTAGGCTTCGACTGCTGTCTGAGGATTTTTATAGGATCCTCACAGATGAACCAATCTGGAAATGGAGGGGCAAGGGCCACTCCAAAATCAGTAGATGGCAATCGAGGAATCTTAGGGGGAAATAATTTGAAAGACATCTCATACCATTTCTCACGGGGGATGGATGAAGGAATTTTTGAATTCTCCATCTTTTTTAGAAAATTTTCCCTCAAGGTGACAGCAGCCTCGCGGACGGTTCGACTAATATCATTCGGTCGATAAGCAGTTTCAAAGTATTTTTGGAAGGCTTGTATCTCCTTTATGTGAGTGGACCTACCTTTCTTGGTTTTTTCCTGCACATCAACGAATGCTTGATCAATCATTCGAGTAAGACTGGCAGCATCAAGAAATTCAGAAGAATAATGTCTGGACCACTAGTTATTAAATTCTGGGGAACAGAAATAAGAGGGTTCAAAATAGAGTGGGGTAAGTAAGGATTTATAGGCATGGCGCACCAATTGGGTCGAACATTCGATGGGGTTAACGATGTGGTGTGGAAACAGAATATGAGACTTTTTCTCGTATAAACACCTAGGCAGAGTTTGGATAAGCCCAAACTGTCTCGACACCAGATTTGGTTGATAAGCTATCAGGGAAGCTTGCCCTTTTGTCAGATTGAGCTTATGGACAAGCAGTCGAGGCGTAAGGAATCACTCCCAAATCAGCTTTGATTCTTCTTCCTGTCTCTTGAGCAAAGTTGGGAAAGGCCTAGTGAACCATTCAGGGCCGCATTTTTGTTATGCGAAGGGAGCCATCCCAGGTGTGAAGACATAGCGCTTCGCGAACATCTGGACGAAGCCTGAGAGGTTGGCTCGAAGTGTCTGCCCTTCTTCGTTGGGAGTAAGCTGAACTAAGCGAGGCCATTCGACTTGCCTTTCAGAGATCGAAGGAGACCCTTCATTGACTTCACCCTTATTTGGTAGGCTGCCTTCAAAGGTGGCGTTTAACCACAATTGAAGTAACCAAAACGGCCCCGACATTACCAAGTTGCCATTACTCTCAGGGTCCTTCAGTTTGCCGGCACTTTCGCTTAAGGCTTCGTATAGACTTGCAAGGATCATTTCGCTCAAACATATTTCTCTCTTTGTATGCAGCTGGTTTGCCAGTGTTAAGTATTTTCGCGCCACCTGCATGGATTTAGTACAGAAAATACAACGAGACAACCACATGGACAAAAAGGCTATATGTTCCTCGTCTCTAACAGCGGCATTATTCTTATCATGATAATGGTTAATGAAATGGGTGTAAGTGTGTTTGATGATTGAGAAACAAATGGTGTCTTGGCTATCAACTTCAGGGTCGTAAACCAGCCCGTGGGGTTTCAGCCCTACAATAGCAGCAACGTCGAACAAAGTAGGCATCATCATCCCACATGGAAGATGAAAAGTGTAATGTGTGTTGTCCCAAAAGAACAAAGACGTGGCCAACATCAGGGGGCAATAGTTGGGACCTACTTTCGACATCATAATAAGGTCGTAGATGCCCATGTCTTTCCAGTCTTGAGTTTTTGCCTTTTCTACCTTCTTCAACCAGTTGAGGTAGAGTTCAGAATCCTTGAAATATGGCGTAGCCCTAAATAATCTTGCGCCATCATGGAGGTACTTGAGATCCACATTGTAAACATCCAAGCTATCTGGATTATCCAAGGGAACCTTTTGGGAGTCTTTTTGCCCTAGAGGTTTGGTTTTTCGGTAAGAAGGAAAAAACTCATTCAAATGGGAATAGTTTAAACCTAAGGGGGATAGAGGCCCAGACATAGCCAGTGGTTTATTCGCAACAGTAACAGGTATGATTACCTGAGATTCGTAGATATGGCGTTTCTCCTCCAGTAAAGGCTCACGAACGAGTTGCTGATTTTTCGCCACCTTCGGGCGGCTCAGAGCAGCAAAAGGGGGAAGGATGGAAGAAGAGGTTTGTTTGTGAGACTGGGTTTTTTGTTTCTGGGATCTTAGTTCAGCCATGATGAGAGTTGAAGGATTGTTCTTCGAAGAAAAGATTGTGGGAAGAAAATACGAGGAAATGTTGTAAAAAGATTGAGGAAGTAAAAAATGAAAAAGACGTTTTGAAAAGTTATTTATAAGTGAAAGAGGAAAATCAAGAGTTTTTCTCTCATAAGTGGCTGGGGTTAGTGGGCCACGTGTATACTCAGGATGAGTTAATAGGGGTGGCGGTTGTAACCTATGCTCTGTAGGAGTAATGATGGCTCACGATTTTGGTGATTCCCGAGAAATTTGCCATGATGTTCATGACGTCAGATATCGTGCATCAAGGTGGCGTAACAGTTCCTTTTTGCGTGAGATTGTGGATATGTCCTTTCCCATTACCTTCCAGCTTCCTAAGCTCGAAGCAGTTGAAGTGGGTCAACGATCAGGATACAATCGAAGGTAAACGACGTCGAAATTGGATGCTGTCAAAAAATGTACTTTTGGTAGTATCGAAAACTACATTTTTGGGGGGCAATTTGTTAGCTCGCCAATTTGACGACCCATATTTTGAGGCTATTTCAGCTTGTTAAAGGACCTCCAAGGACTTAGAAAAATTGAAGTCTTGGAACTAGACATTTCGACCTAAGTAGCGAAATTGGCCTTCAACCAAAATTTGGAAGTGGGGACGAATTGAGTTTTGAAATTTGAATATTGGAGGGAGTAATTATATTTTCTTATGACTAAGAAGGACAAGTGGCGCTCATTGGACAAAGGACTGCATGCGGTGTGACACTTGTCAGAAATAGATGGCCTAAGAAGGTTATTAGCAGTTACTATTATTATTATAAATAGGAGTCTTAGACATAAACTTAAGGGTGTTGTAATTTACTGTTGTACAAGTCACTCTTAAAATTACTCCAAGTATCCGAGTGTAGAGAAAAAGAGTATTATAGAGAATGTACGTGATGTAAACACACCATCCTTTATCTTTTCAATGAAGTTACTTTGTTTTCTTTACTTTTGTCAAGTACTTTTACTTATTTGTTTCGTCTTTCCTTTTGTTCACCATTACTACTTCGACTAAGTCTTTCTCTCCCAAAAAAAAACCTTTATCTCTTTTCCTTCTTGTAATTCTTCCTCCTTCCTTCTTTTAAACATAGTGGATAAGTTCTGCCCTTTTAAATTACTTCTTCTTGGTATTATCGAAACACATTTTTAGCTAGGTTCAAATAGAAATACCCTTTAGCACATATCCTAGGATTTCGTATGGTAAATCCTGCAAGTTAGTCAATTTGACACCAAATTGATAGACCAGAGGTTGTTTACCAAAAAACACGGTAAACACCTGCCCTCAACAATTTCAAAGACATTGTATGCCCGCCTGCATGCGTACCAAAAGTATCTTCGTGGACTTCTTCCGTTAGCAAACCCGCTTCCTTTTCGTCCACACATCTCAACAACACCAAGTCGAAGTTTCTTCGGTAAAGTACATTGTCCTTGTTCAGATAGAAGTTTCCAGCCAACCTCCTCAGAGTTTTCTTATCCCGGCTCGACGCCCCAGGCGGATACTCTTGATTCTTGAGATAGTTTCTGATATCATAATACCATGGCTTCCCATCAGATACTTCCTCTACTGCCAAAATAAAAGTCGTCCTATCGGGGCGTGAGATGACGATCCTCGGAGCATCATTCCAATAATTCACCTTGTACATCGAGGTTAAGGTTACCAAAGCATCTGCCATCTAATTCTCGCCCCTTGGCACATGGTGAAACTCTACTCAGTCAAAGAAAGGTAACAACCTTCTGGCATAATTCATGTAAGGAATCAGGTTGGGCTGACGAGTCTCCCATTCTCCTTTAATCTGATTAACGACCAAAGCTGAATCACCATATACATCAAGGTTCTTGATTCTCAAATCAATTGCTTCTTCAATACCCATGATAAATGCTTCATACTCAGCTTCGTTGTTGGTGCAGGAAAATGTTAACTGAGTGGTAAACGGTATGTGGGAATCGTGGGGAGTTGTAATGATTGCCCAATTTCACTGCCATAAGAGTTAACAGCACCGTCAAAAATCATCTTCCATTGGGAGCCTATCTCGGGACCTTCGCCTGGTAGTGGCTCATCATAATCTTTCATCTTCATAAACATAATGTCCTCGTCAGGAAATTCAAATTTCGTCGATTGATAATCTTCCATCGGTTGCTCTGCGAGATATTCTGACAAAACACTTCCCTTAATGGCCTTTTGGGAAACATACTGAATATCGTATTCTGTCAGAACCATCTGCCACCTTGCAATTCTTCCAGAAAGTGTCTGCTTTTCGAACACATACTTGATTGGATCCATCTTCGATATCAATATGGTTGTGTGATTCAACATATACTGCCTTAGGCATTTGGCTGCCCAAGCAAGTGCACATCATGTCTTTTAACATAGAGTATCTGGAACCACAATCTGTGAACTTCTTACTCAGATAGTAGATAACATGTTCTTTTCTGCCCGTCTCGTCATGTTGACCGAATACACAACCCATGGAGTTCTCAAGAACCGTCAAGTACATGATCAAAGGTCTTCCTGCCACTAGAGGCATCAGTATCAGAGGCTCCTTCAAATTTTCTTTTATCCTTTTGAATTCCCTTTGGAAATTTTCATTCCAGAAAACCGCCTGATCTTTCTTTAACAGCTTGAACAATGGTTCACAGGTGGTTGTAAAGTGAGATATGAACCTTGCAATGTAGTTCAATCTACGAAGAACCGGATTCTACAATAGCACGGGCTTCTTTAAACGAGGACATCGAAATTTCTGGAACTTTGTCTTTAACAAGAGGCCTCTCCTGAATCTGTAATGCTTCAAAAGCCTGACATAGTGTCTCATGAATCTCGCCATCCATTTCTACATACTTGAAAGACGCCAGGTGACTGATCATGATATCTTCCTCCCCACAGACCGTGACAATCTTTCCTTCCACCATATACTTCAGTTTCTGGTGCAAAGTCGAGGTAACTGCCCCAGCAGAATATATCCAAGGTCGGCCGAGTAAACAACTATAAGCAGACTGGATATCCATGATATAGAAGACCGCGTCAAAGACCTTTGGTCCTACTTGAATTGGCAATGTGAATTCACCAAATACTGACCTTCTGGTCCCATCAAAAGCCCTCACCACCAAATCACTGGGAGTACAGATCAAACCTTGGGTGTCCAGCTTCATTAGTGCTTTCTTGGGCAACACATTGAGTGATGGTCCTGTATCAACTAGCACATGAGACATAACAGCCCCCTACACTCTATGGATATGTGTAGAGCATGGTTGTGATTTCTCCGAGCGGGAGTTAGATCCAAATTTGTGAAGCCCAAACCATTACCAGCGTTAACATGGGCCACTACCCCTTCAAGTTGATTGACAGAAATTTCTTGCAGTACATAAGTCGTATTCAAAATTCTTAGCAAAGCATTTCTATATGCCTCAGAGCACAACAACAATGACAAGATCGAGATCTTAGAAGGTGTTTGCTGTAAGTGATGTACAATTTTGTAATCACTTTTACGGATGAGTCGCATGAGTTCTTCAGCATCTTTGGCCCATGAGTCTTTCTCCCGCTGTTGCTGACCCTCTTCTACTATAGCTTTACCCTTACCTTTGTCACTTCTTTCCATATTAGCATCCAGCGGAGAGAACACTTTGCCAATCCTAGTCAAGCCTCCTTCTCCAACAACATTGACAACAAATGATCCTCCAACTGACGTCTCTACCAACTCTTGTTTGTACCCATTGCAGAATACCTCTGCCCCATAGTTCCAAGGAATGGCCTTGATACACTCATAAGGCATCGGTCCTGGTGTCATAATGATAACAAAAGCTGGCCTCGGCGGTGCTGAAATATTGATTGTTTGATATGGGATCGAAATCGTTGCGATTTCATCCCGCTCATTGTCAACTTCCTTCACATCTTCTTCCCTTACTATTCTGTCAAATTACAAACTGCCCTCATCAATCAAACCTTGAATATGATTCCTCAACTCAGCACATCCTTCTGGGTGCATACCACATCCCTCACAGCCTTCTAAACAACCAGGAACAATACCACCCTTCAGCAATCTGTCTTTCATATAACTCAACGATGTTTTCAATTCGTCCATATTAGTTATCATGTTTAACCTTTCTCCCTCTATAACAGCATTAGCTCTGGCCACCCCATGATTCGATATAGGATTTTGATTCACATTCTGGGTCTCATTCATGAAATTGATTACTTTGGAGTCAAGAAAATATTGCACTTTATGCTTAAAAGCTTTACAATTATCAATGTTATGACCCGAAGCACCGGAATGAAAATCACACCTAGCATTTGCGTCATAGCCCAGTGGAGGTATGCTAGTAAGATGTGCTAAAGTCCTTTTCTGAACAAGTTGCAACTGTAGTAGATGTTGCAATAATTAAGAGTAAGGCATGGGAGGCGTGTCAAACTGCCTGTTGGCCATCCTTCCTCTGTCTTGATAACGGCGAGGTGCAATGGTAGGTTGCTGAGGTACAACCGGAATAGCTATACTAGCAATTTGTTGCTGAC
Source organism: Lathyrus sativus (assembly GCA_963859935.3). Classification (NCBI taxonomy): domain Eukaryota; kingdom Viridiplantae; phylum Streptophyta; class Magnoliopsida; order Fabales; family Fabaceae; genus Lathyrus; species Lathyrus sativus. The sequence goes on from OZ012741.1 coordinate 230,945,228, forward strand.
ATTGAGGTTGGTACTGTTGTTGATGTTGTGCTCGGTCTCTATTTCTGTAGGCTGATACAACATTCGCGTCCCCTTCCCTTTTCTTCGGATTCCCATATGTCTTCCTCATTCCTCCTGATGTAGACCCTTCTCCACTTTGTATCTTTCCCAACTTTATTCCATTTTCCGCTCTTTCCTCTGTCATGATCATGTCTGAAAAATTCCTATACATGCTCCCAATTAACTTCTCATAGTATATTCCTGGCAGGGTTGCCACGAACATGTCAATCAACTCACGTTCCACCATCGGGGGTTGAACTCTAGCTGCTAATTCCCGCCACCTCTGGGCGTATTCCTTAAATCCTTCATTGTTTCTCTGTGATAAATTTTGTAATTGTACTCTGTTTGGTTCCAAATCACTATTATATTTGTAGTGACAAACAAAAGCTTCCCCTAAATCCCTCCAAGTCCTGATATGTGTCCCTTCCAGACCCATATACCACTCTAGAGAAGGACCTGACAAGATGTCCTGAAAGAAGTGCATTAACAATTTCTCATCATCAAGATAAGCTGACATCTTCTGGTAATAAGCTCTAATATGTACTCTAGGACAGGTCGTCCCTTTGTACTTGTCGAAATCTGGCACTTTGAATTTGGGGAGAATCTTGACCCCTGGTATTAATCCCAGATTTGACATGTCGAGCCCCAAGGAATTTTGGTTCTCGAGGCTCTTCATTTTCTCTTCAATCATCTTAAATCGTTTATCAGCCTCTGTCTGGAGACCCACGTCCAAGTCTCTCATTGAGAATACATCATCTTGCTCGTCTTCTTCCCATTGAGAACCTGCACCCCCATGTGCAGCACCCATACCACCTCCTGCACCGGCTATATGAACTCCTGCTTGGTGACCTCCGCTCGAAGGATTAACAACAGTAGGGATTACATTGGCCTGAGGAATGCTACCATCGGCTGGGGGAGGAATAGCAGTAGTTCCTTCATGTAAGACACCATTGCCATCCACCATGGCTATCAGTGGTTGGACTAGAGTTCTCAGTTGTTCCTGCCCATTGACTACCCCTTGCGTCATGTCCATAAACTGTGTCATCCAGTCTCTGAATTCCTGTAACTCTTGTTGTACCTGATCCATGATTCTTTCCTGATTCCCCCTTGTAGAGTACCTGTGGAATGCCGAGTTTGCTATCCTGTAAACTAGTGTAAGAAAACCATGTAGAGATAAGATCGATGGTCCTAAGAACACCTGCTACGGAAAATGGTAATGATGATGCAAAATGCAAGCATGTATATATGATTCAGGGAGAACTTCCCCTTGATTCTAGTTCCAAGAACAAAAAGCAAATAGGAGAGCAACACGTAGAATCACAAATCTCTTCTCATAAATAAAATGAGGACGAAAGTCAGCGTACACAAAATAACGTCAAGGGATACAACAGGAAATGATCATATGACCCCATCCAATAAGTCTGGAGATGGTCTTAATACAAGATGATAGAGAAGAAAAATGCATTAGATAACTCTCTTCAGCCACTGTAATGAGTCTGAAACTCCTCTAATAGCTTCTTTGTATTTGGGTGTTCAAGCCTTGCAACCAACGCCTGTATGAGCAAATTGCTTATGCTGATAACATCCTTCAAACTTTGAGCATAATATTCTGAAGCATCTTCTCCGAAGGCATCTTCAAGTCTCGGTTTCTTCAGTTCTGCCCTTATCTTAAACTCTTCTAGCGCTGACAGGGTTTCTCGTAATTTACGATCACTTTCATATTGACGTGATGATTCCAATGAAGCTTTTTCATCCTTGATCCTAAGTTGTGTCTTTAGTCTGTCAATTTGTTTATGGAGCTCATCTTCTCTTCCCTTGTTGGTGGTTAGCGCAATGTTCCACTGATCATTGAACTTGGATATCTCTAGGCATGCCCTATCCAGCTCTTTCTTCTTATGTCTAAGGACATTACCAGTACTCTTCAAATCTTGACCAACTCGTTCTCGCACGCGAATCTCTTCAATTAACTCTTTTTCCATCTTATCCAAGGCTTCTGTCTTCATCTTGGCCAAGTAGACTGCTTCGTTCTTGTCGCTCTTTAGCTGACTAACTTCCTTTTTCAACTCTTCATTCACCTTGCGTAACTCTTCTTTTTTGACCCACATCTTAATATATCTCTGGATATCAACTTTTGTAGGTTCTTCAATGACCAAAGGATACAAAGGTTCTATGACAGGGAATGGTAACAGCATTTTCTCCACCCTCTCCTGGATCCAATCCACATAAGGTCCATAAGCTCTGCAGTCGCCCTTACCCAAATAAAGTTTTCCTCTCCAATGAACTCTTCCCCAAGCCTTCTTTAACCTGGCTAAAGTATCACAATCAACTGCTCTTGTGAAATACAGAGATTCCTGTATTTCATCCTCCTTCGGGGGCCCTTTCAAAGCATAACCAAACTGTCTAATAGCAAGAGAAGGGTTGTAATTGATATCACCTTTTCTCCTTATAAGGGGAACATTAGGAAAGTTTCCGCAGCTAAAGATGATCTTCGTACCAAGCAGGTCTTGATTAAACCAGTCAATATTCTCAGATGTTAAATCCATGAGTCTTTCTGACCAATCAGATGTATTCGATGTATCAACAAAAGCTCCAGATCGAGGAAGATGTTACATAAACCATTTGTGGAGGAGTGGCGCACAACAAGAAACATTCTTTCCTCTTCTATTCTCATTCTTGTAGTGCACTAAATTGTACACGTCTCCTAGAAGACTAGGTACAGGATTCCTAGAAGCGAAAATATGAAAAGCATCCATATCAACAAAGTCTGGTATGTTAGGAAACAGAACTATACCATATATGTATAAGGCTAGAATAGCGTTGAAGACCACCCAACAACCCTCCTTAGCAAAATGCTGAGCCTTGCTCACCAAGAAAGACAATGGGAAACCAAAGACCCCATATTTCCAGACCATATTACCATCTAATTCAGATTTTCTTAAATGAAGAGTGTTGGCCAACTTTGTCCGGTCAGGTTCTTCCTTAGAATGGAAGAAAGGCATCTTCTCTAATACCGGAACTCCCGTCAACAAAGCGAACTCTTCCAAGGTAGGAACTAAGACATAACTGGGGAAAGTGAAGCAGTGTAACTGAGGATCGTAGAACTGTAGCAAAGTGTGGATGGCTCCTAGTTCATATCTTGAGGTTTTACGAACGAAACTCAAGATCTTCCCATAGTCCTTTTTGAAGTCTTCAATGACACCATGATCCACCATAGAAATGAGACCAAATAAAGGTCCTAACTCCGATATCGGAAACTTGTAGGTGATACTCCTTTTCAATCCAGGCTCCATGTTGATAGCGGATTAGATCACTAGAATCAAAGGGAAAATGGGAACCTGAAATCATAAATACATGCAAATGTTAATATGCAGATGCAAATGAAAATACAAACAAGGGATCAAGACTGTTATGCTGCTGACTGAGTTGAACCAGAACTCTGCTTCGGCAAGAAAATACCAGAATACCAAAGCATTGAAGTAATAGAAACCCACAATATCAAAGATCAAAAGTCTGCACTGACGAGAAAACCAGAAAACCGGGTTGGATGTAGGTCAAGTTTTTTGTATAACCCTTCCCACTCATAGGTAGGACCTAATCTCTGACAAGGTACGGTATCCTATGCAGGTCGTCAATATCACAGACTCTCAAGTCGAGAAACGATGATACGTCACCATTTCTGGTTTGGCATCATGGTCAAATGAGGAGGCCTCAATTGACTTCCCAATGAACGGTCTCCAGAGTCGTTAATTTTCAGATCTAACATCCTTTCAACTGTCTGAGACGTACATGACAGGATGTCTTCAAAGAAAACCTCGTCGGAACGCAGATTTCATGAAGGCTATTGCACGCCAAACATGCAAGCCCGCTCTACTCTCGACACTAATTCTAGATGTGTACTCAAGCCTGGATATTGGGCTTATCTCTCGATGGAACATCCCATCTAACAACATAGCAGCAGTATGATAATAATGATAAAGTGTGGGAAATAAAATGCAAATGCAATAATATACAAAAACAACATACACACACACACAAATATACACACCCAAAAACATAAAACAGACAAGCGCTAGGATTGACTCGCATAGGGAAACAAAAATCCTCAGCAGAGTCGCCAATTGTCGCAACTGCGAAAAAGGGCCGGCGAAAACAAACAGAAGAGTCGCCACCGAACGTTATTTATCCCAAAGAGAGGGAAAGGAAAAGATCGAAGAAAACCTAAAAGAACGGGAAAGACAAGGTCATCGCAACCAAATCTTGGGTTCGGGAGTCGGTTACGCAAGGGGAAGGTACGAGCACCCCTCACGTCCGTTGTACTCAACGAGATCCATGCTTGTTGTCTAACCTATGGGTGAAAGTTATCTAAAAGCTACTTCTAAACGGGGGTAGAAGGGAAAAGAAGAGTCACGATAGGACATCTCCGCCCTATGCCTACGTATTCCCTCGTGCAATGGGAAAGTCAGAGTCAACGTAGTTCGGAAAACTACGGGTGATGGGGGGAGGTTGCTCTCCAAGACATCGTCGCCTTGTGCCTACGTATCCTCATCTGGTATGAGAAATCAGAGCAAACATAGTTCGGGAAACTAGACCACTGGCTGGTTAAGAGTTTTATTATGAGCGACGTTAAATCTCCATTCCAGTAGTTAGGGACGATGCATGTTTACGGTAGAATGGAAAAACAACGTACTCTTTCTGAAAATGAAGTTTGAAATAATCCCGAAGGATGAAAAGGCCTGAGTTTTGTTTGTGAATTTTAGATAAGTGAATTGAGTTAGTTTGAGACTCATGTTGCACTAAAGACTATGACACCAGAGCGAATGCATCGCATATCGCCCGAAGGGTATACGCTAAACAATCTAGACAATGTGAAGAGAGACCTCCCCACTTATCATTTCTCATGTACTTAAGGCGCGTAGCGTACAACACTTGTCATTCTTTATTAAGTATCTTAGAGGAGTTTGAGATGAGAAGAGAAGACACAAGGACACTTAAGGGAGTTGAGAATCCTAATGTTATCATGCAAAGTAGTCCTAAAGTTGGGATGAAAGGGTACTACCTAATGTTATCATACAAAGGATTGAACGCCTAATGTCTCTCCTACTCCCATCTTAAACAGAGGGATTAGGAATCCTAAGGAATCATGTGACCAAGCACAAGTAAACATATCACTAATCAATCACAAATGAAGATAGAAAGAAAGACTTAAACAAGTCATGAAAGATGAAAGGAGATGAGAGAAGCATACACACCAACAACAATGATCATGCAAACATGAGACACACATCAATGGCACACACATGTCATATCCAAGTCAATAAGATGGAAGACCAAAACACAAAGACAAACGAAGTAACCACACAAGATCACATGCCTTAAACATCTTAAGAAGAATGATGTCAAACGTTGAACCACAAACAAATAAGTGAGGGGAGAAATAGAGGGGCAATAACTACATCATTATTATCAAAGTCACACATTCATTCATGATCAATCAAAATAAAGCATCCAAACACAACTCAAAAGAAGTTCAAATGTTCACATCATTCTCAAAGTAAGACACATGCCACAAAAACATCAAGATCAAGTATCCATTCATCAAGGTCAAAAGAAAACTCAAGTGTTATGCATCAAGTTCAAATTCAAACTATCAAGCAAAGTTAAAGAGGATCACACTCAAATTGGAGCACCAAAGTCATGCAAACATCTCACAAGTAAACCACACAAGTAATACATGATCATACAAAGCACATGAGATGAAAAAAACATTCAATGGACCCTTAATCATGAAAATCAGAACCCCTAACATGTTATCAAGAGCACACAAGACTCATCAAGCACTCATGGAATCACACAAGAAACCAACTCAAAAGACTAGGTCAAGATAGGCACACACGCACATAGTTAAAACAACAAGGTTTTGAGGCATCAACCAAAAATAGATACATGTCAAAATAAAATCCAAATAAAATTCCAAACTTAAGTTAAGTTCATCCAAAATCAGTGTGCAAAAGATCATAACAAGAATGGCATTGAAGCATCACCAATTGTATCAAACAAGACAAGGTACTCAACTTATCAAGCATACATCAATGGTCAAATAAAATCCAATGAAAAACAACCAAGAAATGATCACCAAGGTATCTATCTAGCCCACAATTAATCCTTAATCAAACACCCAAATGTGAGAGGAAAATTGGTCAAAGGGGATATTCAAATGATGTCAAAGATCAAGCCTAAATCACAAGGACAAGCAAGAAAACCACTTCATAAAATTAAATGATTAAAAATAATAAAAATAAATGAAAAATAAAATAAAAATTGTGAAAAATATCTCAACATGTCAATTGATCAGAAAATATTTTTTGTTGATTTTAAAAATGATTAGAACTATTAAAAATAAAATTAAAATGAAAGTTAAATAAAAATAAAAATAAAATGGAAAAGAGAGCAAGGGGTGCATTAGTAAAATCTGGATGAACTGGCATCATGTTCAACATGCAAATGGGCTGAACAAAGGGGGGGGGGGGGTGGATATATACAAATGCCAAGGCCCAAACCAAAACTCAAACAAAAAAACAGATTAAATGAAACGCAGTGTTTCATTAACGGATGTGGCATGCCACATCACGTTTCAACGCGCCACACAAGCCAAGTCAAAGACACATCATTTCCCACCTCAGACACCGGAGCCCTAGCTCTGGTCGTCTTCTCCGGTGAGGGCTGAAAACTCCAATAAAAATGGAAACCCATAACATAGTTTTGAAGGGTTTTTCACGTAGATCACGAATCTACCATTAGTTTTTCATAAAGCCTATTCCATCATGGTGAAAATGCAACACGAAAATTGTCACACAAACTGAAATTTGTTCAAACAGACACAACACACAATCAAACATTGCCTACACATGGTTGGGCTTCAGATGCAACCAGTATGAGCCTATATTGATGCCTATAATGAGAGTTTCAGATGAGGGAAAATTACCTAACGGAGCAACTCCATTGGTCCTTCAAATGTTGTGAAAGCTTCAATCAAAAGCTTCCAAACCCCTTCCTTGTGCTTCAGTGAGTGAGAATCAAGAAAGAGATGGAAGAAAGAGCCAGAGAAAAATGCAATTCGAAGAGAGAGAAAACTTGAGAAATCTTGAGTGATTTGAGCTCTCTCTGCAGCAACCAACTCTCTCTTGTACGTTAGGGTTTCTCTAAACCTTATATATGAGAGTTTTGTGTTGTTTTTGCAGGCCCATGATGAGTGATTCTATTGATTTCAAAAACTTGCCAAAAACTTCAAAAATGAGGTGCACACGGGTTTGGAAAGTTTACCACTCATTCAAGTAACTCTTTTTGGGAAGAGGAGGGTGAGGAAATGAAATGTGGGGGTTGGAAGGAAAGGAAATGACCTTGTCATGTGTTTTGGATAACTTCTTCATAAAGCATGAAAATTCAAAATGGCTTGAAAATATGAGCTTATGTTTGCTCATTTTGGGTAAAAACTAGTATGGTCATGAAATGATGATGAAATGGTATCAAAGGATCAAAAACAAATCCCATTTAGTGGCTTGAAATGCAAGAAAACAAAATTAAGTCAAAAGTTCATGTTTTCATGTTCATAATGCTTTAATTGTCTCACAAATCATCAAAGGTCATGGCGTTTGAGGTTGTGATGGAGTTAAGGTATTGGCATACAAGTTTCATGTGGCAAGAATTTTGATTTGAGGTCTTGAAGTTCATGAGTTTGGTCCTTGAAGTGAATGACCTAAAACTAGGTTTCCAAAAATGACCTTGACTTGGGATGATCATAAATAGAGCTCCATACATGGGAATGATGCGTTTTAGTACTTTTTGGAAATCTTAGAAAATAAGGAACAACTCTCATGTTTGTTGAAAAATGAGGAAGAGCTTGATTCCATGTGAAATATGCCTTAGAAGTGAGTTACCCTTGAGTGCCTCTAAATTCTCTTTATTTTGTAACACCAACTTGTGAACATCATAACCTGAGATGTATGAATCCAATGAAAGAGTTCTTGTACTCAAAAGAAATCTTGAAAGATGAGGAATAAGTCTCATGTTTGATGGAAAATGTGATAGGACTTGCATCATGGTGAAAATTATCCTTGAAGTTAGATACCAAAAGAGGGGATTTTACACTTAGAATCATCTGAAACCCTAATTTAGCAACTTCTTGAACTCATGAATCTCCTTGACCTAGCTTCAGCATGACATTTGAGTTGACTTAGGATGACTTCTCATGGCTTCAATGATTAAGAATCAAGCCTTGAGCTCTCTCAAACCCACAGTTGACTTTTGTTGACCAGATGAAACCCTAACACCTTATCCACTGACTGAGGTTCTTGCAAATGGTTTGTGTAGTCATGTGATCCCCATAGAGGACCCTCAAGGTGTACATTGAGCTCTTGAACCATGTCTCATCTAAGGATATATCCATATGTGCCTCTAATCACCTTCAAGATAGGAGGAGATAACCAAACACCTACTTTCTCTCCTCAAAAAGCTTTGAGACCAACTCTGATGATGAAGACTTGGTGACTTGAAATTGTACCCTTGCCTGAGCTTTGAACATGGAGCTTATCTCTTGCGTAGTAAATAAAACATCTTGATCCCCTGTCTAGAACCAATGTTATGCATAAATGCTAATGAAAAATGCTATGAAACATAAGCCAAGATAAAAGAAAAGGTTGGGCAAATTTTGGGGTGCAACAGGTGTTGACAAGAGAACTTTGTGTAGATTGGCATCCAATTCCTTCCTCAATGGGAATGTGCTATACAAATGCAATCAAGATACTTTCCTACTCAGATATGTGGAAAAGGATGAAGCTGAGCAGATTCTGAAGGATACTCATGAGGGTTGTTTTGGGACCCACACAAATGGACATACAATGGAAAATAAGATATTGAGGGCATGTTATTATTGACTCGCTTTGGAGGCTGATAGCTACCATCACGCCCAAACTTGCCATAAGTGTTAGAACACAGATTGGTTCTTAATAATATCTCTATGTTTTGATGATAACTATTATGAAATTTTGTAATTAAGAATTATATACTCTAAAATTTGCTTGAGAGTGTTTGCTGCAGATATCAAAATAATTATCACTCCAGAAGCAAATCAGAACTGAACATAAGAAATATGCTAGACTCTGAAGCGCCAGATGCATCCATTAGAAGATTCTGAATGCTGCCAATAGAAGATCCTGAGCGTAGCCTCCAGAAGGATCTGAAGCAGAAGCTCTAGAAGGATCTGAAGCAGAAGCTCCAAAAGAATCTAAAGCAAGTCAGAAGCATCTGAACCAAAGAAGAATTATGTATGAAGAGTTTTCAAAGCATAGTTACTACAGAAGATTCTGAAAGTACTAAAGCTGCCAGGACTGAGGATCTGACTCAAATATGCTCTGAACTTAAACACGCTAAAAGCACACCTGCTGCAGAAGACTCTAATTCAGCAAAACTCTGATCAACATCATAAGACTCTGATCAATTTAGACTCTGATGATTCTTGCTGAAATTTGAAGAAGATGAATTCAAAGATTATGTCCGTTGGAATAATCCAAACGAATCTTTCCTTATTTATGCTAGACACAAGAACACAGAAAAAAAGGATTTCTCTGTGCTTTCTTCTTCTAGGAAAGGTCACTTGATGTGAAGACAAAAAGGCTCAGACCTTTTGGACACTCTTCTCAACATGAAGTTCTCTTGGATCAAGCTGCCTATAAAATCAAGTCTTCACCCATCTTCTTCAGTTGACGTTTTACCTGAAAAGAAATCAATATTCAAAGCTCTCATACTATTCACATTCTTTCTAGAATTAATTTCTTTGTTCTTAATATTAAGTGAAAAATCACAGTTGTGATAAAGCTTTTTAGAAGCAATTTAAACACTTGTATTTGTTATTACATTTGATTGTAAACCTTAAGAAGATCCAGTTAGGATCAGTAGTTCTTGAGAAGACTTTGAACAGTTGTTCTTAGTGCTTACTATTGTAATCAGTTGATTAAATAGTGGATTAAGTCCTTGATTGAGAAAGGCAAATCACTCTAGGAAGGGTGGACTGGAGTAGTTGAGTTCAACGAACCAGGATAAAAATACTTGAGTTTTTATTTCTGAGTTTTTATTTCTAAGTTTTTATCTTCATACTTATTCAACCCCCCTTCTAAGTATTTTCTCACCTTCAGTTGGCATCAGAGCTCCGGTTCTGTGTGTGCTACCACTTCACAGTGACAGTAAAGATCCAGTGAGAAAAACTTTGATATATATTTGGTTGTTACTATGGTTGATAATACTATGTCTAACGTTAGCAACAAATATGAAGAAAGGGACATAATCAGCACTAAACCCCCTATGTTTGATGGGGAGAAATTTGATTATTGGAAAGACAGGATTGAAAGTTTTTTCCTTGGATATGATGCTGATTTATGGGATCTGGTCATAGATGGATATGTTCATCCCACTGATGGGAATGGCAAGAAAATAGACAAAAATTTATGACAGATGCTCAGCAGAAGGAATTTAGAAATCACCACAAGGCCAGAACAATATTGTTGAATGCAATATCTCACACTGAGTATGAAAAAATCACAAATAGGGAAACTGCATTTGACATGTTTGAATCTTTAAAGATGACTCATGAGGGAAACTCTCAAGTCAAGGAAACAAAGGCTCTGGCTCTGATCCAGAAGTATGAAGCCTTCAAGATGGAAGACTCTGAATCTGTTGAAGCTATGTTCTCCAGATTTCAAATACTTACAGCTGGACTAAAGGTTCTGGATAAAGGATACTCTACTGCTGATCATGTGAAAAAGATCATCAGAAGCTTACCTACCAGATGGAGACCTATGGTGACTACGCTGAAAATGGCTAAAGATCTGAACAAGATCTCCTTGGAGGAACTAATTAGTTCACTAAAAAGTCATGAAATTGAACTTGAGGAAGATGAACTTCAAAAGAAAGGTAAATTTGTTGCTTTAAAATCTAATAAATCTGCTAAAGCATTGCAGGTAATAGAGGAAAGCTCTGAAGAATCCTCATCTGAAGATGAAGATGAACTATCCATGTTGTCTAGAAGAATAAAAAAACTCTGGAAGCACAAAGGAAGGAAGTTCAGAAACTTCAGGAAACCTGACCAAAGAAAAGAATCTTCTGGACACATAAGATCTGGCAAAAAGGAGGTTGTCTGTTATGAATATAAAGAACCTGGACATTACAAAAATGAATGTCCAAAGGTGCTGAAAGACAAGCCTAAAAGAAAATCTGATAAGAAGAAAAAGGTTCTAATGGCCACCTGGGATGATTCAGATACATCTGAATCTGAGTCAGAAGAGGAATGTGCAAATGTAGCTTTGATGGCAGACATAGAAGATCAGGAGGAAGGAACTTCAGGATCTGAATCTGACTCTGAATCTGACTCTGACGCTGAAGAGGTAATGGCTAAACTCACTAAAGAAGAACTTATCAAAGTGTTATCAGAAGTTCTGAAAAGCTATAACAATATTAAGCTCAAATACAAGAAGCGTCAAAGCAATCTTGTATCTGAGAATAACATTCTCAAATCAGAAGTAGCTGAGCTAAATGAAAAGAACTTAAAATTGAAAAATGATTCTGAATTAGCTCAACAAAACTCTGATTCTGAAACTGAATCTGAATGTAAAAATATTTTGGAAAAATATGATTATAGCTTTCAGAAGTTCCTTGCTAAAAGCATAGACAGAAGCAAAATGGCTTCTATGATCTATGGAGTTAGCAGAAATAACAGAAAAGGAATTGGATATGAATCTTCCTCCGAAAAGGATTTAAATCCAAAACCTGTTGATAAAATTATCATAAAAAAGACTCCTTTATATTCCCACTTTAAATTTGGCCACTTGAATGATATTGAACAAACACGTTCTGAAAAGAATATTCATGTGTTTAAATCAAAGGCTAGTCAGAATAAACCTTATGTTGAAAAACAAAAGTTTAGACAAACCTTCAGAACAACTAACCCTAAAGGACCCAAGAAGATCTGGGTACCTAAAAGTAAAATAATTCCTGTTGCAGATGTTCTTAGCAGCAAGGTCAGGACGCCAATCATGGTACCTGGACTCTGGATGCTCGCGACACATGACAGGAGAAAGGTCTATGTTCCAAAGTCTGGAGCTTAGATCTGAAGGTGATGTGAAATTTGGAGGGAATCAGAAGGGCAAGATCATTGGATCTGGCACCATTGGAAATGGTAAACTTCCCTCTATTACTAATGTTTTACTTGTTGAATGGTTAAAGCATAACTTATTGTCCATAAGTCAATTAAGTGACAATGGTTATGATATTACCTTTAATCAAAAATGTTGTAAAGCTATTAGTCAAAAGGATGGCTCTATCCTATTTAGTGGAAAGAGGAAAAACAACATTTATAAAATAAATCTTTCAGAACTTAAGGTTCAGAATGTTAAATGCCTCTTGTCTGTTAATGAGGAGCAATGGGTCTGGCACAAAAGATTGGGGCATATTAATATGAGACGTATATCCCAGATTAATAAACTTAATCTTGTCAGAGGACTTCCTAATCTGAAGTTCACCTCAGATCCTCTTTGTGAAGCATGCCAAAAAGGGAAGTTTTCAAAATCATCTTTTAAATCAAAAAATGTTGTTTCTACTTCCAGACCACTAGAATTACTTCATATTGATCTGTTTGGACCAGTGAAAACTGCATCCATCAGAGGCAAGAAGTATGGATTATTCATTGTTGATGACTATAGTAGATGGACATGGGTAAAGTTCTTAAAACACAAGGATGAGTCACATTCTATGTTCTTTGACTTTTGCAAACAAGTCCAAAATGAAAAAGATTTCAAAATTATAAAAGTCAGAAGTGATCATGGTGGTGAATTTGAAAACAAATATTTTGAAAAATATTTTAATGAAAATGGCATTGCTCATGATTTTTCCTGTCCTAGAACTCCACAACAAAATGGGGTTGTAGAGAGGAAAAACAGAACTCTGCAAGAAATGGCCAGAACCATGATCAATGAGACTAATCTGGCAAAACACTTTTGGGCAGAAGCAATCAGCACAGCTTGTTACATTCAGAACAGAGTGTCTGTAAGACCTCTTCTGGAGAAGACTCCATATGAACTGTGGAAGAACAGAAAGCCCAACATTTCATATTTTCATCCTTTTGGATGTATTTGCTACATGTTAAATACTAAAGAAAATCTGAACAAGTTTGATTCCAAAGCACAGAAGTGTTTCATGCTTGGATATTCTGAACGCTCTAAAGGCTACAGAGTATACAACACTGAGACACAGATTGTGGAAGAATCTATTCATGTTAGATTTGATGATAAGCTTGGCAGTAAAAAGCCAAAGCAGTCTGAAAACTCTGCAGATAGAGAAGTAGTCTTCACAGACTCTGAAGGCTCAGAGGCAGACAAAGCTCAAGTGAAGGAACCAGAAGCAACGCCAAATGCCATTCCTTTAACTTCTCAGATGAACAATTTAAACATTTCTGAAGAATCAACTGTTAGAGGATCATCTTCCAGAATCAAAGCTTCTCATCCAGAGAATGTTATGATTGGAAAGAAGGATGATCCCATTAGAACAAGATCCTTTCTTAGATCATCTGAAGCATCATTATTTGGACTGGTGTCAGTAATTGAACCAACTTCTGTAGTTTAAGGTCTGTAAGACAATGATTGGATTATTGCCATGCAAGAAGAGTTAAATCAATTCACCAGAAATGATGTGTGGGATTTAGTTCAAAGACCAAAAGGATTCAATATAATTGGAACTAAATGGGTCTTCAGAAATAAGCTAAATGAGAAAGGAGAAGTTGAAAGAAATAAGGCAAGGCTTGTTGCTCAAGGGTACAGTCAACAAGAAGGTATTGATTACACTGAAACTTATTCTCCAGTGGCAAGGTTAGAATCTATACGCCTTCTTATTTCATTTGCTGCACAAAATAACCTCACTCTGTATCAGATGGATGTTAAAAGTTCCTTTCTAAATGGTATTATAGAAGAAGAAGTTTATGTCCACCAGCCTCCTGGTTTTGAGAGTGAAAAATTTCCAGATCATGTTTTCAAACTAAAGAAATCTCTGTATGGTTCAAGACAAGCTCCCAGAGCTTGGTATGAGAGATTGAGTAATTTTCTTCTGGAGAAAAATTTCATCAGAGGCAAAGTGGACACAACACTCTTTTGTAAATCATTTAAGAATGATCTTCTAATTTGTCAAATATATGTGGATGATATAATATTTGGATCTACCAATATTATGCTGGGAAAGGAGTTTGCTCAATGTATGCATGCAGAATTTGAAATGAGCATGATGGGAGAACTGAGATTCTTTCTAGGAATTCGAGTCAACCAAAATCCAAAGTGCACTTACATACATCAGACCAAATATGTTAAAGAACATCTAAAGAAATTTAACATGACTGATAGTAAGCTGGCAAAGACTCCCATGTATCCAACTAGCTCACTAGGCAAGGAGGAGGTAAGTAAGAAAGTAGATCAGAAACTCTACAGAGGTATGATAGGATCTCTTCTTTACTTAACTGCTTCTAGACCTGACATATTGTTCAGTGTATGCTTGTGTGCTAGATTCCAATCAGATCCTAGAGAATCACACTTGACAGCTGTCAAGAGGATTCTAAGGTATCTGAAAGGTACTTCTAATGTGGGTTTGTGTTACAGAAAATCTGATGATTTCAAATTAGTTGGATTCTGTGATGCTGACTATGCTGGAGACAGAGTGGAAAGAAAAAGTACTTCTAGAAGTTGTCAATTTCTAGGAAGAAATCTAATCTCTTGGTACAGCAAGAAGCAACCCACAATTGCATTATCAACCATAGAGGCAGAATATATTGCTGCTGCTGGATGTAACACGCAGATGCTCTGGATGAAAAGTCAGCTAGAAGATTATCAGATATTTGAAAGTAACATTTCTATATTCTGTGATAATACTTCTGCTATATGTTTGTCTAAAAACCCCATTTTACACTCTAAGGCAAAACATATAGAAATTAAGCATCATTTCATCAGAGACTATGTTCAGAAGGGAATTATAAATTTGGCCTTTGTTGACACAGATCATCAATGGGCAGATATTTTCACAAAACCCCTTGTTGAAGATAGATTCAAATTTATTCTGAAAAATATTGGTATGGATTTTTGTCCAGAATAATATTTGTCAGAAGCAAATTTTACAGATGCAAAAATTCCTAATGCTCTGAAGTATTTCTTATGATTTCTTATTCATTTTCTTTAATTATTTTCTTGTGAAACTCTAAACTAACAATCCTCAGAGGATCTGAACGTTGGTTAACGTTTCATTTCTCAAGAGAACTCAAAAGCACATGCAAGCAAACACGTGTCACTCTGAATCTGCAAAGGTGGCGCGTACACTCTTGAAGAGACGTTTGAGGTGAAGTTTGAATAGTGAAAATTTTGATTTTCCCCCCAAATTGTTAGAATCAATAAATGCTTGAAATGATTTTTATTCTTTTTCATTAAATGCTTTGTGTGAACGTGCTTTCATCTGACTGTTTGTATGCCTAAGTGTTTAGTATAAATACATCATTTCTCACCATTTTCACACTTTTCTCATCTCAAACCTTTTATGCATTTCTGTCTTCTTTTCTCTCTTCACAAAAACCCTAAGCGTTTGACAAACTCATCTTCAATGGCAACTTCATCATCAACTGTTGCACAGTTTCAATCAACCATGGCTGCAGTTACTTATGCAAATATGGGTGTGACTCCATATACGACACCAAAGAGAACATTGTTAACACCTGTTGACAAACTGGAAGTTCTCCGTGAATCAATGGTGGAATTTGATTCACTGGCTGAGAATGGGTTTGAGTTTCGTTCCATTATAGATGCTCAAGGATGGGTGAAATATTTTGATAGACATTTTGGACCAGTTTACCCCCTTCTTGTGAAAAATTCTGGATCCATGCTGCTGTATACCCTAAGTTCATTCTATCTTCTATTCTGGGAAAAGAGATAATCATCACAGAAGATCTGATCAGGAAACTCATTGGATATGAGGAAACAGATGGAGTATCTCACTTGCCAGCTGGGCGTGTAGATATGGATGAAGTATATGAGGAAGTGATGACTGCTGGACAAGCTTCTAATAAGTTCAAAGATCTGAAGCCTGACTACAAGATCTGGGCTAAGATTTTCATAGGATGCATTCATCACAGAAAGTCTACAAACTCTCCAGACTATGTCAACAATGAACAGCTCTACTTTATGTATGGCTTAAGTTAGAGCACCAAGGTAGATCTTCCCTATATTCTGTTTATGCACTTATGGAATCATATAAATGCCTCTAGAGAATATGTGAAAGAAAAAGGTCAGAAGATCAGAACTTGGATTCCTTTTGGAAGGTTAATTTCAGATCTTCTAACAGAAAATGGACTGGTGACTGCTCTATATGCTGCTGGAGTCACAGATGAACTGTAATTCATTCTTGGAAAGCCTCTGAATGCCAAAAGTCTTCAGAGACTAAAAATAGTAGAAGAACTCACAACGGCACCCAAGAAGCTGAACATCACTGAACTTAGTCAGAAGAGAATCCCAGTAGATGACTACCCTCTGTTCTTTGCTGAAGAACCAAGGGAAATTATAGTAAGATATATTGATGCTTGCAAGGCAGAAGGAAAGCCTATTCCTGCAGATATTATAAAGAGAGCAAGGGAACCATTGCCTGTTGTAGAAGAAGAGACACCTAGAAAGAGAAGTCAATCAGAAGCAGAAGCTGCACCTGTTCAGAAGAAGCCCAAGGTTGTTGAGAAGCCTCAGAAGCTGCTAAAGAGGAAAGAATCTGGAGACACTCCTTCTATTCCTGCTAAACGCATCAAGATTAAAGGTACCAAATCTTCTATATCTTCTGTAAATAATACTGTTATAAATGATTCAACTTTTAAGTCTATTCCAAAACCACCTTCTACACAAAAACAATATGTTACTGCTCCACCTCATGTATCTGTTCCATCCCCACAAAAATCATCTAATCCTGTTTCCATCTCACCTGTAAAACAATCATCTGTACCAAAACCAACAACAACAAAACCACAAATTCAGACTCCACAACCAGAAATACCAACAAAACCATCTGCACCACAAAAACCACAATCAGGACAACAACCAGAAAAACCATTTGAACAACTCAAAGAAAAGCCATCTGAACAACAACCACCACAAGAAAAACAATTTGTATCACAACAAACACAACCACCTGAAAAACAATCTGATCAACCACAAACACAACAACAAGAAAAACAACCAGAAAAACCATCATCAACCATATCTGAACCCATTGCATCTGTTCCAGTTACCTCTGAACCAATAAAAATTACATCTGATCCACCCACATCAGAACCACCTACATCTGAACCCCCATCAAAACCTTCTGAAAATCCTTCAGTATCAACCAACCCATCTGGAACCAATATCCCTGAGACAGAGGTTCTTGATGTTACACCTCTCAAAACTGTCTTTCAAGTGTCCTCTACCTCTTGCACACCAACCACATCATCCAATTCCTCAGAATCTGATATTCACCTAGATTTTCTGATATCCCCCTCTCACAGAGATTCTGAGGTAAACCAACCAGAAACCCCTGTATCTTCTGAATTCTTATTCTAGATCCTATTCCAACACCTAAACCATCTTTTGAAGTCACCATTCCCAATCCTACACCCAAGGCAAGCACATCTGAGTGTGTACCTTCTGCCTCTCTTAAATTGTTTTCATCACACCTTCACAAACTTCCCCATGGTTTAAAAATAAAAGATTTTTATGACATATTTGAACCATTTGAAACCATCACTCCTCTCAAACCCAAAATCACCATCATTCTACCATCTGTGCTTCAATCCTACATCAAAACAATGTCAGTTGTACCTTTATCAGATCCAAAACCATACTCTGCTATATCTGCTAAAGCTGATATACCTGCTTCATCTGATAAACCTGCTAATTCTGACAAACCTGCTGCTTCTGATAAACCTGCTAAATCTGCTTTCCAACCTTACTCTAATAAACCCTTTGATGTGGTTTCCTATCACACCAAAGCAAAACCAAATCTGTTGAATGCCTTAAACAGATCAAAACCTGACAAATCCCCTGAAATTCCTTTCATACCCTACTACCCTCCTCCTCTGATCTCCATTCACAATTCCATATTTCCACCTACTCCTCAACCAAAGCCAATAACCTTGGAAACTCTGTTACACCCCAGACCTAGACTAAATGTTGATCATTTATTTACATGTTTTTTGCAAGAAATACAAAAGTATTTAGGTACTGTTCAGAGGAAGTGTTCAGCAACAATGGATGCAAAGGAATCTGATGTCATTTGGAATGGCTTCATAAACAGATTCAACACAGTAGCATCAAATCTGAAGAACATATGTTCTGTTGATGTGAAGCTCAGATTTGCTGAAGCTGCTAGAAGTCTGTTCTGGAGTGTTAAGAGATCTGGACCACTGCTTCTTACAGATGCTCCTTCATCATCAGAAGAGAATACTGAATCTGCATCTGAAGATAACCCTCTGGCCATGACTCTGATAGAACATCCTTCTGGCTCTACTGCTCCATGCTCTAAAGCCCCTATGGAAATTGACTATGTTCAAGCTTTAGAAACTGTTCCACCTTCTTCATCTGAGATTAAGAAAGAACATCCAGATCTTGAGGATAAGATTGTATTTCTGGAAGCTGGTCAATCAGAAATCAAGTCATGGATGGCTAAACAAGATAAGAAGTCTGAAGACATGACTCAGTGGATGTCCCAACAGGATCAGAAGAATGAAACAATGGCTAAGTGGATGTTAAAACAAGAACAGTCCTCTTCCGAGATCACGGATCTGTTGAAGATGCTTTTGTCAAAACACTCTTAGTTTATTTTTTTTCATTCTGATGTTTGCGTATGTATTTTTATCTTCTGACGTGTGTACTCTTGCTCTGAATTGAATGAATGAATGCGAAAAAGTTTTCTCCACTTGATCTATCTCTTTTATCTGTCTTTTCAAAGTTTTTACTTTTTGCTTATACAAAAAAGGGGGAGAAAATATAGATCTGAACTGTTTAATTAAACTTCACCAGAATGAAACTTCAGACATATCTATTTTATCTAACATTAAATCTGAGTATTTCAGAACATTTGATAAGTACACTCTGAAAAAGAAACTCTAAGACTCTCAGATTATTTGACAATATGCAAGACTCTGACTCTGAAATTTGCAAGACACTCTGACTCTCAAATGTTAAAAGAACAATCAAGATCTAACTCTGAAAAATACTCAAGACAAAAGGGAAGTTTCTATTCCTTACTTGTATTTAATTCAGGGGGAGATTCATCATCTCAAGGGGAGTTATAATTATTATATTTTCAATTAAACAAAATTTCTGATGTTTTTGTCATCATCAAAAAGGGGGAGATTGTTAGAACACAGATTGGTTCTTAATAATATCTCTATGTTTTGATGATAACTATTATGAAATTTTGTAATTAAGAATTATATACTCTAAAATTTGCTTGAGAGTGTTTGCTGCAGATATCAAAATAATTATCACTTCAGAAGCAAATCAGAATTGAACATAAGAAATATGCTAGACTCTGAAGCGCCAGATGCATCCATTAGAAGATTCTGAATGCTGCCAACAGAAGATCCTAAGCGTAGCCTTCAGAAGGATCTGAAGCAGAAGCTCCAGAAGAATCTGAAGCAGAAGCTCCAGAAGAATCTGAAGCAAGTCAGAAGCATCTGAACCAAAGAAGAATTTTGTATGAAGAGTTTTCAAAGCATAGTTACTACAGAAGATTCTGAAAGTACTAAAGCTATCAGTACTGAGGATCTGACTCAAATATGCTCTGAACTTAAACACGCTAAAAGCACACCTGCTGCAGAAGACTCTAATTCAGCAAAACTCTGATCAACATCAGAAGACTCTGATCAATTTAGACTCTGATGATTCTTGCTGAAATTTGAAGAAGAAGAATTCAAAGATTATGTCCGTTGGAATAATCCAAACGACTCTTTCCTTATTTAAGCTAGACACAAGAACACAGACAAAAAGGATTTCTCTGTGCTTTCTTCTTCTAGGAAAGGTCACTTGATGTGAAGACAAAAAGGCTCAGACCTTTTGGACACTCTTCTCAACATGAAGTTCTCTTGGATCAAGCTGCCTATAAAAGCAAGTCTTCACCCATCTTCTTCAGTTGACGTTTTACCTGAAAAGAAATCAATATTCAAAGCTCTCATACTATTCACATTCTTTCTAGAATTAATTTCTTTGTTCTTAATATTAAGTGAAAAATCACAGTTGTGATAAAGCTTTTTAGAAGCAATTTAAACACTTGTATTTATTATTACATTTGATTGTAAACCTTAAGAAGATCCAGTTAGGATCAGTGGTTCTTGAGAAGACTTTGAACAGTTGTACTTAGTGCTTACTAGTGTAATCAGTTGATTAAATAGTGGATTAAGTCCTTGATTGAGAAAGGCAAATCACTCTAGGAAGGATGGACTGGAGTAGTTGAGTTCAACGAACTAGGATAAAAATACTTGAGTTTTTATTTCTAAGTTTTTATCTTCATACTTATTCAACCCCCCTTCTAAGTATTTTCTCACCTTCAATAAGTTCCAGATATACTCCAATAAGGTTCACGTGCCTCCACTCCCTTGAACGTCTTGACTTCACTATGGACCTTTTCCATGCAGGGAATAGATATGATTAGGATGATCGAGCCGAAAGCCTCAAATGGACACCGCTTCATATTGGTGGCTATAGACTACTTTACCAAATGGGTTGAAGTTGCATCATACACCAATGTAACCAAGCAAGTGGTTGCCTGCTTCTTGAAACACAACATTATATGAAGATATGGAGTGCGTAATTGTATCATCATTAACAATGGGTCGAATCTTAACAAAAAAATGATGGATGAGTTGTGTGATAGTTTCAAGATACAACACCATAATTCAACATCGTACATACCCAAAATGAATGGAGCTGTTGAGGCAGCTAATAAGAACATCAAAAATAGCATCCATAAAATGGTGGTCACATATAAGTATTGGTATGAAATGCTACCTTTTGCGTTGCACGACTATTGTACCTTAGTGCAAACTTCAACAGGGGAAACTCCCTATTCATTGGTTTATGGTATGTAAGTGTTTCTTCTGACAGAGGTCGAAATCCCGTCTTTGAGAGTTCTAATGGAAGCACAACTTGATGAATCAGATTGGGTGAAGATAATATTTGATGAGCTCAATCTTATTGAAGAGAAACGCTTGGAAGCCATATGTCACGGTTAGCTTTATCAAAGACGCATGACGAGAGATTTTGATAAAAAGGTGCATCCTCGAACATTTCAGAAAGGTGACTTAGTGCTCAAAAGGATTTAGACTATGTAATGAATCCAAGGAAAAGTGGACGCCAAATTATGAAGGCCCATATGTTGTAATAGAGGCATTCTATGGTGGTTCCTTGAAACTCGCAACTATGGATGGTGATGAATTACCATACCCGGTAAATGCAGACTCCGTCAAACGATGCTATGCCTAAAAGTGGAATAGTAAAGCCGCTAAGTCGAAAACCTGAAAACGCGACTTAGGCCAAAATGGCTATCCCGGTGGACTGAAAACCTGAAAGGGCGGTTCGGACAAAAGTTAGGGATAAAATAAAAAGTAGGCCTATTGAGTTGAAAACCCGAAAGGGCGGCTAAGGCAAAAAAGGGCGTCCCGGTGGATTGAAAACCTTAAAGGGCGATCCAGGCAATAGTTGGGGACAAAATTCCAAGGAAAAGTATCAAGTCTGCATGTTCACTTGATCCTGATGTTCCTCTGAAGAGAGGAATCAATCCAGCCGTCTTCCTACAAAGCAAGGTGTTGAAGTTTTCTAAGTGATAAGGAACATAGCAGTGTTGAAACTCAATGGAACCTCAATAATTTATATTTCCATTATGTTTTTCTTGCACTTTAATTACGTCGTTAAGGAATTGCATCCTTGTATATACTTACCTGTAATACCCTAATTTTTAACCCTGAGATCCCACATATCATTTGCATCTCATCCCACAAACAAGATTGCAAGCTTTGGTTCTCTTGCCTTCCTCTGCAGTTTGCTCTTGGGAGATCACCAGGCACCTTCGTTGTCTTGTTTGTTTGATACTTGCTTATGTTTATATTTACTAACCATTGATTAAAATCCAAAAATATGTTTGTTTTTCCTTTACTAACTTTTCCAGGAAGAATTTGGATCAAAGATATCAAATATCAGTCCCTCAGCTTGAATGAATTTCATCTAAGAAAAGTCGAAGTTGATTCGCAAACAATTCAAATTCATCTGATCAAGAGTCTCCCAAGTTTTGATTGACTTTTATTCAAGAGACTCCAAGGTTCATGTGTTTATTTCCATGTCTTCCTTGACAAGCAAAAAGAATCGAGCCAGAGCCAAGACAACACATCAAAAAGGCAATTTTCACCTTTTTTGCCTATGGTAACCGGCTACCTGATATAGAATAACCGGTTACTCTGGGCAAATTTTGTGAAAATTGGGCAAATTCAAATTCTGCAGAATTTTTGGCACCAAATTCAAATTTTGCAGCATGAGAATATTCTAGATCACTTCATTTTAAATCCCCTACCTCATTATAATTAATTTCCACCATATACCTTCGCTAATCATCCTTTGATCTTGAGTTTCCCTCCAAATTCAAATTCCAAGCCTAATTTTGATTCCAAACCAAACTCCAATCCACCAAATTTTCTAAGCCTAAATCCTATAAATAGAGGCCTCATTTCCCTAATTTCATAAGTTTTTGATAGCCAAAATCACCTTGTCAAATTCCTTCTTGACTCTCAATTTTCTCCAATTACCAAATTCACTAAAAACTCTTTCTTCCTTTGAAAGATTAGTAAGTTCATCACTAGAATTTACTAATCTTTAAGCTAAACCTTCATCCATTCACTTTTTCTTCCTCAGTTCTAGTAGATCAAAGCTTTGAAGTGGTGTTTGTGGAGTTGATTTGAAGAATTTTCAGATTTGGAGTGGTAATTTCTTTATCCACCATTATTGCTCTTGATGCATCTTTCACAATGTGATCTATTATTGATCCTTGTTGCTTATGTTTAGTGCTTTAATCCACCAAGATGAGTGGATGAACTTAAAGATCGAATGATCTTGAACTTTTAATTCAATTTGGCATTCCCTCTCCTCTTATTTTTCTTTTGATCGATGAAAATCTTCGATATCGTTTGAACTTGTTTCAAGTTCTTGATGAAGATGAGATCGTTACCTCTTCTCTTTTTGTGCGGTATTGCTTTCGGAGAGTGATCTATATATCACTTCTATAGCATGCATTATCACTAACGTTATTATTGACCGGCCTCAGATAGTCGTGGTTTCTACATAAACCCAATCACGATTGCTTAACATAGCGCTAAATTGTCCCGTAATCGAAAAAATGATCATTTGTGGCTCAAACTTATGTTTGAAAGTCCAAGTATGGTTGATTATTTGTCTTAAGTCCATCATCTATGAATCTTGTTGTTATGAGGCTTTGGTCTTATCAATCCTCTAATAGGTTTTCATCAACTTTGGCTTAAGTGCATGAGTTAACCATTGTTAATCATTTGCTCTAACGACTAATTACTAACTCACTAACGATATCATTATACTAATTTTGTTTATGTTTCCTTCTTGCTCCCTATCTCTCTTTTATCTTTATGCTTCATTATTATCATCTCATATCATACTTTTGTTTATGCTTCCGTTATTTTTCCTTTGTCCGTTGGACACATGTTTATGTTTCCGCCATTTTATCTTTTGTCCATTTGGACCATATCTTTGTTCAAAACACTAATAAAGGATTAAACCTCTAAAAACTTAGTGCTTTTAGCTTTGTGGCTATGCTCTTGGACTATTCTTAGACCTTGAACTTCTTGGACTATTCTTGGACCCTTGGACTTAGAATTAGGACCCTTTTCCCTATGCTTGGAGTATTATGGATCTTTGCCTTTATTTGGCTTGCTTATTCACTATAGTTCAAGACGGATGGAATTCTTATTTGGCTTGCTATAGAGTGTGCTACAAGTTGGTTAGATCCTTCTTATCTCTATCTTTTATTTTGCTTTCTAGGATAGTCACTTCATCTTCTCCCCTTCTTAAATTTTCAAAATCTTCTCCCTCTTTTAAAAAGCCTTTTTGTTTTCAAACTTAAAACCGCTTTCACAATAAAACCTTGACTTCTGTCAAGTGATTTTCAAATTTTGTTTTTCTTAATAAATGTCAATCAATTTTAATCATATTTTGGCCAATTTCAAAAGGATATAAAAAACACTTTACCTCATTCAAACTTTATGTGCCTTTTGTGCACTTTTCATTTTAAAACTTTTCATAAAGTTTAGACATGAGTCATTTCCATAGTTGAGATATAATTCTCCTATTCCCCATATTATTAAGATTTTTACATTTTCCACTTAGATGTTGAGTGATAGAGTTGTTGATAATCCAAGCAAATCCTCTATCTTTAGGTGATGCAAATGTTGTCTTATACTTGTGGGTGACTAGTCGTAGTTTTTTTTCCTTAACATGACGACTTGTCTTTACATTTAAAATCAATCAAAACCAACAAATTTTTGTTATTTGTACCACGAACTATGGGGTTTTGATCCTATATTGCAGTTTGTGGGTACGTAGGCATGAGGCGATAAGTCTCTCCAAACACAAAAAATCTAAAAAATAATTCTCTACTCATCTCCCCAATCTTCTTTTCAAACAAACCTTTTTCAAACCAAAAAGCGTAAATATTTCAAAGGGCTCCTATAGAGTACTATAGACGTTTTGGGTGCTAACACCTTCCCATTACGTAACCAACCCCCTTACCCAGATCTCGGTTTTCGTTATTGTATTAGAACTCTTTGGTTTTGTTCGCTCTTTTACATTTCCTTTTTTGGATAAAATAAAAGTGCGGTGGCCACTCTTGCATTTTTGAGTTAAGTTAATCAATAGCTTACACTCACAAATTTCCCTACTACAGAAAAGTGGCGAATCTGCTGGGGATTTGGAGATACTGCTGAGGTTCCTAGTGGGTTTCACCTACTTTTATTTATTTATCGCTTTTTGTTTGATTTCTTTGTTATTGTTTGTTCTGTCTTGGTGCCTGGTGATCTGTGTAGTGAGATAAGTCATATTCCCGGACTTGAGTGCACTTATGATATGAGGGTGATATAGTCTTGTTCGCTTACGTGGAGTAGTCCTTACTAAGCTGACTTGAGATCCCCCGCTCAGTGGAGGCCCCTTTGGGATTAGTGATGTCTTATGAGTAGTCGTAATTGGCATTACTTTTTCTGACCTGGGAGCCTGAGAAGCTGAGGACCTTAGAACCCTTTAACCCATCTTAGCCTTACTAGGATGTGGTGCGGTGGCTATTCAGGTGTAGACTTGAATTAGTTGTTATGCGATACCACACTCAGACGAGTTTCTCTTGAGAATATTATTGGCCGACGAGTAGTCGTTTAAGCCGATAATATCCAAAAGATGGAATTATGACTATGGGAACTTCTTAGAACCTTGTTCTACAGGTGATGATATAACCTTAGTACATACCATTGTGGGTTGGTTAGTTCTTACCTTTGGCTCCATGCTCGTGCCGAACCTTTGAATCCATGTGCTTTATGTGTCTTGTTTGTAGGTGTTGTATCTTGCACTCATGCATTCACGGGCATTTTGTTTTGGTCATTTTTTAAGGATCTTAGAGATTTTCCTTTGCAAACATCGCAGATATTGTGATTATGTATATTGGAAAGAGAAACACTCAGAAGTACGGTTTCCGAGCTTCCGATCTCATAGATTTGAGAAAGCGAGTGTCCTTTGTAGTTGATCGTTCAGGCTTCAGATCTCGTTATGGGAGGCTTCTATTTGTCCTTTCTACCAACATTGAAGACAGAATTCTGAATACCCTTGTACAATTCTATGATCCTGTCTACCGATGCTTTACTTTTCCTGATTATCAACTATTGCCAACCTTGGAGGAGTATGCTTATTTGTTGGGTATACCAGTTTCTGATAAGGTTCCTTATACTGGTTTGGAGGAAGTTCTTAAACCCCAAGATATTGCTTCAGCTACCCATTTGACGAAATCAGATATTGATGCTAATATGATGTTTAAGGGAAGCATCAAGGGTTTGACTTCTAAGTTCTTGATTAGGAAAGACACTTTATTTGTAAACGTTGGTCGTACATTGGCGTTTGAGGCTATATTTGGTTTGCTTATCTACGAACTAGTCTTGTTCCCTAACATTGACAACTTTGTGGATGTTAACGCTATTAGGATTTTCTTGATTGGGAACCCTGTTCCGACTGTACTCGGTGACACATATTTCTCCATCCATAGTAGGACTTCTAAAGGAAATGGTACCATTGTTTGTTGTACACCTCTATTATACAATTGATTCATTTCGCACTTGCCACAGTCACCTATTTTTAGGGAGAACAAGAATTGTTTAAGGTGTTCTCAGAGGATCATGTCCCTTACGCATGCTGACATTACTTGGTCTTCTTCTGTTTGTGAGAATGTCTATATTATTGATAGTTGTGGGGAGTTCTCTAATGTTCCTCTTCTTGGAACACAAGGTGGAATTAACTGCAATCTGAGTTTAGCTCGCTGTCAGCTTGGTTATATGTTAAAGGATAAGCCTAAAAATATTCTATTAGAGGGTTTATTTTTTCAAGGAGGGAATGACTCACTTGGTTTGAGGAGAAGAATGGCTCATGCTTGGACTAAGATTCACAGGATGGGTAAAGGAGAGCTTGGAAGACAAGTTTTCACTACCTTGGAACCTTACACACTTTGGGTGAAGAAAAGAGCTATTATGGAGATCAACATGCCTTATCCTCTTGAGAAATCCATTACTGCAATGGTTGCTATGCCACTCCCTATTTCTTTTGATGATGTAAGGACTCTTCAAGATGCTTTGGCCAAGATGAAGTAAGAGAAAGAGATGTGGGAAAGTAAGTTTCAAGCTTTTGAAAAGGAGAAGATGGAGTTGCAAAAGCAGATGAAGAAGAAAGATGACTTGATTGAGTTGCTTGAGCGATGCACTGTGAAGAGACATGCAGGGGATTTATTTTCCTCTACTACTTCATCATCACATCCTCCTACTTCTGGTGCATGGAAGGGTATTGTGGATCAGCTCGTGTTAGAGAAGACCACCATGAAGGACAACTATGAGAGAGATTAAGAGGCTCCGAAGGAAGTATCAGCTCGAATCGTCATCAGATGCTCCTTAAGACCTAGCTTTTCTTATTGAATTTTGATATTATGTAACTTGTACTTGCAAGTGTAACTCTTTCCAATATTCTATGAAATGAGATGTTTATCATAATTTCAAAAAGTGTTATTTCTTTATGATGTTTGTAATTGCTTTATATCTTAAAGATCCTTGAAAACTGATTAAAACATTTGCATTTTTTCATTCGCATTCGCATCATTGTGCATTGTATTTCTTTTCCAGGTGTCTTATTCGTTTATTTTGGTCTTCGTTCAGCCAAGTTGTCGCATCACTATAATACTCGAGCTAATCTCAAGAAAAAGATGGATCAATTGCAACAAGAGAACCGCGAGCTTCGCAAGGAAGTGGCTAATTTGAGGGATGGTATGGAAAGGCTCTCTGCTTTGGTTAAAACTCTGGTTGTTACTCAGAATCAACTTTCTCCTCATGTTTCTCAGACTCTACTTCAAAAGACTGTGATTTCTGAAACCATTTTAACACTCATTTATGTGGCTCCCATTAGCGCTCCCAATCATGTTACCGAGATGTGTCTCAAAGAAGGTGTCTGGAAAAGATTGTTGACCAAAGAAAGTGGTCCTTCTAGCAGTTCTAAGAAGTATGGAAATGGTTTTTCCAAGACGAAAGAACAAGCTGCTAACGCTATTTTTCAAGGAAAGAGTAGAAGATCTTGTAACAAAAGTAAGCAACAACATACACAACAAAGGATTAATCAACAAAGCTGTGTTCAAAAGCAAATGCATTTTGATCCGATTCTAATGTCGTACGCAAAATTATTTCCTGTCTTGATACAAAAGAATCTTGTGAAGACCAGGTCTTCGCCTGCTGCTTTAAAAGATATTCCATGGTGGTATAAACCAGAGGCTCGTTGTGCTTTCTATCAGGGTGCACCGAAGCATAGTCTTGAAGATTGTTTTCCTTTGAAACATGAAGTGCAAAGACTAGTGTGAAAAGGAATTTTGTTTCTCAAAGGCACAAACGTCCAAGCCAATCTGTTGCCTGAACATGGTAACGCCACTATAGTTGACATGCATGCCGCAACTCCGAATCATTTCAAATAAGCCCAAGTTCATCCACCACTCTTAAAGAAAGAACTGTCCAAAATCCAAGATGGTTCGAATGGCCAAGCTAGTGGAAAATTTTTTTGTTAGTGATTCCCAAGTGAGAGAAAATGTTGATGTTGATTCAATTGATAATTCTCCTCAGATTCAGAAAAATCCAGTCCTGAATAAGCCAAAAGGAGAGACTCACCAGTTTGATCCAATCCCAATGACTTACAGTCAAATGTGGTCTTATTTTTCTCGAAACTCGGTAGTGACACCCAGAATGACCTGAGTCATGAAATCTCGTTGTGAGTTTCATGATGGGGCAATGGGGCATCCGATTGAGGAGTGAAAGGTTTTCCAGGAAATGGTTCAAGAGACGATTGACGATGAGGTGTTGATTTTCGAAGGAGGAAGCCCATTTTTGAACGGAAGGCCTTTATGTTGATAAATATAAAACTCGAGGAAATTCATATTGCTGGTGTTAATGGAGTGACCTGTAGCGGTCGTGCATTTGCTTTTGTTTCTCTAAAGAAAGTTGCAGATATTCTTTCAAACTCAGATTTAGATAGTATCCTCAGATCATTAGTTTATTTACTGCAATTTTATTTGTAATATCTCATATTTGTTAATGCTTTGTTTTCTTATAGAATCTTGTTTGATTTTGAATATTAATCATAATGCAATGAGTATGTTTGTCTTGAAGTAATCCGTTCAAATTCGCTCATAAATTTTTTCCTACATTTACAATACCAACTTCTTGTTTAAACTCTTGGAGAGGGGATGATGAAATAAAAATGCAAAGTTTCTAGTTGTATGCTTTTGGATAAAACTCTGCTAATGCTGTAAGGCATTGTTTCAATTTCCCAAACACCGGAGATATAAGGAAGATAATCTCCTATTAACTCATTTGAGCCTTGAAGTAGGAGTTTCTTTTCTAAATGAAAAAATCCTTTACATTTTAACCTGGGGCAGGATAGTCTTTAGTTAATTTGACCAAGTGCTCAAATTTCCACAAGGAGTGTGTATTTAAGGACCACCCACGATGGTTATCCCTCATTCCAAAGGGAAGAGACAGTCACAACCCTTTTAATTAGTCAAATAAGCCAATGTCACATGATTTGTACAAAAAAAAAAGCCCGCTAAGTCGTAAAACTTGAAAACAAGTGACTTAGGAAAAAATTAGGGCATCCACTGGACATCAAAAATTCAAAAGAATCGGTCCAGGCAAAAATTAGGGAAAGACGAAAAAATGAAAAGTGCGAAAAGCGAAAAGAAAGGATTACAAAGAAAAATCATGAACAAATCTGTGTGACTACAACATCAAAAGACAAAAAGGGGTGATTGTTATTCCTCGAAATGCCTCATTGGTTCTTAAACCATCATTTTCATCAGTTTCTCAACCATCACAAAATCCTTTGAGGGATGAATATTTGTGCCAAATTAGCTGAATATAAGACGGAAGAACATCACGGAGAATGGGTGGGTATAAATAAATTTTGAGCCTAAAAATCCTTTTTCTGAAAACCATGAACCAGACCACATTATAACCCTTAAAAGAATTAATTGAAACAGGGTTATTTTGAAAGCATACTTTAATGAGATAGTGTTCCTGACTCCCATGAGTTGTGCTAAAAGACCTTTGTTGGTATTGCATGTGCATTCAACAATCAATGTCACATCTTAACTAGTGATTCGTTCATAAGGTTTTCGACATCTTTTCAGTAAAAAATTTAATACAAACATATGTAATTGCATTAGAATTATCATTCTCAGAATTAACATTTTCTACTTACATACGTTTATTTGGCATCATGGAAGTTTACGTATGAGCATCAATGATGAGCTTAATCTTATAAGGTCTAAACTATAATGAGTAATTGGTAAATCATTTCAAGGAATGATCATATCCAGGGGCATGTTTCCTGAAGACTTTGTTGAGCCTGAGCAAGTTTGTTTTCCAAGTTGATGCTTTCACAGGGGCAAAGCTTGAATACTTTATTAATTAAAGAATATGCCGAGTACAATTAATCTGGGGCAGATTATCTCAAGTCCTTATGAACACGACATTCTCCCAATTAAGTTTGATCTTATTGATACTCTCCCTAGTAGTGTTTGTTGATGTTTTCCCCAGGAGGGTTCTTTCTTGCTCCTCTGGTAGAATTTATTGATAGCTCCCCAGTAGAGTTGTGTTGAGGTTTCTCTAGTAGATTTTGTTGATATTCCCTTAGAAGAGTCTTGTTCCTATGGATAACCAGACGAGTGTTGTTCGATTTTCCCCAGCTTCGCATTTCATCTGCATATCATTTAGGTCGCATCTTGTCCTTGTTATTAGCCGGATTGATTTTATAAGGATTTCAGCCACCTTGCTCGCATTTCAGGCAATTCAAATCAATTCAAATGAGAAGTTCCATGTCAAAATCGAGCGAAAGTCGCTCTCTTCTTGGTGATTCAGTCCGTGCTGATAATTTGGCGCATTTCTGGTGTTCGTCTGTCTTCTCCGTTTCTTTTTCCATGGCATTTTGCATTTTTCATTTCTATTTCTGCTTTATTTTCTTTTTATAGATTTTCAATAGATTTAAATTTGAATTTTCGTTAGGATAGGAGTTCTTTTTAGAATTTAGAATTTAAGTATTTAAATAGATTTTATTAGAATTTCAATAGTTTATAGAAATTAGAATTAGAAATAGTTTCTTTCAGAAATTAGGCTTATTAAGTAGAATATAGAATGTTTAATTGGACTTTAGAATTTAATTTTATTTTTAGAATGGTTATTTCTTTTTAAACTAGATTTAGTTTTCTTATTAGAATTTTTTTATTAGGATTTAAGTTTCGAAATAGATTTAATTAGTTTTATTTAGTTTAGAACCTTGATTAGTTTTTTTAGAAATTAAATTGTCATTAGATATTAGAATTTATTTAGTTTTTAGATTTGATTAGAGGATGGTTTAGAATATTAGAATATAGTTTTTTATTAGAATTTAGGAAATAGAATTATTTAGTTTTTTGGTTTGTAAGAATTAATTAATAGTTTTAATCAGAACTTGTTCATTAATTGAGATTAACAAAGTCTTTAGCATGCCATGTGTCACGCAGCAGGGTATATATACACTATTCATCATCTTCTTGGCACAAAAACCATAGAATGAAAAGTTGCGCCTCCCTTCCTCACTATTCATCGCCAATCACCTCCTTCATCAATTTTCTCAGATTCATCAAATCATCTTCATCTTCACAACGTATACCCATTTTTCTCAACCCATTTCTTCCATTGATGAACTTCATTCCATCATCTCCCTTCTCCAAATTGAACCAAAAACAACTCCATTCACCACCTTCAATCAACAGCGAACAACAACTTCTCCTTCTAAACTTCCGTCTTCTCCCTCAACCGTTTTCTCCTCCACCATCGTGAGATCCACCTTCCTTACACCAACTTCATCTTCATCAACAAACCTCACCACCATATCCTTCCATCATTGATAAACATCTTCATCCACTTCAACAGAAACAAACCCAGAATAACACCTTCAACCTTCTTCGTATCCAACTTCCATTCTTCTTTCATAAATCAATTCTTCAACATCCAAATCAAAACCTATAACTAACCCATATCCCTCTTCCGCAACAATCTTCCATAAAACCACAAACAACCAACTTCACAAGCCCAATCATAAACACATATTTCCAAAATCTTCAAACCTCCATCAACGGAATCGCGACCCACCTCGCCCATCGAAACTCCTTGACAAAGCCACGCGAAACCCATTTCACATTATCCTTTTCTCAAACCCATTACACCATATTCAATGTTGAAACTCAAAACTTCAAACTCACCCCACTCCTTCCACCAGCAACACGCCACTATACTCATTTCAAACACACACAAATAGAAACAGGACAGGAAGAGTTGATGAGCAAATTTGAAGCATTGTTGTTGAACTGTTACAAAATTGTGAGAAGAAGAGGGTCTTTTGTTTTATTTATTTTGTTGTTCCTTTCACTTTTGTTGCTGGCAGTGGACTTGAGCTGGAAGCCCACCGTGACCCTATTCTCACCGCATTTTGGATACACCCTCCTTGTTTTCTTTTAATTGCAAAATTCTATTTTATATAATATTTTTTATAAGTTTTGTATGAACAGATTGGTTGTATATATATATATACTTAATTTTATATTTAATTTTATATTATTTTCTAATTTCTAGTTTATAAATATTTTCTTAGAATTTTAATTCATATTTTTATATTAGAGTTTTTTAATGCTTTCTTAGAAGTTAGATTTTTGTTTCTATTTATTATTGAGCTTTGTATTCTTTTTCTCTTTTGGTAAATGAGAGACCTCTATTGTTTTTCTGTCAAATTATTGATGAGAAACGATAGATCCGAGACCATATTCTCTCTTCTTTTTCATCTTCGACTTTATTTCGATTTTTATTTCACTTTTGATCGTTTTTTGGGTCTATGACGAGACTTCCGTAATCCGTTACCAGTCAAATTATTGATGAATAATGTTGGATCTGAGACCACCTCTTTTCTCTCCTCATTTCTTCTTCTTTTCGATTTTATTTTGACTTTCCTTGATCGGTGAAGTCTTGTATTCGTGAGTGTCATGTTTATCGGAGTTGATAACCTTCTCGATTTCAAATCTATGGAAGATGACCATTTGGGTCATTTTATTTACTTTGGGATCGCGATAAGCTACCTTCGATTAATCGACATTATGTTTGCGATTAAGACGAGATCTCACTGTTTTTGGTCTGTGCGACACGATTCAATTGGAGAATGATCTTCAATATCATTTCTCTATCTTGTCCATAGCACGGTGTCATACCCCAAATTTGTCCTACCCTATTAGGTCTCGTGATAAGCACTTTGTTGCTTCCTGACTCTTCTTAAGATAATCAGGCAACTCTTGGCCATGACTCTTCAAAGATTAAGACGCAGGGATTTAGTTTGTACTCTTTGTAATTAGAGGCTCCTGATAGCATGACGAATTCAAGTATAGATAAAAGAAGCATGTTTTGTATCCTTGATATGATTGATTTCAAGTGGATTCCAATCCCTATGGTTACTTGTTCTCAAGGCTTGATTCAAGTTATTGAGTTTACTTTTAGAATTTGCTTTGCCGGCCAGACTAATAGAAAAGTCTCCAGAATGATAATTTTCAGGGAGAACATTTTCAAGCCATGTTGGGATTAAGGTCATAGGCAGTTTTCTTGCCTAAAGAATAAAGTCACATGGATAGCACAGGATGTTCATATTAACATCGAAGTGTTATAATCTTATGAAAGGTTGTTGCATTGGCTTGCAAAAGAAAGCCAAACATACGAACTGGTGGAGCATGTGATAGAGCCCAAAAGGTTACACAAATAGTCATGCTTGGCCAAGGTATGTTGTGCATATCGTTAAGAGGATGTGAGCAATACCAGTGAGTAATTTCAAATGGAGACAAGGTGTTGGTATAAAAGAAAACAAAACTAGAGCTCATGCTTCATAACACGAAATTATGTTCAAGAACGAGTCATTTTTTTGAGCAAGGCTACGTGACAATATAGCCTAGATTATTACTTTAAGTACTTTGCAATGGTGAGCTTTATTTTAAATTCACAAGTGGTTTTGATTTGAGAAATTCAAAGTTCTTGTCCATGAAGATTCAAGTGTATTCACCTAATGACAAGATAAGGGGGTAACTTCAAAGGCAAGAGAGATTGATCATTAAATCCAAAGATGTTTATGAGGAACCAAAGTGTTACAGTAGCTTGAGTCTAAACTTGTAATATTAATAACTCTATTCGTTACAAAATCAAGATGACAATGGAGTTTTACAATGGTGACATAATTACATCGACAGTTGCGGTATTCTCATACCAAATCTATCATACAAAGTCAGCTCCATCTTCACGAGCCATGAATTGTTTGATGCTATACAATTGTGTCTTCATCATCTCCATAACAGCTCAAGGTGATAAGTTTCCACGTCATGCCGGTTCGCCTTGGGTCTCACCACCAAAACTTTGAATTGGAGCTAACCACCCCTTTGTTATCATGGGCGATACTCCCTTCTAATGACACTTCGAACTTGAACTGGTGCACATGAAAAACAATACAGATTAGTGTACCAGAAGGTAATATTGTGTAACGTGAAACAAAAGCTACAAAACGCAATAGCATAAAACAAGTCATGCTGATACATAATGAAAATAAGATGCAGTTCATTCATGTGGCGAGGAACTTCAAAGTTTGGGATCTTAGTGCATGTTCAATAGCATTTCAGGCTGCTCTTGTCAAAGATCCAAGTGTTTTTGTTAACCGTGTGATTTGGAGTCCGGATGGTGCTTTATTTGGAGTTGCATACTCAGGACACATTGTTCAGATATACTCTTACCACAGCGGTGATGAAATTCGGCAGCACCTAGAGATTGATGCTCATGCCGGAGGAGTAAATGATCTAGCATTTTCCCACCTAAAAAAAGCAACTGTGTGTGATAACTTACGGTGATGATAAGACCATTAAGGTGTGGGATGCTGCTTCGGGAGCAAAGCAATATACGTTTGAAGGTCACGATGCTCCGGTCTATTCTGTCTGTCCGCATTATAAAGAAAACATTCAGTTCATCTTTTCAACAGCGCTAGATGGAAAAATAAAAGCATGGCTGTACGACAATTTGGGATCTCGTGTTGATTATGATGCTCCTGGCCGATGGTGCACAACCATGGCTTATTCAGTACTTGATGCTTGTTCTTTACTGTTTTGTTTGTGAAAAACGCCGATGTTTTTGATAAACTTGCATATGCATAAACTTGCTGGCCCTTGCCAATAATTGCTAAAACTTCGAATTGACTGAACAAACATCACGGATACTAACCAGAATAGATCTTGTTGTATAGATTTGTTTTTGTCTTGTTTGTGTTTTGCAGGGATCTCACCTTTGGAGCAAACGGTCAAGGAATTTGTGTTCCCCAGCCGGAGTCTTGTGACATATTGATGGTATCACTCCTCAGCAGATGGAAGTCACATTTTATCTCAGAAGATTTGAGATGGCACTTATCCCTATTGGATGTGGGTGGTCCTCCCCAGAAGAGTATTCCCCCAGGAAAGTTGCCAAGAGAGTATCCTCAGTGGATTGTGATGTCCCCAACAGAAGGTGCATTCCCAGCAGTGAATATGTGCACACTCCATTCCCAACATGAGTAACTTCCGCAGTATAACCAAGTCGTCTTTGGTTCAGAAGGATTATCCTCGCGCAGGATTGTTTCTCCTTCTCCCCAGCAGGTTGTTTTTTCCTTCGACAGGATGAACATCCTCATTAGAGTTCGTAATTTCAAGCTTGTGAGCCATTCCCTGACAGGATGGTTATCCCCAGCGGAGTTGGCTTCACATGTCCAGCATTTATTTTGTTGGAATATGTCTGTGATACCTGATCATCCCCAGTAGATTGGGCCTTGTCTTCGGCATTTATTTTGTTGAAGCGCCTCTCAGCATTTTTGCATTTTTGCATACATCAGCATATTTGCATCTACCTAAACGCGTAGCATTTCCATGCTGTATGGAGCATTACGCCATTGTCAAACATACGCATTTTGAAACATAAGCCAGGTTGGTTACCTCTTTGTTTTCAGGTGTTATCCCTTGCAGAGGAGTGGGATTCTTGTTCAGAAGGATCTCTAGATATTCAAATTCTCAGCGTGAGATAGGTGATGATAATGTTTGTCCCCTAATAGAGTTGCTTGGTTAAGTTTCTCTTTGTCCCCGGCAGGATTCTTCTCAGGTTGCTGTTACGTCAACACTGAAAGATTTCGTGCCTTAAACTTTCGGAGTTGTCACTAATGATTTCCCCACAGAGTTGTTTGGTTAAGTTTCTCGTATTCTCCAGCAAAGTATTCTTCAAATGTATCCGTGTTGACGGAATTGTACCTGTGATGGACAAAGATTGTTACCTGTGATAGACATAGATCATACCCGTGTTGACAGAAGTGCGCCTGTGTTGACAGAGATTGTTACCTGTAACGGACAGAGATTGCGCCTGTGTTGACAGAGATTGTTACCTGTAACTGACAGAGATTGCGCCTGTGTTAACAGAGATGGTTACCTGTGGCTGATAGAGATCGTACCTGTGTTGATAGTGATTGTTATCCGTGTTGGCGGATCGTCCCCCGTGTTGACGGTGATTATTATCCGTGTTGACGGAATCGTACCTGTGTTGACAGTGATTGTTGTCCGTGTTGACGGAATTCTTACCTGTGATGGACAGAGATTGCGTCCGCGTTGACGGATTTGTTACCTGTGTTGACAATGATTGTTGTCCGTATTGACGGAAGTGCTACCTGTGTTGATAGTGATTGTTACCCGTGATCGACGGAGTTGTCCCTAGTAAAGTTAACAATGATTATTATCCGTGTTGACGAGGTCGTGACCTGTGATTGACAGAGACTGTTATTCGTGTTGACGAATTTAGTCCAATTGTGGATGGAGTTGCACCCATGATGATGGAGTCTCTCCTCGTGTTGACGAATTTTTGTCTAGTTGTGGACGGAGTTGTTTCTTGCAAAGCTAATTTGATGCCTGTGGCATCACACAGGGGGTTGATGTTGAAATCAAATTTTTATCAGATGATTGGTCAATTGTTGCCGTAACAACTGGGTTCAGTGCAATGGATGTTGTTCCCCAAGCAGTTTTCACAGCTTATTTCTGCAGTTGGAAAATTTTCGGGTTTCTTGGTATTCAACCGTCTTCTACCTCGATTGTTTGAAGGTCGTTCGCTCTTCACCCAGTCGGGTCCAAGTCGTTTGAATAGGGGCAGTTGTTGCACCCAAAAATTTGCCCAACCTTTTCTTTACTTGGTTTATGTTTCATTACATTGTTCTAGCATTTGCATTGCATAGCATTTATTCTCGAGGCCGGGGATCAAGGCATTTAGGTGGCTCCAGGTGCAACTTTCAGTGCAAGAGGCTAAACAACAAACATCAGAGGCTTCAACACTTGTTTTGCCCAGCAATCGAGCGACCGATTTTATTTTATTTTGCAGGGGATTTTTCATGTCAGAAGCAGCATTCAGGTTATGTACAGTGTTCCCATGGTCAGAGCAATCAAGAATGGCTTTCAGCAGCTAAACAGAGTTCAGAACGGCAGGAAACGGGCAAAGGGGCGGGTTTCCCTCCAAAAGGCGCCAAATTCAAATTTTTAAATGTGTTAATCGATTAACACATAGAGTTAATCGATTAACCATTTGAAAATCAGTCCAGATCTGAATTTTTAACAGTGTTAATCGGTTAACCTATATGGTTAATCGGTTAACCACAACAGGTTTTGCCTTGCACGTGAATTTTCAAGTCCAGCCACTTTAGGGTCCAATTTTGGTCATTTAAATTGCACTTTCACACTTGGGAAGGATCTAGAACACTATCAAATTTCATTTCCCCTCCAAATGCCCAAACCTCATTCCATACCACATTTTCCAAGCCATTTTCCAATCCTTGCTTTGGATCCAAACCAAGAGTGTATATATTTGATTCACTCCAAACCAAAAAAAAGATCCTCATAATTCACTCTCATTTTTCAGAATTGCTCTCAATTTTCTCTCAATTCTCTCTCAATTTTCAAATCCCAAAAACCTCAAAGCTCTTCTCCTTGAGATCATTGATTCTTCATTGGAATCATTGATTTCTAAGAGCTAAACCTCCATTAGTTCACTCCATCAATTCCATTTCATCATCCAATTTTTGTGCACAAGCAAATCTGAATTTTGAAGTGTTCTTGGAAGTGGTTATTTGGCTTATTTTGAGTTGTTCTTGGTGGATCTACATTGCTACTACAAGAATTGGTGTGGATCTTGAAGAATTCTGGTTTTCTTTGCTTAGATCTACTTATTTACAGTTGAATCAACAAATACCGGATCAAGTCTCCGATCCGAAGGTTGGAATTCTGATCTGATTTTGTTTTCGAACTTATTTGCACAATTTGCATGTGGATCTTTGCATTTGATTGAATATGTTGATTTTGATCCATGATATTGTTGTGTTATTGTGTTTACATGATGTTTAAATCAATGTTTGCTGGTTTAATTTCGTGCATGATCAATCACATGATAATTGGAGTGTTTGCTTAAGTGATAAGCTGCTGAAAAGTGATTATGAACTGCTGTTTTTCACCTCTGGCACAGTGTTAATCGATTAACCTATATGGTTAATCAATTAAACAACTCAAATATTCAAATTTTCAAGCGTTTTTCAATGGTTAACCGATTAACCCCTGGCGTTAATCGATTAACACTGTAACAGAGGGCTTGTTTTGCTGTTTTGCTTGCTTGTTCGCGTGCTGGTTCAATCCGAATCATCATAGATCATTGTGTTGCATTAGGATTGAATTATTTTGGATGTTTGTCACTGTTTTTGGCTGTTTAATCATGATCTTGTGTGCATTTTCCACTCGCATGTTTGCATTTGCATGTTGCTTGTTTTCTCTTCTTCTTTCGTAATTCTTCCCTCTTTTTGTTTATTTTTGTTCTAGTGATTAGAATAGAATTAGGAGGAGATATTTTGCTGGATGTTATTATACATATCCATGTTCCCTTAGAATTTTTGTTAGAATTTTAGAACAACTTTAGGTTCTGTTTTAGGTGTTGAGATTAGAGCCTTCCCAAACTTGTGGATCACCTTGATACCCTTCAACTTAGGAATTATTTAGGTGACTTAGAAGTTGAATTAGGATTTAATATTTTAACCCTAGGTTGTTCAAACATGTATGTTCCCCAAGGAATTTTATTAAAATTTTACAACTTTTTTTTCTATTTTAGTTGTATTTTGCAAGTTGCTTGTGCTTGTGGTGTTCTTGTTTTAGTCCTCTTGTTTGTTTGGTCTTGTTGGTGACTTTGGAGCTGGATTTGCTTGGATTCCTTCTTGGGAGGTATTCTAGACTTGGTTTAGATGCTGTGGCTTGATGATTGGAGCTTGGAGTGGAAGTTTCCTTTTCTTTTAGGAGTTGTTTTAGGAGCTTAGGAAATTAGGGTTTTAGGAAGAGCCATTAGGACTAGTTTTGATTCTTTCATCAAACATAGAATGCATTGTGTGCTTCTATTCTATCCAATGATGTAAAGTCCTCCTAGGGAAACTCTATCTCTCCTTTGGAGGGATGTGTGGTATGCCCACAGTTGAGTAGAACTTTGAGGATACCCTTCCATTTCAATGTTGGTACTTGATGGTTTCCTTTGGTTTTCATTTGGTTCTCAACATTGCAACCTTGATCTTAGTGATTATTCCTCTGCTTGGAGTGTGCTTGCTAGAGCTTGAAGATGAAGTTTGATGAAGCTTGAAGATAGAAGCTAACTTGAAGATGCAGACTTATTGCTGTCAACTTTGCTGTCAAGAGGATCTGTTGTTCAGAGTTGATGTTGAGTATTGAAGTTGCTGTCTGCTGAAGACTGTTGTTGCTGCTTTCTCTGCTTCTTTTCTTTTGTGGTATTGTCTGTTTGCTTGTGTTGATTACCTCTAGGTTTGAGGGGGAGCTTGTCTCCTCTTTCCTTTTGTTTTCTCCCTTGCCTCGCTTGTACTGTTGCATAGCATGCATTTTACTGTTTACTGTTTACTGCTTGCTTTCTTTTGCTGTTTCCCCTAGGATCTCTGATTTCCTCTGTGCAAGAGGGAATTATGACAGACATTAGGTTGTGACCCATGCATGATAACTGTAGGTAGATTCCCTTTCAACCATAGTTTAGGGTGTCTTTCTCTTCTCATCTCAAAACAATTCAAAAACACAGTAATAAGGTTAATTGAAGTCGTGTGTTACGAGCCTTAAGCTATCTGGGAAAAGGTTGGTGGAGGGTCTCTCTCCAGTAATCTGGATGTTAGTGTGGTACCCTTTGGATGACATAAGAAGCGTTCACTCCTGGGTCATAGTCTCTAGTGCGACTGAGATTACAAACATCCTAAAAAACAGTTCTTTCGTAAAAAAATTCAAACAAACATTCAAACTCTGTTTTTGTCCTCTTGGACCTTTAATCAGGAAAACCCTTTCGTAAGGAGATAAAAAACTGTCAGACAAACTTGTGTCTTCCGTAGCCCGAACTACGTTTGCTCTGATCTTTCATGCCGTATGAAAGTACGTAGGCACGAGATGCGACATCTCAGCGAGCAACCTTCCCCCTTAACCCGTAGTTAGGCGAACTACGTTGACTCTGATTTCTCGTTCCAGACGGGAATACGTAGGCATAAAGTGTGATACTTTGCCGAGTCATTTTCTTTTCTTTTTAGCCCAGAACTTTAGAGTGGATAGAATAACATACCCTTAGATAGAAAACAAGTGTGGATCCCGTCGAGTACGACTGACGTGAGGGGTGCTAATACCTTCCCCTTGCGTAACCGACTCCCAAATCCAAGATTTGGTTGCGATGACCATTCCTTTCCCTCTTTACGTTAGGTTTACTCTGAGCGTTTCCTTTCCCTCTTGTGGGATAAATAACGCACGGTGGCGACTCTTCTGTCATAGCCGGCGCCGATTTTCGCAGTAGCGACACCCCTACAGGCACATTTCCTGGATAACCACAACCTAATTCGAAAGGACATGTGTCATACCCCAAATTTTGACCAGACATTTTTTTAGACCTTCATTCATCTGCCTTTTATTTCGTTTTGCATCATCTATATAGTATAACATGCTT
Organism: Lathyrus sativus; assembly: GCA_963859935.3. Taxonomy (NCBI): domain Eukaryota; kingdom Viridiplantae; phylum Streptophyta; class Magnoliopsida; order Fabales; family Fabaceae; genus Lathyrus; species Lathyrus sativus. The sequence continues at coordinate 230,986,260 of OZ012741.1, forward strand.
TTCATCATGCACAATGCCTAAATTATTAGCCATAACAGACCTGTCGAATTTACAGTCAAATCGATCAAACTGAAGTCAATTGTGCGAAAAATTAGTGGACGCAAAGTTTCAAAATCGAGCTTGCAAACGTCAGTTATATTAATCTACGTTCCGCGTAGTTTAATATGATATGCTCGTTATTTAATTTTTCCGTTGCTTTTCGGCCGCGTTTTGATTAGTCTGAACATTTTTACCTGTCTAGATTTATTTCAAAATTTGACAAAACATTGTATTTTTCCGAGTCGTTTATTTTGCGTTGATAGTTTTGGTGCAACTATTTTTAATTTTTGAGCACTTTGGTACCTAACTTTTTTTATTCGCTTTTTTATTATTTTATTTTTAATTTTTAGTTATAGTTTTTTTTAATTTATTAATTGGATATTTAATTTAGGTTAAGTTTTATTTAATATTATTATAATTATAGTTTTATAATATTTATTTATTTTTGTTTTTATTTTCTTTTAGGAAACACTAATTTATTAAGTTTTAGAAAGTCACTTTATATTTTACCCTTTTATAATAAACCTATTGTATATAATTTACATTGCATCTTAGTGAAGAGGACCACCCAAAATGATACCACACGTAGCCACCAACCAAACCTCAAATGTCCTCGTATCTTCCACTCTCAATAAAAACAATGAAAAAAATAGAAGCATATCCTTCATCTTATTGAAAAACGAAATTTCCTCCCTGTCTGCACTATTCATATGAGGTCTTTTCATCAATTTTTTTTTCCTCATACTCACCATACTATCCACTTTCACACACACATATGCTGGAGTTATATATATATATATATATATATATATATATATATATATATATATATATATATATATATATATATATATATATATATATATATATATATATATATATATATATATATATATATATATATATATATATATATATATATATATATATATATATATATATATATATATATATATATATATATATATATATATATATATATATATATATATATATATATATATATATATATATATATATATATATATATATATATATATATATATATATATATATATATATATATATATATATATATATATATATATATATATATATATATATATATATATATATATATATATATATATATATATATTATTTTGTTTGTTTTATACATATCATGTTAGTTTTAAGAAATATGTATACATTTTTGCATTTGTGAAATTTTATATATCATGTGTATATGTGTTTAGTCTATCTTAGCTTTTTTTTTTTTTATATATACACACACTTTATGTTTCATATGTATATGTGTTTAGTCTATCTTAATTTTTTTTAATATAAATTTTTTAATATGTATGAATAAATATTTACTTTTAGTTTCTGAATTTATAAGTTTATGTATATACTGTAAGTGTTAAACTTATATATATATATATATATATATATATATATATATATATATATATATATATATATATATATATATATATATATATATATATATATATATATATATATATATATATATATATATATATATATATATATATATATATATATATATATATATATATATATATATATATATATATATATATATATATATATATATATATATTTCATTAGTTAGTTTATTTATTTATTAATACATATATTTGTTTTTATATTAAGTTATATATATTTATTAATATATACATATGATTTATGTTTTATTATTTTTTATGTGTTATATACTCTGCCGGCTCATATTATATGTGAACACACTGCCATTTAAAAAAAATATTATATACTTTAGTTTATTTTTTAGTTTTTAGTTTTATATATATATATATATATATATATATATATATATATATATATATATATATATATATATATATATATATATATATATATATATATATATATATATATATATATATATATATATATATATATATATATATATATATATATATATATATATATATATATATATATATACATATACACTTTTAGTTTTTTCAAGTTATATATATTTTATTAATATTGTCTTCATATTTAATTTTCTATTAGTTCTATTTCGATTACGTAACAATGTTATAATAAAATTTTAGTTGTTGAGGACTTTCATTGCATTACGATTTTGGAGTTTAAAATTAATTTGGACGCATAGATTCAGTTGCTCGACTACTCATAGAATGATTCCTACATGAATTCACTCTAAGTTAACTTAGAGCTAAATTTGTTGCTTTCGATTTCTGTTGGCTTTCAGCCTCATGGCTTATTCTTGAGCCTTCTTACAATGAGACCTCTTTTATTTCTTGCATTTGTCCCTTGTACTTTTTTGATGTATCCCCACCCCATTGTTTGTAATTGTATATTTGTTGCTCTCCTTTATTTATTTAGGTAGAAAAATTAATAATTAGATAAAAACAAGACAAAAATACAAAAAGGATTTGGTTAACACCAAGCTTCCATTTTCAAAAACATTGGTCAACACCAATTGATCACCATTTAACTTTATCCCTTTGTCAAAACCTTTTTTAAACTAATTCTTGATCCACGTATCAAGCCATACCCAAACTTGTAAGTCAATTGACTCGTGCATCGCCATTAACCTTATCCGCATTACTTCAAACTTTTTTCTCAATAAGTAATAAAACCCTTGATCTAACATCAAGTGACATTTTTCTTAATCAAAAATCCAAAAAAAACGCTTAATAAACACGATGCATACAGTACGTGGTGGAGAATGAGTGGGAATGAAGCTTCTCCTACACTGATTCCGAGCATTTTAAACATAAGACGCTCGACTTGGTAGTTCAAAATATTCATCTCTATCCATAGACTTCAGTACAATGTGCACCTCAAACTTCTTTTTAAAACCCTAATAAAAAACACTTCAACAAATCCAAATCTTTTCATCCTTCGGGATTCCTTCAAAAAAATTTCAAAAAGGACACGTTACTTCTGTTCTACCGCAAACAGGTAACACCTAAGACTCCAGACAGCGAGCGACAATACACCTAATTGCTAGAACGTGAACTTTAGCATTATCCATAAAAAAACAGTAACAAACCGTAGGCCGAACTACGACTGCTCTGATTTCTCATACCTGTTGAGAATACGTAGGCATAGGATTGCGATGATCCTAGCGAGCACTCTTCTTTCTTTTCCACCTTTAGTCCTCCGTTCTTTCCCAAAAAAGGACATGTTACGTCCGTTCTTCCGCAAACAAGTAACGAATAAGACTCCACGAGCGAGCCGCAATACACCTAACTGCTAGAACGCGTACGTTAGCATCGTCCACCCAAACTTCCTATTTTTCACCCGTAGTCCCATGAACTACGAATGCTTTGATTCTTCACTTCTTACAAGTGAATATACGTAGGCACAAGGGCCACAATCCTTGGCGAGCATTCTAATAAAAAAACAACCCCTCTTTCCCTTTGGAAAGTAGACTTTTAGATTAAAACATCCATTCGAGTTAGACAAATAAGAAGGTTCCCATCGAGTACGATGGATGCGAGTGGGTGCTAATACCTTCCCCCTGCATAACCGACTTCAAAACCCGAAACTTGGTTGCGATGACCATGTTCTTTCCATAAAGGTTTTATCGTTATTTCCATTTCCCTCCTTGGGATAAATAAAATTCGGTGGCGACTCTGTGTCATTTTTCGCATAGCAACAACACGTTAATGCTATCATACTACAAAGTGGAACAGAATCAGACGAACCAACTGACCCGAGACTAAAGAATCCAGCCATGTGTCAAAATCCTGGTAAAATAACTGAGAAGGAAAATGAAGAAAACGAAAAGGATAAAGAAGGTAATGTCCAAGAGGCTGCAGAGAAAGAAGAACTATATGTGCCTCCATCACCTTATAAACCTCTTACTCTATATCCTCAAATATTTGCTAAATCTAAAAGCATAGGGCAATTCAAGAAATTCGTTGAACTTTTGAAACAATTGAATATCACAATACCCTTTACAGAAGCTATCACCCAAATACCCTCATATGCTAAGTTTCTTAAAAAAATCTTATCAAATAAGAAAAAGATCAAGGATAACAAAATCGTTACGCTGACTGTTGAGTGTAGTGCGATAGTCCAAAACAAAATGCCTCCTAAACTGAAAGACCCAGGTAGTTTCTCCATACCCTGTGTAATTGGAAAGTTTTTCATAGACAAAGCTCTATGCGACTTAGGAGCCAATATTAGCTTAGTGCCCTTGTCCATATGCGAAAGGATCGAAATGGGAAATTGAGACCAACTAAGACATACGTACAACTAGCTGATCGTTCTGTTAAATTTCCGATAGGAATACTAGAAAATGTTTTGGTACTTATAGGTAAATTCTATATCCCTATTGATTTCATAATCGTGGACATAAAGGAGGATGCCAACACCCCTATCATATTAGGAAGGCCATTCTTAGCTACCTTCGGAGCCATTATAGATGTAAAGAGAGGTAAGCTAACCTTTGAAGGTTGTGAAGACAAAGTCGAATTTATTTTGACGCAATTCTTACAGACACCAACTATAAACGATACGTGTTGTCTACTAGACCTCATCGACAAATGCGTAAGAGAAATGGAGAGGGAACATGCTGCATATTTCGAAGTTCTGAAAATTCCAATGCCTCAAATCTTCAAAGATGATAATTGACGTGATGAATACCAAGATAACAGGCTAAGTGAATGTCTAGCACTGACACTCAATCATATGCCATGCCCAAAGAAACCGACTTTAGAACTTAAAACACTACCCAAAAATCTAAGGTATGAATTCCTACACACCAAACTCGAATGACCAATGATAGTCAACACATACTTAGGACAGATAGAAACTGAGAAACTACTACATGTATTAAGAAAATATCCAACTACTTTCGGCTACAACATTGCCGACCTAAAAGGAATAAGTCCTTCTATCTGTATGCATCACATTATGCTATAGGAAGACTGCAAGACCTTTAGAAAACATCAGAGAAGGATAAATCCCGTTCTGAGTGACGTAGTCATGAAAGAAGTGCAAAAGTTGTTAGAAGCAGGAATTATAAACCCGATCTCCGACAACCAATGGGTCAGCCCAGTACATGCCGTACCAAAGAAGGGGGTGTTACAGTTGTTAAGAACTAAAAAGGCGAATCTATAGCACAAAGAGTTGTGACTGGAAGTAGAATGTGCATTGATTACAGGAAATGGAACAAAGCCACTCGAAAGGATCACTTTCCCTTACCTTTTATTGATCAAATGCTTGAACAATTAGCTAAACACTCCCATTTCTACTATTTAGATGGTTATTCCAGATTCTTTCAAGTCCCTATTCATCCTGACGACCAAGAAAAGACAACCTTCACTTGTCCCTATGGTACATTTGCCTATCGACGAATGTCGTTTGGACTATGTAACGCTCCCGCAAATTTCCAGAGATGCATGGTGTCAATTTTCGCTGATTTTATAGATGACATCACAGAAGTATTTTTGGATGATTTCTCTGTTTGTGGGCAGAGTTTTGAAGGATGCTTATCAAACCTAGAAATGGTACTTGGAAGATGCATAAAAGTTAATCTCATGTTAAATTGGGAAATATGTCATTTCATGGTCCGACAAGGACTCGTACTTGGACACATAATGTCTGACAAGGGGATTGAAGTTGATAAAGCTAAAATTGAATTTATACGAGAGTGAAAAGGAAACAAAGGTTATGGTCAATACAGTGAGAGCTTGAGATTTTAACCGGATAGAAGAAACTGGTCATTAATTCTAAACACACAGCGAGAGCACTTTAGGATTAATTAGAATTTATTGATTTCCAAAAAGTACTTTTAAATTCAAATGAGACAGCGAGAGAAAAGTACTATGGTTTAAAAGTATAGTCAGAGTCAACAAACGCGAGAGTGTGAGATAAAGCCTTTTAAATCAATACTTTTTACTGATGAATATTTTGACATTTTAATTACCCCAACTATTTATTGAATCCCCTAAGTTTGATGAGTTACATTCCGATATCTCGTTATATTTCTATTAAAGTCATTTTTTGTTTACATTATTTTTTTGTTGACCCTTAAACTTTAGAAATTCCATTAGACTTAGATTTACGTAGTAACATTAGATAACGATAAGTTTGATTTTTGGTCACTTGGGTTCGATAATCTTTAAAACTACGCAATACGACTGTGCACTTGCAGTCACGGATCCTATAGACATACTAAGTCGCGATCAAGGTACTGCTTCGACCATCCAAAGAACCTCAGGTTGTCTTGATCAGTGTGCATCTTGTTATCCCATTATAGTATCTCTCGTTGCATTGTTCTCTTGTCAAATAAATTTTGGGGTCTTTTGTATCTAATTGCCTTCTACCCTAAAATGAACATTATGCAGCAGTTCATTTTCTCGGATTTGAGACAATTAGATAAAGGCATCTGTCATACCCCAAATTTATCCTACCCTACCATTCTCTTATGCTAAGTATTTGTTTGGATTCATGATCTTTCTCTAAATGATTATCTAGCCTCAGACCATTGTCGCTACTCGAAAAATGCATCGCGCAACGACGGGGAGGCGAAAAGGATAGACAGAAGAGTCGCCACCGAACTTTATTTATCCCATGAGGGAAAGGAAAATATCGAGAAAACCTTTAAGAAAATAAAGGATAAGATGGTCTCGCAACCAAGAACGGGTTCAGAAGCCGGTTATGCGAGGGGAATGTATTAGCACCCCTCACATCAATCGTACTCGATGGGAACCATTTGCTTGTCAATGTGTGATTATATCTGCTTAAATATTATGCTATAAAAGTGTTTTCCAAAGGGTAAAGAAAGGGGGTTTAAATACTAAGAAAGGATGCACAACGAGGAAGGAAAGAGAAAGAACAGACTCGGTAGGACTTCGCAGTCCTATGCCTACGTATTCTCAATAGATGTGAGAAAGTCAGAGTCGACGTAGTTCGGGGAACTACAGATATGGGGGAAAGTGCTCGGCAAGGATTGTGGCCCTTGTGCCTACGTATCTTTACTTAAAAGAAGTAAAGAATCAGAGCAGTCGTAGTTCGGCCTACGGTTTGTTGATGTTTTTATGGATGATGCTATCGTACGCATTCTAGCAGTTTAGGTGCTTTGCTGCTCGCATGTGAGGAGACTTATGCGTTACCTGTTTGCGGTAGAACGGACGTAACATATCCTTTTTGAAAGGTTGATTAGTTTTCGCCATGCGAGGCAAGATGTCACGTTTGATTGGTTGAGTTGTTTTTAGGGGTCGAGATAAGTCCTCGGATAGTAACCCCTACGGGTAGTACCCAATTCTTTATCTCAAAGTTTTTGTAATGAAAAGTGTGGCGAACGTAGCGTCTTCGTATTGAAAGACGAGTATCAAGACCACCCACACTACCGTGAGTATCCTGACACTTGGAGAGGAAGGAGACTACACTCAATCCTCTCACTTTAATTCAATACAAAGAGAACTTCATTCTCTTATTAAAGTGTTTTTGGTTTTGAATGGTAAGTGCTTTGCGACTGTAAACCCTATGGTAAATGTCATCACTCGGGATAGGAGAAGGCCTACGCCTAACCACTCCACTACCATTCAAGTTTATGAAAATGAGTTTAAAAATGCACTCGGTACGAGACCGAGGTTTTAAGGTGAAGAAGGCTGCGGAGAGAAGTTGTGAAAGTGAGAGGTAGTGAAAGAGAGGTGATGGATAAGGTTGCGTCTTCGTATTGAAAGATGAGTATTAAGACCACTCACACTACAGTGAGCATCCTAATACTCGGAGAGGAAAAAGTCTACACTTAATCCTTTCTTGACATAATTCAATACAAAAAGAAAAAGATTCTTATGGCTGAAGATATTTATGAAAATGAATTCGGTACGGGATCGAGGTTTTCTTATGAGGAAAATATGTAAGTTCATGGTGATAACCAAAAGAAAACAGAGCTTTGATATGTTAACAAACACAAAGGAAACACATGTCAATAAATCTCACAAGATAAAAATAAGCATGGTATGAAGGGAATTTTAATCGAGACGTAAGGTGATGACCTAAGGACGAATCTACTAACAAGCAGGAAAAAGGCATTGTAAAAACAAGCAACTATGAGATTACAATCCATTTAATACAACTAGACATCACAATGAAAAAGTTGCAAAAAGAACGGGTTGAAAATAATGAACAATGAACAAGTTATGAATATTTGAAGTTTGATTGATTTTATGAAAATAAAAACACACAAATAAAATAAAAGAAGAAGAGAAAAGGCAAAGCTGGGAGTTGAACCCATGCCCTTATGTTACAAACACACAACAACAACCATTTGGACACAACACGCGCACTGACAAGGGAGTGGAAGGAGTGAACAAAATGATTAACAATGACCATTGAAAATAAAATGCCAAAAAGAGTTGATCCCAAGGATCGAACTCAGGACTGGCAAGTGAAAGGTAAATATGCGCGCAAGTTGATTACCACTGGGTGGCTGTACATCCAAGTACAAAGCCACCCCCATAAATGAATAAGGCTAAGTATGGTGGATAATCTGGGCAAAATGCAAACCACTCAAACAAAAAACGTGAAGGATTCAAACATGATCAAAACTCAATCATTTTTTATGAAACTTTAGTCAAACCTGACTGTTTTTTAACAAGGATTATGATGGTGTCAATGAAATTTTGGAATGAGGCTCACAAATTGAAACACGATGCAAGATGCAAGATTGACATTTGAGTTGCATTTTGAAAACTAACACCAGGTATGAGTTCAAATTCATCAAATGGACATTGCTCACAACACATACATATCATAACAGAGGCATTGGACCCTTAAGGCTCAAGCATAAACTAGTAGAATGGAATATGGTACATGAATTGCAAATGAATAACATGAAAATGCAGCAAACTGTCAAGACAGATGAGAAGATTCCAAATCAATACATATGGCCTAACAGTTCTAATCATGTTAATGATGATGCTCTCAAGTCAAACAAATCAATTCAATGCTCAAACAGAAACAAGAAGATAGCATGGCAATATATTGATGAACTTGAGTGAACTTTTGTGGAAAAAAGATGAACTTGCTTTCAAAACCACAATAAATCATGACCTCACATCAAAACTAAGTTGTTGAAAAATAACATAGGCAAACAACTACAGTATGTACACCTATGGCTAAATCAATTGTGAAAATGGAAGGGGCAAGAATGATGAGCAAAGCAGCCAAACTGCTGGCCAGGGCCAAAGTAGCCCTGCTGCACCAAAATTTAAACAGCAACAAACATGAGTGAAATAAAACTCTGGTCACAACAACACCAATACAAACATGGAACCTCAGCCAAAAATGCAATGAGAAACACAAAGATTACAATCATAATGTCAAGATCACACACAACTGTCATGCCAAGTAAAAATGGAAATGAAAGATGCTAATTTGAAAGCCAAATCAAAGAGGGAGCATAATCTGTTTGAATCAGCCCCACACACAATCTCAAATCATAATATAAAGTGTGTCTACACTTCAAAATTATTCACCAACATCATAAAAATGAAATTCACAAGTCAGCTGCTCATTTAACACATAAAATTGCAATATTGGAATCAAAACTGGATTGGAACAGATTGAGGTCAGAAAAATGCCACACACAAGTCTCAAATACATTAAGGAATGATTCTAGCACTTAAGATGATCATGAAATGCACATAAACAGAAAATGGCTATCAAGCTACAATTGTATCAAACATGTGTGAGGCAGGCTGTCAAGCAACAAGGTATAGCATACACAAACATAAATGGCTCATGTACAAACAAATCCTAAGCACTATTAGAGGTCAACTGCTAAATGAGCCGACCTAAAACAAATCAAACAGAAAAAAGTGAAGTGTGTGCAGCTGGTTTCAAAACAGTTTGGCAGCATAATTTGGTATAAACTGGTCAAGTGGAAGTAGGGGGTTTCATGTTTATTCAAATAATATACACATCATACATATGACATTCGAGGAGCTTCAACTCAGAAAAACAAACACATTGCAAGCAGAAAAGATCTTGACACATTCATGGCAGATTTTGGTGTAAAAGTGCATTTTGCAAGTGGAATGAGAAAGCAAGTGAACATGGATCAAAACAACAAGATACACACATCATAATTATGATAAGGAATGAGATCATGCATAGAAATCAGGCTTGTGGCAGTTAGAGTAGAAAATGGTATGGTGATGGCTATGAAAAACTGTTTTGAAACAGAACTTGGTATATGCAGGGCATTTTGGCAAGCAATGAGTTTTATGATGAAACAATGTTATACACATACCATAAATATGCTAATAAATGAGATTATGCTCAAGAAATGGATCAAATTATCACCAAACAGAATGTGGCATTTTGAAACTTATGACATACAAAAATAACAACTTAAACAGGCAGCAAGCAAGTTCATGACAGTTGGGATGATTTGGCACCACATGCAGTTTTCAAACATGTAAGACACTAATTCTATGCACATAGATAAATCAAAGATCAGTTAGAATGACATATTGGTGGTATCAATGAGGTTTTGAGAATGCAGTTGGAAGTGAGAAACAGTTTTGAGCAAATAGTGGAAATTTGAACACATAAACACAACATACATCCTCAAAGCATATTAACAGATGATTCCACAACTTAAAAACAAGCAAGAACCAATCCAAACCAGAACTAGTATGCTAAACCAACTTTTGACAGCAAAAACAGCAAAGAACTTACAACAACCCTTAATGAACAAATCTCAAGTTCTCATCATTTCAACCAATTCAAACATTATGAGCAAGATCATGTAAACATCAATCACAGGTTTAGAACATTTAAGACACAACATGGCAAGTATACATCATCTTGACACAAGACTCATGGTAATGGTAAAGTGAAGTAACACAAAATAACATAAGTGTGAAAACAAGAGCCACATTAGATTCAAACATGATCTAGAGTAGGGGGATCTCATGAAATAACTTATAAGTCATTCAAATCTCACTAATGAACCAAGGCTAATAGATCTAGGGCAAGCACATCAACATTTCAATGTTGGATTCTTAAAACCACCACATAGACAAAATCTTCAAAGACAAGTCAAACATGATATCAAAGTGCAATACATCATCAACACATTATTCACAAATGAAATACTTTAACAAAAACAAGCATCATGGCTACAAAACCTAAGTTCTTGACTAAGAACTAGTATGGGACAGCAATGGTTATATTTCACAACAAGCATCTCAAAAATGAATAAAACATGACAATGTATGATCAACAAAGAGTTTGAACATCACATACCTCTTGTAGACAAGTCTTGATCAAGCTAAAAAGCTAAGAAACCCATAGATCTTCTTCTTTGGCAAGGATTTGAAGCTTGCTTCCTCTTGAAGCAATAAACCACTTTTCAAGACAGTTAGAGTTATATACCTCCCATCTGGTTTTTGTGAGTTTGGACAGTTGAGGTATGATATATATATATATATATATATATATATATATATATATATATATATATATATATATATATATATATATATATATATATATATATATATATATATATATATATATATATATATATATATATATATATATATATATATATATATATATATATATATATATATATATATATATATATATATACATATATATATATATATATATTTATATATATATATATATATATATATATATATATATATATATATATATATATATATATATATATATATATATATATATATATATATATATATATATATATATATATATATATATATATATATATATATATATATATATATATATATATATATATATATATATATATATATATATATATATATATATATATATATATATATATATATATATATATATATATGAGGTATTGGGAGTGTTGGAATGATAGGAAATGCCTCAAGTGAAGATTTGGCTTCCAAAGTGCATAAAAGTCAACATATCAAGGTATGAAGTTTGACTTTTAGGAAAATGGTGTTTTTGGGTGGTTTGAGTGTATGGACACCTTCTACACAATGTTTATAGATTTTGTAGATGGTTTTGAGTGGCTTGGAAGTGGTAGAATTTAGCTTGAGCAGAGTTTTGCTCAAGACAGTTTTTAGTGAAAAACTTGAAAATTGGAACAATGAGATTTTTGAGGAAATGAAGGAGAGTTGAGAGCTATTGTTTCTCTTGGTTTGTAAGAGTGCTATGATGTCCCTATCATCAATGAGAGTGCCTCTATTTATAGTTAAAGCAAGGGTGAGGGCAAATTTAGATTTTACACATTTGGAGGGAGATTATGAGGTTTTTGAAATGAATCTTGCTAAGATCTCTTCATATCAGTTCCATGACTCAAGGAAGGTCAGAAAATCAAGTGGAAAGGTACATGAAGTGACTGAGGTGAGCTTAGGGTGTAGAGTGAGCAGCTGTAACAGTCCTTGGAGGAAAAGTTTCTCTTTCCTCTTACACATTTGATTATTTTATTACAAAATGCTTGCAACTTGCCTCTCTCTCTTCACATCTCTCATTTCTCTGCATTTTCATTCATCCACACATCTAATTATCAGATTGGATCATGATCCAAGGGTCAAGGATAGCTCAAGTTGTGGAAATCTGAATTTTGAGAAGTCTTGACATAGTGGTTTCAAGTGTTGGCAGCCCTAACTTCCATGGTTCATAACTTTCTGCTCATATATGCTATTGAGGAGTTCTACCACAATTTAGAAAGCCCTCAAGTAGCTCTATAACTTTCATGCTTTTGAGATTTCCAAATTCTAGATGGAACTAGGTTGAAAAACCCTTCCAAGTTGCTGAAAAAATCACTTAAAAAGGCTAAATAACTTAGAATTCTTTCAAGTTATTTCCCTTCTTGAAATGAATTTTGTCATAACTCAAAATCTATGCATTTTTTGATCATGGACCACTTTGAGACTTTTGTAGGATTTGTCAAGAGCTTTCCAATGAGGTTTAAACCACTTCATTTGGATGTGTGGTTGAGGAGTTATGGTCTTGCCCCTTTCAAAACCCTAATTCCCGACTTTTGCAATTACTTCCTAACCCTTGATCCAATGGTCATGAAATTTTATGGGAAGGTGTAATATGACATAAGGATAATTTTTTATTCACACCTTGAATTCAAATTCCTTATGGTTGGAGAGTTGACTTTTCGGTCAACCATACGATCGGTCGACGACTATCGAGTCGACTGTTGACGATCTGAGTCTTCCAAGGCCTTGAATTTTCTTTAATGGACTTCAATAAGCCATATAAACCTTAGGAAATAAAATTGCATCATTGGAACACCTTTCAAAGTAAAAGTCAAACTACAGTTGACTTTTCCTTATCGAAAACCCTAATCGGGCCTGAGCTGCATTGTCTTCAATATTTGAGTGCCAACCTCAAATTGAATTCATATTTGAACCAATGTAGCATCCTTGACCCTATTTCATGGGAAATAAATTCAAGACGTCTACTAATCAAACCATTGAAACCTCGACTTTTAACTATGCGAAAACCCTAATTTCCCCTTTTTGCTTGGGCACTGTGCAGATGAACTGGGTGATCATTCCAACTCCACTATGACTTTTGAGATATTCAACATGCTTTCTTCTTTATTTTTCTCATGCCCCTGAAGGCTTGTACCAGTGCTTTTGATCAAAAAAAAGGCGGGCAAATTTAGGGTATGACAGATGCCCCTATCTAATCGGCTTAAACCTAGTAAGATGAAATGCCACGACATTCATTCTTTCGAGGTAGAAGATGATTAGATATAGAAGACCCTGAATTTGTCCAGGAAAGTAAATACTTGGGAATGGGATACTGGATATTTTGCAAAGGTTGCTAACACCAAAAGGATGTTAACAAAGAAAACTTGACACCAAAAGGATGACAAGTCTATCACCAAAAGGATGATAGTATACTCAGAATGCTGCTCTGAAATCAAAAGAAAGTAAGGGACCCGCTGCCAAAAGGATAGTGGAAAACATGCTAGTCATGACACCAAAAGGATGCCAGACCCATCATCACAAGGATGATGGAGCGGAAACAAGATCAACCCTAACACCAAAAGGCTGTAAGGAATCCATTACCAAAAGGATAATGGAACATACGCTAGTCATGACATCAAAAGGATGCCAGACCCATCACCAAAAGGATGATGGAGCGAAAACAAGATTAACCCTAACACCAAAAGGATGTAAGGGGATCCATTACCAAAAGGATAACGGAAAATACGCTAGTCGTGACATCAAAATGATATCAGACTCATCACCAAAAGGATGATGGAGCGAAAACAAGATTATCCCTAACACCAAAAGGATGTAGGGGATCCATTACCAAAAGGATAACGAAAAATACGCTAGTCGTGACATCAAAAGGATATCAGACTCATCACCAAAAGGATGATGGAGCGAAAACAAGATTAACCCTAACACCAAAAGGATGTAGGGAATCCATTACCAAAAGGATAACGGAAAACACGCTAGTCGTGACATCAAAAGGATATCAGACCCAACACCAAAAGGATGATGGAGCGAAAATAAGATCAACCCTAACACCAAAAGGATGTAGGGAATCCACTACCAAAAGGATAATGGAAGATACGCTGTAAGCTACTACCATAGAGAAGGATGGTAATAACTCCCACGAGGAACGCCCATGGATTTACTGAAGATGCCCCTGTCTGGGCTGAATTTTGCTTTGATATTCTTGAATTTCATGGAGGGAAAACCCACGGCCCTTGCAGATAATGCCCCTGACTGGGCTGATGGTTGCTTTGAAGCTCTGGAATTGATCCAACCAAAAGTTGCACAACTCCGTGGGGGAACACCCATGTCCATGCGAAGACTGCCCCTGGTGTCGCTACTACGAAAATCGGCGCCGGCAATGACAGAAGAGTCGCCACCGTGCGTTATTTATCCCAAAGGAGGGAAAGGAAATGGTATGAGAAAACCTAACGAAAGAGGGAAAAGGAATGGTCATCGCAACCAAGTCCTGGATTCGGGAGTCGGTTATGCAAGGGGAAGGTATTAGCACCCCTCACGTCCATCGTACTCGATGGGATCCACACTTAATTGTTTATCTCGAAGGGTTGATTAATACTATCTAGCTAAAGGCTTAGGGACAAAAGAAAATAAAAGTGACTCGGCAAAGTATCGCACTTTATGCCTACGTATTACCGTCTAGAACGAGAAATCAGAGTCAACGTAGTTCGCCTAACTACGGGTAAAAGGGAGGAAGGTTGCTCGCCGAGATATCGCATCTCGTGCCTACGTACTTTCATTTGGTATGAAAGATCAGAGCAAACGTAGTTCGGGCTAACTAGACCACAGGTTTGGTTCAAGTTATTTTAAACCCGAGTAGGGTTAACAATCGGTTCTAGCATTTTGGTGTATGCAGCTCGACCATTGGAGACTTAGGCGTTACCGTTTGCGAGAGAACCGAGAGTTAACGAAACTCTCATTACGAAAATGGGTTCTAATGATTAAATTCCAAGAGGACAAAAATAAGTTGAATGTTTGTTTTTATGTCTTTTATGAAGAAGTGTTTTGAGTTTCATTTGTAACTCGTGTCGCACTAAAGACTTGGACTTAAGAGTGAATGCGTCGCACATCACCCAAAGGGTACCATACTAAACATTCAAATTATGTGAAGGAAACCCTCCCATAATTCTTTCTCAAGTAGCTTAAGGCTTGTAACGCATGACACGTGTTAACCTTTATTAAGTATTTTAAGAATGTTTGAAGATGAGAAAGAGAAACAGACCTCTAAGGGAAACTACACAGCCCTAAATGTTATCATGCAATGTTCGTCCTATGGTTGAAGTTTGCAAAGGGGAAGACTACTCTAATTTTGTCATACATGGTTGCAAAGCCTAATGTCTATCACATTCTATCTTCAACAAGAAAGAATGGAGCTCCTAAGGGAAAGGCAAAGGAAGCAACAGAAAACAGATGAAGTAACAGCATACAGGAAATGCAGATTCATAACAGTAAACTTGGAATGCAAGTGAGGGAGGCGAGTCATCTCAACCTCAAGCCCATAATGAATGGAAAATGGCCTATTTTAAGCATGCAATCTTGGCCACAAGTGAATATAAAGAGATACGAGGCAACAGAAACCTATGAATGACGTACGTATACCACAATTAGGAATTATAACGCATTATCATGGAAATATGGAACCTAATGGGCAATTCATGTATGATAAAACCAGCCAATAAATGATCTACACATCCTATATAATATCTATAATAAGCAATAGAAACCCTAGCGTTCATCACACAAACAATTCGAGGCCGTTGGAGCCGAAAGAAAAGCAAAGTCCGTTCGAAAGTCCATATTACAAGTCCGAATACAAAAATATGAGAAAAATAGAAAAAGGTGCTAAAAAATTCAAATAAAAATCTCCAATGCCCTGCATCAAGCCACAAACCAGGGGTGAGAAGAATAACAAAAATATCCATAGAAAAATATATGACAATACCTTAACATGTGTATGAGATCCCTGCAAAAGGTTAGGCCTTGAAATGACATATTTATGGGTCAAAGAAAATTCACAAGATCATGACTCGATTAGGATATTTTTTATGACCACTTAAATGTAAAAAATTCTAATAAAATGTCAGAACGTGATAAAATCGTGATGCCAATTTTATTAAATTCTAGACATCTTAAAGATTCAGCACAAAAAAATGGGGATTAAAAAGACTAAGTATGATATTTTTTATGATTATTTGAAGTCAGCATATGAAAAAAGAAAATAAAATGAACACATGACAATATGAGAAAACATAAGGAAATAAATAAAACAAGGTGAATTAATGGAAATGTCATGGTTGGGATTCGAACAGGAGACATGAAGGTCCCTGGGTTGATGTGGTGCGCCACCTCAATTAATGAGGCTTACGTGGCTGCTTGCGTGGCTGAATCTTGGGCGTTGGATGAGGAGTCCGGTCAAAGGTCTTGCTCGGATCCAACGGTGGAACAATCGTCTTCTTCATTGTGATTTTTTCTGGCCGTGAACAGTAGCAGGATGCCGGCGACGGGAGGGATAATGGCCGGAGTTTTTTCGGGAGCATGTATCTCATCCTTTCCTCAACCAAATCCAACGTTTCTTAGACCAATCTTGTGGGATTTTTCGAGAGGAATTCAAATATCCCACTACTTTCCATTGAAATTGCCTCTAACTCAAAAACCGTATTTGAATCTCGAACTTTCAAGAACACAAAATTGTCATAAAAATGGATCTTTCTTTACCAGAAATGATGTACTATTCCAGGGGAATGCAATGCTATAAAAATGGCATGGAAAAGACTCATAAATAGGGAGAAAACTTGAATTTCCATTACCTCCGAATTTGACTTCCTAGAGCTTCACACAATCGCTAAACCTTCAAGAAAAGTGTATGAACACGTCCTAAAATTGTTGGTGGAGATGTTTGAATCGAAGAACAACCTTGAATTGCAGTGGAACTTGAAAATCAAATTTGAGTTTTTCACCACTTTTTCATGTTGCTACAATGTTATTCTTGCTCCAATTCTCTCCAAAAAGATGATGAACAATGTGTATAATTGTTGTGTGATTGATTGGTAATGAGAAAATGAATGAAAAGTGGGAGAATCCAAGGATTGAAAATTCAATTTTTTCAAATATGTGAAGTGTGAAAAATGATCATGGAAGAGGATTTTTGCCTTGGATCCATTTGGTTTTATATCTTGCATCATAAGATACATCTAGGGTCCAAAATTATCCCTTGTTTCAATCTTAAG
Source organism: Lathyrus sativus (assembly GCA_963859935.3). Taxonomy (NCBI): domain Eukaryota; kingdom Viridiplantae; phylum Streptophyta; class Magnoliopsida; order Fabales; family Fabaceae; genus Lathyrus; species Lathyrus sativus. The sequence goes on from OZ012741.1 coordinate 231,004,042, forward strand.
GGCTTAGATTCAAAGTGTTACTTAAGTGTGAAGAAATCTTGGAATAGGTCATGAAGAAAGCTTCAAATGAAAAATGTAAAAGTGTCATTGTTCTTAAAATGAGATTTCCACTCAAAATAAGTACAAACATGGACTTATTTGATTAAATTTTGAAGAAATACCAAACTATGCCTTTTCACGTGTTTTCACCAAAGTGACTTTTATCAAACTTCCACCGTGAGCTAACCCATTAAAACCTCGAGGTTTATTTGACCCAATGACGCCATTCGGAGCAACTTTCATGTTGGAAAAAAGTATATTTGAGTTATGCAAAGTATTGAACTTGACCTGTAATTTTATGACCTGTAATCATAGTTTCCCAACTCATTGATAACCTTCAGTTGGCCTCTAAGTCAGGGGATGAACCCCACACAAGCATCTGAACTTCTCAAGGGCATGAACCACTTCCTGGTGACTTTAGTGATTCCTCAAGCTCGAATAAAACCTCTAGATAGGCCTCTCTTGATGTATATCACACTTGATCCCCTGCATAAATGCTAATGCAATGCTATGATAATGCTATGATGATGTTATGCTAATGCAAAAACAAGAAGGAAAAGGTTGGGCAAATTTTGGGGTGCAACAGCTGCCCCTATTCAAGCGACTTGGACCTGAATGAGTGAAAAGCGAACGACTTTCAATCAATCAAGGTAAAAGACGGTTGAATACCGAAAGAACCTGGAAATTTGCCAACCGCAGAAATAAATTGCAAACTCTGATTGGGATAGAATCTCCGAAGAAACCGAACATAATGAACATTTTGAACATCCCACCAAGGGAAAGAGAAACTTAATCAAGTAACTCTGCTTCAGGCAACACGTAATTGGCCATGGTCTGAACACCACATGGGCTAAAGAACAATCTTTCGAATCGTCGGAATCTGAATACTCAACGCACGATAGGGCCACATCAAAATCTGTCGGAATCTGGATACTCAACGCACTGACTGGAGCCTGGATGCTCGACGTAACGGGTGATTTCACTGGGGATTTACCGGAGTCTGGATACTCGACGGACGAAACAATACATCACAAACCGAACATTCACCGGAATCTGGACATTCAACGGAGAGAGAGTACTATCGCAACACTTACTAGGATCTGTATACCCAACTGCCTTTATCGGAGTCCGAACACTCAACGGACAAAGAAAAACGTTACAAATTAGAAATTTCACCGGAATCTGAATATTCAACGGAGGAGCTGGAGCCTAAACACTCAACGTAACACATTGGAGTCTGAACACTCAACGCCAAAAAACCGGAGTCTGACAACTCAACGAAAAAACACCGGAGCCTGGAAACTCAACAAAGCGATAAACTAGAGCCTGAATACTCAACGAAAACACACCGGAGTCTGAAAACTCAACGAAGCAGTAAACCGGAGCCTAGATACTCGATGGACAAACACGCACCAGAGTCTGGATACTCAACGAAGCAATAAACCAGAGTCTGAACACTCAACGAAGCAAACAAATCGGAGCCTGGATGCTCGACAAAAACACATCGGAGTCTGAACACTCAATGAAGTGGCAAACCGGAGTCTAAACACTCAATGAAGTAGCAAACCGGAGTCTGAACACTCAACGAAAACACACTGGAGCCTGGATACTCAACAAAGCTACAAATCGGAGCCTAGATGCTCGACGAAAACACACCGGAGCCTGGATACTCAACGCAACAAACCGGAGTCTGAACATTCAACGAAAACACACCGGAGTCTGAACACTCAACGAAGCAGCAACCGGAGCCTGGATACTCGACGGACGAATACGCACCGGAGCCTGGATACTCAATGAAGCTAACAAACCGAAGCCTGGATACTCGACGAAGCAACAGATCGGAGCCTGGATACTCGACGAAGATACAAACCGGAAAGAGAATACTACAAATACTTATCAAGATCACCTTAAAAAATCTTTACCGGAGTTCGGATACTCGACGAGATAAAGAATCAATACAAACTGGAGATTACCGGAGCCTGGATACTCGGCGGAATAGCCACGAACACTAATAGGGGTCTGGACCCTTGCTTGATTTTACCGGAGTCTGAACACTCAACGCACTGACCAGAGCCTAAAAACTCAACGTAAAAACTGATGTCTGAATATTACAGCTCCATGCTGGGGAGAAGAACTCTGAACAACTTTGGAAGATGCAATCCCGACTCTGCTGAGGGACATACCAACAAACTTGGAGTTACAAATTTTATTGGAGATGAACAAGTCTCTGCTGGTGATGAGCAACTCTTGCTGAGGGATGGAGTAAAGGTCATGCATGACCTCCCTGGAACATACGTTACACTGTTGGGGTCACGAACGACCTGTTGGAGGATATTCGACACATGCCTGGTGGAGAGAAATCTGATCTCGACTCGCTGGGGAACAAACCCATACTCGTACACTGTGGGGATTAGAGGTACGCCTGACCAACTGCTGGGGAATGATCTTTGATTGTTGGGAAAATGAGCTTCATCCGAATCTCTCTGAGAAATCGCCCCAAGCGTAATTCCCCTGCCCCAGTCTGATTCTTGGGAAGGTCTACGCTGAGAAGAAAATAGCTTGCCATGAGACGACCCCGAGATGGCTTGCCCCAGAATCTGGACCGTGAGAGGATCCTTGGTTGAATAGTTCGGATAAGCTCTAGAGGTATGGAGAAGAACAAATTCTTTTCCTCATAGGGTGGCATGCCCCAGCCTTGTAATGGCTTTGCCTCTGATTGACTAGTTTGCGGAGCGGTACCCCCGATTGCAAGAGATTTACCAAATCTCGACCTAATTGCCCCAGATTAACTGATTCTTGGATGGCTGACCTTACTGGGGGTTATTTGATAATAGCTGGCCACAACTCAACGGAGTATTCAGGCGCTCTACATTCTATCCTGATCAAACTTTCCACTGTGGAAACTTTCCTGCGGTCGAGCGCTTACTCGCAAGTAAAACAAGTTGTTCTGCATACAAGATATATTAAATGCAATGCATATGACAGTTTTTTCTTCAAAACCCAATCCTGTTCACCGGAAAAATTTATGACATATAATGAACGAATCAATTATCAAAGTGTCAAAATTAATACAACGTTGTAAGAGGAATCCTTTTTGGAGTCAGTTTCGATGCGATCTTTACCGAAGTATGCTCTCGAACTAAACCTGTTTCAATTAGGACTTTTGAAGGTTGTAACGTGGTCGGGTTCACGGTTAACAAGGAAGGATATAAGGCTCAAAATTCATTTTAACCCACCCATTCTCCTTGATGTTCTCCAATCCTATGTTCAGCTAATTCGACCTTAGCGTTCACCTTTCAAAGGTGGAATGATAGGAGTGATGGTTCAGGAAACCACATGCTTTCTGAAGTGACAGTCATTCCCTTTCCGTCTTCGTAGTGCCTGGAGTCACACGATTTCGTTCTTGCTTGAGGATTTTTCTCTTGTAATCCTTTTTGTTTTTTTTTTCGCTTTTTCCGTTCCCTAATTTTTTCCTGGACTAACTCTTTTGAGTTTCTGATTTTGAAGTCCAGCGGGATACCCTGATTTTTGCCTAAGTCGCTTGTTCCCAAGATTCGACTTAGCGGGCTTTTTCTTTTGATTTTTTCTTTTTGAACAAATCATGTGACACCGGCTTGTCTGACTTGTTAAAAGAGATTGTGACTGTTTCACTCCTTATCGGCAATGTTTAACCATTGTGGTCCTTTAGGCACGACCTATACAGGTGTGATTTATCCTTGAACGGACATTCCTTTTGCAATTCGGATGCTTGGTCAAATTAACTGACACCTACCCTGCCCCAGGTTAAGATTGAGGGTTTTCAATTTCAGAAAGAAACTCCTACTACAAGGCTCAACGGGGTTGACAAGGGACTATCTTCCTTATATCTCCGGTGTTTATGGATTTGAAACAATGTCTGTATATCGTCAACAGGTTTTTCTATCCAATAGCATACAATCGGAAGCTTACACGTCTTTCGATTTCGTCATCCTCCCCGGATTCCACTTAAACAAGCGTTTGAAATAAAAGATAGCAATAAAGTGAACACAAATGGATTAATTCAAAACATGCATATTGTCGCTTTCGCAAAAATGAGGTGCCGGCACAACAGAAGAGTCGCCACCTTTCGTTATTTATCCCTCGGAGCGGGAAAGGAAACGATCGGAAAAAACCTAACGAAGAAAGGGTAAGACAAGGTCGTCGCAACCATTGTCTGGGTTCGGGAGTCGGTTACGCAAGGGGAAGGTATTAGCACCCCTCACGTCCGTCGTACTCGACGGGATCCACGCTTGTTGTGTTTACTGGACGGGTTAGTTTATCTATCTACCTATCAAGGCTGGCTTAAAAAGAAAAGAAAAATGACTCGGCAAAGCGTCGCACTTTATGCCTACGTATTCTCATCAGAGAACGAGAAATCAGAGTCAACGTAGTTCGACCTACGACGGGTTACGGGGAAGGTGGCTCGCCAATACATCAGTATTGTGCCTACGTACTCTCAACAGGTATGAGAGATCAGAGCTTACGTAGTTTGGGACACTACGGATTATTTCCTGTCTTTTACGGAAGAAGTGTTTTTTATTGTGTTTGCAATTTCAATCGCACTAAAGACTATGACCTGAGAGCGAATGCGTCGCATGTCACCCAAAGGGTACCATACTAAACATCCAGACTGTGGAAAAGAAACTCTCCCATAATCCTTTCTCAGATAGCTTAAGGCTCGTAACGTACGAAAGAAATCATTCATGATTACTGTATCTTAAGCTGTTTTGAGATGAGAAGAGAACATGCTCAACTAGGAGGGAGACTATCAAGTTCTACTGTTGTCATGCCAAGGATTCATCCTATGGTTGAGGTTTGAAACAGGGAACTCCTAGAAGTTGTCATGCATAGGTTTCAACCTAAAGTTCTATCATCATTCCCTTATCAAAGGAAATGAGAGTCCTAAGGGATCATGTCAATGATACACAGAAACAGACAAGCATCAGCTTAAACAGTAAACAGTACTACGGTAAAATGCATGCAATGCAAGTGAGGGAGGAAATGTGTGTGGGGCATCAGCCTCCACAAGCTCATCTCAACCTCAATCCAGAATGAATAACAGTAATCATACTGAAATAAAACATGCTATCAAGCAAGAACAGTAAACTGCAATCATACAGAAGGAATGAAATAAGATGCCATCAGGCAAGCAAACCACATGGGCAAGGGAGCTGGGCTCTACCGAATACCCGCAAGCAAAGCCATACAGTAACAATACAAGCAGAGGGAGAAACTCAACCTCTAGTGCAATCATGCTCCTAGATTAAAGCTATTCTAGATATGGACTTATTCTAATGCATCAAGCAAGTCAAACAAGGCACATCAATACAGAAAAGAAAACAGAGAAGAAAGCAGATCAACTCCTCTCTCAACTCCAAGCTTCAGCTCTTCTAACAGCAACTTAGTCTTCAGACTTCCATCACTCTTGACAAATATCAATTTGCTTTTCCAGGTTTCAACCCTTCCACATAAGTTTCAACTTATCTTCTTCTTCAAGCTTCAGCTCCTTGATTAGTTCCACCTTCAGGCTTCACTCTTAACCACAAGTATCAACTCAATTCCTTCAGGATATCAAAAGTTCTGAGTAAGTATCAACTTATCCTTTGATCTTCAAGCTTCATCTCTTCAGTTAATCTCAATTGCTTAGAAGTATCAACTTCATCCTTCAATCTTTTCTCAAGCCTCAGCTCTTCATTCAGTCTTTACTGGATCTTCATTGGGTCTTCAAGTATCAACTTGTCTTTATGCTCTTCAAGCTTCAGCTGAAATGGCAATGCTCAAGGAATCATCCTCTTCCATACTCTTCAATGAAGTCTTCATCTTCACACTCAAGCCTAACATCTCTCAAGATACTCAGAACAGGAGAAATCACTTAACTGGATAAGCTGGGATATTAAACTGCTTATTGACCACCAAAGGTGACCTATAAGGGTTTAACTTCAAAGGAAGGGTTCCCTCAAAGGTTCTACTTCTTAGGTATCATCACTTATCCCTCCAAAGGAGGGAGGTGAATACCATGGAAGGACCTTGAATCATGGGGAGGAATGGAGGTGAAAGATACCATCCATGTTTAAGAAAGGAATCAACTAAGTCTAAGCTCTTCCTAATTCCTAACCCTAAAACAAAACAAACAAAAATTCTCAAGCTCTCAAGCTCCTTCTTCAATCTCCAAGTCTTCTAATATGCTCCTCAATGCTCCTCAAAGAAAAACCAAGCTCACCAAGCCCACAAAGCAAAGCAAACAAAAATACAAGCCCACAAGGGCAACACAATCAACAATCAATTACAAAAATCAACTAAAAATAGTATACTATCATATTAAAACCTAATATAATTTCTAGGGGATCCTACATGACTACCCTTAATACCCTTATATGTCCCAATATCTAACTTGACCTAGAAACCCAAAATTCTAGTGTTATTGTGGACCTATGTTAAGGATTGACCTAATTCTATACAACCTAAAGTCATCTAAGCAAAACTAATCAAACATTCATCACAAAATTATGGAATAAATCCAGAGGGAAGCTAAAGTCCTAATCTAACTATCCTAAAGAGAATGGCCTAAAAATTCAAAGGGAACTAGCTAAACAAAATTCAACAAATCCATGTATCAACATAAAAGAATTAAAATGCTATTTAAAAGAGAAAATACACAAAAATATTAAAAATGCATGAAATGCAAATATTTTTATTTTATAATTTTCTAGACATGAACATGAAATGGGAGAAAAAATCCCCATGCAAAAATCATCATTTTTTCCATTTATTATGATTTTTCAAAGATTAATGAAAAATGGAGAAAAAGAAATTAAAATATGAAAACCTTGGTGTGAACAGCAATTATGTTCAGTTCAAAATGCAGATGGGCTCAAAATGGGGGTGCAGACAGTAAGGTGCGCTAGGCCCAACTTTCGTCAGAAATTAAATCAAAAAATCATAAAGAAAAAGAAAAGAAACCGTGTAAAGAGTAATAAAATGCAGTTCAAAACAACCATGGGCAATGAAAGGGGGTGGGGATATCAATCAAGCCCAAAACCTCCTTTAATGAAACGACGCGTTTAGATAGTCTTCAGACTCCCCTTTCACACGTGAGATTAAACCACAACCCTCAGATCTGACCCTAGTCAATGAGTCCACGCCTGATCAAACGGCCAGCACTTCATCTTCTACCTTCAGCCATGGAAATGGAGGGAAAGCTCCATAGTTGCAGAGCTCCATCCCTAACTCGAACTCCATCAATTCTCAACCAAAAACTAAAGTTCAAAGCCCTAATTCATCCAGAATTTCATGCTGATCACAACCATGGCCATGAAATTAATTGAATCATCCTAAATCTTCAAACCCGATCCAAGGTCAAAAATAAGCTCAGACATCGACTTCAACAATTCTTGCAATTAATGACCTCAGAATGATCACCATCTCACACTGGTTAATTCTTGATATCTAATTCATGCTATGGCTCACTATGTCTTGAGTTCTTGGTCAAAACAAAAATGGTGACACCAACTGAAACCTCACCAATTGATCCCAAACTTCCCAGAATCCATCACCTAATGGTCTCTAACCGTTCTATCCTAACAATTCTCCCTAATCATGCCTAAATCATGGTGTAGAAGAAAAGTTACTAACCTGTTGAATCTTGATTAACAGATGGGGTAAACCTTCAATTCAAGCTCTCAAACTCTTCAGAACCAATCCTTGAATGATGATAGAGCTTCTGCTTGCAAAAGATTGGGCCAAGAAAGCTTGAATCTCCAAACTCGATTGTGACTTGCAACCTTCAAAATCCAAGTGCTATCTCTTCAATTCTCCATGGTTTTGCTCTCAAATTGATCTGCGCAGCTTCAGTGTGATCAAGGGAATGTGTTTGGATTGAAAAAAGGAATGGAAATGAATCAGAATGCAGAATTTGATTTCAACTTGCAATGGAAGCAAGTGAAATGGCTATCTCTCTCTTCTCTCAAATCTCTCACCAACCTTGCATCTGAGCAAGTTCTATACACTATATAGAGTGGTTTAGACTCATCTAGAACCATCTGGAACCATCCCATGAGATTTTGGAATTCTCATGTCATGAGTTTATGGATTCATTCATCTCATGTATCATCTCATGCCAAACCTCATGCAGCACTTGTAACTGACCTGAAATTCTCCTTACATGAGATATGGGATGTGTTAAGATACTTAGCAAGCTTGTACATTGCCTTTCCTTGAGTTTTGCCTTTGTACCTTATTATGCAAGCAAGCATTTTCCAAAGCAACCCCATGATCTAGGCCTCAATTCAAAAAGGTGGCTGAACCATTGTTTCTAAAATGTTCTTTGGAGTCAAAATGACCTATTATATGCCATGGTTTGGATGTGTAACTTGGGATTTCCAATTTCCAACTTCAACTTATTTAACTTATGCCTCCATTTTAGGTCATTTTTATCACTTTTTGCTACAAGCCTTTTCAACATCTCATGACCTTCCTACTAGACTTAAAACATCATTCTAAGAAAGTTTGATGTTGAATATTTTTCCATTTGAAGCTTGGAAATAGGAGATATGGCCTTATGCTTGAAATGACCTATAATCACCAAATGACCAAAATGCCCTTGACTTGTCAAAGCCATAACTTGAGTTATACAAATCCTATCAAGGACTTCTAGTACTATCTAGAAAGATAAGAAGATGAGGAACAACATTCATGTTGACCAAGAGTTCATAGGAATCATCCTTCTTGGGCAAACGTTGGATGCAAGTTGGGTGACTTTCAAGGACCCTGATTCACATACCTCAGATGACCTGTAACTTGCCAAAGTCATAACTTGAGCTCTACAAATCCTATCAAGGACTTCTAGTACTCAAATTAAAGCTAAGAACAATCTGTACAACATTCATGTTATAGGCAAGATGAGATGACAATCACATATTGAGCTAAACTGCCTTGAAGATAGGGATCAAACTAGGGGATTTTACATTGTCGAGCCTTAGAAACCCTAGCTTGAAACCTCTCAAACTCCACAATCATGATGAGTTGATCTTGGAATCATCCTTATAACATATCAATGCACCAATCCATGATCACATGGCTCTTGTATTAGGTCTCAACCCTCTCCAAATCATCAGCTGACCTAGGGTTGACCCAGTCAAATCCTAATTGCACCACTCATGGCTGGGTCTTCTTATTCTTGCAAAATGGCCTCTCTAGGCTTCATGATGGCTTTCAAGACATCTCATAAGCTCTCTCAAAGCTTCAAGTCCATTCTCATAGCTTCAGAATCATCTAAGGAGCTCCCACAACTCTCAAGTTATGAGGCACACAACCTTGGTTTCAACCAATCTTTCTGAGGATCTTCTCACTTCTCTGACAAGGATATCAACCCTTGAACACTTGAATAACCTTCTTGGCTAGCTTAAAACTCTTGATTGGTACTCTTGATTGGTATTCATACCTCTTGATGACCACTAGCTAGGTAAATAAATGTTGGTCAAATTTTGGGGTGCAACAGTTGCCCCTATTCAAACGGCTTGAACATGGCTGGGTGAGGAGCGAACGGCTCTCAACCAATCAAGGTAAAAGACGGTTGAATACCAACAAACCCGAAAATTTTCCAACTGCGCAGGTGTTGCACCCCAAAATTTGACCAACATTTATTTATCCATCAAGTGTTTGAAGGTTGAAAGAGATTCTTAGAGAAATTGGTTGAAACCAAGGTTGTGTGCTTCATAGCTTGAGAGTTGTGGGAGCTCCTCAGATGATTCTGAGACTTTGAGAATGAACTTGAAGCTTTGAGAAAGCCTATGAGATGTCTTGAAAGCCATCATGAAGCCCAGAGAAGTCATTATGCAAGAATGCAGAAGATTCAACCATGAATGGTAGAATTAGGGTTTTGACTGGGTCAACCCTAGGTCAACTGAAGATTTGGAGAAGGCTGAGACCTAATCCAAGAGCCATGAGATCATGTAATGATGTATGGAGATGTTATAAAGATGATTCCTAGACCAAATCATCATGATTGAGGAGTTTGAGAAGTTTTAAGTTAGGGTTTCTAAGGATTGTCAGTGAAAAAACCCTAGTTTGATCCCTATCTTCCAGGCAGTTTTATCTCAAGATGTGATTGTTATCTCATCTTCCCCACAACATGAATGTTGTAGAGCTTGTTCTTAGCTTTAATTTGAGTGGTATAAGTCCTTGATAGGATTTGCAGAGCTCAAGTTATGGTTTTGACAAATTACAGGTCATCTGAGGTGTGTGAATCTGGGTCCTTGAAAGTCACCCAACTTGCAGACAACTTTTGCCCTAGTAGGATGATTCCTATGGTCTCTTGGTCAACATGAATGTTGAATAGCATCTTCTTAGCTTTCTAGAGAGTACTAGAAGTCCTTGATAGGATTTGTAGAACTCAACTTATGGTTTGTACAAGGCAAGGGTATTTTGGTCATTTGGAAGTTATAGGTCATTTTAAGCAAAGGCCATATCTCCTATTTCCAAGCCTCAAATGAAAAAACTCAAAACATCAAAGTTGTTCAAAATGGCATTTTAATCCTATAAAAGTGGTCATGAGTTGTTGGAAAAGCTTGTAGCAAGGATTGACAAGAATGGGTGAAAATGACCTAAAAATGAGACATAACTTAAATGGATCCAAGTTGGAAAATGGTTTGAGAGATCTACACATCCAAAATAGGTCATCCAATATGTCATTTTGAATCCAAACATCATTTTAGAAACAATGGTTCAGCCACAATTTTGATTTGAGGGTTTAAAATTGGACTTGCTTTGTATTTTTGTTACTTGCATAATAAGGCAACCATGTGAAATTTGGCATAAGGCAATGTTAAAGGCAAATGAGCTTACATATCACTCCATATTGGCATGTAAGGATATTTTCAAGGGGCTGTTAAGAGATATAGTGAGATATCATGAGAATTCAAATTATCATGTCATGAGAAGTTCTTGAAACTTCTAGAATCATCTTGGATTGAGCTAGAAGCTTCTAGATCTTTCCTTGATGGTCTATATATTGGAGTATGATCATATGTGTTAAGGGTTGGTGAGTATAGTGTGGAAAAAGTGAAGAATTTCCTTGTAGCTTCAAGTGCAAGTAAGAAGAAGATTGCTCACACAGCTGCAAATCCACTCATTCTTCTTCTCCATTCATGATCCCTTGAGCTTGTGGAGTGCATACAAGAAGGTTTAGAAGCTCATCCATGGAAGAGTGAAGAGATATCTTTGAACATTCAAGATTGTGCACCAGAATTGCAGCCAAGATTGTAGGCTTCTTACTCCATTTCTTTTGCAAACAGAAGGTCCCCTACATCTCAGAGTTCATTAGTGAGGCTTGCCAAGACTTGGAAAGCAAGATTCCATAGCCATCTTCATCAAACTTGCAGGTATGAAGTTTCATTCGTGCCTCTCTATTTATGCCATGTTAGTGTATGTTTTTAGTTTAGAAATGCTAGGTTAGGATAATAGATCAAGTACACAATCTGTTGTAACCATTGATGAAGGTTTGAGTTAGGGCTTTGAAACTTTCTTGATCTAGAACACACAGTTTAGGGCACTATAATATTATTTAAGATGTTCAGAACACTCCACATAATGCATAGATTACATTAGTATAGGTTTCAGCAAGTTTCCTGAACATGCATATCAGAGTTAATTCAATGGTGCCAAGACTTCCAGCTATCGTGTTTGGGGCTAGGGGAATTTTTAGAGGAAACTAGAAGCATGGTGTTGTAGAAGGCAGTAAGTAGGCCAACTTTGGTCTTTGGATCGTGGCTTTTCATGGCCATATGAGAGAGCACGAAGGAGGAGAAATCGTGTGCATGAAAACTGAAAATTGAAACCCTAGATGGAAGTTTGGAGAAGATGATCTCCTCGCCGTTAGATCATCTCAGATGTTTGACTTAATAAGCTCATCGCACGGTCCCAATTCAAAGCCAAAAGCGGAGGGAAACCCTTAAACCAAAACGCGCCGTTTCACTTAAGGTGAAACCCTGGGCCTGAACCAAACACTGCTATTCGCACACCCATACTGAAGCCCAATCCAAAATACACTAACCTTAGCTGCTATTTGCACCGCTTGCATAGTTATTTTTCTTTTATTTTTTTATTCAATTTCTGATTCATATTGGGCCTTGCACGCTTTGCTATCTGCACCACCCATCTCCTGGCCCATCATAATAACAACTAGGCGCCTTTGATTTTGACACCCCCTCCCCATTTTCTTTTATTTTCTTATTTTTAATTTCTTTTATTTTTCTTGCATCTTATAAAATTCATATAAAAATAGAAAAATTAATATTTTTCATTTCTTGTTTTTTCTATAGGTTTATATCTTTGTGTAGAAAATTAGTAAATAATAAAATTCCATTTTATTTTTAGTTTTATATTTTTAGAGTATTATTCTTTTAAATAGCTTTTTAAGTGATTTAGTTTGATACTTCATTTTGTTCAATTTTGTTTAGGTAGTTCTTTTAAGATTTTTGCTCCATTCTTTTTAGGGTGATTAACTTAGGACATTAACATTCCCATAGGATTTAATTCATAATTTTAGGATTAATTTTTAGATGGTTTGACTAAGTGAGATTAGAGTGATCAAAATTAGGGTTTAGGTTTAGCATAGGTGAAGTAAATCATTTTCTTTTAGAAGTTTTAGCTTGATTTTTGGGTATGGGACTATAGGGCTATTATGGGTAAGTATAATAGACCCTTGTGAATAAGTATTAGATTTTTCCCCCTTTCTTTAGTATTTTCAAAGTATTTTCTGAATAGGACTGTTTGTGTGGCATGTTCTGTGATTGTTTGTCTATCTCTGGGGTTTATCTTTGGGGAATTGTTGTGGGGCTTGGTTTGCTTTGAAGACCTTGTTGAAGGAGCATGATGAAGGAGAAGATTGGATATCAAGACCCAGAGGATGCATGGATTGGAGTCCTAGTCTAGGAGCTTGTTCTCTGTTTGTGAGGTTTGAGATCCTGAAGGTTGAGGGAAGCTCATGGTACTTTCCTGAGGAAGGTGTTGCACCCCAAAATTTGACCAACCGATTCTCCTAGCTGGCTCGTGGTTTAAATTCATGTTCGCATCAGATGCATGATGTGTGTATACAGACAGAAGATATCAAAGTTACAGTTTGGGTTTCTTCTATCAGATATTTCAGATCCAGTCTAGGTCATCAAGGTTGTATTTTCGGGAGGTCGTGCGCTCCTCGGTGATTTTCAGCTTGCACGGTGATTGGGGAATATTCTGATGCCAGGGGTTTACTGGTGGATTTGATTTGGTCGCACGCTCTGTTATGTTAGTTATTGGCCTCTGTTTGCATTTTTAGGGCTTAATAGACTTTTATGGATTTTAGATAGGCTTTTAATCATTTTTAGGATTTAATTGGATTTTTTAAACTTTTTTTAATAGTTTAGGTCTTTTTCTAGAGTTTTATAGATTTTTTCTAGAATTTAAATAGGTTTTTAAATAGTTTTTAATTGTTTTTAGGTAATATAGAAAGTATAGTTTTTCTTCTTTTTAATAAATAGAGTTTGTTTTTATAGAGATTTAATAGTTTTTGTTTTAGGATAATAGAATTTTAATAGATTAAATAAATAATATAGAGGTTATTAGGGATTAAATAGAGATTAGTAGAAGTTTTATTAACATAGAGTTAATTAGATCTTAATCATTTTTTAGGTTAATTAGGAGTTAATCTTTGGTTTAGATTTAATTGAACTTGTTAGGATTAATTAGGTTAGTTTAATGTTCAGTTAGTAGTTAATTGTAATTAGGATTAATTAGGATTTAATATTCAGTTTAGATTTTAATTAGGATTAATTGGATTTTCATTTAGTTAATTGTTTTTAGGATTAAGTAGGTTTAGTGTTCGATTAGTGATTAATTAGGATTAGTTTTAATGCAGTTTTGGGTTTTTTGTCCATTAGCTCGTTGGGCCCAAGCAGATTTTTGGAGGCCCAATGGTATTTTCACTTCAATTTTCAGTTCAATTCAGTTTTTCTCATTATTTTTGGCCAGAAAGGACACTTGTCAGCATAAAAGCTGATCCACGCGTGCAAACCAGGGACCACCACGCCACATTTCAGACTCCCCAAGAAACTGACACGCGTCCCACTACTCCCTCTCTCTGCCAGCACCCCACGTGGCATCTCGCATGCTCTCCACCTCCCATCCCCAGCGCCACTTGTCTTACCCCTATCCCACACCGGACTACCCGCCGCCGGCCATGCAGCAACCGTGACCGGCCACCTCCGATCATCCCAACCGTCTCCGGCCGTCGTCACGTCACCAGAAACTGCACGTTTGCAGAAAATACCCAGAAACATCCTATCTTCCCTCTTTCTCCCCCCTCCTCCTCCGTCCCTCTTCATCCATTCTTCGCCGGAGAACTCAACGGCGCCGGAAACTTCATCGTCTTGCCCAGATCATCGTCCGTCTTCATCGTTCCTCAAGAAATCAACCTTCATCATTCTTCAAAGAAATCCCAGAAATCCTCAAAGCTCCATCGTTCTGCAATTTCTCCCCAGAACGTCTTCACTTCTCATCATCGATCATCAAGAACTCCACCTGTTCTTCGTGGATTCCCCAGAATCTTCATCAACCAGGACGAGGTTCTTCACCAAGTCATACGATCCGCCCAGTATTCCACCAGATCCTTACAAGATTCGTCCACCCTAAGATCTTTAAGATCCTCATCAAGATCTCCTTGTGGTTCATCATTAAGAGTGGTTCTTCGCATCATCAATCTCCAGCAAATCTCCAGAAACCTTCAAGATCGCCGCGAGTTCGTTGAAGATTCTTCAAGGGTTCATCGTTTCGTCAGGTTTGCCCCTTCGTCATCTCTCCACTATCATGCAAGATGAGCTGATTAGTTAGGGATTGAGAGTGTAGGGTGAGTTTGTTTGGTTATTGAGCGTTGATTTGGTTGCTGATTCGTGAGGGTTGGGAGAGAAATTGAAGAGAGGATGGAGGTTGGGGACAAAGCTAGGGTTAGGTTTAGGTGATGAACAGTGTTCAGATGGAGGGAGAGGAAGATAGGTTTTGTTAAGTGGTTAGTTGGGCTAGGGTTTGGGTAGCGTTTGAGCCCAAGTGTGAATTGCTGGAGCATACCTCCAGTTGATCATTTCCCCCCTGCGTGAGAGACAAAGTGAATTAGATTGGGCCTAAGGCCCCATTGCTATTGACACCCCCACTGGCAGGCCCAATGTGAATTGAACGTAAATCAGTTGCTAACTGCACCGAACCTTTGACCATTTTCTTTATATTTTTCAGTTGGTTTCTGGTAGCAATTGGGCCCAGGCGCGCCATGCTAGGCGCACCCCCCTTCCTGGGCCCATCATAGAAATGAACTAAGCGTGCCCTGCTTCTAGCACCCCCTCCCCTTAATTGATTTCTTTTATTTTTTTAATTCCTTTAATATTTCTTGCATTTATAAAATTCATAAAAAATCCAAAATTAAATATTTTTCAATTCTTGTTTTTTCTATGTGTTCATAAATTTGTCTAGAAAAATATAAATAAATAAAATTTCCATTTTATTTTCTTTTCATATTTTTAGTATATTTTTCATTGTTAATAGCTTTTAATATGTTTAGTTTGGTATCCAATTTTATAGAATTTATTTTAAGACTTTCCCTTAGTATTTTTAATTCATTCTTTTTGGTGTGATTAGATATTGAATCATAGTCCCCCATAGGATTTAATTCTTGATTTTTAGATTAAAATTTGATTAGTTTAGTTAGGTTAGCATTAGGGTGCCTAATTAGGGTTTAGGTTGTGCATAGGTAAGGAAATTCATTTTCTTTAGATAGTTTTGTCTTGATTTTTGGGTAGGGGCATATGGGGATGTTATGGGTAGATGTTGTAGACCCTAGTGAATAATTGTTAGAATTTTTCCCCTTGTTTTAGTATTTTTAGGTATTTTCTGAAGTTGGCTGGTGATTTTGTCTGTTCTGTGGTTATCTGTTCATCCCTGGGGTTTATTTTGGGGAATTTGTTGTGGGGTTTAGTTTGTTTTGAAGATCTTGTTGAAGAGCATGATGGAGGAGAAGATTGTAGATCAAGACTCAGAGACCCAGAGCTTGGGGATTATTCCCTGTCTGTGAGGTTTGAGATCCTGAAGTTTGAAGGAAGTTCATGGTACTTTCCTGAGGAAGGCACTATGAATGACTTTCATTCTTTCTTCTCACCTCTTTCTTAAGTATCCAATGATGTTGGAGCCAACTTGTGAGTTTAATTTCTCCTGAGGAGGAATGTAAACTGATCACATGTTGTTGAGCCACATGGGGTACAATTCCTAAGTGGAAGCCTCCTAGTACTTTCCTGAGGAAGGTCCTATGGGTCTATTCACTTAGTTCCATTAGTTTATCTAGGATTTCTTAAGTATCCAATGATTTAGGAGCCAAATTGTGAGTTTAACTTCTCCTGAGGAGGAATGTAAACTGATCACAGTTGTTGAGCCACATAGGATACAACTCCTAAGTGGAAGCCTCCTAGTACTTTCCTGAGGAAGGTCCTATGAGTCTGTTCACTTAGTTCCACTAGTTCAGATAGGATTTCCTAAATATCCAGTGATGTTGGAGCCTGCTTGTGAGTTCAGTTTCTCCTGAGGAGGAATGTGAACTGATCACAGTGGTTGAGCCACATAGGATATGATTCCTGAGTATACACCTCCTAGTGCTTTCCTGAGGAAGACACTATGGGCCTGCTTACTTAGCTCCCTTTCTTTGGTAAGCTTGTTCTGAAGCTTGAAGACTGGGATTGTTTCCTTTTGGGTAGGTTTTGCTTTAGGGCTTTGCTTAGATTTGATCAAGATTCTGTGTCAGGGTTAGGATTAGAGAGTAGATGATTCTTTCTCAAGCATGTGTTTTGTTTGCCTGATGGCCCTTCATTTCTTTTACTGTTTATTGCTTGATAGCATGTTGTTTATCTTCAGTATGATTACTGTTATTTCATGACTGGCTTGAGGTTGAGACGAGCTTGTGGAGGCTGAAGCCCCACACACATTTCCTCCCTCACTTGCATTGCATGCATTTTACTGTTAAAGCTGATGCTTTTGTCTGTTTTGGTGTATCATTGACATGATCCCTTAGGACTCTCACTTCCTTTGATAAGGATTTGATGATAGACTTTTAGGTTGAAACCTATGCACGACAACATCTAGGAGTTCCCTGTTCAAACCTCAACCATAGGATGAATCCATGGCATGACAACAGTAGGACTTGATAGTCTCCCTCCTAGTTAGGCCTGTTCTCTTCTCATCTCGAAGCAGTTTAAAATACAGTAATCATGAATGATTTCTTTCGTACGTTACGAGCCTTAAGCTATCTGAGAAAGGACGCATTCCCTCTCAGGTCATAGTCTCTAGTGCGGTTGAGATCGCAAACATAATAAAAAAAACACTTATTTTAGGAGATAAGCCGTAGTTTCCCGAACTATGTTTGCTCTGATCTCTCATGCCTGTTGAGAGTACGTAGGCATAGGATGCGACGTCCTAGCGAGCAACCTTTCCCCCATAATCCTTCGTAGGCCGAACTACGTTGACTCTGATTTCTCATTCTCTGATGAGAATACGTAGGCATAAAGTGCGACGCTTTGCCGAGTCATTTTTCTTTTCTTTTTCAGCCAGCCTTGATAGGTAGATAGATTATAACCAACCCGTCCAAGTAAACAAGAAAGCGAGGATCCCGTCGAGTACGACGGACGTGAGGGGTGCTAATACCTTCCCCTTGCGTAACCGACTCCCAAACCCAGACAATGGTTGCGACGACCTTGTCTTACCCTTATTCGTCAGGTTTTTCCGATCGTTTCCTTTCCCGCTCTGAGGGATAAATAACGAAAGGTGGCGACTCTTCTGTCATGCCGGCACCTTATTTTCGCGCAAGCGACAGCTGGCGACTCTGCTGGGGAAACGAACCCAGAATCTCTGTTTCTCCGGTTCCCTATGAGAGTCAATCCTATCGTTTGTGTGTTTGCTTGTTGGGTTGCGTTTATTTATCGCATTTTTACTTCCCGCACTTTATTTCCCGCATGTTATTTTCAGTTTGATATGATTATCTGTGCTGCTGTGGGAGAGGGATGTTACTATGAGCGAGAAGTCGGGCCTGGGCTTGAGTACACACCTAGATATAGTTGCGGAGAAGTAGTAGACGAACCTGTCTGCTGAGCAGGCACAGTTCCCTACGAAAATCTGCGCTCAGACGAGATTCTTGCAGAGGTGCTCCTTTCCGGTCCTGAGGATCTGAGGGGAGTCCAGACGTGAGGATTGTCGACTCTGGGGACCGATCATTTGGAAGTCAGCTAAGTGAGACCTCTTCATGACTTGAAGATGCCACTCCTTCTGGGAATCGTATCGTCATTCATGAAAGTCTGTGACGCTGATGACCGCATAGGATGCCGTACCTTTGTCCGTGGATTAGGTCCATACCTGTGAGTGGGGTTGGGATATTGCAGGAAACTTTGACCTCCAGACTACCTGGTTTTCTTGACAGTGAATCAGTTATGTTGGGTTCTCAGTTGCAGCTATGTTCTTGATAGAGCAAGGGTTTGATCAGAGGATTTTATCATCGGGTGCATGTCTGTTCTTGACAGAGCAGGTTTCGATCAGGGTATTGTCTTCAGAGGTTTGTCCTGGATAGGGAAGATTTTGAGTGGGGTCTGAAGATCTCGTCAGCAGCTGTACGTTTGTTCTTGAGAGGGCAGATTTTTGATTTAGGGTCCGAAGACTTCAGCAACAGATATTTCTTGACCGTGCACCCGGGGTCCTTATTATCAGGCACTTACTCTTGACAGAGCAGAATTTTGATCTCGATCCTATCAGATGGTTATTCTCAGCAGATCAGATCAGTGGTTTTACACCGGGGTTTCCTTCTCATCAGTGACTGTTGATACCGAATCCCCACAACAGCTACCTGGATATATTATTGCATGACTGCATTTTGCATTAGCTTGCATATTCATTCCATTAGCATGTGTCTATGCTGCAGGCGCGTTTCGTACCCTGATTCTGGTGTCCCGAGCAATATGAGATATTTTCTTCCATGAGTGGATCCAGTCTTATCACTGCATTGACACTATGTTAGCCCGTTGACACCAGAATTAGGGGTGATCTCCTAAACGTACAGACACCCATGGCATTAGCATAATTCATCTGGCATGACAGAAGTCGGGGCTTGTCTTCTAACCCTTGTGTTTGCAGGTTTGACTCAGAATCGAGCAACTCGGACTAATGGAGCAGGTACAAGCTGAGCTGGGGAAAATCCAAAGCCAGCTGGGGCAGGTCATGAATGACATACAGGCAGTGCGCTTGGATTAGCAAGTACTCAGAGAAGAGAATCAGCAGCTGCAGAATCAGTTGAGCTTTCTCATGGGAGTGGTGAGGAGTATGCTAACAAAGGAGAGTGATCAAGCACCCAAGGTGGAGCCCAAAGTGCTTCCTCCATTACCGGCAGTGCCACCTGTGCTGAAGCCAAATGGACCTCATAAATCCTCTACACAGCATGAAGCTCGAGACCTGTCTCGTCAGCAGCCGCGCCGGGCATCTCAGAATAACTCGGAAGGTCATAATCAAAGGAAGAAGCTACTTGATAGGGCTGTGGACCCAATACCTGTGAGTTTCGCCCAGCTGTTGCCACTGTTGGTTCAGAACCATGTTCTCAAGCTCCGGACCTCAGATCCACCAGATGACGTGTCACCAGACGTTGATCTCAACATACGTTGTGATTTCCACTCAGGAGCACCGGGGCACCATGTTGAAACATGTAAGGCTCTCAAGAATAAGATTCAAGACCTTATTGACTCAAGGGCAATTAGGCTTGTGCCGGGCGGCATGAGAGCATCGGGAAAGTTCATCCTGTACCCTGCAGAAGAAGCGAATGATTCCACTCCTTTGCCTGAAGCTGAGAAAGATCTTGAATATGTCCCGCGATTTTTGGTGACTGAATCGCCTCGCTCACAGTTCCTACCTGGATCAAGTTCAAGGACGCAAGCGTCTAAACAAGGGATCGTTGCCACTCAGAAACGACGACCTCTTGGGCGGAAAGAATACCAACACCAGGATCAAAAGAGGCCTCGCAACCACTTAGAACGAAGGAATGCTCCTGTTCATCCGGTGCATGTGCCGTATAGCCAAATTCTTTCACAGTTGATTCAGAATTCTTTGGTGGAACCGAAAGCTCTCAAGCCCGTGCCAGAGCCTTACCCCCCAGGGTACAATCCTCATGCTCAGTGTGGTTACCATGGTGGATCTCCGGGGCATTCAACTGAAGATTGCAAGGCTTTCCAGGAGAAAGTGCAACAATTGATCGACCAAGGGTGTATTTCCTTCCCAGATGGAGTCTTGGTTGTGCGTAACAATCTCTCAGCTGTTTGAGCTTGCAGATTCAGAGGGTTATTTCCAGAAGCCGGTGGTCCAGACAGGCAGACGTCCTCGGCATTGGCAGTCCTCAGAATTTTTACCATTTGCATTTGTAGTTTCTTTTCTGTTAGTTACTACTTGCTGTTAAACATTGTATGTTTCGAATGGTAATATTAATAAAGTGACTATGCATTTCTTCTGAATTAGTTATGTCGTTGTCACTCATTTACTGCATTGCACTGACACTTGCATTTTATTCACTCCACTTTATCACTATGATTAGCAATGAGCGGAGGGAGGATGATGAAACTGAATACTCATGATCGTACTGCTTTCAGATAAAACCTAGCCGATGACGTACAAGGCATTGCTTCAAATCCCTAAAACACCGGAGAGATAAGGAAGAGAATCCCTTGTTAACCACTTCGAGCCGAGGAGTAGGAGTTTCTTTCGGACTTTTTAACCCTCACATCTTAACCCGGGGCAGGGTAGTTGTCAGTTAGCTTGATCGAGCGTTCAAGTCTTATAGAGGAGTGTTGTCCTTCGAGGACCAATCACATCATATTCCTCGCCAGAGGTCGTACCTCATCAACCACAATGGTTAAACCTCACCAATTAGGAGTGGGATAGTTGCAATCCTTTCGGAGTAATCAAGACAGCCAGTGTCGTACGACTCGTTCCAAAAGAAAAAGAAATAAGAAAGCCCGCTAAGTAAAAGAAAAGAAAAGCTAGAAAGCAAATACTTAGGCAAAAAATCAGGGCATCCCGCTGGACTTCAAAAGAAAAATTGAAAAGAACTCTGAAGAGTCAGTCCAGGCAAAAATTAGGGAATCAAAAGAATGAAAGAGAAAGGATATAAAGAAGAAAAATCCTCAAACAAGGACGAAGTCGTGTAGACACAGACACCGAAAACGAAAAAGGAGTAACTGTCACTCCGAAGACCTTGTGAATTCTTTAACCAGTTGTCCCCAATATCCAACATACCTCTCAAAGAGGCGAGCGCTCGAGCTAAGTTAACTGAACTTTAGGATCGGAGAACATCACGTAGAAGGGGTGGGTACAAATCATAATTTGAGCCAAATATCCTTTGTTTCACGAACCGTGAACCCGACCACGATACAACCCTTAAAAGACCTAATTGAGGCAGGGTTTATTCTGAGAGCGCATTACGATAAGGTTGAGTAACCTGACTCCTTCATGATTTGCTAATCATATCCTTATTGCATTTTTCACTGATTACATCAGCACTACGTTTGAACTCTTGAGTTCATTCGTCACTCACTAGCATGACACGTAAATGAGTGACAGTACAACATTTTTTCGAAATTTGCATGAACACTGCATTAAAATTACTATTCGTGAATAAACAATTTTAGTTGCAGGTTAGTAGCTGATACGAAGGAACTTCAGCAGGGAATAGTCAATCAGGACTGAATCGTCAGAGGTCTGGATCAGAACGGTATGCTGTGGAATCCTGTGAATCTGGGGCATTGACTTCCTGTGAGTTTGGAATCGGTTTGTCTGAGGGCAAGTCCCGGAGCATCAGTTGATTTTGGGGCAGGTTATACAAGAAGTGGTTGATCGGAAGTGAATCTTCTCGAGACCCAATCGGGGGCAGTTCTCCAGAATTCTTGCGATTTAGGGCAGATCCCTCCAGTATTCGATCAGAGCATGTTGAGTCGCTCATCGCTCGTTCAGGGGCAAACTATTTCGGAGATATTGAAGCCGACCATGCTGAGAGTTGATTAGTTGAGGATGAATCCTCCCGTTGTGTAGATGTTGGGGCAAGCCCTCTGAAGATTGTCTTGTTGCCAGTTGTTTTCGGCTCAGAATGAATTATTCCCAAAGGTCGGATTGGGGCAAGTTGAATTGCGCTGGGGCAAGTTGTTCAAACGAGTTTTTTCGCCCTAGAAAGAATTGAGTGTCGGGGGGTCGTGTCCTTACCCTGCCCAAGACCTGAACCTTCTGAAGAAGCCTTGCGGTCATTGGATTGCTATCCTACAACATAATCTGTTACTTGACTCCATGATTGGTAGTCTGTATTCCCTGTGTTGACGTTGTTGAACCAGGATCGTTTCTCAGCAGAGATGTACGGTTTAAGGTTGTTCCCCCCGTACAGTTTGAGACTGCGGCAAATTGAGATAGCGTTTATCCCTTATCAGATTAGGGTCAAGATTGCCCTCAGTAGACCAGGATTGATATCCCCGAAGCAGAGCGAGTCCTCCTTCTCCAACAGAGTTCAGAAGTCTCTCCTCCATAGAATCAGAATCAGAATAGTGAGCATTGATACGTCTCCCCTGGCAGAGATGATTCTCTTCCCCAAGCAGACGCGCCCTGAAGGAACGTCATCTCATCAGCTGAGTCAAGGGCCGAAGCTCATGTCCCCAGCACCGGGTCACAAGTGCAGATTTCGGGTGCCGAAGCCCGTGTTTTCCCCAGTAAAGTCGTCGCAGCAGGTGTCCCCCAGCACCGGGTCACAAGTGCAGGTTTTGCCGGAAGATATTCTTACGCCGAAGGATGCAGTAACTGATGGTGCCAGACTGAAGTCTCCCGCGGAATTGAGATTCCCCACCAGAGTCGTATTCTCTCCCGAAGTCGGATGATCCCCTCTCCCCCAGTAGAGTGTTGGAACAGCTGATGTTGTATTCCCCGGCAGAGTTGTACTCTCCCCCGAAGTCAGATGATTCTTTCTTCCACGGCGAAATTAATTCCTCATCAGAGTCGTACCCTCCCGTTGAAGTAGAATGGCTTCTCCTCCCCCAGTAGAGCGTTGGAGCAGCTGATGCTGTATTTCCCTAGAGTCGCACCCTCTCCAGCGAAGCAGAATGACTTCTCCTTCCTCAGCCAAGTTTGCAGATGTCCAAGAGAGACGAGTCCTTGGAAGTTGATTAGATCATGATTGGTTTTTCCCCAGTGTAGTGTTGAGCAGCTGAAGTTGTTTCCCCACAGAGTGGTTATCCCCAGAAGAGTTAGCCGAGACGGCCGCGCAGTTCATTCTCGCGATTGATATCAGCAGGCCCAAGTTCTCGCAGAGCTTCGTTCCCTTGCGGCAGTCAACTGAAGTTGCTTTCCCCGCAACAGTCAACTGAATATCAATTCCCCAGACAGAGTCCGATTGATATTGGCGTGCAGTTTTCTCCTCAGCAGGATGATTCCTCTATCTGAGTAGTTCTTTCTCCTTGACAGGAGAATTTCCCCTCGGCATTTATTTTGCTGACGGGATCGCATCATTGTGCATGACCGCATAGCATTTAACATTGCATAGCACTGTGCATGATTGCATAGCATCTAGCATAAACGCATAGCATTCCCACCGTGTGGGGCATGGCGCAGAAGCATACGCACCATAAACATGATCTAGGTCATTATCCTTCTTGCCTTACGGGTGTTCGGCCGGAGGATCGGCTGCTCAGGATGATTCCTGATATTCTCCCCCAACGAGGTCGCTTTCTTGAGATGATTCCCAAGACCCCAGTGTAATTCCCACAGTCGCTCGCTCAAGATGATTTGTGAGATCCCCAGCGAAGTCTTCAGTTCGAGATGATTCTCGAATTCCTCAGCAGAGTCGTATGCTTAAGATGATTCTTAAGACCGCAGTGCAGCTTCCCGAGTTGTTTGCTCAGGATGATTCTTGAGCTCCCCAATAGCGTCCCCAGCAAGAGTTGCCCAGGAGGATTCCTGGAATACCCAGCAGAATAAAGTCTCCAGAATGGTTATCGGTTCAGGATGATTCTTGAAGGTGCCCGACGGAACTGTTTGTTCAGGACGATTCTTGAAGTCCTTAGCAGCGTGATATGTCTGCTCCAACAGTGATGTCTAATCTGAAGATGGACTTCATAAGCGCCTGAAGGGGGTATCATAGGTTCCTGTGAATTCAAATTTCCTGGTTGATGAATCAACGTGTGGCTGAAGACAAGGTTCCAAATTTTGTATTCAAGATGATCCGTGTTGGTCTGAAGACCAAGTCAGTTGTCCTGAGGTGATGATTGATGGCGATCAAGTGAATAGCGTTTCTTCTGACTAAAGTCGAAGATGTTTCTCCAGCTGAAGCGGAGTGTTGCCTGAAGGCAAAGTGTTTGAATCCCCGTAGAGTCATGAATGGCTCAGGATACCATTTCTTCATACTGAAGTCGAAGATACCTCCTGCAGAGTTGCCGACAGGCAAAAGTTTACATCCTTGAAGGCCAAGGATGCTTATCTTCAGAAGTACTTGAAGATCTTTTCTAGCTGAAGCTGGAAGTGGCCAGGGGCCAGGGTTTCAAATATCTTTGATGTTGAAGTTCTACGGTGGGCAGTGTGCAGTAGTATGCCGATGTTCGTTATGGTTCTGAGGGTGAACCCCAGGTCAGAGTGTGCTCGGTTAAGTCTCTCATTCCCAGCGGAGTAGTTTCAAATACGCAAGTATGCCTTTTGTTCCATTCACCAGGGGTGAACCCCAGGTTAGATTTGTTCAGATTATGTTTTGTCCAGCGGCGAGGTTGGATGTTTGTTCGACGGCGAGGTTGAACATTTGGATTTGACGGCGAGGTCAGATTATGTTTTGTCCGGCAGCGAGGTTGGATGTTTGTTCGACGGCGAGGTTGAATGTTTGGATTTGACGGCGAGGTCAGATTATGTTTTGTCCGGCGGCGAGGTTGGATGTTTGTTCGACGGCGAGGTTGAACGTTTGGATTTGACGGCGAGGTCAGATTATGTTTTGTCCGGCGGCGAGGTTGGATGTTTGTTCGACGGCGAGGTTGAACGTTTGGATTTGACGGCGAGGTTAGATTATGTTTTGTCCGGCGGCGAGGTTGGATGTTTGTTCGACGGCGAGGTTGAACGTTTGGATTTGACGGCGAGGTCAGATTATGTTTTGTCCGGCGGCGAGGTTGGATGTTTGTTCAACGGCGAGGTTGAACGTTTGGATTTGACGGCGAGGTCAGATTATGTTTTGTACGGCGGCGAGGTTGGATGTTTGTTCGACGGCGAGGTTGAACGTTTGGATTTGACGGCGAGGTCAGATTATGTTTTGTCCGGCGGCGAGGTTGGATGTTTGTTCGACGGCGAGGTTGAACGTTTGGATTTGACGGCGAGGTCAGATTATGTTTTGTCCGGCGGCGAGGTTGGATGTTTGTTCGACGGCGAGGTTGAACGTTTGGATTTGACGGCGAGGTCAGATTATGTTTTGTCCGGCGGCGAGGTTGGATGTTTGTTCGACGGCGAGGTTGAACGTTTGGATTTGACGGCGAGGTTAGATTATGTTTTGTCCGGCGGCGAGGTTGGATGTTTGTTCGACGGCGAGGTTGAACGTTTGGATTTGACGGCGAGGTCAGATTATGTTTTGTCCGGCGGCGAGGTTGGGTGTTTGTTCGACGGCGAGGTTGAACGTTTGGATTTGACGGCGAGGTCAGATTATGTTTTGTACGGCGGCGAGGTTGGATGTTTGTTCGACGGCGAGGTTGAACGTTTGGATTTGACGGCGAGGTCAGATCATGACTGGTTCGACGACGATGTTGGATTTGTTCGACGGCGAGGTTGAAGATTATGTTCGACGGCGATGTCAGACTCTTTAAATCCCCAGCAGGGATGATGTTTGTACGACGGCGATGTCGAGTGTCTCTCAGAGCGATGTTTGTTTCCGACGGCGATGTTAGATTCAGTTTTCCAGCGGCGATGTTGGGCATGTCAAGGTGATCCAGTCTTCTGACGACGATGTTAGGCGATGCAGATCCTTTAGTTCTCCAGCGGCGATGCGGGGTATTTTGACAGATTTAGTTCTCCAGCGGCGATGCGGGGTATTTTGACAGATTTAGTTCTCCAGCGGCGATGCGGGGTATTTTGACAGATTTAGGTCTCCAGCGGCGATGCGGGGTATTTTGTTCAGTGTTGTATTTTCTCCAGCGGCGATGCGGGGTATTTTGTTCAGTGTTGTATTTTCTCCAGCGGCGATGCGGGGTATTTTGTTCAGTGTTGTATTTTTCTCCAGCGGCGATGCGGGGTATTTTGTTCAGTATTGTATTTTCTCTAGCGGCGATGCGGGGTATTTTGGTTGATCGACGGCGATGTCAGACTCAGTTTTCCAGCGGCGATGTTGGGTGTGTCAGTTAATTCAGTTCTCCAGCGGTGATGTTGGATGGTTCGTTCTCCAGCGGCGATGTTGGACATATTGTTTGTTTCCGACGGCGATGTCAGATCAGTATTTCTCCAGATAATTGACGTGCAGCTATTATTCCGGTGTTCGACGAGGTGAGCAGTTGGCAAATTTTCGAGTTTACCGGTATTCAATCGTCTCGCACCTTGATTGGCTGAGAGTCGTTTGCTTCTCACCCAGTCAGGTTCAAGCCGTTTGAATAGGGGCAGCTGTTGCACCCCAAAATTTGACCAACCGATTCTCCTAGCTGGCTCGTGGTTTAAATTCATGTTCGCATCAGATGCATGATGTGTGTATACAGACAGAAGATATCAAAGTTACAGTTTGGGTTTCATCTATCAGATATTTCAGATCCAGTCTAGGTCATCAAGGTTGTATTTTCGGGAGGTCGTGCGCTCCTCGGTGATTTTCAGCTTGCACGGTGATTGGGGAATATTCTGATGCCAGGGGTTTACTGGTGGATTTGATCTGGTCGCACGCTCTGTTATGTTAGTTATTGGCCTCTGTTTGCATTTTTAGGGCTTAGTAGACTTTTGTGGATTTTAAATAGGCTTTTAATCATTTTTAGGATTTAATTGGATTTTTTAAACTTTTTTTAATAGTTTAGGTCTTTTTCTAGAGTTTTATAGATTTTTTCTAGAATTTAAATAGGTTTTTAAATAGTTTTTAATTGTTTTTAGGTAATATAGAAAGTATAGTTTTTCTTCTTTTTAATAAATAGAGTTTGTTTTTATAGAGATTTAATAGTTTTTGTTTTAGGATAATAGAATTTTAATAGATTAAATAAATAATATAGAGGTTATTAGGGATTAAATAGAGATTAGTAGAAGTTTTATTAACATAGAGTTAATTAGATCTTAATCATTTTTTAGGTTAATTAGGAGTTAATCTTTGGTTTAGATTTAATTGAACTTGTTAGGATTAATTAGGTTAGTTTAATGTTCAGTTAGTAGTTAATTGTAATTAGGATTAATTAGGATTTAATATTCAGTTTAGACTTTAATTAGGGTTAATTGGATTTTTATTTAGTTAATTGTTTTTAGGATTAAGTAGGTTTAGTGTTTGATTAGTGATTAATTAGGATTAGTTTTAATGCAGTTTTGGGTTTTTTGTCCATTAGCTCGTTGGGCCCAAGCAGATTTTTGGAGGCCCAATGGTATTTTCACTTCAGTTTTCTGTCCAATTCAGTTTTTCTCATTATTTTTGGCCAGAAAGGACACTTGTCAGCATAAAAGCTGATCCACGCGTGCAAACCAGGGACCACCACGCCACATTTCAGACTCCCCAAGAAACTGACACGCGTCCCGCTACTCCCTCTCTCTGCCAGCACCCCACGTGGCATCTCGCATGCTCTCCACCTCCCATCCCCGGCGCCACTTGTCTTACCCCTATCCCATACCGGACTACCCGTCGCCGGCCATGCAGCAACCGTGACCGGCCACCTCCGATCATCCCTGGGGTTTTGTGGTTATCTGTTCTGAAGTTGGCTGGTGATTTTGTCTGTTCTGTGGTTATCTGTTCATCCCTGGGGTTTATTTTGGGGAATTTGTTGTGGGGTTTAGTTTGTTTTGAAGATCTTGTTGAAGAGCATGATGGAGGAGAAGATTGTAGATCAAGACTCAGAGACCCAGAGCTTAGGGATTATTCCCTGTCTGTGAGGTTTGAGATCCTGAAGTTTGAAGGAAGTTCATGGTACTTTCCTGAGGAAGGCACTATGAATGACTTTCATTCTTTCTTCTCACCTCTTTCTTAAGTATCCAATGATGTTGGAGCCAACTTGTGAGTTTAATTTCTCCTGAGGAGGAATGTAAACTGATCACATGTTGTTGAGCCACATGGGGTACAATTCCTAAGTGGAAGCCTCCTAGTACTTTTCTGAGGAAGGTCCTATGGGTCTATTCACTTAGTTCCATTAGTTTATCTAGGATTTCTTAAGTATCCAATGATGTAGGAGCCAACTTGTGAGTTTAACTTCTCCTGAGGAGGAATGTAAACTGATCACAGTTGTTGAGCCACATAGGATACAACTCCTAAGTGGAAGCCTCCTAGTACTTTCCTGAGGAAGGTCCTATGAGTCTGTTCACTTAGTTCCACTAGTTCAGATAGGATTTCCTAAATATCCAGTGATGTTGGAGCCTGCTTGTGAGTTCAGTTTCTCCTGAGGAGGAATGTGAACTGATCACAGTGGTTGAGCCACATAGGATATGATTCCTGAGTATACACCTCCTAGTGCTTTCCTGAGGAAGACACTATGGGCCTGCTTACTTAGCTCCCTTTCTTTGGTAAGCTTGTTCTGAAGCTTGAAGACTGGGATTGTTTCCTTTTGGGTAGGTTTTGCTTTAGGGCTTTGCTTAGATTTGATCAAGATTCTGTGTCAGGGTTAGGATTAGAGAGTAGATGATTCTTTCTCAAGCATGTGTTTTGTTTGCCTGATGGCCCTTCATTTCTTTTACTGTTTATTGCTTGATAGCATGTTATTTATCTTCAGTATGATTACTGTTATTTCATGACTGGCTTGAGGTTGAGACGAGCTTGTGGAGGCTGAAGCCCCACACACATTTCCTCCCTCACTTGCATTGCATGCATTTTACTGTTAAAGCTGATGCTTTTGTCTGTTTTGGTGTATCATTGACATGATCCCTTAGGACTCTCACTTCCTTTGATAAGGATTTGATGATAGACTTTTAGGTTGAAACCTATGCACGACAACATCTAGGAGTTCCCTGTTCAAACCTCAACCATAGGATGAATCCATGGCATGACAACAGTAGGACTTGATAGTCTCCCTCCTAGTTGGGCCTGTTCTCTTCTCATCTCGAAGCAGTTTAAAATACAGTAATCATGAATGATTTCTTTCGTACGTTACGAGCCTTAAGCTATCTGAGAAAGGACGCATTCCCTCTCAGGTTATAGTCTCTAGTGCGGTTGAGATCGCAAACATAATAAAAAAAACACTTCTTTTAGGAGATAAGCCGTAGTTTCCCGAACTACGTTTGCTCTGATCTCTCATGCCTGTTGAGAGTACGTAGGCATAGGATGCGACGTCCTAGCGAGCAACCTTTCCCCCATAATCCTTCGTAGGCCGAACTACGTTGACTCTGATTTCTCATTCTCTGATGAGAATACGTAGGCATAAAGTGCGACGCTTTGCCGAGTCATTTTTCTTTTCTTTTTCAGCCAGCCTTGATAGGTAGATAGATTATAACCAACCCGTCCAAGTAAACAAGCAAGCGAGGATCCCGTCGAGTACGACGGACGTGAGGGGTGCTAATACCTTCCCCTTGCGTAACCGACTCCCGAACCCAGATAATGGTTGCGACGACCTTGTCTTACCCTTATTCGTCAGGTTTTTCCGATCGTTTCCTTTCCCGCTCTGAGGGATAAATAACGAAAGGTGGCGACTCTTCTGTCATGCCGGCACCTTATTTTCGCGCAAGCGACAGAAGGCACTATGGATACCTTTCATTCTTTCTTCTCACCTCTTTCCCAAGTATCCAATGATGTTGGAGCCTTCATGTGAGTTTAGTTTCTCCTGAGGAGGAATGTAAACTGATCACAGTTGTTGAGCCACATGGGATACGATTCCTAAGTGGAAGCCCCTAGTACTTTCCGGAGGAAGGCACTATGGGTCTGTTCACTTAGTTCCCTTAGTTCGTCTAGGATTTCCCAAGTATCCAATGATGTTGGAGCCTTCATGTGAGTTTAGTTTCTCCTGAGGAGGAATGTAAACTGATCACAGTTGTTGAGCCACATGGGATATGATTCCTAAGTGGAAGCCCCCCTAGTATTTTCCTGAGGAAGGTCCTACGGGTCTGTTCACTGAGTTCCCTTAGTTCATGTAGGATTTCTCAAGTATCCAATGATGTTGGAGCCTTCATGTGAGTTTAGTTTCTCCTGAGGAGGAAGGTAAACCAATCACAGTTGTTGAGCCACATGGGATATGATTCCTGAGTATAAGCCTCCTAGTGCTTTCCTGAGGAAGGCACTATGAGTCTGCCTACTTAGCTCCCTTTCTTTGGTAAGCTTGTTTTGAAGCTTGAAGACTGGGATTGATTTCTTTTGATTAGGGTTTTGCTTTAGGGCTTTGCTTAGAGGTAGATTAGGGTTTTGTTTTTAGGGTTAGGATTAGGGAGAGCTTAGATGTAGATAATTTCTTTCTCAAGCATGTGGTTTGTTTGCCTGATGGCACTTCATTTCTTTTATCTGTATATTGCTTGATAGCATGTTGTTTATTTTTTAGTATGATTACTGTTATTTCATGACTGGCTTGAGGTCGAGACGAGCTTGTGGAGGCTGAAGCCCCACACACCTTTCCTCCCTCACTTGCATTGCATGCATTTTACTGTTAAGCTGATGCTTTGTCTGTTTTGGTGTATCATTGACATGATCCCTTAGGACTCTCATTTCCTTTGATAAGGATTTGATGATAGACTTTTAGGTTGAAACCTATGCATGACAACATCTAGGAGTTCCCTGTTCAAACCTCAACCATAGGATGAATCCATGGCATGATAACAGTAGGACTTGATAGTCTCCCTCCTAGTTGGGCCTGTTCTCTTCTCATCTCAAAACAGTTTAAGATACAGTAATCATGAATGATTTCTTTCGTACGTTACGAGCCTTAAGCTATCTGAGAAAGGATTGTGGGAGAGTTCCTTTTCCGTAATTCGGATGTTTCGTATGGTACCCTTTGGGTGACATGCGACGCATTCACTCTCAGGTCATAGTCTCTAGTGCGATTGAAATTGCAAACACAATAAAAAACACTTCTTTCGTAAAAGACAGGAAATAAATCATAGTTTCCCGAACTACGTGAGCTCTGATCTCTCATGACTGTTGAGAGTACGTAGGCACAAGATGGCGAAGTCTTGGCGAGCTACCTTCCCCCATAACCCTTCGTAGGCCGAACTACGTTGACTCTGATTTCTCATTCTCTGATGAGAATACGTAGGCATAAAGTGCGACGCTTTGCCGAGACATTTTTCTTTTCTTTTTCAGCCAGCCTTGATAGGTAGATAGAATAAAACCAACCCGTCCAAGTAAACAAACAAGCGTGGATCCCGTCGAGTACGACGGACGTGAGGGGTGTTAATACCTTCCCCTTGCGTAACCGACTCCCGAACCCAGACAATGGTTGCGATGGCCTTGTCTTACCCTTTTTCGTCAGGTTTTTCCGATCGTTTCCTTTCCCGCTCTGAGGGATAAATAACGAAAGGTGGCGACTCTTCTGTTGTGCCAGCACCTTATTTTCGCGCAAGCGACAGCAGGTACACGGTACTCTGATGGGAACAAATCTTCAAAAACTGAAATACTAGCTGCACGGCAACTAGCTGGAGAATCGGTCACACGGTAACCGGTAATACATGGTCGATCATGCCATCAGGCATCAGGATTCATCGGGACTCATCAGGTCAACAATCATGTTGATCATGTTAAATCATGCCATCAGGCTTTCAAAGAAAACTTTCGGGCATCAGACGGACTTCATCAGCAAGTCGGGAATAGAATTCTTGGTCAATCATGAACCAATTAGGAATATCCAAACCTCTGCCATCAGGCACTCCGCATCAGCTGAGAGAACTGCTTCATTAACAGTTGGACTTCAATCATCAAGTCTTCGAGGGAAGTTTCAACTTCGCTGTTCAGAAACCTGCTGGGGATGACGCATCTCCGCTGGGGATTCTGGAGAACTATCAAGTAACTCTGCTTCGGGGATCCATAAATCATTCTGGATGAATCAACTCTGCTGAGGACTTCAAGAATCATCTTGGACGCATAACTCCGTCGGGGGCTTCAAGAATCATCCTGAACCGATAACCATGCTGGAGCTTTCAGGAATCATCCTGAGCAAACATTCTGCCGGGGACTCTAAGCATCAGCTTGAGCAACCAACTCTAGAGACTGCACTGGGGATCTTAAGAATCATCTTAAGCAAACGACCTCGCCAGGGACTTCAAGAATCATCTTGAGTAAGCGACTTCGTTGGGGAGAATTCAAGAATCATCTTGAGCAATCAATTCTGCGGCGGAGCACCTGCAAAACAAGAACGGTAACAACCTGGATCATGTTTATTATGCATATGCTTTGGAAGTGTCACAATGCTCCACACGGTGGAAATGCTATGCGTTCATGATAAATGTTATGCAGTCATGCACAATGATGCGATCCCGTCAGCAAAATAAATGCTGAAGGGAGAATCCTCCTGTCAAGGAGAAAGAACCACTCAGATAGGGGGAGGAATCATCCTGCCTAGGAGCATAAGGTCACACCAATCTCAATTGGACTCCGTAGGGGACACAACTTCAGTTGACTGCTGCGGGGGAACAAAGCTCTACGAGAACCTGGACCTGCTGAGGGAAAGCGATATCAATCGCGAGAATAGACTGCACGGCCTTCACGGCTACCCTCCTGGAGATAACGACTCCAGTGGGGAAACACAGCATCAGCTATTCGACACTCCACTGGGGAAAACCATTCATGGCCCGAGCGGGTTCCAAGGATTCGGCTCTCTTGGGGATCTGCAAACTTGGCTGAGGAAGAAGAAATCATTCTACTTGCTGGGGAGAGTACGACTCTGTGGGGGAATCTCAATTCCGCTGGGGAAGAAGGAATCATCCGGCTTCGGGGGAGAGTACGACTCTGTGGGGAAATCTCAATTCCGCTGGGGAAGAAGGAATCATCCGGCTTCGGGGGAGAGTACGACTCTGTGGGGAATCTCAATTCCGCTGGGGACTTCAGTCTTGAACCATCAGTCGCTGCACACTTCAGTATGACTCAGCTGAGGAGATGACGTTCCTTCAGGATGCATCTGATTGGGGAGATAATCATCTCTGCTTAGGGAGGCATATCAATGCTCACGATCTCGCGTTCAGACTCTGCGGGGAGAGGCTACTGAACTCTGCTGGAGAGTGAGGAATCATCCTGCTTGGGGATACACACGGCGCTCTGTCTGGAATATGCTACACCTGTAACAACACAACCAAACAGACAAGATACCCTTCTCAAAGGGACCTATCAAGGTTATTATCTCGTGACAATGGTCAAGTAATTCATTGTTTCAACAATCAGTGGCCCAGGCCAGTAAGTTTATGTATGCGCATTTTATCAAAAACATCGGTGTTCTTTTCCGCAAACAAAACAGATAAATGCTAAACAGGCAAACAGAATTGCTGAATAGTATACATTTTATTGATAACGAACCCCTGAATGGGTAAACATGTTTTACAACAGATGCAAGCTCCTGGAATGAGGAAGCCGCACAAAAATAAAACATAAATATACATCAGTATATACAAATGTCGGCAACGAGGCGTAGACGAACACCATGAGTTGATCCCTCTATGACCCACTCGACTTCGATACTTCTCCGACGCTTCAGCTTCAGAAGAGATTGATTCAGATAAACGGCCCTCAGGTCTTCCAAACCACTAAACAAAGAAAGTCCACACGCGGAACGCAGTCATTTGCTTTTTCAAATCCCTAACTTTTGCGTGAACCGCCCTTTACGGGTTTTCAGTTCACCGGGATACCCTTTTTTGCCAAAGTCGCCCATCCGGGTTTTCGACTTTGCGGGTGTACATTTTTTCAATATATCCCTAATTTTTGCCCGAACCTTTTTTCCTTTTTTATGGTTCGCCGGGATGCCCCATTTTTGCCTGGACTCTCTTTTTACTGTCCAGCGGGTCGCTTTCAAGCAAAGTATTTTTTAACTGCGTCCGCGTTCACCGGGGATGCAAAATCTTCACCATCCATCGTGGATAACAACAAAGCTCCTCCCGAGAAGACCTTGCTGACGACGTACGAACCTTCGTAATTGGGAGTCCACTTGCCCCGGTGATCGGAGTGTGGAGGAAGAATCTTCTTCAGGACGAGATCACCCGTCTGAAAGCTTCTAGGACGCACCTTCTTATCATACGCTTTCTTCATTCGGCTTTGGTATAAACGACCATGCGCAATCGATGCCAACCTCTTCTCGTCCATCAGGCTGAGTTGGCTCAGTCGGTTCATAATCCATTCTGCCTCGTCGAGTTTCACATCAACCAAAACTCGTAAAGAAGGGATCTCCACTTCTAACGGCAGGACTGCCTCCATACCATACACCAAGGAGAAAGGAGTTGCCCCGGTCGACGTACGTACCGTCGTACGATAACCGTGCAATGCAAACGGCAACATCTCGTGCCAATCTTTGTAGGTCACAACCATCTTCTGAACAATCTTCTTTATGTTCTTATTGGCCGCTTCAACGACACCATTCATCTTCGGCCGGTAAGGAGATGAGTTGTGGTGTTCAATCTTGAAACTCTAGCACAGCTCCTTCATCATCTTGTTATTCAGATTCGAACCATTATCAGTAATGATCCGCTCGGAAATTCTGTAACGACAGATGATGTCCCTCTTTATGAATTTAGCCACCACCTGCTTGGTCACATTAGCATACGAGGCTGCCTCCACCCACTTGGTGAAGTAGTCGATAGCTACTAGAATGAAGCGATGACCGTTAGATGCAGTGGGCTCGATCTTGCCTATCATGTCGATGCCCTACATGGAGAACGGCCACGGGGAGGACATGACATTTAACGGGCACGGCGGCACATGAACTTTATCAGCATAAATCTGGCATTTATGACATCTCTTCGCGAATTTAAAGCAATCCGATTCCATCGTCAGCCAGTAGTATCCTGCTCTCAGGATCTTTCTTGTCATAGCATGCCCGCCGGCGTGCGTACCAAATGTGCCTTCATGGACTTCTTCCATGAGCATACTCGCCTCTTTCTCATCTACACATCTGAGTAGCACGAGATCGTGGTTTCTTTTATACAACACTCCATCAGGATTGAGATGAAAACTTCCAGATAGCCTCCTCAGAGTCTTCTTATCCTGGGTTGATGCACCCTCAGGATACTCCTTAGTCATAAGGAAAGTCTGGATGTCATGGAACCATGGCTTGCCGTTGGCGGCTTCCTCGATCGCAAAGACGAATGCAGGTCTATCAGTACGAGAAAGGACAATTCTTGGAGCCTCATTCCAAAAATTGACTTTATACATTGAAGCCAACGTGGCTAAGGCATCATCCATCTGATTCTCGGCCCTGGGCACATGATGGAGTTCCACTCGATCAAAGAACGGAAGTAGCCTCCTGGCATAATTCATGTACGACACCAAATTCGATTGACGAGTCTCCCACTCCCCTTTAATTTGGTTAATCACGAGCGCCGAGTCACCATATACGTCTAGATTCTTGATTCTCAAATCAATTGCCTCTTCTAGACCCATGATGCATGCTTCGTACTCTGCTTCATTATTGGTGACTGGAAACGTCAGTCTCGCAGTGAACGAGATATGGGATCCGCGGGGAGTCGTGATGACCGCCCCTATGCCACTTCCATAGGAATTAACTGCCCCGTCAAATATCAATTTCCACTAGGACTTCCTATCTGGCCCCTCGTCGGGCAACGGCTCATCGCAATCCTTCGCTTTGAGAAACATGATATCCTCATCAGGGAATTCAAATTTCATCGGCTGGTAATCCTTGATCGGCTATTCGGCAAGGTAATCAGACAATACGCTTCCCTTGATGGCTTTCTGGGACACGTACTGAATGTCATATTCCGTCAACACCATTTGCCATCTGGCAATCCTGCCCGAAAGAGCCTGCTTCTCGAAGACGTACTTGATCGCATCCATCTTCGAAATTAGCATGGTGGTGTGGTTGAGCATGTACTGTCGTAAACGTTTGGCAGCTCAGGCTAGTGCACAACACGTCTTCTCCAGCATCGAGTAGCGAGATTCACAGTCTGTGAACTTTTTACTCAAGTAGTAAATGGCATGCTCCTTTCTGCCTGTCTCGTCGTGCTGACCGAGAACACACCCCATACTATTCTCAAGAACTGTCAAGTACATGATTAATGGCCGTCCAGCCACTAGGGGTATCAAGATTGGAGGTTCTTGAAGATACTGCTTTATCTTATCGAATGCCTTCTGGCAATCCTCATTCCAGATAATTGCCTGATCTTTCTTTAAAAGCTTGAACATAGGTTCACACGTGGCCGTGAGCTGAGAGATAAACCTTGCAATGTAGTTTATTTTGCCCAAGAAACCACGAACTTCTTTTTCTGTTTTTGGCACTGACATTTCTTGTATGGCTTTTATTTTCGCAGGATCAACCTCGATGCCTCTTTCGCTCACGATAAACCCCAGTAACTTTCCGGACCGTACTCCGAAAGTACATTTGTTAGGATTCAACCTCAACCTGAACTTCCTAAGCCTCTCAAAAAGCTTCAGCAAATTGACCAGATGCCCCTCCTCCGTTTGGGACTTCGCAATCATGTCATCAACATAGACTTCAATCTCATGATGAATCATATCATGAAACAAAGTTACCATTTCTCGTTGGTAAGTGGCCCCTGCGTTCTTCAGACCGAAAGACATTACCTTATAGCAAAATGTTCCCCAGGGAGTGATAAACGTCGTTTTCTCCATGTCCTCCGGCGCCATCTTGATCTGGTTGTAACTGGAGAAGCCATCCATGAACGAAAACACAGAGAACTGGGCTGTGTTGTCGACCAACACATCGATATGAGGCAGCGGGAAATCATCTTTAGGGCTCGCCCTATTCAAATCCCGATAATCGACGCACATGCGTACCTTACCGTCCTTCTTCGGTACAGGCACTATGTTGGCGACCCACGGAGGGTAAGTAGTGACCGCTAAGAAGCCAGCATCAAGCTGCTTCTGCACTTCTTCTTTGATCTTAACGGCCATATCTTTTCTCGTCCTCCTGAGCTTCTGCTTGACGGGAGGACAATCTTCTCGCAGCGGCAAGTGGTGGACCACGATGTCCGTGTCAAGTCTGGGCATATCCTCGTACGACCAAGCAAAGACGTCACTATACTCTCTTAGCATCTCGACTAATCTCTGCTTGACATTATTCTGCAGTGCAGCCCCTATCCTGACGTTTCTGACGAGCTCTTCAGAACCCAGATTCACGATCTCAATCTCCTCTTCATGAGGCAGAATAACTTTCTCCTCTTGTTTCAACAAGCGGGCCAACTCTTCAGGAAGGTCTTCATCTTCATCAATCTCTTCTTCGGCTTGATAGATCGGGCAATCAAAGTCAAAGTGAGCCGTAGAAGGTCCAGAGTCGATGTCATCTATTATGTGGATCCTGCAATAACAAGGGTTAAGTTTAAAACAAGGATGTGCAGGTTAGCACAAAACCCATTGCCATTTTATTGTTTTTCAAAACAAATATAAAACAGGAATAACAGAGATCACAATATTTGAATACGAAGAAAACGCCTTTGATTTATTAACAAAATGCATGTACATAATCCAACAAGGCCCTGACAATAAGACCTTTATGCCCCGGGTAGAACATAGGGTTGTACAATGATTGGAAAAAGTAAATCATTACTCTTCGCTTGTCATCTGGATGATATCCTTGATGGACCAATTGGTGAGTCCCTCGCCTGACTTGCTTGGCTGGATCCAAGAGTCGAGGTCACAGTCGCTATCTCCGCTGTCTTCAGACACCGTGTTGATGCTTTCGAAAATCACTCCGTCGCTGGTAAACTGGATCGGCCCTTTACCTCGAGACGTACTGCTAGACGAAGAAGAAGCTTCAGCTCCAGGAGAATATCCCAACCCAAACTTATCTTGCTTGTTAGGTATCTCCAAAATTCGCCCCCAGCCTGGGGTAGATCCGGCTTGGACAACGACCCGAGCTTCCTTGAATGAGGAGAGAGTCATCTCTAGCTTTTCCGCGACTACAGGAGCTACGTCCTTTACTTTGACGGCTTCGAACGCTTGGCAAAGAGTCTCATGGATTTCGCCATCCATTTCCACATACTTGAAGGACGACAAATGGCTCACCATTATGTCTTCCTCGCCACACACGGTTATGATGCTTCCCCCGACAACATATTTGAGCTTTTGGTGCAACGTGGAGGTCACGGCACCAGCAGCATGGATCCACGGTCGGCCCAAGAGACAACTGTAGGTAGGCATGATGTCCATAATATAAAAGACCGCGTCGAACGTTTCCGGGCCTACTTAGATGGGCAGGGTCACCTCCCCGAAAACGTGTCGTTTAGTTCCGTCGAATGCCTTCACAACCAGATCACTGGGTGTGCAGATCACTCCGCGAGTATCCAACTTCATTAATGCCTTCTTCGAAAGAACATTAAGCGACGAACCCGTGTCCACCAGCACGTGCGACATGATCGTGCCCCTACACTCTATCGAGATGTGCAGGGCACTATTATGGTTTCTCCCCTTCGGCGTCAGCTCCAGGTCCGTGAAACCTAGCCCGTTTCCAGCATTCACATGGGCTACGACCTCTTCTAGCTGATTTACCGATATTTCTTGTGGTACATAGGCGGTGTTCAACACCTTCAGCAGCGCGTTGCGGTGTACTTCAGAACACAACAACAAGTTCAGAAAGGAAATCTTTGAGGGCGTATGATGGAGATGATCCACAATCTTGTAGTCACTCTTTTTAATCAACCGCATAAACTCCTCGGCATCTTTAACAAGCAAGTCTGTTTCTGCTCCACGCGGGACCTCTTCAACGACCTTACTTTTACCCTTGTCAGCCGCATCAGCTCTGACCGCTTTATCCGCCACGACCTCTGGTGGTGCAAACACTCTTCCGCTGCGAGTAATACCACTGACTCCCGCAAGGTTCTCCACAGTCGACCCAAACAATTCCAGCTCCAACCTCTGGCCATTGCAATAGACTTCAGCCCCATAATGCCACAGGACGACGTTCGTGCTTTCGAAGGGAATCGGCCCAGCTTTGGTAATAGTGATTGTAGGCGGTCTGGGCGCAGAAATAGTTATCGGCCGGCGAGGGATGGTGATGGTGGCGACTTCATCGGCCTGCTTCAGCACTACCTCTCCTGATCCACTTTTAGCCCTTCGGCCAAACTGTAAAATCCCCTCAGTCATCAGACTTTGGATTCCCTCTACCAACTGCTCACATCCATCAGAACGTGTGGCACAGTCCATACATAGCTCTCCGCAACCTGGAAAGAACCCTCTTTTCAGCAACTTACCTTTAATGAAGCTAAGCGGCATCTTCAGATCTCTGACATCAGTCAACAAATCTGCACTCTCGTCTTCGATAACGGCGTTCACGCCGCCTCCCCTATGATTTGGCATAGGATTCTTCGTGACATTTGGAACATTGTCGGAGAAGTTGATGATCTTGGCATCCACCATGTCCTGCACGTTATGCTTGAAGGCTTTGCAGTTCTCTATCGTGTGACCTGGTGCCCCTGAGTGAAAATCACAAGTGGCATTCACATCGTACCCTGGCGGAGGTGCCCCTGTCAAGGGAGCCAGCGTCCTTTTCTGGATCAACTGATGCTGAAGCAAAGTCTGCAACAGTTGCGCGTACGACATTGGCAGTGCCTCGAAGTGACGGTTCGCCAAAGGTGTCCGATTCTGGTACTTTCTGTATTCCTGTTGATTCGGTTGCTGCTGCTGCTGCGGAGCTGCCGGGATATTTATACTGGCCACCTGCTGCTGAGGGCCTTTACCCTTTCTTCGAGCGTTGGTCACAGCGCTCGCTTCTCCTTCTCGTCTTTTGCCAGCATAAGGTTTCTTTCCGCCTCCTCCAGCTGAGGATGACTCACCCTAAATTTTCCCGATATTGATCCCATTTTCGACGTGCTCACCTGTGATAATGAGATCTGAGAACGTCCCCGACATACCGCTGACTAACCTCTCATAGTAAACCCCTGGGAGGGTAGCAACAAACATCTGCACGAGCTCGCGTTCAACCAATGGCGGCTGAACCCTAGCTGCCAACTCACGCCACCGTTGGGCGTACTCCTTAAACCCTTCATTATTCCTCTGCGACAGATTCTGCAGCTGAACTCGGTTCGGGGCCAAGTCGCTATTGTACTGGTAATGGTGCGCAAACGCTTCAGCAAGATCCTTCCATGTGCGCACACTAGTGGGCTCCAGACCCATGTACCACTCGAGGGATGGCCCGGAAAGACTGTCTTGGAAGAAGTGCATCAGCAACTTCTCGTCCTCGGAATGAGCAGACATCTTCCTGTAGTACGATCTCAGGTGGACACGAGGGCAAGTGGTGCCCTTATATTTTTCAAAGTCAGGAACCTTGAACTTAGGAGGCACCTTGAAATCAGCAATTAAGCCCAACTTGGACATATCAACGCCCAAAGTATTCTGATTCTCGATATCTCTCATCTTGTCTTCAAGTGTCTTGAATCTAAGCTGTGCTTCAGCATTCAGCTCCCCTTCAGCACCTCTCTGAGAGAACACATCATCCTGACGATCCTCTAGCCATGGCTGGGGTACAAACAGATTCCCGACGCCTGCATTGCCGTTGCCCGGCCCGATATTGACATTAGCTCCCAGACTCCCATTACCGACGCCCGTCGTATTGAGTCCGATGTTGGCCATCACATTGCCGTTAGCATTGCCGTTTCCCCCGGTCACGGGAACACCATTCTGCGGAGTTTCAACGGGTGGAGGAGTAGGCACAATCCCCCCGTGGAGTACGCCGTTGCTATCAACCCTGGAGATCAATGGCTGAACCAAAGTTTTGAGCTGCTCCTGACCATTAGCGACTGCTTGCATGAGCTCCATGAAGCGATCCATCCTTTCGCGGAGTTCCTGAACCTCAGTTTGCACTTGCTCCATGATCCTGATTTGATTAGCTCTAGTCGGGTAGCGGTGAATCGTTCTCTGATCAATCCTGGAACCACCTGCGACGACCCCTGAAACAACCTGAAATAACCTGTAGAACACAAAAGGGTTAGGAAAACAACAAAATGCTCGTCATGCAAATGATTCATGCAAATGCATGCATGTTTCTGTGCGTTGGGGAGATCTCCCCCGATCCTAGTGCCTGAGTGCCAGTGCTGATAATAATAAGAAGTCCAAGCCCAATCATGGAAATAATAATCTCATATATAAAGAAAGCCTATCAAGGCAGTACACAACATCAGCGAGTACAAGATAAATCAACAGCGTGACCTCAGCCAACAAGCCTGGTGATGGTCAGCATACAATAATGATCAAAACAAAAGGAATACAAATAGTCAAATACGGCCACGGGCGCGATACTTTTCTAACAACTCCTTCGTTTCTGGATGATCAGGCAGAGTGAGCAACCCTTCGACGAGTAATTCCCTCTGCATAATGGTATACTGAAGTCCTTCGACCGAACCTTCCCATGCTCCTTCGCCGAAGCAGTCTTCTAACTTCCTTTTCTTGGACTCAAACGTCAGTTTGTGCTCGTTCAGGTTAGCGAGAGCTCTGTTAAGCTGGCCTTCGGCGGCGTATCTGCGAGTGGTTTCTTCATCAAACCTCTTCTCAACATCCTTCACCTGGGCTTCCAGCTTGGAGATCTGTAGCATCAGCTTATCCTCCCGCTCTTTTCTGGTGGCCAGGGAAGCCTTCTAGTGTTGGTTGAACTTGGATATCCTCCGATACGCTTCGTCCAAGTGCTGCTTCTTCGTAGCCAGTACGTCGTTGACAGCTTTGAAGTCTTGACACATGCGTTCACGCTCGGCTATCTGCTTAGTCAGGTCTGTACCCAGCTGGTTCACCAGCTCTGTTTGCCTCTTGAAAGAATGAACGGCTTCGTTCCTCTCGCTCCGGAGCTGAGCCAACTCTTTCTCCAGTTCCTCATTTGCCTGCTTCAATTCGTCTCGCTTAGCTAACACCTGATTATGCTGCTGAATGGGCACAGTAGTAGGCTCTTCAATCATTGGAGGGCTTTCTAGCTTGGCATGAGGAAACGGCATCCCTATAGCATCTGCTCTGGCTCTGACCCAAGTCACATACGGAGGGTAGGCTTGATTGTTGCTTCTCCCCAGCAATGGTTTTCCTCGCTTACTGATGCCATTCCAAGCGCGCTGAAGCTTGGACAACAAATCCCCCTCTAGAAGACCAGTGAGGTACAGAGATTCCTGCACCTCTTCATCCTTCGGCGGAGCTCTCAAAGCATACGCGAACTGTCGGACCAACAACAATGGATTGTAGTTTATACAGCCTTTCCTGCCTATCAAAGGCACGTTTGGAAACCCGCTGCAGCTGAAGATCACCTCGGTACCCAACCTATCCCTGTCGAACCATTCAATATCCTCTGCAGATAAACCCATCAGACGCTCGGACCACTCAGCCGTGGCTGCAGACGAAACAAAAGGACCCCTCTTGGGCAGATGACTATCAAGCCATTTATAAAGCAAGGGTACACAGCATGAGACGTTCTTGCCCCTCCTGTTTTCGTTTTTGTAGTGGATCGAATGGTAGACATCTCCTATCAAGGTAGGGACTGGATTCCCTGAAGCAAAGATATGAAATGCATCGAAGTCTACAAAATCGGGCATATTGGGGAACAAAATGATGCCATATATGCACAAAGCGAGGATGGCATTGAACGCGACCCAACATTCGTCCTTGGCGCACTGCTGAGCCTTTCCCACTAAAAACTGCAAGGAGAACCCAGGAACCTTGTTCCAACTAGTCAATACCAACTCGGAGGCGTCCAGATGAAGTGAAGGAGCTAGACTAGCCAAATCAGGCTCTGCATCCATATGAACAAAAGGCATCTGTCTTTTGATAGGCACACCTAGCAAATCAGCATATTCCTCTAGTGTGGGTGCGAGAACAAAATCCTAGAAAGTGAAACATCTCAGCGGAGGGTCGTAGAACTGCAGCAGAGCGTGCAACCCATTCAACTCGAACACAGAAGGTTTACGAACCAAACCGAGCAACTTGCCGTAAGAGTTTCTGAACTCATCCCTCACAGAATCATCTGCTAAAGCTATCAAACCAGTCAACTTAACCACATCAGGGGCAGGGAACTTGTAAGCCACGGTCTTCCTCAGAGAACCCATAACAAATACAATAGGAGGCAAGAAATCCTGGATCGGGGAAAATGGTACCTGCAACACAGACACACGTTAATGAAATGCAAATGAGTATGCAAACTAATGCAAAATGCAATCATGCAATAGGAGATCAAGGCAACTGTGCTGTGGAGATCCTGTATCAACAAAACCATAACACTGCTCTATCAAGAACAACCACTGATAAGAAGAAAACCCTAGTGTTGGACCACAAATCTGCTCTGTCAAGAACAACCATCTGATAGGGCCATATACACAAGATCATAATTCTGCTCTGTCAAGAACAAACGTCTGATAATAAGGACCTCTGATATAGGACCAAGAAATCTGCTCTATCAAGAACAAACATTTGATAATAAAACTCTGTTCTATCAAGAACAAACATACATCTGCTGATGAGATCTTCAGACCCCAATCATAAATCTGCTCTGTCAAGAACAAACAACTGATGACCAAAACTCTGCTCTATCAAGAACAAACATCTGGTAATAACACTCTGCTCTATCAAGAACAAAACATCTGATAATGACACTCTGCTCTATCAAGAAAAAAATATCTGATAACGGAACTCTGCTCTATCAAGAACAAAACATCTGATAACGGAACTCTGCTCTATCAAGAACAAAACATCTGAAACTCTGCTCTATCAAGAACAAAACATCTGAAACTCTGCTCTATCAAGAACAAAACATCTGAAACTCTGCTCTATCAAGAACAAAACATCTGAAACTCTGCTCTATCAAGAACAAAACATCTGAAACTCTGCTCTATCAAGAACAAAGCATCTAATAATGAAACTCTGCTATATGAAGAACAATCATATATCTGCAGATGAAAACCTCAGATCTCAACAAAACTGATCCACTATCAAGAAAACCAGGTGGTCTGAAGGTCAAAGTTTCCTGCAATAAACCCAACCCTGCTCACAGGTATGGACCTAAACTGACTCAAGTTCGGCATCCTATGCGTTCATCAGCGTCACAGACATTCAAGAGGGGTGATACGATACCCAGAAGGTGTGGCATCACCAGCTCATGAAGCGGCCTCACTCGGCTGAATCACAAATGATCGGTCCCCAGAGTCGACAATCCACCAAACCAGCAACCGTCTCAACCCAAAGGGTTGAAAGAGAAGCCAACCAGGAGAACCTCGTCTGAGCGTGGATTTCATGAGACACTAGTGCCTGCAAAGCAAGCACGCGCCCACTAATTTCCACAACTAATGCTATGGTGCACTCAAGCCTGGGTCTGGCTTCTCACTCATCAGGACGCCCCCTCCCACAACAGCACAGATAATCATATCATACTGAAAATAAAATGCGGGAAATAAAGGCGAGAGATAAAATGCGATAAATAAACACAACCCAACAAGTAATCATACAAGCGCTAGGATTGACTCTCATAGGGAACCAGAGAACCATAGATTCTGGGTTCGATCCCCAGCAAAGTCGTCAGCTGTCGCTTTCGCGAAAATGAGGTGCCGGCACAACAGAAGAGTCGCCACCTTTCGTTATTTATCCCTCGGAGCGGGAAATGAAACAATCGGAAAAAACCTAAC
Organism: Lathyrus sativus; assembly: GCA_963859935.3. NCBI lineage: Eukaryota > Viridiplantae > Streptophyta > Magnoliopsida > Fabales > Fabaceae > Lathyrus > Lathyrus sativus. The sequence continues at coordinate 231,049,015 of OZ012741.1, forward strand.
GAAGAAAGGGTAAGACAAGGTCGTCGCAACCATTGTCTGGGTTCGGGAGTCGGTTACGCAAGGGGAAGGTATTAGCACCCCTCACGTCCGTCGTACTCGACGGGATCCATGCTTGTTGTGTTTACTGGACGAGTTGGTTTATCTATCTACCTATCAAGTTTGGCTTAAAAAGAAAATAAAAATGACTCGGCAAAGCGTCGCACTTTATGCCTACGTATTCTCATCAGAGAACGAGAAATCAGAGTCAACGTAGTTCGACCTACGACGGGTTACAGGGAAGGTGGCTCGCCAATACATCATTATTGTGCCTACGTACTCTCAACAGGTATGAGAGATCAGAGCTTACGTAGTTCGGGACACTACGGATTATTTCCTGTCTTTTACGGAAGAAGTGTTTTTTATTGTGTTTGCAATTTCAATCGCACTAAAGACTATGACCTGAGAGTGAATGCGTCGCATGTCACCCAAAGGGTACCATACTAAACATCCAGACTGTGGAAAAGAAACTCTCCCACAATCCTTTCTCAGATAGCTTAAGGCTCGTAACGTACAAAAGAAATCATTCATGATTACTGTATCTTAAGCTGTTTTGAGATGAGAAGAGAACAGGCTCAACTAGGAGGGAGACTATCAAGTCCTACTGTTGTCATGCCAAGGATTCATCCTATGGTTGAGGTTTGAAACAGAGAACTCCTAGAAGTTGTCATGCATAGGTTTCAACCTAAAGTTCTATCATCATTCCCTTATCAAAGGAAATGAGAGTCCTAAGGGATCATGTCAATGATACACAGAAACAGACAAGCATCAACTTAAACAGTAAACAGTACTACGGTAAAATGCATGCAATGCAAGTGAGGGAGGAAATGTGTGTGGGGCATCAGCCTCCACAAGCTCATCTCAACCTCATGCCAGAATGAATAACAGTAATCATACTGAAATAAAACATGCTATCAAGCAAGAACAGTAAACTGCAATCATACAGAAGGAATGAAATAAGATGCCATCAGGCAAGCAAACCACATGGGCAAGGGAGTTGGGCTCTACCGAATACCCACAAGCAAAGCCATACAGTAACAATACAAGCAGAGGGAGCAACTCAACCTCTAGTGCAATCATGCTCCTAGATTAAAGCTATTCTAGATATGGACTTATTCTAATGCATCAAGCAAGTCAAACAAGGCACATCAATACAGAAAAGAAAACAGAGAAGAAAGCAGATCAACTCCTCTCTCAACTCCAAGCTTCAGCTCTTCTAACAGAAACTCAGTCTTCAGACTTCTATCACTCTTGACAAATATCAATTTGCTTTTCCATGTTTCAACCCTTCCACATAAGTTTCAACTTATCTTCTTCTTCAAGCTTCAGCTCCTTGATCAGTTCCACCTTCAGGCTTCACTCTTAACCACAAGTATCAACTCGATTCCTTCAGGATATCCAAATTTCAGAGTAAGTATCAACTTATCCTTTGATCTTCAAGCTTCAGCTCTTCAGTTAATCTCAATTGCTTAGAAGTATCAACTTCATCCTTCAATCTTTTCTCAAGCCTCAGCTCTTCATTAAGTCTTTACTGGATCTTCATTGGGTCTTCAAGTATCAACTTGTCTTTATGCTCTTCAAGCTTCAGCTGAAATGGCAATGCTCAAGGAATCATCCTCTTCCATACTCTTCAATGAAGTCTTCATCTTCACACTCAAGCCTAACATCTCTCAAGATACTCAGAACAGGAGAAATCACTTAACTGGATAAGCTGGGATATTAAACTGCTTATTGACCACCAAAGGTGACCTATAAGGGTTTAACTTCAAAGGAAGGGTTCCCTCAAAGGTTCTACTTCTTAGGTATCATCACTTATCCCTCCAAAGGAGGGAGGTGAATACCATGGAAGGACCTTGAATCATGGGGAGGAATGGAGGTGAAAGATACCATCCATGTTTAAGAAAGGAATCAACTAAGTCTAAGCTCTTCCTAATTCCTAACCCTAAAACAAAACAAACAAAAATTCTCAAGCTCTCAAGCTCCTTCTTCAATCTCCAAGTCTTCTACTATGCTCCTCAATGCTCCTCAAAGAAAAACCAAGCTCACCAAGCCCACAAAGCAAAGCAAACAAAAATACAAGCCCACAAGGGCAACACAATCAACAATCAATTACAAAAATCAACTAAAAATAGTATACTATCATATTAAAACCTAAGATAATTTCTAGGGGATCCTACATGACTACCCTTAATACCCTTATATGTCCCAATATCTAACTTGACCTAGAAACCCAAAATTCTAGTGTTATTGTGGACCTATGTTAAGGATTGACCTAATTCTATACAACCTAAAGTCATCTAAGCAAAACTAATCAAACATTCATCACAAAATTATGGAATAAATCCAGAGGGAAGCTAAAGTCCTAATCTAACTATCCTAAAGAGAATGGCCTAAAAATTCAAAGGGAACTAGCTAAACAAAATTCAACAAATCCATGTATCAACATAAAAGAATTAAAATGCTATTTAAAAGAGAAAATACACAAAAATATTAAAAATGCATGAAATGCAAATATTTTTGTTTTATAATTTTCTAGACATGAACATGAAATGGGAGAAAAAATCCCCATGCAAAAATCATCATTTTTCCATTTATTATGATTTTTCAAAGATTAATGAAAAATGGAGAAAAAGAAATTAAAATATGAAAACCTTGGTGTGAACAACAATTATGTTCAGTTCAAAATGCAGATGGGCTCAAAATGGGGGTGCAGACAGTAAGGCGCGCTAGGCCCAACTTTCGTCAGAAATTAAATCAAAAAATCATAAAGAAAAAGAAAAGAAACCGAGTAAAGAGTAATAAAATGCAGTTCAAAACAACCATGGGCCATGAAAGGGGGTGGGGATATCAATCAAGCCCAAAACCTCCTTTAATGAAACGACGCGTTTAGATAGTCTTCAGACTCCCCTTTCACACGTGAGATTAAACCACAGCCCTCAGATCTGACCCTAGTCAATGAGTCCACGCCTGATCAAACGGCCAGCACTTCATCTTCTACCTTCAGCCATGGAAATGGAGGGAAAGCTCCATAGTTGCAGAGCTCCATCCCTAACTCGAACTCCATCAATTCTCAACCAAAAACTAAAGTTCAAAGCCCTAATTCATCCAGAATTTCATCTGATCACAACCATGGCCATGAAATTAATTGAATCATCCTAAATCTTCAAACCCGATCCAAGGTCAAAAATAAGCTCAGACATCAACTTCAACAATTCTTGCAATTAATGACCTCAGAATGATCACCATCTCACACTGGTTAATTCTTGATATCTAATTCATGCTATGGCTCACTATGTCTTGAGTTCTTGGTCAAAACAAAAATGGTGACACCAACTGAAACCTCACCAATTGATCCCAAACTTCCCATAATCCATCACCTAATGGTCTCTAACCGTTCTATCCTAACAATTCTCCCTAATCATGCCTAAATCATGGTGTAGAAGAAAAGTTACTAACCTGTTGAATCTTGATTAACAGATGGGGTAAACCTTCACTTCAAGCTCTCAAACTCTTCAGAACCAATCCTTGAATGATGATAGAGCTTCTGCTTGCAAAAGATTGGGCCAAGAAAGCTTGAATCTCCAAACTCGATTGTGACTTGCAACCTTCAAAATCCAAGTGCTATCTCTTCAATTCTCCATGGTTTTGCTCTCAAATTGATCTGCACAGCTTCAGTGTGATCAAGGGAATGTGTTTGGATTGAAAAAAGGAATGGAAATGAATCAGAATGCAGAGTTTGATTTCAACTTGCAATGGAAGCAAGTGAAATGGCTATCTCTCTCTTCTCTCAAATCTCTCACCAACCTTGCATCTGAGCAAGTTCTATACACTATATAGAGTGGTTTAGACTCATCTAGAACCATCTGGAACCATCCCATGAGATTTTGGAATTCTCATGTCATGAGTTTATGGATTCATTCATCTCATGTATCATCTCATGCCAAACCTCTTGCAGCACTTGTAACTGACCTGAAATTCTCCTTACATGAGATATGGGATGTGTTAAGATATTTAGCAAGCTTGTACATTGCCTTTCCTTGAGTTTTGCCTTTGTACCTTATTATGCAAGCAAGCATTTTCCAAAGCAACCCCATGATCTAGGCCTCAATTCAAAAATGTGGCTGAACCACTGTTTCTAAAATGTTCTTTGGAGTCAAAATGACCTATTATATGCCATGGTTTGGATGTGTAACTTGGGATTTCCAATTTCCAACTTCAACTTATTTAACTTATGCCTCCATTTTAGGTCATTTTTATCACTTTTTGCTACAAGCCTTTTCAACATCTCATGACCTTCCTAATAGACTTAAAACATCATTCTAAGCAAGTTTGATGTTGAAGAATTTTCCATTTGAAGCTTGGAAATAGGAGATATGGCCTTATGCTTGAAATGACCTATAATCTCCAAATGACCAAAATGCCCTTGACTTGTCAAAGCCATAACTTGAGTTCTACAAATCCTATCAAGGACTTCTAGTACTCTATAGAAAGATAAGAAGATTAGGAACAACATTCATGTTGACCAAGAGTTCATAGGAATCATCCTTCTTGGGCAAAAGTTGGATGCAAGTTGGGTGACTTTCAAGGACCCAGATTCACATACCTCAGATGACCTGTAGTACTAAAATTAAGGACTTCTAGTACTAAAATTAAAGCTAAGAACAAGCTCTAAAACATTCATGTTGTAGGAAAGATGAGATGACAATCACATCTTGATCTAAACTGCCTTGAAGATAGGGATCAAACTAGGGGATTTTACACTGGTGAGCCTTAGAAACCCTAGCTTGAAACCTCTCAAACTCCTCAATCATGATGAGTTGATCTTGGAATCATCCTTATAGCATCTCAATTCACCAATACATGATCACATGGCTCTTGGATTAGGTCTCAACCCTCTCCAAATCATCAGCTGACCTAGGGTTGACCCAATCAAACCCTAATTGCACCACTCATGGATGGGTCTTCTTATTCTTGCACAATGGCCTCTCTAGGCTTCATGATGACTTTCAAGACATCTCATAAGCTCTCCCAAAGCTTCAAGTCCATTCTCATAGCTTCAGAATCATCTGAGGAGCTCCCACAACTCTCAAGTTATGAGGCACACAACCTTGGTTTCAACCAATCTTTCTGAGGATCTTCTCACTTCTCTGACAAGGATATCAACCCTTGAACACTTGAATAACCTTCTCGGCTAGCTTCAAACTCTTGATTGGTACTCTTGATTGGTATTCATACCTCTTGATGACCACTAGCTAGGTAAATAAATGTTGGTCAAATTTTGGGGTGCAACACATATTTATTTCATTTTCAATATCATTTGAGAAACAACAAGTTTTTACAAGTGAGAATTGCACATAGACAGGAAAGAAATTACAAATGTAAAGCAATGACATGCAAAATACAGATTGCCAGCTTCTGAGGACTGGGCTTCTTGTATCTTGACTTGTGGGCGACTCAACCGCTTTCGGCTTGTCCGTGGTTTGGCAGAGGATCCCGTACCACGTTGGGCGCTTCATGCGAGAAGTTTATGGCTTTACTGTCAATCAAATCTTGTAGCTTGTGCTTAAAAGCCTTACAATCGTCAATGATGTGCCCAGGTGCCCCCGAGTGGAATTCGCAGCGGGCATTTGCATCATAGCCAGGTGGTGGTTGGCCTGTCAGAGGGGACAAGGTTCTCTTCTGGATTAACTGCAGTTGTAGTAACGTCTGAAGCATCTGAGAGTACGGCATTGGCGGCGTATCGAATATTCTATTTGCTCCCCTCGAATTCTGGTACTTCCTGTAGCCCTGTTGATTCTGCTGTTGTTGTGGTTGTTGTTGTTGTTGTTGTGGTATCGGAATGATAACACTTGCAGCCTGATGATGATGACACTGATCTTGATATCTACCTCTGCCTCTACCCCGAGAGCTTGATACAGAATTAGTGTCGCCTTCACGCTTCTTATTTCCGAACACTTTCTTTTCTCCACTTGACGAAGGTACTTCTACGGCCTGAATTTTCCCAATCTTGATGCCATTTTCTATACGCTCACCAGTGATGACAAGGTCAGAGAAACTCCCGGACATACAGTTGACGAGCTTTTCATAGTACATCCCAGATAACGTCGATACAAACAAGTCAATCAACTCTCTCTCTCTACCATTGGGGGTTGCACTCTGGCTGCCAGCTCACGCCACCTCTGGCGTACTCTTTGAAAGATTCCCCGTTCTTCTGGACGACATTCTGAAGCTGGACCCTGTTGGGAGCAAGGTCACTATTGTATTGGTAATGCTTCACGAATGCTTCAGCCAAACCCTTCCAACTGCGAACCTGAGAGGGTTCCAAACCCATATACCATTCGAGCGACGGCCCTGACAGGCTATCCTGGAAAAAGTGCATGAGCATCTTCTCATCATTTGAATAGGCTGACATTTTTCTGTAGTATGAACGTATGTGCACCTTTGGGCAAGTGACACCTTTGTATTTATCGAAGGTAGGAACTTTGAACTTGTACGGCACTCGTAAATCAGGGATCAGCCCTAAATTGGCCATGTCGAGCCCCATGGAGTTCTGATTTGTTATATTCCTCATTTGTTCCTCCAGCATTTTGAATCTACGATCAGCTTCAGCAGGCAGCTCAGCGCCCACATCCCTCATAGAGAACACGTCGTCCTGACGATCTTCATTCCATTGTTGGTCCCCATTACCATACCCAGCATAGGCACCCTCCGGACCATAGACGTTTCAATTGACGGTGTAACCATACCCAGCGTTACTAAGACCATGGTTAGCAGCACCAGGTCCAAACCCAGCATTATGAGTACCATTACCACAACCCAAGTTAACAGTATTACCAAGACCTGCGTTACCAGTATTACCCAAACCTGCATTACCAGCAGCATTACCCAGACCAGCATGGCGGACGCCAACATCACTACCATTCCCGGCCCCTGCAGCAGTTGGGGTGCATCCGGTAGGCACAACAGTGGCTTTAGGAATTTCTGTATTGTTGCGGGGAGTATTAGCAGCAATACCTCCGTGAAGAACTCCATTAAGATCAACCCTAGCTACCAGGGGTTGGACCATTGTTCTCAGTTGCTCCTGTCCTTGAGCCATACCTTGCATGACTTCCATGAGCTGAGTCATGCGCTCCCTCATCTCTTGCATCTCAGTTTGAACGTGATTCATGGCTTTCTTGAGATTGTTTCTAGTAGGATACCGGTGAAGTCTCTGGTCAGCAATCCTGAAACAACTCTGAAAAGACAACAGAACATAAGAATGAGGCTTAAGAAGGTACCTGCAAACACAAAGAAAAATATGCAAAATGCTAAGAATGTATATATGCATATGGAATATTTCCCTTGATTCTAGTTCCGGGTGAAACACATGACAATGGAAACCCCTCAGACAACAATAGTAAAAAACTTCTCATATACAGATGGAAGACCACATAGGTAGTTACAAGCACAAGTATCTGAGCACAAATGACGGCAAGCGAGATAGATAGAATCAAAAGGAATATGCACCTGCAATGTTAATGCAATGTCATGTAATCAATGCAGATGAGAAATGCAAAAATGCAAGGATGCTATAGGGGATCAAGGTAGCTGTGCTGTGCTGTAGCAATAATAATCAGAAGCTGATTGTGCTGTAGCTTGAGAATAACCAGAGCTTCGCCTTTGCATAACATATATCATTGCATGACATAGATCACTGATACTGAAGACCTCTGATATCAAACCCAAAAGTTCACACTATAGAGAAAATCGGGTGATCTGGAGCTATGGTTTCCTGCATAACCCAATCCCTCTCACAGGTATGGACCTATCCACTGATAAGGTACGGCATCCTATGCGTTCATCAGCGTCACAGACTTTCAAGAGCGATGATACGATACCCAGAAGGTGTGGCATCATCATCTCTTGAAGCGACCTCACTTAGCTGAATCACAAATGATCGGTCCCTAGAGTCGACAACCCTCCAAACCAACAACCCCTCAAGCCCAAAGGGCTAGAAAAGAAGCCAACCGGGAGAATCTCGTCTGAGCGTGGATTTCGTGAGACACTAGTACTTGCAAAGCAAGCACGCGCCCACTACTTTCCACAACTAATGCTAGGTACACTCAAGCTTGGGTATGGCTTATCACTCATCAGAATCAATCCCCTCCCACAACAGCATAATAAGGATATAATATAATGCTGAAAATAAACTGCGGGAAAATAAAATGCGGGAAAGTAAAGCTAAGATACAACAGGTATGTACAAAACCCACAAGATAAACAAACAAGCGCTAGGACTGACTCGCATAAGGAACGTTGGATCCCCAGCAGAGTCGCCAGCTGTCGCTACTGCGAAAATCGGCGCCGGCAAAGACAGAAGAGTCGCCACCGTGCGTTATTTATCCCAAAGGAGGGAAAGAAAACGCTCAGAGAAAACCTAACGAAAGAGGGAAAAGGAATGGTCATCGCAACCAAGTCCTGGATTCGGGAGTCGGTTACGCAAGGGGAAGGTATTAGCACCCCTCACGTCCATCGTACTCGATGGGATCCATGCTTAATTGTTTATCTCGAAGGTTTGATTAATACTATCTTGCTAAAGGCTTAGGGACAAAAGAAAAGAAAAGTGACTCGGCAAAGTATCACACTTTATGCCTACGTATTCCCGTCTAGAACGAGAAATCAGAGTCAACGTAGTTCGCCTAACTACGGGTAAAAGGGAGGAAGGTTGCTCGCCGAGATATCGCATCTCGTGCCTACGTACTTTCATATGGTATGAAAGATCAGAGCAAACATAGTTCGGGCTAACTAGACCATAGGTTTGGTTCAAGTTGTTTTTAACCCGAGTAGGGTTAACAATCGGTTCTAGCAGTTTGGTGTATGCAACTCGACCATTGGAGACTTAGGCGTTACCGTTTGCGAGAGAACCGAGAGTTAACGAAACTCTCATTACGAAAATGGGTTCTAATGATTAAAGTCCAAGAGGACAAAAATAAGTTGAATGTTTGTTTTTATGTCTTTTATGAAGAAGTGTTTTGAGTTTCATTTGTAACTCGTGTCGCACTAAAGACTTGGACTTAAGAGTGAATGCGTCGCACGTCACCCAAAGGGTACCATACTAAACATTCAAATAATGTGAGGGAAACCCTCCCATAATTCTTTCTCAAGTAGCTTAAGGCTTGTAACGCATGACACGTGTTAACCTTTATTAAGTATTTTAAGAATGTTTGAAGATGAGAAAGAGAAACAAACCTCTAAGGGAAACTACACAACCCTAAATGTTATCATGCAATGTTTGTCCTATGGTTGAAGTTTGCAAAGGGGAAGACTACCCTAATGTTGTCATACATGGTTGCAAAGCCTAATGTCTATCACATTCTATCTTCAACAAGAAAGAATGGAGCTCCTAAGGGAAAGGCAAAGGAAGCAACAGAAAACAGATGAAGTAACAGCATACAAGAAATGCAGATTCATAACAGTAAACCTGGAATGCAAGTGAGGGAGGCGAGTCATCTCAACCTCAAGCCCATAATGAATGGAAAATGGCCTATTTTAAGCATGCAATCTTGGCCACAAGTGAATATAAAGAGATACAAGGCAACATAAACCTATGAATGACGTACGTATACCACAATTAGGAATCATAACGCATTATCATGGAAATATGGAACCTAATGGGCAATTCATGTATGATAAAACCAGCCAATAAATGATCTACACATCCTATATAATGTCTATAATAAGCAATAGGAAGCCTAGCGTTCATCACACAAACAATTCGAGGCCGTTGGAGCCGAAAGAAAAGCAAAGTCCGTTCGAAAGTCCATATTACAAGTCCGAATACAAAAATATGAGAAAAATAGAAAAAGGTGCGAAAAAATTCAAATAAAAATCTCCAATTCCCTACATCAAGCCACAAACCAGGGGTGAGAAGAATAACAAAAATATCCATAGAGAAATAGATAAACAAGTTGAAACTATGTCATGTATACCAAAAGAAAGGTTAAAATGGAGCATGTTAAAGAAAGCATCCAAACCCAACTAAAATGGTAACATAAAATTCTCACAAAAATATATCACAATACCTCAACATGTGTATGAGATCCCTGCAAAAGGTTAGGCCTTGAAATGACATATTTATGGGTCAAAGAAAATTCACAAGATCATGACTCGATTAGGATATTTTTTATGACCACTTAAATGTAAAAAATTCTAATAAAATGTCAGAACGTGATAAAATCGTGATTCCAATTTTATTAAATTCTAGGCATCTTAAAGATTCAGCACAAAATAATGGGGATTAAAAAGACTAAGTATGATATTTTTTCTGATTATTTGAAGTCAGCATATGAAAAAAGAAAATAAAATGAACACATGACAATATGAGAAAACATAAGGAAATAAATAAAACAAGGTGAATTAATGGAAATGTCATGGCTGGGATTTGAACAGGAGACATGAAGGTCCCTGGGCTGATGTGGCGCGCAACCTCAATTAATGAGGCTTACGTGGCTGCTTGCGTGGCTGAATCTTGGGCGTTGGATGAGGAGTCCGGTCAAAGGTCTCGCTCGGATCCAACGGTGGAACAATCGTCTTCTTCATTGTGATTTTTTCTGGTCGTGAACAGTAGCAGGATGCCGGCGACGGGAGGGATAATGGCCGGAGCTTCTTCGGGAGCATGTATCTCATCCATTCCTCAACCAAATCCAACGTTTCTTAGACCAATCTTGTGGGATTTTTCGAGAGGAATTCAAATATCCCACTACTTTCCAATTGAAATTGCCTCTAACTCAAAAACCGTATTTGAATCTCGAACTTTCAAGAACACAAAATTGTCATAAAAATGGATCTTTCTTTACCAGAAACGATGTACTATTCCAGGGGAATGCAATGCTATAAAAATGGCATGGAAAAGACTCATAATTAGGGAGAAAACTTGAATTTCCATTACCTCCGAATTTGACTTCCTAGAGCTTCACACAACCGCTAAACCTTCAAGAAAAGTGTATGAACACGTCCTAAAATTGTTGGTGGAGATGTTTGAATCGAAGAACAGCCTTGAATTGCAGTGGAACTTGAAAATCAAATTTGAGTTTTTCACCACTTTTTCATGTTGCTACGATGCTATTCTTGCTCCAATTCTCTCCAAAAAGATGATGAACAATGTGTATAATTGTTGTGTGATTGATTGGTAATGAGAAAATGAATGAAAAGTGGGAGAATCCAAGGATTGAAAATTCAATTTTTTCAAATATGTGAAGTGTGAAAAATGATCATGGAAGAGGATTTTTGCCTTGGCTCCATTTGGTTTTATATCTTGCATCATAAGATACATCTAGGGTCCAAAATTATCCCTTGTTTCAATCTTAAGGGCTTAGATTCAAAGTGTTACTTAAGTGTGAAGAAATATTGGAATAGGTCATGAAGAAAGCTTCAAATGAAAAATGTAAAAGTGTCATTGTTCTTAAAATGAGATTTCCACTCAAAATAAGTACAAACATGGACTTATTTGATTAAATTTTGAAGAAATACCAAACTATGCCTTTTCACATGTTTTCACCAAAGTGACTTTTATCAAACTTCCACCGTGAGCTAACCCATTAAAACCTTGAGGTTTATTTGACCCAATGACGCCATACGGAGCAACTTTCATGTTGGAAAAAAGTCTATTTGAGTTATGAAAAGTATTGAACTTGACCTGTAATTTTATGACCTGTAATCATAGTTTCCCAACTCATTGATAACCTTCAGTTGGCCTCTAAGTCAGGGGATGAACGCCACATAAGCATCTGAACTTCTCAAGGGCATGAACCACTTCCTGGTGACTTTAGTGATTCCTCAAGCTCGAATAAAACCTCTAGATAGGACTCTCTTGATGTATACCACACTTGATCCCCTGCATAAATGCTAATGCAATGCTATGATAATGCTATGATGATGTTATGCTAATGCAAAAACAAGAAGGAAAAGGTTGGGCAAATTTTGGGGTGCAACACCTGGCTGGGCTGATTACGACCTTGGGAATCTTCGAGATTGATCTCGGACCTAAGCTCGCATATGCGAATTTTTGATGATGATAATGTTCCATAAATGGAAATGCAAATGCAAATGCTAACACGCGGAGATGCAAGAGCTGAGAAAAAAGATATGATTATGGATATGCATATGATGCAAGATGCTTATAAAGTCGAATGCGATGCGTATGATACATATGATTATGACGGGTAATTGGAAATGCAAGCGCCGACGTGGCGGATTTTGGTAGTTTTCCAATGCAAGTTGGACTTTGGGTTTAGGTGGGAAGGTAGAGGACAAGCCTGACTTCCTGACATCATCTTTTCATGATGTAATAAAAACTTGGAGGTGTTGAAACCTCCAACTTGGGACCAGGTTTGCTAGGCTTGGCGGTCTTGTTAGGCATGTCGTTTCAAGATTTAAAATGGTGTTCCTGTGTACTCTATTGGAGTCGTGGTCACCCTTTAAATACCCTAAAAGAGTGAGTCGTCCCTTAATTCAACATACCATAATGTTGTTATATGCAAAACCCATCATCAAATAAATGAAACTTGCAACCATATGGTAAATAAAAAGAACAGAGAAAACTTTGATGAAAGTAATTTTTATTGATGAAAACCCCTTAAATGGGAAAATTACAAAAGGAGGCAATTCCTAAAAGAGGTAATTGCTTTGAAAGAAATATATTAAAGAAACTAAGACAATGTTGGAAACGATTCCTGCCGAGTTTCAAATCCGCTATGGCCCATATGTCTCTGAAGACTCTTCATGCCTTGCTTCTGAACGCAACGATTGAATTGATCTTTCTCAATCGAGAGCTTGATGATTATGGAGGAGGGTTCACACGTCTTTTCAAGATGCAGTTTTTCCCTTTTCGAATCCCTAACTTTTGCCTAAGCCGCCCTTTCGGGTTTTCAGCTTACCAGGATACTTTTATTTTTTTTTCTCTCTTTTTTTTTTTTATAGTCCCTAATTTTTGCCTGAGCCATTTTTATGGCTCACCAGGACGCCCATTTTTACGTGGATTTTCTTTTTGGTCCACCGGGTCTATTTTTCAGGCATAATATTTTTTAACTGCATCTGAATTCACAGGGGACGGAAGATCATCACCGTCCATGGTCGAGAGGATCAAGGCTCCTCTAGAGAAAACCTTCTTTACTATGTATGGGCCCTCGTAATTTGGTGCCCATTTGCCCATTGAATCAACGTGAGTTGGCTGAATTTTCCTCAGTACCAAATCTCCTGCTTGAATGTTTTGTGGGTGAACTTTCTTGTCAAAGGCCCTCTTCAACCGTTTCTGGTATAACTGTCCATGACAGATGGCTGTCATGCGCTTTTCGTCGATGAGATTAAGCTGGTCGAGTCTGGCCTGTATCCATTCGGCTTCATCTAGCTTGACGTCTGCCAAAATCCTCAAGGAGGGAATCTCTACTTCGATGGGCAATACTACTTCCATGCCATATACGAGAGAAAATGGGGTTGCCCATGTGGAAGTGCGCACTGAGGTGCGGTAGCCATGCAGCGTAAATGGAAACATTTCGTGCCAGTCTTTGTAAGTCTTCACCATCTTCTGGACAATTTTCTTGATATTCTTATTTGCCGCCTCAACAGCTCCATTCATTTTGGGGCGATAAGGTGTTGAATTGTGGTGTTCAATCTTGAAGCTCTTACATAATTCTTCCATCATCTTATTGTTGAGGTTTGAACTGTTGTCCGTAATGATCTTGTTCGGGATCCCATATTGACAAATAATCTCTTTCTTGATGAAGCGAGTCATCACTTGTTTAGTGACATTGGCATAAGAGGCGGCTTCTACCCATTTGGTGAAGTAGTCAATGGCCACTAAGATAAAATGGTGTTCGTTCGAAGCAGTTGGCTCGATGCGTCCAATTACATCTATACCCCACATGGCGATAGGCCAAGGTGAAGTCAACACATTCAGAGGGAGTCGTGAAGTATGAACTTTGTCTGCGTAAATTTGGCACTTGTGGCATGACTGGACATGGAGACAACAATCCGTTTCCATCGTCATCCAATAGTATCCCGCCCTCAAAATCTTTTTGACCATAGTATGACCACTAGCATGTGTTCCAAAAGATCCATCGTGCACTTCATTTATGATGCATTCTGCTTCGTGTTTATCCACGCATCTGAGCAAAACCGAATCATAATTCCGCTTGTACAACACGTCACCGCTGAAGAACTTCGAGGATAGCTTTCTGAGGTACTTCTTGTCAGTGATAGTTATGCCTTCTGGATATTCCTGTGTCTCTAGATACTGCTTGATATCATAGAACCAAGGATGATCATCAACTTTAGGTTCCTCTGCAATGGCTGCCAGACAATAAGCGGGTTCGTCCAGATACTCCAGACGGATGGATGGCGCTTTGTTCTCCCACTTGACTTGAAACATGGACGCTAGTGTTGCTAGAGTGTCAGCCAACTGATTTTCCCCTCTGGGAATATGATGAAAAGTGATCTCATCAAAGTACGGGATTAGCTTCAAGACGTGATCTTTGTAAGGAATCAACTTGAGGTCAAATGTTTCGTATTCCCCTTTAATCTGGCATATGAAAAGCGTCGAATCTCCATAGACTTCCAAAATCTTGATCTTGTTATCAATGGCAGCTTCAATTCCGAAAATACAAGCTTCATATTCGGCCATGTTGTTAGTACATTTGAAGCATAATCTGGTGGTGAATGGTAGGTGAAAACCAGTTGGAGAAGTGATGACTGCCCCAATTCCACAACCTTTAGCATTTGCGGCACCGTCGAACACGAGCGTCCATCGTGATCCTAGTTCGGGTCCATTATCTAGGCCTGGCATGGTATAGTCTATGGCAAACATGACGTCTTTGTCGGGGAAATCAAAGCGCATAGACTGGTAGTTGTCCATAGGTTGGTGGGCAAGGTAGTCAGAGAGTACACTTCCTTTGATAACTTTCTGTGTAACATACTGGATGTCATACTCTGTTAATACCATTTGCCAACGAGCCACTCGTCCGGTGAGAGCAGGCTTCTCGAATATGTATTTGACAGGGTCTATCTTGGAGATCAATAAGGTCGTATGGGTGAGCATATATTGTCTCAAGCGTTTTGCTGCCCAAGCCAATGCACAACATGTCTTCTCGAGCATTGAATACCTAGATTCACAGTCGTTGAACATCTTGCTGAGGTAATAAATTGCGTGCTCTTTTCTACCGGTTTCGTCATGTTGACCCAATACGCATCCCATGGATCCCTCTAGCACAGTCAAGTACATGATTAGGGGTCGTCCGGGTATTGGGGGCATTAAGATCGGTGGTTCTCGTAGATATTCCTTTATTTTCTCAAAGGCTTTATGACAATTATCATTCCACACCACTGCTTGATCCTTTCGAAGTAGTTTGAAGATGGGCTCACAAGTGGCCGTTAGATGAGATATGAACCTAGCGATGTAGTTCAATCTCCCAAGGAAACCTCAGACTTCCTTTTCTGTTTTAGGTGCCGACATCTCTTGGATAGCTTTGACCTTATCTGGATCGACTTCAATTCCCTTTTGGCTTACAATAAAATCTAGCAGTTTACTAGATCTTACACCAAAAGTGCATTTGTTGGGATTTAATCTCAGCTGGAATTTCCTTAGTCTGGCGAATAGCTTTTCCAAGTGAATGAGGTGCTCTTCCTCACTCTGGGATTTTGCAATCATATCGTCTACATAGCACTCAATCTCTTTATGTATCATGTCATGAAAAAGAGTGACCATTGCTCGCTGATATGTCGCGCCTGCGTTCTTGAGCCCAAACGGCATGACCTTGTAACAGAAAGTTCCCCATGGGTGATAAACGTTGTTTTTTCCATATCTTCGGGCGCCATCTTGATCTGGTTATATCTAGAAAAGCCATCCATAAATGAGAAGACAGAGAACTGGGTTGTGTTGTCTACTAATACATCAATGTGTGGTAGAGGGAAGTCATATTTCGGACTTGTTCTGTTGAGGTCTCTGTAATCGACACACATTTGCACCTTCCCATCCTTCTTCGGTACTAGGACAATATTCGCTACCCATTACGGATAGCTGGATACTGCCAGAAAACCAGCGTCTAGTTGCTTATGTACCTCTTCTTTGATCTTGAAGGACATTTCTGGCTTCGTTCTCCTCAACTTTTGCTTCACCGGCGGGCAACCTTCTTTGAGGGGTAACTTGTGCACCACAATATCTTCATCCAGACCAGGCATATCTTTGTAGGACCAAGAAAATACATCAACATACTCTCGAAGCAAAATGACTAGCTTTGTCTTAATCTATGACTCCAAAGCTGCACCTATCTTGATTTCCTTGACGTCCTCTTCAGTTCCCATGTTGATGATTTCGACCTTTTCTTGATACGGCTGAATGACCTTTGACTCTTGCTTTAGAAATCTAGCTAGCTCTTCTGGGAGATCACAATCTTCCTCGCAGTCTTCGTCGGCTTGGTAGATCGGGTTATCAAAATCATATCGGACCATAGCGGGGTTGTTATTGATAGGAACAGAGGAAGATCTGCACGATGAATGACTTCATGCTTTTTAAGAAAAAATTAAAGAAAGAGAACAGAACAGAACATTGCCTTTCAATAAAAAAATAATTTTATGTGCAAAAAGTAAAAATGAAAGAAAGAGAGCGTAAAATGGATGCGAAAGTTTATTTATTGATGATAAGTCGTGCTTGTAAAAGCCAAAAGCCCTACAACATGATCCATATGCCTTGGGCAGAGCATAGGATTTTTTTAGGTAAAATAAAAACAGGGAATTACTCGTCTACTAGGGTAACTTCATGGATTTCGACGACTCTCCACTTGTTCAAAGTTTGATTAGGCGCCCTAGGATACACCATGCACAACTTTTCATGATCTTCGGCTTCAGTTTCTAAAAATATGACTTGACCATCGACAAGGTGGCCCCCACTAGTAAAAACCAACAGAGTTGCAAGCCCCTTGCCTCTATCAGTTGCATTCTTCTGCTTGTAACCTAGACCAGCTCCATTTTTGTTGACGGGCAATTCCAATACTCTGCCCCATCCTCGCGGATGTCCTTCCTCTATCACTGTTCTCGCGTCCTTCCAAGTCACTATTAAAGATGCTGGCTTTTCGTAAATCATTTCAACATTGATCACTTCAAAGGCTTGAAATAGGGTCTCATGCACTTCACCTCCTACTTCCACATAGCGGAAAGAAGCCAGATGGCTCACAAGAACATCTTCCTCCCATTCGATGATGACCATCTGATTGTTAATCATAAATTTGATCTTTTGATGCAAAGTTGAAGTTACAGCACCTGCGGAATGAATCCACGAACGACCAAGGAGGCAACTATAAGCGGGATATATATCCATTACATAAAATGTAATGAAAAAAATATGAGGTCCAATCTTGATCGGGAGATCCACCTCTCCTACCACAGTTCTCTTAGCTCCATCAAAAGCTGTTACAATAGTCTGACTTGGCTTCATCACAAGTCCTTCAATTGACAGCTTGCACAACGAGCTCTTTGGCAACACATTCAGCGATGATCCAGTATCAACAAGTACTCTAGAAAATACGACATCCACACATTCGATAGTAATTTGTAAGGCTTTGTTATGATTCTTACCTTCAGGAAGTAATTCATTATCATTGAAGCTCAAAATATGACCTGATGCTATATTCCCCACCACTTCTTCAAACTGCACTACTGATATCTCCTCTGGCACGTGAGCTGCCTTCAAGAATTTTAACAGGGCTTCTTGATGGGCTTTCGAACACATTAGTAATGACAGAATGAATATCTTTGAGGGAGTCTGATTGAGCTGGTCAATCACTTTGTAATCGCTTTTCTGAATGATTCTTAGAAACTCCTCTGCTTCATTATTTGGGACATCCTTCTGTTTGGATGACTGCCCCTGTTCAATGGTGCTTGGTTTGACAACATCCTTCCTTGTATTGTCACTGTTGTTGACAGGTGGTGTAGTTGGAGCAAAAATCCGACCACTTCTAGTGACACCACTGGTTCCCACAATGTTTTCGACAGTCTTTTTTCTTCTAAGACATCCTTTTCTCCTATCTTCTGCCCATTGAGAAAGACAATTGTTAGAACACAGATTGATTCTTAATAATATCTCTATGTTTTGATGATAACTGTTAGGAAATTTTGTATTTAAGAATTATATACTCTAAAATTTGCTTGAGAGTTTTTACTGCAGATAGTAAAGAAATTAACACTCCAGAAGCAAATCAGAATTGAATACAAGAAATTAACTAGACTCTGAAGCGCCAGATGCACTCATTAGAAGATTCTGATTGCTGCCAACAGAAGATTCTGAGCGTAGCCTCCAGAAGTTTCTGAAGCAGAAGCTCCAGAAGAATCTGAAGCAAGTCAGAAGCATCTGAAGCAAGTCAGAAGCATCTGAAGCAAAAAAGAATATTATATGAAGAGTTTTTCAAAGCATAGTTTCTACAGAAGATTCTGAAAGTACTAAAGCTGCCAGTACTGAAGTTCTGTTTCAAATATGCTCTGATATTTAACACGCTGAAAGCACACATGCTGCAGAAGACTCTGATCCAGCAAAGTTCTGACCATCATTAGAAGACTCTGACCCAATCAGACTCTAATGAACTTGCTGAAAACTGAAGAAGAAATATTCAAAGATTATATCCGTTGGAGTAAATCAAACGTCTCTTTCCTTATTTGTGCTAGACACAAGAACACAGACAAAAAGGATTTTTCTGTGCTTTCTTCTTCTAGGAAAGGTCACTTGATGTGAAGACAAAAAGGCTCAGACATTTTTGGGACACTCTTCTCAACGTGCAGCTCACCTTGGATCAGCTGCCTATAAAAGGAAGACTCCACCAAATTCTTCAGTTAGACATTTTGCTGAAAAGAAATTAAAACATTCAACCTCTCATACTTTCATATTCATTCTTAGAATTAATTTCATTGTACCTAAACTTAAGAGAAATATCACTGTTGTGACAAAAGCTTTTTAGAAGCATTCTTACTCTTGTATTAGATTTACATTGATTGTAAAGGATTTCCTTAAGAGGATTCAGTTGGAATCAGTAGCTCTTGAGAAGACTAAGAACAGTTGTTCTTAGGTGTTACTATTGTAATCTGTTTGATTAAATAGTGGATTAAGTCCTTGTTTGAGAAAGGCAAATCACTCTAGGAAGGGTGGACTGGAGTAGTTGAGTTCAACGAACCAGGATAAAAATAATTGTGTTTTAATTCTAAGTTTTAATCTTTCATACTTATTCAACCCCGCTTCTAAGTATTATCTCACCTTCAACAGTCTCATCATATAGCCAAGGTACAACATTAGGGCTTTCGTATGGAAACGGAGCTAGGGCCGAAATGACAAGCTGATCCATCGATGGTGGAGACACAGGTATCTCAACCGGATCATATGGGATTTGTAGTGGGATAGAGATCTGTCCATACATGTTATCCCATTCTTCCTCATTGCACGGTATGGTTAATGGTGTACAAGTCAAATTATCCGAAGGAATCCACAGCTCATACCCATCATCATATGGTATCTCCAATGTTTCAAATGGAATTTCAAGAGTAGTAACTTCTTCAAATTTTGACAGTTGTTCTGCTACTAATACACCTTGATCAATCAGGCTTTGGATGCCTTTTTTCAACTCAGTGCATCTTTGAGATTCGCCCAAACAAACGTGGCAGTCAGTTGAACATCCTGGATAAATGTTCTTCAACAGGAGTTGCTCCTTAATAGTGGAAAGAGGAGTTCTCAATTTGTCAATATCCGAAATTAATCGGATCCACTTTGAGTCTTCAATCATGTTTGTTGAGTGATGAGCCGACATTGGATTGGTTTTGATGTTTGGAGTATTTCGAGTGAACTTTATCGCCTTTGAATCGATAAGGTCTTGTACAATGTGCTTCAAAGTCTTGCAATTTTCAATGTTATGGCCTGGGGTGCCAGAATGGAACTCACATTTGGCATTGGCGTCATAGCCAAAAGGGAGAACTTCTGGGGGATTCCTCATTTCCCTAAGTTGAACAAGGCCTCCTTTCAACAAGAATGGTAGTAGTCTGGCGTAAGTTGACAGAATTGGATCAAATTTTATTTCCGGTCTCCTCAGCCTTTGTTGACCTTGGTACTGATTTTGTCTTGGTTGATAGGGTTGTTGTTGTCTGTTTTGTTGAACAGCGGGTTGACTTGCTGGAATGGACAACGGTTGTTACAGAGCGACGACAACAACATGGTGATAACCTTGGTGAGTTCTTCCTCTATCTGCGAACACAACACTAGTTTCACCTTCTTTCTTCTTAACGAATCCCTGATATGGCTTCTTGAACCCACTTGAAGATCCGCTAGTATTCTGAATCTTTCCTGCCTTCATAAAATTCTCTAATCTTTCACCGGCCGTGACAAGTTCAGAAAACACTGTAGAGGTTGTGGACGCTAGTCGCTCAAGGATTGGTCCTTGTAGTGTCCCCATGAAGAGGTTTGTCAGCTCTTTCTCTATCAATGGGGGTTGTACTCTTGCAGCTACTCCCCTCCACCTCTGAGCAAAGTCTTTGAACGATTCATTTGGTTTCTGGATTAGATTCTGAAGCTGCATCCGGTTTGGAGCCATGTCAGTGTTGTATTGATAATGTCTCACAAAAGCGTCTGCTAACTCCTTCCAGCTTTTCACATTGGATCGTTCAAGATGCATGTACCATTCCAGAGAAGCCTCTGTTAAACTATCTTGAAAGAAATGGATTAACAGCTTCTCGTCATCGGAATATGCGGCCATCTTCCTGCAGTAAGACCTTATATGGGTCCTAGGACAACTGTTACCCCTGTATTTCTCGAAGGTTGGGACCACAAACTTTAGGGGTATCTTAACTCTAGGTACAAGATATATCTCAGCGGCATCTAGTCCCAAAACATCGGGGCCTTGCAACGACTTTACCATTTCTTGTAAAGCATTGAACCTCTTCTCTAATTCAGCGGTCTGTGGCACATATGCTTCACCTGAATTCTCATAGAAGCCTTCATGATCATCATAGTGAACTGGTGGGGGAATCGTGGTACCATGAGGATGAGTTGTACCGACTGGGGGATGGACTGTGTTGATAGGAGCAGCACCTGCAGAGGTAGGATTTTCCCCAACAGGGGTTGGGATGGCGTCGGTAGGAGTTGGAACTGCGCCATCTGCGTTAGGAACTGCACCAGTCAAAGTCTGGTTAGCGTTCCTCTCTGCTGTTTGCCTTATCTCTTCTTGACTTCTGGCCATGTTCTGAATCACCTCCATGAGTTGATTCATTTGCGTCTTCATACCTAGCATATTGTTCCTCAAAGTAGCCTGGTCTAGCTCTAGCTGATCCATGTCTCTTTTCTTATTATTCCTTGTGTTGTACTGATGTCGAGAAGTCAGCTTGCTTTTACTCCCTCTCTCTCTCTCTGAAAGGGTAAGCGGCGTGTAAGGTCGGGTGTTAGGGAATGCAAAAAAGAATGATGCGCAAAACGTATGCAATGTTCAAGAGACTTTTGAGTTTTATGATTATCATCGTTATTATAGAACTATGACTGAATAATAAAGAAATGCACAATTTAGACCAAAAAGCAAACTTTCATTAATTTGAGAGAAAATTCAATACAAACGATAGCTGAATAAGCTGAAAATAACAATTCATGTTACAAGAAAGTTACTGAATAACTAAAACTCTTTCTTTCGGAGACGTTCTTCAAGCTTTTTTGTCTCGAACATGAATCTTCTAACCATTTGGTCACAGAGTTGGATAAAGTGGTTCTTCTTCCAAGCCAGTGTAGATAGGTTGATCCTTAATCTTGATATTCAAAATGTGAGAATATTCCTCAAGAGTAGGGGCCAACTGATAGTTTTGAAAAGTGAAACATCTGAGAGGCGCATCATAAAACTGAGCCATAGCGAACAGAGCCCAATTATCGACCTTAGAATGGAGGCGATCAAGCAATTTCCCATACTTCCCCTGAAAGTTGATATTGATAGCCTTTGGTACGTCAATCAGAATGTCTTGAATCAATTCCAACTTTGGTTCTCTAAACTTGATGGAATTTGTGCTTCTCCTTTTTTGATCAGTCATTGTGTTCACCAATACCTAATATAATCATAGTCTCTTAAGTCTCTTGTTATGAAAAATTGCTATGCAATGCAATGTTTTATGAATGCACGTGATAAAGAACAAAAAGCGAGATCAAAGTCACAGGTCCTGCAAAACAATCACAAAAGGCAGCTCTCCCATCGGGTGGGTAATCTACTGGTTTAGAGAGGGTATCCCAAAGGTTTTAAACAAAGTTCCATGTACTAACCCTCAAAAGTTTCCCATCAGAACGACTACTCGTAAGACGGTAATCCTTTCAAAGGATGAACACAGAGTTATGTTTTAGCGATCCTTGGAATAAGGTTCTAAAAGGTCCTCAGAATTGCAGACTCCCAAGATGGAATAAAAACGCCATTACGACTACTCGTAAGACATAATCATCCCAAAGGGGTCTCATCTGAGCGGTGGGATTTGATCCAACTCAACGAGTCCTAAGTCTCTCAAATTAGAAAGAAACCACCTCCTAATCTTAGTGTATACTAGAAAGCTCGGGTAGAAAGCTTTATCCTTACAAACCAACCCAATAAACCCAACAGGTTAGAAAACACAACAAAACAAAAATAAATAAATAAATGGATAAATCACGCATGCGACAAGCAAATTAGGTTTGGCTCGCTAGGCATCCCCAGCTGTCGCTACTCGAAAAATGCATCGCGCAACGATGGGGAGGCGAAAAGGATAGACAGAAGAGTCGCCACCGAACTTTATTTATCCCATGAGGGGAAAGGAAAATATCGAGAAAACCTTTAAGAAAAGAAAGGATAAGATGGTCTCGCAACCAAGAACGGGTTCGGAAGCCGGTTATGCGAGGGGAAGGTATTAGCACCCCTCACATCCATCATACTCGATGGGAACCATTTGCTTGCCAATGTGTGATTATATCTGCTTAAATGTTATGCTATAAAAGTGTTTTCCAAATGGTAAAGAAAGGGGGTTTAGATACTAAGAAAGGAGGCACAACGAGGAAGGAAAGAGAAAGAACAGACTCGGTAGGACTTCGCAGTCCTACGCCTACGTATTCTCAATAGATGTGAGAAAGCCAGAGTCGACGTAATTCGGGGAACTACAGATATGGGGGAAAGTGCTCGCCAAGGATTGTGGTCCTTGTGCCTACGTATCTTTACTTAAAAGAAGTAAAGAATCAGAGCAGCTGTAGTTAGGCCTAGCAGTTTAGGTGCTTTGCTGCTCGCATGTGAGGAGACTTATGCGTTACCTGTTTGCGGTAGAACGGATGTAACATATCCTTTTTGAAAGGTTGATTAGTTTTCGCCATGCGAGGCAAGATGTCACGTTTGATTGGTTGAGTTTTTTTAGGGGTGGAGATAAGTCCTCGGATAGTAACCCCTACGGGTAGTACCCAGTTCTTTATCTCAAAGTTTTTGTAATGAAAAGTGTGGCGAACGTAGCGTCTTTGTATTGAAAGACGAGTATCAAGACCACCCACACTATCGTGAGTATCCTGACACTTGGAGAGGAAGGAGACTACACTCAATCCTCTCTCTTTAATTCAATACAAAGAGAACTTCATTCTCTTATTAAAGTGTTTTTGGTTTTGAATGGTAAGTGCTTTACGACTGTAAACCCTACGGTAAATGTCAGCACTCGGGATAGGAGAAGGCCTACGCCTAACCACTCAACTACCATTCAAGTTTATGAAAATGAGTTTGAAAACGCACTCGGTACGAGACCGAGGTTTTAAGGTGAAGAAGGTTGCGGAGAGAAGTTGTGAAAGTGAGAGGTAGTGAAAGGGAGGTGATGGATAAGGTTGCATCTTCTTATTGAAAGATGAGTATCAAGACCACTCACACTACAGTGAGCATCCTAATACTCGGAGAGAAAAAAGTCTACACTTAATCCTTTCTTGACATAATTCAATACAAAAAGAAAAAGATTCTTACGGCTGAAGATATTTATGAAAATGAATTCGGTACGGGATCGAGGTTTTCTTATGAGGAAAATATGTAAGTTCATGGTGATAACCAAAAGAAAACAGAGCTTTGATATGTTAACAAACACAAAGGAAACACATGTCAATAAATCTCACAAGATAAAAATAAGCGTGGTATGAAGGGAATTTTCATCGAGACGTAAGGTGATGACCTAAGGACGAATCTACTAACAAGCAGGCAAAAGGCATTGTAAAAACAAGCAACTATGAGATTACAATCCATTTAATACAACTAGACATCACAATGAAAAAGTTGCAAAAAGAACGGGTTGAAAATAATGAACAATGAACAAGTTATGAATATTTGAAGTTTGATTGATTTTATGAAAATAAAAACAAATAAATAAAATAAAAGACGAAGAGAAAAGGCAAAGCTGGGAGTTGAACCCATGGCCTTATGTTACAAACACACAACAACAACCATTTGGACACAACACGCGCGCTGACAAGGGAGTGGAAGGAGTGAACAAAATGATTAACAATGACCATTGAAAATAAAATGCCAAAAAGAGTTGATCCCAAGGATCGAACTCAAGACTGGCAAGTGAAAGGTAAATATGCGCGCAAGTTGATTACCACTGGGTGGCTGTACATCCAAGTACAAAGCCACCCCATAAATAAATAAGGCTAAGTATGGTGGATAATCTGGGCAAAATGCAAACCACTCAAACCAAAAACGTGAAGGATTCAAACATGATCAAAACTCAATCATTTTTTATGAAACTTTAGTCAAACCTGACTGTTTTTTAACAAGGATTATGATGGTGTCAATGAAATTTTGGAATGAGGCTCACAAATTGAAACACGATGCAAGATTGACATTTGAGTTGCATTTTGAAAACTAACATCATCTATGAGTTCAAATTCATCAAATGGACATTGCTCACAACACATACATATCATAACAGAGGCATTGGACCCTTAAGGCTCAAGCATAAACTAGTAGAATGGAATATGGTACATGAATTGCAAATGAATAACATGAAAATGCAGCAAACTGTCAAGACAGATGGGAAGATTCCAAATCAATACATATGGCCTAACAGTTCTAATCATGTTAATGATGATGCTCTCAAGTCAAACAAATTAATTCAATGCTCAAACAGAAACAAGAAGATAGCATGGCAATATATTGATGAACTTGAGTGAACTTTTGTGGAAAAAAGATGAACTTGCTTTCAAAACCACAATAAAACATGACCTTACATCAAAACCAAGTTGTTGAAAAATAACACAGGCAAACAACTACATTATGTACACCTATGGCTAAATCAATTGTGAAAATGGAAGGGGCAAGAATGATGAGCAAAGCAGCCAAACTGCTGGCCAAGGCCAAAGTAGCCCTGTTGCACCAAAATTTAAACAGCAACAAACATGAGTGAAATAAAACTCTGGTCACAACAGCACCAATACAAACATGGAACCTCAGCCAAAAATGCAATGAGAAAAACAAAGATTACAATCATAATGTCAAGATCACACACAACTGTCATGCCAAGTAAAAATGGAAATGAAAGATGCTAATTTGAAAGCCAAATCAAGGAGGGAGCATAATATGTTTGAATCAGCCCCACACACAATCTCAAATCATAATATAAAGTGTGTCTACACTTCAAAATTATTCACCAACATCATAAAAATGAAATTCCCAAGTCAGCTGCTCATTTAACACATAAAATTGCAATATTGGAATCAAAACTGGATTGGAATAGATTGAGGTCAGAAAAATGCCACACACAAGTCTCAAATACATTAAGGAATGATTCTAGCACTTAAGATGATCTTGAAATGCACATAACCAGAAAATGGCTATCAAGCTACAATTGTATCAAACATGTGTGAGGCAGGCTTGTCGCTACCGTGAAAATAAGGTGCCGGCAAAACAGAAGAGTCGCCACCTTTCGTTATTTATCCCACAGAAAGGGAAAGGAAACAATTGGAAAAAACATGACAAAAAGGTATAAGACAAGGTCATCGCAACCATTGTCTGGATTCGGGAGTCGGTTACGCAAGGAGAAGGTATTAGCACCCCTCACGTCCATCGTACTCGATGGGATCCATGCTTGTTGGTTTGTCTACGGGTGAAAAACAATCTATCTACGGCTGCTAAAGCTAAACGGAAAGAACTTACTCGATAGAGCATCGTGCTCTATGCCTACGTATTCCCTCGTGCAATGTGAAAGTCAGAGTCAACGTAGTTCGGGAAACTACGGGGGAGATTGCTCGCCGAGATATCGCATCTCGTGCCTACGTACTTTCACACGGCGTGAAAGATCAGAGCAAACATAGTTCGGGCTACTACAGATAACCGGGGTGTTCTCGATCACACAGGGGTGAGAGACAGGATTGACGATACTAGCGTACGCATTCTAGCAGTTAGGTGTATGCTGCTCGACCATTGGAGACTTAGGCGTTACCTGTTTGCGGTAGAACAGACGTAGTATGTCGGGGTTTAAAGGTACGGGGACCTACGGGACTTAGAACTACAGTCTGGTCTCAATTGCGCTAGGGAAGGAGAAAGGGAACATCAGTCGTCAGCGGGAAAGTCTTGATCGTGCGGGAGCGAGAGAACAGAGAAGTTAGTTGTTAGTGTGCTTGCTCGGATATCGTATCCTATGCCTACATATTCTCGTCTGGTACGAGAAATCAGAGCAGCTGTAGTTCAACCAACTACAGCAAAAGGGGAAAAAGGGTGCTCGCTAGGATTATCGTAATCCTATGCCTACGTACTCTCGTCTGGTACGAGAGATCAGAGCAAACGTAGTTCAGCGCACTACAGAAAACGAGTCTCGATTACACAGGGGCAAGAGAAGGGGTCTCAATCGCCTGAATGCGAGAGAAAAGGGTTTCGATCACGCGGGACGAGAACAAAGAGGAAGCATGCCTAACAGACCTAAACGGGAAGGAACTCGGGATACACACGCAAGAACCTAAGGCGTAGGAGCAAATGTGTCGCATGTCACCCAAAGGGTGCCACACTAAACACTCTAGACATTTGAGAGGAAACCCCTCAACCACCATTTCCTACGTATCTAACGCTACAGCTCACGACACTCGACGGTTGCACGAAGACTTGAATAAGAAAGATGCTATCGAATGAAGCGGCTCCGTTGGCTCTTGACATGTGCGCAAGCTCCATTCCAATCTTCTCCTCTTTGGATCCTTGATGATGATGTTCAAATCAGAACCAATGTAAATCTTAGACCGTCATGGTTTGACTTATACGATAAATCAAACTCTCAGAGGTAGCGTATTGATATCCGTGTCAAAGGCAAGATAGAGAAATGATATCGAAAATTATTCTCCAATTGAATCATGTCACACGGCCAACCCGGAATAAAATCCAAAATAAAATCGGATAGCAGAAGGGAAATGAGGAGAGAAATCCAATAGCAAATGGAAATAAATTTCTACTCCTAAAATAAGCAAATAAATTCCTAATAGAAAGATCTAAAGAAATTCTAAGTAAATTGCCTATAAGAAATAACCTAAAAATTCTATACTATCCTAAAAGAAAAATAGAATATAAATTCTACAATATAAAATCTGTACTAAAAAATATGCTAAGAAAAAATATCTAAACTATAATTCCTAAGAAGAAAAAATAGAAAAAAACTAAAACTACAACTATTACAATCAAATGTCCAATACAAGCAAAAAACAAAAATAAAAGGGAAGGGGGTACAACAACTAAAATAGGGGTGGAACCTGAAAAAAAAGCACACTTGGGCCCAGCCTGCAATACAATAGTCAGAAAAATAAAAAAAACAATGGAAACAGGTGGGTGCGCTTAGGAACAGCGGAGGTGCATGACTAATTCGTTGGGCCCAGCCCAACAATCAACAAAAACTCCAGCAGGGGGGTGCGTTTGGAAATTCGGAGGTGTGCTTCTGAGATGCCAGCAACAAAAAAAAGCTACCAGCCACAAAAAAAAAGGTGACGGGGGGTTTATTGGTGAAACGCATGTATGAGTCGAAAAAATGATTGGGCTTAGCCCAATCCCAACCGGTCCACGACCTTTCCCCTTCCTCATTCTCCCCTTCTCCAACCTGAAACCCTAGGTTCTCCTCCTTCCTTCTCCCTTCCTCGTTTGGCCAGAACCCCAAGTTCTTCTCCCTACCTTCCGCCGCCGTTATCGTTACTTCTCCCTCACCGTCCATGACCTCACGCCTGAAATCCAACCGCCCTTCCTCTCAGTTCAGTCCAGCTTTATCCCACCACTGCCTCAGATGCATGCCGCTGGCTCACCACTAGTTTGTTGCTTGATGAAGGGGAAGATTCATAGCTTGGAAGTGCAGAAAAAGGTGAAGATTGCTGCGAACATCACATGCGATGAAGCTTCGTGATGTTCTCCTCACTAACTTGTTGATTTGGAGAAAAATCCGAAGACACCGTGTTTTGGTGATGAAGATTTCGCTGGATCTGGATTGAAGTGTGTTCGTAGACGGATGAACACTCGTTGTGATTGAGGACTCGTACGAGGATGGTAGAATCAGATCGTGATGTTGATGAAGATCTAGGTCTGGATCGTTGGTGAACATTGCTTGATGGTTGAAGCTCCTTGATGATCTGGAGATCTCCTGACGAGCGGATGAAGATCTGGTGAAGGTTATTGAATTTTCTGGAAAAGTATGAGGATCTGGTGACGAAGGTGATGAACGCACTTGAAGGTTTATGGAAAAACTGGAAAACGAGATGAACTGATGAAGGTTGAACGAAGAAGATCTGCAAATCGTTTGGAGGTTGAATGTTCTTGAGCAGTTGGGCGATGAAGTTTCCGGTTGATTTCTGGGGAAACAATTGATGAAGGTCCGGTGAAGGTGATGATTGTTGAATGAGGATGAAGATTATAGTGGATTGTTCTGGGCGATTTGCAGTTTTCCGGTGACAGTTATGGTCACCGGTGATGGTTACGGCTGTGATGATTTCTCCGGCGAGAACCTCCGGCGGTTTGCATGGCCGATGGTAAGGGAGACGGTGGAGGACAGGTGGCAGGCTGCGTGGCAGCCATGCAGAGAGGGAGAGGGACGCGTGGCATGTGAGGTGGCGAGGTGTGTGATGTGGCGTGGAAATGTGAGGTGGCCACCCCTGGAGAGAGAGAGAGGATGTGGGGACTTTATACATGGACACGTGGACTGAACTGGATTTGTGGGCCTCTAGAAGATGGACATCTGGCCCACACCAGACAAAACTCTGATTAACAACCCAATTAAAACTGCAATTAGTGGTTAAGATGCAATTAGTTCAATTAAGATGATTAGTGAGATGATTAAAACTAAAGATTAATACCTAAACGAAAATTAATAAAAGTCTGGACCTAATTACAGCTAATTAACTGTAAATTAATTGTTGTTATCCTAATTAACATCCAATAAATTCTAAAAAAAAAGAATTTAAAATCTATTAAATTTTAGACAAATCACTTAATATAAAAAAAAAGATTAACATCTATTAATTCTAAAAAAAGAGTTATATTAATCTAAAAATCAAAATCCATTAACTTCTAACACAAACTAAATCTAAAAAAGAAATTAAACCTATTAATTTTCTAAAACAAATTCAATTATCTAGATTAAAATCTAAAAAGAGTTTAAAATCTATTGATAAAACCTATTATATCTAAATAATTCCATTAATATCTAAAAAGAGTTACATCTATTAAAAATAGGAAAAACTATTAAAACCTCATAATATCTATAAAAAATTATTCTAGAAAACAACTAACCTATTTAAAATCTATTTAAACTCTATTTTCTAAAATCAAAAATGCCTTAAAAATATGGAAGCTAATTAACGGAATAAATCCTAGGAAAATGCTAATAATTTCATAAGGAACAAAAACATCAATTCAATTGGCGGGCCAAACTGCGAGAACGCAACGAGATAACCGATAAAAATACGGACACCGAAATATCCTAAAAAACAATAGCGAAAGCTGAAAACACCGGGAGGAACACAACTCCCAAAAATAAATCCCTGTACTCGAAACGGTTTGAGCTGCCTGAAACGTGAGAAGAGGGCTGTAATCCCGATAAAATCAATCTGGCTGCAAAAATGCAATGAATGCGATATGCGGATGCAAAATGCAAAATGAATCGAAACATAAGCCAATTACAAGAATTGGTTGGTCAAATTTTGGGGTGCAACAGCTGCCCCTATTCAAACGGCTTGGACCTGAAGGGTTGAGAGCGAACGACTTTCAAACATTCAAAGGTAGAAGACGATTGAATACCAAAGAACCCGAAAATTTGTCAACCTGCAGAAATAGACTGCAAAAACTGCTTGGGGGAAAAATATCCAAAAACCGAGTCCAGTTGTCACGGCAACAAACCGATCAATCATCTGATGCAGAACCTGATTTCAACATCAACCACCTGTGTGACGCCACAGGCATTGAATCCACATACTAGATCAACAACAATCAAACTTCAAACATACGCTACAATAAGCGGACACCGAGCCATAGGACCATGTCAAAATACCATCCTTGACTTTTCGTTTACGAGGAAACGAGCATGCACTACGTAAAGCGCGTCATCCATGTACTATCCTGGATCTTCCATTTCCGAAGGAACGAGCATCACACTAAATAAAAGCGCGGAATGTCAATATACTATCCTTGACCTTCCATTTCCAAAGAAACGAGCACACACTACGTAAAGTGCGTCATCCATGTACTATCCTAGATCTTCCATTTCCGAAGAAACGAGCATCGCATTAAATAAAAGCGCGGATCGTCAATATACTATCCTTGACCTTCCATATCCGAAGAAACGGGGATACACTAAATGAAAGTGCGAACGGTCAATATCTCTGACCTTCCATTTCCGCAGAAACGGGCATACACTAAATAAAAGTGCGAATCTGGCATCCGAAGACTTGAACAAGCAACTCTGCGGGGAACCTCGTCAACCTGGGTAACATCTCCGTTAACAGGGGTAACATCTTCGTCAACACGGGTAAAAAATCTCCGTCAACACGGGTAACAATCTCCGTCAACACGGGTAAAAATCTCCGTCAACACGGGTAAAAAATCTCCGTCAACACGGGTAAAAATCTCCATCAACACGGGTAAAAATCTCCGTCAACACGGGTAACAATCTCCGTCAACACGGGTAAAAATCTCCGTCAACACGGGTAACAAATCTCCGTCAACACGGGTAAAAATCTCCGTCAACACGGGTAAAAACTCCGTCAACACGGGTAAGAATCTCCGTCAACACGGGTAAAATCTCCGTCAACACGGGTAACAATCTCCATCAACACGGGTAACAAATCTCCGTCAACACGGGTAACAAATCTCCGTCAACACGGGTAAAAATCTCCATCAACACGGGTAAAAAATCTCCATCAACACGGGTAACAAATCTAAAGGTTTAATCCATGAGATTTTTCTTTAACGCTGGCGTAACAGCAATCCGAGGAAAACTCTACTGGGGAAACTCTGACGTCAACTGCCAGACACTCATCCGGAGCAAAAATGGGTAACAACTCCAACGGTCTAATGGTGAAGTCTTTTAATGCTGACGTAATAGCAATCAGTGGAAAACTCCGCTGGGGAAGAAGAGAAAACTCAATCGAGCATCTTTGATGATGGACACATGATAGGACGAACGTTATCATCACATATACCATGCCAAAAATTTGAATATCCGAAAAACATCCTAAACAAGCATTACAATTACCTGCAGGGAAAAACACCTAAAAACAAAGAGGTAACCAACCTGGCTTATGTTTCAAAATGCACATGTTTTGAAAATGGCGTAATGCTCCATACGGAATGGAAATGCTACGTGTCTGGGGTAAATGCTATGCACGATGCAAATGCAAAGAGTCGTTCTGGCAAAATAAATGTCGGGGGAACGAAACCAAACTTCCACAGAAAAAACTGTTATCACCAGATGATTGATGAACAAAGCGTAACCGTCGTATGATCTGAAAATCAAATACCAAAGAGCTGTCTGAACAAAGCTGCTGGATAAATGCCCCTGAACTGATTGTAGAGTGATTCACCTTGCCACAGAAGGCTAATAGAAAAAATGGCCTATGCTTCGCATGCATATGCATATATTTGAATTTTTCTATGGCGTAATGCTCCATAAAAGATGGAATGCTACACATTTGGCGATGAAATGCAAATATGATGATATATGCAAGATGCAAATGCAGGCTCGGGCTGTTGGAGAAAAGCTTGATACGGAACCGCTTCAGCAAAATAAATGCTGAAGCCAAAGCCAACTCCGCTGGGGATAACCGGGTATCACAGAATTATTCCAGCAAAATAAATGCTGGAAAGGTGAACCGACTCCGCTAGGGATAACCAACTATGCTAAGTATGATTGTACTTCCCTGAGGATAACAGACAGAGTCTTCCTGCGTATTAATGAAGATTGGATTTTGAGACTGATGCACCAACATGGATTGGGCCTCACGGTGATTGCCAATATGGATTGGGCTTCCTGACGATCGCCAATGGGAATTGGGCTTTTAGGCTATCCGCGATGGGTCCAGTACAACTGACGCTGGAAAACATTCTGTCTGAATTCACGGTCTCTGGTTGAAGGGTCAAGAGATACTAGCACGACTTCCCGACATTCGCCTCACGCTTGAAGATTGGCTGAACCTGCTCGAGTAGCTCTGATGACACGGAGAAGAACAATTATTTCGCTTCTGATATGCCCCAGTCTGTGGGATCTTTGTGGAGATATTCCTCGAATGGAAATCTGAGAGTCTATACCCTGATGGTCTGACATGAACTGCCACAACACTCTGAACCTCAGGGAGATGCTTCGGATCAAATGCCCCTCGGGCGAGAAACAACTTCTACGCTTTTCTTAGAGTGGCCTGCCCTTGTCTGCAACGACTTTGCCCCTGATTGGCTGATCTGCGGGAAAATACACTGGTTGTCCTCGGGAGATTCATCGAATCTCGACTTGATTGCCCCGGAATAACTGACTTTGGATGGATGACATAACTAGGGATTACTTGATATAGCTTGCCCAGGTTCCCGGAGTATTCGGGCGTTCTGCATTCTATCCTAATCAGACTTTCCACTGTAGGAAACTTTCTTACTGTCAAGCACTTACTTGCAAGTAAAACAAGTTGTTCTGCATAAAAGATATATTAATGCAATGCATATGACAGTTTTGACATCTAATCTGTTCATTGGAAAAGGAAAAACAATTTATGGCATATAATGAACAAATCATTTATCAGAATATCAACCTTAGTACCAACATGGTAAGAAGAACCCTTTTAGGAGTCAGTTTCGACGCGATCTTTACCGAAGTATGCCTTCGAAACAAACATGCTTCAATTAGGACTTTTTCCGGTTGTAACATGGTCAGGTTCACGGTTTTGAAGGAAAGGATAAAGGCTCAAAATTTATTTTAACCCACCCGTTCACCTTGATGTTCTCCAATCCTACGTTTAGCTAATTCGACCTTAGCGCTTACTTCTCAGGGGATGAAAGATAGGAGTGATAGTTCGAGAAACCATGAGTTTTTGGAGTGACAGCCACTCACTTTCCGTCTTTACCACTGGGGGTCACACGACTTTTGTAATCCTTTTCATTTTTTTCAGTTTTTCGCTTTCCCTAATTTTTGTCTGGACTGACTCTTTTGAGCTTCTTTTGATTATTAAGTCCAGCGGGATGCCCTCATTTTTGCCTAAGTCATTTGTTTTCAAGTTTTGACTTAGTGGGCTTTTGATTCTTTTTGCCTTTTTTGAACAAGTTGTGTGACACTGGTTGTCTGACTCTTTGGGGAATAATGTGACTGTTTCACTCCTGACGCTTAACCACTGTGGTTTTTTAGGCACGACCTCTAGAGGTGTGATTGATCCTCGAACGAACACTCCTTTTTGCAATTTGGACGCTCGATCAAATTAGCTAACACCTACCCTGCCCCAGGTTAAGATTGAGGGTTTTTTTCGTTCTCTGAAAGAAACTCCTACTACTATGCTCAAAGGGGTTGACAAGGGATTATCTTCCTTATAACTCCGGTGTTTTGGGATTTGACACAATGCATGTACATCATCAGCAGGTTTTATTTTCAAAGGCATACAATCGGAAGCTTGCGCGTCTTTTAAACTTCGTCATCCTCCTTGGATTCCGCTTAACCAAGCGTTGGATATCTGTAAAAACAATGAGTGAACACGAATAGATTAAATCAAAACATGCATATTCATTTCATTATCAGTATCAATTGAAAACAATACAAGTTTTACGAATGCAATTTGCGCTTTGACAGAAGAGAAACTACAAATGCAAAGAAATGACATGATAAAACACAGATTGCCAGCTTCTGGGAACCGGGCTTTTCGAACTTGATTTGCTGCTGAGCCAGCCATCCTCAGAATTACTCGTCGAAGTCATCCTGATACTCTTCTGAACATCTTCTCTTAGTGAGCTCTCCCATAACCTAAACTGATACACCCACTTGGCTGGATGAAGGAAGGTCGTTAATCTGAACACCCTGAGGCGTGATTGAGATCCGGTTAGAGTCCAGCAGAGCCTAAACTTGGCTTCGAAGCACCTTACAGTCATCTGTGGAATGCCCCTGTGCCCGAACATGGTACTCACAGCGGGCATTTGCATCAAAACCTGGAGGGTATGGCGGGATCATTGGATTAGTCTCTTTCGGCACTATCAGCCCCCTTTGACCAAATATGGCAACAATTGATTGTACGACACTGGTAGCTGAGTAAACTGCCTATAAGGTTTCCTTGGTCTTTGTCGGGCGTGCGGATGCAGCCGACGACGATATGACTGTTGACTCTGGCAGGGAACAGATATCTGACATAAAGACCCAACAGGTTGCTGGCTCTGAACACTCGAAGTGTCTGAAAACTGAGCCTGAGATGCTAGAGATTCTGAGACAACATCGCTTCCTCCTTCCCATTCCTCTTGGGAACTGACAACTGATTCATCTTCATAAATCGAAGTATCTGAGATGTCTCGAATTTTTTCGCTCTTGGTTCCGCTCTCAACGTGTTCTCATGCTATCACCAAGTCAGCAAAATTCGACACTCTACCACTAATCAACTTGTCAAAGTAATGGCCTTTCAAGGTACCCAGGAATATGTCAACCAACTCTCTGTCCAGAAGTGGTGGTTGAACATGAGCAGCCAATTCTCTCCATCTCTGCACGTACCCCCTAAAGGATTCATTCTCCGCATGAGATAATTCTTGCAAATGCACGCGACTAGGAGCCATATCCAGGTTGTAGTCGTACTGCTTCACGAAGGCATTGGCTAAATCCGACCATGATTTGATGCTATCACTCTCCAACTGCATGTACCAATCCAAAGATGCTCCGATCAAACTATCTTGGAAACAGTGAATCATAAGCTTGTCATTGGTAACATGTGAAGTCATTCTTCTGCAGAACATACCAAATGTAGCTTCAGACAACTACCCCCTTTGTATTTCTCAAAATTGGGCATCTTGAACTTTGGAGGCATCACAAGGCTTGGCACCAGACACATGCTCGCAACATTCAGATTAAGAGTATTCTTACTCATCAAGGTGGCAATCTGATCTTCCAATAGCTGGAATCTTCTCATATACTCAACAGTCCACGGGTTCTCAGCATTAACCTTCGGAGCAGCCCTCTGATGATCTGGCACAGGGAAAGTGAAACGCTGATAGTATGTGTCATGGAGAGAAGATGCATCTTTGTCTCTGACAGGAATCTGCACAGGCTGGGCTTGAGCAACATTGTTCACCAGAGTCCTCTGAACATTGTCCTCTCCTCTAGTCATAGTTGTTATGGCTTCCATGAACTGACTCAACTGGCTCTTCAACAGTTCAAACTCTGCCCTGGTAACAACCTGATTCTGCTCTGCTGAGGTCATGATCCTTCCAGAAACTAACTCAAGTCCAATGCGAATGCCGGGAAGTCAACTACAAGTTGGACAAAAGACGGGTTTCCACTCCAGCTGAGGATGGATATGCAAGCATGAGATGCACATGAAATGCAATGCAAGATGCAACAAACACGGGATCACAGCCCCCACCAAGCTCTGAATACTGTTGCGCTGCTGACGAGATAAGTTCGCTCTGACGAGAGAAAACCAAAATACCAGGTAGGCTGGAAGTCAAGTTTCCTGCAAAAACCCTCCCACTCACGGGTATGGACCTAAACTGACACAGGTTCGGCATCCTATGCGGTCATCAGCGTCACAAACTTTCAAGAAACGATGATACGATACCCAGAAGGTGTGGCATCATCATCTCTTGAAGCGGCCTCACTTAGATGAATCACAAATGATCGGTTCCCAGAGTTGACAATCCTTAGATCTGAAATCCTTTCAACGGCCCACTGGGCTGGAAATGGAAATCATCTCAAAGAATCTCGTATGAGTGCAGATTTCGTGAGAACTAGTGCATGCCTAACATACAGGTTCACCACTAATCGGCTTCTAGTGCTAGATATATACTCAAGCCTGGGTCTGGCTTATCACTCATCAGAGCCCCTCCCACAACAGCAATAGATAAAAATATAGTGCGGGAAATGTAAATACAGTAATATACAACATACAACACAAAAATAAACACCCACAGATAGGCAAACAAGCGCTAGGATGGAATCTCGCACAGGGACGTTGGATCCCCCGATTGACTCGTATAGGGGACGTTGGATCCCCAGGAAACCATCGCATTCCCCAGCAGAGTCGCCAGCTGTTGCTACTGCGAAAATAAGGTGCCGGCAAAACAGAAGAGTCACCACCTTTCGTTATTTATCCCACAGAAAGGGAAAGGAAACAATCGAAAAAAACCTGACGAAAAGGTATAAGACAAGGTCATTGCAACCATTGTCTGGATTCGGGAGTCGGTTACGCAAGGGGAAGGTATTAGCACCCCTCACGTCCATCGTACTCGATGGTGTTGCACCCTAAAATTTGACCAACCGGTGCCACTTCCGGTTTATGCTTCGACGCATTTCGCATTCGCATTTACATACTGCATATAGCGCATTTCCTCAATCATGGTGATTTTATCGGGATTACAGCCCTGCTTTCGCGTTTCGGGTATCTCAGACCGGTTCGGGTAATCGGAGGTTATTTTGAGAAGTCGCGCGCTTCTTGGGTGTTTTCAGTTCGCAGTGATTGTTGAGATTCTTGGTGTCTGGATTTACCGTTTGCTTCGATCTGGTCTCACGCTCTTTTTTTATGTTGGTTATTTGCCTTTGTTTGCATTTTTTAGGATTTAATAGCCTTTTGTAGATTTTAAATAGGCTTTATAGATTTTTTAGAATTTAAATAGATTTTTTTAAATATTTTTAATAGCTTTAAATCATTTTTTAGAATTTATAGAGTTTTTTAATAGGTTTTAATAGTTTTTTAATAGTTTTAATAGAATAATAGAATGTCTTTTAAATAAATAGTATAGATCTTAGTAGAAATTTAATAGGATTAATAGAAATGAATAGAGTTTATTTCTAATATAGATTTAATCTTTTGTTAGATATTAATTTCCTTTATTAGGTTTAATATAGGTTAATAGTTTTTTTATATAGATATTAATAGATATTAGTTTTAGTGTAATACAGAATTTAATTAGATGTCAATTCTCCCTATTAGGGTTCATTAGGACTTAATAGAGGTTAATTAGGATTTAATCTTTTGTTTAGATTTTAATTAGAGTTAATGGAGTCTTCATTTAGTTAATTAAGTCTGATTAGGATTAATTAGATCAGTTTAATTGTCATTTTAGCATCTAATTGTAGTTTTAATTACTAGTTAATTAGGTTAAGTCTTTGATTAGCTTTTAATTGGGTTTAATCTTTTTTTAATTCAGATTTTATTCAGGCCATTTTCGTGGGCCCAGTCCTTGGAGGCCCAGTTTATCTTTTCAGCCCGTTTTTGTCCTATTTTTTTTTGTCCGTGCAGTGACATGTGTCACTATATAA
Source organism: Lathyrus sativus (assembly GCA_963859935.3). Lineage (NCBI taxonomy): Eukaryota > Viridiplantae > Streptophyta > Magnoliopsida > Fabales > Fabaceae > Lathyrus > Lathyrus sativus. Next base: position 231,086,994 of record OZ012741.1, read on the forward strand.
GCGTTCCACGCGTTTCAATCGGGGGTAGCCACTTCATTTTCCAGACTCTCTCAGAAACCTTCCACGTAGCATCCCCATTTCTCTCTCTGCGCCACACAACCCCACACGCGTCTTCCATGCGCCTTCCCACCGTGACACTTGGCCTCGCCTGAGCTTCGCCGGTTGCATGGCCGGCGGACATGCAACCACCGCCCCCAACCCAACTCCGGCAGCCCTAACAGACTCCCAACTACCTCCGGCCGCCGCACCGATCGCCGGAAAATCGCAAATTCCACCGGGTGGATTGGGCCTCAAAGCCCAATGTTTTTTTCCATACACCCTCCGTTTCTGTTTTTTTCGTTTTTTTCTTCTTTGCTGAACATGGGCCAAGCCCAACGCCACTGCTGGCTATGCCCCCGTTTCAATTTCTGCACCCCTTCTCCATTTTTTCTGGTTTGGCTGAAGTAATGGGCTGGGCCCGTTTATTTTTCTGCAGATTGTAACTCCCTTGTACTCTGCTGTACCCCCTCCCCTTTGTATTTCTTTTATTTTTCTTTTATATTCATTTGTTTAGGTTTTTATATGGAAAAAGAAATACAATAAAAAAAAGTTGAAGAAAAAGAAATACAATAAAAAAAAAAGGGTTGAATAAAAAGAGTATTGAAAAAAAAGAGAATAAAAAGAGTATTGAGAAAAAAAGATTTGAAAAAGAATACTTGAGAAAAAGATTTGGAAAAGAATATGAAATTGAGAAAAAAATTTGAAAAACAATATAAAAATATTAGTTCGTAGATTTAATATTTTTCTTTTAGGATACAATTTTTCATAGGGTTTAGTTTACACTTTTAGAGATAGTTTTTCAAAGTCCACTTGTTAGGGGACTATTTTTCACTTGATTTTCCATTATAGATGGATAGGATAGTATTCTTTAGGAGTTTATTTTCCGTATTCAATCATTGTAACCCATTTTTCAGAATATTAATAAAACGAGATTTGAGTTGTGGTCCCGAAGTAGCCGAACTACAGCTGCTCTGATTTCTCGTACCAGACGAGAATATGTAGGCATAGGATGCGATATCCTAGCGAGCACACTAACAACTAACTCTTTTGTTCTCTCGCTGCTGTGCGATCGAGACCTTCCCGCTGACGACTGATTGTTATCCTTTTCTCTTGCCCGAGTGCATTTGAGACCAGACCGTAGTTTTAGTTCCTGTAGGTTCCCGTACCTTTAAAACCAGATTAATTTCTCACTCCTGTGTGAGAACACCCAGCCTAGCCGTAGTTAGCCTGAACTACGTAAGCTCTGATCTTCCATGCAGTGTGGAAGTACGTAGGCACAAGACGCGAGGTCTTGGCGAGCCAATTCCCTGTAGTTTCCCGAACTACGTTGACTCTGACTTTCTCTCTTGAGAATACGTAGGCGTAGAGTGCGACGCTCTATCGAGTCAATTCCCTTCCGTTTAGATTTAGCAGCCGTAGATAGATTGTTTTTGCATCCTTTAGACAACCCAAGAAAGCGTGGATCCCGTCGAGTACGATGGACGTGAGGGGTGCTAATACCTTCCCCTTGCGTAACCGACTCCCGAATCCAGGTTTTGGTTGCGACGACCATACCTTTCCCGTTTTTTTCGAGGTTTACTTCGAGCGTTTCCTTTCCCTCCGTTGGGATAAATAACGCACGGTGGCGACTCTTCTGTCAGCCGGCGCTGATTTTCACAGTAGCGACAACTGGTGACTCTGCTGGGGACTGCGATAGTTCCCCATGCATGTGGGATCCAACGTCCCCTAAGAGAGTCAATCCTAGCGCTTGTTTGCTTGTCTTTTGGGTGTTTATTTTTTTATCGCTATTATTTGTTGTTGTTGTGCTGGGGAGGGTGATACTTTGAGTGATAGCCGGACCTAGGCTGCTTGAGTATGCATTTAGACGTAGTTGTGGAGATTAGTGGGCGAACCTGTTTGCTGAGCAGGCAAGAGTTCCCCACGAAATTCACGCTCAGAAGAGATTCTCTCCGAGGTGCTTCTCTTCGATCCTGAGGATCATAGGGGAGTCCATACGTGAGGATTGTCGACTCTGGGGACCGATCAATTGGAAGTCAGCTAAGTGAGGCCTCTTCATGAGATGACGATGCCACTCCTTCTGGGAATCGTATCATTCCTCATGAAAGTCTGTGACGCTGATGACCGCATAGGATGTCGTACCTTGTCGGATTAGGTCCATACCCGTGAGTGGGGGGGGGGGGGGGGGTTTGCGAGAACCTTGACTTCCAGACTACCCGCTATCTTGGCGTTCTCTTTTAGAGAGAACGTACTCCGTCAGCAGTGCAGTAGCACTCAGAGTGTGTTGTGGGGGCTGTGATCCCGTGTTTGCTGCATTGCATTGCATTTGCATAAGCATCTTTGCATCATATTGCATAGCATTTCTCCAGCTAGCCAGAGTTCTGATCCAGCCTTTGTTTCCTGAAGGTGAGTACCCGGAGTTTGGATTGAGCAACTGTTGATTGTCAGAAGACGACCAGGGGGTTGGAACAGACTTGAGCAGATTTGAGAATCAAGCAGTGTAGTCAGTTAAAGGTAATTGATAGCTATGTCTGAAGGCGATTTCCAGTCTCCTAACACCTTGACAGGGTTTACTATGACGTCCAACCCTCGATATGATTCTATCGAATACTTCCCGCAAGCGAACAACATTACTGCAGACCAAGTTGTACAACCTACTGTTGAGAACCGAGATCGACATGAGCAGTTTGTTGCCCGAAATGAACGTCCTCCTCTTGTTAACAATCAAGGTGCTGTTTTCCCTGAGAGGAATCCACGCAGAGATATCCCGGTAGCCAGGACTGTAAACTCAAGAGCTCTTGAAGGTAATAGAAGGCTCCGAGTATTGGAAGAAAGAGTTAAAGCTTTGAAGGTCAAAGATGCCGTTAACCTGAATGCTGCAGACATGTGTTTGGTCCCTAACCTGGTGTTGCCTTATAAGTTCAAAGTGCCGAAATTTGAAAAGTACACGGGAGATAGCTGTCCGAAGCAACATTTGATGATGTTCTGTCGAAAAATGACTTCGTTTGTGCGAGATGACAAATTGATGATCCATTGCTTTCAAGATAGTCTGACTGGGGAATCTTTGAGGTGGTATATGCAGTTAGAGAGTAATCAGATTCGATCATGGGTGGATTTAGCCAGAGCTTTCCTGAAGCAGTACGATTACAACCTGGATATGGCTCCTAGTCTCGTACATCTGCAAGAATTATCTCGGGCGGAGAATGAATCATTCAGAGGGTATGTGCAAAGATGGAAAGAATTGGCTGCTAGTGTTCAACCACCGCTTCAGGAAAGAGAAATGGTTGACCTCTTCTTGGGTACTCTGAAAGGCCATTATTATGACAAATTGTTCGGTTGTACAAGCTTTGTGGGCCTGATGAGAATGGGGGAGCTTGTTGAGAGAGGACTCAAGAGTGGAAAGCTTCGAGATGCTCCTTATATCCCAGTTGATAAGAATGAGTCAGTTGTTAGTTCTCAAGAAGAGTGGGAAGAAGGAAATGACGTCGTCTCAGAATCTCTAGCATCTCAGGGTCGGTTTTCAGACACTTCAAGTCAACGGTCATCCTGTCGTCGATCGCGTCAGCACGCCCAACGAAGACCAAGGAAACCTGAAAGGCAGTTTACTCAGCTACCGGTGTCGTACAGTCAGTTGTTGCCAGATCTGGTCAGAAGTGGATTGATAGTGCCGAAAGAGACTAATCCAATGATTCCACCATATCCTCCAGGTTTTGATGCCAGCGCCCGCTATGAGTACCATGTTGGGGCACAGGGACATTCAACAAATGATTGTAAGGTGCTTAGAAGCCAGGTTCAGGATCTGTTAGACTCTAACCGGATTTTCATCGCGCCCCAGAGTTTTGTTCAGATTAACGATTCTCCGTCATCCAGTTGTGTGGGTTCGTCAGTTAATGTCATGGAAGACTCCACGGGAAGTGTGTGTTCTGAAGAATGTCAAACGGAGAGTTCAGTTGAATATGGGATAAGTTTCTAGAGGTTTCTGTGCCGGGTGTCGCATTTGTTTCCTTTGCTGACCCGTTTAGCTTTTGTGCATTATTGTTTGCTGACCATCACCAGGATTGTTGGTTGGGGTCATTGTATTCGTACTCATTCGTGCCTACGTGCTGCTTTTGTTGGTTGTACATGTGTGGGAGGTGTTCGTCTGTGTGCTTATAGCTTGAGTTCTCTTTGTCTTGTCATGAATATGTGTTTGCTTTCTGCATTGCATTATCATTTAACAGGTACATCAGAACCGTGGGTCTTATTTCCTCATCATCCAGTTTGTTGCAGGAGTTCCTTCAGAGATATGGAACAGAATCAGGTTGAATTGATTGAAGTCTGAAGCCAGCTGGGGCAGATGATGAGAGACATGCAAGAGATGCGTCTGGAGCAGAAGATCCTCAAAGAGGAAAATAGTCAGCTGAAGACCCAAATGAGCTTGATCATGGAAGTAGTCAAGAATGTGCTTAGGAAAGAGGATGATAAGCTATTTGAAGCCGCAGTGAAGGAGCTCGTGCCACTTGTGCCCGGGGAACCTGAGCTTAACGAACATGTTGGCAGACATCAGCAACAGCAACAAAGGTATAATCCTGCTCAGAGAAGGATCCAGAATGGGAAGCCAAAGAGGGTATTTGATACACCTCCGTCAACGTATGCAGAACTGCTTCTGACACTGTTAAGTTTGAATCTGGTTGAGAAGAGAACGTTGGACCCACCCACAGGAGCGCTTCCTTATGGGTACGATGCCAGTAAGCAATGTGAATTTCATTCTGGGGCGCTCGGACACGACATCGAGAGTTGTCATGCTTTTAAGCACAATGTTCAAGACCTGATTGACTCAAAAGATATTGAATTCACGCCAAGCGGTGTAGTTGTACGTATTGGTCCTATCCCAGTTGATGCTAAGATGATGGATATTTCTAAAGCTGCAGTAGGTCAGAAACGTGTCCTGGACTCCATGGTGTCAGAATCTCCATGCCCACAACTGTTGCCTATCCCTGGGGCAGATCTGAGAAAGAAAATGGCTAAGCATAAGGAGTGCCTTAATCAGTGTGGTGGAAATCAAGAACCCGATGTTGTAATTGCTACGAAGGTTATTCAATAGTCAACCCGGTACCAGCGACAACAGTAACGACCTCAACAGCAGCAAAGGCAACAACATCCCAATCAGCGAAGAGCTCAAAATCAGAGGCCGGTGAGGGTATTTAATGTGCCTCCGATGCCATATGCCGAACTTCTTCAGGTGTTGCTACGATTACAGTTGGTTGAGAAGAGGAAGTTGGCCCCGCTGGCAGGGACGCCTCCAGCAGGGTATGATATCAATGAGCACTGTGATTTCCATTCAGGAGCACCGGGGCACAACATTGAAGATTGTCTGGCCTTCAAGCACAAGGTGCAGGACCTACTTGATAGTGCAGCTATCAACTTCGGGCAGGAAGGGCCCAAAATCATCTGAATGAGGAGGAGGGGCTCTATAATTTGGTTGGGTCGCTGAAAGCAGATTAGGACAACAGCGAGTTGCCTCTAATAACTGATTGTGAAGATGGCTGGTTCAGCAGCAGGGCAGATGTGAAAGCCCAGTTCTCGGAAGCTGGCATTTTTCTTTGTTTTATCTTGTCATGTCTTTACGTTTGTAGTTTCTTTCCTGTTTAAATTGCAATCTCGTTCGTAAAACTTATTGTTTTCATTCAATTGATGATAATGAAATAAATATGCATGTTCTGATTAAATCCATTCGTGTTCACTAATTGTTTTTACAAATGTCCAATGCTTGGTTATGAAGGATCTGAGGAGGACGACGAAAATGAACGACATGCAACTTCCGATATTGTATGCTTTTGAAATAAAACCTGCTGATGATGTACAGGCATTGTTTCAAATCCCTAAACACCGTGATATAAGGAAGATAATCCCTTGCCAACCCCTTTGATCCTAGTAGTAGGAGTTCTTTCTGAAAACGAAAAACCCTCCATCTTTAACCTGGGGCAGGGTAGGTGTTAGCTAATTTGGCCGAGCGTTCAAGTTGCAAAAGGAGTGTCCGTTCGAGGATCAATCTCACCTTAGAGGTCGTGCCTAAAAAACCACAATGGTTAAATCAAGAGTGAAACAGTTACATTATCCCCTAATGAGTCAGACAACCAGTGTCACACGACTTGTTCCGAAAAAGAGAAAGCAAAAAGAATCAAAAGCCCGCTAAGTCAAAACTTCGAAGCAAATGACTTAGGCAAAAATGAGGGCATCCTGCTGGACTTAAAAAAATCAAAAGAAACTCCAAAGAGTCAGTCCAGGCAAAAGTTAGGGATAAGAAAACGAAAAAGATGAAAGGATTAAAAAAGAAAAATCCTCGGACAAATACGAGTCGTGTGACCTCAAGTGTCAAAGACGAAGAGTGAGTAACTGTCACTCCAAAAACTCATGGTTTCTCGAACTATCACTCCTATCTTTCAGCCCCTGAGAGGTGAACGCTAAGGTCGAATTAGCTGAACGTAGGATGGGAGAACATCAAGGAGAATGGGTGGGTTAAAATAAACTTTGAGCCTTTATCCTTTCTTTCAAAACCGTGAACCTGACCACGTTATAACCCTCAAAAGTCCTAATTGAAGCAGGTTTGTTTCGAAAGCATACTTCGGTAAAGGTCGCGTCGAAACTGACTCCTAAAAGGGTTCCTCTTACCATGTTGGTACTGATGTTGATATTCTTGATAAATGTTTTGTGCATTATATGCCATAAACTGTTTTTTCCTTTTCCCAGTGAACAGATTGGATGTCAAAGCTGTCATATGCGTTGCATTAGTATATCTTTCATGCATAACAACTTGTTTTACTTGTGAGTAAGCGCTTGACAGCAGAAAAGTTTTCTACGATGGAAGGTATGGTCAGGATAGAATACAGAACGCCTGAATGCTCCGCAAGCCAGGGCAAGCTACATCCAGTGATCCCCAGTCAGGGCAGCCTTTCGAAGTCAGTTATCCTGGGGGCAATCAGGTTGAGATTCGGTAAATATCTCGTAGTCAGGGGCACTACTCTGAATCAGATAATCAGGGGCAAAGTCATTGCAGTCAGGGGCAGGTCATCTTAAGAGCGCAGAAGTTATTCTTTATTCGAGAAGCATTTGATGTGAAGTATCTCTCCGAAGTTCAGAATGCTGGGGCATTTCATATCAGACCATCAGGGTACAGATCTGCAGATTTCCTTTTGAGGAGCATCACCACAGAGATCCCGCAGGCTGGGGCATATCAGAAGCGAAGGGATTTTTCTTCTCCGTATCATCAGAGTTATTCAGAGCTATTCGAGCAGATTCGGCCAATTTTCGAGTGCGAGACGAATGTTGGGAAGTCGTGTTACTATCCCTTGACTTTTCAACCAGAAAACTGTGTATTCAGACAGAATGTTTTCCAGCGTCAGTTGTACCTGACCCATCGCAGATAGCCTAAAAGCCCAAATCCATGTTGGCGACCACTATGAGGCCCATCCGTGTTGGCGCATCAGTTTCCAAACCCAATCTTCGTCAGTACGCAGGAAGACTCCGTCTATTTTCCCCAGCAAAAGCCTGATTTTCATTGGCACGGGTAAGCTATCCCCAGAGAAGTCCAATCATACTTGGCACATATGTCATTCCCCAGCGGAGTTGATTTCACTCTTCCAGCATTTATTTTGCTGGAATAATTCTGTGATATCCGGTTTATCCCCAGCGGAGTTGGCTTCGTTTTCAGCATTTATTTTGCTGAAGTGGTTTTCTGTACCCGACTTTCTCCAGCAGCCCGAGCCTGCATTAGCATATTGCATACATCATCATATTTGCATCATACTTGCGTTTCATTTTCAAAATGCGTAGCATTTCCATCCTGAATGGAGCATTACGCCCTAGAAAGATTCAAGCATACACATATGCATACGAAGCATAAGCCAGGTTTTCTATCAGCCTCATATGGCACGTGAATTACTCTGTGATCAGTTCAGGGGCATTCATCCAGCAGCAGTGTTCAGACAATTCAGCAGTTTATTCGTATTTCAGATCATACAATAGTTATGCTCTGATCAATCAGTCCTCTGGTATCGACAGGCTTTTCTTCCCGTCAATTCATATTGACGATGTGTTCCTCCAATAAGTGGATTTCTCCGTCTATCATTAGACGTCTTGAGTTCGAATATGGCTTTCTTTCCGTCTATCAGTAGACGATGTGAAGTTTCGGGTAATTTTTTCAGTGGGGTTTCAAGATGGGGTTTCTCTAGCAAGTGGTGTTCTTTCCGTCTATCAGTAGACGATGTGAAGTTTCAGGTGATGTTTCAGCGGGTTTCTTATTGTCAGATCATACAGATGGTGTGTTTCCCCAGCGGGTCTTCTCCGGATATCTTTAGATGTTGAGAGGTTTCAAAGCGTTCTTTCGGATGGTGTTTTCTTTCTGTTTATTGGATGAGATGACATTTCAAGAGGGATTTTCTGACCGTCAATCCTTATTGACGTCGAGGCTCTTTGAAGAATGTTCGGTTTTCCTGATTGTCGATTCTTATTGACGACATGGCTCTTTGAAGGTGGTTTTCTTCCCGTCGGTCCTTACTGATGATGTGGCCCCTTTAAGGATATTGTTCTTCCCATCAGTTCCCGTAGACGAAAGGATTCTGAAATTTGAGGGATGGTGTTGAATTGCGTATGGGTGTCTTTCCGTCTATCCTTAGACGATGTGAGTATGGATTTTGGGTGTCTTTCTGTCTACCCTTAGACGATGTGAGTATTGAATTTTTCCTTCGATTTGGGTGTCTTTCCGTCTATCCTTAGACGATGTGAGTATGGATTTTGGGTGTCTTTCCGTCTATCCTTAGACGATGTGAGTATGGTTTTTGGGTGTCTTTCCGTCTATCCTTAGACGATGTGAGTATTGATTTTTTTCCTTCAATTTGGGTGTCTTTCCGTCTATCCTTAGACGATGTGAGTATTGAATTTTTCCTTCGGGATGGGTGACTTTCCGTCTATCTTTAGACGATGTGAGTATTGAATTTTTCCTTCGGGATGGGTGTCTTTCCGTCTATCCTTAGACGATGTGAGTATGGATTTTGGGTGTCTTTCCGTCTATCCTTAGACGATGTGAGTATGGATTTTTGGGTGTCTTTTCGTCTATCCTTAGATGACGTGAGTATTGAATTTTTCCTCCGATTTGGGTGTCTTTCCGTCTATCCTTAGACGATGTGAGTATGGATTATGGATGTCTTTCCGTCTATCCTTAGACGATGTGAGTATTGATTTTTTCCTTCGGGATGGGTGTCTTCCCGTCTATCCTTAGACGATGTGAGTATTGATTCTTCCTTCGGGATGGGTGTCTTTCCGTCTATCCTTAGACGATGTGAGTATGGATTATGGGTGTCTTTCCGTCTATCCTTAGACGATGTGAGTATGGATTTTGGGTGTCTTTCCATCTATCCTTAGACGATGTGAGTATGGATTATGGGTGCCTTTCCGTCTATCCTTGGATGATGTGAGTATATTTCTTCCTGTCTATCCTTAGACGATGTGAGTATGAATTTTGGGTGTCTTTCCGTCTATCCTTAGACGATGTGAGTATGGATTATGGGTGCCTTTCCGTCTATCCTTGGACGATGTGAGTATATTTCTTCCTGTCTATCAGTAGACGATGTGAGAGAATCAGGTGTTTTGTTGCAACCCTTGGGTTTGTTATCTGTGGTATCACGCGGGTAACGGGCGTTAAAATCAAAAGTTTCTCTATCAGATGATTGATCATTTTGTTGTCGTGACGACTGGGTTCGGTTCTGGATTATGTCTCCCCAAGCAGTTTTGCAGTATATTTCTGCGGTTGGCAAATTTTCGGGTTATTGGTATTCAACCGTCTCGTACCTCCGAATGTTTGAAGGCTGCGCGCTCTTCAACCCTTCAGGTCCAAGCCGCTTGAATAGGGGCAGCTGTTGCACCCTAAAATTTGACCAACCGGTGCCACTTCCGGTTTATGCTTCGACGCATTTCGCATTCGCATTTACATACTGCATATAGCGCATTTCCTCAATCATGGTGATTTTATCGGGATTACAGCCCTGCTGTCGCATTTCGGGTATCTCAGACCGGTTCGGGTAATCGGAGGTTATTTTGAGAAGTCGCGCGCTTCCTGGGTGTTTTCAGTTCGCAGTGATTGTTGAGATTCTTGGTGTCTGGATTTACCGTTTGCTTCGATCTGGTCTCGCGCTCTTTTTTTATGTTGGTTATTTGCCTTTGTTTGCATTTTTTAGGATTTAATAGCCTTTTGTAGATTTTAAATAGGCTTTATAGATTTTTTAGAATTTAAATAGATTTTTTTAAATATTTTTAATAGCTTTAAATCATTTTTTAGAATTTATAGAGTTTTTTAATAGGTTTTAATAGTTTATTAATAGTTTTAATAGAATAATAGAATGTCTTTTAAATAAATAGTATAGATCTTAGTAGAAATTTAATAGGATTAATATAAATGAATAGAGTTTATTTCTAATATAGATTTAATCTTTTGTTAGATATTAATTTCCTTTATTAGGTTTAATATAGGTTAATAGTTTTTTTATATAGATATTAATAGATATTAGTTTTAGTGTAATATAGAATTTAATTAGATGTCAATTCTCCCTAGTAGGGTTCATTAGGACTTAATAGAGGTTAATTAGGATTTAATCTTTTGTTTAGATTTTAATTAGAGTTAATGGAGTCTTCATTTAGTTAATTAAGTCTGATTAGGATTAATTAGATCAGTTTAATTGTCATTTTAGCATCTAATTGTAGTTTTAATTACTAGTTAATTAGGTTAAGTCTTTGATTAGCTTTTAATTGGGTTTAATCTTTTTTTAATTCAGATTTTATTCAGGCCATTTTCGTGGGCCCAGTCCTTGGACGCCCAGTTTATCTTTTCAGCCCGTTTGTCCTATTTTTTTTTGTCCGTGCAGTGACATGTGTCACTATATAAGCGTTCCACGCGTTTCAATCGGGGGTAGCCACTTCATTTTCCAGACTCTCTCAGAAACCTTCCACGTAGCATCCCCATTTCTCTCTCTGCGCCACGCAACCCCACACGCGTCTTCCATGCGCCTTCCCACCGTGACATTTAGCCTCGCCTGAGCTTCGCCGGTTGCATGGTCGGCGGCCATGCAACCACCGCCCCCAACCCAACTCCGACAGCCCTAACAGACTCCCAACTACCTCCAGCCGCCGCACCGATCGCCGGAAAACCGCAAATTCCACCGGAATTCACCAATCTTCATCGTCTTCATCAATTACCCTAGATTCACCAGAAATGCCGCCGGAAACCATCGTCGGAAACTTCATCACCTCACCGGGAAACTCATACGAATTCGTCATTGTTCTTGATGTTCACCACATTTTCCAGATCTTCATACCAAGTGCATCTATGAATATTCAAACCTTCATGAGATTTTCCAGAAGAAACTTCAAGAACCTCCCTCGTGTTCTTCATCCGTTTTCCAGATCAATGCCTATCTTCATCCGTTCATCATCTTCATGCATTTTTCTTCCAGATTTCCAAATCATCAAGAGCTTCGTCTGGTTCATCATCCAAATTCTCCAGATCCTTCATGACACTCCCAGAACCTTCAAGGTTTCCTCAAGAATCGCATGCAATCGTCATCAGGTTCATAGATCGCCAACGATCTTCATCAACATTTTTAAGACGCATCATTATCATCCCCAAATTCATTCTTCGACCCCGATCAAACTCCAAGGATTATCAGAAGTTCTTCCTCAGTTCATCACCGATCTACGTCAAAGAACCCCATCGCGTTCAAGATTTCTCCAGAACTTCTTCAAGATCCATCAGCTTCCAGGATCTTCACCACAGATCCACGTCAACATCAACAGATCGTCATGTTTGTTTTTTCAGATCTCAAAGGTGCAACCAGCCTCGTCTTGTACGGTAATGTTCAAGAACATTCATCAAGACTCCTTCATCGCATCTTCAACGAGTCTCCAGAAGTGTTCGTGAGTTTCATCTATTCACCAGCAACTCAAGATCATCCTTCCAACACACCTTCAGATCCACGACGAATGAATCGACACCATCAAGCTTCGGCAAAGAAAGAATCATCTGGATTGTTTTGTTCCTTTGCATTTGGAAGGGATTGGATGAAGAGAGAGTATGAGATGGTGAGGGAAGAGGTGGAGTCAAAGAGGATGATGATGAAGATGGAAGGAGAAAGAGTGAGGGTGACGGCGTGAACAGTGGAAGGGAGAAAGGGAAGAGGAAATTAGGGTTTCAGAAGATGGAAGGAGAAGAGGGAGAAGGGACCGGGTGGATTGGGCCTCAAAGCCCAATGTTTTTTGCCATACACCCTCCGTTTCTGTTTTTTCGTTTTTTTTCTTCTTTGCTGAACATGGGCCAAGCCCAACGCCACTGCTGGCTATGCCCCCGTTTCAATTTCTGCACCCCTTCTCCATTTTTTCTGGTTTGGCTGAAGTAATGGGCTGGGCCCGTTTATTTTTCTACAGATTGTAACTCCCTTGTACTCTGCTGTACCCCTCCCCTTTGTATTTCTTTTATTTTTCTTTTATATTCATTTGTTTAGGTTTTTATATGGAAAAAGAAATACAATAAAAAAAGTTGAAGAAAAAGAAATACAATAAAAAAAAAGGGTTGAATAAAAAGAGTATTGAAAAAAAAAGAGAATAAAAAGAGTATTGAGAAAAAAAGATTTGAAAAAGAATACTTGAGAAAAAGATTTGGAAAAGAATATGAAATTGAGAAAAAAATTTGAAAAAGAATATAAAAATATTAGTTCGTAGATTTAATATTTTTCTTTTAGGATACAATTTTTCATAGGGTTTAGTTTACACTTTTAGAGATAGTTTTTCCAAGTCCACTTGTTAGGGGACTATTTTTCACTTGATTTTCCATTATAGATGGATAGGATAGTATTCTTTAGGAGTTTATTTTCCGTATTCAATCATTGTAACTCATTTTTCAGAATATTAATAAAACGAGATTTGAGCTGTGGTCCCGAAGTAGCCGAACTACAGCTGCTCTGATTTCTCGTACCAGACGAGAATATGTAGGCATAGGATGCGATATCCTAGCAAGCATACTAACAACTAACTCTTTTGTTCTCTCGCTGCTGTGCGATCGAGACCTTCCCGCTGACGACTGATTGTTATCCTTTTCTCTTGCCCGAGTGCATTTGAGACCAGACCGTAGTTTTAGTTCCTGTAGGTTCCCGTACCTTTAAAACCAGATTAATTTCTCACTCCTGTGTGAGAACACCCAGCCTAGCCGTAGTTAGCCTGAACTACGTAAGCTCTGATCTTCCATGCAGTGTGGAAGTACGTAGGCACAAGACGCGAGGTCTTGGCGAGCCAATTCCCTGTAGTTTCCCGAACTACGTTGACTCTGACTTTCTCTCTTGAGAATACGTAGGCGTAGAGTGCGACGCTCTATCGAGTCAATTCCCTTCCGTTTAGATTTAGCAGCCGTAGATAGATTGTTTTTGCATCCTTTAGACAACCCAAGCAAGCGTGGATCCTGTCGAGTACGACGGACGTGAGGGGTGCTAATACCTTCCCCTTGCGTAACCGACTCCTGAATCCAGGTTTTGGTTGCGACGACCATACCTTTCCTGTTTTTTGCAAGGTTTACTTCGAGCGTTTCCTTTCCCTCCGTTGGGATAAATAACGCACGGTGGCGACTCTTCTGTCAGCCGGCGCTGATTTTCGCAGTAGCGACAGATGGGATCCATGCTTGTTGGTTTGTCTACGGGTGAAAAACAATCTATCTACGGCTGCTAAAGCTAAACGGAAAGAACTTACTCGATAAAGCATCTCCCTCTATGTCTATGTATTCCCTCGTGCAATGTGAAAGTCAGAGTCAACGTAGTTCGGGAAACTACGGGGGAGATTGCTCGCCGAGATATCACATCTCGTGCCTACGTACTTTCACACGGCGTGAAAGATCAGAGCAAACGTAGTTCGGGCTACTACAGATAACCGGGGTATTCTCGATCACACAGGGGTGAGAGACAGGATTGACGATACTAGCGTACGCATTCTAGCAGTTAGGTGTATGCTGCTCGACCATTAGAGACTTAGGCGTTATCTGTTTGCGGTAGAACGGACGTAGTATGTCGGGGTTTAAAGGTACGGGGACCTACGGGACTTAGAACTATGGTCTGGTCTCAATTGCGCTAGGGAAGGAGAAAGGGAACATCAGTCGTCAGCGGGAAAGTCTCGATCGCGCGGGAGCGAGAGAACAGAGAAGTTAGTTGTTAGTGTGCTCGCTAGGATATCGCATCTTATGCCTACATATTCTCGTCTGGTACGAGAAATCAGAGCAGCTGTAGTTCAGCCAACTACAGCAAAAGGGGAAAAAGGGTGCTCGCTAGGATTATCACAATCCTATGCCTACGTACTCTCGTCCGGTACGAGAGATCATAGCAAACGTAGTTCGGCGCACTACAAAAAACGAGTCTCGATTGCACAGGGGCAAGAGAAGGGGTCTCAATCGCCTGAATGCGAGAGAAAAGGGTTTTGATCGCGCGGGGCGATAACAAAGAGGAAGCAGGCCTAACACGCCGAAAAGGGAAGGAACTCGGGACACACACGCAAGAACCTAAGGCGTAAGAGCGAATGTGTCGCATGTCACCCAAAGGGTGCCACACTAAACACTCTAGACGATTGAGAGGAAACCCCTCAACCACCATTTCCTATGTATCTAATGCTACAGCTCACAACACTCGACGGTTGCACGAAGACTTGAATAAGAAAGATGCTATCGAACGAAGCGGCTCCGTTGGCTCTTGACATGTGCGCAAGCTCCATTCCAATCTTCTCCTCTTTGGATCCTTGATGATGACATTCAAATCAGAACCAATGTAAAGCTTAGACCGTCATGGTTTGACTTATACGATAAATCAAACTCTCAGAGGTAGCGTATTGATATCCGTGTCAAAGGCAAGATAGAGAAATGATATCGAAAATCATTCTCCAATTGAATCATGTCACACGGCCAGCCCAGAATAAAATCCAAAATAAAATCGGATAGCAGAAGGGAAATGAGGAGAGAAGTCCAATAGCAAATGGAAATAAAATTCTACTCCTAAAATAAGCAAATAAATTCCTAATAGAAAGCTCTAAAGAAATTCTAAGTAAATTTCCTATAAGAAATAACCTAAAAATTCTATACAAAATTCTATACTATCCTAAAAGAAAAATAGAATATAAATTCTACAATATAAAATCTATACTAGAAAATATGCTAAGAAAAAATATCTAAACTATAATTCCTAAGAAGAAAAAATAGAAAAAAATAAAACTACAACTATTACAAGCAAATGTCCAATACAAGCAAAAAACAAAAATAAAAGGGAAGGGGGTACAGCAACCAAAACAGGGGTGGAACCTGAAAAAAAGTACACTTGGGCCCAGCCCGCAATACAATAGTCAGAAAAATAAAAAAGCAATGGAAACAGGGGGTGCGCTTAGGAACAGCGGAGGTGCATGAGTAATTCGTTGTGCCCAACCCAACAATCAACAAAAACTCCAGCAGGGGGTGCGTTTGGAAATTCGGAGGTGTGCTTCAGAGATGCTAATTGGGCCCAGCCCAACAAAAAAAGCCACCATCCACAAAAAGAAAAAAAGGTGACAGGGGGTTTATTGGTGAAACGCAGGTATGAGTCCAAAAAATGATTGGGCTTAGCCCAATCCCAAACGGTCCACGACCTTTCCCCTTCCTTATTCTCCCCTTCTCCAATCTGAAACCCTAGGTTCTCCTCCTTCCTTCTCCCTTCTTCGTTTGGCCAGAACCCCAAGTTCTTCTTCCTACCTTCCGCCGCTGTTATCGTTACTTCTCCCTCACCGTCCATGACCTCACGCCTGAAATCCAACCGCCCTTCCTCTCAGTTCAGTCCAGCTTTATCCCACCACTACCTCAGACGCATGCCGCTGGCTCACCACTAGTTCGTTGCTAGATGAAGGGGAAGATTCATAGCTTGGAAGTGCAGAAGAAGGTGAATATTGCTGCGAACATCACACGCGACGAAGCTTCATGATGTTCTCCTCACTAACTTGTTGATTTTGAGAAAAATCCGAAGACACCGTATTTTAGGGATAAAGATTTCGCTGGATCTGGATTGAAGTTTGTTCGTAGATGGATGAACACTCGTTGTGATTGAGGACTCGTGCGAGGATGATAAAATCAATTCGTGATGTTGATGAAGATCTAGGTCTGGATCGTTGGTGAACATTGCTTGATGGTTGAAGCTCCTTGAAGATCTGGAGATCTCTTGACGAGCGGATGAAGATCTGGTGAAGGTTATTGAATTTTCTGGAAAAGTATGAGGATCTGGTGACGAAGGTGATGAACGCACTTGAAGGTTTATGGAAAAACTGGAAAACAAGATGAACTGATGAAGGTTGAACGAAGAAGATCTGCAAATCGTTTGGAGGTTGAATGTTCTTGAGCAGTTGGGCGATGAAGTTTCCGGTTGATTTCTGGGGAAACAATTGATGAAGGTCCGGTGAAGGTGATGATTGTTGAATGAGGATGAAGATTATAGTGGATTGTTCTGGGCGATTTGCAGTTTTCCGGTGACAGTTATGGTCACCAGTGATGGTTACGGCTGTGATGATTTCTCCGGCGAGAACCTCTGGCGGTTTGCATGGCCGGCGGTAATGAGACGGTGGAGGACAGGTGGTAGGCTGCGTGGCCGCCATGCAGAGAGGGAGAGGGATGCGTGGCTTGTGAGGTGGCGAGGTGTGATAGCCTTTGGTACGTCAATCAGAATGTCTTGAATCAATTCCAACTTTGGTTCTCTAAACTTGATGGAATTTGTGCTTCTCCTTTTTTGGTCAGTCATTGTGTTCACCAATACCTAATATAATCATAGTCTCTTAAGTCTCTTGATATGAAAAATTGCTATGCAATGCAATGTTTTATGAATGCACGTGATAAAGAACAAAAAGCGAGATCAAAGTCACAGGTCCTGCAAAACAATCACAAAAGGCAGCTCTCCCATCGGGTGGGTAATCTACTGGTTTAGAGAGGGTATCCCAAAGGTTTTAAACAAAGTCCCATGTACTAACCCTCAAAAGTTTCCCATCAGAACGACTACTCGTAAGACGGTAATCCTTTCAAAGGATGAACACAGAGTTATGTTTTAGCGATCCTTGGAATAAGGTTCTAAAAGGTCCTCAGAATTGCAGACTCCCAAGATGGAATAAAAACGCCATTACGACTACTCGTAAGACATAATCATCCCAAAGGGGTCTCATCTGAGCGGTGGGATTCGATCCAACTCAACGAGTCCTAAGTCTCGCAAATTAGAAAGAAACCACCTCCTAATCTTAGTGTATACTAGAAAGCTCGGGTAGAAAGCTTTATCCTTACAAACTAACCCAATAAACCCAACAGGTTAGAAAATACAACAAAACAAAAATAAATAAATAAATGGATAAATCACGCATGCGACAAGCAAATTAGGTTTGGCTCGCTAGGCATCCCCAGCTGTCGCTACTCGAAAAATGCATCGCGCAACGATGGGGAGGCGAAAAGGATAGACAGAAGAGTCGCCACCGAACTTTATTTATCCCATGAGGGGAAAGGAAAATATCGAGAAAACCTTTAAGAAAAGAAAGGATAAGATGGTCTCGCAACCAAGAACGGGTTCGGAAGCCGGTTATGCAAGGTGAAGGTATTAGCACCCCTCACATCCATCATACTCGATGGGAACCATTTGCTTGCCAATGTGTGATTATATCTGCTTAAATATTATGCTATAAAAGTGTTTTCCAAAGGGTAAAGAAAGGGGGTTTAGATACTAAGAAAGGAGGCACAACGAGGAAGGAAAGAGAAAGAACAGACTCGGTAGGACTTCGCAGTCCTACGCCTACGTATTCTCAATAGATGTGAGAAAGCCAGAGTCGACGTAATTCGGGGAACTACAGATATGGGGGAAAGTGCTCGCCAAGGATTGTGGCCCTTGTGCCTACGTATCTTTACTTAAAAGAAGTAAAGAATCAGAGCAGCCGTAGTTAGGCCTAGCAGTTTAGGTGCTTTGCTGCTCGCATGTGAGGAGACTTATGCGTTACCTGTTTGCGGTAGAACGGATGTAACATATCCTTTTTGAAAGGTTGATTAGTTTTCGCCATGCGAGGCAAGATGTCACGTTTGATTGGTTGAGTTTTTTTTAGGGGTCGAGATAAGTCCTCGGATAGTAACCCCTACGGGTAGTACCCAGTTCTTTATCTCAAAGTTTTTGTAATGAAAAGTGTGGCGAACGTAGCGTCTTCGTATTGAAAGACGAGTATCAAGACCACCCACACTATCGTGAGTATCCTGACACTTGGAGAGGAAGGAGACTACACTCAATCCTCTCTCTTTAATTCAATACAAAGAGAACTTCATTCTCTTATTAAAGTGT
Organism: Lathyrus sativus; assembly: GCA_963859935.3. Classification (NCBI taxonomy): domain Eukaryota; kingdom Viridiplantae; phylum Streptophyta; class Magnoliopsida; order Fabales; family Fabaceae; genus Lathyrus; species Lathyrus sativus. The sequence continues at coordinate 231,105,398 of OZ012741.1, forward strand.
TTTTGGTTTTGAATGGTAAGTGCTTTGCGACTGTAAACCCTACGGTAAATGTCAGCACTCGGGATAGGAGAAGGCATACGCCTAACCACTCAACTACCATTCAAGTTTATGAAAATGAGTTTGAAAACGCACTCGGTACGAGACCGAGGTTTTAAGGTGAAGAAGGTTGCGGAGAGAAGTTGTGAAAGTGAGAGGTAGTGAAAGGGAGGTGATGGATAAGGTTGCATCTTCTTATTGAAAGATGAGTATCAAGACCACTCACACTACAGTGAGCATCCTAATACTCGGAGAGAAAAAAGTCTACACTTAATCCTTTCTTGACATAATTCAATACAAAAAGAAAAAGATTCTTACGGCTGAAGATATTTATGAAAATGAATTCGATACGGGATCGAGGTTTTCTTATGAGGAAAATATGTAAGTTCATGGTGATAACCAAAAGAAAACAGAGCTTTGATATGTTAACAAACACAAAGGGAACACATGTCAATAAATCTCACAAGATAAAAATAAGCATGGTATGAAGGGAATTTTAATCGAGACGTAAGGTGATGACCTAAGGACGAATCTACTAACAAGCAGGCAAAAGGCATTGTAAAAACAAGCAACTATGAGATTACAATCCATTTAATACAACTAGACATCACAATGAAAAAGTTGCAAAAAGAACGGGTTGAAAATAATGAACAATGAACAAGTTATGAATATTTGAAGTTTTATTGATTTTATGAAAATAAAAACACATAAATAAAATAAAAGACGAAGAGAAAAGGAAAAGCTGGGAGTTGAACCCATGGCCTTATGTTACAAACACACAACAACAACCATTTGGACACAACACGCGCGCTGACAAGGGAGTGGAAGGAGTGAACAAAATGATTAACAATGACCATTGAAAATAAAATGCCAAAAAGAGTTGATCCCAAGGATCGAACTCAAGACTGGCAAGTGAAAGGTAAATATGCGCGCAAGTTGATTACCACTGGGTGGCTGTACATCCAAGTACAAAGCCACCCCATAAATAAATAAGGCTAAGTATGGTGGATAATCTGGGCAAAATGCAAACCACTCAAACCAAAAACGTGAAGGATTCAAACATGATCAAAACTCAATCATTTTTTATGAAACTTTAGTCAAATCTGACTGTTTTTTAACAAGGATTATGATGGTGTCAATGAAATTTTGGAATGAGGCTCACAAATTGAAACACGATGCAAGATTGACATTTAAGTTACATTTTGAAAACTAACATCATCTATGAGTTCAAATTCATCAAATGGACATTGCTCACAACACATACATATCATAACAGAGGCATTGGACCCTTAAGGCTCAAGCATAAACTAGTAGAATGGAATATGGTACATGAATTGCAAATGAATAACATGAAAATGCAGCAAACTGTCAAGACAGATGGGAAGATTCCAAATCAATACATATGGCCTAACAGTTCTAATCATGTTAATGATGATGCTCTCAAGTCAAACAAATTAATTCAATGCTCAAACAGAAACAAGAAGATAGCATGGCAATATATTGATGAACTTGAGTGAACTTTTGTGGAAAAAAGATGAACTTGCTTTCAAAACCACAATAAAACATGACCTTACATCAAAACCAAGTTGTTGAAAAATAACACAGGCAAACAACTACATTATGTACACCTATGGCTAAATCAATTGTGAATATGGAAGGGGCAAGAATGATGAGCAAAGCAGCCAAACTGCTGGCCAGGGCCAAAGTAGCCCTGTTGCACCAAAATTTAAACAGCAACAAACATGAGTGAAATAAAACTCTGGTCACAACAGCACCAATACAAACATGGAACCTCAGCCAAAAATGCAATGAGAAAAACAAAGATTACAATCATAATGTCAAGATCACACACAACTGTCATGCCAAGTAAAAATGGAAATGAAGGATGCTAATTTGAAAGCCAAATCAAGGAGGGAGCATAATATGTTTGAATCAGCCCCACACACAATCTCAAATCATAATATAAAGTGTGTCTACACTTCAAAATTATTCACCAACATCATAAAAATGAAATTCCCAAGTCAGCTGCTCATTTAACACATAAAATTGCAATATTGGAATCAAAACTGGATTGGAATAGATTGAGGTCAGAAAAAAGCCACACACAAGTCTCAAATACATTAAGGAATGATTCTAGCACTTAAGATGATCTTGAAATGCACATAACCAGAAAATGGATATCAAGCTACAATTGTATCAAACATGTGTGAGGCAGGCTTGTCGCTACCGTGAAAATAAGGTGCCGGCAAAACAGAAGAGTCGCCACCTTTCGTTATTTATCCCACAGAAAGGGAAAGGAAACAATTGGAAAAAACATGACGAAAAGGTATAAGACAAGGTCATCGCAACCATTGTCTGGATTCGAGAGTCGGTTACGCAAGGAGAAGGTATTAGCACCCCTTATGTCCATCGTACTCGATGGGATCCATGCTTGTTGGTTTGTCTACGGGTGAGAAACAATCTATCTACGGCTGCTAAAGCTAAACGGAAAGAACTTACTCGATAGAGCATCGTGCTCTATGCCTACGTATTCCCTCGTGCAATGTGAAAGTCAGAGTCAACGTAGTTCGGGAAACTACGGGGGAGATTGCTCGCTGAGATATCGCATCTCGTGCCTACATACTTTCACACGGCGTGAAAGATTAGAGCAAACATAGTTCGGGCTACTACAGATAACCGGGGTGTTCTCGATCACACAGGGGTGAGAGACAGGATTGACGATACTAGCGTACGCATTCTAGCAGTTAGGTGTATGCTGCTCGACCATGGGAGACTTAGGCGTTACCTGTTTGCGGTAGAACAGACGTAGTATGTCGGGGTTTAAAGGTACGGGGACCTACGGGACTTAGAACTACAGTCTGGTCTCAATTGCGCTAGGGAAGGAGAAAGGGAACATCAGTCGTCAGCGGGAAAGTCTTGATCGTGCGGGAGCGAGAGAATAGAGAAGTTAGTTGTTAGTGTGCTCGCTCGGATATCGCATCCTATGCCTACATATTCTCGTCTGGTACGAGAAATTAGAGCAGCTGTAGTTCAACCAACTATAGCAAAAGGGGAAAAAGGGTGCTCGCTAGGATTATCGTAATCCTATGCCTACGTACTCTCGTCTGGTACGAGAGATCAGAGCAAACGTAGTTCAGCGTACTACAGAAAACGAGTCTCGATTACACAGGGGCAAGAGAAGGGGTCTCAATCGCCTGAATGCGAGAGAAAAGGGTTTCGATCGCGCGGGGCGAGAACAAAGAGGAAGCAGGCCTAACATACCTAAACGGGAAGGAACTCGGGATACACACGCAAGAACCTAAGGCGTAGGAGCAAATGTGTCGCATGTCACCCAAAGGGTGCCACACTAAACACTCTAGACATTTGAGAGGAAACCCCTCAACCACCATTTCCTACGTATCTAACACTACAGCTCACGACACTCGACGGTTGCACGAAGACTTGAATAAGAAAGATGCTATCGAATGAAGCGGCTCCGTTGGCTCTTGACATGTGCGCAAGCTCCATTCCAATCTTCTCCTCTTTGGATCCTTGATGATTACGTTCAAATCAGAACCAATGTAAAGCTTAGACCGTCATGGTTTGACTTATACGATAAATCAAACTCTCAGAGGTAGCGTATTGATATCCGTGTCAAAGGCAAGATAGAGAAATGATATCGAAAATTATTCTCCAATTGAATCATGTCACACGGCCAACCCGGAATAAATTCCAAAATAAAATCGGATAGCAGAAGGAAAATGAGGAGAGAAATCCAATAGCAAATGGAAATAAAATTCTACTCCTAAAATAAGCAAATAAATTCCTAGTAGAAAGCTCTAAAGAAATTCTAAGTAAATTTCCTATAAGAAATAACCTAAAAATTCTATACTATCCTAAAAGAAAAATAGAATATAAATTCTACAATATAAAATTTGTACTAAAAAATATGCTAAGAAAAAATATCTAAACTATAATTCCTAAGAAAAAAAAATAGAAAAAAAATAAAACTACAACTATTACAATCAAATGTGCAATACAAGCAAAAAAACAAAAATAAAAGGGAAGGGGGTACATCAACTAAAATAGGGGTGGAACCTGAAAAAAAGCACACTTGGGCCCAACCCGCAATACAATAGTCAGAAAAATAAAAAAAACAATGGAAACAGGTGGGTGCGCTTAGGAACAGCGGAGGTGCATGACTAATTCGTTGGGCCCAGCCCAACAATCAACAAAAACTCCAGCAGGGGGGTGCGTTTGGAAATTCGGAGGTGTGCTTCAGAGATGCCAATTGGGCCAGCCCAACAAAAAAAAGCTACCAGCCACAAAAAAAAAGGTGACGGGGGGTTTATTGGTGAAACGCATGTATGAGTCGAAAAAATGATTGGGCTTAGCCCAATCCCAACCGGTCCACGACCTTTCCCCTTCCTCATTCTCCCCTTCTCCAACCTGAAACCCTAGGTTCTCCTCCTTCCTTCTCCCTTCCTCGTTTGGCCAGAACCCCAAGTTCTTCTCCCTACCTTCCGCCGCCGTTATCGTTACTTCTCCCTCACCGTCCATGACCTCACGCCTGAAATCCAACCGCCCTTCCTCTCAGTTCAGTCCAGCTTTATCCCACCACTGCCTCAGATGCATGCCGCTGGCTCACCACTAGTTTGTTGCTTGATGAAGGGGAAGATTCATAGCTTGGAAGTGCAGAAAAAGGTGAAGATTGCTGCGAACATCACATGCGATGAAGCTTCGTGATGTTCTCCTCACTAACTTGTTGATTTGGAGAAAAATCCGAAGACACCATGTTTTGGTGATGAAGATTTCGCTGGATCTGGATTGAAGTGTGTTCGTAGACGGATGAACACTCGTTGTGATTGAGGACTCGTACGAGGATGGTAGAATCAGATCGTGATGTTGATGAAGATCTAGGTCTAGATCATTGGTGAACATTGCTTGATGGTTGAAGCTCCTTGATGATCTGGAGATCTCCTGACGAGCGGATGAAGATCTGGTGAAGGTTATTGAATTTTCTGGAAAAGTATGAGGATCTGGTGACGAAGGTGATGAACGCACTTGAAGTTTTATGGAAAAACTGGAAAACGAGATGAACTGATGAAGGTTGAACGAAGAAGATCTGCAAATCATTTGGAGGTTGAATGTTCTTGAGCAGTTGGGCGATGAAGTTTCCGGTTGATTTCTGGGGAAACAATTGATGAAGGTCCGGTGAAGGTGATGATTGTTGAATGAGGATGAAGATTATAGTGGATTGTTCTGGGCGATTTGCAGTTTTCCGGTGACAGTTATGGTCACCGGTGATGGTTACGGCTGTGATGATTTCTCCGGCGAGAACCTCCGGCGGTTTGCATGGCCGATGGTAAGGGAGACGGTGGAGGACAGGTGGCAGGCTGCGTGGCAGCCATGCAGAGAGGGAGAGGGACGCGTGGCATGTGAGGTGGCGAGGTGTGTGATGTGGCGTGGAAATGTGAGGTGGCCACCCCTGGAGAGAGAGAGAGAGAGGATGTGGGGACTTTATACATGGACACGTGGACTGAACTGGATTTGTGGGCCTCCAGAAGATGGACATCTGGCCCACACCAAACAAAACTCTGATTAACAACCCAATTAAAACTGCAATTAGTGGTTAAGATGCAATTAGTTCAATTAAGATGATTAGTGAGATGATTAAAACTAAAGATTAATACCTAAACGAAAATTAATAAAAGTCTGGACCTAATTACAACTAATTAACTGAAAATTAATTGTTGTTATCCTAATTAACATCCAATAAATTCTAAAAAAAAAGAATTGAAAATCTATTAAATTTTAGACAAATCACTTAATATAAAAAAAAAGATTAACATCTATTAATTCTAAAAAAAGAGTTATATTAATCTAAAAATCAAAATCCATTAATTTCTAACACAAACTAAATCTAAAAAAGAAATTAAACCTATTAATTTTCTAAAACAAATTCAATTATCTAGATTAAAATCTAAAAAGAGTTTAAAATCTATTGATAAAACCTATTATATCTAAATAATTCCATTAATATCTAAAAAGAGTTACATCTATTAAAAATAGGAAAAACTATTAAAACCTCATAATATCTATAAAAAATTATTCTAGAAAACAACTAACCTATTTAAACTCTATTTTCTAAAATCAAAAATGCCTTAAAAATATGGAAGCTAATTAACGGAATAAATCCTAGGAAAATGCTAATAATTCCATAAGGAACAAAAACATCAATTCAATCGGCGGGCCAAACTGCGAGAACGCAACGAGATAACCGATAAAAATACGGACACCGAAATATCCTAAAAAACAATAGCGAAAGCTGAAAACACCGGGAGGAACACAACTCCCAAAAATAAATCCCTGTACTCGAAACAGTTTGAGCTGCCTGAAACGTGAGAAGAGGGCTGTAATCCCGATAAAATCAATCTGGCTGCAAAAATGCAATGAATGCGATATGCGGATGCAAAATGCAAAATGAATCGAAACATAAGCCAATTACAAGAATTGGTTGGTCAAATTTTGGGGTGCAACAGCTGCCCCTATTCAAACGGCTTGGACCTGAAGGGTTGAGAGCGAACGACTTTCAAACATTCAAAGGTAGAAGACGATTGAATACCAAAGAACCCGGAAATTTGTCAACCTGCAGAAATAGACTGCAAAAACTGCTTGGGGGAAAAATATCCAAAAACCGAGTCCAGTTGTCACGGCAACAAACCGATCAATCATCTGATGCAGAACCTGATTTCAACATCAACCACCTGTGTGACGCCACAGGCATTGAATCCACATACTAGATCAACAACAATCAAACTTCAAACATACGCTACAATAAGCGGACACCGAGCCATAGGACCATGTCAAAATACCATCCTTGACTTTTCGTTTACGAGGAAACGAGCATGCACTACGTAAAGCGCGTCATCCATGTACTATCCTGGATCTTCCATTTCCGAAGGAACGAGCATCACACTAAATAAAAGCGCGGAATGTCAATATACTATCCTTGACCTTCCATTTCCAAAGAAACGAGCACACACTACGTAAAGTGCGTCATCCATGTACTATCCTGGATCTTCCATTTTCGAAGAAACGAGCATCGCACTAAATAAAAGCGCGGATCGTCAATATACTATCCTTGACCTTCCATATCCGAAGAAACGGGGATACACTAAATAAAAGTGCGAACTGTCAATATCTCTGACCTTCCATTTCCGCAGAAACGGGCATACACTAAATAAAAGTGCGAATCTGGCATCCGAAGACTTGAACAAGCAACTCTGCGGGGAACCTCGTCAACCTGGGTAACATCTCCGTTAACAGGGGTAACATCTTCGTCAACACGGGTAAAAAATCTCCGTCAACACGGGTAACAATCTCCGTCAACACGGGTAAAAATCTCCGTCAACACGGGTAAAAAATCTCCGTCAACACGGGTAAAAATCTCCGTCAACACGGGTAAAAATCTCCGTCAACACGGGTAAAAATCTCCGTCAACACGGGTAACAAATCTCCGTCAACACGGGTAAAAATCTCCGTCAACACGGGTAAAAACTCCGTCAACACGGGTAAGAATCTCCGTCAACACAGGTAAAATCTCCGTCAACACGGGTAACAATCTCCGTCAACACGGGTAACAAATCTCCGTCAACACGGGTAACAAATCTCCGTCAACACGGGTAAAAATCTCCATCAACACGGGTAAAAAATCTCCATCAACACGGGTAACAAATCTAAAGGTTTAATCCATGAGATTTTTCTTTAACGCTGGCGTAACAGCAATCCGAGGAAAACTCTACTGGGGAAACTCTGACGTTAACTGCCAGACACTCATTCGGAGCAAAAATGGGTAACAACTCCAACGGTCTAATCGTGAAGTCTTTTAATGCTGACGTAATAGCAATCAGTGGAAAACTCCGCTGGGGAAGAAGAGAAAACTCAATCGAACATCTTTGATGATGGACACATGATAGGACGAACGTTATCATCACATATACTATGCCAAAAATTTGAATATCCGAAAAACATCCTAAACAAGAATTACAATTACCTGCAGGGAAAAACACCTAAAAACAAAGAGGTAACCAACCTGGCTTATGTTTCAAAATGCACATGTTTTGAAAATGGCGTAATGCTCCATACGGAATGGAAATGCTACGTGTCTGGGGTAAATGCTATGCACGATGCAAATGCAAAGAGTCGTTCTGGCAAAATAAATGTCGGGGGAACGAAACCAAACTTCCGCAGAAAAAACTGTTATCACCAGATGATTGATGAACAAAGCGTAACCGTCGTATGATCTGAAAATCAAATACCAAAGAGCTGTCTGAACAAAGCTGCTGGATAAATGCCCCTGAACTGATTGTAGAGTGATTCACCTTGCCACAGAAGGCTAATAGAAAAAATGGCCTATGCTTCGCATGCATATGCATATATTTGAATTTTTCTATGGCGTAATGCTCCATAAAAGATGGAATGCTGCGCATTTGGCGATGAAATGCAAATATGATGATATATGCAAGATGCAAATGCAGGCTCGGGCTGTTGGAGAAAAGCTTGATACGGAACCGCTTCATCAAAATAAATGTTGAAGCCAAAGCCAACTCCGCTGGGGATAACCGGGTATCACAGAATTATTCCAGCAAAATAAATGCTGGAAAGGTGAACCGACTCCTCTAGGGATAACCAACTATGCTAAGTATGATTGTACTTCCCTGAGGATAACAGACGGAGTCTTCCTGCGTATTAATGAAGATTGGATTTTGAGACTGATGCACCAACATGGATTGGGCCTCACGGTGATTGCCAATATGGATTGGGCTTCCTGACGATCGCCAATGGGAATTGGGCTTTTAGGCTATCCGCGATGGGTCCAGTACAACTGATGCTGGAAAACATTCTGTCTGAATTCACGGTCTCTGGTTGAAGGGTCAAGGGATACTAGCACGACTTCCCGACATTCGTCTCACGCTTGAAGATTGGCTGAACCTGCTCGAGTAGCTCTGATGATACGGAGAAGAACAATTATTTCGCTTCTGATATGCCCTAGTCTGTGGGATCTTTGTGGAGATATTCCTCGAATGGAAATCTGAGAGTCTATACCCTGATGGTCTGACATGAACTGCCACAACACTCTGAACCTCAGGGAGATGCTTCGGATCAAATGCCCCTCGGGCGAGAAACAACTTCTACGCTTTTCTTAGAGTGGCCTGCCCTTGTCTGCAACGACTTTGCCCCTGATTGGCTGATCTGCGGGAAAATACACTGGTTGTCCTCGGGAGATTCATCGAATCTCGACTTGATTGCCCCGGAATAACTGACTTTGGATGGATGACATCACTAGGGATTACTTGATATAGCTTGCCCAGGTTCCCGGAGTATTCGGGTGTTCTGCATTCTATCCTAATCAGACTTTCCACTGTAGGAAACTTTCTTACTGTCAAGCACTTACTTGCAAGTAAAACAAGTTGTTCTGCATAAAAGATATATTAATGCAATGCATATGATAGTTTTGACATCTAATCTGTTCATTGGAAAAGGAAAAACAATTTATGGCATATAATGAACAAATCATTTATCAGAATATCAACCTCAGTACCAACATGGTAAGAAGAACCCTTTTAGGAGTCAGTTTCGACGCGATCTTTACCGAAGTATGCCTTCGAAACAAACATGCTTCAATTAGGACTTTTTCCGGTTGTAACATGGTCAGGTTCACGGTTTTGAAGGAAAGGATAAAGGCTCAAAATTTATTTTAACCCACCCGTTCACCTTGATGTTCTCCAATCCTACGTTTAGCTAATTCGACCTTAGCTCTTACTTCTCAGGGGATGAAAGATAGGAGTGATAGTTCGAGAAACCATGAGTTTTTGGAGTGACAGCCACTCACTTTCCGTCTTTACCACTGGGGGTCACACGACTTTTGTAATCCTTTTCATTTTTTTCAGTTTTTCGCTTTCCCTAATTTTTGTCTGGACTGACTCTTTTGAGCTTCTTTTGATTATTAAGTCCAGCGGGATGCCCTCATTTTTGCCTAAGTCATTTGTTTTCAAGTTTTGACTTAGCGGGCTTTTGATTCTTTTTGCCTTTTTTGAACAAGTTGTGTGACACTGGTTGTCTGACTCTTTGGGGAATAATGTGACTGTTTCACTCCTGACGCTTAACCACTGTGGTTTTTTAGGCACGACCTCTAGAGGTGTGATTGATCCTCGAACGAACACTCCTTTTTGCAATTTGGACGCTCGATCAAATTAGCTAACACCTACCCTGCCCCAGGTTAAGATTGAGGGTTTTTTTCGTTCTCTGAAAGAAACTCCTACTACTATGCTCAAAGGGGTTGACAAGGGATTATCTTCCTTATAACTCCGGTGTTTTGGGATTTGACACAATGCATGTACATCATCAGCAGGTTTTATTTTCAAAGGCATACAATCGGAAGCTTGCGCGTCTTTTAAACTTCGTCATCCTCCTTGGATTCCGCTTAACCAACCGTTGGATATCTGTAAAAACAATGAGTGAACACGAATAGATTAAATCAAAACATGCATATTCATTTCATTATCAGTATCAATTGAAAACAATACAAGTTTTACGAATGCAATTTGCGCTTTGACAGAAGAGAAACTACAAATGCAAAGAAATGACATGATAAAACACAGATTGCCAGCTTCTGGGAACCGGGCTTTTCGAACTTGATTTGCTGCTGAGCCAGCCATCCTCAGAATTACTCGTCGAAGTCATCCTGATACTCTTCTGAACATCTTCTCTCAGTGAGCTCTCCCATAACCTAAACTGATACACCCACTTGGCTGGATGAAGGAAGGTCGTTAATCTGAACACCCTGAGGCGTGATTGAGATCCGGTTAGAGTCCAGCAGAGCCTAAACTTGGCTTCGAAGCACCTTACAGTCATCTGTGGAATGCCCCTGTGCCCGAACATGGTACTCACAGCGGGCGTTTGCATCAAAACCTGGAGGGTATGGCGGGATCATTGGATTAGTCTCTTTCGGCACTATCAGCCCCCTTTGACCAAATATGGCAACAATTGATTGTACGACACTGGTAGCTGAGTAAACTGCCTGTAAGGTTTCCTTGGTATTTGTCGGGCGTGCAGACGCAGCCGACGACGATATGACTGTTGACTCTGGCGGGGAACAGATATCTGACATAAAGACCCAACAGGTTGTTGGCTCTGAACACTCGAAGTGTCTGAAAACTGAGCCTGAGATGCTAGAGATTCTGAGACAACATCGCTTCCTCCTTCCCATTCCTCTTGGGAACTGACAACTGATTCATCTTCATAAATCGAAGTATCTGAGATGTCTCAAATTTTTTCGCTCTTGGTTCCGCTCTCAACGTGTTCTCATGCTATCACCAAGTTAGCAAAATTCGACACTCTACCACTAATCAACTTGTCAAAGTAATGGCCTTTCAAGGTACCCAGGAATATGTCAACCAACTCTCTGTCCAGAAGTGGTGGTTGAACATGAGCAGCCAATTCTCTCCATCTCTGCACGTACCCCCTAAAGGATTCATTCTCCGCATGAGATAATTCTTGCAAATGCACGCGACTAGGAGCCATATCCAGGTTGTATTCGTACTGCTTCACGAAGGCATTGGCTAAATCCGACCATGATTTGATGTTATCACTCTCCAACTGCATGTACCAATCCAAAGATGCTCCGATCAAACTATCTTGGAAACAGTGAATCATAAGCTTGTCATTGGTAACATGTGAAGTCACTCTTCTGCAGAACATTCCAAATGTAGCTTCGTACAACTACCCCCTTTGTATTTCTCAAAATTGGGCATCTTGAACTTTGGAGGCATCACAAGGCCTGGCACCAGACACATGCTCGCAACATTCAGATTAAGAGTATTCTTACTCATCAAGGTGGCAATCTGATCTTCCAATAGCTGGAATCTTCTCATATACTCAACAGTCTGCGGGTTCTCAGCATTAACCTTCGGAGCAGCCCTCTGATGATCTGGCACAGGGAAAGTGAAACGCTGATAGTCTGTGTCATGGAGAGAAGATGCATCTTTGTCTCTGACAGGAATCTGCACAGGCTGGGCTTGAGCAACATTGTTCACCAGAGTCCTCTGAACATTGTCCTCTCCTCTAGTCATAGTTGTTATGGCTTCCATGAACTGACTCAACTGGCTCTTCAACAGTTCAAACTCTGCCCTGGTAACAACCTGATTCTGCTCTACTGAGGTCATGATCCTTCCAGAAACTAACTCAAGTCCAATGCGAATGCCGGGAAGTCAACTACAAGTTGGACAAAAGACGGGTTTCCACTCCAGCTGAGGATGGATATGCAAGCATGAGATGCACATGAAATGCAATGCAAGATGCAACAAACACGGGATCACAACCCCCACCAAGCTCTGAATACTGTTGCGCTGCTGACGGGATAAGTTTGCTCTGACGAGAGAAAACCAAAATACCAGGTAGGCTGGAAGTCAAGTTTCCTGCAAAAACCCTCCCACTCACGGGTATGTGTTGCACCCTGAAATTTGCCCAACCTTATTCCTTGGATTTATGTTTCATTATCATTAGCATTTGCATATAGAGTCATGTACATAGACTAACCATCTGCATAGCATAAGCATAGCAAGGCATTCAACAGGGGACAAATCATTATTCTCATCTCTAGAGGCCTATCATGAGGTTATTATCCTAATTCCATCTCATTCAAGTCATCAGGAAAGAATTTGAAAGCAAAGAGTTCAGCAGATCAAGCCTTGAGTCCATCTCCTAGCTGAGGGCATCTGAGGATCAACAAGAGGGTTATGAGCTGTGAAATGAAAGCATGGAGAGCATCTAGACATCTTGAGAGACTTATAAAGTCATTTGGAGAAGAAAACAAGTTGTTGATGTGAGCACAAGAGCTACAGCTGAAGACAGTCAACTAGGGTTTCATCTGGGTCAACCCTAGGTCAACCCTAGGTCAATTGACTGACTTAAGAGGGCATTCAAATCTATTCGAGAGATGTGGGGATCAATATTTGACATATGAAGAAGGATATGGAGATATGACAAGGAGAATTCAAGAGAAATCAAGGAGAAGAGGAGTTACTAAATTAGGGTTTCTCTGTAAAATCCCCTAGTTTAGGTCAAATTTCCAAGCAAGATAAGTCAAAATGCTAGCTTCAAATGGCTTCTTGGCCAACATGAAACTTGTAGAGGATCTCAAGACCTTTAATTTGAGTGGTGGAAGACCTCAAGGAGATTTATAGAACTCAAGTTATGGTCCTTACAAGTTACAGGTCATCTGGGGTATCTGAATTTTTGTCTGTGAAAGTGACTTGACTTCCAAGCTAGTTTTGCCCCTCAAGGAGATTTCAAATGAATTCTTGGTCAACATAAGAATTGTTCCTCATTGTCTTAGCTTTCTAGAATGGTATGGTATGCCTTCATATGATGTGGAGAACTCAACTTATGGTCTTGGCAAGCAAAGGGTATTTTGGGCATTTGTGAATTACAGGTCATTTTAACCTATGTCCAAAACTCATACAAGGAGGCCTCAAATGGAAAAACTTACAACATAAAACTTGCTCCAAATGGGATTTTAAGTCTAGAAAGAAGGTCACAAATTATTGGAGAAGCTCATAACATGAAGTTGAATAAGTGGTCAAAATATGAACTAAAATGGCTTATAAAGTGAATAAATTCAAGATGGAAAATGGTTTGGGAGATTTACAAGTCCAAATGGAGACTTCCAATATATGATTTTGAATGGAAAAACAATTCTAAGAACAATGGTTCAAACACTTTTTTGAGTTTAGAAGGAAAAAATGAAGTTATCCATGGTTGCTTGCCTTTTAAGAAACATAATCAAAATGAGCCAAAGTTGGAAAACAAGGGAATGTGCAAGATGGATCTAGAATGTACCATTGGGGTCTATATATTCATGAAAGGAGAATTTGGCAAGGGTTGGCTTCATTTGCACCAAGAATTCCACAAATTTCTCATTCTTGTTCATAAAAGTTTCATTCCAAATCTCTCAAATTCTTCATCAACTTTCATCAAAATCAATTCAATCCTATTCAATACTCATCATAGATCAGAATTGAAGCAAGGATCAAGTGATTATCATTCATTTTCGTGCACCATATTCAAGAACATCAAAATCACAATCTCAAGTGGATAGCATAATTCTGGCCAAGTCTCATCCAAAGCTTGCATACAGAATCAAGTACATCAAGGATTGATCAAGATTCAACACTTAGAAGCTTCAGATCCACATCTTCCATAGCTGTTTCTCAAGATTTCTCATCAGGTAAGTTTTCATTCGATTGGCTTGATTCAGTTAGTTTAACATGATTTTATTAGTTTAGACTTGATCTAGGTGGTTAGGAGATTAGGTTAGATGAATTTGGAAAGGATTGGTGATGGTTGGTGACAGGTGCAACAAACTGTTAGGGTGAAGATCTATTAGGTTAGGGCATCATAATGTTAGTTGGATAGCGCAGGTTAATCTCCATTATGAGTAGATTAGTTTAGGTTAAGTTTGAAGAAGAATGGTGAGGGTTCATATCAGTGCATATCCATGGTGACCAGATTTTACCTCGATCGGATTGAGAGTTTCATTGAGTTTCAGACTGAATTGATGCCCTAGGATTATAGAGAGAAAGATTCTGAGCAGGTTTCATGTTTATGGCGTGGCATTTCATTGCGTGTAGAGTGAGAACAGAGGGATGGAATATTGTTCGTGCATGGATGTTCATGGAGTTAAAACCCTAATTTGCAGAACCATTGGGGAAGACATAATCGTGGCCGTGTATTTTGAGTTGGACTGTTGACTATTAGCGTGATCCAAGGGCCATCATTTAATCTGAAATTTGGAGGGAATTGGAAGCTGGCCAAAACGCGCCGTTTCATTAATTGAAACGGGCGGGCCTGAGTCTCTTGTGCTAATGCCACCCCCAGGTTTAGGCCCAAAACCATATTCAACGTGAATTCGCTACTTTCCTCACCCCCCCAGCGCTCTTCCATTTGTTTCACTAATTCAGAGTGATACTGGGCTTTGGTAAACTGCTAAGCGCACCCCTATTGTTGGCCCATCCTGGGTTTTGAACTGGAGCGAAGTTCTATTCGTACCCCCCTCCTTCATTTTTAATTCATTTAATTTTCTTAATTCATTTTAATTTTTCATCCACTTTGAAAATTCATAACTAATTCATAAAAAATGCATTGTAATCCATTCTTTTTACAATATTTTCATTAAAATGTCTAGAATATTATAGGAAAATAAAATTTCATTTTTAGTTTTATTTCATATTTTTTTTCATATTTTCTAAATAAATGTCATATTAAATAGTTTCATTTCATGCATCATTTTTATGATTTGTGTTCTCTCACATGCTTTAATATTTTTTGGTCATTCTTTTTACATTGTTTAGATGAGATACTCAACTTGTAGAAATATTTTAGTTCCCATTTTTAGAGGTTAATTTTGGGTGATTAATAAATGCTTGAACATCATGTACAAAACTAGGGTTTTAGGTGACAACTTAGGAGTTTGACTTCATTTCCCTTAAGACTTAGGATTCAAATAGATTAGTTATGGGACTATATGGGCTATGGGTAGCTACTAGATCCCTTAGAAAAGTTAAGATTCCCCTACTGCTATTATTACTGTCTGTATATCTGTTGTCTGGTGTGGTGTGCCCTCTGGGGATTATTGATTGTTTGATTGGGTATTGGGTTTGTCTGGGGCCCTGGGGAAGCTGAAGATTTGTGAAGATGAAGATCATTGGAGATTCAAAGATTGAAGATCAACTGCCAAAGTTGAGGAGGAGTTTCTTGCTAGCAGATGCTGAGGAGACTAGGGTTTAGGAGCTAGGCAGAGCTCTAGATTAGAATGATTGTTTCTCAAACATGGATTGCCTTGTCTGCATCCATTCTTCTCTGTGATTCAGAGTCTCTCTAAGACACTCACCCCCTTCCTTTGGAAGGCTTGGTGATAGTGTCTAAGAGATAGAACTCTTGAGAGAAAATGTCTTTTGTGTTAGAAGCAGTCTGTTCACCACCCTTGGTAGTCAGCTGATTGCTTAACACCCCATTCACTCTTGTGACTGATCCCTCATCCTGGAGGTTTGAACTTGAAGAAAAGCCATTGCAGATGGAAGAATGATGATCAAAGCCCTTGCCTGAAGGCCATGAAAATGGAGATTGATGCTTGTTGAAGCTTGTGAATGATTGGAGATTACTTGAAGCCAGATGTTGATTCAGAGCTGCTGATGCTGTTTCTTCTGCTGTTGTATTTCATTTCTGATGTATTGATTGGTTTTCTGGACTGTATTGTTTGCTGTTTACCCTGCAGGGTTGAAAGTGAAGCCTGTTCACTTTTGCCTATTGTTTTCTAGGTTCGAGGTTGAGTGGGACTCCCTTGCCTCGCTTGTACTGTTGCATCCATGCATTTTACTGTTTTACTGTATATATCTGATATTGTTTCTGTTTCTGCCTATCCCTTAGGATCTCTGTTTCTCTCTGCGCAAGAGAGGAGCATGATAGACACTAGGTCTTAACCCATGCATGATAACATTAGGTTAGTTTGTTTCCCTTCGCAGCCGTAGGTTAGAGTTCTGTCTCTTTCTTTCTCAAAACAAACGGAAAAACACATAAAGATTTCAAACGCAATAAAAGACACTTCTTTCGTAAAAGAATGTGAACTCATCAAAACGTCATTTTTTGTCCGCCGGGACTGTTAATCAAGGAAACCTTTTTTTAGAAGGAATAAAATCAATCAAGACAGACTTGTGTCGTACATGGCCCGAACTACGTTTGCTCT
The DNA here is from genome assembly GCA_963859935.3 of Lathyrus sativus. NCBI lineage: Eukaryota > Viridiplantae > Streptophyta > Magnoliopsida > Fabales > Fabaceae > Lathyrus > Lathyrus sativus. The sequence continues at coordinate 231,122,217 of OZ012741.1, forward strand.
GATCTTTCATGCTGTATGAAAGTACGTAGGCATAGGATGCGATATCCTAGCGAGCAACCTTCCCCTCCTTTCCCGTAGGTAGGCGAACTACGTTGACTCTGATTTCTCGTTCCAGACGGGAATACGTAGGCATAAAGTGCGATACTTTGCCGAGTCATTTTATTTTCATTTTATTTTCTTTTTCACCCTTGACCTATAGTTTAGATAGAATAACAATCCATACCCGAAAACAAGCGTGGATCCCATCGAGTACGATGGACGTGAGGGGTGCTAATACCTTCCCCTTGCGTAACCGACTCCCGAATCCAGGTTTTGGTTGCGATGACCATACCTTTCCCGTGTTGTGCGAGGTTTACTCTGAGCGTTTCCTTTCCCTCCCGTGGGATAAATAACGCACGGTGGCGACTCTTCTGTTCAGTCGGCGCCGATTTTCGCAGTAGCGACAGCTGGCGACTCTGCTGGGGACCCAACGTCCCCTGGCTGCTAAGGACTGCGATAGTTCTTATGCATTTGGGATCCAACGTCCCTTAAGAGAGTCAATCCTAACGCTTGTTTTCCCGTCGAGGATTTTGTATGGATTTATATTTCTGACCTTTATTTTCAGCTTTGTATATATGGATTATTATTGCTGTATCTTGGGGTGTGACGGGTGTTCTGATATTGAGTGAGAAGCCGGACCTGGGCTTGAGTGCACCTAGAATTAGAGTAGAAATTAGTGGGTGCCCGCTTGCTTTGCTTGCTTTGGTGTCCCATGAAATCTACACTCAGACGAGGTTCCTCTGGTTGGCCTCCTGCCCCTTCCTTTGGTTGGCGTGGGTTGCTGGTTAGTGGGATTGTCGACTCTGGGGACCGATCATTTGGAAGTTGGCTAAGTGAGGCCTCTTCAGGAATTGATGATGCCACTCCTTCTGGGAATCGTATCATCAACCCTGAAAGTCTGTGACGCCGACAACCGCATAGGATGCCGTACCTTGTGCCAGTTATAGGGCCACCCACCTGTGAGGGGATTTGGGGTTATGCAGGTAACCAGACCTTCAGACTACCGGTTTGTTCTCGATCAGAGATCCTGGGTATTTATGGAGAGTTATGAGGTCTGTCAGAGACCATTTGGAGATTTATTCTGAGGTCTGTCAGAGACCATTTGGAGAGTTATGAGGTCTGTCAGAGACCATTTGGAGATTTATTCTGAGGTCTGTCAGAGACCATTGGGAGAGTTCTGAGGTCTGTCAGAGACCCATTAGAGATGTGATTTGAGGTCTATCAAAGACCAGTTGGAGTTATGGTTTGAGGTCTGTCAGAGACCAGTATTGGAGTTTTATTTTAGGTCTATCTGAGACCAGGGTTTGATGACTTCTGGATGGTCTATCTGAGACCTTTCTTGATTGGGTTTAGGCTATTCAGCTGCAGCTTTGGTCCCTGTTGAATGTTACTTGCATTGCATTGCCTGCATATCCATTATCATTTGCATTTTACTAACGTGTGTCTGTGCTGCAGGTGCATTTGCATTCCCCTAGTTCTAGTGCCCAGACTTCTGAGTGTTTGATCATGACTAGCTTAAGGAGAACGGTTGCCTACAAATTGCCTACGCCAGATATTGTTCCTTTACTGGGGTTGATCTCTCTTGCTGATGAGGGTGTTCGTAGGAGTTTCCGGATGAGCTATGGTAGATTATTGAGATTGGTGTGCAAACCTACAGAGGTAGAGTTAGATGGGCTGTATGCTCTGATGCAATTCTATGACCCTGCTTTGAGGTGTTTTACGTTCTCTGACTTTATTATGGCACCAACTCTGGAGGAATACGCTGAGTATGTCGAGCTGCCCGTGCAGAACCAGGTTCCGTTCATTCATTATGATGCCAAACCTAAGCCGGAGGAATTGGCAAAAGCCTTGCATGTTGATGCTTCTGAACTTGTGACTACTGTTTCCCGTGGAGTTCCAGGCTTCTCATTTCAGTTCTTAGTGGGTAAAGCCCAAGAGTACGCCAAGAATGGGTGCTGGGTTGCTTTCAATGCCGTGTTGGCTTTGTGCATTTATGGCATAGTTTTGTTCCCCAACATACCGGATTTTGTGGACTTCGATGCTTTCTACTTGTTCGCCGCTGGTAATCCTGTACCTACCTTACTCGGAGATCTCTACCACTCACTGCATTACAAGAATGAGAAGGGAAGAGGGAAGAATGTTCATCTTTGTGTACCTTTGTTGAGTATGTGGTTTGAGAGTCATCTTCCTAAGGGAAGATCTGCTGCAGAGACTACAGTTCCAGTTGGTTGGCCGGAGCGTTTGATGAGGCTATCTTCGGAAGATATGGAGTGGTTTGATAGAGACCTGTTGGGATCGGAGCTCATCTTCAGGTGTTCTGGGTACCCTAATGTGCCGCTGATAGGAAGAAAAGGGTGTATCAACTACAACCCTTCTCTATTCATTCGCCAGTTCGGATATGCGCTGAAGAATCCACCTCAAGAGGAGGAAGTACAGGAATCTCTGTACTTCACTGGAGATTTGAAGGGGGAGTTATTAGCCAAGTTGCAACATGCCTGGACGCGTATTAACCGCAAAGGGAAGCCGCTGTTAGGTAAGAATGACTGTCAGGCCTATGCACCTTATAGAGCTTGGATTCAGGAGAGGGCTAGTCAGTTGAAGATGCCGTTTCCAGATGCACCAATTCTTGATCCTATTCCGGTAGAAGAGCCGACTACTGTTTCTAGAGAAGCATATGAACAGGTTGTGAGGGAGAAAGAAGCCTTGATAAAGATTAACGAAGAGTTAGAGCAAGAGCTAGCCCAGGCACGCAGCGAGAAAAACAAGGCCGTATATGCTTTCCAGCAACAGATTGAGCTAGTAAACAGGTTAGGAGCTGAGTTGACTGAGGAAAAGAAAAAGCGCGAACGTTTGGGGCAAGAGTTCAGAAGTTCCCATGACATGCTGGAAGCCAAAAAGAAGGCGCTCGACGCAGCACACCGAGAGATATCTTCTTGCAATAAGACTTGGAATGCTACACTCACTAACAACAAGCAGAGGGAAGATAAGCTAAAGCAGCAAATTTCCGACCTCGAGGAGAAGTTGAAGTCTAGCATCAAGAAGTGTGAGGAGGAAGTGATGAATCGGTATAGTGTCCAGCATGCACTGAACAAGGCAATCAAATCCAGAGACGAAGCAGTGTCCCAGAAGCGAAAGTTAGAAGATTGCTTCGGAGAAGCAACATGGGAAGAAACTGCTGAAGACGTACGCCGTGTCCTTAAGAAGAGAAACCAGCTTGTTGAAGGGCTGCTTGACCGACCAAGCCATCCGGAGACCAAGAAGTTGATAGAGGAGTACCAGACTTTTGGGAGGATTTGATCATTCCATTATTTGTATGCTTTATTTGCATAGTGCTGACCATCGCCAGGATTGTTGGTTGAGGTCATGCCATCTTTGTACTCTCAGTGATATTGTACCCTGGGCTTATTGATTCTCTCTGCAATATACGAGGCTTTCTATGATTCAACTCCGATATTCTTATTGTCAGCACCGTCACCGCACCGGCACCTTCGCACTAGAACTGGGGGAATGAACTTCCCTAATGCACAGACACATTGCATTGCATTCATATTCATATTGCATAACAGGTAATCTATGAATGGTGTCTTATCTCCTGCTCTGTATCAGGTACTTAACAGGATTCCAGATCAACATCCGCACCGCTATTCTACACGATCCAACTGTCGGAAAGTCATGGACCAAATTCAGAACGAGATGCAGGATGTGCGCGAGAAGCTCGCCCTCTTCATGCAGACCATGGAGGCTATAGCAAAAGGGCAAGAGAATTTGCAGGCCATGGTCCAGCCTCTGTTGGCTCGCAACGCTGGTCATGGTAACGAAGATCATCAGTCTGTCCGGGTTGATACTGCTCATGGAGATGGCACTCCAACGCCAGTGGCTCCGCCTGTCGTCAATATGACTGCTGCTAACGTCAACAACGCTACCGCTGCTGTGAATGGTAACGTCGGAGTTGGAAATGAAACTGCTGTCCACAATGCTGGGCTGGGTGATGTCAATTTGGGAGATAATCTCGGAGGCAATGGCTTTGTCAACGCTGGGTTCGGATTCAACGATCAGGGATTCGACAACACTGGCAAGTATGGCTTTAATGCTCAAGGCTTTGGGCAAGATGGTTATGGTATGGTCAATCAGGGGTACGGAGGCTTTGGAAACGGAAACGGTGCTGGTTTTATGGCTGGTGGTCCTGCTGGAGGTGTTCAAGGGTACGGCAACAGAGGCCGAGTTCTCGGGATGAACCAGATCAGAGCTGGACGTAATAATGCGTACGATGGGTACGGGGCTGGAAACGGTATGTGGCAAGAGGATCAACAGGAGGACGCCTTCTCTGGAGGAGGTTTTGAAGGGCCGATGGATGATTCTCAAAAGATTAGAATGCTGGAAGAGCAAATGAAGGGAGTCCTAAATCAGAGTGCTGTGGGATTGGACATGGCAACTATGGGCTTGGTACCTGGCTTGAGGGTGCCCATTAAATTCAAAGCGCCTGCGTTCGATAAGTACAAAGGAGACACATGCCCGAAAGTGCATGTGCGAGCTTATTACAGAAAGATGTCTGCATACTCCACTGACGAAAGAATGCTCATGCATTTCTTTCAGGATAGTCTATCGGGTCCTTCCCTAGAGTGGTACATGGGGTTGGAGCCAACTGATATCAAGACTTGGAAGCAATTGGCGGAGGCGTTCGTAGCCCATTACAAGTATAACAGTGACCTGGCACCCAATCGGGTCCAGTTGGCCGGGCTTTCGCAGAAGAAGGGGGAGAGTTTTAAGGAGTACGCGCAAAGGTGGCGCGATATGGCTGCCAGGGTCCGTCCCCCTGTAGAAGATAAAGAAATGAACGATATGTTTGTCGACACATTCACCGGGCTTTTTCATGATATGTTGTTTCATACGTCTCTGGCTAGTTTCTCAGACCTGATTCTGATGGGTGAAAAGATTGAGCGTAATATTAAACAAGGAAAGTTCCAAGTCGATGAGTCAACTGCATCTGGCAGTAATAGGAAGGCTTATGGTGGGCGCCGTCAGGGCGAAGCTAGCGCTGTATTTGGAGGCCGAGGACGAGGCCGAGGTAGGGGAAGAAATCAATATCGTCAGCCGCAGCAAGTGTCGAGTGTTACTATCCCTTATCAACAGCAACCAATCCAGCAACAACAACCGGTTCAGCAGCAACCAATGCCACAGCAGCAGCAGCCTCAGCAGGGGGCACAGCAAGCTCAGCGAAAATTCCAGGGTGGTAAGCCGAGAAGGGTGTTCGAGAAACCTCCCTCTACCTATGCTGATTTATTGCAGACATTGTTGGGATTGAATCTGGTGGAGAAAAGAACCTTGGCACCGATAACGGGAACTCCCCCGTTCGGTTATGATGCGAATAGGCACTGTGAGTTTCATTCTGGAGCCCCGGGCCATGATATAGAAGGCTGTCATGCTTTTAAGCACGTTGTGCAGGATCTCTTGGACAACAAGTCTATCAACTTCGGAACGACCGGTGCGAATATAGTCCAGAAACCCATGCCTAATCATGGGGCGAACGCTGTTCTGACTGAGGAAGAGCTGAATCTGATTATGAATGTTGAGGATTTAAAGACGCCGCTGAGCGAGATAAAAAGCCGACTGTTGCAGGGAGGTGTTTACCCAGGATGTAATGAATACTGTTTAGATTGTTGGGCCCTGTCTGGGGGGTGTGAGGATCTGAAGAAAGGCATTCAGGCCTTGATTGATGAAGGTATATTGCAGTTTGATCGAACAGCAACTGATGAGCCGGCAGGGGCAGTAGTGGATAATCAGAGTGATGTTGCCACAGTGACAATTCCTAGGAAGACGATCACCATTTCAGCACCAGCTCAGCGACCACCGATTACTATAACTAAAGCCGGGCCAATCCCGTATGAGAGCACGAAAGCGGTCCCATGGTCATATGGGCTAGAGGTGTATTGTGACGGGATTAAAATCGATGTTAACAAGCAGTCAGCGGAGGTTGTGGATAATGTTGTGGGCTCAGGAGGCATGACGAGGAGTGGCAGGATCTTTATATCTCCTGAAGTGGAAGCCGAAAGGATAGCGAAAGGAAAAGGGAAAGCGGTTGAGAACGTTCCGGTACAAGCAAGTGAAAAAGAAGCAGCATCGAAAGATGTAGAGGAATTCATGCGCTTGATTCGGAAAAGCGATTATAAAATTGTGGAACATCTGCAGCAAACGCCGTCCAAAATATCTATTTTGTCATTGCTGTTATGTTCGGAAGCCCACAGGAATGCTTTGCTGAAAGTCCTAGACACTTCTTTTGTACCCCAGGATGTCTCTGTAAATCAGCTAGAAGGAGTATTAGCACATGTGAATGCTGGCCACAGTCTGGGCTTTACTGATTTTGACTTGACTCCGAAAGGGAGAGACCATAATATGGCATTACATGTATCTGTTGAGTGCAGAGGGTCGACAATGTCGCACGTATTGGTTGACACCGGATCATCTTTGAATGTGCTGCCTAAGAAGGCTATGATGAAGCTGGATGTTCGAGGGATCTTGTGCACACCCAGCGATTTGGTAGTCAGAGCGTTTGACGGCACGCGGAGGACAGTCTTCGGATCGATTACCTTGCCTCTGCAAGTGGGGCCGGAAGTGTTTGCAACGGAGTTTTATATCATGGATATACAGCCTGCGTACAGCTGCTTGCTGGGAAGACCTTGGATTCACGGGGCAGGGGCAGTCACGTCTACCCTGCATCAGAAGTTAAAGTATATGGTCGGAGACAGTGTAGTCACCGTGTGCGGAGAAGAAGACATCCTGGTCAGCCATCTTTCTTCGTTTAAATATGTGGAAGTCGACGGGGAGATCCACGAGACGCCATGCCAGGCATTCGAAGGTTTGCGCATAAAGGACAAGGGTCCCAGGCCAAGCAAAGTGCCAGAGATAGCTGTTTCTTCGTATAAAGAGGCTCAAGCGCTAGTGAAAGCAGGAGAAGCCAAAGGCTGGGGCAAAGTATTGGACATTCCTGTGAAAATGGACCGGTTCGGACTGGGGTACCGACCGTCGTCATCAACTCCTTCTGTGGGGGCCCCTCATTTCAGAAAGTCAATCACCATCTCTGCCAGTGGAGTATGCCATGAATCTGTCAATGCTGCTTCAGAATCTGATGAAGGGGACAGCGACTGTGATATGGATGCCTGGATTCAGCCAAGCACGCCAGGACAAGGACTGTGCAACTGGTCTATTCAGGAGCTTGTTCCTGTGACTTTTAAACAGTAATGCTTTGCTTTATTAATTGTTGAATAATCTGATGTCTTGCCCGGGGCATCAGGATTTGCTTAGGGCTGTGTTGTTATAAACATTGCTTCGTTAATCATTAAATAAATGGCGTTTTTCATGTGCAAATACTGTAATCCCTGTCTTTCTTGTTTTGTATTTTTCAATAAAATGGCAACGTGGTTATCCGCTTTATACGCATTTTGAAGCACTTAACCCTTTCTTTTGCAGGATAACATTTTCAGATGACACCCTTGAACCACCTATGACTCGTCCCGACTTCGAGCACCCGGTATTCCAGACCGAAGAAGAGGTTGTCGAAGATAGCGACGTTCCTGAAGAACTGTCTTGGTTGGTGAAGCAAGAGGAAAGAGCCATTCTGCCTCACGACGAGGTTATCGAGATTATCAACTTGGGGTCGGAAGGGGTTGAGAAGAATATTCGTATCGGAGCCGCACTGCAGAGTGATATCAAGCGAAAACTGGTTGAAATGCTCCGAGAGTATAATGATGTATTCGCTTGGTCGTATCAAGATATGCCAGGGCTCGATACTGATATGGTTGTGCATCGCCTGCCACTGAAAGAAGATTGCCCGCCGGTCAAACAAAAGCTTCGCAGAACTCGCCCAGATATGGCGATGAAGATCAAAGAGGAGGTTCAGAAACAGTGGGACGCTGGTTTCCTGGCTGTGACAAAGTATCCCTCATGGGTTGCTAACATTGTACCAGTGCCAAAGAAAGATGGCAAGGTTCGAATGTGCGTGGATTATAGAGATTTAAATAAAGCAAGCCCAAAAGACGATTTTCCCCTTCCTCATGTTGATGTGCTAGTTGATAATACTGCTCAATACTCTGTATTCTCCTTCATGGATGGCTTTTCAGGCTATAATCAAATTAAAATGGCGCCAGAGGATATGGAGAAAACTACTTTCATAACGCCTTGGGGAACATTTTGTTACAAAGTGATGCCCTTTGGTTTGAAAAATGCTGGGGCAACATATCAGCGTGCGATGACGACTCTTTTTCATGACATGATGCATAAAGAGATCGAAGTTTATGTTGACGATATGATTGCTAAATCCCAGACAGAGGAAGAGCATCTGGTGAATCTGTTGAAGTTGTTTAAAAGACTTAGGAAGTTCAGGCTGAGGCTGAACCCTAATAAATGCACCTTCGGGGTGAGATCGGGTAAACTGCTGGGGTTTATCGTAAGCGAAAGAGGAATAGAGGTCGATCCTGCTAAAATAAAAGCGATTCAAGAAATGCCGACGCCTAAAACAGAGAAAGAGGTGCGCGGGTTTTTAGGGAGGTTGAACTACATTGCTCGGTTCATATCTCACCTAACGGCCACGTGTGAACCATTATTCAAACTCTTGAAGAAAGATCAAGCTGTAACGTGGAACGATAATTGTCAAAAGGCGTTCGATAAAATAAAGAAGTATCTGCAGGAGCCTCCTATTTTGATACCCCCAGTGGCAGGGAGACCCTTGATCATGTATTTGACGGTTCTTGAGGGAAGCATGGGTTGTGTTCTCGGTCAACACGACGAGACGGGGAGAAAAGAGCATGCGATCTACTATCTGAGTAAGAAATTTACAGACTGTGAATCTCGATACTCAATGCTGGAGAAAACTTGTTGCGCGCTAGCCTGGGCCGCCAAGCGTTTGAGGCAGTACATGCTGAATCATACAACCATGCTCATCTCGAAGATGGATCCAATCAAATATATATTCGAAAAGCAGGCGTTGTCAGGTAGAATTGCCCGATGGCAGATGGTCTTGACTGAATATGATATTCAATACGTCTCGCAAAAGGCGATAAAGGGGAGTGTGCTGTCCGAGTATCTGGCGGAGCAGCCTATTGAAGAATACCAATCAATGAGATTTGATTTTCCTGACGAGGATATCATGTATCTCAAGATGAAAGATTGCGAAGAACCGTTACCAGACGAGGGACCAGAGCCGGGGTCCCAATGGAAGATGATATTTGACGGAGCTGTGAATGCTTACGGTAGCGGAATAGGGGCAATTATCACTACGCCGCACGGGTCGCACATCCCGTTTACTGCCCGATTGACCTTCGCCGTTACCAACAATGAGGCCGAATACGAAGCTTGTATAATGGGGCTTGAAGAAGCCATTGATTTGCGAATCAAACATTTAGACGTATACGGAGACTCAGCTCTGGTAGTGAATCAGATAAAAGGGGAATGGGAGACACGTCAGCCCAATTTGATACATTATATGAATTATGCAAGGAGATTGTTGCCTTTCTTCGACAAGGTTGAGTTGCATCACGTGCCGCGGGCAGAAAATCAAATGGCTGACGCCCTTGCCACTTTGTCTTCCATGTACAAGGTCAACTTCTGGAACGAAGCTCCCCAAATTACTATCTCTCGGTTGGACAGGCCAGCTTATGTATTTGCTATTGATGAAGCGTCTGATGGCAAACCGTGGTATTTTGATATCCTTAATTTCCTGAAAAATAAAGAGTATCCGGCTGGGGCATCCAGTCAAGATCAAAAGACTCTCAGGAGATTAGCGGGTAATTTCTATTTGAACCCGGATGGCGTCTTGTACAGAAGAAACCACGACTTGGTGTTGTTGCGTTGTGTAGACGAGAAAGAGGCAAAGCTTCTTATGGAGGAAATTCACGAAGGTGCCTTTGGTACGCATGCTGGTGGGCATGCTATGACGAGAAAGCTGCTACGGGCAGGTTATTTTTGGCTGACGATGGAAACTGATTGTTTCAAATTTGCAAGGAAGTGCCACAAGTGCCAAATATACGCTGACAAGATACACGTGCCTCCGAGTCCTCTGAATGTGATGTCATCTCCATGGCCATTCTCGATGTGGGGAATCGATATGATTGGAAAGATTGAGCCAACGGCTTCTAATGGGCATCGGTTCATCCTCGTAGCAATCGATTATTTCACCAAGTGGGTGGAAGCGGCGTCTTACGCAAACGTAACGAAGCAAGTGGTGGCTAGGTTCATCAAGAGAGATATCATTTGCCGATACGGAATCCCCGAGCGGATAATCACAGATAATGGTTCTAATCTGAACAACAAAATGATGAAGGAGCTCTGTCAGAATTTCAAGATTGAACATCACAACTCCTCCCCTTACCGACCCAAGATGAATGGCGCTGTCGAAGCGGCCAATAAGAATATCAAGAAGATTGTCCAGAAAATGGTGGTAACTTATAAAGATTGGCATGAAATGCTACCTTTCGCTTTGCACGGTTATCGTACGACGGTACGCACATCAACCGGGGCAACGCCGTTCTCGTTGGTATACGGAATGGAAGCGGTATTACCATTGGAAGTTGAGATCCCTTCTCTGAGGGTATTGAGAGACGTTCAGCTGGACGAGGCAGAATGGGTAACGAATAGGTTGAACCAACTGAGTTTGATGGATGAGAAGAGGCTAGCTTCTCTGGCATACGGTCGTTTGTATCAAAGACGAATGAAGAAAGCGTACGACAAGAAGATACTTCCGCGAAGCTTTCAGACGGGCGACCTTGTGCTGAAAAGGATTCTCCCGCCACAGGCAGATCACAGGGGCAAGTGGACCCCCAACTACGAAGGGCCATATGTTGTCAGTAAGGTCTTTTCAGGAGGAGCTTTATTGTTGTCCACCATGGACGGGGAAGACTTTGCGTCACCTGTGAATTCAGACGTAGTTAAAAAATACTTTGCTTAAAATAGACCCGCTGGACGGAAAAAAAAGAGAGTCCAGGCAAAAATGGGGCATCCTGGCGAACCAAAAACAGAATGAAAGGTTCGGGCAAAAGTTAGGGATAAAATTGAAAAAATGTACACCCGCGAAGTTGAAAACCTACACTGGGCGGCTTCGGCAAAAAGGGGTATCCCGGTGAATTGAAAACCCGTAAAGGGCGGTTCACGCAAAAGTTAGGGATGTGAAAAGCAAATGACTGCGGTCCGAATTTGAATTCAATGAGTATCAATGCGGGAGAATATATTTGAGGAGTCAGTTATCGGATACAACCTCTTCGGAAGTAGGGATACCGGGAAAGTATAAGAGTCGGACGAGTCATGGGAGGATCAGTTCGTGGTGTTCATCTGCATCCAGTTGCCGACATGTGTACAAAATTTAATTTGTCAATATTTATGCTTCTTGTGCATACTTTCATACTTATGTATTTGCTTCGCGTAGCTTCCTCTTTTCAGGAGTTACATCCCGTGTACAAAAACTCCGCTCATTCAGGGGCCCAATCAATGAAAATGTGTTATTCAGCACTTGATGATTGTTCTTTACTGTTTTGCGCATGATAAAATGCCTAAGTTTGATGAAACTAACATGAGTATAACATCATTGGCCCTTGCCAACAATTGTTAAAGCTTTGAATTGACTGAGTGTAACGTCACTAACCTGAATTGATTTGATTGCATAGGCTTGTCGTGTCTTGTTTGTGTTGTTGCAGGTTTCACAACCCTACGAGGAAGAGGATCAAAAGATTGTGATAACGAAAGACTCGATCTTCACGCAGGTCATGCATGTTCTTCCTGAAGAAGGATAGAATTCCCAGCTAGCCATAGCTTATCCAAAGGACGTGCTCCAGAGAAGATTAATCGACCTCAGCAGAGTTTAGTGATTCCGAGATCGTAAGGCTGTATTCAGACAGGTTCATCGTCCCCGCAGGGTCAGGCACTCTCCCCCAGTGGAGTCGGTTAATTTTCCCTTAGAGAATCATCCCATCCCCAGAGGAATTCTCTTTGCAAGTGTTTTCGTTCCTTCCAGTGGAACTCGAAGATCAAGACTCTCCCAAGCAGAGTTGATGGTGGTACCTGTCATTTATTTTGTCAGGGATACTGTGTAATATCAATTCACGTTCCAGCAGAAAGTCCGATCGTACTATGCACATCTAATATTCCCCAGCAAGGTTATTTTCCCCAGCAGGGGGTTACCTCAACAAGATGTATGGTTTGAGTTCCCAACTTCCCAGCAGGGTCGACTTCACTCTTCCAGCATTTATTTTGCTGGAATAATCTTGTAGCATCAGGCTATCCCCGGCGAGTCGGCATTATCCTTCCAGCATTTGTTTTGCTGAAGCAGTTTCTATATTCTAGCAGTTCCGGTGGAGAGAGCTCTTGCTCGAATAAATTACCAAACAGTCAAGATCTCGGCAGGAGATATTCAATGATAATGTCAGTTTCGGCGGTATTCCCCACAGAGTTATCATGAGAGTCTCTTTGTCTCCAGCAGAGTCATTTATGCAAATGTCTCTTATTTTCCCCAGCCAGAGTGGCCAGGATAAGAATCTCCTTATCCCCAAGCAGAGTTTGTTTGTCATCAACGGGTCGCATGAATCGGAATTTCAGAGGCCACCGCCGGTTATCAGAGCAGGCGTCCGATAGTTGGTTTTCAGACATCCCCAGTAGAGTTCATCTCGAAGTCGCTGTCACGTCAGTGCTAAGAAGTTTGTGGGTGAGGATCATTGAAGAACCAAGTCCTAACGCGGACGGTTTATTCCTAGATTGGCGGGATTTCTTCAGAAGTGGGCTTCCTAGCGTGGACAGGTCTATTTCCCTGGGCTGATGGGAGGTGCTAGTCCTCACGTGGGCAGGTTCGATTTCTCAGAGCTGTTGGAAGGTGGAGTCCTGACGTGGACATTTCCTCAGGTTGACGATACGTGCTAGTCCTAACGTGGACAGATTTGATTTCTCGGTATTGATCGGATGTGAAATCCTGACGTGGACAAATTTATCCTTTTTCGTGTTGTTGGCAAAATGTAAGTCCTGACGCGGATATTTCCCCAGCAAGTCGAAGACGCGTGAGTCCTTACATGGACAAGTTTTATTTCCTCAGCAGGTCGAAGACGCCTGAGTCCTAACGTGGACGAGTCAAGACGAGATCAGTGTCCTGACGTGGACGAATCAGAGAAATTATTATTCCTAATAAGGAGAAGTGGGTCCTAACGTGGACGATGTGGTCCTTACGCGGACATATCAACAGAAGTAGCATTCCTGACGTGGAAAGAGCGGAGTCCTTACGTGGACAGATTAAGATGGCATTCCTTACGTGGAAAAATGAGTCCTGACGCGGACAAATCGAGAAAGAGTTGGTATTCCTTACGTGGAAAGATCAGGGTCCTTACGTGGGCATATCAAGAGCATTCCTTACGTGGAAGAAAAATGGTTTCCTGACGTGGAAAGACGAGCTTATTCCTTACGTGGAAAGATTAAGTCCTGACGCGGACATATCAAGATTGATTCCTGACGTGGAAAGAAATGGATTATTCCTGACGTGGAAAGAGTTTAGTCCTGACGCGGACCGATCAAAGAAGATATTCCTAACGTGGAAGAAGAAGTTTATTCCTTACGCGGAGAAATTGGGGTCCTTACGTGGACAGATGCGTGAAGAGTTGAGTCCTGACGTGGATAAATTCGAGAAGAGTGGAGTCCTGACGTGGACAGGTGCAGAACCAAAGTTGAATTCCTTACGTGGAAAGATTGGAGTCCTTACGTGGACAGATTGATATAGTTTTCCTGACGCGGAAAGAAGATTGTTTCCTAACGTGGAAAGATGAAAGGTTTAGTCCTGACGCGGACAGATACAGAAGAGATGATTCCTAACGTGGACAGATACAGGTGTTACTCCTAACGTAGAAGAGTGTTATTCCTAACGTGGACGATTTATCGAGTTATCCCCAGCGGAGCCGCCGAGATTTTTCTGGGTTAACAGTAAATGGAGTCCTAACGTGGGCAGGTTTTAGTTGAGATTTCTTCGGGTTAACAACAAGTGGAGTCCTAACGTGGACAAGCAAGCAATCTGTTATGACAGAATCCTCTTCAGAACAATGAAGACAATCCCCAGCACGGTCGCGCGAGATCAGTGGGTTACCGTAACAGTCAGATTCAGCTGACGAATGTCATTCCTCAAGCAGGAGCGCAGTTTATTTCTGCGGTTGGCAAATTTCTGGTTTCACTAGTATTCAACCGTCTCGTACCGCGAATGTCTGAAGGCTCCGGGCTATTCATCCAATCGGGTCCAAGTCGCTTGAATAGGGGCAGCTGTTGCACCCTGAAATTTGCCCAACCTTATTCCTTGGATTTATGTTTCATTATCATTAGCATTTGCATATAGAGTCATGTACATAGACTAACCATCTGCATAGCATAAGCATAGCAAGGCATTCAACAGGGGACAAATCATTATTCTCATCTCTAGAGGCCTATCATGAGGTTATTATCCTAATTCCATCTCATTCAAGTCATCAGGAAAGAATTTGAAAGCAAAGAGTTCAGCAGATCAAGCCTTGAGTCCATCTCCTAGCTGAGGGCATCTGAGGATCAACAAGAGGGTTATGAGCTGTGAAATGAAAGCATGGAGAGCATCTAGACATCTTGAGAGACTTATAAAGTCATTTGGAGAAGAAAACAAGTTGTTGATGTGAGCACAAGAGCTACAGCTGAAGACAGTCAACTAGGGTTTCATCTGGGTCAACCCTAGGTCAACCCTAGGTCAATTGACTGACTTAAGAGGGCATTCAAATCTATTCGAGAGATGTGGGGATCAATATTTGACATATGAAGAAGGATATGGAGATATGACAAGGAGAATTCAAGAGAAATCAAGGAGAAGAGGAGTTACTAAATTAGGGTTTCTCTGTAAAATCCCCTAGTTTAGGTCAAATTTCCAAGCAAGATAAGTCAAAATGCTAGCTTCAAATGGCTTCTTGGCCAACATGAAACTTGTAGAGGATCTCAAGACCTTTAATTTGAGTTGTGGAAGACCTCAAGGAGATTTATAGAACTCAAGTTATGGTCCTTACAAGTTACAGGTCATCTGGGGTATCTGAATTTTTGTCTGTGAAAGTGACTTGACTTCCAAGCTAGTTTTTCCCCTCAAGGAGATTTCAAATGAATTCTTGGTCAACATAAGAATTGTTCCTCATTGTCTTAGCTTTCTAGAATGGTATGGTATGCCTTCATATGATGTGGAGAACTCAACTTATGGTCTTGGCAAGCAAAGGGTATTTTGGGCATTTGTGAATTACAGGTCATTTTAACCTATGTCCAAAACTCATACAAGGAGGCCTCAAATGGAAAAACTTACAACATCAAACTTGCTCCAAATGGGATTTTAAGTCTAGAAAGAAGGTCCCAAATTATTGGAGAAGCTCATAACATGAAGTTGAATAAGTGGTCAAAATATGAACTAAAATGGCTTATAAAGTGAATAAATTCAAGATGGAAAATGGTTTGGGAGATTTACAAGTCCAAATGGAGACTTCCAATATATGATTTTGAATGTAAAAACAATTCTAAGAACAATGGTTCAAACACTTTTTTGAGTTTAGAAGGAAAAAATGAAGTTATCCATGGTTGCTTGCCTTTTAAGAAACATAATCAAAATGAGCCAAAGTTGGAAAACAAGGGAATGTGCAAGATGGATCTAGAATGTACCATTGGGGTCTATATATTCATGAAAGGAGAATTTGGCAAGGGTTGGCTTCATTTGCACCAAGAATTCCACAAATTTCTCATTCTTGTTCATAAAAGTTTCATTCCAAATCTCTCAAATTCTTCATCAACTTTCATCAAAATCAATTCAATCCTATTCAATACTCATCATAGATCAGAATTGAAGCAAGGATCAAGTGATTATCATTCATTTTCGTGCACCATATTCAAGAACATCAAAATCACAATCTCAAGTGGATAGCATAATTCTGGCCAAGTCTCATCCAAAGCTTGCATACAGAATCAAGTACATCAAGGATTGATCAAGATTCAACACTTAGAAGCTTCAGATCCACATCTTCCATAGCTGTTTCTCAAGATTTCTCATCAGGTAAGTTTTCATTCGATTGGCTTGATTCAGTTAGTTTAACATGATTTTATTAGTTTAGACTTGATCTAGGTGGTTAGGAGATTAGGTTAGATGAATTTGGAAAGGATTGGTGATGGTTGGTGACAGGTGCAACAAACTGTTAGGGTGAAGATCTATTAGGTTAGGGCATCATAATGTTAGTTGGATAGCGCAGGTTAATCTCCATTATGAGTAGATTAGTTTAGGTTAAGTTTGAAGAAGAATGGTGAGGGTTCATATCAGTGCATATCCATGGTGACCAGATTTTACCTCGATCGGATTGAGAGTTTCATTGAGTTTCAGACTGAATTGATGCCCTAGGATTATAGAGAGAAAGATTCTGAGCAGGTTTCATGTTTATGGCGTGGCATTTCATTGCGTGTAGAGTGAGAACAGAGGGATGGAATATTGTTCGTGCATGGATGTTCATGGAGTTAAAACCCTAATTTGCAGAACCATTGGGGAAGACATAATCGTGGCCGTGTATTTTGAGTTGGACTGTTGACTATTAGCGTGATCCAAGGGCCATCATTTAATCTGAAATTTGGAGGGAATTGGAAGCTGGCCAAAACGCGCCGTTTCATTAATTGAAACGGGCGGGCCTGAGTCTCTTGTGCTAATGCCACCCCCAGGTTTAGGCCCAAAACCATATTCAACGTGAATTCGCTACTTTCCTCACCCCCCCAGCGCTCTTCCATTTGTTTCACTAATTCAGAGTGATACTGGGCTTTGGTAAACTGCTAAGCGCACCCCTATTGTTGGCCCATCCTGGGTTTTGAACTGGAGCGAAGTTCTATTCGTACCCCCCTCCTTCATTTTTAATTCATTTAATTTTCTTAATTCATTTTAATTTTTCATCCACTTTGAAAATTCATAACTAATTCATAAAAAATGCATTGTAATCCATTCTTTTTACAATATTTTCATTAAAATGTCTAGAATATTATAGGAAAATAAAATTTCATTTTTAGTTTTATTTCATATTTTTTTTCATATTTTCTAAATAAATGTCATATTAAATAGTTTCATTTCATGCATCATTTTTATGATTTGTGTTCTCTCACATGCTTTAATATTTTTTGGTCATTCTTTTTACATTGTTTAGATGAGATACTCAACTTGTAGAAATATTTTAGTTCCCATTTTTAGAGGTTAATTTTGGGTGATTAATAAATGCTTGAACATCATGTACAAAACTAGGGTTTTAGGTGACAACTTAGGAGTTTGACTTCATTTCCCTTAAGACTTAGGATTCAAATAGATTAGTTATGGGACTATATGGGCTATGGGTAGCTACTAGATCCCTTAGAAAAGTTAAGATTCCCCTACTGCTATTATTACTGTCTGTATATCTGTTGTCTGGTGTGGTGT
The DNA here is from genome assembly GCA_963859935.3 of Lathyrus sativus. Taxonomy (NCBI): domain Eukaryota; kingdom Viridiplantae; phylum Streptophyta; class Magnoliopsida; order Fabales; family Fabaceae; genus Lathyrus; species Lathyrus sativus. The sequence continues at coordinate 231,139,696 of OZ012741.1, forward strand.
GCCCTCTGGGGATTATTGATTGTTTGATTGGGTATTGGGTTTGTCTGGGGCCCTGGGGAAGCTGAAGATTTGTGAAGATGAAGATCATTGGAGATTCAAAGATTGAAGATCAACTGCCAAAGTTGAGGAGGAGTTTCTTGCTAGCAGATGCTGAGGAGACTAGGGTTTAGGAGCTAGGCAGAGCTCTAGATTAGAATGATTGTTTCTCAAACATGGATTGCCTTGTCTGCATCCATTCTTCTCTGTGATTCAGAGTCTCTCTAAGACACTCACCCCCTTCCTTTGGAAGGCTTGGTGATAGTGTCTAAGAGATAGAACTCTTGAGAGAAAATGTCTTTTGTGTTAGAAGCAGTCTGTTCACCACCCTTGGTAGTCAGCTGATTGCTTAACACCCCATTCACTCTTGTGACTGATCCCTCATCCTGGAGGTTTGAACTTGAAGAAAAGCCATTGCAGATGGAAGAATGATGATCAAAGCCCTTGCCTGAAGGCCATGAAAATGGAGATTGATGCTTGTTGAAGCTTGTGAATGATTGGAGATTACTTGAAGCCAGATGTTGATTCAGAGCTGCTGATGCTGTTTCTTCTGCTGTTGTATTTCATTTCTGATGTATTGATTGGTTTTCTGGACTGTATTGTTTGCTGTTTACCCTGCAGGGTTGAAAGTGAAGCCTGTTCACTTTTGCCTATTGTTTTCTAGGTTCGAGGTTGAGTGGGACTCCCTTGCCTCGCTTGTACTGTTGCATCCATGCATTTTACTGTTTTACTGTATATATCTGATATTGTTTCTGTTTCTGCCTATCCCTTAGGATCTCTGTTTCTCTCTGCGCAAGAGAGGAGCATGATAGACACTAGGTCTTAACCCATGCATGATAACATTAGGTTAGTTTGTTTCCCTTCGCAGCCGTAGGTTAGAGTTCTGTCTCTTTCTTTCTCAAAACAAACGGAAAAACACATAAAGATTTCAAACGCAATAAAAGACACTTCTTTCGTAAAAGAATGTGAACTCATCAAAACGTCATTTTTTGTCCGCCGGGACTGTTAATCAAGGAAACCTTTTTTTAGAAGGAATAAAATCAATCAAGACAGACTTGTGTCGTACATGGCCCGAACTACGTTTGCTCTGATCTTTCATGCTGTATGAAAGTACGTAGGCATAGGATGCGATATCCTAGCGAGCAACCTTCCCCTCCTTTCCCGTAGGTAGGCGAACTACGTTGACTCTGATTTCTCGTTCCAGACGGGAATACGTAGGCATAAAGTGCGATACTTTGCCGAGTCATTTTATTTTCATTTTATTTTCTTTTTCACCCTTGACCTATAGTTTAGATAGAATAACAATCCATACCCGAAAACAAGCGTGGATCCCATCGAGTACGATGGACGTGAGGGGTGCTAATACCTTCCCCTTGCGTAACCGACTCCCGAATCCAGGTTTTGGTTGCGATGACCATACCTTTCCCGTGTTGTGCGAGGTTTACTCTGAGCGTTTCCTTTCCCTCCCGTGGGATAAATAACGCACGGTGGCGACTCTTCTGTTCAGCCGGCGCCGATTTTCGCAGTAGCGACAGTATGGACCTAAACTGACACAGGTTCGACATCCTATGCGGTCATCAGCGTCACAAACTTTCAAGAAACGATGATACGATACCCAGAAGGTGTGGCATCATCATCTCTTGAAGCGGCCTCACTTAGCTGAATCACAAATGATCGGTTCCCAGAGTCGACAATCCTTAGATCTGAAATCCTTTCAACGGCCCACTGGGCTGGAAATGGAAATCATCTCAAAGAATCTCGTATGAGTGCAGATTTCGTGAGAACTAGTGCATGCCTAACATACAGGTTCACCACTAATCGGCTTCTAGTGCTAGATATATACTCGAGCCTGGGTCTGGCTTATCACTCATCAGAGCCCCTCCCACAACAGCAATAGATAAAAATATAGTGCGGGAAATGTAAATACAGTAATATACAACATACAACACAAAAATAAACACCCACAGACAAGCAAACAAGCGCTAGGATGGACTCTCGCACAGGGACGTTGGATCCCCCGATTGAATCGTATAGGGGACGTTGGATCCCCAGGAAACCATCGCATTCCCCAGCAGAGTCGCCAGTTGTCGCTACTGCGAAAATAAGGTGCCGGCAAAACAGAAGAGTCACCACCTTTCGTTATTTATCCCACAGAAAGGGAAAGGAAACAATCGAAAAAAACCTGACGAAAAGGTATAAGACAAGGTCATCGCAACCATTGTCTGGATTCGGGAGTCGGTTACGCAAGGGGAAGGTATTAGCACCCCTCACGTCCATCGTACTCGATGGTGTTGCACCCTAAAATTTGACCAACCGGTGCCACTTCCGGTTTATGCTTCGACGCATTTCGCATTCGCATTTACATACTGCATATAGCGCATTTCCTTAATCATGGTGATTTTATCGGGATTACAGCCCTGCTTTCGCGTTTCGGGTATCTCAGACTGGTTCGGGTAATCGGAGGTTATTTTGAGAAGTCGCGCGCTTCCTGGGTGTTTTCAGTTCGCAGTGATTGTTGAGATTCTTGGTGTCTGGATTTACCGTTTGCTTCGATCTGGTCTCGCGCTCTTTTTTTATGTTGGTTATTTGCCTTTGTTTGCATTTTTTAGGATTTAATAGCCTTTTGTAGATTTTAAATAGGCTTTATAGATGTTTTAGAATTTAAATAGATTTTTTTTAATATTTTTAATAGCTTTAAATTATTTTTTAGAATTTATAGAGTTTTTTAATAGGTTTTAATAGTTTTTTTAATAGTTTTAATAGAATAATAGAATGTCTTTTAAATAAATAGTATAGATCTTAGTAGAAATTTAATAGGATTAATAGAAATGAATAGAGTTTATTTCTAATATAGATTTAATCTTTTGTTAGATATTAATTTCCTTTATTAGGTTTAATATAGGTTAATAGTTTTTTTATATAGATATTAATAGATATTAGTTTTAGTGTAATACAGAATTTAATTAGATGCCAATTCTCCCTATTAGGGTTCATTAGGACTTAATAGAGGTTAATTAGGATTTAATCTTTTGTTTAGATTTTAATTAGAGTTAATGGAGTCTTCATTTAGTTAATTAAGTCTGATTAGGATTAATTAGATCAGTTTAATTGTCATTTTAGCATCTAATTGTAGTTTTAATTACTAGTTAATTAGGTTAAGTCTTTGATTAGCTTTTAATTGGGTTTAATCTTTTTTTAATTCAGATTTTATTCAGGCCATTTTCGTGGGCCCAGTCCTTGGAGGCCCAGTTTATCTTTTCAGCCCGTTTTTGTCCTATTTTTTTTTTCCGTGCAGTGACATGTGTCACTATATAAGCGTTCCACGCGTTTCAATCGGGGGTAGCCACTTCATTTTCCAGACTCTCTCAGAAACCTTCCACGTAGCATCCCCATTTCTCTCTCTGCGCCACGCAACCCCACACGCGTCTTCCATGCGCCTTCCCACGGTGACACTTGGCCTCGCCTGAGCTTCGCCGGTTGCATGGCCGGCGGACATGCAACCACCGCCCCCAACCCAACTCCGGCAGCCCTAAAAGACTCCCAACTACCTCCGGCCGCCGCACCGATCGCCGAAAAACCGCAAATTCCACCGGAATTCACCAATCTTCATCGTCTTCATCAATTACCCTAGATTCACCAGAAATGCCGCCGGAAACCATCGTCGGAAACTTCATCACCTCACCGGGAAACTCATACGAATTCGTCATTGTTCTTGATGTTCACCACATTTTCCAGATCTTCATACCAAGTGCATCTATGAATATTCAAACCTTCATGAGATTTTCCAGAAGAAACTTCAAGAACCTCCCTCGTGTTCTTCATCCGTTTTCCAGACCAATGCCTATCTTCATCCGTTCATCATCTTCATGCATTTTTCTTCCAGATTTCCAAATCATCAAGAACTTCGTCTGGTTCATCATCCAAATTCTCCAGATCCTTCATGACACTCCCAGAACCTTCAAGGTTTCCTCAAGAATCGCATGCAATCATCATCAGGTTCATAGATCACCAACGATCTTCATCAACATTTTTAAGACGCATCATTATCATCCCCAGATTCATTCTTCGAACCCGATCAAACTCCAAGGATTATCAGAAGTTCTTCCTCAGTTCATCATCGATGTACGTCAAAGAACCCCATCGCGTTCAAGATTTCTCCAGAACTTCTTCAAGATCCATCAGCTTCCAGGATCTTCACCACAGATCCACGTCAACATCAACAGATCGTCATGTTTGTTTTTTCAGATCTCAAAGGTGCAACCAGCCTCGTCTTGTACGGTAATGTTCAAGTTCATCAAGACTCCTTCATCGCATCTTCAACGAGTCTCCAGAAGTGTTCGTGAGTTTCATCTATTCACCAGCAACTCAAGATCATCCGTCCAACACACCTTCAGATCCACGACGAATGAATCGACACCATCAAGCTTCGGCAGAGAAAGAATCATCTGGATTGTTTTGTTCCTTTGCATTTGGAAGGGATTGGATGAAGAGAGAGTATGAGATGGTGAGGGAAGAGGTGGAGTCAAAGAGGATGATGATGAAGATGGAAGGAGAAAGAGTGAGGGTGACGGCGTGAACAATGGAAGGGAGAAAGGGAAGAGGAAATTAGGGTTTCAGAAGATGGAAGGAGAAGAGGGAGAAGGGACCGGGTGGATTGGGCCTCAAAGCCCAATGTTTTTTTGCCATACACCCTCCGTTTCTGTTTTTTCGTTTTTTTTCTTCTTTGCTGAACATGGGCCAAGCCCAACGCCACTGCTGGCTATGCCCCCGTTTCAATTTCTGCACCCCTTCTCCATTTTTTCTGGTTTGGCTGAAGTAATGGGCTGGGCCCGTTTATTTTTCTGCAGATTGTAACTCCCTTGTACTCTGCTGTACCCCCTCCCATTTGTATTTCTTTTATTTTTCTTTTATATTCATTTGTTTAGGTTTTTATATGGAAAAAGAAATACAATAAAAAAAAGTTGAAGAAAAAGAAATACAATAAAAAAAAAGGGTTGAATAAAAAGAGTATTGAAAAAAAAGAGAATAAAAAGAGTATTGAGAAAAAAAGATTTGAAAAAGAATACTTGAGAAAAAGATTTGGAAAAGAATATGAAATTGAGAAAAAAATTTGAAAAAGAATATAAAAATATTAGTTCGTAGATTTAATATTTTTCTTTTAGGATACAATTTTTCATAGGGTTTAGTTTACACTTTTAGAGATAGTTTTTCAAAGTCCACTTGTTAGGGGACTATTTTTCACTTGATTTTCCATTATAGATGGATAGGATAGTATTCTTTAGGAGTTTATTTTCCGTATTCAATCATTGTAACCCATTTTTCAGAATATTAATAAAACGAGATTTGAGTTGTGGTCCCGAAGTAGCCGAACTACAGCTGCTCTGATTTCTCGTACCAGACGAGAATATGTAGGCATAGGATGCGATATCCTAGCGAGCACACTAACAACTAACTCTTTTGTTCTCTCGCTGCTGTGCGATCGAGACCTTCCCGCTGACGACTGATTGTTATCCTTTTCTCTTGCCCGAGTGCATTTGAGACCAGACCTTAGTTTTAGTTCCTGTAGGTTCCCGTACCTTTAAAACCAGATTAATTTCTCACTCCTGTGTGAGAACACCCAGCCTAGCCGTAGTTAGCCTGAACTACGTAAGCTCTGATCTTCCATGCAGTGTGGAAGTACGTAGGCACAAGACGCGAGGTCTTGGCGAGCCAATTCCCTGTAGTTTCCCGAACTACGTTGACTCTGACTTTCTCTCTTGAGAATACGTAGGCGTAGAGTGCGACGCTCTATCGAGTCAATTCCCTTCCGTTTAGATTTAGCAGCCATAGATAGATTGTTTTTGCATCCTTTAGACAACCCAAGCAAGCGTGGATCCCGTCGAGTACGACGGACGTGAGGGGTGCTAATACCTTCCCCTTGCGTAACCGACTCCCGAATCCAGGTTTTGGTTGCGACGACCATACCTTTCCCGTTTTTTTCGAGGTTTACTTCGAGCGTTTCCTTTCCCTCCGTTGGGATAAATAACGCACGGTGGCGACTCTTCTGTCATCCGGCACCAATTTTCGTAGTAGCGACAGCTGGCGACTCTGCTGGGGACTGCGATAGTTCCCCATGCATGTGGGATCCAACGTCCCCTAAGAGAGTCAATCCTAGCGCTTGTTTGCTTGTCTTTTGAGTGTTTATTTTTTTATCGCTATTATATGTTGTTGTTGTGCTGGGGAGGGTGATACTTTGAGTGATAGCCGGACCTGGGCTGCTTGAGTATGCATTTAGACGTAGTTGTGGAGATTAGTGGGCAAACCTGTTTGCTGAGCAGGCAAGAGTTCCCCACGAAATTCACGCTCAGACGAGGTTCTCTCCGAGGTGCTTCTCTCCGATCCTGAGGATCATAGGGGAGTCCAGACGTGAGGATTGTCGACTCTGGGGACCGATCAATTGGAAGTCAGCTAAGTGAGGCCTCTTCATGAGATGACGATGCCACTCCTTCTGGGAATCGTATCATTCCTCATGAAAGTCTGTGACGCTGATGACCGCATAGGATGTCGTACCTTGTCGGATTAGGTCCATACCCGTGAGTGGGGTTTTTTTTTTGGGAGAACCTTGACTTCCAGACTACCCGCTATCTTGGCGTTCTCTTTTAGAGAGAACGTAATCCGTCAGCAGTGCAGTAGCACTCAAAGTGTGTTGTGGGGGCTGTGATCCCGTGTTTGCTGCATTGCATTGCATTTGCATAAGCATCTTTGCATCATATTGCATAGCATTTCTCCAGCTAGCCAGAGTTCTGATCCAGCCTTTGTTTCCTGAAGGTGAGTACCCGGAGTTTGGATTGAGCAACTGTTGATTGTCAGAAGACGACCAGGGGGTTGGAACAGACTTGAGCAGATTTGAGAATCAAGCAGTGTAGTCAGTTAAAGGTAATTGATAGCTATGTCTGAAGGCGATTTCCAGTCTCCTAACACCTTGACAGGGTTTACTATGACGTCCAACCCTCGGTATGATTCTATCGAAGACTTCCCGCAAGCGAACAACGTTACTGCAGACCAAGTTGTACAACCTACTATTGAGAACCGAGATCGACATGAGCAGTTTGTTACCCGAAATGAACGTCCTCCTGCTGTTAACAATCAAGGTGCTGTTTTCCCTGAGAGGAATCCACGCAGAGATATCCCGGTAGCCAGGACTGTAAACTCAAGAGCTCTTGAAGGTAATAGAAGGCTCCGAGTATTGGAAGAAAGAGTTAAAGCTTTGAAGGTCAAAGATGCCGTTAACCTGAATGCTGCAGACATGTGTTTGGTCCCTGACCTGGTGTTGCCTTATAAGTTCAAAGTGCTGAAATTTGAAAAGTACACGGGAGATAGCTGTCCGAAGCAACATTTGATGATGTTCTGTCGAAAAATGACTTCGTTTGTGCGAGATGACAAATTGATGATCCATTGCTTTCAAGATAGTCTGACTGGGGCATCTTTGAGGTGGTATATGCAGTTAGAGAGTAATCAGATTCGATCATGGGTGGATTTAGCCAGAGCTTTCCTGAAGCAGTACGATTACAACCTGGATATAGCTCCTAGTCTCGTACATCTGCAAGAATTATCTCGGGCGGAGAATGAATCATTCAGAGGGTATGTGCAAAGATGGAAAGAATTGGCTGCTAGTGTTCAACCACCGCTTCAGGAAAGAGAAATGGTTGACCTCTTCTTGGGTACTCTGAAAGGACATTATTATGACAAATTGTTCGGTTGTACAAGCTTTGTGGGCCTGATGAGAATGGGGGAGCTTGTTGAGAGAGGACTCAAGAGTGGAAAGCTTCGAGATGCTCCTTATATCCCAGTTGATAAGAATGAGTCAGTTGTCAGTTCTCAAGAAGAGTGGGATGAAGGAAATGACGTCGTCTCAGAATCTCTAGCATCTCAGGGTCGGTTTTCAGACACTTCAAGTCAACGGTCATCCTGTCGTCGATCGCGTCAGCACGCCCAACGAAGACCAAGGAAACCTAAAAGGCAGTTTACTCAGCTACCGGTGTCGTACAGTCAGTTGTTGCCAGATCTGGTCAGAAGTGGATTGATAGTGCCGAAAGAGACTAATCCAATGATTCCACCATATCCTCCAGGTTTTGATGCCAGCACCCGCTGTGAGTACCATGTTTGGGCACAGGGACATTCAACCAATGATTGTAAGGTGCTTAGAAGCCAGGTTCAGGATCTGTTAGACTCTAACCGAATTTTCATCGCGCCCCAGGGTTTTGTTCAGATTAACGATCCTCCGTCATCCAGTTGTGTGGGTTCGTCAGTTAATGTCATGGAAGACTCCACGGGAAGTGTGTGTTCTGAAGAATGTCAAACGGAGAGTTCAGTTGAATATGGGAGAAGTTTCTAGAGGTTTCTGTGCCGGGTGTCGCATCTGTTTTCTCTGCCTAACCCGTTTAACTTTTGTGCATTATTGTTTGCTGACCATCACCAGGATTGTTGGCTGGGGTCATTGTATTCGTACTCATTCGTGCTTACGTGCCGCTTTTGTTGGTTGTACATGTGTGGGAGGTGTTCGTCTGGGTGCTTATAGCTTGATTTTCTCTTTGTCTTGTCATGAATATGTGTTTGCTTTCTGCATTGCATTATCATTTAACAGGTACATCAGAACCGTGGGTCTTATTTCCTCATCATCCAGTTTGTTGCAGGAGTTCCTTCAGAGATATGGAACAGAATCAGGTTGAATTGATTGAAGTCCGAAGCCAGCTGGGGCAGATGATGAGAGACATGCAAGAGATGCGTCTGGAGCAGAAGATCCTCAAAGAGGAAAATAGTCAGCTGAAGACCCAAATGAGCTTGATCATGGAAGTAGTCAAGAATGTGCTTAGGAAAGAGGATGATCATCTATTTGAAGCCGCAGTGAAGGAGCTCGTGCCACTTGTGCCCAGGGAACCTGAGCTTAACGAACATGTTGACAGACATCAGCAACAGCAACAAAGGTATAATCCTGCTCAGAGAAGGATCCAGAATGGGAAGCCAAAGAGGGTATTTGATACACCTCCGTCAACGTATGCAGAACTGCTTCTGACACTGTTAAGTTTGAATCTGGTTGAGAAGAGAACGTTGGACCCACCTACAGGAGCGCTTCCTTATGGGTACAATGCCAGTAAGCAATGTGAATTTCATTCTGGGGCGCTCGGACACGACATCGAGAGTTGTCATGCTTTTAGGCACAATGTTCAAGACCTGATTGACTCAAAAGATATTGAATTCACGCCAAGCGGTGTAGTTGTACGTATTGGTCCTATCCCAGTTGATGCTAAGATGATGGATATTTCTAAAGCTGCAGTAGGTCAGAAACGTGTCCTGGACTCCATGGTGTCAGAATCTCCATGCCCACAACTGTTGCCTATCCCTGGGGCAGATCTGAGAAAGAAAATGGCTAAGCATAAGGAGTGCCTTAATCAGTGCGGTGGAAATCAAGAACCCGATGTTGTAATTGCTACGAAGGTTGTTCAACAGTCAACCCGGTACCAGCGACAACAGCAACGACCTCAACAGCAGCAAAGGAAACAACATCCCAATCAGCGAAGAGCTCAAAATCAGAGGCCGGTGAGGGTATTTAATGTGCCTCCGATGCCATATGCCGAACTTCTTCAGGTGTTGCTACGATTACAGTTGGTTGAGAAGAGGAAGTAGGCCCCGCTGGCAGGGACGCCTCCAGCAGGGTATGATATCAATGAGCACTGTGATTTCCATTCAGGAGCACTGGGGCACAACATTGAAGATTGTCTGGCCTTCAAGCACAAGGTGCAGGACCTACTTGATAGTGCAGCTATCAACTTCGAGCAGGAAGGGCCCAAAATCATCTGAATGAGGAGGAGGGGCTCTATAATTTGGTTGGGTCACTGAAAGCAGATCAGGACAACAGCGAGTTGCCTCTAATAACTGATTGTGAAGATGGCTGGTTCAGCAGCAGGGCAGATGTGAAAGCCCGGTTCTCGGAAGCTGGCATTTTTCTTTGTTTTATCTTGTCATGTCTTTACGTTTGTAGTTTCTTTCCTGTTTAATTTGCAATCTCGTTCGTAAAACTTGTTGTTTTCATTCAATTGATGATAATGAAATAAATATGCATGTTTTGATTAAATCCATTCGTGTTCACTAATTGTTTTTACAAATATCCAATGCTTGGTTAAGAAGGATCTGAGGAGGACGACGAAAATGAACGACATGCAACTTCCGATATTGTATGCTTTTGAAATAAAACCTGCTGATGATGTACAGGCATTGTTTCAAATCCCTAAACACCGGTGATATAAGGAAGATAATCCCTTGCCAACCCCTTTGAGCCTAGTAGTAGGAGTTCTTTCTGAAAACGAAAAACCCTCCATCTTTAACCTGGGGCAGGGTAGGTGTTAGCTAATTTGGCCGAGCGTTCAAGTTGCAAAAGGAGTGTCCGTTCGAGGATCAATCGCACCTTAGAGGTCGTGCCTAAAAAACCACAATGGTTAAATCAAGAGTGAAACAGTTACATTATCCCCTAATGAGTCAGACAACTAGTGTCACACGACTTGTTCGGAAAAAGAGAAAGCAAAACGAATCAAAAGTCTGCTAAGTCAAAACTTCGAAGCAAATGACTTAGGCAAAAATGAGGGCATCCCGCTGGACTTAAAAAAATCAAAAGAAACTCCAAAGAGTCAGTCCAGGCAAAAGTTAGGGATAAGAAAACGAAAAAGATGAAAGGATTAAAAAAGAAAAATCCTCGGACAAATACGAGTCGTGTGACCTCAAGTGTCAAAGACGAAGAGTGAGTAACTGTCACTCCAAAAACTCATGGTTTCTCGAACTATCACTCCTATCTTTCAGCCCCTGAGAGGTGAACGCTAAGGTCGAATTAGCTGAACGTAGGATGGGAGAACATCAAGGAGAATGGGTGGGTTAAAATAAACTTTGAGCCTTTATCCTTTCTTTCAAAATCGTGAACCTGAGCACGTTATAACCCTCAAAAGTCCTAATTGAAGCAGGTTTGTTTCGAAAGCATACTTCGGTAAAGGTCGCGTCGAAACTGACTCCTAAAAGGGTTCCTCTTACCATGTTGGTACTGATGTTGATATTCTTGATAAATGTTTTGTGCATTATATGCCATAAACTGTTTTTTCCTTTTCCCAGTGAACAGATTGGATGTCAAAGCTGTCATATGCGTTGCATTAGTATATCTTTCATGCATAACAACTTGTTTTACTTGTGAGTAAGAGCTTGACAGCAGAAAAGTTTTCTACGATGGAAGGTATGGTCAGGATAGAATACAGAACGCCCGAATGCTCCGCAAGCCAGGGCAAGCTACATCCAGTGATCCCCAGTCAGGGTAGCCTTTCGAAGTCAGTTATCCTGGGGCAATCAGGTTGAGATTCGGTAAATATCTCGTAGTCAGGGGCACTACTCTGAATCAGATAATTAGGGGCAAAGTCATTGCAGTCAGGGGCAGGTCATCTTAAGAGCGCAGAAGTTATTCTTTATTCGAGAAGCATTTAATGTGAAGTATCTCTCCGAAGTTCAGAATGCTGGGGCATTTCATATCAGACCATCAGGGTACAGATCTGCAGATTTCCTTTTGAGGAGCATCACCACAGAGATCCCGCAGGCTGGGGCATATCAGAAGCGAAGGGAGTTTTCTTCTCCGTATCATCAGAGTTATTCAGAGCTATTCGAGCAGATTCGGCCAATTTTCGAGTGCGAGACGAATGTTGGGAAGTCGTGTTACTATCCCTTGACTTTTCAACCAGAAAACTGTGTATTCAGACAGAATGTTTTCCAGCGTCAGTTGTACCTGACCCATCGCAGATAGCCTAAAAGCCCAAATCCATGTTGGTGATCATTGTGAGGCCCATCCGTGTTGGCGCATCAGTTTCCAAACCCAATCTTCGTCAGTACGCAGGAAGACTCCGTCTATTTTCCCCAGCAAAAGCCTGATTTTCATTGGCACGGGTAAGCTATCCCCAGAGAAGTCCAATCATACTTGGCACATATGTCATTCCCCAGCGGAGTTGATTTCACTCTTCCAGCATTTATTTTGCTGGAATAATTCTGTGATATCCGGTTTATCCCCAGCGGAGTTGGCTTCGTTTTCAACATTTATTTTGCTGAAGTGGTTTTCTGTACCCGACTTTCTCCAGCAGCCCGAGCCTGCATTAGCATATTGCATACATCATCATATTTGCATCATACTTGCGTTTCATTTTCAAAATGCGTAGCATTTCCATCCTGAATGGAGCATTACGCCCTAGAAAGATTCAAGCATACGCATATGCATACGAAGCATAAGCCGGGTTTTCTATCAGCCTCATATGGCACGTGAATTACTCTGTGATCAGTTCAGGGGCATTCATCCAGCAGCAGTGTTCAGACAATTCAGCAGTTTATTTGTATTTCAGATCATACAACAGTTATGCTTTGATCAATCAGTCCTCTGGTATCGACAAGATTTTCTTCCCGTCAATTCATATTGACGATGTGTTCCTCCAATAAGTGGATTTCTCCGTCTATCATTAGACGTCTTGAGTTCGAATATGGATTTCTTTCCATCTATCAGTAGACGATGTGAAGTTTAGGGTAATTTTTTCAGTGGGGTTTCAAGATGGGGTTTCTCTAGCAAGTGGTGTTCTTTCCGTCTATCAGTAGACGATGTGAAGTTTCAGGTGATGTTTCAGCGGATTTCTTATTGTCAGATCATACGAATGATGTGTTTCCCCAGCGGGTCTTCTCCGGATATCTTTAGATGTTGAGAGGTTTCAAAGCGTTCTTTCGGATGGTGTTTTCTTTCTGTTTATTGGATGAGATGACATTTCAAGAGGGATTTTCTGACCGTCAATCCTTATTGACGTCGAGGCTCTTTGAAGAATGTTCGGTTTTCCTGATTGTCGATTCTTATTGACGACATGGCTCTTTGAAGGTGGTTTTCTTCCCGTCGGTCCTTACTGATGATGTGGCCCCTTTAAGGATATTGTTCTTCCCATCAGTTCCCGTAGACAAAAGGATTCTGAAATTTGAGGGATGGTGTTGAATTGCGTATGGGTGTCTTTCCGTCTATCCTTAGACGATGTGAGTATGGATTTTGGGTGTCTTTCCGTCTACCCTTAGACGATGTGAGTATTGAATTTTTCCTTCGATTTGGGTGTCTTTCCGTCTATCCTTAGACGATGTGAGTATGGATTTTGGGTGTCTTTCCGTCTATCCTTAGACGATGTGAGTATGGATTTTGGGTGTCTTTCCGTCTATCCTTAGACGATGTGAGTATTGATTTTTTTCCTTCAATTTGGGTGTCTTTCCGTCTATCCTTAGACGATGTGAGTATTGAATTTTTCCTTCGGGATGGGTGACTTTCCGCCTATCTTTAGACGATGTGAGTATTGAATTTTTCCTTCGGGATGGGTGTCTTTCTGTCTATCCTTAGACGATGTGAGTATGGATTATGGGTGTCTTTCCGTCTATCCTTAGACGATGTGAGTATGGATTTTTGGGTGTCTTTTCGTCTATCCTTAGATGACGTGAGTATTGAATTTTCCTCCGATTTGGGTGTCTTTCCGTCTATCCTTAGACGATGTGAGTATGGATTATGGGTGTCTTTCCGTCTATCCTTAGACGATGTGAGTATTGATTTTTTCCTTCGGGATGGGTGTCTTCCCGTCTATCCTTAGACGATGTGAGTATTGATTCTTCCTTCGGGATGGGTGTCTTTCCGTCTATCCTTAGACGATGTGAGTATGGATTATGGGTGTCTTTCCGTCTATCCTTAGACGATGTGAGTATGGATTTTGGGTGTCTTTCCGTCTATCCTTAGACGATGTGAGTATGGATTATGGGTGCCTTTCCGTCTATCCTTGGACGATGTGAGTATATTTCTTCCTGTCTATCCTTAGACGATGTGAGTATGAATTTTGGGTGTCTTTCCGTCTATCCTTAGACGATGTGAGTATGGATTATGGGTGCCTTTCCGTCTATCCTTGGACGATGTGAGTATATTTCTTCCTGTCTATCAGTAGACGATGTGAGAGAATCAGGTGTTTTGTTGCAACCCTTGGGTTTGTTATCTGTGGTATCACGCGGGTAACGAGCGTTAAAATCAAAAGTTTCTCTATCAGATGATTGATCATTTTGTTGTCGTGACGACTGGGTTCGGTTCTGGATTATGTCTCCCCAAGCAGTTTTGCAGTATATTTCTGCGGTTGGCAAATTTTCGGGTTATTGGTATTCAACCGTCTCGTACCTCCGAATGTTTGAAGGTTGCGCGCTCTTCAACCCTTCAGGTCCAAGCCGCTTAAATAGGGGCAGCTGTTGCACCCTAAAATTTGACCAACCGGTGCCACTTCCGGTTTATGCTTCGACGCATTTCGCATTCGCATTTACATACTGCATATAGCGCATTTCCTCAATCATGGTGATTTTATCGGGATTACAGCCCTGCTGTCGCGTTTCGGGTATCTCAGACCGGTTCGGGTAATCGGAGGTTATTTTGAGAAGTCGCGCGCTTCCTGGGTGTTTTCAGTTCGCAGTGATTGTTGAGATTCTTGGTGTCTGGATTTACCGTTTGCTTCGATCTGGTCTCGCGCTCTTTTTTTATGTTGGTTATTTGCCTTTGTTTGCATTTTTTAGGATTTAATAGCCTTTTGTAGATTTTAAATAGGCTTTATAGATTTTTTAGAATTTAAATAGATTTTTTTTAATATTTTTAATAGCTTTAAATCATTTTTTAGAATTTATAGAGTTTTTTAATAGGTTTTAATAGTTTTTTAATAGTTTTAATAGAATAATAAAATGTCTTTTAAATAAATAGTATAGATCTTAGTAGAAATTTAATAGGATTAACAGAAATGAATAGAGTTTATTTCTAATATAGATTTAATCTTTTGTTAGATATTAATTTCCTTTATTAGGTTTAATATAGGTTAATAGTTTTTTTATATAGATATTAATAGATATTAGTTTTAGTGTAATATAGAGTTTAATTAGATGTCAATTCTCCCTATTAGGGTTCATTAAGACTTAATAGAGGTTAATTAGGATTTAATCTTTTGTTTAGATTTTAATTAGAGTTAATGGAGTCTTCATTTAGTTAATTAAGTCTGATTAGGATTAATTATGTAACAGCCCAAATTTCATTAAATAATTAATTATAGTAATTAATTGATTTAGTGGGATTTTTATTAATGTTGGAATTAATTTTTATTAATTGGAATTAATAGATAATTGAGAAGGAAATTGGAAGGAAGGAAAATAAAGGAATATATAAGAGAGAAAGAAAAGAAAAGAAAGATAGAAAAACATTTGGAAAGAAAAAGGAAAGAAGAAGAAAGGAGAGAAAGAGAAGAGAAGAAGAAGAAAAGTGGAAATCATCAAGAACCAACATCAAAGCTCCGATTAATCGAGGTAAGGGTGAGAAATGTTTCTATTTGATCATTGTATGATGTTATGTATGTTGGGTTAGGGTTTTGGTAGAGTTTCCATCACTTTCCATTTAGGGCAAAATGTTGGATAATCGGTAGATTGAGGATTTAATCGGTTGAAAATGAGTAATAATGCCGTAGAATAGTCGGGTAACATGTATTGATGCTGTTTATACTGATTTGGATGTGTAAGAGAAGGTTGATGATGGATTGGTGAAGGAGAAGACAGAATAGGGTTCTGTTCTGCGCAGGTTCGCTGGCTCTCGCCAGGCGAGCGAAGGCGAAGCTTCGCCAGGCGAAGCCTAGCGAATGTTGGCGAATAATTATATTTAAGTCCCAGTGGACTTCGCTGGTGGGTTCGCCAGGCGAAGTTGGATAGCGAAGGTTCGCCCAGCGAAGGTGCTGGCGAATGGTGGCGAATGAAGTTAGTAGCTACTGACTTGGGCTCGCTGGGAAGTCTCGCCAGGCGAAGCCTAGCGAGTGCTCGCTGAGAGAGTTCGCCAGGCGAAGGCCAGGCGAAGGTTCGCTGCGAGGGTTCGCCAGGCGAATGAAGGCGAATGTGACAGTATATTTTCTTTGCTGTGTTATCCAAATGGTGATTGTTTGGTTGATTCGCATATGTTTATACTTCTATGTTATGAATGAGTATGTGAACTATCATGATAACATGTGTTGTGGGTAGCCTTCGGGCGTGAATCCTAGAGTTGTGAGATGAATGATTAATTGTAATCGGTTAAAATACATGAGAACATAATGATGGTTATGTGTGTATTAATTGATGAGTTGTGAATGTTTGATTGTTGTGTGAATGCATGGGAACATATGTGATATGTGTGCATTGTGGTTGAATATGATGATGTGTGAAATGAATACATTGATAAATGTTTGATATATGTTGTATGTGCAATCATGATGAAATTCTCGAAGGGGTGAATTATTCGAATGCATGGGATTAAGACGCGGGAACGGTCTTAAGTGCATTTATTGTGATTGGTTGATTGTACATGCATCATTCAGTCAAGAGGCAATGTCTGTTAGTTTCGTGGAAACTAGTGGCTTGTCCCAAACCTAGAAGGGTGGGTTTGAAGCCTAGGGGACGGGCTTGGTTGTTATCGGTCTAGAAGGGTGGGCCCGGTTTAAAGTAAAAACCGAAAAATGATAACAAGTTATCGGTCTAGAAGGGTGGACCCGGTTTAGAGTGAAAACCGAAAAAAGATAACTAATGTCGGTACCGCATAGCATTGAGTTGCATTGGACATGTTGAGTCACATTGCATAATATTGTTGTTGTATAATTGTGCTTGTGAATGATTGTGAAATTAAGCATGAAGGGATGTGCTTGTGAACATTCATAATGTTGATATATGTGAACGCGATATAATTATGATTATGAGAATGAAGTATGGTGAGAAATGTGAATATGTGTTATATGACTACCTATATATATATAATCTTATGCCTTGATTATTATGGTTATATTTCTCACCCTTCTGCTGTTTTATAATGCTCTATGAGGCATTGCAGATTAGGATGCTGGAGTCCTTTTGTGAAGAATAGTCTTCATTCTTTTGAGTCTACTGCTCTGATATGTAACACCGGGTAGTTAGACTAGTATAGTCATTCTTTTGTGATACATTGCGATGTATCAGCTTATGTGGTTCTGTAAATCTAACTGATATGATATATTAATTTAGATAGCTTATGTGTACGTGGATTAATATTTTGAAAACGATCAAATGATTTTATCTTCCGCTTAAATTGAAAATGTTACATATTTTATGGAGCAAATTGTGAAAGTGTTTTATTGGTGAAATTGTGGCATTCTTCTTTTATACCTTATTATAAAACCTTTTTACTCTGATAACTTGTATGTGCTTAATTGTTTTATATGCATTTATTTGGGGTATAGAAGGGGGTGTTACAATAGTGGTATCAGAGCAGGTCGGTCCGTCCGGCCTAGTTGTTAGAGTGTTTTCTTCCTGTGTGTTATTGATATGCGTGTGTTGCATTATCAATATTGGTTGTTCTTACGTGGTTCTGTGGTTGGAATTAGTAAGATGGTTGCAGGAAGGAACGACGAAGCGATTGCGGAGGCATTGACGAGATTGGCGGGGGTAATTGGGCAGAATCCTCCGGCCAATGTGAATGTGAGGAATCATGCTGATGATGGATTCCGTGCTTTGGGGAAATTCAAAAAGAATAACCCTCCGGTCTTCAAGGGAACTCATGAACCGGACAAGGCACAAATTTGGTTGAAAGCTGTGGAAAAGATTTTTCGAGTTATGAATTGCTCGGATGCACAGAAGGTGCAGTTTGGGACTCATATGCTCGAAGAAGAAGCTGAAGATTGGTGGGGTAATACTCGCCAAAGATTTGAGGAAGATGATATTGTGATTACGTGGGATTTGTTTAGAGAAACTTTTCTGGAGAAGTATTTTCCAGAGGATGTGCGGGGGAAGAAAGAGATCGAATTTCTTGAGTTGAAGCAAGGTAATTCGACGGTTGCTGAGTATGCGGCGAAATTTGAGGAGTTGATCAAATTTTGTCCTCACTATAATACTGGTAATGCTGAGAGGTCTAAGTGCCTCAAGTTTGTGAATGGTTTGAGACCCGAGATTAGACAAGCTATTGGATATCAGGAAATCAGGCGGTTTTCTGAGTTGGTTAACAAGAGCAGAATTTATGATGAAGACAGTAGGGCTAGGTCTAGCCACTACAAGAGCCTAAGTGATAAGAAAGGAAAAGGTCAATTCAGAGGAAAACCTTATGTGACTCCTGCGGACAAAGGGAAGCAGAGAATGGGTTATGGCAAGAGGCCAAGTGGGGGAGTTTCTACTCCGGTGAGATGTTATAGGTGCGGTGAAGAGGGACATCGTGCTCCTGAATGCAAAAGTGTTGAGAAGACGTGTTTTAAGTGTGGCAAGCCAGGCCACAAGGCTCTGGAATGCAGAAGTGGTGCGGGCGTGACTTGCTACAATTGTGGTGAGCAAGGGCACATTAGTACCAAGTGCGATAAGCCGAAGAAGAATCAAGGGAGCGGGAAAGTGTTCGCTCTATCTGGATCTGAGACTGCTAGCGACGATCGATTGATCAGAGGTACGTGTTTTATTAATGGTATACCTTTGATCGCTATAATTGATACCGGAGCTACACATTCTTTTATTTCTTTGGATTGTGTTAGAAGGTTAAATCTTGAGTTGTCTGTGATTGGTGGCGGTATGGTTATTGATACTCCTGCTATGGGTTCGGTAACTACACCGTATGTTTGCTTGAATTGCCCGTTGAGTATTTTCGGTAGAGATTTTGGGATAGATTTAGTGTGTCTTCATTTGGATCAACTTGATGTCATTCTTGGAATGAATTGGTTAAAATTCAATCGTGTGTATATTAACTGTTTTGACAAAACGGTTATTTTTCCCGACTCGGATGTTGAAAGGGAATTGTTTATGACGAGGAAACAAGTGAAAGAATCGGTGCAAGATGGGGCTAAGGTATTTATGCTTATGGCAACTTTGAGGACTAGTGAGAGTGAAGAGATTGATGCTTTGCCCATTGTTAGAGATTTTCCGGAAGTATTCCCTGAAGAGATAAAGGATTTACCGCCGGAGCGAGAAGTGGAGTTTTCGATAGATTTGATTCCTGGAACTAGTCCGATATCGATGGCTCCATATCGTATGTCGGCCTCGGAGTTAAAAGAGTTGAAGAGTCAACTTGAGGATTTGCTTGAAAAGAGGTTTATTCGTCCGAGCGTGTCACCGTGGGGTGCCCCGGTGTTGTTGGTTAAGAAGAAAGAGGGTTCTATGAGGCTCTGTGTGGATTACAGACAGTTGAACAAGGCGACTATTAAGAATAAGTATCCACTTCCGAGGATTGATGATCTGATGGATCAGTTGATTGGTGCAAGTGTGTTCAGCAAGATTGATTTGAGATCTGGGTATCATCAGATCCGTGTGAAAGCTGAGGATATTCAGAAGACGGCCTTTCGGACGAGGTATGGACACTATGAGTATTCCGTGATGCCATTTGGTGTGACTAATGCACCAGGTGTATTTATGGGGTACATGAATAGGATTTTTCATCCTTATTTGGATAAGTTTGTGGTGGTGTTTATCGACGACATCTTGGTTTATTCGAAGAGCGAAGGGGAGCATGCCGAGCATCTGAAGATTGTGTTATCTGTGCTGAGGGAGAAGCAGTTGTTCGCGAAGCTTTCTAAGTGTGAGTTTTGGTTGGAGAAGGTTAGTTTACTTGGTCATGTGATCTCGAGTAATGGTATTGCGGTCGATCCGTCGAAGGTTGAGGCGGTGTCGCAATGGGAGACTCCGAAGTCAGTTTTTGAGATCAGAAGTTTTCTTGGTTTAGCCGGTTATTATCGGAAGTTTATTGAAGGATTTGCCAAGTTATCGTTGCCGTTGACGCAGTTGACTAGGAAAGGTCAAGCCTTTGTCTGGGACGCCAAGTGTGAAGCGAGTTTTCAAGAACTTAAGCGAAGGTTGACGACATCTCCTGTTTTGATCCTGCCAAATCCAGAAGAACCATTCGTTGTGTATTGTGATGCTTCTTTGATGGGTTTAGGAGGTGTGTTGATGCAGAATAACCAAGTTGTAGCTTATGCTTCGAGGCAACTCAAAGTGCATGAGAAGAATTATCCGACGCATGACTTAGAGTTGGCCGCCGTCGTGTTCGTGTTGAAACTTTGGAGGCATTATTTATTTGGCGCAAGATTTGAAGTGTTTAGTGACCACAAGAGTTTGAGGTATCTTTTTGATCAAAAGGAATTGAATGCGAGACAAAGAAGATGGCTTGAACTTTTGAAGGATTTTGATTTTGGCTTGAATTACCATCCGGGTAAAGCGAATGTAGTAGCGGATGCATTGAGTCGGAAATCATTGCATATGTCGGCATTGATGGTGAAAGAGTTAGAATTGGTTGAGCAATTTCGAGATTTGAGTTTGGTATGTGAGAGAACTTCTTTTGGATTTAAGTTGGGTATGTTAAAGCTGACAAGTGGTATTTTGGATGAAATTCGAGAAGGACAGAAATCAGATTTGAGCTTAGTTGATCGGTTGACTTTAATCAACCAAGGCCAAGGTGGTGATTTTCGGATTGATGAGAATGGTATTATGAGATGTCGGGATCGAGTTTGTGTTCCAGATGTGGTTGAGCTTAAGAAGAGTATCCTTGAGGAAGGACATCGTAGCGGATTGAGTATTCATCCGGGTGCTACTAAGATGTATCAGGATTTGAGGAAAGTATTTTGGTGGCCTAGTATGAAGAAGGATATTGCGGAAATTGTGTATTCTTGTTTGACTTGCCAGAAGTCAAAGGTTGAGCATCAGAAGCCATCGGGTTTGATGAAGCCGTTGTTTATTCCTGAGTGGAAATGGGATAGTATCTCCATGGATTTTGTATCGGGTTTGCCGAGGACGCCGAGTAATTTTGAGGCTATTTGGGTTATCGTGGATAGGTTGACTAAATCTGCTCACTTTATCCCTATGCGTATGGATTACTCTTTGGAGAAGTTGGCTAAGTTGTATATTGAGAGGATTGTGTGTCTGCATGGTATTCCGTTAAGTATTGTTTCGGATAGAGATCCGCGGTTTACTTCGAGATTTTGGGAGAGCCTGCAAAGTGCTTTGGGTACTAAGTTGCGTCTGAGTTCAGCGTATCATCCTCAGACAGATGGTCAGACGGAGAGGACGATTCAGTCGCTTGAAGATCTTTTGAGAGCTTGTGTATTGGAAAAAGGAGGAGCTTGGGACAGCTACTTGCCTTTGATTGAGTTTACCTACAACAACAGTTTCCATTCGAGTATTGGTATGGCACCATTTGAGGCGTTGTATGGTAGGAGGTGTAGGACACCATTGTGTTGGTTCGAGTCCGGAGAAAGTTCTGTTGTTGGACCCGAGTTAGTTCAACAGACTACTGATAAGATCAAGATGATTCAAGAGAAGATGAGAGTTGCTCAAAGTCGTCAGAAGAGTTATTATGACAAGAGGAGGAAGGCACTTGAATTTCAAGAGGGAGATCATGTGTTTCTTCGAGTCACTCCGATGACAGGTGTTGGTAGGGCACTGAAGTCGCGCAAGTTGTCGCCGCGTTTCATTGGTCCTTATCAGATTTTGCAAAGGATAGGAGAAGTGGCCTATCGTGTGGCTTTACCACCGTCGCTTGCTAATCTTCATGACGTATTCCATGTATCTCAGTTGAGGAAATACATTGCGGATCCGTCTCATGTAGTCCAAGTAGATGATGTGCAGGTGAGAGATAACCTGACTGTTGAGACATCACCTATGCGGATAGAGGATCGGAAATTGAAGCAGCTTCGAGGTAAAGAGATCGCTTTAGTGAAGGTCGTGTGGGGAGGATCGGCTGGTGGAAATGTTACTTGGGAGCTTGAGAGTCGGATGAAAGAGTCTTATCCAGAACTGTTTGAATCAGGTAACATTTTCGAGGACGAAAATTCCTAAGTGGGGGAGGGTTGTAACAGCCCAAATTTCATTAAATAATTAATTATTGTAATTAATTGATTTAGTGGGATTTTTATTAATGTTGGAATTAATTTTTATTAATTGGAATTAATAGATAATTGAGAAGGAAATTGGAAGGAAGGAAAATAAAGGAATATATAAGAGAGAAAGAAAAGAAAAGAAAGATAGAAAAACATTTGGAAAGAAAAAGGAAAGAAGAAGAAAGGAGAGAAAGAGAAGAGAAGAAGAAGAAAAGTGGAAATCATCAAGAACCAACATCAAAGCTCCGATTAATCGAGGTAAGGGTGAGAAATGTTTCTATTTGATCATTGTATGATGTTATGTATGTTGGGTTAGGGTTTTGGTAGAGTTTCCATCACTTTCCATTTAGGGCAAAATGTTGGATAATCGGTAGATTGAGGATTTAATCGGTTGAAAATGAGTAATAATGCCGTAGAATAGTCGGGTAACATGTATTGATGCTGTTTATACTGATTTGGATGTGTAAGAGAAGGTTGATGATGGATTGGTGAAGGAGAAGACAGAATAGGGTTCTGTTCTGCGCAGGTTCGCTGGCTCTCGCCAGGCGAGCGAAGGCGAAGCTTCGCCAGGCGAAGCCTAGCGAATGTTGGCGAATAATTATATTTAAGTCCCAGTGGACTTCGCTGGTGGGTTCGCCAGGCGAAGTTGGATAGCGAAGGTTCGCCCAGCGAAGGTGCTGGCGAATGGTGGCGAATGAAGTCAGTAGCTACTGACTTGGGCTCGCTGGGAAGTCTCGCCAGGCGAAGCCTAGCGAGTGCTCGCTGAGAGAGTTCGCCAGGCGAAGGCCAGGCGAAGGTTCGCTGCGAGGGTTCGCCAGGCGAATGAAGGCGAATGTGACAGTATATTTTCTTTGCTGTGTTATCCAAATGGTGATTGTTTGGTTGATTCGCATATGTTTATACTTCTATGTTATGAATGAGTATGTGAACTATCATGATAACATGTGTTGTGGGTAGCCTTCGGGCGTGAATCCTAGAGTTGTGAGATGAATGATTAATTGTAATCGGTTAAAATACATGAGAACATAATGATGGTTATGTGTGTATTAATTGATGAGTTGTGAATGTTTGATTGTTGTGTGAATGCATGGGAACATATGTGATATGTGTGCATTGTGGTTGAATATGATGATGTGTGAAATGAATACATTGATAAATGTTTGATATATGTTGTATGTGCAATCATGATGAAATTCTCGAAGGGGTGAATTATTCGAATGCATGGGATTAAGACGCGGGAACGGTCTTAAGTGCATTTATTGTGATTGGTTGATTGTACATGCATCATTCAGTCAAGAGGCAATGTCTGTTAGTTTCGTGGAAACTAGTGGCTTGTCCCAAACCTAGAAGGGTGGGTTTGAAGCCTAGGGGACGGGCTTGGTTGTTATCGGTCTAGAAGGGTGGACCCGGTTTAAAGTAAAAACCGAAAAATGATAACAAGTTATCGGTCTAGAAGGGTGGACCCGGTTTAGAGTGAAAACCGAAAAAAGATAACTAATGTCGGTACCGCATAGCATTGAGTTGCATTGGACATGTTGAGTCACATTGCATAATATTGTTGTTGTATAATTGTGCTTGTGAATGATTGTGAAATTAAGCATGAAGGGATGTGCTTGTGAACATTCATAATGTTGATATATGTGAACGCGATATAATTATGATTATGAGAATGAAGTATGGTGAGAAATGTGAATATGTGTTATATGACTACCTATATATATATAATCTTATGCCTTGATTATTATGGTTATATTTCTCACCCTTCTGCTGTTTTATAATGCTCTATGAGGCATTGCAGATTAGGATGCTGGAGTCCTTTTGTGAAGAATAGTCTTCATTCTTTTGAGTCTACTGCTCTGATATGTAACACCGGGTAGTTAGACTAGTATAGTCATTCTTTTGTGATACATTGCGATGTATCAGCTTATGTGGTTCTGTAAATCTAACTGATATGATATATTAATTTAGATAGCTTATGTGTACGTGGATTAATATTTTGAAAACGATCAAATGATTTTATCTTCCGCTTAAATTGAAAATGTTACATATTTTATGGAGCAAATTGTGAAAGTGTTTTATTGGTGAAATTGTGGCATTCTTCTTTTATACCTTATTATAAAACCTTTTTACTCTGATAACTTGTATGTGCTTAATTGTTTTATATGCATTTATTTGGGGTATAGAAGGGGGTGTTACAAATTAGATCAGTTTAATTGTCATTTTAGCATCTAATTGTAGTTTTAATTACTAGTAAATTAGGTTAAGTCTTTGATTAGCTTTTAGTTGGGTTTAATCTTTTTTTAATTCAGATTTTATTCAGGCCATTTTCGTGGGCCCAGTCCTTGGAGGCCCAGTTTATCTTTTCAGCCCGTTTTTGTCCTATTTTTTTTTGTCCGTGCAGTGACATGTGTCACTATATAAGCGTTCCACGCGTTTCAATCGGGGGTAGCCACTTCATTTTCCAGACTCTCTCAGAAACCTTCCACGTAGCATCCTCATTTCTCTCTCTGCGCCACGCAACCCCACACGCGTCTTCCATGCGCCTTCCCACCGTGACACTTGGCCTCGCCTGAGCTTCGCCGGTTGCATGGCCGGCGGCCATGCAACCACCGCCCCCAACCCAACTCCGGCAGCCCTAACAGACTCCCAACTACCTCCAGCCGCCGCACCGATCGCCGGAAAACCGCAAATTCCACCGGAATTCACCAATCTTCATCGTCTTCATCAATTACCCTAGATTCACCAGAAATGCCGCTGGAAACCATCGTCGGAAACTTCATCACCTCACCGGGAAACTCATACGAATTCGTCATTGTTCTTGATGTTCACCACATTTTCCAGATCTTCATACCAAGTGCATCTATGAATATTCAAACCTTCATGAGATTTTCCCGAAGAAACTTCAAGAACCTCCCTCGTGTTCTTCATCCGTTTTCCAGACCAATGCCTATCTTCATCCGTTCATCATCTTCATGCATTTTTCTTCCAGATTTCCAAATCATCAAGAACTTCGTCTGGTTCATCATCCAAATTCTCCAGATCCTTCATGACACTCCCAGAACCTTCAAGGTTTCCTCAAGAATCGCATGCAATCGTCATCAGGTTCATAGATCGCCAACGATCTTCATCAACATTTTTAAGACGCATCATTATCATCCCCAGATTCATTCTTCGACCCCGATCAAACTCCAAGGATTATCAGAAGTTCTTCCTCAGTTCATCACCGATCTACGTCAAAGAACCCCATCGCGTTCAAGATTTCTCCAGAACTTCTTCAAGATCCATCAGCTTCCAGGATCTTCACCACAGATCCACGTCAACATCAACAGATCGTCATGTTTGTTTTTTCAGATCTCAAAGGTGCAACCAGCCTCGTCTTGTACGGTAATGTTCAAGAACATTCATCAAGACTCCTTCATCGCATCTTCAACGAGTCTCTAGAAGTGTTCGTGAGTTTCATCTATTCACCAGCAACTCAAGATCATCCGTCCAACACACCTTCAGATCCACGACGAATGAATCGACACCATCAAGCTTCGACAGAGAAAGAATCATCTGGATTGTTTTGTTCCTTTGCATTTGGAAGGGATTGGATGAAGAGAGAGTATGAGATGGTGAGGGAAGAGGTGGAGTCAAAGAGGATGATGATGAAGATGGAAGGAGAAAGAGTGAGGGTGACGGCGTGAACAGTGGAAGGGAGAAAGGGAAGAGGAAATTAGGGTTTCAGAAGATGGAAGGAGAAGAGGGAGAAGGGACCGGGTGGATTGGGCCTCAAAGCCCAATGTTTTTTGCCATACACCCTCCGTTTCTATTTTTTCGTTTTTTTTCTTCTTTGCTGAACATGGGCCAAGCCCAACGCCACTGCTGGCTATGCCCCCGTTTCAATTTCTGCACCCCTTCTCCATTTTTTCTGGTTTGGCTGAAGTAATGGGCTGGGCCCGTTTATTTTTCTGCAGATTGTAACTTCCTTGTACTCTGCTGTACCCCCTCCCCTTTGTATTTCTTTTATTTTTCTTTTATATTCATTTGTTTAGGTTTTTATATGGAAAAAGAAATACAATAAATAAAAGTTGAAGAAAAAGAAATACAATAAAAAAAAAGGGTTGAATAAAAAGAGTATTGAAAAAAAAGAGAATAAAAAGAGTATTGAGAAAAAAAGATTTGAAAAAGAATACTTGAGAAAAAGATTTGGAAAAGAATATGAAATTGAGAAAAAAATTTGAAAAAGAATATAAAAATATTAGTTCGTAGATTTAATATTTTTCTTTTAGGATACAATTTTTCATAGGGTTTAGTTTACACTTTTAGAGATAGTTTTTCAAAGTCCACTTGTTAGGGGAATATTTTTCACTTGATTTTCCATTATAGATGGATAGGATAGTATTCTTTAGGAGTTTATTTTCCATATTCAATCATTGTAACCCATTTTTCAGAATATTAATAAAACGAGATTTGAGCTGTGGTCCCGAAGTAGCCGAACTACAGCTGCTCTGATTTCTCGTACCAGACGAGAATATGTAGGCATAGGATGCGATATCCTAGCGAGCACACTAACAACTAACTCTTTTGTTCTCTCGCTGCTGTGCGATTGAGACCTTCCCGCTGACGACTGATTGTTATCCTTTTCTTTTGCCCGAGTGCATTTGAGACCAGACCGTAGTTTTAGTTCCTGTAGGTTCCCGTACCTTTAAAACCAGATTAATTTCTCACTCCTGTATGAGAACACCCAGCCTAGCCGTAGTTAGCCTGAACTACGTAAGCTCTGATCTTCCACGCAGTGTGGAAGTACGTAGGCACAAGACGCGAGGTCTTGGCGAGCCAATTCCCTGTAGTTTCCCGAACTACGTTGACTCTGACTTTCTCTCTTGAGAATACGTAGGCGTAGAGTGCGACGCTCTATCGAGTCAATTCCCTTCCGTTTAGATTTAGCAGCCGTAGATAGATTGTTTTTGCATCCTTTAGACAACCCAAGCAAGCGTGGATCCCGTCGAGTACGACGGACGTGAGGGGTGCTAATACCTTCCCCTTGCGTAACCGACTCCTGAATCCAGGTTTTGGTTGCGACGACCATACCTTTCCCATTTTTTGCGAGGTTTACTTCAAGCGTTTCCTTTCCCTCCGTTGGGATAAATAACGCACGGTGGCGACTCTTCTATCAGCCGGCGCTGATTTTCGCAGTAGCGACAGATGGGATCCATGCTTGTTGGTTTGTCTACGGGTGAAAAACAATCTATCTACGGCTGCTAAAGCTAAACGGAAAGAACTTACTCAATAAAGCATCGCGCTCTATGTCTATGTATTCCCTCGTGCAATGTGAAAGTCAGAGTCAACGTAGTTCGGGAAACTACGGGGGAGATTGCTCGCCGAGATATCACATCTCGTGCCTACGTACTTTCACACGGCGTGAAAGATCAGAGCAAACGTAGTTCGGGCTAATAAAGATAACCGGGGTATTCTCAATCACACAGGGGTGAGAGACATGATTGACGATACTAGCGTACGCATTCTAGCAGTTAGGTGTATGCTGCTCGACCATTGGAGACTTAGGCGTTATCTGTTTGCGGTAGAACGAACGTAGTATGTCGGGGTTTAAAGGTACGGGGACCTACGGGACTTAGAACTATGGTCTGGTCTCAATTGCGCTAGGGCAGGAGAAAGGGAACATCAGTCGTCAGCGGGAAAGTCTCGATCGCGCGGGAGCGAGAGAACAGAGAAGTTAGTTGTTAGTGTGCTCGCTAGGATATCGCATCTTATGCCTACATATTCTCGTCTGGTACGAGAAATCAGAGCAGCTGTAGTTCAGCCAACTACAGCAAAAGGGGAAAAAGGGTGCTCGCTAGGATTATCGCAATCTTATGCCTACGTACTCTCGTCCGCTACGAGAGATCATAGCAAACGTAGTTCGGCGCACTACAAAAAACGAGTCTCGATTGCACAGGGGCAAGAGAAGGGGTCTCAATCGCCTGAATGCGAGAGAAAAGGGTTTTGATCGCGCGGGGCGATAACAAAGAGGAAGCAGGCCTAACACGCCTAAACGGGAAGGAACTCGGGACACACACGCAAGAACCTAAGGCGTAAGAGCGAATGTGTCGCATGTTAACCAAAGGGTGCCACACTAAACACTCTAGACGATTGAGAGGAAACCCCTCAACCACCATTTCCTACGTATCTAACGCTACAGCTCACAACACTCGACGGTTGCACGAAGACTTGAATAAGAAAGATGCTATCGAACGAAGCGGCTCCGTTGGCTCTTGACATGTGCGCAAGCTCCATTCCAATCTTCTCCTCTTTGGATCCTTGATGATGACATTCAAATCAGAACCAATGTAAAGCTTAGACCGTCATGGGTTGACTTATACGATAAATCAAACTCTCAGAGGTAGCGTATTGATATCCGTGTCAAAGGCAAGATAGAGAAATGATATCGAAAATCATTCTCCAATTGAATCATGTCACACGGCCAGCCCGGAATAAAATCCAAAATAAAATTGGATAGCAGAAGGGAAATGAGGAGAGAAGTCCAATAGCAAATGGAAATAAAATTCTACTCCTAAAATAAGCAAATAAATTCCTAATAGAAAGCTCTAAAGAAATTCTAAGTAAATTGCCTATAAGAAATAACCTAAAAATTCTATACAAAATTCTATACTATCCTAAAAGAAAAATAGAATATAAATTCTACAATATAAAATCTATACTAGAAAATATGCTAAGAAAAAATATCTAAACTATAATTCCTAAGAAGAAAAAATAGAAAAAAATAAAACTACAACTATTACAAGCAAATGTCCAATACAAGCAAAAAAACAAAAATAAAAGGGAAGGGGGTACAGCAACCAAAACAAGGGTGGAACCTGAAAAAAAGTACACTTGGGCCCAGCCCGCAATACAATAGTCAGAAAAATAAAAAAGCAATGGAAACAGGGGGTGCGCTTAGGAACAGCGGAGGTGCATGAGTAATTCGTTGTGCCCAGCCCAACAATCAACAAAAACTCCAGCAGGGGGGTGCGTTTGGAAATTCGGAGGTGTGCTTCAGAGATGCTAATTGGGCCCAGCCCAACAAAAAAAGCCACCATCCACAAAAAGAAAAAAAGGTGACAGGGGGTTTATTGGTGAAACAAAGGTATGAGTCCAAAAAATGATTGGGCTTAGCCCAATCCCAAACGGTCCACGACCTTTCCCCTTCCTCATTCTCCCCTTCTCCAATCTGAAACCCTAGGTTCTCCTCCTTCCTTCTCCCTTCTTCGTTTGGCCAGAACCCCAAATTCTTCTTCCTACCTTCCGCCGCTGTTATCGTTACTTCTCCCTCACCGTCCATGACCTCACGCCTGAAATCCAACCGCCCTTCCTCTCAGTTCAGTCCAGCTTTATCCCACCACTACCTCAGACGCATGCCGCTGGCTCACCACTAGTTCGTTGCTTGATGAAGGGGAAGATTCATAGCTTGGAAGTGCAGAAGAAGGTGAATATTGCTGCGAACATCACACGCGACGAAGCTTCGTGATGTTCTCCTCACTAACTTGTTGATTTTGAGAAAAATCCGAAGACACCGTATTTTGGGGATGAAGATTTCGCTGGATCTGGATTGAAGTTTGTTCGTAGATGGATGAACACTCGTTGTGATTGAGGACTCGTGCGAGGATGATAAAATCAATTCGTGATGTTGATGAAGATCTAGGTCTGGATCGTTGGTGAACATTGCTTGATGGTTGAAGCTCTTTGAAGATCTGGAGATCTCTTGACGAGCGGATGAAGATCTGGTGAAGGTTATTGAATTTTCTGGAAAAGTATGAGGATCTGGTGACGAAGGTGATGAACGCACTTGAAGGTTTATGGAAAAACTGGAAAACGAGATGAACTGATGAAGGTTGAACGAAGAAGATCTGGAAATCGTTTGGAGGTTGAATGTTCTTGAGCAGTTGGGTGATGAAGTTTCCGGTTGATTTCTGGGGAAACAATTGATGAAGGTCCGGTGAAGGTGATGATTGTTGAATGAGGATGAAGATTATAGTGGATTGTTCTGGGCGATTTGCAGTTTTCCGGTGACAGTTATGGTCACCGGTGATGGTTACGGCTGTGATGATTTCTCCGGCGAGAACCTCTGGCGGTTTTCATGGCCGGCGGTAATGAGACGGTGGAGGACAGGTGGTAGGCTGCGTGGCCGCCATGCAGAGAGGGAGAGGGATGCGTGGCTTGTGAGGTGGCGAGGTGTGTGATGTGGCGTGGAAATGTGAGGTGGCCACCCCTGGAGAGAGAGAGGATTTGGGGACTTTATACATGGACACGTGGACTGAACTGGATTTGTGGGCCTCCAGAAGATGGACATTTGGCCCACACCCGACAAAACTCTGATTAACAACCCAATTAAAACTGCAATTAGTGGTTAAGATGCAATTAATTCAATTAAGATGATTAGTGAGATGATTAAAACTAAAGATTAATACCTAAACGAAAATTAATAAAAGTCTGGACCTAATTACAGCTAATTAACTGAAAATTAATTGCTATTATCCTAATTAACATCCAATTAATTCTGAAAAAAAGAATTTAAAATCTATTAAATTCTAGACAAATGACTTAATATCAAAAAAAAAAGATTAATATCTATTAATTCTAAAAAAAGAGTTATATTAATCTAAAAATCAAAATGCATTAATTTCTAACCCAAACTAAATCTAAAAAAGAAATTAAACCTATTAATTTTCTAAAACAAATTCAATTATCTAGATTAAAATCTAAAAAGAGTTTAAAATCTATTGATAAAACCTATTATATCTAAACAATTCCATTAATATCTAAAAAGAGTTACATCTATTAAAAATAGGAAAAACTATTAAAATCTCATAATATCTAAAAAAAAGTTATTCTAGAAAACAACTAACCTATTTAAAATCTATTTAAACTCTATTTTCTAAAATCAAAAATGCCTTTAAAATATGGAAGCTAATTAACGGAATAAATCCTAGGAAAATGCTAATAATTCCATAAGGAACAAAAACATAAATTAAATCGGCGGGCCAAACTGCGAGAACGCAACGAGATAACCGATAAAAATACGGACACCGAAATATCCTAAAAAACAATAGCGAAAGCTGAAAACACCGGGAGGAACACAACTCCCAAAAATAAATCCCTATACTCGAAACGGTTTGAGCTGCCTAAAACGTGAGAAGAGGGCTGTAATCCCGATAAAATCAATCTGGCTGCAAAAATGCAATGAATGCGATATGCGGATGCAAAATGCAAAATGAATCGAAACATAAGCCAATTACAAGAATTGGTTGGTCAAATTTTGGGGTGCAACAAGGCTGTCAAGCAAAAAGGTATAGTATACACAAAGATAAATGGCTCATGTACAAACAAATCCTAAGCACTATTAGAGGTCAACTGCTAAATGAGCTGACCTAAAACAATTCAAACAGAAAAAAGTGAAGTGTGTGCAGCTGGTTTCAAAACAGTTTGGTAGCAGAATTTTGTATAAACTGGTCAAGTGGAAGTAGGGGGTTCATGTTGATTCAAAGCATATACACATCATACATATGACATTGGAGGAGCTTCAACTCAGAAAAACAAACACATTGCAAGCAGAAAAGATCTTGACACATTCATGGTAGATTTTGGTGTAAAAGTACATTTTGCAAGTGGAATCAGAAAGCAAGTGAACATGGATCAAAACAACAAGATACACACATCATAATTATGATAAGGAATGAGATCATGCATAGAAATCAGGCTTGTGGCAGTTGGAGCAGAAAATGGTATGGTGATGGCTATGAAAAACTGTTTTGAAACAAAACTTGGTATATGCAGGGCATTTTGGCAAGCAATGAGTTTTACGATGAAACAATGTTATACACATACCATAAATATGCTAATAAATGAGATTATGCTCAATAAATGGATTAAATTATCACAAAACAGAATGTAGCATTTTGAAACTTATGACATACAAAAACAACAACTTAAGCAGGCAGCAAGCAAGTTCATGACAGTTAGGATGATTTGGCACCACATGCAATTTTCAAACATGTAAGACACTAATTCTATGCACATAGATAAATCAAAGATCAGTTAGAATGACATATTGGTGATATCAATGAGGTTTTGAGAATGCAGTTGGAAGTGAGAAACAGTTTTGAGCAAATAGTGGAAATTTGAACACATAAACACAACATACATCCTCAAAGCATATTAAAAGATGATTCCACAACTTAAAAACAAGCAAGAACCAATCCAAACCAGAACTAGTGTGCTAAACCAACTTTTGACAGAAAAAACAACAAAGAACTCACAACAACCCTTAATGAACAAATCTCAAGTTCTCATCATTTCAACCAATTCAAACATTATGAGCAAGATCATGTAAACATCAATCACTGGTTTAGAACATTTAAGACACAACATGGCAAGTATACATCATCTTGACACAAGACTCATGGTAACGGTAAAGTAAAGTAACACAAAATAACATAAGTGTGAAAACAAGAGCCACATTAGATTTAAACATGATCTAGGGCAGGGGGGTCTCATGAAATAACTTATAAGTCATTCAAATCTCACTAATGAACCAAGGCTAATAGATCTAGGGCAAGCACATCAACATTTCAATGTTGGATTCTTAAAACCACCACATAGACAAAATCTTCAAAGAAAAGTCAAACATGATATCAAAGTGCAATACATCATCAACACATTATTCATAAATGAAATACTTTAACAAAAGCAAGCATCATGGCTACAAAACCTAAGTTCTTGACTAAGAACTAGTATGGGACAACAATGGTTATATTTCACAACAAGAATCTCAAAAATGAATAAAACATGACAATGTATGATCAACAAAGAGTTTGAACATCACATACCTCTTGTAGACAAGTCTTGATCAAGCTAAAAAGCTAAGAAACCCAGAGATCTTCTTCTTTGGCAAGGATTTGAAGCTTGCTTCCTCTTGAAGCAATAAACCACTTTTCAAGACATTTAGAGTTGTATACCTCCCAGCTGGTTTTTGTGAGTTTGGACAGTTGAGGCATGATATATATATATATATATATATATATATATATATATATATATATATATATATATATATATATATATATATATATATATATATATATATATATATATATATATATATATATATATGAGGTATTGGGAGTGCTGGAATGATAGGAAATGCCTCAAGTGAAGATTTGGCTTCCAAAGTGCATAAAAGTCAACATATCAAGGTATGAGGTTTGACTTTTAGGAAAATGGTGTTTTTAGGTGGTTTGAGTGTACGGACACCTTCTACACAATGTTTATGGATTGTGTAAATGGTTTTGAGTGGCTTGGAAGTGGTAGAACTGAGCTTGAGCAGAGTTTTGCTCAAGATAGTTTTTAGTGAAAAACTTGAAAATTGGAAGAATGAGATTTTTGAGGAAATGAAGGAGAGTTGAGAGCTATTGTTTCTCTTGGTTTGTAAGAGTGCTCTGGTGTCCCTAACATCAATGAGAGTTCCTCTACTTATAGTGAAAGCCAGGGTGAGGGCAGATTTGGTTTTTCCACATTTGGAGGGAGATTATGAGGTTTTTGAAATGAATCTTGCCAAGATCTCTTCATATCAGTTCCATGACTCAAGGAAGGTCAGAAAATCAAGTGGAAAGGAACATGAAGTGACTAAGGTGAGATTAGGGTGTAGAGTGAGCAGCTGTAACGGTCCTTGGAGGAAAAGTTTCTCTTTCCTCTTACACATTTGATTATTTTATTACAAAATGCTTGCAACTTGCCTCTCTCTCTTCACATCTCTCATTTCTCTGCATTTTCATTCATCCACACATCTAATTATCAGATTGGATCATGATCCAAGGGTCAAGGATAGCTCAAGTTGTGGAAATCTGAATTTTGAGAAGTCTTGACATAGTGGTTTCAAGTGTTGGCAGCCCTAACTTCCATGGTTCATAACTTTCTGCTCATATATGCTATTGAGGAGTTCTACCACAATTTAGAAAGCCCTAAAGTAGCTCTATAACTTTCATGCTTTTGAGATTTCCAAATTTCTAGATGGAACTAGGTTGAAAAACCCTTCCAAGTTGCTTAAAAATTCACTTAAAAAGGCTAAATAACTTAGAATTCTTCTAAGTTATTTCCCTTCTTGAAATGAATTTTGTCATAACTCAAAATCTATGCATTTTTTGACCATGGACCACTTTGAGGCTTTTGCAGGATTTGTCAAGAGCTTTCCAATGAGGTTTAAACCACTTCATTTGGATGTGTGGTTGAGGAGTTATGGTCTTGCCCCTTTCAAAACCCTAATTCCCGACTTTTGCAATTACTTCCTAACCCTTGATCCAATGGTCATGAAATTTTATGGGAAGGTGTAATATGACATAAGGAGAATTTTTTATTCACACCTTGAATTCAAATTCCTTATGGTTAGAGAGTTGACTTTTTGGTCAACCGTACGATCGGTCGACGACTATCGAGTCGACTGTTGACGATCCGAGTCTTCCAAGGCCTTGAATTTTCTTGAATGGACTTCACTAAGCCATATAAACCTTAGGAAACAAAATTGCATCATTGGAACACCTTTCAAAGTAAAAGTCAAACTACAGTTGACTTTTCCTTATCGAAAACCCTAATCGGGCCTGAGTTGCATTGTCTTCAATATTTGAGTGCCAACCTCAAATTGAATTCATATTTGAACCAATGTAGCATCCTTGACCCTATTTCTTGGGAAATCAATTCAAGACATCTACTGATCAAACCATTGAAACCTCGACTTTTAACTGTGCGAAAACCCTAATTTCCCCTTTTTACTTGGGCACTGTGCAGATGAACTAGGTGATCATTCCAACTCCACTATGACTTTTGAGATATTCAACATGCTTTCTTCTTTCTTTTTCTCATGCCCCTGATGGCTTGTACCAATGCTTTTGATCAAAAAAAGGCGGGCAAATTTAGGGTGTGACAGATGCCCCTATCTAATCGGCTTAAACCTAGTAAGACAAATGCCACGACATTCATTCTTTCGAGGTAGAAGATGATTAGATATAGTAGACCCTGAATTTGTCCGGGAAAGTAAATACTTGGGAATGGGATACTGGATATTTTGCAAAGGTTGCTAACACTAAAAGGATGTTAACAGAGAAAACTTGACACCAAAAGGATGACAAGTCTATCACCAAAAGGATGATAGTATACTCACAACGCTGCTCTGAAATCAAAAGAAAGTAAGGGACCCAGTGCCAAAAGGATATTGGAAAACATGCTAGTCATGACACCAAAACGATGCCAAACCCATCATCACAAGGATGATGGAACGGAAACAATATCAACCCTAACACCAAAAGGATGTAAGGAATCCATTACCAAAAGGATAATGGAACATACGCTAGTCATGACATCAAAAGGATGCCAGACCCATCACCAAAAGGATGATGGAGCAAAAACAAGATTAACCCTAACACCAAAAGGATGTAGGGGATCCATTACCAAAAGGATAACGGAAAATACGCTAGTCGTGACATCAAAAGGATATTAGACTCATCACCAAAAGGATGATGGAGCGAAAACAAGATTATCCCTAACACCAAAAGGATGTAGGGCATCCATTACCAAAAGGATAACGAAAAATACGCTAGTCATGACATCAAAATGATATCAGACTCATCACCAAAAGGATGATGGAGCGGAAACAAGATTAACCCTAACACCAAAAGGATGTAGGGAATCCATTACCAAAAGGATAACGGAAAATACGCTAGTCGTGACATCAAAAGGATATCAGACCCAACACCAAAAGGATGATGGAGCGAAAATAAGATCAACCCTAACACCAAAAGGATGTAGGGAATCCACTACCGAAAGGATAATAGAAGATACGCTGTAAGCTACTACCATAGAGAAGGATGATAATAACTCCCATGAGGAACGCCCATGGCTTTACTGAAGATGCCCCTGTCTGGGCTGAATTTTGCTTTGATATTCTTGAATTTCATGGAGAGAAAACCCACGGCCCTTGCAGATATTGCCCCTGACTGGGCTGATGGTTGCTTTGGAGCTCTGGAATTGATCCAACCAAAAGTTGCACAACTCCGTGGGGGAACACCCATGGCCATGCGGAGACTGCCCCCGGCTGGGCTGATTACGACCTTGGGAATCTTCGAGATTGATCTCGGATCTGAGCTCGCATATGCGAATGTTTGATGGTGATAATGTTGCATAAATGGAAATGCAAATGCAAATGCTAACGCGCGGAGATGCAAGAGCTGGGGAAAAAAAGATATGATTCTGGATATGCATATGATGCAAGATGCTTATAAAGTCGAATGCGATGCGTATGATACATATGATTATGACGGGTAATTGGAAATGCAAGTGCCGACATGGCGGATTTTGGTAGTTTGCCAATGCAAGTTGGACTTTGGGTTTAGGTGGGAAGGTAGAGGACAAACCTGACTTCCTGACATCATCTTTTCATGATGTAATAAAAACTTGGAGGTGCTGAAACCTCCAACTTGGGACCAACTTTGCTAGGCTTGGCGATCTTGTTAGTCAAGTAGTTTCAAGATTTAAAATGGTGTTCCTGTGTACTCTATTGGATTCGTGGTCACCCTTTAATTACCCTAAAATAGTGAGTCGTCCCTTAATTCAATT
The DNA here is from genome assembly GCA_963859935.3 of Lathyrus sativus. Classification (NCBI taxonomy): domain Eukaryota; kingdom Viridiplantae; phylum Streptophyta; class Magnoliopsida; order Fabales; family Fabaceae; genus Lathyrus; species Lathyrus sativus. The sequence continues at coordinate 231,176,286 of OZ012741.1, forward strand.
TACCATAATCTTGTTATATGCAAAACCCATCATCAAATAAACGAAACTTGCAACCATATGGTAAATAAAAAGAACAGAGAAAACTTTGATGAAAGTAATTTTTATTGATGAAAACCCCTTAAATGGGAAAATTACAAAAGGAGGCAATTCCTAAAAGAGGTAATTACTTTGAAAGAAATATATAAAAGAAACTAAGACAATGTTGGAAACGATTCCTTCCGAGTTTCAAATCCGCTATGGCCCATATGTCTCTGAAGACCCTTCATGCCTTGCTTCTGAACGCAACGATTGAATTGATCTTTCTCAGTCGAGAGCTTGATGATTATGGAGGAGGGTTCGCACGTCTTTTCAAGATGCAGTTTTGCCCTTTTCGAATCCCTAATTTTTGCCTAAGCCGCCCTTTCGGGTTTTCAGCTTACCAGGATACTTTTATTTTTTTTCTCTCTTTTTTTCTAATAGTCCCTAATTTTTGCCTGAGCCATTTTTATGGCTCACCAGGACACCCATTTTTGCGTGGATTTTCTTTTTGGTCCACCGGGTCTATTTTTCAGGCATAATATTTTTTAACTGCATCCGAATTCACAGGGGACGAAAGATCATCACCGTCCATGGTCGACAGGATCAAGGATCCTCCGGAGAAAACCTTCTTTACTATGTATGGGCCCTCGTAATTTGGTGCTCATTTGCCCCTTGGATCAACGTGAGTTGGCTGAATTGTCCCCAGTACCAAATCTCCTGCTTGAATGTGTCGTGGGCGAACTTTCTTGTCAAAGGCCCTCTTCAATCGTTTCTGGTATAACTGTCCATGATAGATGGCTGTCATGCGTTTTTCGTCGATGAGGTTAAGCTGGTCGAGTCTGCCCTGTATCCATTCGGCTTCATCTAACTTGAAGTCTGCCAAAATCCTCAAGGAGGGAATCTCTACTTTGATGGGCAATACTGCTTCCATGCTATATACGAGAGAAAATGGGGTTTCCCCTATGGAAGTGCGCACTGAGGTGCGGTAGCCATGCAGCGCAAATGGCAACATCTCGTGCCAGTCTTTGTAAGTCTTCACCATCTTCTGGACAATTTTCTTGATATTCTTATTTTCCGTCTCAACAGCTCCATTCATTTTGGGGCGATAAGGTGTTGAATTGTGGTGTTCAATCTTGAAGCTCTTACATAATTCTTCCATCATCTTATTGTTGAGGTTTGAACCATTGTCAGTAATGATCTTGTTCGGGATCCCATATCGACAAATAATCTCTTTCTTGATGAAGCGTGTCACCACTTGTTTAGTGACATTGGCATAAGAGGCGGCTTCTACCCATTTGGTGAAGTAGTCAATGGCCACTAAGATAAAACGGTGTTCGTTCGAAGCAGTTGGCTCGATGCGTCCAATTACATCTATACCCCACATGGCGAAAGGCCAAGGTGAAGTCAACACATTCAGAGGGAGTGGTGAAGTATGAACTTTTTATGCGTAAATTTGGCACTTATGGCATGACTGGACATGGAGACAACAATTTGTTTCCATCGTCATCGAATAGTATGCCGCCCTCAAAATCTTTTTGACCATAGTATGACCACTAGCATGTGTTCCAAAAGATCCCTCGTGCACTTCATTTATGATGCGTTCTGCTTCGTGTTTATCCACGCATCTGAGCAAAACCGAATCATAATTCCGCTTGTACAACACGTCACCACTGAGGAAGAACTTCGAGGAGAGATTTCTGAGGTACTTCTTGTCAGTGATAATTATGCCTTATGGATATTCCTGTGTCTCTAGATACCGCTTGATATCATAGAACCAAGGATGATCATCAACTTTAGGTTCCTCTGCATCGGCTGCCAGGCAATAAGCGGGTTCGTCCAGATACTCCAGACGGATGGATGGCGCTTCGTTCTCCCACTTGACTTGAAACATGGACGCTAGTGTTGCTAGAGCGTCAGCCAACTGATTTTCCCCTCTGGGAATGTGATGAAAAGTGATCTCATCAAAGTACGGGATTAGCTTCAAGACGTGATCTTTGTAAGGAATCAACTTGAGGTCAAGTGTTTCGTATTACCCTTTAATTTGGCATATGACAAGCGCCAAATATCCATAGACTTCCAAAATCTTGATCTTGTTATCAATGGCAACTTCAATTCCAAAAATACAAGCTTCATATTCGGCCATGTTGTTAGTACATTTGAAGCATAATCTGGCGGTGAATGGTAGGTGAAAACCAGTTGGAGAAGTGATGACTGCCCCAATTCCATAACCTTTAGCATTTGCAGCACCATCGAACACGAGCGTCCATCGCGATCCTGGTCCGGGTCCATCATCTAGGCCTGACATGGTATAGTCTCTGGCAAACATGACGTCTTCGTCGAGGAAATCAAAGCGCATAGACTGGTAGTTGTCCATAGGTTGGTGGGCAAGGTAGTCAGAGAGTACACTTCCTTTGATAGCTTTCTGCGTAACATACTGGATGTCATACTTTGTTAATACCATTTGCCAATGAGCCACTCGTCCAGTGAGAGCAGGCTTCTCGAATATGTATTTGATAGGGTCCATCTTGGAGATCAATAAGGTCGTATGGGTGAGCATATATTGTCTCAAGCGTTTTGCTGCCCAAGCCAATGCATAACATGTCTTCTCGAGCATTGAATACCTAGATTCACAGTCGTTGAACTTCTTGTTGAGGTAATAAATTGTGTGCTCTTTTCTACCGGTTTCGTCATGTTAACCCAATATGCATCCCATGGATCCCTCTAGCACAGTCAAGTACATGATTAGGGGTCGTCCGGGTACTGGGGGCATCAAGATCGGTGGTTCTTGTAGATATTCCTTTATTTTCTCAAAGGCTTTATGACAACTATCATTCCACACCACTGCTTGATCCTTTCGAAGTAGTTTGAAGATGGGCTCACAAGTGGCCGTTAGATGAGATATGAACCTAGCGATGTAGTTCAATCTCCCAAGGAAACCTCGGACTTCCTTTTCTGTTTTAGGTGCCGGCATCTCTTGGATAGCTTTGACCTTATCTGGATTGACTTCAATCCCCTTTTGGCTTACAATAAAACATAGCAGTTTACCAGATCTTACACCAAAAGTGCATTTGTTGGGATTTAATCTCAGCTGGAATTTCCTTAGTCTGGAGAATAGCTTTTCCAAGTGAATGAGGTGTTCTTCCTCAGTCTGGGATTTTGCAATCATATCGTCTACATAGCACTCAATATCTTTATGTATCATGTCATGAAAAAGAGTGACCATTACTCGCTGATATGCCGCGCCTGCATTCTTGAGCCCAAACGGCATGACCTTGTAACAGAAAGTTCCCCATGGGGTGATAAAAGTTGTTTTTTCCATATCTTCGGGCGCCATCTTGATCTGGTTATATCCAGAAAAGCCATCCATAAATGAGAAGACAGAGAACTGGGCTGTGTTGTCTACTAGTACATCAATGTGTGGTAGAGGGAAGTCATCTTTCGGACTTGCTCTGTTGAGGTCTATGTAATCGACACACATTTGCAACTTCCCATCCTTCTTCGGTACTGGGACAATATTTGATACCCATTGTGGATAGCTGGATACTGCCAGAAAACCAGCGTCTAGTTGCTTCTGTACCTCTTCTTTGATCTTGAAGGACATTTCTGGCTTCATTCTCCTCAACTTTTGCTTCACTGGCGGGCAACCTTCTTTGAGGGGTAACTTGTGCACCACAATATCTTCATCCAGACCAGACATATCTTTGTAGGACCAAGCAAATACATCAACATACTCTCGAAGCAAAATGACTAGTTTTGTCTTAATCTCTGACTCCAAAGCTGCACCTATCTTGATTTCCTTGACGTCCTCTCCAGTTCCCATGTTGATGATTTCGACCTTTTCTTGATACGGCTGAATGACCTTTGACTCTTGCTTTAGTAATCTAGCTAGCTCTTCTGGGAGATCACAATCTTCCTCGCAGTCTTCGTCGGCTTGGTAGATCGAGTTATCAAAATCATATCGGACCATAGCAGGGTCGTTATTGACAGGAACATAGGAAGATTTGCACGATGAATGACTTCATGCTTTTAAGAAAAGATGAAAGAAAGAGAACAGAACAGAACATTGCCTTTCAAAAAAAAATAATTTTATGTGCAAAAAGTAAAAATGAAAGAAAGAGAGCGTAAAATGGATGCGAAATTTATTTATTGATGATAAGTTGTGCTTGTAAAAGCCAAAAGCCCTACAACATGATCCATATGCCTTGGGCAGAGCATAGGATTTTTTTAGGTAAAATAAAAATAGGGAATTACTCGTCTACTAGGGTAACCTCAGGGATTTCGACGACTCTCCACTTGTTCAAAGTTTGATTAGGCGCCCTAGGATACACCATGCACAGCTTTTCATGATCTTCGACTTCAGTTTCTAAAAACATGACTTGACCATCGACAAGGTGGCCCCCACTAGTAAAAACCAACGGAGTTGCAAGCCCCTTGCCTCTATCAGTTGCATTCTTATGCTTGTAACCTAGACCAGCTCCATTTTTGTTGACGGGCAATTCCAACACTCTGCCCCATCCTTGCGGATGTCCTTCCTCTATCATTGTTCTCGCGTCCTTCCAAGTCACTATTGAAGATGCTAGCTTTTCGTAAATCATTTCAACATTGATCACTTTAAAGGCTTGAAACGGGGTCTCATGCATTTAACCTCCTACTTCCACATAGCAGAAAGAAGCCAGATGGCTCACAAGAACATCTTCCTCCCCTTCGATGATGACCATCTGATTGTTAATCATAAATTTGATCTTTTGATGCAAAGTTGAAGTTACAGCACCTACGAAATGAATCCACGGACGACCAAGGAGGCAACTATAAGCGGGATATATATCCATTACATAAAATGTAATGATAAAAATATGAGGTCCAATCTTGATCGGGAGATCCACCTCTCCTACCACAGTTCTCTTAGCTCCATCAAAAGCTTTTACAATAGTCTGACTTGGCTTCATCACAAGTCCTTCAATTGACAGCTTGCACAACGAGCTCTTTGGCAACACATTCAGTGATGATCCAGTATCAACAAGTACTCTAGAAAATACGACATCCACACATTCGATAGTAATGTGTAAGGCTTTGTTATGATTCTTACCTTCGGGAAGTAATTCATTATCATTGAAGCTCAAAATATGACCTGATGCTATATTCCCCACCACTTCTTCAAACTGCACTACTGATATCTCCTCTGGCACGTGATCTGCCTTCAAGAATTTTAACAGGGCTTCTTGATGGGCTTTCGAACACATTAGTAATGACAGCATGAATATCTTTGAGGGAGTCTGATTGAGTTGGTCAATCACTTTGTAATCGCTTTTCTGAATGATTCTTAGAAACTCCTCTGCTTCATTATTTGGGACATCCTTCTGTTTGGATGACTGCCCCTGTTCAATGGTTCTTGGTTTGACAACATCCTTCCTTGTATTGTCACTGTTGTTGACAGGTGGTGTAGTTGGAGCAAAAATCCGACCACTTCTAGTGACACCACCGGTTCCCACAATGTTTTCGACAGTCTTTTTTTCTTCTAAGACATCTTTTTCTCCTATCTTCTGCCCATTGAGAAAGACAGTCTCATCATATAGCCAAGGTACAACATTAGTGCTTTCATATGGAAACGGAGCTGGGGCCGAAATGACAAGCTGATTCATCAATAGTGGAGACACAGGTATCTCAACCGGATCATATGGGATTTGTAGTGGGATAGAGATCTGTCCATACATGTTGTCCCATTCTTCCTCATCCCACGGTATGGTTAATGGTGTACGAGTCAAATTATCCGAAGGAATCCACAACTCATACCCATCATCATATGGTATCTCCAATGTTTCAAATGGAATTTCAAGAGTAGCAACTTCTTCAAATTTTGAAAGTTGTTCTGCTACTAATACACCTTGATCAATCAGGCTTTGGATGCCTTTTTTCAACTCAGTGCATCCTTGAGATTCGCCCAAACAAACGTGGCAGTCAGTTGAACATCCTGGATAAATGTTCTTCAACAGGAGTTGCTCCTTAATAGTGGAAATAGGAGTTCTCAATTTGTCAATATCCGAAATTAATTGGATCCCCTTTGAGTCTTCAATCATGTTTGTTGAGTGATGAGCCGACATTGGATTGGTTTTGATGTTTGGAGTATTTCGAGTGAAGTTTATCGCCTTTGAATCGATAAGGTCTTGTACAATGTGCTTCAAAGTCTTGCAATTTTCAATGTTATGGCCTGGGGCACCAGAATGGAACTCACATTTGGCATTGGCGTCATAGCCAAAAGGGAGAACTTCTGAGCGATTCCTCACTTCCTTAAGCTGAACAAGGCCTCCTTTCAACAAGAATGGTAGCAGTTTGGCGTAAGTTGACGGAATTGGATCAAATTTTCTTTTCGGTCTCCTCAGCCTTTGTTGACCTTGGTACTGATTTTGTCTTGGTTGATAGGGTTGTTGTTGTCTGTTTTGTTGAACAGCGGGTTGACTTGCTGGAATGGACAACGGTTGTTGCGGAGCGACGACAGCAACATGGTGATAACTTTGGTGAGTTCTTCCTCTATCTGCAAATACAACACTAGTTTCACCTTCTTTCTTCTTAACGAATCCCTGATAGGGCTTCTTGAACCCGCTTGAAGATCCGCTAGTATTCTGAATCTTTCCTGCCTTCATAAAATTCTCTAATCTTTCACCGGCCGTGACAAGTTCAGAAAACACTGTAGAGGTTGTGGACGCTAGTCGCTCAAGGATTGGTCCTTGTAGTGTGCCCATGAAGAGGTCTGTCAGCTCTTTCTCTATCAACGGGGGTTGTACTCTTGCAGCTACTCCCCTCCACCTCTGAGCAAAGTCTTTGAACGATTCATTTGGTTTCTGGATTAGATTCTGAAGCTGCATCTGGTTTGGAGCCATGTCAGTGTTGTATTGATAATGTCTCACAAAAGCGTTTGCTAACTCCTTCCAGCTTTCACATTGGATCGTTCAAGATGCATGTACCATTCCAGAGAAGCCTCTGTTAAACTATCTTGAAAGAAATGGATTAACAACTTCTCATCATCGGAATATGCGGCCATCTCCCTGCAGTAAGACCTTATATGGGTCCTAGGACAACTGTTACCCCTGTATTTCTTGAAGGTTGGGATCACAAACTTTAGGGGTATCTTAACTCCAGGTACAAGACATATCTCAGCGGCATCTAGTCCCAAAACATCGGGGCCTTGCAGCGACTTTACCATTTCTTGTAAAGCATTGAACGTCTTCTCTAATTCAGCGGTTTGTGGCGCATATGCTTCACCTGAATTCTCGTAGAAGCCTTCATGATCATCATAGTGAACTGGTGGTGGAATCGTGGTACCATGAGGATGAGTTGTACCGACTGGGGGATGGACTGTGTTGATAGGAGCAGCACCTGCAGAGGTAGGATTTTCCCCAACAGGGGTTGGGATGGCGTCGGTAGGAGTTGGAACTGCGCCATCTGCGTTAGGTACTGCACCAGTCAAAGTCTGGTTAGCGTTCCTCTCTGCTGTTTGCCTTATCTCTTCTTGACTTCTGGCCATGTTCTGAATCACCTCCATGAGTTGATTCATTTGCGTCTTCATACCTAGCATATCGTTCCTCAAAGTAGCCTGGTCTTGCTCTAGCTGATCCATGACTCTTTTCTTATTATTCCTTGTGTTGTACTGATGTCGAAAAGTCAGCATGCTTTTACTCCCTCTCTCTCTCTGAAAGGGTAAGCGGCGTGTAAGGTCGGGTTTTAGGGAATGCAAAAAATAATGATGCGTAAAACATATGCAATGTTCAAGAGACTTTCGAGTTTTATGATTATCATTGGTATTATAGAACTATGACTGAATAATAAAGAAATGCACAATTTAGACCAAAAAGCAAACTTTCATTAATTTGAGAGAAAATTCAATACAAACGATTGCTGAATAAGCTGAAAATAATAATTCATGTTACAAGAAAGATACTGAATAACTAAAACTCTTTCTTTCAGAGACGTTCTTCAAGCTTTTTTGTCTCGAACATGAATCTTCTAACCATTTGGTCGCAGAGTTGGATAAAGTGGTGAATAGAAGGAGGGATATCATTTCCTTCGAAATCTTGAATTGCGCTTTCCAACCTCCATAGGATATCTTGAATCATGAGATTGCAATGCTCCACCAGATTGTTATACCTAGTGTGACACATGTCTAGAGTCAATTGGTAGTAACAAATAGAATCCACATGGGTGTCTAACAATTCATTGAGTTGAGCCTCCTTCTCGAGCCACTGTGCACTATCCCTTTGCAAGGCGTCGAAACGATTCCTCCACAGAGTAGCTGTTTCTCGAGCGGTCTCTAATTCCAAACATTTGTTATTCCATATGTCAGGAGTGACATATGAAGCCCTTAATGCTTCCTCCTTGAGTTGTCGCTCGTCTTCCACTAGGGTCAAGGCATTTCTTAGTTGCTTTTCAAGGTCCTCAATATCAGCTTCAAGATTCTCTCCTGTCTCCTTCTTTTCAGTAGAAGCTAATTCGAAGAAATGCCATGCTCGATCACAAGAAGCCTTGGTATCCTTTAGGCGTTGTCGAAGAGTTGTTAATGATGTATCAGCCCCTTCGAAACCCTGCTGGTACTTGATTCTCAGGTCTGTTTCCAACTTCAATTTCTTGTTATTCTCAGCCGCTCGGTCTTGTTCAAACTCTACCTTCCTTTTGTACTGGCCATTTTCCACTTTTGCTTGGTGAATTTCAGCCTCGAGTTTCTGATTTTCTTTAGTCAACCTTTCTACCATTAACTTCAGTTTCTCATACTCTTCCATAGATACATGGGTGGGAGCAGGAGGTCCTTCTCGCATAGATGGTTCTGAGGGAAAAGGTAACAATCTTTTAGCCACTTTGGCTAGCAACCATTGGTTGTATGGCTCTTTAGCCACACAATTCTTTGCCTTCAAGTCTTTCCTCCCTTTTGTATGAATCTTGGCCCATGCTTTAGCAATCTTCCTGGCAAATGCAGGATCCTCTGTTGTGGCAGACAAAAAGAAGCTTTGAACTTTCTCTGCTTCGAGTTCATCTTCCATAGCATAGACCAACTGGCGCAATGCCATGACCGGGTTGTAATTGATTCAACCAACCCTACTGATTAGAGGTACATTACCGAACTCCCCACAACTAAAGATAATCTCCACATCGTAGTATTCTTGAGAATACCAAGCAATATCATTGGCTTCTAGAGACATAATGCGCTGAGACCACTTTAGCTTCTTCTTGTTTTCCACGAACGGTCCTCCCTTCGGTAGATGGGAGGTGTACCATTTGAATAATAGGTGATAACAACATTGGATCATTCCAGTCTTCTTTTCACTTCTCCAATGAATTGAGTGGTAGACATCAGCGAGGAGGGTAGGGACAGGATTCTTTTGCATGAAGAGAATGATAGGAGTGATGTCTATGAAATTGTCAACATTTGGAAAGAGGACAATCCCATAAATCATTAGAGCAACAACAATACCAAACCTTTCCCAATCTCCCACAGTATTGTACTGAGCAGCTTTATCTAGCAGAAATTTCAAAGGAAAGCCTTGAAACCCTCCCTTATTGGTTAGTCCCTCTTTGACCTCCTCTTTGGTCATACAAAGAGTAAGAACGATGGCAGGAGGCTTTGGTTCTTCTTCCAATCTAGTGTAGATAGGTTGATCCTTAATCTTGATATTCAAAATGTGAGAATATTCCTCAAGAGTAGGGGCCGACTGATAGTTTTGAAAAGTGAAACATCTGAGAGGCGCATCATAAAACTGAGCCATAGCGAATAGAGCCCAAGTATCGACCTTAGAATGGAGGAGATCAAGCAATTTCCCATACTTCCCCTGAAAGCTGATCTTGATAGCCTTTGGTACGTCAATCAGAATGTCTTGAATCAATTCCAACTTTGGTTCTCTAAACTTGATGGAATTTGTGCTTCTCCTTTTTTGATCAGTCATTGTGTTCACCAATACCTGAGATAATCATAGTCTCTTAAGTCTCTTGATATGCAAAAATGCTATGCAATGCAATGTTTTATGAATGCACATGATAAAGAACAAAAAGCGAGATCAAAGTCACAGGTCCTGCAAAACAATCACAAAAGGCATCTCTCCCATCGGGTGGGTAATCTACTGGTTTAGAGAGGGTATCCCAAAGGTTTTAAACAAAGTCCCATGTACTAACCCTCAAAAGTTTCCCATCAGAACGACTACTCGTAAGACGGTAATCCTTTCAAAGGATAAACACAGAGTTATGTTTTAGCGACCCTTGGAATAAGGTTCTAAAAGGTCCTCAGAATCGCAGACTCCCAAGTTGGAATAAAAACGCCATTACGACTATTCGTAAGACATAATCATCCCAAAGGGGTCTCATCTGAGCGGTAGGATTCGATCCAACTCAACGAGTCCTAAGTCTCGCAAATTAGAAAGAAACCACCTCCTAATCTTAGTGTATACTAGAAAGCTCGGGTAGAAAGCTTTATCCTTACAAACCAACCCAATAAACCCAACAGGTTAGAAAACACAACAAAACAAAAATAAATAAAAAAATGGATAAATCATGCATGCGACAAGCAAATTAGGTTTGGCTCGCTAGGCGTCCCCAACAGATTCGCCAGCTGTCGCTACTCGAAAAATGCATCGCGCAACGATGAGGAGGCGAAAAGGATAGACAGAAAAGTCGCCACCGAAATTTATTTATCCCATGAGGGGAAAGGAAAATATCGAGAAAACCTTTAAGAAAAGAAAGGATAAGATGGTCTCGCAACCAAGAACGGGTTCGGAAGCCGGTTATGCGAGGGGAAGGTATTAGCACCCCTCACATCCATCGTACTCGATGGGAACCATTTGCTTGTCAATGTGTGATTATATCTGCTTAAATATTATGCTATAAAAGTGTTTTCCAAAGGGTAAAGAAAGGGGGTTTAGATACTAAGAAAGGAGGCACAACGAGGAAGGAAAGAGAAAGAACAGTCTCGATAGGAATTCGCAGTCCTATGCCTACGTATTCTCAATAGATGTGAGAACGTCAGAGTCGACGTAGTTCGGGGAACTACAGATATGGGAGAAAATGCTCGGCAAGGATTGTGGCCCTTGTGCCTACGTATCTTTACTTAAAAGAAGTAAAGAATCAGAGCAGTCGTAGTTCGGCCTACTATTTGTTGATGTTTTTACGGATGATGCTATCGTGCGTATTCTAGCAGTGTAGGTGCTTTGCTGCTCGCATGTGAGGAGACTTATGCGTTACCTGTTTGCGGTAGAACGGACGTAACATATCCTTTTTGAAAGATTGATTAGTTTTCGCCATGCGAGGCAAGATGTCACGTTTGATTGGTTGAGTTGTTTTTAGGGGTCGAGATAAGTCCTAGGATAGTAACCCCTACGGGTAGTACCCAATTCTTTATCTCAAAGTTTTTGTAATGAAAAGTGTGGCGAACGTGGCGTCTTCGTATTGAAATACGAGTATCAAGACCACCTACACTACCGTGAGTATCCTGACACTTGGAGAGGAAGAAGACTACACTCAATCCTCTCTCTTTAATTCAATACAAATAGAACTTCATTCTCTTATTAAAGTGTTTTTGGTTTTGAATGGTAAGTGCTTTGCGACTGTAAACCCATACGGTAAATGTCAGCACTCGGGATAGGAGAAGGCCTATGCCTAACCACTCCACTACCATTCAAGTTTATGAAAATGAGTTTGAAAATGCACTCGGTACAAGACCGAGGTTTTAAGGTGAAGAAGGTTGCGGAGAGAAGTTGTGAAAGTGAGAGGTAGTGAAAGGGAGGTGATGGATAAGGTTGCGTCTTCGTATTGAAAGATGAGTATCAAGACCACTCACACTACAGTGAGCATCCTAATACTCGGAGAGGAAAAAGTCTACACTTAATCCTTTCTTGACATAATTCAATACAAAAAGAAAAAGATTCTTACGCCTGAAGATATTTATGAAAATGAATCCGGTACGGGATCAAGGTTTTCTTATGAGGAAAATATGTAAGTTCATGGTGATAACCAAAAGAAAACAGAGCTTTGATATGTTAACAAACACAAAGGAAACACATGTCAATAAATCTCACAAGATAAAAATAAGCATGGTATGAAGGGAATTTTAATTGAGACGTAAGGTGATGACCTAAGGACGAATATACTAACAAGCAGGCAAAAGGCATTGTAAAAACAAGCAACTATGAGATTACAATCCATTTAATACAACTAGACATCACAATGAAAAAGTCGCAAAAAGAACGGGTTGAAAATAATGAACAATGAACAAGTTATGAATATTTGAAGTTTGATTGATTTTATGAAAATAAAAACACACAAATAAAATAAAAGAAGAAGAGAAAAGGCAAAGCTGGGAGTTGAACCCATGCCCTTATGTTACAAACACACAACAACAACCATTTGGACACAACACGCGCGCTGACAAGGGAATGGAAGGAGTGAACAAAATGATTAACAATGACCATTGAAAATAAAATGCCAAATAGAGTTGATCCCAAGGATCGAACTCAGGACTGGCAAGTGAAAGGTAAATATGCGCGCAAGTTGATTACCACTGGGGTGGCTGTACATCCAAGTACAAATCCACCCCCATAAATAAATAAGGCTAAGTATGGTGGATAATCTGGGCAAAATGAAAATCACTCAAACCAAAAACGTGAAGGATTCAAACATGATCAAAACTCAATCATTTTTTATGAAACTTTAGTCAAACCTGACTGTTTTTTAACAAGGATTATGATGGTGTCAATGAAATTTTGGAATGAGGCTCACAAATTGAAACACGATGCAAGATGCAAGATTGACATTTGAGTTGCATTTTGAAAACTAACACCAGTTATGAGTTCAAATTCATCAAATGGACATTGCTCACAACACATACATATCATAACAGAGGCATTGGACCCTTAAGGTTCAAGCGTAAACTAGTAGAATGGAATATGGTACATGAATTGCAAATGAATAACATGAAAATGCAGCAAACTGTCAAGACAGATGGGAAGATTCCAAATCAATACATATGGCCTAACAGTTCTAATCATGTTAATGATGATGCTCTCAAGTCAAACAAATCAATTCAATGCTCAAACAGAAACAAGAAGATAGCATGGCAATATATTGATGAACTTGAGTGAACTTTTGTGGAAAAAGATGAACTTGCTTTCAAAACCACAACAAAACATGACCTCACATCAAAACCAAGTTGTTGAAAAATAACACAGGCAAGCAGCTACATTATGTACACCTATGGCTAAATCAATTGTGAAAATGGAAGGGGCAAGAATGATGAGCAAAGCAGCCAAACTGCTGGCCAAGGAAAAAGTAGCCCTGCTGAACCAAAATTTAAACAGCAACAAACATGAGTGAAATAAAACTCTGGTCACAACAGCACCAATACAAACATGGAACCTCAGCCAAAAATGCAATGAGAAACACAAAGATTACAATCATAATGTCAAGATCACACACAACTGTCATGCCAAGTAAAAATGGAAATGAAAGATGCTAATTTGAAAGCCAAATCAAGGAGGGAGCATAATCTGTTTGAATCAGCCCCACACACAATCTCAAATCATAATATAAAGTGTGTCTACACTTCAAAATTATTCACCAACATCATAAAAATGAAATTCATAAGTCAGCTGCTCATTTTACACATAAAATTGCAATATTGGAATCAAAACTGGATTGGAGCAGATTGAGGTCAGAAAAATGCCACACACAAGTCTCAAATACATTAAGGAATGATTCTAGCACTTAAGATGATCATGAAATGTACATAACCAGAAAATGGCTATCAAGCTACAATTGTATCAAACATGTGTGAGGCAGGCTTGTCGCTACCGCAAAAATAAGGTGCCGACAAAACAGAAGAGTTGCCACCTTTCGTTATTTATCCCACAGAATGGGAAAGGAAACGATCGGAAAAACCTGACGAAAAGGTATAAGACAAGGTCATTGCAACCATTGTCAGAATTCGGGAGTCGGTTACGCAAGGGGAAGGTATTAGCACCCCTCACGTCCACCGTACTCGATGGGATCCATGCTTGTTGGTTTGTCTACGGGTGAAAAACAATCTATCTACGGCTGCTAAAGCTAAACGAAAAGAACTGACTCGATAGAGCATCGCGCTCTATGCCTACGTATTCCCTCGTGCAATGGGAAAGTTAGAGTCAACGTAGTTCGGGAAACTACGGGGGAGATTGCTCGCTAAGATATCGCATCTCGTGCCTACGTACTTTCACACGGTGTGAAAGATCAGAGCAAACATAGTTCGGGCTACTACGGATAACTGGGGTGTTCTCGATCACACAAGGGTGAGAGACAGGATTGACGATACTAGCGTACGTATTCTAGCAGTTAGGTGTATGCTGCTCGACCACTGGAGACTTAAGCGTTACCTGTTTGCGGTCGAACGGACGTAGTATGTCGGGGTTTAAAGGTACGGGGACCTACGGGACTTAGAACTACGGTCTGGTCTCAATTGCGCTAGGGCAGAAGAAAGGGAACATTAGTCGTCAGCGGGAAAGTCTCGATCGCGCGGGAGCGAGAGAACAGAGAAGTTAGTTGTTAGTGTGCTCGCTAGGATATCGCATCCTATGCCTACATATTCTCGTCTGGTACGAGAAATCAGAGCAGCTGTATTTCACCCAACTACAACAGAAGGGGAAAAAGGGTGCTCGCTAGGATTATCGCAATCCTATGCCTACGTACTCTCGTCTGGTACGAGAGATCAGAGAAAACATAGTTCGGCGCACTAAAGAAAACGAGTATCGATTGCACAGGGGCAAGAGAAGGGGTCTCAATCGCCTGAATGCGAGAGAAAAGGGTTTCGATCGCGCGGGGCGAGAACAAAGAGGAAGCAGGCCTAACACGCCTAAACGGGAAGGAACTCGGGACACACACGCAAGAACCTAAGGCGTAGGAGAGAATGTGTCGCATGTCACCCATAGGGTGCCACACTAAACACTCTAGACGATTGAGAGGAAACCCCCCAACCACCATTTCCTATGTATCAAACGCTACAGCTCACAACACTCGACGGTTGCACGAAGACTTGAATATGAAATATGATATCGAACGAAGCGGCTCCGTTGGCTCTTGACATGTGCGCAAGCTCCATTCCAATCTTCTCCTCTTTGGATCCTTGATGATGACGTTCAAATCAGAACCAATGTAAAGCTTAGACCGTCATGGTTTGACTTATACGATAAATAAAACTCTTAGAGGTAGCGTATTAATATCCGTGTCACAGGCAAGATAGAAAAATGATATCGAAAATCATTCTCCAATTGAATCATGTCCCACGGCCAGCCCGGAATAAAATTCAAAATAAAATCGGATAGCAGAAGGGAAATGAGGAGAGTAATCCAATAGCAAATGGAAATAAAATTCTACTCCTAAAATAAGCAAATAAATTCCTAATAGAAAGCTCTAAAGAAATTCTAAGTAAATTGCCTATAAGAAATAACCTAAAAATTCTATACAAAATTCTATACTATCCTAAAAGAAAAATAGAATATAAATTCTACAATATAAAATCTATACTAAAAAATATGCTAAGAAAAAATATCTAAACTATAATTCCTAAGAAGAAAAAATAGAAAAAAAAATAAAACTACAACTATTACAAGCAAATGTCCAATACAAGCAAAAAACAAAAATAAAAGGGAAGGGGGTACAGCAACTAAAACAGGGGTGGAACCTGAAAAAAAGCAGACTTGGGCCCAGCCCGCAATACAATAGTTAGAAAAATAAAAAAAAATGGAAACAGGGGTGGGGGTGCGCTTAGGAACAGCGGAGGTGCATGAGTAATTCGTTGGGCCCAGCCCAACAATCAACAAAAACTCCAGCAAGGGGTGCGTTTGGAAATTCGGAGGTGTGCTTTAGAGATGCCAATTGGGCCCAGCCCAACAAAAAAAAGCCACCAGCCAGAAAAAGAAAAAAAGGTGACGGGGGGTTTATTGGTGAAACGCAGGTATGAGTCCAAAAAATAATTGTGCTTCGCCCAATCCCAACCGGTCCACGACCTTTCCCCTTCCTCATTCTCCCCTTCTCCAATCTGAAACCCTAGGTTCTCCTCCTTCCTTCTCCCTTCCTTGTTTGGCCAGAACCCCAAGTTCTTCTCCCTGCCTTCCGCCGCCGTTATCGTTACTTCTCCCTCACCGTCCATGACCTCACGCCTGAAATCCAACCGCCCTTCCTCTCAGTTCAGTCCAGCTTTATCCCACCACTACCTCAGACGCATGCCGCTGGCTCACCACTAGTTTGTTCCTTGATGAAGGGGAAGATTCATAGCTTGGAAGTGCAGAAGAAGGTGAAGATTGCTGCGAACATCACACGCGATGAAGGTTCGTGATGTTCTCCTGACTAACTTGTTGATTTGGAGAAAAATCCGAAGACACCGTGTTTTGGTGATGAAGATTTCGCTGGATCTGGATTGAAGTGTGTTCGTAGATGGATGAACACTCGTTGTGATTGAGGACTCGTGCGAGGATGGTAGAATCAGATCGTGATGTTGATGAAGATCTAGGTTTGGATCGTTGGTGAACATTGCTTGAAGGTTGAAGCTCCTTGAAGATTTGGAGATCTCTTGACGAGCGGATGAAGATCTGGTGAAGGTTATTGAATTTTTTGGAAAAGTATTAGGATCTGATGACGAAGGTGATGAACGCACTTGAAGGTTTATGGAAAAACTGGAAAACAAGATGAACTGATGAAGGTTGAACGAAGAAGATCTGGAAATCGTTTGGAGGTTGAATGTTCTTGAGCAGTTGGGTGATGAAGTTTCCGGTTGATTTATGGGGAAACGATTGATGAAGGTCCGGTGAAGGTGATGATTGTTGAATGATGATGAAGATTGTAGTGGATTGTTCTGGGCGATTTGCAGTGTTCCGGGGACAGTTATGGTCTCCGGTGATGGTTACGGCTGCGATGATTTCTCCGGCGAGAACCTCCGGCGGTTTGCATGGCCGGCGGTGAGGGAGACGATGGATGACTAGTGGCAGGCTGCATGGCAGCCATGCAGAGAGTGAGAGGGACACGTGACTTGTGAGGTGGCGAGGTGTGTGATGTAGCGTGGAAATGTGAGGTGGCCACCCCTGGAGAGAGAGAATGTGGGGACTTTATACATGGACATGTGGACTGAACTGGATTTGTGGGCCTCCAGAAGATGGACATCTGGCTCACACCAGACAAAACTATGATTAACAACCTAATTAAAACTACAATTAGTGGTTAAGATGCAATTAATTCAATTAAGATGATTAGTGAGATGATTAAAACTAAAGATTAATACCTAAACGAAAATTATTAAAAGTCTGGACCTAATTACATCTAATTAACTGAAAATTAATTGCTATTATCCTAATTAACATCCAATTAATTCTAAAAAAAAAAGAATTTAAAATCTATTAAATTCTAGACAAATCACTTAATATCAAAAAAAAAAGAAAAGATTAACATCTATTAATTCTAAAAAAAGAGTTATATTAATCTAAAAATCAAAATCCATTAATTTCTAACACAAACTAAATCTAAAAAAGAAATTAAACCTATTAATTTTCTAAAACAAATTCAATTATCTAGAATAAAATCTAAAAAGAGTTTAAAATCTATTAATAAAACCTATTATATCTAAACAATTCCATTAATATCTAAAAAGAGTTACATCTATTAAAAATAGGAAAAGCTATTAAAACCTCATAATATCTAAAAAAAAATTATTCTAGAAAACAACTAACCTATTTAAAATCTATTTAAACTCTATTTTCTAAAATAAAAAATGCCTTAAAAATATGGAAGCTAATTAACGGAATAAATCCTAGGAAAATGCTAATAATTCCATAAGGAACAAAAACATCAATTAAATTGGCAGGCCAAACTGCGAGAACGCAACGAGATAACCGGTAAAAATACGGACACTGAAATATCCTCAAAAACAACAACGAAAGCTGAAAACACCGGGAGGAACACATCTCCCAAAAATAAATCCCTGTACTCGAAACGGTTTGAGATGCCTGAAACGTGAGAAGAGGGCTGTAATCCCGATAAAATCAATATGGCTGCAAAAATGCAATGAATGCGATATGCGGATGCAAAATGCAAAATGAATCGAAACATAAGCCAATTAAAAGAATTGGTTGGTCAAATTTTGGGGTGCAACAGCTGCCCCTATTCAAACGGCTTGAACCTGAAGGGTTGAGAGCGAACGACTTTCAAACATTCAAAGGTAGAAGACGGTTGAATACCAAAGAACCCGGAAATTTGCCAACCTGCAGAAATAGACTGCAAAAACTGCTTGGGGGGAAAATATCCAAAAACTGAGTCCAGTTATCACGGTAATAAACCGATCAATCATCTGATGCAGAACCTGATTTCAACATCAACCACCTGTGTGACGCCACAGGCATTGAATCCACATACTAGATCAACAACAATCAAACTTCAAACATACGCTACAATAAGCGGACACCGAGCCATAGGACCATGTCAAAATACCATCCTTGACTTTTCGTTTGCGAGGAAACGAGCATGCACTACGTAAAGCGCGTCATCCATGTACTATCCTGGATCTTCCATTTCCGAAGGGACGAGCATCATACTAAATAAAAGCGCGGATCGTCAATATACTATCCTTGACCTTCCATTTCCGAAGAAACGGGCATACACTAAATAAAAGTGAAAACTGTCAATATCTCTGACCTTCCATTTCCGTAGAAACGGGCATACTCTAAATAAAAGTGTGAATCTGGCATCCGAAGACTTGAACAAGCAACTCTGCGGGGATCTCCGTCAACCCGGGTAACATCTCCGTCAACATAGGTAACATCTCCGTCAACACAGGTAAAAAATCTCCGTCAACACAGGTAACAATCTTCGTCAACACGGGTAAAAATATCCGTCAACACGGGTAACAATCTCCGTCAACACGGGTAAAAATCTCCGTCAACACGGGTAAAAAATCTCCGTCAACACGGGTAAAAACTCCGTCAACACGGGTAAGAATCTCCGTCAACACGGGTAAAATCTCCGTCAACACGGGTAACAATCTCCGTCAACACAGGTAAAAATCTCCGTCAACACGGGTAACAAATCTCCGTCAACACGGGTAACAATCTCCATCAACACGGGTAAAAATCTACAGGATAGGATGAACGTTATCATCACATATACCATGCCAAAAATTTGAATATCCGAAAAACATCCTAAACAAGAATTCCAATTACCTACAGGGAAAAACACCTGAAAACAAAGAGGTAACCAACCTGGCTTATGTTTCAAAATGCACATGTTTTGAAAATGGCGTAATGCTCCATACGGAATGGAAATGCTACGCGTCTGGGGTAAATGCTATGCACGATGCAAATGCAAAGAGTCGTTCTGGAAAAATAAATGCCGGAGGAACGAAACCAAACTTCCGCAGAAAAAGCTGTCGTCACCAGATGATTGATGGACAAAGCGTAACCGTCGTATGATCTGAAAATCAAATACCAAAGAGCTGTCTGAACAAAGCTGCTGGATAAATGCCCCTGAACATATTGCAGAGTGATTCACCTTGCCACATAAGGCTGATAGAAAAACTGGCCTATGCTTCGCATGCATATGCGTATGTTTGAATTTTTCTATGGTGTAATGCTCCATATAAGATGGAATGCTACGCATTTGGAGATGAAATGAAAATATGATGCAAATATGATGATATATGCAAGATGCAAATGCAGGCTCGGGCTGTTGGAGAAAAGCTGGATACAGAACCGCTTCAGCAAAATAAATGCTGAAGCCAAAGCTAACTCCGCTGGGGATAACCGGGTATCACAGGATATTCCAGCAAAATAAATGCTGGAAAGGTGAACCGACTCCACTGGGGATAACCAATTGTGCTAAGTATGATTGTACTTCCCTGGGGATAACAGACGGAGTCTTCCTGCGTATTAATGAAGATTGGATTTTGAGACTGATGCGCAAACACGGATTGGGCCTCGCGGTGATTTCCAGTATGGATTGGGCTTCGTGACGATCGCCAATGGGAATTGGGCTTTTAGGATATCCGTGATGGGTCCAGTACAACTAACGCTGGAAAACATTCTGTCTGAATTCACGGTCTCTGGTTGAAGGGTCAAGGGATACTAGCACGACTTCCCGACATTCGTCTCACGCTTGAAGATTGGCTGAACCTGCTCAAGTAACTCTGAGTAGCTCTGATGACATGGAGAAGAACAATTATTTCGCTTCTGATATGCCCCAGTCTGTGGGATCTCTGTGGAGATATTCCTCGAATGGAAATCTGAGAATTTGTACCCTGATGGTCTGACATGAACTGCCCTAGCACTCTGAACCTCGAGTAGATGCTTCAGATCAAATGCCCCTTAGGCGAGAAACAACTTCTGCGCTTTTCTTAGAGTGGCATGCCTCTGTCTGCAACGACTTCGCCCCTGATTGGCTGATCTGCGGGGAAATACACTGGTTGTCCTCAGGAGATTCATCGAATCCGGACATGATTCCCCCGGAATAAATGACTTTGGATGGATGACATCACTAGGGATTACTTGATATATCTTGCCCCGGTTCCCGGAGTATTCGGGTGTTCTGCATTCTATCCTGATCAGACTTTCCACTGTAGGAAACTTTCCTGCTGTCAAGCGCTTACTTACAAGTAAAACAAGTTGTTCTGCATAAAAGATATATTAATGCAATGCATATGAAAGTTTTGACATCCAATCTGTTTACTGGAAAAGGAAAACCAGTTTATGGCATATAATGAACAAATCATTTATCAGAATATCAACCTCAGTACCAACATGGTAAGAAGAACCCTTTTAGGAGTTAGTTTCGACGCGATCTTTACCGAAGTATGCCTTCGAAACAAACCTGCTTCCATTAGGACTTTTTCCGGTTGTAACATGGTCAGGTTCACGGTTTTGAAGGAAAGGATAAAGGCTCAAAATTTATTTTAACCCACCCGTTCACCTTGATGTTCTCCAATCCTATGTTTAGCTAATTCGACCTTAGAGCTCACTTCTCAGAGGTTGAAAGATAGGAGTGATAGTTTGAGAAACCATGAGTTTTTGGAGTGTCAGCCACTCACTTTCCTTCTTTACCACTGGGGGTCACACGAATTTTGTTATCCTTTTCATTTTTTTTTCTTCAGTTTTTCGCTTTCCCTAATTTTTGCCCGGACTGACTCTTTTGAGCTTCTTTTGATTATTAAGTCCAGCGGGATGCCCTCATTTTTGCCTAAGTCATTTGTTTTCAAGTTTTGATTTAGCGGGCTTTTGATTCTTTTTGCCTTTTTTGAACAAGTCGTATGACAGTGGTTGTCTGACTCTTTAGGGAATAATGTGACTGTTTCACTCCTGACGCTTAACCACTGTGGTTTTTTTAGGCACGACCTCTAGAGGTGTGATTGATCCTCGAACGGACACTCATTTCTGCAATTTGGACGCTCGATCAAATTAGCTAACACCTACCCTGCCCCAGGTTAAGATTGAGGGTTTTTTCGTTCTCTGAAAGAAACTCCTACTACTATGCTCAAAGAGGTTGACAAGGGATTATCTTCCTTATAACTCCGGTGTTTAGGGATTTGACACAATGCTTGTACATCATCAGCAGGTTTTATTTTCAAAGGCATATAATCGGAAGCTTGTGCGTCTTTTAAACTTCGTCATCCTCCCCGGATTCCGCTTAACCAAGCGTTGGATATCTGTAAAAACAATGAGTGAACACGAATGGATTAAATCAAAACATGCATATTCATTTCATTATCAGTATCAATTGAAAACAATACAAGTTTTATGAATGCAATTTGCGCTTTGACAGAAGAGAAACTTCAAATGCAAAGAAATGACATGATAAAACACAGCTTGCCAGCTTCTGGGAACCGGGCTTTTCGAACTTGATTTATTGCTGAGCTAGCCATCCTCAGAATTAGTCGTCGAAGTCATCCTGATACTCTTCTGAACATCTACTCTCAGTGTGCTCTCCCATAACCTGAACTGATACACCCACTTGACTGGATGAAGGAAGGTCGTTAATCTGAACACCCTGAGGCGTGATTGAGATCCGGTTAGAGTCCAGCAGAGCCTGAACTTGGCTTCGAAGCACCTTACAGTCATCTGTGGAATGCCCCTGTGCCCCAACATGGTACTCACAGCGTGCGTTGGCATCAAAACCTGGAGGGTAAGGCAGGATCATTGGATTAGTATCTTTCGGCACTATCAGCCCCCCTTTAACCAAATATGGCAACAATTGACTGTACGACACCAGTAGCTGAGTAAAATGCCTGTCAGGTTTCCTTGGTCTTCGTCGAGCGTGCAGATGCAGCTGACGACGATATTGTTGACTCTGGAGGGGAACAAATATCTGACATACAGACCCAATAGGTTGCTGGCTCTGAACACTCGAAGTGTCTGAAAATTGAGCCTGAGATGCTAGAGATTCTGAGACAACATCGCTTCCTCCTTCCCATTCCTCCTGGGAACTGACAACTGATTCATCTTCATAAATCGAAGTATCTGAGATGTCTCGAATTTTTTTGCTCTTGGTTCCGCTCTCAACGTGTTCTCCTGCTATCACCAAGTCAACAAAATTTGACACTCTACCACTAATCAACTTGTCAAAGTAATGGCCTTTCAAGGTACCCAGAAATATGCCAACCAACTCTCTGTCCAGAAGTGGTGGTTGAACAGCCAATTCTCTCCATCTCTGCATGTACCCCCTAAAGGATTCATTCTCCGCATGAGATAATTCTTGCAAATGCACGCGACTAGGAGCCATATCCAGGTTGTAGTCGTACTGCTTCACGAAGGCATTGGCTAAATCCGACCACGATTTGATGCTATCACTCTCCAACTGCATGTACCAATCCAAAGATGCTCCGATCAAACTATCTTGGAAACAGTGAATCATAAGCTTGTCATTGGTAACATGTGAAGTCATTCTTCTGCAGAACATAACCAAATGTAGGTTCAGACAACTACCCCTTTTGTATTTCTCAAAATTGGGCATCTTGAACTTTGGAGGCATCACAAGGCCTGGCACCAGACACATGCTCACAACATTCAGATTAAGAGTATTCTTACTCATCAAGGTGGCAATCTGATCTTCCAATAGCTAAAATCTTCTCATATACTCAACAGTCTGCGGGTTCTCAGCATTAACCTTCGGAGCAGCCCTCTGATGATCTGGCACAGGGAAAGTGAAACGCTGATAGTCTGTGTCATGGAGAGAAGATGCATCTTTGTCTCTGACAAGAATCTGCACAGGCTGGGCTTGAGAAACATTGTTCACCGGAGTCCTCTGAACATTGTCCTCTCCTCTAGTCATAGTTGTTATGGCTTCCATGAACTGACTCAACTGGCTCTTCAACAGTTCAAACTCTGCCCTGGTAACAACCTGATTCTGCTCTGCTGAGGTCATGATCCTTCCAAAAACTAACTCAAGTCCAATGCGAATGTCGGGAAGTCAACTGCAAGTTAGACAAAAGACGGGTAAGCTTTCCACTCCAGCTGAGGATGGATATGCAAGCATGAGATGCACATGAAATGCAATGCAAGATGCAACAAACACGGGATCACAGCCCCCACCAAGCTCTGAATACTGTTGCACTGCTGACGGGATAAGTTCGCTCTGACGAGAGAAAACCAAAATACCAGGTAGGCTTGAAGTCAAGTTTCCTGCAAAAACCCTCCCACTCACGGGTATGGACCTAAACTGACACAGGTTCGGCATCCTATGCGGTCATCAGCGTCACAAACTTTCAAGAAACGATGATACGATACCCAGAAGGTGTGGCATCATCATCTCTTGAAGCGGCCTCACTTAGCTGAATCACAAATGATTGGTTCCCAGAGTCGACAATCCTTAGATCTGAAATCCTTTCAACGACCCACTGGGCTGGAAATGGAAATCATCTCAAAGAATCTCGTTTGAGTGCAGATTTCGTGGGAACTAGTGCATGCCTAACATACAGGTTCACCACTAATCGGCTTCTAGTGCTAGATATATACTTGAGCCTGAGTCTGGCTTATCACTCATCAGAGCCCCTCCCACAACAGCACAGTAGCAATAGATAAAAATATAGTGCGGGAAATGTAAATACAGTAATATACAACATACAACACAAAAATAAACACCCACGGACAAGCAAACAAGCGCTAGGATTGACTCTCACACAGGGACGTTGGATCCCCCGATTGACTCGCATAGGGGATGTTGAATCCCCAGGAAACCATCGTATTCCCCAGCAGAGTCTCCAGCTGTCGCTACCGCAAAAATAAGGTGCCGGCAAAACAGAAGAGTCGCCACCTTTCGTTATTTATCCCACAGAAAGGGAAAGGAAACGATCGGGAAAAACCTGACGAAAAGGTATAAGACAAGTTCATCGCAACCATTGTCTGGATTCGGGAGTCGGTTACGCATGTGGAAGGTATTAGCACCCCTCACGTCCATCGTACTCGATGGGATCCATGCTTGTTGGTTTGTATACGGGTGAAAAATATTCTATCTATGGCTGCTAAAGCTAAACAGAAAGAACTGACTCGATAGAGCATCGCTCTCTATGCCTACGTATTCCCTCGTGCAATTGGAAAGTCAGAGTCAACGTAGTTCGGGAAAATACGGGGGAGATTGCTTGCCAAGATATCGCATCTCGCGTCTACGTACTTTCACACGGCGTAAAAGATAAGAGCAAACATAGTTCGGGCTACTACGGATAACCGGGGTGTTCTCGATCACACAGGGGTGAGAGACAGGATTGACGATACTAGCGTACACATTCTAGAAGTTAGGTGTATGTTGCTCGACCATTGGAGACTTAGGCGTTACCTGTTTGCGGTAGAACAAACGTAGTATGTCGGGGTTTAAAGGTACGGGGACCTACGGGACTTAGAACTACGGTCTGGTCTCAATTGCGCTAGGGCAGGAGAAAGGGAACATCAGTCGTCAGCGGGAAAGTCTCGATCGCGCGGGAGCGAGAGAATAAAGAAGTTAGTTGTTAGTGTGCTCGGTAGGATATCGCATCCTATGCCTACATATTCTCGTCTGGTACGAGAAATCAGAGCAGCTGTAGTTCATCCAACTACAACAAAAAGGGAAAAAGGGTGCTCGCTAGGATTATCCCAATCATATGCCTATGTACTCTCGTCTGGTACGAGAGATCAGAGCAAACATAGTTCGGCGCACTACAGAAAACGAGTCTCGATTGCACAGGGGCAAGAAAAGGGGTCTCAATCGCCTGAATGCGAGAGAAAAGGGTTTTGATCGCGCGGGGCGAGAACAAAGAGGAAGTAGGCCTAACACGCTTAAACGGGAAGGAACTCGGGACACACACGCAAGAACCTAAGGCATAGGAGCGAATGTGTCGTATCTCACCCAAAGGGCGCCACACTAAACACTCTAGACGATTGAGAGGAAACCCCTCAACCACCATTTCCTACGTACCAAATGCTACAACTCACAACACTCGACGGTTGCACGAAGACTTGAATAAGAAAGATGCTATCGAACGAAGTGGCTTCGTTGGCTCTTGACATGTGCGCAAGCTCCATTCCAATCTTCTCCTCTTTGGATCCTTGATGATGACGTTCAAATCATAACCAATGTAAAGCTTAGACCGTCATGGTTTGACTTATACGATAAATCAACCTCTCAGAGGTAGCGTATTGATATCCGTGTCAAAGGCAAGATAGAGAAATGATATCGAAAATCATTCTCCAATTGAAACATGTCACACGGCCAGCCCGGAAGAAAATCCCAAATAAAATTGGATAGCAGAAGGGAAATGAGGAGAGAAATCCAATAGCAAATGGAAATAAAATCCTACTCCTAAAATAAGCAAATAAATTCCTAATAGAAAGCTCTAAAGAAATTCTAAGTAAATTGCCTATAAGAAATAACCTAAAAATTCTATACAAAATTCTATACTATCCTAAAAGAAAAATAGAATATAAATTCTACAATATAAAATCTATACTAAAAAATATGCTAAGAAAAATATCTAAACTATAATTCCTAAGAAGAAAAAAGAGAAAAAAAATAAAATTACAACTATTACAAGCAAATGTCCAATACAAGCAAATGTCCAATACAAGCAAAAAAACAAAAATAAAAGGGAAGGGGTTACAGCAACCAAAACAGGGGTGGAACCTGAAAAAAAGCACACTTGGGCCCAGCCCACAATACAATAGTCAGAAACATAAAAAAACAATGGAAACAGGGGGTGCGCTTAGGAACAGCAGAGTGCATGAGTAATTCGTTGGGCCCAGCCCAACAATCAACAAAAACCCCATCAGGGGGTGCGTTTGGAAATTCGGAGGTGTGCTTCAGAGATGCTAATTGGGCCCAGCCCAACAAAAAAAAGCCACTAGCCACAAAAAAAAGAAGGTGACGGGGGGTTTATTGGTGAAACACGGATATGAGTCCAAAAAATGATTGGGCTTAGCCCAATCCCAACCGGTCCATGACCTTTCCCCTTCCTCATTCTCCCCTTCTCCAATCTGAAACTGTAGGTTCTCCTCCTTCCTTCTCCCTTCCTTGTTTGGCCAGAACCCCAAGTTCTTCTCCCTACCTTCCACCGCCATTATCGTTACTTCTCCTTCACCGTCCATGACATCACGCCTGAAATCCAACCGCCCTTCCTCTCAGTTCAGTCCAGCTTTATCCCACCACTACCTCAGACGCATGTCACTGGCTCACCACTAGTTCGTTGCTTGATGAAGGGGAAAATTCATAGCGTGGAAGTGCAGAAGAAGGTGAAGATTGCTGCGAACATCACACGCGACGAAGCTTCGTGATGTTCTCCTCACTAACTTGTTGATTTGGAGAAAAATATGAAGACACTATGTTTTGGTGATGAAGATTTCGCTGGATCTGGATTGAAGTGTGTTCGTAGACGGATGAACACTCATTGTGATTGAGGACTCGTGCGAGGATGGTAGAATCATATCGTGATGTTGATGAAGATCTAGGTCTGGATCGTTGGTGAACATTGCTTGAAGGTTGAAGCTCCTTGAAGATCTGGAGATCTCTTGACGAGCGGATGAAGATCTGGTGAAGGTTATTGAATTTTCTGGAAAAGTATGAGGATCTGGTGACGAAGGTGATGAACGCACTTGAAGGTTTATGGAAAAACTGGAAAACGAGATGAACTGATGAAGGTTGAACGAAGAAGATCTGGAAATCGTTTGGAGGTTGAATGTTCTTGAGCAGTTGGGTGATGAAGTTTTCGGTTGATTTCTGGGGAAACGATTGATGAAGGTCCGGTGAAGGTGATGATTGTTGAATGAGGATGAAGATTGTAGTGGATTGTTCTGGGCGATTTGCAGTTTTTCGGTGACAGTTATGGATCCGGTGATGGTTACGGCTGTGATGATTTCTCTGGCGAGAAACTCTGACGGTTTGCATGGCCGGCGGTGAGGGAGACGGTGGATGACAGGTCGCAGGCTGCGTGGCTGCCATGCAGAGAGTGAGAGGGACGCGTGGCTTGTGAGGTGGCGAGGTGTGTGATGTGGCATGGAAATGTGAGGTGGCCACCCCTGGAGAGAGAGGATGTGGGGACTTTATACATGGACACGTGGACTGAACTGGATTTGTGGGCCTCCAGAAGATGGACATCTGGCTCACACCAGATAAAACTATGATTAACAACCCAATTAAAACTGCAATTAGTGGTTAAGATGCAATTAATTCAATTAAGATGATTAGTGAGATGATTAAAACTAAAGATTAATACCTAAACAAAAATTAATAAAAGTCTGGACCTAATTACATCTAATTAACTGAAAATTAATTGCTATTATCCTAATTAACATCCAATTAATTCTAAAAAAAAAAGAATTTAAAATCTATTAAATTCTAGACAAATCACTTAATATCAAAAAAAAGAAAAGATTAACATCTATTAATTCTAAAAAA
This sequence comes from Lathyrus sativus, assembly GCA_963859935.3. Classification (NCBI taxonomy): domain Eukaryota; kingdom Viridiplantae; phylum Streptophyta; class Magnoliopsida; order Fabales; family Fabaceae; genus Lathyrus; species Lathyrus sativus. The sequence goes on from OZ012741.1 coordinate 231,204,189, forward strand.
AGAGTTATATTAATCTAAAAATCAAAATCCATTAATTTCTAACACAAACTAAATCTAAAAAAGAAATTAAACCTATTAATTTTATAAAACAAATTCAATTATCTAGATTAAAATCTAAAAAGAGTTTAAAATCTATTAATAAAACCTATTATATCTAAACAATTCCATTAATATCTAAAAAGAGTTACATCTATTAAAAATAGGAAAAACTATTAAAACCTCATAATATCTAAAAAAAATTATTCTAGAAAAGACCTAACCTATTTAAAATCTATTTAAACTCTATTTTCTAAAATAAAAAATGCCTTAAAAATATGGAAGCTAATTAACGGAATAAATCCTAGGAAAATGCTAATAATTTCATAAGGAACAAAAACATCAATTAAATCGGCAGGCCAAACTGCGAGAACGCAACGAGATAACCGGTAAAAATACGGACACTGAAATATCCTCAAAAACAACAGCGAAAGCTGAAAACACCGGGAGGAACACAGCTCCAAAAAATAAATCTCTGTACTCGAAACGGTTTGAGCTGCCTGAAACGTGAGAAGAGGGCTGTAATCCCGATAAAATCAACATGGCTGCAAAAATGCAATGAATGCGATATACGGATGCAAAATGCAAAATGAATCGAAACATAAGCCAATCACAAGAATTGGTTGGTCAAATTTTGGGGTGCAACAACTGCCCCTATTCAAACGGCTTGGACCTGAAGGGTTGAGGGCGAACGACTTTCAAACATTCAAAGGTAGAAGACGGTTGAATACCAAAGAACCCGAAAATTTGCCAACCTGCAGAAATAGACTGCAAAAACTGCTTGGGGGAAAAAATATCCAAAAACTGAGTCCAGTTATCACAGCAATAAACCGATCAATCATCTGATGCAGAACCTGATTTCAACATCAACCACCTGTGTGACGCCACAGGCATTGAATCCACATACTAGATCAACAACAATCAAACTTCAAACATACGCTACAATAAGCGGACACCGAGCCATAGGACCATGTCAAAATACCATCCTTGACTTTTCGTTTGCGAGGAAACGAGCATGCACTACGTAAAGCGCGTCATCCATGTACTATCCTGGATCTTCCATTTCCGAAGGAACGAGCATCGCACTAAATAAAAGCGCGGGATGTCAATATACTATCCTTGACCTTCCATTTCCGAAGAAACGAGCACACACTACGTAAAGTGCGTCATCCATGTACTATCCTGGATCTTCCATTTCCGAAGAAACGAGCATCGCACTAAATAAAAGCGCGAATCGTCAATATACTATCCTTGACCTTCCATTTCCGAAGAAACGGGCATACACTAAATAAAAGTGCAAACTGTCAATATCTCTGACCTTCCATTTCCGTAGAAACGGGCATACACTAAATAAAAGTGCGAATCTGGCATCCGAAGACTTGAGCAAGCAACTCTGCGGGGAACCCCGTCAACCCGGGTAACATCTCCGTTAACACAGGTAACATCTCCGTCAACACAGGTAAAAAATCTTCGTCAACACGGGTAAAAATATCCGTCAACACGGGTAACAATCTTCGTCAACACGGGTAAAAATCGTCGTCAACATGGGTAAAAATCTCAGTCAACACGGGTAAAAAATCTTCGTCAACACGGGTAAGAATATCAGTCAACACGGGTAAAAATCTTCGTCAACACGGGTAACAATCTCCGTCAACACGGGTAAAAATCTCCATCAACACGGGTAACAAATCTCCGTCAACACGGGTATAAATCTCCGTCAACACGGGTAAAAACTCCGTCAACACGGGTAAGAATCTCCGTCAACACGGGTAAAATCTCCGTCAACACGGGTAACAATCTCCGTCAACACGGGTAAAAATCTCCGTCAACACGGGTAACAAATCTTCGTCAACACGGGTAACAATCTCCATCAACACGGGTAAAAATCTACGTCAACACGGGCAAAAAATCTCCGTCAACACGGGTAACAAATCTAAAGGTTTAATCCATGAGATTTTTCTTTAACGCTGGCGTAAAAGCAATCTGAGGAAAACTCTACTGGGGAAACTCAGACGTCAACTTCCAGACACTCATCCTGAGCAAAAATGGGTAACAAATCCAACGGTCTAATCGTGAAGTCTTTTAATGCTGACGTAACAACAATCTGTGGAAAACTCCGCTGGGGAAGAAGAGAAAACTCAATCGAGCATCTTTGATGAGGGACACATGATAGGATGAACGTTATCATCACATATACCATGCCAAAAATTTGAATATCCGAAAAACATCCTGAACAAGAATTCCAATTACCTACAGGGAAAAACACCTGAAAACAAAGAGGTAACCAACCTGGCTTATGTTTCAAAATGCACATGTTTTGAAAATGGCGTAATGCTCCATACGGAATGGAAATGCTACGCGTCTGGGGTAAATGCTATGCACGATGCAAATGCAAAGAGTCGTTCTGGAAAAATAAATGTCGGTGGAACGAAACCAAACTTCCGCAGAAAAAACTGTCGTCACCAGATGATTGATGGACAAAGCGTAACCGTCGTATGATCTGAAAATCAAATACCAAAGAGCTGTCTGAACAAAGCTGCTGGATAAATGCCCCTGAACTGATTGCAGAGTGATTCACCTTGCCACAGAAGGCTGATAGAAAAACTGGCTTATGCTTCGCATGCATATGCGTATGTTTGAATTTTTCTATGGTGTAATGCTCCATATAAGATGGAATGCTACACATTTGGAGATGAAATGAAAATATGATGCAAATATGATGATATATGCAAGATGCAAATGAAGGCTCGGGCTGCTGGAGAAAAGCTGGATACAGAACCGCTTCAGCAAAATAAATGCTGAAGCCAAAGCTAACTCCGCTGGGGATAACCGGGTATCATAGGATATTCCAGCAAAATAAATGCTGGAAAGGTGAACTGACTCCGCTGGGGATAACCATTTGTGCTAAGTATGATTGTACTTCCCTGGGGATAACAGACGGAGTCTTCCTGCGTATTAATGAAGATTGGATTTTAAGACTGATGCGCGAACACGGATTGGGCCTCACGGTGATTGCCAGTATGGATTGGGCTTCCTGATGATCGCCAATGGGAATTGGGCTTTTAGGATATCCGTGATGGGTCCAGTACAACTGACGCTGGAAAACATTCTGTCTGAATTCACGGTCTCTGGTTGAAGGGTCAAGGGATACTAGCACGACTTCCCGACATTCGTCTCATGCTTGAAGATTGGCTGAACCTGCTCGAGTAACTCTGAGTAGCTCTGATGACATGGAGAAGAACAATTATTTCGCTTCTGATATGCCCCAGTCTATGGGATCTCTGTGGAGATATTCCTCGAATGGAAATCTGAGAATTTGTACCCTGATGGTCTGACATGAACTGCCCCAACACTCTGAACCTCGGGTAGATGCTTCAGATCAAATGCCCCTCAGGCGAGAAACAATTTCTGCGTTTTTCTTAGAGTGGCATGCCTCTGTCTGCAACGACTTCGCCCCTGATTGGCTGATCTGTGGGGAAATACACTGGTTGTCCTCGGGAGATTCATCAAATCCGGACATGATTGCCCCGGAATAACTGACTTTGGATGGATGACATCACTAGGGATTACTTGATATAGCTTGCCCCGGTTCCCGGAGTATTCGGGTGTCCTGCATTCTATCCTGATCAGACTTTCCACTGTAGGAAACTTTCCTGCTGTCAAGCGCTTACTTGCAAGTAAAACAAGTTGTTCTGCATAAAAGATATATTAATGCAATGCATATGACAGTTTTGACATCCAATCTGTTCACTGGAAAAGGAAAAACAGTTTATGGCATATAATGAACAAATCATTTATCAGAATATCAACCTAAGTACCAACATGGTAAGAAGAACCCTTTTAGGAGTTAGTTTCGACGCGATCTTTACCGAAGTATGCCTTTGAAACAAACCTGCTTCAATTAGGACTTTTTCCGGTTGTAACGTGGTCAGGTTCACGGTTTTGAAGGAAAGGATAAAGGCTCAAAATTTATTTTAACCCACCCGTTCACCTTGATGTTCTCCAATCCTACGTTTAGCTAATTCGACCTTAGAGCTCACTTCTCAGAGGTTGAAAGATAGGAGTGATAGTTCGAGAAACCATGAGTTTTTGGAGTGCCAGCCACTTACTTTCCTTCTTTACCACTGGGGGTCACACGAATTTTGTAATCCTTTTCATTTTTTTTTCTTCAGTTTTTCGCTTTCCCTAATTTTTGCCCGGACTGACTCTTTTGAGCTTCTTTTAATTATTAAGTCCAGCGGGATGCCCTCATTTTTGCCTAAGTCATTTGTTTTCAAGATTTGATTTAGCGGGCTTTTGATTCTTTTTGCCTTTTTTGAACAAGTCGTGTGACACTGGTTGTCTGACTCTTTGGGGAATAATGTGACTGTTTCACTCCTGACGCTTAACCACTGTGGTTTTTTTAGGCACGACCTCTAGAGGTGTGATTGATCCTCGAACGGACACTCCTTTATGCAATTTGGACGCTCGATCAAATTAGCTAACACCTACCCTGCCCCAGGTTAAGATTGAGGGTTTTTTCGTTCTCTGAAAGAAACTCCTACTACTAGGCTCAAAGAGGTTGACAAGGGATTATCTTCCTTATAACTCCGGTGTTTAGGGATTTGACACAATGCCTGTACATCATCAGCATGTTTTATTTTCAAAGGCATACAGTCGGAAGCTTGCGCGTCTTTTAAACTTCGTCATCCTCCCCGGATTCTGCTTAACCAAGCGTTGGATATCTGTAAAAACAATGAGTGAACAGGAATGGATTAAATCAAAACATGCATATTCATTTCATTATCAATATCAATTGTAAACAATACAAGTTTTACGAATGCAATTTGCGCTTTGACAGAAGAGAAACTACAAATGCAAAGAAATGACATGATAAAACATAGATTGCCAGCTTCTGGGAACCGGGCTTTTCGAACTTGATTTGCTGCTGAGCTATCCATCCTCAGAATTACTCGTCGAAGTCATCCTGATACTCTTCTGAACATCTGCTCTCAGTGAGCTCTCCCATAACCTGAACTGATACACCCACTTGGCTGGATGAAGGAAGGTCGTTAATCTGAACACCCTGAGGCGTGATTGAGATTCAGTTAGAGTCCAGCAGAGCCTAAACTTGGCTTCGAAGCACCTTACAGTCATCTGTGGAATGCCCGTGTGCCCCAACATGGTACTCACAGCGCGCGTTGGCATCAAAACCTGTAGGGTAAGGCAGGATCATTGGATTAGTCTCTTTCGGCACTATCAGCCCCCTTTAACCAAATATGGCAACAATTGACTATACGACACCAGTAGCTGAGTAAAATGCCTGTCAGGTTTCCTTGGTCTTCGTCGGGCGTGCAGATGCATCTGACGACGATATTGTTGACTCTGGAGGGGAACAAATATCTGACATACAGACCCAATAGGTTGCTGGCTCTGAACACTCGAAGTGTCTGAAAATTGAGCCTGAGATGCTAGAGATTCTGAGACAACATCGCTTCCTCCTTCCCATTCCTCCTGGGAACTGACAACTGATTCATCTTCATAAATCGAAGTATCTGAGATGTCTCGAATTTTTTTGCTCTTGGTTCCGCTCTCAACGTGTTCTCCTGCTATCACCAAGTCAACAAAATTTGACACTCTACCACTAATCAACTTGTCAAAGTAATGGCCTTTCAAGGTACCCAGAAATATGCCAACCAACTCTCTGTCCAGAAGTGGTGGTTGAACAGCCAATTCTCTCCATCTCTGCACGTACCCCCTAAAGGATTCATTCTCCGCATGAGATAATTCTTGCAAATGCACGCGACTAGGAGCCATATCCAGGTTGTAGTCGTACTGCTTCACGAAGGCATTGGCTAAATCCGACCACGATTTGATGCTATCACTCTCCAACTGCATGTACCAATCCAAAGATGCTCCGATCAAACTATCTTGGAAACAGTGAATCATAAGCTTGTCATTGGTAACATGTGAAGTCATTCTTCTGCAGAACATAACCAAATGTAGGTTCAGACAACTACCCCCTTTGTATTTCTCAAAATTGGGCATCTTGAACTTTGGAGGCATCACAAGGCCTGGCACCAGACACATGCTCACAACATTCAGATTAAGAGTATTCTTACTCATCAAGGTGGCAATCTGATCTTCCAATAGCAAGAATCTTCTCATATACTCAACAGTCCGCGGGTTCTCAGCATTAACCTTTGGAGCAGCCCTCTGATGATCTGGCACAGGGAAAGTGAAACGCTGATAGTCTGTGTCATGGAGAGAAGATGCATCTTTGTCTCTGACAGGAATCTGCAAAGGCTGGGCTTGAGCAACATTGTTCACCAGAGTCCTCTGAACATTGTCCTCTCCTCTAGTCATAGTTGTTATGGCTTCCATGAACTGACTCAACTGGCTCTTCAACAGTTTAAACTCTGCCCTGGTAACAACCTGATTCTGCTCTGCTGAGGTCATGATCATTCCAGAAACTAACTCAAGTCCAATGCGAATACCGGGAAGTCAACTGCAAGTTGGACAAAAGACGGGTAAGCTTTCCACTCCAGCTGAGGATGGATATGCAAGCATGAGATGCACATGAAATGCAATGCAAGATACAACAAACACGGGATCACAGCCCCCACCAAGCTCTAAATACTGTTGCGCTGCTGACGGGATAAGTTCGCTCAGACGAGAGAAAACCAAAATACCAGGTAGGCTGGAAGTCAAGTTTCCTGCAAAAACCCTCCCACTCACGGGTATGGACCTAAACTGACACAGGTTCAGCATCCTATGCGGTCATCAGCGTCACAAACTTTCAAGAAACGATGATACGATACCCAGAAGGTGTGGCATCATCATCTCTTGAAGCGGCCTCACTTAGCTGAATCACAAATGATCGGTTCCCAGAGTCGACAATCCTTAGATATGAAATCCTTTCAATGGCCCACTGGGCTGGAAATGGAAATCATCTCAAAGAATCTCGTATGAGTGCAGATTTCGTGGGAACTAGTGCATGCCTAACATACAGGTTCACCACTAATCGACTTCTAGTGCTAGATATATACTCGAGCCTGGGTCTGGCTTATCACTCATCAGAGCCCCTCCCACAACAGCACAGTAGCAATAGATAAAAATATAGTGCGGGAAATGTAAATACAGTAATATACAACATATAACACAAAAATAAACACCCACAGACAAGCAAACAAGCGCTAGGATTGACTCTCGCACAGGGACGTTGGATTCCCCGATTGACTCGCATAGGGGATGATGAATCCCCAGGAAACCATCGTATTCCCCAGCAGAGTCGCCAGTTGTCGCTACCGCGAAAATAAGGTGCCGGCAAAACAGAAGAGTCGCCACCTTTCGTTATTTATCCCACAGAAAGGGAAAGGAAACGATCGGGAAAAACATGACGAAAAGGTATAAGACAAGTTCATCGCAACCATTGTCTGGATTCGGGAGTCGGTTACGCAAGGGGAAGGTATTAGCACCCCTCACGTCCATCGTACTCGATGGGATCCATGCTTGTTGGTTTGTCTACGGGTGAAAAACAATCTATCTATGGCTGCTAAAGCTAAACGGAAAGAACTGACTCGATAGAGCATCGTGCTCTATGCCTACGTATTCCCTCGTGCAATGGGAAAGTCAGAGTCAACGTAGTTCGGGAAACTACAGGGGAGATTGCTCGTCGAGATATCGCATCTCGTGCCTACGTACTTTCATACGACGTAAAAGATAAGAGCAAACATAGTTCGGGCTACTACGGATAACCGGGGTGTTCTCGATCACACAGGGGTGAGAGACAGGATTGACGATACTAGCGTACACATTCTAGAAGTTAGGTGTATGTTGCTCGACCATTGGAGACTTAGGCGTTACCTGTTTGCGGTAGAACGAACGTAGTATGTCGGGGTTTAAAGGTACGGGGACCTACGGGACTTAGAACTACGGTTTGGTCTCAATTGTGCTAGGGCAGGAGAAAGGGAACATCAGTCGTCAGCGGGAAAGTCTCGATCGTGCGGGAGCGAGAGAACAGAGAAGTTAGTTGTTAGTGTGCTCTCTAGGATATCGCATCCTATGCCTACATATTCTCGTCTGGTACGAGAAATCAGAGCAGCTGTAGTTCATCCAACTACAGCAAAAAGGGAAAAAGGGTGCTCGCTAGGATTATCGCAATCATATGCCTACATACTCTCGTCTGGTATGAGAGATCAGAGCAAACTTAGTTCGGCGCACTACAGAAAACGAGTCTTGATTGCACAGGGGCAAGAGAAGGGGTTTCAATCGCCTGAATGCGAGAGAAAAGGGTTTCGATCGCGCGGGGCGAGAACAAAGAGGAAGCAGGCCTAACACGCCTAAACGGGAAGGAACTCGGGACACACACGCAAGAACCTAAGGCATAGGAGCGAATGTGTCGTATCTCACCCAAAGGGCGCCACATTAAACACTCTAGACGATTGAGAGGAAACCCCTCAACCACCATTTCCTACGTATCTAACGCTATAGCTCACAACACTCGACGGTTGCACGAAGACTTGAATAAGAAAGATGCTATCGAACGAAGCGGCTTCGTTGGCTCTTGACATGTGCGCAAGCTCCATTCCAATCTTCTCCTCTTTGGATCCTTGATGATGACGTTCAAATCAGAACCAATGTAAAGCTTAGACCGTCATGGTTTGACTTATACGATAAATCAACCTCTCAGAGGTAGCATATTGATATCCGTGTCAAAGGCACGATAGAGAAATGATATCGAAAATCATTCTCCAATTGAAACATGTCACACGGCCAGCCCGGAATAAAATCCCAAATAAAATTGGATAGCAGAAGGGAAATGAGGAGAGAAATCCAATAGCAAATGGAAATAAAATCCTACTCCTAAAATAAGCAAATAAATTCCTAATAGAAAGCTCTAAAGAAATTCTAAGTAAATTGCCTATAAGAAATAACCTAAAAATTCTATACAAAATTCTATACTATCCTAAAAGAAAAATAGAATATAAATTCTACAATATAAAATCTATACTAAAAAATATGCTAAGAAAAATATCTAAACTATAATTCCTAAGAAGAAAAAATAGAAAAAAAAATAAAATTACAACTATTACAAGCAAATGTCCAATACAAGCAAAAAACAAAAATAAAAGGGAAGGGGTTACAGCAACCAAAACAGGGGTGGAACCTGAAAAACAGCACACTTGGGCCCAGCCCACAATACAATAGTCAGAAACATAAAAAAACAATGGAAACAGGGGGTGTGCTTAGGAACAGCAGAGTGCATGAGTAATTCGTTGGGCCCAGCCCAACAATCAACAAAAACCCCAGCAGGGGGTGCGTTTGGAAATTCGGAGGTGTGCTTCAGAGATGCTAATTGGGCCCAGCCCAACAAAAAAAAGCCACCAGCCACAAAAAAAAGAAGGTGACGGGGGGTTTATTGGTGAAACGCAGGTATGAGTCCAAAAAATGATTGGGCTTAGCCCAATCCCAACCGGTCCACGACCTTTCCCCTTCCTCATTCTCCCCTTCTCCAATCTGAAACCGTAGGTTCTCCTCCTTCCTTCTCCCTTCCTCGTTTGGCCAGAACCCCAAGTTCTTCTCCCTACCTTCCACCGCCATTATCGTTACTTCTCCCTCACCGTCCATGACCTCACGCCTGAAATCCAACCGCCCTTCCTCTCAGTTCAGTCCAGCTTTATCCCACCACTACCTCAGACGCATGCCGCTGGCTCACCACTAGTTCGTTGCTTGATGAAGGGGAAAATTCATAGCTTGGAAGTGCAGAAGAAGGTGAAGATTGCTGCGAACATCACACACGACGAAGCTTCGTGATGTTCTACTCACTAACTTGTTGATTTGGAGAAAAATCTGAAGACACCGTGTTTTGGTGATGAAGATTTTGCTGGATCTGGATTGAAGTGTGTTCGTAGACGGATGAACACTCGTTTTGATTGAGGACTTGTGCGAGGATGGTAGTATCATATCGTAATGTTGATGAAGATCTAGGTCTGGATCGTTGGTGAACATTGCTTGAAGGTTGAAGCTCCTTGAAGATATGGAGATCTCTTGACGAGCGGATGAAGATTTGGTGAAGGTTATTGAATTTTCTGGAAAAGTATGAGGGTCTGGTGACGAAGGTGATGAACGCACTTGAAGGTTTATGGAAAAACTGGAAAACGAGATGAACTGATGAAGGTTGAACGAAGAAGATCTGGAAATCGTTTGGAGGTTGAATGTTCTTGAGCAGTTGGGTGATGAAGTTTTCGGTTGATTTCTAGGGAAACGATTGATGAAGGTCCGGTGAAGGTGATGATTGTTGAATGAGGATGAAGATTGTAGTGGATTGTTCTGGGCGATTTGCAGTTTTTCGGTGACAGTTATGGTCTCCGATGATGGTTACGGCTGTGATGATATCTCTGGCGAGAAACTCTGACGGTTTGCATGGCCGGCGGTGAGGGAGACGGTGGATGACAGGTCGCAGGCTGTGTGGCTGCCATGCAGAGAGTGAGAGGGATGTGTGGCTTGTGAGGTGGCGAGGTGTGTGATGTGGCGTGGAAATGTGAGGTGGCCACCCCTTGAGAGAGAGGATGTGGGGACTTTATACATGGACACGTGGACTGAACTGGATTTGTAGGCCTCCAGAAGATGGACATCTGGCCCACACCAGACAAAACTCTGAATAACAACCCAATTAAAACTGCAATTAATGGTTAAGATGCAATTAATTCAATTAAGATGATTAGTGAGATGATTAAAACTAAAGATTAATACCTAAACGAAAATTAATAAAAGTCTGGACCTAATTACAGCTAATTAACTGAAAATTAATTGCTATTATCCTAATTAACATCCAATTAATTCTAAAAAAAAAGAATTTAAAATCTATTAAATTCTAGACAAATCACTTAATATCAAAAAAAAAAAAGATTAACATCTATTAATTCTAAAAAAAGAGTTATATTAATCTAAAAATCAAAATCCATTAATTTCTAACACAAACTAAGTCTAAAAAAGAAATTAAACCTATTAATTTTCTAAAACAAATTCAATTATCTAGATTAAAATCTAAAAAGAGTTTAAAATCTATTGATAAAACCTATTATATCTAAATAATTCCATTAATATCTAAAAAGAGTTACATCTATTAAAAATAGGAAAAACTATTAAAACCTCATAATATCTAAAAAAAAATTATTCTAGAAAACAAATAACCTATTTAAAATCTATTTAAACTATATTTTCTAAAATAAAAAATGCCTTAAAAATATGGAAGCTAATTAACGGAATAAATCCTAGGAAAATGCTAATAATTCCATAAGGAACAAAAACATCAATTAAATCGGCGGGCCAACTTGCGAGAACGCAACGAGATAACTGGTAAAAATACGGACACCGAAATATCCTCAAAAACAACAGCGAAATCTGAAAACACCGGGAGGAACACAGCTCACAAAAATGCAATGAATGCGATATGCGGATGCAAAATGCAAAATGAATACAAACATAAGCCAATTACAAGAATTGGTTGGTCAAATTTTGGGGTGCAACAAGGCTGTCAAGAAAAAAGGTTTAGCATACACAAAGATAAATGGCTCATGTACAAACAAATCCTAAGCACTATTAAAGGTCAACTGCTAAATGAGCTGACCTAAAATAAATCAAACAGAAAAAAGTGAAGTGTGTGCAGCTGGTTTCAAAACAGTTTGGCAGCAGAATTTGGTATAAACTGGTCAAGTGGAAGTAGGGGGTTTCATGTTGATTCAAAGCATATACACATCATACATATGACATTCGAGGAGCTTCAACTCAGAAAAACAAACACATTGCAAGCAGAAAAGATCTTGACACATTCATGGCAGATTTTGGTGTAAACGTGCATTTTTCAAGTGGAATGAGATAGCAAGTGAACATGGATCAAAACAACAAGATACACACATCATAATTATGATAAGGAATGAGATCATGCATAGAAATCAGGCTTGTGGCAGTTGGAGCAGAAAATGGTATGGTGATGGCTATGAAAAACTGTTTTGAAACAGAACTTGGTATATGGAGGGCATTTTGGCAAGCAATGAGTTTTATGATGAAACAATGTTATACACATACCATAAATATGATAATAAATGATATTATGCTCAAAAAATGGATCAAATTATCACCAAACAGAATGTGGCATTTTGAAACTTATGACATACAAAAACAACAACTTAAACAGGCAGCAAGCAAGTTCATGACAGTTGGGATGATTTGGCACCACCTGCAATTTTCAAACATGTAAGACACTAATTCTATGCACATAGATAAATCAAAGATAAGTTAGAATGACATATTGGTGGTATCAATTAGGTTTTGAGAATACAGTTGGAAGTGAGAAACAGTTTTGAGCAAATAGTGGAAATTTGAACACATAAACACAACATACATCCTCAAAGCATATTAACAGATGATTCCACAACTTAAAAACAAGCAAGAACCAATCCAAACCAGAACTAGTATGCTAAACCAACTTTTGACAGCAAAAACAACAAAGAACTCACAACAACCCTTAATGAACAAATCTCAAGTTCTTATCATTTCAACCAATTCAAACATTATGAGGAAGATCATGTAAACATCAATCACTGGTTTAGAACATTTAAGACACAACATGGCAAGTATACATCATCTTGACACAAGACTCATGGTAATGGTAAAGTGAAGTAACACAAAATAACATAAGTGTGAAAACAAGAGCCACATTAGATTCAAACATGATCTAGGGTAGGGGGATCTCATGAAATAACTTATAATTCATTCAAATCTCACTAATGAACCAAGGCTAATAGATCTAGGGCAAGCACATCAACATTTCAATGTTGGATTCTTAAAACCACCACATAGATAAAATCTTCAAAGACAAGTCAAACATGATATCAAAGTGCAATACATCATCAACACATTATTCACAAATGAAATACTTTAACAAAAGCAAGCATCATGGCTACAAAACCTAAGTTCTTGACTAAGAACTAGTATGGGACAACAATGGTTATATTTCACAACAAGCATCTCAAAAATGAATAAAACATGACAATGTATGATCAACAAAGAGTTTGAACATCACATATCTCTTGTATACAAGTCTTGATAAAGCTAAAAAGCTAAGAAACCCAAAGATCTTCTTCTTTGGCAAGGATTTGAAGCTTGCTTCCTCTTGAAGCAATAAACCACTTTTCAAGACAGTTAGAGTTATATACCTCCCAGCTGGTTTTTGTGAGTTTGGATAGTTGAGGTATGATATATATGAGGTATTGGGAGTGTTGGAATGATAGGAAATGCCTCAAGTGAAGATTTGGCTTCCAAAGTGCATAAAAGTCAACATATCAAGGTATGAAGTTTGACTTTTAGGAAAATGGTGTTTTTGGGTGGTTTGAGTGTATAGACACCTTCTACACAATGTTTATGGATTGTGTAAATGGTTTTGAGTGGCTTGGAAGTGGTAGAACTGAGCTTGAGCAGAGTTTTGCTCAAGACAGTTTTTAGTGAAAAACTTGAAAATTAGAAGAATGAGATTTTTGAGGAAATGAAGGAGAGTTGAGAGAAATTGTTTCTCTTGGTTTGTAAGAGTGCTATGGTGTCCCTAACATCAATGAGAGTGCCTCTATTTATAGTGAAAGCAAGGGTGAGGGCAGATTTGGATTTTCCACATTTGGAGGGAGATTATGAGGTTTTTGAAATGAATCTTGCCAAGATCTCTTCATATCAGTTCCATGACTCAAGGAAGGTCAGAAAATCAAGTGGAAAGGTACATGAAGTGACTAAGGTGAGCTTAGGGTGTAGAGTGAGCAGCTGTAACGGTCCTTGGAGGAAAAGTTTCTCTTTCCTCTTACACATTTGATTATTTTATTACAAAATGCTTGCAACTTGCCTCTCTCTCTTCACATCTCTCATTTCTCTGCATTTTCATTCATCCACACATCTAATTATCAGATTGGATCATGATCCAAGGGTCAAGGATAGCTCAAGTTGTGGAAATCTGAATTTTGTGAAGTCTTGACATAGTGGTTTCAAGTGTTGGCAGCCCTAACTTCCATGTTCATAACTTTCTGCTCATATATGCTATTGAGGAGTTCTACCACAATTTAGAAAGCCCTAAAGTAGCTCTATAACTTTCATGTTTTTGAGATTTCCAAATTCTAGATGGAACTAGGTTGAAAAACCCTTCCAAGTTGCTAAAAAAATCACTTAAAAAGGCTAAATAACTTAGAATTCTTCTAAGTTATTTCCCTTCTTGAAATGAATTTTGTCATAACTCCAAATCTATGCATTTTTTGATCATGGACCACTTTGAGGCTTTTGTAAGATTTGCCAAGAGCTTTCCAATGAGCTTTGAACCACTTCATTTGGATGTGTGGTTGAGGAGTTATGGTCTTGCCCCTTTCAAAACCCTAATTCCCGACTTTTGCAATTACTTCCTAACCCTTGATCCAATGGTCATGAAATTTTATGGGAAGGTGTAATATGACATAAGGAGCATTTTTTATTCACACCTTGAAGTCAAATTCCTTATGGTTGGAGAGTTGACTTTTCGATCAACCGTACGATCGATCGACGACTATCGAGTCGACTGTTGACGATCCGAGTCTTCCAAGGCCTTGAATTTTCTTGAATGGACTTAAATAAGCCATATAAACCTTAGGAAATAAAATTTCATCATTGGAACACCTTTCAAACTAAAGGTCAAACTACAGTTGACTTTTCCTGATCGAAAACCCTAATCGGGCCTGAGATGCATTGTTTTTAATATTTGAGTGCCAACCTCAAATTGAGTTCATATTTGAACCAATGTAGCATCCTTGAACCTATTTCATGGGAAATCAATTCAAGACGTCTACTGATCAAACCATTGAAACCTCAACTTTTAACTCTGCGAAAACCCTAATTTCCCCTTTTTGCTTGGGCACTGTGCAGATGAACTGGGTGATCATTCCAACTCCACTATGACTTTTGAGATATTAAACATGCTTTCTTCTTTATTTTTCTCATGCCCCTGATGGCTTGTACCAATGCTTTTGATCCAAAAAAAGGCGGACAAATTTAGGGTATGACAACCATGATCCAATAAGCTTTGGTTAATGGAGGTTCTTGATTGTGCTTTCTGTGGTTACAAACTCTTGCCAAAGTGGTGCTTTTAGGTAAAAGGAAGATGTATCCTCATGATCAAACTTCAAGACAAGGTTGATTATCCAAGCATTATGACTAGTTCATTTCGGGGATGGATCAATGGGTATTTAGTGGTTGTAGGCCATATTTCAATAAGAGCCCAAGTTATATCACAAAAGGACGTTAAGGTCTCATGATCATGCTTAGTTCAAGTATTGAATTGGTGCAAAAGGAGGTGTTAATTTTGGGATATATGCAAGTAAGGTCTCAAGGATCCCATTCAAGTATTGAATTGGTGCAAAAGGAGGTTAATTTTGGGATATATATGCAAGTAAGGTCTCAAGGATCCCATGTCATAACCGTTGTGTGATCAAAATACCCTTTCAATTTACATCATGATTGAAAATTATACCAAGGCATGATGTGAGTTTGTTGCAAGTAACGATTCAAATCTTGTCTCAACATCATGACTAAATGACTAAGATGTTTCAAGCTTAAGGAATACTTTTAGATTAGAATGCAAGCCAATTCAAAACTTATATTATATGCAAGACATGTTTGGATATGGATACTAAGCTTGTTTCCAAGCATGACTTCATCTGTGTGGATATTCCTAAAAGGAAGGATAACTAATCTTACTTAGAAGTTTAAGCCATGAAGAGGTACTCTTTCAAGATATGCTTTGAAAATTTTAAGAAAATGCCATCAATTCACTTTAGGTGAAAACTTGATTTAAATTGCCAAATCATTTCAACAAAAAAAAGTTCAAGGTAATGGATCAATTGAAATCTAAAACAAATACAAAGTTACATTGCACAAAGTTACAAAGATCCAAGAGTGGAATTTCTTAAGCTCGGAGTTACAAGATAGGGTATTAGTTGTGTTACAAAATCAGTACAGACATTTGGAGGAACTGCAAAGCTCTATACTTGGATTCACATGGAAAAATGGCCCTACAAAGTTACACAAAGCCTAATTATACAAGCTAATGCTAAGCATAAAGCAGAAGCTAGGGATCAAACTTCTCATTTTTCCTTTGAACCAAATACAGGTGATCATAGTCATTTCCCCTTCGTGCCAACTTCCACTTTAGTTCCTATAATCCAAGCACTCCAACAATCCTCTCCAAGTGCAAGAATGTCCTTGATTTTCCTCCTCATCTTGCCAAACCATTATTATGGAAAATTTCCCCATAAGTGCACACATGAAAAAGAATGAGGAAAATTGGTTAGAATACTAATAGCATAGAAGAAAGAGCCATTCACATATGTTATTTTTAGTAGGCATAAAGTTCGTGTGAAAAACTTTATGATACAAGATTCCAAGCATTGCGTAAAACTTAACAAGTGATTTAACTACAAAGAGGCAAAACGTGTATTGTCATTACAAGATTACAGATGCAAGACGATAATGCAAAAGTCACCAGAAGTTTTCAACAATAGAAAGAAGTTTAAATGCACATCAATAGTGGAAGCAAGATTCACAACATAATAAGTAAAGTAGCATGTCATTCATGTGGAAGAATACAAGGAAAATGAAAAAAGCACATTATCATAGCAAGTTCAAAAATGCAAGACCATAACACAAAAGTTACTAGGGGAACTTTCAATAATGAATATGGAACAGAATACACATCATACCATACAACAAGCTATGACCAAAAGTCCAGCAAAAGGAGGATCCTAATACCACCAAGTTTTGAAGCTTGCGAATAGTGCACAAGTTGACGATGGAAGGATCTTGGTAGTGAATAAAAATAGGTTAAGTTTTCCTTCTCAATGATACTACAAAAAAGTCAAATATCTCCCATTCACACACTACAAATATGACAGAACTTGAGGATTATGGTTTAGGGCAAGGACGATGCCTCCAAAGGCGCGAGTTTGATGAACCTCTTCCATGACAACTTTGTTGAATGCTGATTTTCTGCAAATAAGAAACCAATAAGCATGGCAAGGTTAGTAGATATTTGAAAGCACATAGCAAACGTTGGAACTTATTTTAAAGTCAACCAAAGCCACATCAGCATAGTGAAAGAATGCAGAATTACATGTTCACATGGTGAAAACTCAGATGAAAATCATACATTTTCCAGCTCATACTAAAAACAAAAATTGTACAATCTTGGTCCCCACAAAATCCTTTAGCAAAATATCCTCTAACGGACTGAAAATAATAGCTCGCACGTATTAAAGGATTTCTCTGAAATTTTTTGCCTCAAACATACCATAGATTCCCCAAACTTTTCTATAAATGGAGCCAATCATTGGCTCAAAAGAGAGAAGCAGAACCTTAATGTTACCCTGCCAAAATCAATCCCTAAACCCTTACCAAACCTCGAAATCCTGAAAAGCGTCTTAGAGTTTCACAATGAAACTCTAAGATAGTGAGCTTGGCTACTTAATACTCAAAACGCAACATCTTCAGCGAATAGGGCCAAAGCACGTCGAGGTAAAAATGCATATGCAGACAAAAAGAATGTTCTGAGATAATACCTCCAGGTTAGTATTAAATAAAACTCTGTTGAGAAACTCCCTTGATGAATGCTCTTTCCACCTCTTTTCCTGTGATGATTGATGGCTTGCTACTGATAATATGAACCTTTAGGGTGTGTTTGGTTCGGGGTAGATGGAGGGGAGGGGAGGGGAGAATTTTAATTAAATATGTTTGGTTGAAATTTTAGGAGGGGAGGGGAGGGGAGGGGAGCAAAATCCCTCCAAAACACACTTTTTGGTTCCCTCCGAATTGGGGGGATTTGGAGGGGAGGGGAGGGAATATGAGTTTTGATATTTAAAAATTATTATATTTACTAAAATATCCTCAGTTTAATTTTATTATTTCAAAACTATTTGTTATCTTTTGTGTTACTGTTTTTTCTCGATTGTTTTCATCAACTTATTATAATTGTTCTCCACCTTCAAATTATTTTATAATTTTTTTAATTAATATAAATCATAATCATTGTCTTTTTTTTATAAAAAAAATTATGTTTCGTTATATTCATTTTTTTCTTTTAATTTTGTTATGTACTCTATCATATTTTCTTTTATATCAAATTGTAAACCATATCATTTTATTTATTTATTTTTATTAATTTTATTAAATATTTTGAAACATTAATATTTAGTAATAAGTTATTTTATATATTTGTTTTGTTATATGATTCATCACAATTTAAACGATGTTATTGGCATATAGTTTAATTTATGTTGGAAAGTTATAAGTCGAATCGATTGTACTCAATTTTTTAACTTTATGTGACAAATAAATATTTTTTAATCACTCAATATTAGAAATTTTATTACCAACAAAAATACGCACGAATTTTTCATATTTTAATATCATATGACTTATATAAGATCATAAGGATAAAAAATGTAAATTATTAATAAAACCCCTCCCCTCCCCTTCTGAACCAAACACATTTTGATTCACTTCTAGGTTTTGTTTCTCTTGTTCTAGGATTTAGAAATTGGGGATAAGGTTGAAGAGAGTTTACAGGCGCATCGAGTGGGAGAGAAAGAGTGTTGAGTTTTTTTTCTCTCTATGTATTTGATCCTGTTTTTAGAACTTAAAAGGCTGATGGATTTGATCATAAAAAATTTGCATGCATTTTCCTTTATCGAGCTGTGTGTTGACCGTTTGTTATTGCTTTTGCATTAAAAAGTAAAAACCATCATGATTTTGTTAATTGGAAGAAATGAATGAGAAAGAGAAACATGTACGTTCCATTTTCCTAGGGACTTTAATGGCTAATTATAATGGGGAAGGCTCGAGGTTTTGTCACTATCTGTTCAAACCTTGTCTTTCCATTTTCTTGCTTTTTTTATTAAAAAAAATATAATAAGAAGGAGAATGATTGAGATGGTATGTAGACCGCGCCCTCCATGTTAGAGCTGATGGACATGGGCCTGGGCCACTTCAGCAGACCCAGTTTGGGTTTATTAGTGGGCCGCTGTTACTATTATTTATTGACATAAGAGAAATCTAATTAGAATTTTCTTTTTACAAACTTTAAGTCACTTATTTATTAGATTTAGTAAATGTTTTATGCTAGGATTTTAAATTTAACTAGATATTATCATCTCTCTTCCTAGTTCTTTACTTTAATATCTAACTAATTATTGAAATTAAGCAATTAGGTGGTTATGTTAATAATAAGCGACTATGACTTCAGTATAAAGTTTTAGATTAATTTTGACTGTTCTTCTATTAATCTAACTAATTTATTCATTTCTAGAACAATTAATCCATGCTTACCTATTTTTTTAAACAACAAAAGTAGTGGGTTCTTGGGGTCTAGCACTCCTTAGATCCTTAGATAAACTCTCTTGAGGCGCACGCCTTGGGTTGTGTTTGTCCCGTCTTTCATTTCTAAGATACTTAATCCCCCAATCCTTTTAAAATACTTATTTATTTTAAAAACCTTTGATCCAGGAAACCCTAATTCAAGTAAAACACTTAACCTGACTTTCTCAAAAGATATTTTCTTAATTAATAATGGAGATATCAAATTCTTTAGGTCTAGCACTTCTTGGGTTTTGAATGATCGCTCTTGGGCCGCACGCCTTGAGTTATGATCATTTCGATCTTTCATTCAAATCTCTATCCGATTAAAACACACATCTAATCAAAATACCTAATCATATCCAAATCTTTTTCCTAATTAAATCACGAAAGGACTGAGTTCTTGGAGTCTCGCATTCCTTGGATTCTTGAGTGACCGCTCATGGGGCGCACGCCTTGGGTTGTGGGGTGCTCGACCTTTCGTTCCTAACATACTTTCCCTAATTATTTGGACAAAGGCGTTCATTATCCATCAAACACAATTTCATAATTAATTGAATGAAAAAGGTGTCGTTGGGATCTAGCATCCTTATAATGCCCCGATTAATTGGTTGCGAGGCTGGCATCTCGTTTATCGAATATTCGTTATTCTCCCTCAAAATACTTAACAAATTAAACCTTGTTTTCACGCTCCCGCGCGACCGAATCCCTAAAACATATTCAAATCAAACCTCTTTTCTTAATTAAAACCCTAATACACTTTAATTTATTCAAACAACTTTTCGCAAACAACATTGTTTAGTGCTTCGGCCTCCCCTAGCGAGTAGACAAGCCAATGTTTAGCAGTTAGAATTTGACCTAAAAACTCGTTCATAAAATACGTCAACCAACCAATTGTAGTACCACGAAATACGATGCTCTGACTTTCCCATTGCATGAGGGAGTACGTAGGCACAAGGGCCCTAATCCTTGTCGGGCACCCTATCCTAAAACCACCAATTTCTCCCCTGAGAAGCGAATCCTTATAAGAAAATAAACAAACCTAGCTAACTTTTCTCTTGAATCTAATCAAGAGGTTCCCGTTGAATACAACGGATGTAGAGGGTGCTAATACCTTCCCTTTGCGTAATCGACTCCCAAACCTAGAATTTGGTTGTGATGACCATGTTCTCATATCTTTAAAGGTTTAATTGATATTTTCCTATTCCTTCCTTGGAATTAATAAACATTGGTGGAGACTCTGTTTAGACGTTTTTTCCACGTCCATCACGAGGATCATATTTTTCAAGGTATGACAATCAGCCTATATGTTTTATGTGCCAATACATAGCCTTTAAAAGGGCTTTTTTTTTGCAAATCTGGTCGTATGCACCGACTTGAAATTGTTATGCGTTGAACTGAAATTGTTATACACCGACCGACGCGCCAACACATGGACAAAAGAAAAATAGGCTTAAATACTGTAGCACATGCGCCGACCTGAAACATTCATGCGCCGACACATGCATTTTGATTTTGCCAAAATGTTAATATGATTTTGATCATAACTTTTGAATCATATATTTAAATGACGAGCCGTTTGAAGCGTTGGAAAGCTAATAAATAGAACTTTAACATGGTATAAATAGGTGCATTGTTTGCCCAATATTTATATTTCTAATATGTTAAGGAATGTGATTATTACTTGTTGTATACGCTATGAAATCTTGTTGTAAGTGACGAACCTTAAGTGTTATTACAATGATGTTGTTATGATATTAATGATGTTGATGATGTTATTATGATGTGATGTTGATGATGTTGTTGTGATAATGTTTTTAATGATGTGCATGTTTTAATATATGCATGATGTGTTTATGATGATTATGTTGATGGTGGCATACACAGTCAGAAGAGGTGCCAATGTGTATGTGTTGTTGTTGCATGTTGTGAATTATGAATCCATGTTATCGGACCTTCGATTCTATTTATGTAGTGGCCTCAATACTATGGTTGGGATCAGGTGCAAGTAGCTAATTCATATTATGAGCGATTAGTGAAGCGTTACATATGGTGTTGGTAATAAGTTTTTGTGAGCCTCGACCACATTATAATGGATCAGGTGCAAGTAGCTAATTCCTATGGTGGGGAATTAGTGAAGTGTTGCCTTGGATGATGGTAACGAGTTTTGGTGAGCCTCGGTCCCATTGTGATGGATCGGGTGTAAGTAGCTAATTCAAATTATGGGGAATTAGTGAAGTGTTACATATGTTGATGGTAGAGATTTTGGTGTGCTCTAGTTCTAAGAGGGAATCAATCCTATGGTGGGGATCATGGAGTGAAATAAACCTAAGTGTTCATAATTTGGTACCACGTGCATTGAGTCAATGATGTTGCATTAGCATTCTATGTGGCATTGCATAATTTTGTTGGTGTTATATGATATGGTGATACTTGTGAATGCTATGTGATTATATGTGAGCCTTGTTGATGTTCATGACTTGTTGCAAATAATTGTTGCAATCTATTCTTTTATATGTCTATTATAATTGATTTTGATTACTCACCCCTTCTGTTTGAATGTTTCCTCCACGCGGGTAACACACAAATATCCTGGTGTAACTTATTGAAGTAAAAATGATGGCTCATTAGAGCATTTTAGTAGTTACCGCTAATTTAGAGATGTCTTGCTCTGATACATAACATCGATTTGGGAACTTTTGATTGAATGTTTTTCATTATATCTATGTTGGAACCTTTGCAAAGATTTTTGGATTATTGAACTATTTCTATTTCAATTCTCTTATGAGACTGAATGTCATGAGATTGAAAGTCGAGAATATTTATTTTAATGACGATTTCTACTGTGATGTTTTTAATATAATGATAAGTTGCATAAATATTATGAATGTGCATGTTTATGAAAATTTAATATTATTTCTATAACCCGTGTTACGGAGCATGAGTGATTTATGTTTTTATGACATGTGACACCCTTGTGTGGTGACTCCAATTAAATTATCCATGAATTCTATATGGGGTTTAGAAGGGTGTTACATTAGTGGTATCAGAGCATGTCGGTCCATTCGGCCAGGTTTTTGTATATGTTGTTTGTTCCTTGGTACGCGACATGTGTGTGAAACACTATCGGTGCTTGCTTTCCTTTCTAATCATTTATTTTTAGGAGTGGGATTGAAATAAGTGGGGGAGAAGCTTTTGCTTCTCTAAGATGTTTCAGTTGTGAAGTGTTAGTTCGATTTGTTGTTGATTGTAAGGGTGCAAGCGTTGTTGGAGGTGTGTTGTTTCTCGAACGTGAAGAGGGCGTAAAATCAGGATTCTTGTCTGCCAGGTCAAGTTGGGATGTATTTATGGGAGAATGATCAGGTATTGTTTATGTTTGCTTCTCGGAGAATAGAGAGCAATGTGAAGGAAAGTAATATGTCAGTGGTGTGTAGTTCCTGATGTTTTTCCTGAAGATATATGTGACTTGCCTCTAGAGAGAGGATCTGAGTTTGGTGACAGTGGGGAACTGATGTTTTTATCTTCTAAGCAAGAGGATGAGTCTGTGGGAAAAATGATTATAGCACCCTAAAATTTCCCCATCTTTTCTCTTGGTTTTTGGCTTATTTTTCATTGCATTTTCATATTCGCTTTTGCATAACATTCTTCTTGAAAAAGGATCAAGGAATCATGGTTTGTTTCTCCAGATAGGAGGAGCATGTTTCTTCAACCTCAAGCAATGTTTCTTATTAACTTTATGGTATTCTCAAGCTCCCAAAGATCCATCATCATCAAGTATGATTTAAGGCAACATCATTTTAAGATCATATGTGGTTCACCATGGCTTATTTTTCAAGAAATTATCAAAAGATTCAAGTTTGGTGCAAGGTGTTTGACATAGATTAGCAATATGTGGATGCTATGATCAAATGAGCATAACTCCTTCATTTTTCAACATATTGAGGTGGTTCTTATTCTAATGAATTCTTCTCATAACTCTTAACATGTTCTATTTGCAAGGAAAGATCAAATTATGCATGGAAGGTCCTCAAAAGTTGGATGACATTATAGGTCCTTTTGAGTTTTGGAAGGATTTCCTAGTCAACTTCAAAAGTTCATAACTTGGTCATTTTTAATCATTTGGAGACCATTACTTTTCTAGAATGAGGTTGAAGATGTCCTCTCAATTTTTGGTTCAAGGTGGAAGTGGTAAAAACCTATGGAAGGTCTTGGTTTTTGTCAAAACATTATAGGTTAATTTTGGTCCCTAAAAAGAGTTGAAATTTTTCTAAGTGTTTTGCAATTTCGAACCTTTTCATGGAGGCTACTTTGAAGGATCATATCTCTCAAATCATGTTTCCAAATCAATACTTTCTTTTCACATTGCAAAGTTGGCATCATTCTCTATCTAATGCAAGAAGAATGATCTCAAAAAGCCTCTTACGTTGTGAGCACCAAGGTTGCAAAGATTGAATTTTAAAACTGAAAATCCACTTCAAGTCAGAATTGATTTTGTTTGAATTGGCCTCTAATCACCAAATTAAGCCACAAATTCAATCTAAACATGATTAAGAAACTTGCCTGGGTTGATTAGAATCTTAAAACACAAGTTTTGAGTGAGTTTTGGCAGTTTTCAAGTCACACTTTGCTCATGCTGTAGGTGTGCACAATTTTGGTGAAATTGACATCATTCACCCTCCCTCTTGATTTAGAAATCTTCCCTTGTAAATAAGGGACTCATTCCACTCATTTTGACAAGCTTTGATAGCCAAAATCACCTTGCTGAGATTTCATTTGAACTCTTAAGCTTGAACTTCAAATTTTCATTTCCACACCCTAAACACTCAAATTCTCCATTCAGTTAACTTCACCAACATACAGTGAAGCTAACCAGCTCAAGAACTTGAAGGATCTTGGCCTGAATCAAGCTAGGGGACTCCATTTTCAGAGCTTTGAAGTTGAACTTCAACAGGTACAATTCTTAATCATTTCAACTCAAATTTGTTGCTAAGATGTAGTCCTTGATGTGCTGATGCTGTTAGGATTGTTAGATTTTGGTTTTGGCTGAGTTTTGATGTTCAATTTTCAAATACGTGTTTGCTTTTCTTTCTGGTTTTTTTCAAATCGAGTAAGTTATGGTTTAAAGAAATATGGCGCGATGATATGGTTTAGATCGTCTTGAAAAGACGCTTCAAATGGAACCACTATGAGCTCCAATGGTTATAGTTTGATGAACCTTCGAATTTCTGCAAATCTCTAATATTTTTCAGTGGCTGGAGGTTGAAGATGATGATTTCTCTGTCCATCATGCCACTAGTTCTAATCTGGTGGTTTTGACTTTCGCTGGTTGGAAATGATGAGTTTGACTCAGATCAACCGTGAATGCGCATTTTCTGGCCTTTGGATTTGACACATCATTTAATGAACTCAGATCCAACGCATCTTTTTTTTTTTTTCTGTTTTATTTTTTTTCTAATTTGTTTTTAAATTCATTTTATTTTCAGAAATTCCTAGAAAATTCATTTCTAATCAGAAAAATACCAAATTAATTTCTAAAATTCCCTTTTATTTTTTCTTTCTGATTTTTATTTTTGTGCATTTTTATTTTTCCATTTGCTATTTTTCTTAAATTTTAATTTGGTTGAGCCAATTTTAATTAGTTTAAAATTGTTTTTAAGCATTTTAAAATTATGAGATAAATGTTGTATGATCCTATGATGGTTTTGAACCTATGGTGATTTTCTTGGATTTTTGTTTTTGGTTTTGCTATTTTCTATGTATTTTTTATTTATTTGGTTAATTTTAATTGGTTTAAAATTATTTTTGAGCCATTTAAAATTATGAGGAAATTAGCACATGACCATATGATGGTCTCTGACCTATGGTAATGTTCTTGGGTTTTTGTTTATGGTATAACTATTTTCCATCCCTTTTTGGGTTTTATTTGCCTTTTTATTTGATTTTAAGTTGCAATTTGAGGTGATGTGGTTTTTCTAATTCATGTTTGAGTGATATTTTGTCCCTACTCTTGTCTTGTGAGTTCTTGATTGCTTGCTTGATTGTGGTTGGCTTTTGTGTTTGATTTTGATATTTGAATCCTTCTTGATGCATGATCTTGATTCT
Organism: Lathyrus sativus; assembly: GCA_963859935.3. Taxonomy (NCBI): domain Eukaryota; kingdom Viridiplantae; phylum Streptophyta; class Magnoliopsida; order Fabales; family Fabaceae; genus Lathyrus; species Lathyrus sativus. The sequence continues at coordinate 231,229,719 of OZ012741.1, forward strand.
CACTTGTATGACTTCATTTGTATGATCTTGTGTGTGTATGTTTGAATGAAAACTTGTTGATCATGTTGATGTGTGGCTTCATTTTGTTTTCATGCCTTGTTCTCATGTTTTTCCCTTTTAGGATGCTTTGTATGCATGCTAGTTTGACTTGGTGTTGCCTTGTATATGGATGGGATGCATGTTTTGTTTTCTTGCGTGCTCTTGTTTTGATCATTGATATGACTTGAGTATGATATGGTGTGCTTGCTGCCCTACCTTGCTTCTTATGCCATTTGACTTCACCTCATCTTGCTTTGTGTTGGTTGAAGTTTAGTTGATGATTGGCTTGGTGATTATGCTTGCTTTGCTTGAGTTTGAAATGAATGTGCTTGTCGTTCGTTAATGACTTCTTGCTTGTCCATTCTTCATTCTTCTTCTTTCTTCTTCATATTCTTTCTATTTTTGGAACTTTTTTAAGTCTCATTCTTGTTTTCATTTGTGATTGAATTGGTTGGTGTTTACTTGGTTTGCTCACATGATCCCTTAGGATTCCTAGTCCCTCTGTTTAAGGAGGGAGTAGGAGAGACATTAGGCTTTCAATCCTTTTCATGATAATAATTAGGATATTCCATTTTCATCTCAACTTTAGGTCCATCATTTGTATGATGACATTAGGTAGACTTCCTTTTCATCCTAACCTTAGGACCACTTTGCATGATAACATTAGGGTTTTTCAGTTTCCCTTTAGTGTTTTCTTTTGTGTCTTCTCTTCTAATCTCAAACAACTCTAAGACACTTAATAAAGAATTATGAACGTTGTGCTCCACGAGCCTTAAGTATGTGGGAAATGATGAGTGGAGGGTTTCTCCTCACTTGTCTAGAGTGTTTAGTGTATGCCCTTTGGGTGATATGCGACACATTCGCTCCTATATCATAGTCTTTAGTGCAACATCAATCTAAAACAAATTCAATTCACTTTACTAAAACTCTTAAACCAAATTCAAACCTTTTTATCCTTTGGGATTGTTCTTAAACCATTTTCAGCAAAGAGTATGTTGTTTTTCCGTTCTACCGCAAACAGGCATCGACCCTAACTACTGGAGTGGAAACTTAACGTCACTCATAAAAAACACTTAACCAACCTGTGGTCTAGTTTTCTCGAACTACATTTGCTCTGATTTCTCATACTAGATGAGGATACGTAGGCACAAGACGACGATGTCTTGGCGAGCAACCTTCTCTGATTACCCGTAATTTTCTGAACTACGTGGACTCTGACATTTCCATTGCACGAGGGAATACATAGGCATAGGGAGGCGATGTCCTATTAAGCCTCCTTTTTCTTTTCCCTTCCCTGTTTAGCAGTAGCTTTCAAATAACTCACCCTCTTTGTTAGACAACATGCGTGGATCCCGTTGAGTACAACGAACGTGAGGGGTGCTCATACCTTCCCCTTGTGTAACGACTCCCGAACCCAATATTTGGTTGCAATGACCTTGTCTTTTCCCAGTCTTCTAAGTTTTCTTAGATGGTTTCCTTTCCCTCTCTTTGGGATAAATAACGTTCGATGGCGAATCTTCTGTTTGTTTCTGCCGGCCCTTTTCGCAGTTGCGACAATGATGCACTTGTGTTGTTGGTTAAGAAGAAGGATGGAAGTATGAGGTTGCGTATGGACTAAAATCATTTGAATAAGGTGACTATTAAGAATAAGTATCCTCTACCAAGGATCAATTATATGATGAATCAGTTAGTTGGTGCCTGTGTGTTCATCAAGATACATTTTAGGTCTGGTTATCCTCAAATTTATGTTAACCTAGATGATATTATAAAGACGACATTTAGGACGAGATATGGTCACTATGAGTACAATATGATGTTGTTTGACGTATCTTATGTACCAAGCATGTTCGTGGAGTGTATGAACCAGATTTTCCATCCGTATTTGAATAAGTTTGTGGTGGTCTTCATCGAAGGTATTTTGATATATTTTAAGTCTAATGAAGAGCATGCATAATATCTTAAGATTGTGTTAAAGGTGTTGAGGGAGAAGAAGCCTTATGCCAAGTTGTTGAAAGGTGATTTTTGGTTGAAAGAAGTGAGCTTCCTTAGACATGTGATTTCAAATGGTGGAATTCGGTAGATCCTTCTAAAGTTGATGTTGTATTATAGCGAGAGACTCCAAAGTTTGCTACTAAGATTCAAAGTTTCCTTGGTATAACTGGTTATTATCGTAGGTTTATAGAAGACTTCTCAAATCTTGTAATGCCTTTGAATCAGTTGACTCGAAAGGGCTAGGCTTATGTGTGGGATGTTGCATGTGAAAAGAGTTTTGTAGAAATCAAGAAGAAATTGACAAGTGCTCCAATTTTGATTTTTCCTAATCCAAGCGAGTCTTTTATGGTCTATTATGATGCATCGAAGATGGGTCTTGGTGGTGTACTGATGCAAAATGGCCAAGTTGTTTCCTATTGTTGCAGTGAGAATCAGATATCAAGCTATTAATTAACTCGAATCAAAAATCATAAAGTTCACCACCGAGCTTTGATTTATCCAAAGGAAAAGGTAAAGATCAAAGAAAACCCTAAGTTTGCTATGTAATAACAAAGCTAAAAGAACTAAGGTTCGGAGGTTGGTTATACCTAGGGAAGGTGTTAGCATCCTAAGTATCTATAGTACTCTACAGGAACCTCTTGCTAGTATTTGTGTTATGTTAAAGTTTGCTTGCTAAGGAAAAGGTGCTAAGGTAAAGACATAGGTTATACACAAAGTATGCTCGCCAAGACATTGCATCCCGTGCCTACGTATCCAAATTAGGATAGAATCAAAGCATTCAAAGTTCACCTAACTAGGGATGAGGAACACTTGATTGTGGTCAAGGTTCTAAGGGGAGTAACCACTACTCCATATTCACAGAAATAAAGATAAAAAACCTCGTCCCCACTTCGCTCAACTATGGCTCCAATCTGTGTTCCATCATAATAAAACCTCACTATCGTTGTTTACGTAAATCCAAACCCGATGGATGAGCTCGTGAAGAGCGGCGATGCTCATGGTGATGCGACTGCGTGAATTCAAAAGGGCTCCACAAATAACTCACAATCCTTTTCTCTCACCATCATGATCTCCCAATCCTAAAACTAAAACCAAAACTCACATTCCTCACAAAAAATCGACTAAATCATCTACCGGGTGGACCGTGTAGCGTGTCGTGAAGAACTTAAACAAAATCAGCAAGCAAAACAAAGAATACGCTTTTTGGGGGAAAAATCAGAACAAGAACGAAGGGGAATTAGATGAGTTACCAACAGAAAATGCAGAAGCTGATGGATATTCTCAGGTACCTTCCTCATTTTTTTAATCTTGTTATCACGATCCCTTCTTCTTTCTGTGATGCTGGTTGTCAATGGCTTTTTGCTCTAGGAAGGGTCCCCCCCTGCTGAATGACAATTAGGTGCTTTTGTAGACCATTTGAATTTCTTGGTTTGCTGTCACTTTTGATTCCCTGCTTTAAAGTTCTTGTCTTCTTCCATTTCTAATGTTATTGCTTTCTGTTGTTGACCTGTGGTTCTGACTTGCTACCTCTACTGTGAAATGCTGAGCATTGTTTCCTTTTCCATGTCAAGGTTTTCTGACTAGGTTCTGCTGCACTTAACTTCCTCTTTTGTGAATTATAAGCCTTGTTGCTACTCATTGCCTTATCGTATCTCTTTATTATTTTGCACTTTGCTGCTCTGAATTTTCTACTATGAACTTTGTGCTCTTATGAAAAAAATTTATGAATTTTGACTTTGTGGCAAGGTTTTGACATGGTTTTGGTGTTTGTGTGTGAATTGAAACTGGGTTTGTGATGTGGAATTAATTGAATGGCTTGAAAGTTTGATGAATGATTTATGTGAATTTGTCCATGATATAATGAATTGTGAAATGTATGTAGAGTTTGCAATGGAAAATGTGGTTCGTGACATGACTTTGAGGTTTGAATTTTGGTCTAGGGATGGATATGGTAGGAATTGATTTATGGTGATTTGGAATGAAATGTTGAATTTTGGTTTTGAGAAAAGTTTTATGGAATGAATTTATCATGTTTTGTGAATTGTGGGTTGAATTGGAAATTTGTTTTGAATTATTTGATGAATCTTGACATGATGAATTGAATTTATTTTTGAATTGAAAATTGGCTTGTGAAATTGAATGGTTCATTTCGATAAATTTGAGGTGATTTTTTGTTTTGTTTTGTGTAGGTTTGAAGATGGTAAAAGATATGGAGATGGTGGTGAAAACAAAGAGTGGGACAATGATGAAGGCAAAATGAGGCGTGATGCATGATGATGAAGGCAACATTTTGTTGCACCCCAAAATTTGCCTAACCTTTCTTTACCTAGCTTGTGTTTCATTGCATTCATATTAGCATTATCATCTGCATTACATTGACATGTATGCAGGAGATCAATAGGTATGACTACCAAAAAAGGGCTACACAAGACTATGAAGCTAGCTAAGAGGTTTATTCAAGAGCTCAAGGGTTGATATCCTCATCAGAGAAGCCAAAGATCCTCAGAGAGAGTGGTTGAAGCCAAATGTGTACATCTTCTAACTTGAGAGTTGTGGGAAGCCATCAGATGATTCTGAAGCCATGAAGTTGGACTTGAGACCTTGAGAGAGCTCATGAGAAGTATTGAAGATCATTTTGAAGCCTAGACAGGTCAATATGCAAAGGATATGAAGCTGCTACCAAGATTGGTACAACTAGGGTTTCATCTGGTCAACCCTAGGTTAACTGATGATTTGGAGAAGGTTGAGACCTATTACAAAGCCATGTGATCATGGATTGATGAATTGGGATGCCCAAGGGATGATTCCAAGGTCAACTTATCATGAATCAAGAGTGTGAGGAGTTCCTAGGTTAGGGTTGCTATGCATGACAGTGTAAAATCCCCTGGTTTCTTGCCTAAATTCAAGACCACATAACTCAAGATGTGATTTTCATCTCACCTTGACCCCAACATGATTTTTGTAGATAATGATTATAGCTTTAATTTGAGTACTAGAAATCCTTGATAGGGTTTATAGAACTCAAGTTATGAGCCAAACAAGTTACAGGTCATCTGAGGCATGTGAATTTGGAGCTTGAAAGTCAACCAACTTGCATGACACTTTTGCCCTAGAAGGATGATTCTCATGAACTTTTGGCCAACATGAATGTTGTTCCTTATCTTCTTAGCTTTCTAGAAAGTACTAGAAGTCCATGATTGGATTTGTAGAACTCAAGTTACAAGCTTTGCAAGATAAGGGTATTTTGGGAATTTAGAATTATAGGTCATATTTGGTTATAGGTCAATTTCATTAACTTAGACATCTCAAATGGACTTTTGATCAACTTGAAAGTTATTCAAAATGGTGTTATTTGTCTAACAATGACCCAAACATCCATTGATATGGATTGAATATGGAAGTGTATGAAGAAAATTTGAAAAAATGATAATTAAAAGGCATGAAAAGTGAAAATTCCATTTTAATTCATTTTTGTGCAAAACTTCACAAGTTGGTACATATTTTGATTGCAAATGGCATTTTAAAGACAATGGCATTGGTAGAATTTTGATTTGAGGCTTGCTTCATGGACTTTGTTTGGATTACTTAGAATTGAAGTTACACATCAAAGATTGACCATAGGATCAAATCAAGCCTTTAATCTGATCCATTCACATTCAAGGGATGTTGTGCAAGTCATTTGACTGGAAATCAAGCTGAAACAGAGCCAGAACCTGTGTCTGCCATAGTTGTTCATTGAAGAAAAATTGAATTTTGGATCAAGCAAATTGGGCCATAATTGGGCCAGGTTATGATCCAAACACATTATATATAAGTCTTGGATCATGTTCAGATCGTTTTTTGGGTAGCATTTGGAGAGAAAATGGTTATTGTAGTTGGAACTTTGGAGCTTTCGAGCAAGAAGTGGTTTTGGAGCTTGAGGAAGAATCAAAAGCTTCTGAGTATCAAGAATCATTCAGCAAGCTTCAGTGAAGAAATTTGCACATTTTGGCATCAAGATTCACACTCAAGAACACCTCAATCGAAGCTACAGAACAAGTTTTTACTTCTCACAATTCCTCTTGATTTAAGAATGTTTAGACTTAATTTGGCATGTGGTTAGGTTGTAGATACAACATAGATCATTTTAGTATTGGAATTATGGAGATTAGTGATGATTCTTGATTGGATGCAAATTCTGTTTGGATGTGTGTTTGCTTGATTCTTGGGAGTTAAGATGAATTGAATAGTGATTTGTGATCCTTGATAGGTGAGGGAGATTTCTGTGTAGTTAATTTGAAGTTTGATGACATTTATGGAATTGAGGATTTTTTTGTTCATCATCGGGTTTGGAGATTCATGGAGAATCAGTGGGTTTTGATGAGAGATTCACGCTCAGGGTAAGAAGACGAGTGATTTCGTGTAATTTTCGTTGAGATTGGTTGAGTTTGGAACCAGAGCATGATTGCTCTCGCCGGAGAAGACGGTGGAGCATTTCTCCGGCCACCATGGATTGATTTCCCTCTCTTGGCTCAGTTCAAACAAAGACGATGATGGAGAACTGTTGGATCTATTTGAATTAATTGACTTGGTCTTAGCATCTGATGGATGAGATTTAGTCTGACTAGGGTTTGGTGAGCTGGCACAACTTGAAGCATTGGATGATCATACTTTTCCATTGGAGGGCCATGATCAGAACGTACCATAGGACTCAATCAACTGAACCATACCATTACCACTAATCAAAACGAACCATTTTACTAATTGAGGTGGCACGCGCGTAGTTGTAGGATCATTAGACCGGTCAATAGATCCTAGGGCTGTGATATTTTCTGATTTCTTTTTATTTCTTTAATTGATTTTCATTTTCTTTTAATTGATTTTTTCATGTTTAATTCATATTAATTAGAATAATGATCAGAAAATTATGAAAAAAATATGTGGGTGATCCTTGTTTAATTTCTGATTTTTCCATGCCCTTGGATTTTATTTTGGTGGTGTTTCCAATTTAATGTTCGTTTTCCTATTTTTAATACATGATTAAAAATGCATAATATGACTAGTTTGATTGCTGATTTTACTACTAATTCATGATTTGGAATTTGATGTTGAAACATTGCATGCTTGTTATAGACTCCTTGATAGGTTTGGGTGATTTTTGTTGTGATTTTTAGATGATTCTAAGTAGGAGTTTGAGATAGATCTTTAGGAGCCTTCCATGATGGATCCCCTTTAGCACACCCTTTGGATTTAGATTTTATTAGAACCTTTAGGAGTAGGTTTTGCCCCTGGTTTTTATACCATAGATACTTAACCCATGTAGGATAGTGTAGGATTTTCCTTGAGATTTTTAGAATTGATTTTCTATTAGTTTCCCATTTTACAAGTTGGTTATAGTTTAGGTGACCCTAACTAGGATAACTTCATAGATTAGTCTTTTAAGTGACCATTAGATGATTCTAAGTTTCATATCCTTTCTTGATAGAATACAAATTAGGTACATACCTCATTAGAACCTTGTTGAAGCCTTGATAGAGCTTTTGATTCCCCTAGTTTAGGTGATCCTTGTAGCTAGTCTGTAGGGTTTCTTAGAAGTTGCTGCGTTGCCTTCTTTCCCCTATGTGATTTCTTCCTTGGGCTTTGCCCTACCCTCTTTCTCCAAGTCTTGAAGAAGAGCCCTCCTGGGAGAGCCTAATCCTTCCTTTGGTTGGATTCTGTGCATTCCTCAGTAGGTTGATCCTTGAGTTGACATTCTCCAGTATAGTACATTCCTTTGGTTTGTACTATCTTTCTCTTTCAAGTCTTGATGAGGAGCCCTCCTGGGAGAACCTAATCCTTCCTTTGGTTGGATTCTGTGCATTCCTCAGGAGGTTGAGCCTGGGATTGACATTCTTGGCATGGTATATTCCCTTGGTTTACATACTGTCATCCATCTCAAATTCCTTTTCTTAGGATCCCTCTTGGGAGAGCCTAATCCTTCCCTTGGTTGGATTTTGTGTATTCCTCAATAGGTTGAGCCTGAGATGGACATTCTGTGTTGATACACTGTAACCAGAAACCTTAGATTGACATCTAGGACTAATACCCAGTTTTCTGTCCTATTGACATAGGATCCCTCTTGGGAGAGCCTAATCCTTCCCTTGGTTGGATTCTGTGCATTCCTCAAGAGGTTGAGCCCATGATGAACTCTGGTGATCCTCCCTGTTGCTCATTTTGGTTTCTCTCCCTTGTGTGACATTGCTTGGTGCATTAGAATAGGTTCATGTTTAGAATATTTTAGGTAGGAGCATGACTGCTTAGAGGTTGAGTGAGTCTCCCTCGGCTTGTTTGCATTAAGGGTTGAGGTGATCCTCCCCTTGCTTGTGTGTTGTTTTTACTTTCTATCTGTGTGTTTGCATTAGAGGTTGAGCCCGTCTCCCTCTGCTTGTCTGTTTTGATTGTTTTCTTTTTGCTTGACTGCTTAGAGATTGAGTGGGTCTCCCTCTGCTTGTATTGCTGCATTGCATGTGCATCTTTACTGTTTTCTTCTGTTTATCTGTTTAGTTGATGCTTTGTCTATTTCTGTATCCCATTGACATGATCCCCTAGGACTCTCACTTCCTTTGATAAGGAAGTGATGATAGAACTTTAGGTTGAAACCTATGCATGATAATATTAGTTAGTTCCCTCCTAACCTCAACCATAGGATGAATCCTTGGCATGCCAACATTAGGGCTTGACAGTTTCCCCGTAGAGTTCGTTCTCTTCTCTCTCTAAAACAACAGAAAAGAAACGTAATAAAGGCAAGTTGGTAGAAGCGCGTTACAAGCCTTAAGCTACTTGGGTAATGATAATTGAGTGGTCTCCTCTCAATCGTCTAGAGTGTTTAGTATACGTTCTTTGGACGATATGCAACGCATTCGTTCCCAGGTCATAGTCTCTAGAGCTGTACAAACTACAAACAACCATAAAAAACACTTCTTCCGTAAAAGACAGAAAACAAACTTCAAACCTTTTTGCCCCGTGGGCCCATAATTCAAGGAAAACTTTTCTGAAGAAAAGAGTGTCGTTAACTCCCAGTTCTACCGCAAACGGTAACGCACGAGTCTCTGATGAGCAAGCTACATACACCAAACTGTTGGAACTGTTTGTTAACCTTACTCGGAAAAACAGATGAATTTGAACCCCGTAATCCGTATCATCCCGAACTACGTAAGCTCTGATCTCTCATATATGTTGAGAGTACGTAGGCACAATACTGACGTATTGGCGAGCCACCTTCCCCAATCCGTTTACCCATAGTTAGCCGAACTACGTTGACTCTGACTTCTCGTTCTCTGACGAGAATACGCAGGCACGAAGCGCGATGCTTTGCCGAGTCATTTTCTTTTTCTTTTCAGACCAGCCTTGATAGGTAGATAGTTAAACCAACTCGTCAGATAAACACAACAAGCGTGGATCCCGTTGAGTACAATGGACGTGAGGGGTGCTAATACCTTCCCCTTGTGTAACCGACTCCCGAACCCAGACATGGTTTCGATGACCTTGTATTATACCTTTTCGTCAGGTTTTTCCGATCGTTTCCTTTCCCTTTCTGTGGGATAAATAACGAAAGGTGGCAACTCTTCTGTTTTGCCGGCACCTTATTTTCGCAGTAGCGACAACTGGCGACTCTACTGGGGACCTATAGCTGCTGGGGACTTTTCCCATCCCCTATGCTGGGACCGTTTCCCATCCCCTATGTGAGTAAATCCTAGCGCTTGCATGTTTATCTGTTGGGTTTGCTTTTATTTATCGCATTTTACTTTCTGCACTTTATTTTCAGTATGATATGATTATATGTGCTGTTGTGGGAGGGACATTCTGATGAGTGATAAGCCAGACCCAGGCTTGAGAGATACATAGCATTTGAGTGGATTAGTGGCGGACGTGCTTGCTTTGCTTGCATCAGTTCCCATATAACCCACACTCAGACGAGGTTCTCTTTGATGACTTCCTATCGGTCCTTTGGACTCGAGGGGATTTTGGATCTGAGGATTGTCGACTATGGGGACCGATCATTTGTGACTCAGCTAAGTGAGGCCTCTTCAGGGAGTGATGATGCCAAACCACGAATGGTGAACGTATCATCGTTTCGTGAAAGTCTGTGACGCTGGGAAACGCATAGGATGCCGAACCTTTTCCGTGATTAGGTCCATACCTGTGAGCAGGGTCGGGTTATTGCAGGAAACCTTAACCTCCAGACAACCTGGTTTTCTTGACAGTGAATCAGTATTGTTGGTATCAGAGGGTTCTTATCATCAGAGATGTGTTTGTTCTTGATAGAGCAGAGTTTTGATCCTTCTCCTCAACAGCACAATCATCTTGATCTCCTACTGCATGATTGCATTTTGCATTGTTTGTATCCTCATTTGCATATCATTAACGTGTGTCTGTGTTGCAGGTGCATATTTCTCCCCTGGTTCTAGTGATCTTGATCCTCATGGCTGATATGGCATCTCTAAAGAAGACTGTGGCTTACAAGCTACCAACACCTAACATCCGAGATTTACGGGCTTTGATTTCTTTGGATGATAAGACAATGATGGAAGATTTTAGAAAGAGTTATGGGAGACTTCTGGGTATTGTGTGTAAGCTTTCTACGTACGAGTTGAACGGCTTCTACGCTCTTCTGCAGTTTTATGACCCGCAGCCCAGATGCTTTGTTTTTCCAGACTATGTCCTAGCTCCGACCTTGGAAGAGTATTCTGACTTGCTAGGGGTGCCTTTGTTGAATCAGATGCCTTATTACCGTGTCCATGGTGAACCTGACTTGGGTAAGTTGACTACCGCTCTTCATGTAGATGATTCAGAGTTGAAAGGGATGGTGTTCAGAAAGATTGGAGTTTATGGTTTCTCTTTACCTTTCCTGATGGAAAAGGCCCGAAAGTTTGCCAAGAAGGGTCGCTGGGATGTATTCAATGCCATCTTAGCCCTTTGCATTTATGTGATCGTGCTATTCCCAAGTCATCCAGACTTCATAGGTATGGATGCCTGCCACATATTTGCTTCCGGGAATCCAGTGCCCACTCTCCTCGGAGACGTCTACCATTCAATTCACAGCAAGAATGAAAACAGAAAGGGGAAGAACGTGGCATGTTGTGCTCCTTTACTGTATAAGTGGTTTGCTAGCCATCTTCCTAAGACGGGTCCATTCATTGATTCTGCTGAGTCTTCACCCTGGTCTGCACGTTTGATGGGTTTGTCCGCTGACAATATTATCTGGTTTGATAGAGATCTACTGGGCAAAGAGATTGTGCATAGCTGTGGTGGCTTTCCTAACGTCCCCCTGGTCGGAAGGAACGAATGTATCAATTACAACCCCTCTCTGCTGGTACGAAAATTTGGGTATGCACTACGAGGTCCTCCTAAAGAGGAAGAGATATAGGAATCTTTGTATCTCACAGGGTTGCTGGAAGGTGACACTTTGGCTAAGGTAGAGAATGCTTGGAGCAAGATTCACCGAAAGGGAAAAGTTTTGCTAGGAAAAAGCAACAACAAGGCCTTTGATCCATATGTGGCCTGGGTCCGAGAAAGAGCCGCCAAGTTTCTGATGTCGTTTCCTGCAGTGGAACCATTGTATCCTCCCGTATACAAAGAGCCTACCACAGTTGATATTCAGAAGTTCAACCAGGTACTCTGAGAGAAAGAAGAGCTACGAAAAGCCAACGAAGAGTTGGAGAAAGAGATTGCTCTACTCCGGAGCGAGAAAAATGAAGCCGTATACACCTGCAAGAAGCAGACAGAATTGATCAACCACCTGGGCGCTAATTTGACCAAGGAGACTGATTCTAGGGAATGTCTTGGGTTGGACCTGAAGGCAGTGCACGGTGTGTTGACCACCAAGAAGCAGGACCTGGATAGGGCGTACCTGAAGTTGTCCAAGTATGAGAAATTGTGGAACAACACTTTGAGTAGCCACAAAGAGCGAGAGGAAAAGCTGAAGCAGCGAGTAGCCGAGCTAGAAGTCCAGATTGAGATCAAGGACAAGAAAATAGAGGCTGAAGCCTCGCTTCGACGAGACGTCCAATATAGATTGGTTGAGACCAAGGCGAATTTACAGGATTGTCAACTCCGAGATGATGCTAAGAGGAGTAGAGTGGAAAACCATTCTGAAGAAGGTGTTTATGGGGACGTTGCCGAGAACCTCCCAGATACCGTCAGACAGAGGGATTTGCTGATCCATGGTTTGCTCACTCAGCCTGACCATCCCTCTACAAAGAAGTTGTTAGAAGATTTCCGTGCCCGTAGCCGCACTTGATTTCTTTGTATTTCTTTGTACCTTTTATGCATTGATATGCTGACCACCACCAGGCATGTTGGTTGGGGTCATGCCTTGTTGCTTCAGTTGTATGTGATTACAGTTGTAGGTTGCCCGCGCGAGTTTTTCAGATAAATATATGAGGATTTATTTCCATGATTGGATGTTAGACTTTGTTTGTCTTGGAAACTAGGATCGAGGGGGGGGGGGGAATCTCCCCAAGGCACAGACACACGTTTGCATTTGCATGAATAATTTGCATAACAGGTACCTCGAGCTGTTCTTCTAACCCTTGGTGTATACAAGTTATTTCAGGATTGAACGAAGACAGATTCACCGATACTCTACCAGAGCGAATCAAGCCAGAGTGATGGAACAAGTTTAGACTGACATTTAAGAGCTCAGAGAGAGGATGGATCGCTTCATGGATCTCATGCAAGTGGTTGCTAACGGCCAGGACCAGCTCAGAAATCTGGTGGAACCTCTGATTGCACGCGTCGACAGCAACAGCGTGCTACATGGTGGGAATGTGTTGAACCCTCCGCTTGTTGAGACCCCTCATGCTGGCATTCCCGTGACTGGAGGGAATGGAAGTGGAAATGGTAATTTTGTCACTAACATTGGAGCTAATGGGAACACGACTGGCGTCGGAAACGACAACTTTGAGGCCAATGGCAATGCTGGTATAGGCATTGGTAATACTGGAGGAACTGGTAACGCTGGGAACGCTGGCGCTGGTAATCTGTATGGTATTGATGCTGCTGGCAATGGCCATCAACCATGGAAAGAGGATCGTCAAGAGGACTTGTTCTCAATGAAGGGAGCTGAGGGAGAATTGAATTCTGAAGCCCGCTTAAGGTTCAAAGCACTCGAAGACAAGATGAAGAGTTTCGAGAACTTGAATACCTTGGGTGTTGATATGACCAAGTTGGGACTAATCTCAGACTTCAAGGTGCTTCCTAAGTTTAAGGTACCCGACTTCGAGAAGTATAAGGGCACCACGTGCCCCCGTGTCCATCTGAGGTTGTACTACCGAAAGATGTCTGCACATTCTGAAGATGAGAAGTTGCTGATGCACTTCTTCCAGGACAGCCTGTCCGGCCCCTCGTTGGAGTGGTATATGGGTTTGGAACCCAAAAGTGTACGTACATGGAAAGACCTTGCTGAAGCATTCGTACGCCATTATCAGTATAACAGCGATCTGGCTCCCAACCAGGTTCAGTTGCAGAATTTGTCTCAGAAGAACAATGAAGGATTTAAAGAGTACACCCAGAGGTGGTGTGAACTGGCAGCAAGAGTTCAACCGCCGATGGTTGAACGAGAACTTGTTGAGATGTTCGTAGCTACTCTTCTAGGAGTTTATTATGAGAAGCTTGTTAGTGGTATGTCGGAAAGCTTCTCCGATCTCATAATCACTGGAGAACATGTAGAGAATGGCATCAAACTCGGAAAGATTCATGGTGTAGATGTATCCTCAGCTGGAGGGGGAAAGAAACCTTACAGTGGTAAGAGACGTGAAGGTGAGACGAGCTCAGTGTCTAATGATCGGGGAAAAGGAAAAGGCCAGCGCCAACAGGTCGCTAGCATTACTATTCCTGTTGTCCAGCAACCTCAGCAGCAGCAGCAGAACCAGCAAGGGTACCGGAGGTACCAGAACATAACACCTCTGTCAAATCGTCATCTTGAGACCCCACCTATGTCATATGGTCAGCTTCTCCATACTTTGCTTCAGTTACAGCTAGTTCAGAAGAGAACTTTGGCTCCCTTGATAGGGACACCTCCACCGGGCTACGATGCGAATGCGAGATGTGAGTTTCATTCGGGGGCACCTGGCCACTCGATTGACAACTATAAGGCATTCAAGCACAAAGTCCAGGATATGGTTGACGCCAAGATAATCAACTTTTCTGATAATGTTCCGAATGTTACAAAGAACTCTATGCCTAACCATGGGGGGAATGGGGTTAGCGCCATCATTGTAGAGGAAGATTCGGACTTATTGACTGATGTCAAGGACCTGAAAACACCACTTGGTTTCGTTAAAGCTAAGTTGATGAAGAAAGGTATTTTCCCGGGCTGTGGAAAGTTGTGTATGGACTGTGCGAATCATTCAGACGGCTGTGATCAGTTGGTAACAGGGATTCAGAGTTTGATGAACGAAGGTATTCCGCAGTTTAGTCGGAGGGCTGAGAACAAATCAGAGGAAGTAATGCTGAAGCAGAAGGATGAAGTTGCCACTATCACCATCCCTCGTAAAACAATTACCATCTCTGCATTAAGGCCACCTACCATCACCATCACGAAGGCTGGGCCTATACCATTCAAGAGCACTAATGTTGTTCCATGGCACTATGGGGCAGATGTATACTGTAATGGACAGAAATTGGAGTTGGAGCCATCTGGGCAATCTGTTGACAACCTAGTTGGGACTGGGGGAATAACACGTAGTGGAAGAGTATTCGCTCCGCCAGAGATTGTGGCTGACAAAACTGACAAAGCTGAGAAGACTGAAAGAGGTAAGAGTAAGGTCGTCGAAGAAACCTCCCGCGAGGTAGGAAAGGACCTGCTTGTGAAAGACGCCGAAGAATTTATGAGACTGATCAAGAAAAGTGATTATAAGATCGTTGATCGTCTTCATCAAACGCCGTCTAAGATCTCTATTCTGAATCTGTTGTTGTGTTCTGAGGCACACCGCAACGCTCTGCTGAAGGTTCTGAATGCAGCGTATGTACCGCAAGAGATCTTCATCAACCAGCTAGAGGGAGTAGTGGCTCATGTGAATGCTGGGAATGGATTAGGGTTTACTGACCTAGAGCTGACGCCGAAGGGAAGGAACCACAATAGCGCCTTGCATATCTCGATAGAATGTCGAGGAACGATTATGTCCCATGTGTTGGTGGACACGGGATTATCTCTCAATGTTCTCCCAAAGAAAGCTCTGATGAGGTTGGATACAAGAGGGATGATTTTTACACCCAGTGACATGGTGGTAAAAGCTTTCGATGGAACTAAGCGTCACGTCTTTGGAGAGGTAACTCTACCCATTCAAGTTGGGACCGAAACCTTTGACGCGGTTTTCTATATCATGGATATCATGCCAGCCTATAGCTGCCTATTGGGCCAGCCTTGGATCCATTCTGCAGGCGTAGTGACTTCCACATTGCACCAGAAGCTGAAGTATGCTGTGGGGGGAAGCATCGTGACTGTCTGTGGTGAAGAGGACATAATGGTGAGCCATTTGTCGTCTTTTAAATATGTTGAGGTGGATGGCGAGGTCCACGAAACTTTATGCCAGGAGTTTGAAGCTGTTAAAGTCAAGGATGCGATTCCGGTGATGATTGAGAAACCCGAGATGACTCTCTCTTCCTTCAAGGAAGCTCAAGCTGGTTCTGCCCCAGGCTGGGGGCAGGTTCTGGAAATCCCTAACAAGCAGGATAAGTTTGGGTTAGGATATTCTCCTTCTGCTGATGCTTCATCCTCTCGTAGTGCGCCGTACGTCAAAGGGCCGATTCAGTTCACAAGAGGTGGGGGGATATTTGAGAATGTCAACACTATGTTTGAAGACGACGAAGATAGTGATTGTGACCTGGACTCCTGGATTCAGCCGTGCAAACCAGGCTAGAGCCTCAACAACTGGTCCGTTCAGGATGTCATCCAAGTAACGCGCAAAGAGTAATGCTTTGTCTTTTCCAATTGTTGTACAACCTTATACTCTACTCGAGGCATAACGGTTCTATTGTTAGGGCCTTGATAGCTTATGCATGTACATATTATCAATAAATCAAAGGGCGTTTTCTTTGCATTCAAATTTTGTGATCTCTGTTATTCCTGTTTTACTTTTATTTTGAAAAACAATAAAATGGCAATACGGTTTGTGCTAACCTACATATCCTCATTTTAAGCTTAACCCTTGTTATTGCAGGATTCACGTTACAGACGACATCGACTCTGAACCTTCTATGACTCACTTCGACTTTGATTGCCCGATATATCAAGCTGAAGAAGAGATTGGTGAAGACGAAGACCTTCCGGAAGAGTTGGCCTGTTTGTTGAAACAAGAAGATAAGATCATTCTGCCTCACGAGGAAGAGATTGAGATTGTTAATCTGGGTTCTGAGGAACTTGTCAGAAATGTCAGGATAGGGGCTGCATTACAGAGCGATGTTAAGCAGAGATTGGTCGAGATGCTTCGAGAGTATAGTGACATCTTTGCTTGGTCGTATGAAGATATGCCCGAACTCGACACTGACATAATGGTTCATCATCTACCACTGCGAGAAGATTGTCCTCCAGTTAAGCAGAAGCTTAGAAGGACGCGACTAGATATGATCGTTAAGATCAAAGAAGAAGTGCAAAAGCAGCTGGATGCTGGCTTTTTAGCGGTCACTACCTACCCTCCATGGGTCGCCAACATAGTACTTGTACCGAAGAAGGACGGTAAGGTGTGGATATGCGTTGATTATCGGGATTTAAATAAGGCGAGCCCTAAAGATGATTTCCCGCTCCCTCATATTGATGTGTTGGTCGACAATACAACTCAGTTTTCCGTGTTTTTGTTCATGGATGGCTTCTCCGGCTATAACCAAATCAAGATGGCGCCGGAAGACATGGAGAAAACCACGTTTATTACACCTTGGGGAACGTTTTGCTACAAGGTAATGCCTTTCGGTCTGAAGAACGCGGGGGCAACTTACCAGCGAGCGATGGTCACTTTGTTTCATGACATGATTCACCATGAGATTAAAGTCTATGTTGATGACATGATTGCGAAGTCCCAAATGGAGGAGGGACATCTGGTCAATTTGCTGAAGCTTTTTGAGAGACTTAGGAAGTTCAGGTTGAGGCTGAATCCTAACAAGTGTACTTTCGGAGTACGGTCTGGAAAACTACTAGGGTTTATTGTGAGTGAAAAAGGCATTAAGGTTGATCCTGCTAAGATAAAAGCAATACAAGATATGCCAGCGCCAAAGACTGAAAAAGAAGTTCGTGGTTTCCTGGGCAGAATAAACTACATTGCAAGGTTTATATCTCAGCTCACGGCCACGTGTGAACCGATGTTCAAGCTACTGAAAAAAGATCAGGCGGTTATCTGGAACGAGGATTGCCATAAGGCATTTGACAAGATAAAACAGTATCTGCAGGAACCTCCCATTTTGATACCCCCAGTGGCCGGAAGACCCTTAATCATGTACTTGACAGTTCTTGAGAATAGCATGGGTTGTGTTCTCGGTCAGCACGACGAGACTGGCAGAAAGGAGCATGTCATTTATTACTTGAGTAAAAAGTTCACAGATTGTGAGTCCCGTTACTCAATTCCGGGAAAAACGTGTTGCACACTCACGTGGGCTGCCAAATGTTTACAACAGTATATTCTCAATCACACGACCATGCTAATTTCAAAGATGGATCCGATCAAGTACGTCTTCGAGAAGCAAGCGCTTTCGGGCAGGATTGCCAGGTGGCAAATGGTGTTGACGGAGTATGACATTCAGTATGTTTCCCAGAAGGCCATCAAGGGAAGTGTATTGTCTGAATACCTTGCTGAACAGCCTATTGAAGATTATCAGCCGATGAAATTTGAATTCCCTGATGAGGATATCATGTTTCTCAAAGTGAAAGATTGTGATGAATTGTTGCCCGACGAGGGGCCAGATAGGAAGTCCCAGTGGAAATTGATTTTCGACGACGCAGTTAATTCGTACGGAAGTGGTATTTGGGCAATCATCACGACTCCCCAGGGATCCCACATCCCATTCACTGCTAGATTGACTTTTCCAGTCACCAATAACGAAGCGGAATACGAGGCCTGCATCATGGGTTTAGAAGAAGCTATTGATTTGAGAATCAAAAACCTGGATGTATACGGTGACTCGGCACTTGTTGTTAACCAAATTAAAGGGGAGTGGGAGACTCGTCAGTCGAATTTGGTCCCGTACATGAATTATGCCAGAAGGCTGCTGCCGTTCTTTGATCGAGTAGAACTCCATCATGTGCCTAGAGCTAAAAATTAGATGGCTGATGCCTTAGCCACGTTGGCTTTGATGTATAAAGTCAATTTTTGGAATGAAGCCCCAAGAATTGTCATTTCCCGTCTTGATAGACCTGCATTCGTTCTTGCAAGTGAGGAAGCCTCCGATGGCAAGCCATGGTTCCATGATATCCAGACTTTCCTTATGACTAAGGAGTATCCTGCGGGAGCATCAACCCAGGATAAGAAGACTCTGAGGAGGCTGTCTGGAAATTTCTACCTCAATCCTGATGGAGTTTTGTATAAGAGAAATCACGATCTCGTGCTACTCAGATGTGTGGACGAAAAAGAAGCTAGTTTGCTCATGGAAGAGGTCCATGAAGGCACATTTGATACGCACGCCAACAGACATGCCATGATGAGAAAGATCCTACGAGCAGGATATTACTGGCTGACAATGGAGTCGGATTGCTTCAAATTCGCGAAGAGATGTCATAAATGCCAGATTTATGTTGATAAAATTCATGTGCCGCCGTTCCCTTTGAATGTCATGTCATCCCCGTGGCCGTTCTCCATGTGGGGCATTGATATGATAGGTAAGATCGAGCCCACTGCATCTAACAGTCACCGCTTCATTTTGGTAGCCATCAACTACTTCACCAAGTGGGTGGAGGCAGCCTCGTATGCTAATGTGACCAAGCAGGTGGTGGCTAGATTCATAAAGAAGGACATCATCTGTCGATACGGAGTTCCCGAGCGGATCATTACTGACAATGGTTCGAATCTGAATAACAAGATGATGAAGGAGTTATGCCAGAGCTTCAAGATTGAACATCACAACTCATCACCTTACCGACCGAAGATGAATGGTGCGGTTGAAGCGGCCAACAAGAACATTAAAAAGATAGTACAAAAGATGGTTGTGACCTGCAAAGATTGGCATGAGATGTTGCCATTTGCATTGCACGGTTATCGTACAACGGTACGCACATCAACCGGGGCAACTCCTTTCTCACTAGTGTACGGTATGGAAGCAGTCCTACCGTTGGAAGTTGAGATTCCTTCTTTGCGAGTTTTGGTTGACGTGAAACTCGATGAGGCAGAATGGATTAAGAACCGATTAAATCAACTCAGTCTGATGGATGAGAAGAGATTAGCATCGATTGCATATGGTCGTTTGTACCAGAGCCGAATGAAGAAAGCTTATGATAAGAAGGTGCGTCCTAGAAGCTTTCAGACGGGTGATCTCGTCCTGAAGAAGATTCTTCCACCATATTCCGATCACAGGGACAAGTGGACGCCTAACTACGAAGGTCCGTATGTCGTCACCAAGGTCTTCTCGGGAGGTGCCTTGCTATTATCCACGATGGATGGCGAAGATTTTGCATCCCCTGTGAATGCGGACGCAGTTAAAAAATACTTTGCTTAAAAAACGACCCGCTGGAAAGAAAAAAGAATATCCAGGCAAAAATGGGGCATCCCGGCGAACCATAAAAAAGGAAAAAGGTTCGGGAAAAAATTAGGGATATAAATGAAAAATGTACACCCGCAAAGTTGAAAACCTGAAAGGGCGGCTTTGGAAAAAAAGGGTATCCTGGTGGATCGAAAACCCGGAAGGGCGATTCAGGCAAAAGTTAGGGATTAAAAAGCAAATGACTGCGTTCTGCGTGTGAACTTTCATTGTTTAGTGGTTTGGGAAGACCGGAGGGCCGTTTATCCGAATCAATCTCTTCTGAAGCTGAAGCGTCGGAGAAGTATCAAAGTCGAGTGGGTCATAGAGGGATTAACTCATGGTGTTCGTCTACGCCACATTGCTGACATTTGTGTATACTGATGTATATTTATGTTATTATGCTTGCGCGGCTTCCTCATTTCAAGAGCTTGCATCTGTTGTAAAACATTTTGCCCATTCAGGGGCTTGTTATCAATAAATGTATACTATTCAGTATTCCTATTTGTTTGTTCTTCTTTTATCTGTTTTGTTTGCGAAAAAGAACGCCCGATGTTTTTGATAAAATGCGCATACATAAAATTGCTGGCCTAGGCCGATAATTGTTGAAACATTGAATTACTTGAACATTTTCACAGGATGATAACCTTGATAGGTCCCTTTGTGAAGGCTATCTTATCTGTTTGTTCATGTTGTTGCAGGGACGTCACCCTCCAGGAAGTACGCCAGATTATTTTCCAAACAGGATGATTCCTTCTTCCCTAACGAGTTCAGCAGTGTTTCCCCACAGAATCTGAACATGGGACTGTGAGCATTGATATGTCTTCCCAAGCAGAGATAGATTCTCCCCAACCAGATGTATCCTAGGCAGGATCATCATTTCCCCAACTGAGTCATACGCAGAAGCGTATATTCATTCCCAGCACTAGGTCAAAGTGCAGTTTTCTCGAAGAAGACTATCCGTAAGTGTTCAGCTCCCGATAGTTTAGACTGAAGTCTCCAGCGGAATTGAAATTCCCCACAGAGTTATACTCTCCCCGGCAGGTAGGAGTTATTCCAGCGTCTGGTTGCCTATCCTCAGACGAGTTTGCAGTCCTCCAAGAGAGCCGAATCCTTGGAAGTTGTTCAGGGCATTATTGGTTTTCCCCAGGAGAGTGTTGAATAGCTGATGCTGTGCTTCCCCATCGGAGTCTGTTTCTCCGTGAAGATTCTATCTGTGAAGGCCGTGCAGTTTATTTCTGCGATTGACATCGTCTCCTCAACAGTTCGTGGTTGGTATACCCAGTTGAGCAAGTACAGGTTCTCGTAGAACTTTGTTCCCCTGTAGAAAGTCGTCTGGAGTCTGTTTCCCCAGGTTGAGTCCAATTGAGATCGGTGTGACTTCTTCTCCTCAGCAGGATGATTCCTCCTCCCTACCAAAGTAGTTCTTTCCCCTTGACAGAAGGATTTTACCTTCGACATTTATTTTGCTGATGGGGTCATAACATTTTGCATGATTGCATATCATTTACCCTAAACGCGTAGCATTTCCACCGTGTGGAGAATTACGCCATGGTCAAACATATGCATATGAAACATGAGCTAGGTCATTACCGTTCTTGTCTTGCAGGTGTTCCTCCGCAAAGTTGTTTGCTTAAGATGATTCTTAAAATCCCCAATGAAGTCGCCAGAGTTATTTGCTCAAGATGATTCTTAGAGTCCCCAGCGAAGTTGTTTATTCATGATGATTCTTGAATTCCTCAGCAGAGTTTATTCGTTCAGAATGATTCCAAAATCCCCAAAGCAGAGTTACTTGATAGTTCTCCAGATTCCCCAGTGGAGATGTGTCATCCCCAATAGATTTGAACAGAAAAGTTGGGATTTCCCTTGAAGACTTACTGACGAAGTCCGACTGCGATGTCAAAGAAGTTCTCCTAAGCTGACACGGAGTGCCTGATGGCAGACGATCGTATATCCTTATTGGTTCATGAGTGATTAAGGATTCTATTTCCGACTTACTAACGAAGTTCGGCTGACGCCCGAGAATTTCTTTAAATGCCCGACGGCATAATTAACTCGATTGTCAAAAGTTCCTAATGACCTGAGGAGTCCCGAGGAATTCTTCTGCTGCCGTGCCGCAGAATGCCTGACGGCAATATCAGCTATATATCACCAGTTACCGTGTAACTAGTGAGCCCTTGATGACTCGAGGAAGAAGCTGCAGTGAAATCTGATGATCATCCAGACGGAGATTTGGGCCAGTTGCCGTGCAACTGCCATTTCAGAATTCAAAGATTGTCCTACCAATCAGAGTATCGTTTACTTGTGCGGTTGGTAAATTTCTGGTTACCGTGTAACCGATTCCTCAGCAAGTTGCCGTGCAACTGCCATTTCCGATTTCGAAGATGTTCCTACCAATCAGAGTATCGTTTACCTGTGCGGTTGGCAAATCACCAGTTACCGTGTAACCGGTGATCCCTCAATGACTTGAGGGCGTAGATGATCATCCTGACGGAGATTTGAGATTAATCATCCACCAGTGAGTTGTCGTGCAACTGTCAATATCAGCTATCCTTCACCAGCTACCGTGTAACCGGTGATCGCTTGGTGATTTAAGAACGTAGTGATATCAGATACATCAGAATAGTAATTCTCTAGCCAGTTGTCGTGCAGCTGTTATTTCAGTTTCCGAAGATTTGTCTCCACCAGAGTATCGTTTACTCGTGCGGTTGGCAAATTTCCGGATTTATTGATATTCAACCGTCTTTTACCTTGATTGTTTGAGATTCGTTCGCTTCCCACCCAGTCAGGTCCAAGCCGCTTGAATAGGGGCAGCTGTTGCACCCTAAAATTTGCCTAACCTTTCTTTACCTAGCTTGTGTTTCATTGCATTCATATTAGCATTATCATCTGCATTTCATTGACATGTATGCAGGAGATCAATATGTATGAATACCAAAAAAGGGCTACACAAGACAATGAAGCTAGCTAAGAGGGTTATTCAAGAGCTCAAGGGTTGATATCCTCATCAGAGAAGCCAAAGATCCTCAGAGAGAGTGGTTGAAGCCAAGTGTGTACATCTTCTAACTTGAGAGTTGTGGGAAGCCATCAGATGACTCTGAAGCCATGAAGTTGGACTTGAGACCTTGAGAGAGCTCATGAGAAGTATTGAAGATCATTTTGAAGCCTAGACAAGTCAATATGCAATGGATATGAAGCTGCTACCAAGATTGGTACAACTAGGGTTTCATCTGGTCAACCATAGGTTAATTGATGATTTGGAGAAGGTTGATACCTATTCCAAAGCCATGTGATCATGGATTGATGAATTGGGATGCCCAAGGGATGATTCCAAGGTCAACTTATCATGAATCAAGAGTGTGAGGAGTTCCTAGGCTAGGGTTGCTATGCTTGACAGTGTAAAATCCCCTGGTTTGGTGCCTAACTTCAAGACCACATAACTCAAGATGTGATTTTCATCTCACCTTGACCCTAACATGATTGTTGTAGATAATTATTATAGCTTTAATTTGAGTACTAGAAGTCCGTGATAGGGTTTATAGAACTCAAGTTATGAGCCAGACAAGTTACAGGTCATCTGAGGCATGTGAATTTGGAGCTTGAAAGTCAACCAACTTGCATGACACTTTTGCCCTAGAAGGATGATTCTCATGAACTTTTGGCCAACATGAATGTTGTTCCTTATCTTCTTATCTTTCTAGAAAGTACTAGAAGTCCATGATTGGATTTGTAGAACTCAAGTTACAAGCTTTGCAAGATAAGGGTATTTTGGGAATTTGGAATTATAGGTCATATTTGGTTATAGGTCAATTTCATCAACTTAGACATCTCAAATGGACTTTTGATCAACTTGAAAGTTGTTCAAAATTGTGTTATTTGTCTAACCATGACCCAAAAATCCATTGATATGGATTGAATATGGAAGTGTATGAAGAAAATTTGAAATAAAGATAATTAAAAGGCATGAAAAGTGAAAATTCCATTTTAATTCATTTTTGTGCAAAACTTCACAAGTTTGTACACATTTTGATTTCAAATGGCATTTTGAAGACAATGGCATTGGTAGAATTTTGATTTGAGGCTTGCTTCATGGACTTTGTTTGGATTACTTAGAATTGAAGTTACACATCAAAGATTGACCATAGGATCAAATCAAGCCTTTAATCTGATCCATTCACATTCAAGGGATGTTGCGCAAGTCATTTGAGTGGAAATCAAGCTAAAACAGAGCCAAAACCCGTGTCTACCATAGTTGTTCATTGAAGAAAAAATGAATTTTGGATCAAGCAAATTGGGCCATAATTGGGCCAGGTTATGATCCAAACACATCATATATAAGTCTTGGATCATGTTTAGATCCTTTTTTGGGTAGAATTTGGAGAGAAAACGGTTATTGCAGTTGGAACTTTAGAGCTTTCGAGCAAGAAGTGGTTTTGGAGCTTTAGGAAGAATCAAGAGCTTCTGAGTATCAAGAATCATTCAACAAGCTTCAATGAAGAAATCTGCACATTTTGGCATCAAGATTCACACTCAAGAACACCTCAATCGAAGCTACATAATAGGTTTTTACTTCTCACAATTCCTCTTGATTTAAGCATGTTTAGACTGAATTTGGCATGTGGTTAGGTTGTAGATACAACATAGATCATTTTAGTATTGGAATTATGGAGATTAGTGATGATTCTTGATTGGATGCAAATTCTATTTGGATGCGTGTTTGCTTGATTCTTGAGAGTTAAGATAAATTGGATAGTGATTTGTGATCCTTGAGAGGTGAGGGAGATTTATGTGTAGTTAATTTGAAGTTTGATGACATTTATGGAATTGAGGATTTTTCTGTTCATCATCCGGTTTGGAGATTCATGGAGAATCAGTGGGTTTTGATGAGAGATTCACGCTCAGGGTGAGAAGACGAGTGATTTCGTGTAATTTTCGTTGAGATTGGTTGAGTTTGGAACTAGAGCATGATTGCTCTCGCCGGAGAAGACGGTGGAGCTCTTCTCCGGCCATCATGGATTGATTTCCCTCTCCTGTCTCAGTTCAAACGAAGACGATGATGGAGAACTGTTGGATCTGTTTGAATTAATTGACTTGGTCTTAGCATCTGATGGATGAGATTTAGTCTGACTAGGGTTTGGTGAGCTGGCACAACCTGAAGCATTGGATGATCATACTTTTCCATTGGAGGGCCATGATTAGAACGTACCATAGGACTCAATCAACTGAACCATACCATTACCACTGATCAAAACGAACCGTTTTACTAATTGAGGTGGCACGCGCATAGCTGTAGGATCATTGGACCGGTCAATAGATCCTAGGGCTGTGATATTTTCTGATTTCTTTTTATTTCTTTAATTGATTTTCATTTTCTTTTAATTGATTTTTTCATGTTTAATTCATATTAATTAGAATAATGATCAGAAAATTATGAAAAAAATATGTGGGTGATCCTTGTTTAATTTCTGATTTTTCCATGCCCTTGGATTTTATTTTGGTGTTGTTTTTAATTTAATGTCCATTTTCCTATTTTTAATACATGATTAAAAATGCATAATATGACTAGTTTGATTGCTGATTTTACTACTAATTCATGATTTGGAATTTGATGTTGAAACTTTGCATGCTTGTTATAGACTCCTTGATAGGTTTGGGTGATTTTTGTTGTGATTTTTAGATGATTCTAAGTAGGAGTTTGAGATAGATCTTTAGGAGCCTTCCATGATGGATCCCCTTTAGCACACCCTTTGGATTTAGATTTTATTAGAACCTTTAGGAGTAGGTTTTGCCCCTGGTTTTTATATCATAGATACTTAACCCATGTAGGATAGTGTAGGATTTTCCTTGAGATTTTTAGAATTGATTTTCTATTAGTTCCTCATTTTACAAGTTGGTTATAATTTAGGTGACCCTAACTAGGATAACTTCATAGATTAGTCTTTTAAGTGACCATTAGATGATTCTAAGTTTCATATCCTTTCTTGATAGAATAAAAATTAGGTAGATACCTCATTAGAACCTTGTTGAAGCCTTGATAGAGCTTTTGATTCCCCTAGTTTAGGTGATCCTTGTAGCTAGTCTGTAGGGTTTCTTAGAAGTTGTCGTGTTGCCTTCTTTCCCCTATGTGATTTCTTCCTTGGGTTTTGCCCTACCCTGGGATTGACATTCATGGCATGGTATATTCCTTTGGTTTATATACTGTCATCCATCTGAAAGTCCTTTTCTTAGGATCCCTCTTGGGAGAGCCTAATCCTTCCCTTGGTTGGATTTTGTGCATTCCTCAACTGGTTGAGCCTATGATGGACATTCTGTGTTGATACACTATAACCAGAAACCTTAGATTGACATCTAGGACTAATACCCAGTTTTCTGTCCTATTGACATAGGATCCCTCTTGGGAGAGCCTAATCCTTCCCTTGGTTGGATTCTGTGCATTCCTCAAGAGGTTGAGCCCATGACGAACTCTGGTGTTGATACACCTCCAACCTGATGTAGCCTGGGATGACTTCCCTGTTGCTCATTTTGGTTTCTCTCCCTTGTGTGACATTGCTTGGTGCATTAGAATAGGTTCATGTTTAGAATATTTTAGGCTAGGAGCATGACTGCTTAGAGGTTGAGTGAGTCTCCCTCTGCTTGCTTGCATTAAGGGTTGAGGTGATCCTCCCCTTGCTTGTGTGTTGTTTTTACTTTCTATCTGTGTGTTTGCATTAGAGGTTGAGTCTGTCTCCCTCTGCTTGTCTGTTTTGATTGCTTTCTTTTTGCTTGACTGCTTAGAGGTTGAGTTGGTCTCCCTCTGCTTGTATTGTTGCATTGCATGTGCATCTTTACTGTTTTCTTCTGTTTATCTATTTAGCTGATGCTTTGTCTGTTTTTGTATCCCATTGACATGATCCCCTAGGACTCTCACTTCCTTTGATAAGGAAGTGATGATAGAACTTTAGGGTGAAACCTATGCATGATAATATTAGTTAGTTCCCTCCTGACCTCAACCATAGGATGAATCCTTGGCATGACAACATTAGGGCTTGACAGTTTCCCCGTAGAGTTCGTTCTCTTCTCTCTCTAAAACAACAGAAAAGAAACGTAATAAAGGCAAGTTGGTACAAGCGCGTTACGAGCCTTAAGCTACTTGGGTAATGATAATTGAGCGGTCTCCTCTCAATCGTCTAGAGTGTTTAGTATACGTTTTTGGACTATATGCGACGCATTCATTCCCAGGTCCTAGTCTCTAGAGCTGTACAAACTACAAACAACCATAAAAAACACTTCTTCCGTAAAAGACAGAAAACAAACTTCAAACCTTTTTGCCCCGTGGGCCCATAATTCAAGGAAAACTTTTCTGAAGAAAAGAGTGTCGTTAACTCCCAGTTCTACCGCAAACGGTAATGCGCGAGTCTCTGATGAGTAAGCTGCATACACCAAACTGCTGGAACTGTTTGTTAACCCTACTCGGAAAAACAGATGAATTTGAACACCATAATCCATATTATCCCAAACTATATAAGCTCTGATCTCTCATATTTGTTGAGAGTACGTAGGCACAATACTGACATATTGGCGAGCCACCTTCCCCCATCCTTTTACCCATAGTTAGCCGAACTACGTTGACTCTGATTTCTCGTTCTCTAACGAGAATACGTAGGCACGAAGCGTGATGCTTGCCGAGTCTTTTTCTTTTTCTTTTCAGACCAGCCTTGATAGGTAGATAGTTAAACCAACCCGTCAGATAAACACAACAAGCGTGGATCCCATTGAGTACAACAGACGTGAGGGGTGCTAATACCTTCCCCTTGCGTAACCGAATCCCGAACCCAGACATGGTTGCGATGACCTTGTCTTATACCTTTTCGTCAGGTTTTTCCGATCGTTTCCTTTCCCTTTCTGTGGGATAAATAACGAAAGGTGGCGACTCTTCTGTTTTGCCGGCACCTTATTTTCGCAGTAGCGACACATTTCAATACTTGAATTTGGCTCCAAATCCCCACTTAATCCTTTAGGAATTATAAAGTCTTTGATCATGAATGGTTTAATTAGGCTTGTCTTTCCTTGTAGAAAAATTATAAAGTGGCTTATTGAAATTTTGTGTAACTTCTTGGATTGTCACCAAAGCAAACTCGTACTTGTACAAAACAATGAATTAATGGAGTTCTTTTATTTGTAATCAAAGTAAAAATGTGTTTGAACAAAATAAAATAACTTATGGTATTTCCCTTGTTCTATCTAAATCAAAACATGACCTTGAACAATTTTAGGACATTTTCTCATGAATTCTGTCTCAATTGTGCATCAATGTCAAACATGAACACAAAGTCTCAAATGATCCAAGGGATGGTAGCATATAGATTTGAAATGACCAAATGTGAACTTGAACTTGAAATGAGATTTGAAGCTTGAATTGCGACTCAAAACTTTGCCATGAAATTGGTGACTTGTCATGGAATCCTTGTTTGAAATAGACTTAGATTTGGGAAATTGAAACTTGAATGGGGATTTGAGAAATGATCTTGAACTTACACTTGGTAATTCAAAATTGGAACCTTGCACTTGAGCAAATTGTCATGGTTAGGGAGTCTTTCAAATCCAAACCATGCATGAATTGAGTTCAAAAATCACATTCAAAATCAGATCAAACTTTCACTTTGAACCTATCCTTGGCTTTAAAACTTTAGGGCTACAACACAATCCTTATCCTCAGATCCAAGTCTGAATCATCATAAATTTGCACCAGAAGAGCTCACCTTTTGAACTTCCATCAAATGAAAAGTAAAAAAAAACACTCTCATTACTCAACGGCTTCATCTTAATCAAATAATGCTTTGAATTAGGCACAGGTGAAAATGATTTGAAATTTACATTCCCTCCACTTATCAGACGTGAACCAAAAATGCTTTGGATTTCCTGATTCCCAAATCTTACGATAACTCACACCTAAATTCCCTCAATTTGCTTCCTATATCCAATGATGATGGTGATGAATTTAAATTCATTTTCTCGGCAATAGAAAGAGGGGACTCATCTAAAACCTGGATTGATCCATCTATTGAGCCTTTGCGGTAACCCTAATTTCATAAATGACACCAAACAAACAAAATCTGGTAAACTGGTTTGTTCATGCATGATTGACTTATGATGCTCACGCAAATGATCAAAGAATCAGATGGTAAAATCTGGTATGACAGTTGCCCCTATTTAAATATCTTACCAAATGACATGAGTGGTGACGATCCTCATAAAAACATGGTGGAAAGTATTTAAATACAGATAACGAAAATTTTTTCCCTTAGAAGGAAGAAAGGAATTCAAACATGGGGAATTCAAACACATGGGGAATCTAGAGCGATAAAGGAAGGAATTCAAACATGACCAGCTGATACCTTAGAAGGAAGAGATTTTCACTAGAGGTTGAACCAAGAGATGGTCTCCACCGGGGAATATCTAGAACAGTTAGCCAACAGGTTCAGACATGCCCGGGCGACACCTTAAAATCAAGACGAATATAAAAACTCTCTACTGGGGATAAAACCAGAAAGAAGTATGATCTCCACTGGGGATTAATTTTAAACAAGGGGTTGATTTTCTAACAAGAAAATCAAAGAAAGCGGTCTTCTAACCAGGGACCAAGGGAATTGTGAAATGATCTTCTTACAAGAGATCAGGCAAATATCAGAAAGCAAATAAACTTTCTGGAAATTTCTTAAAACAAAGAGTTCAAACGGGATCATCAAGAAGCGCCACAAAAGACAGAGAAATAAAC
The DNA here is from genome assembly GCA_963859935.3 of Lathyrus sativus. Lineage (NCBI taxonomy): Eukaryota > Viridiplantae > Streptophyta > Magnoliopsida > Fabales > Fabaceae > Lathyrus > Lathyrus sativus. Next base: position 231,259,180 of record OZ012741.1, read on the forward strand.
AAACTCTAAATAGCAATAGCAAAGTGGGATAAGAGTGCCAAAAACAATTGGACTTTGGTACCAATAACCATTGGATTTTCAAACAATGCCAGTCACCACTGGAATTTCAAAAGAAATGTTAATTACCATCGGACCTTAAAAAGAAATGCCAATTACCATTGGACTAAAACGAATGTCAATTACCATTGGACTTTCAACAATGGAAGTCACTACTGGACTTTAAAGAATGCCAATTACCATTGGACTTTATCGGAGATTGCTAGCAACGACTAGACTTCAAGGAGAAAGACTGGTAACGACCAGGAAAACGATATCAGTAGCAGATGGAGGCGACTAAAGGTGCTAGTAAAAACTAGACTTTGAAAGGGATACAGGTGACAACCCACAACCATAAAATAGAGTCAGTAACAACTGAAGTAGAGACATTGCTGATGACCAACAACCTAAAAATATGGAGGATGCCCGCGACAAACGGACTTAAGGAACAAAATAACTGGTAGCGAACTAGGATAAAACAAACAAGAAAAATGGTAAGAACCAAAGATCATAGGCATGCTAAATGCACATGATATGTCATGATGTGAATAATCAATGATATGCAAAAGCTGACTCGAACAGGAGACAAAGAATCCAGAGACTCAAAGGAGAAAATAGATAAGCATACCTATCTTGTTGGGGAAACGAGGAATCAAATTAAATTCAAGGAACAAAGGCATCCAAAGGGTTCGCTGTGAAGCTTAGGCAAGCTTGTTGAAAATAGAAGTGTAACTTTCAGTAGAGACATTGGATGACTCCACTAAGGATGAGTCTTCACACTATCAAAAACGTATCTTAGAGGATACCAGGGAGGTCACCTTGGTACCCACACACGACCGAAGGAACAACCCAACAAATGAATTCAATTGGCGCTTCAATGGGAAAATGTACTGAGATTGCACATCAAGGCTCTTGTCACCTTAAGACTTTCTGGAGAACATATGATTTCCACTGAATCTTTCCATGAGCCAAAGCATATTTATGTTTTGTTAAGTTTTCAAAAACTATTTTTAAAATTCAAAACCTTTTTCTTTCAAAATCATTATTAACCAATAAACGATGTCTTGCATAGCAAAGGAAAATAGGGAAAACAGTAAATTGCAAACAATGGAATGGTCCAAAAATATGATTTTATTCATGAATGGCAGCTTGCAAATGACAAAGCTCCATGGAAGATTTACAATTGAAAATGGCAACAGGGAAAAAGGTTACATTGAATCCAATGAAAACCTATCCCTAATGACTAAGAAACCTCCCAAAACCTTACTTCTGACAGGAGCGGTTGAATGAACTTCTTGTATAATCTTCTGCTGAGGTGACAACCATCTGATGCAGTGAAATTCCTTTGCCCCTAAGTTTTGCCTGGATCGCCCTTTCGGGTTTTCAATCCACCGGGGCGGTCATTTTTGCCTAAGCCGCCCTTTCAGGTTTTCGACTTAGCGAACTAATTTTTTTATTTCATCCCTAACTTTTGCCTAGACCTCCTTCATAGGTTATGATCCAGCGGGATACCCGTTATTTCATAAGCTGCCCTTTCAGGGTTTTTGAATTATCGGGTTCTTTAGGCATAATATTTGCGTACTACATCAGAGTTCACCGGGTGGGAAAAGTTGCGCTCCATTCATTGTTGTGAGAATTAATGAGCCTCCTAAGAAGACTATTTTTATAACAAATGGGCCATCATAGTTAGGCATCTATTTCCCTCGCGCATCTTTGTGAACTGGAAAAATCTTCTTGAGTACAAGCTCTTCTTCTCTGAACTCTCGAATGCGAACCTCCTTGTCAAAAGCTCCCTTGATCCTTTTTTGATATAACTGACCGTGACACATTGCAGCCATGCGCTTCTCATCAATAAAGTTTAGCTGATCAAATATTTCTCTCACCCATTCCACTTCTTCAAGCTTGGCTTCCATTATCACTCTTAAGGAAGGTATCTCAACCTCAATAGGAAGTACTGCATCCATCCCATACACCAGTGAAAAAGGGGTTGCCCATATTGAAGTGGGAACATATGTTCTATACCCATGCAAGGGAAATGGCAGCATCTCGTGCCAATCCTTATAGGTCTTCACCATCTTCTACAAAATCTTCTTGATGTTTTTATTCTCAGCTTCGAAAGCTCCACTCATCTTGGAACGATAGGGAGAAGAGTTATGATGTTCAATTATGAAGTCATCACATTTCTCTTTCATTATTTTGTTATTCAAATTGGTTCCACTATCTGTTATGATTCAGCTTGGGATTCCGTATCGACAGATAATCTCCTTCTTGATAAAACGGGCCACCACTTGTCGAGTAACATTGGCATAAGATGCAACTTTAACCCACTTTATAAAGTAATCAATAGCGACTAGAATGAATCGGTGCCCATTGGAGGCCTTTGGCTCAATTTCCCTAATCATGTCAATGCCCCACATAAACATTTAGCAATGTTAGAGGCACATGCACCTTGTCTGCATAAATTTGGCATTTATGGCATTTTCTGGCATATTGGATGCAATCGATTTCCAAAGTCAACCAGTAATACCCAGCCCTTAGAATCTTTTTGGACATGGCATATCCATTGGCGTGAGTGCCAAATGTTCCTTCATGAATATCTTGCATTAATAAATTCGCTTCTCGTCTATCGACACACTTAAGCAGGACCATATCATACTTTCTCTTGTAAAACACATCATTATTGAGAAAGAATTTGGATGCCAATCTCCTCAAAGTTTTCTTGTCAAGTGATGTAGCATCAACTGGATACTCCTGAGTTTGAAGATACTTCTTGATATCATGAAACCAAGGTTTCTCATATATTTTATCATCCACCACTTGGCAGTAGGCTAGCTTTGTCTTCCTTTCAATCCTAATGAGTGTAGCTTCATTGACAAATCCGTCCTTCCACATTAAGGCTAACATAGCCAATGGATCGGCAATGTGATTTTCAGTTCTTGGGACATGTTTAAAAGTGATCTCATTAAAGTACTCGATCATCTCAACAATGTATGCTCTATATGGAATCATTTTTTCATATCTGGTCTCCCACTCACCTTTGACTTGATAAATCACCAATTGCCGCCTCAAGGCCTAAAATGCAAGCTTCATATTCGGTAATATTATTGGTACACTCAAAACATAATCTGGCTGTGAACGGAGTGTATCCACCATCTGGGTGTCGCACCTCGAAAAATTACAAATCGAGAACGTACGACCCTCGCGCGAAAGGCGCAGAATGCGGTTCGACAGAGTCGCCACCGAAATTTATTTATCCCGAATAAACGGGAAAGGAAAATATCGAGAAAAACTTTTAAAATGAAGGGATAGGAACAGGGTCGTCCCAACCTGATGTTCCGGATTCGAGAGTCGGTTACGCAAGAGGAAGGTACTAGTACCCCTCACATCCATTGTACTCAATGGGAACCTCTTAATTCAAATTGTGGTGAGCATTAGATAAGGTTAGTCGATCTATTCTCAATACTAAATTCTAAACGATACAACAAAGGGACAAATGTACTAAGGGGAAATGGGTGGTTAAAGGATATGGTGCTCGCCAAGGATTGGGGCCCTTGTGCCTACGTATAGTCATTCAGACGAGAATGAGAAATCAGAGCATCATAGTTCGTGGTACGGGAAAAGATGAGGGAAATCAGAAGATGAAGGGGATTATGCTCGCCAAGATCATCGTAACCTTGTGCCTACGTATCTTACATTCAGACGAGAATGAAGAATTAGAGCATTCGTAGTTCGTGGTATGGGAAAAGATGGGGGAAAGCGGAAGATGAAAGGGATTGTGCTCGCCAAGATCATCGCAATCTTGTGCCTACGTATCTTACATTCAGACGAGAATGAAGAATCAGAGCGTCCGTAGTTCGTGGTACGGGAAAAGATGGGGGAAAGCGGAAGATGAAAGGGATTGTGCTCACCAAGATCATCGCAATCTTGTGCCTACGTATCTTACATTTAGACGAGAATGAAGAATCAAAGCGTCTGTAGTCCATGGTAACAACCATGAAAAGGGACAAGGGTGAATTGGTTTGAATTTGGGGTTGGATGACGATTACTCGAAGCTTAAGAAAGGCTCCTCGGGCCCAAGTAATCGGGAGAGCGAGTCAAAGGCTTAACTATATCTCTTTTTCATCTTAAAAAGAAGTTATGTTTGAATGGTGTTTGAATAATGAGTGGTTGGAAGATGATTGGATGTTGTTGACTTGGAAGTGTTATTTAGAGGCGTCAATTGCTCACACACGAGTAAGATAACTCGCATCCAAACAACTGAAGGGAGATCAAAGGCTCAATCCCCCTCTTTTTACCTTGAAAATGAGTTAGATAATTGTTAATTGATTGATGTTGATGGTAAAAATCCGCTTGATGTTGGATCAAGGGTTTGACTTATATTCGCGTGCAAAACGTGTTGGAATGGAAATGGTTTGAAAATAGAACCGACTTTACGATGAATCAAGGGTTAATTTGTGAGAAAAGATACCAGTCCCTGAGGGTGCTCCCAATATCGAAACCACGATGAAGCGTGTGCAATAGGTTGATGGAGAATGAGGAGGATCATTTGACTTACGGAGGGTGTTTGAAAATGGCTCGATGACGAATCAAGAATTAGTTTGAAAATAGTTTGATCTACGCTAGTCCCTATGAGTGCTCCTAGAAGATAAACTATAATCAAAGAAATATGAAACATACATTGGAATGGGAGAAGGATACATGCAAATTACACGGGATAGCACAAAATAAAAGGGTCTCATTATCAGGTAGCCCAAGAGAAATCCGTGTGTGTGTGATGTGTCCTAAACTACGCCTTGAGTAAAAGTCGGACAAAACTCCAAGCTAGGGTTCTTAAAAAAAATCCAATGATCCAACAGTCCACCGATTTAGGCTTTTAGCGTTTCGATAATTTATTAAGTGTTTTCGAATATGGTTGAATAATATGAATAAAATGAATATGGATATGACAATTATGAATAATATGACAAGATAATATAACAATATAATTGAGGTAATATTCACAATAATATGAACAAGATAATATAATCGAGATATAATGACTGAATTTAAATCAAGGGTAGATTTGACTGAAAATAAAACAGTTGTATATTGAGAGAAAGTAAAGTTAGTGGTTAGTTTGTTATGAATTGTATTGGGACAAGATGTGATGCTAAACCGTCATAGCTCGACTTATAATGGAAGTCAATCTATAAGAGGTCGCGTAAATTGATATTTGTGCTAAAAACGAGATAGAGAAATGATATTGAGAATCATTCTCTGATTTAATCGTGTCGCACAAACCAAAAAGAGTGCGGGATCTCATCTTGATCATAAACTCGTGTCGATTAATCGAAGGTAACCTATCACGATCCCAAAGTAAATAAAATGACCCAAATGGTCATTTTCCATAGATTTGACATTGTAAAGGTTATCGACTTCGATAAGTCAACATTTACGAATCGAAAGACTTCATAGATCGAAAAAATTAAATAAAAATGAAATCGAAAGGTAATAAAAAAACAAAAAATAGCACCATGAACCAATCCAAAACATTGTAAAATAAGTGTTTTCAAAATTATGAATACTAAGAAAAATGAGATAAAATAGAAAGATAGAAAATGAAAAGAAAGAAAAATGAGAGAAAGGAGGGGATGTGCTAAAGAGTAAATGTGTGGTGGTGAAAAAACAAATGAGAATCATATGGGCTCAAAAGCCCATCATCTCACTACAATAACTAAAACGGCTGAAAGGGTGGTGCAGATATGGAATTAAACGGGATTAAGCCCAAGATCATAGAAAAAAAGAGTTTTTTAAGGAAACAAAAAGTCAAAACACAAAGCCATGGTTAAATGCTTAACATCAAATTAAAAAGAAAATGAAGGTCAGAACAACAGCAACAACGTGAAAATCCAACTTTTTCCTCTCAACACAATGCGGAAAAAAATGTTGCCCTCAACGTTTCAAAATCAACACTCATCCTTGTTCTCGTTCCAACCTTTCCCAGATGAGTGACGTTTTCGGTTGTCTTTAATTCAAGTTCCCAGTTCAGACTTGTTTTGCTCAAGTTTGTTTGTTTTGTGTTTGGGTTGCTGAACTCTATTTCCTCCTCATCACTTTCTTGGTCTAGATCTGATTTGAGGGATGGGGTATTGGATGGGCTTATGATTTTGGTTGTTGTTGATTGAAGGTGAGTGAAGAAGAGGATTAGGTTATTGAAACAAGATGAAGAAGGAAAAAAAGTGAGGTTTTGGTTTTTAAAGTTTAAATATGGAGTTCTGGGTTGAAGGTTATTTGGAGGTTCCAGGAAGGTCGAAGGTCCGGGAGAAGAAAAAGATGAAGAAGGATTTTTGGGTTAATTTGAGGATGAAGTCAGGTCGGGTAGGAGATGCAGGTTTGATCCGCCCTTATTTTTTGAGATTGAGAAATAGCCTCTTTTTTTATATAGGAGTGTGAGGGTTGAGTTATTTTCTGCAGGTTTCGTGTCCAAAATCAATTGAAGGCGAGGCTTTTCTCTGGGGTTTAACAGGGAAATTTTAGGGAAGGAGGAGCAAGGTTTTACTGGTTTTTCTATTCTGAGTTAAAGGAATTGATGAAGAGTTGGAAAAAGGGTGTTTGGTGTGTTCTGTGTTTGGATTTTGAACGTTAAGATGTACAAAAAAAAAATGAAGGTTTGAAAGAGGATTCGAGGTGGTTTTTCTACAACATGTATTTAGGTTCCCCCATAGTCCTCTTTTTTAAAGGAGAGAATCCTGTAATTTATAGAAGTGGATGGTATTGGTGAGAGAAATGAGGTCAGAGTAGGAGTTTGCCTATTGTCATTGTCCTTCTGAGCATTTTGTGATTTTTTTTTTATATATTGCATTCCCATTTTTTAACGTACATGTTGTTTCGTATTGTGCTTTCATGTAGTAGGGTCCTGTGTGCACGACTTGGAAGATTTTCACTTAGTGCATGTTTTGGCTGAAGATGGGTTGCGCGTTGTTGTACGTTATGTTGAATTGATGGGTCATGTTGCAGGTTTATGTGGGTTATGTATCATGCTGTTGTTGGGTGGTGAAGTGTATGGGGTGTATACAAGTTGTGCAAAATTCTCGCGTGAAGGTCATCATGTGGTCTTTTCTTTTTTTTTTTTTGCAAATTAATTCATGGTTTGGAGTGGCAAATACCACAATAGAATCTTAAATTGAATTATGTCTTCCTTTGAGCTTTGATAATATTACTTGCATCTTGAAACTTGCTTAAACGATTCTTTGATTTTCGATCTCGAATTAACAACTGTTTTGATTAAAGTCTCCATGATAACGAGCCAAAGAATAATTGAATCTAAATTGCACCCAACGTGCATTGTAATTAGTTTTCAAGATGGAAACCAAATGAATCAATACTGAATCCTGATTTGAAATATGTCATGCTTTAGCCGACTTTCGGAATTACACTCAAACACAATTTCCCACAAATCTTTGAATTCTTTTTGAACCAAAACTTTGAATTAATCACCGCTCCATAGAACCCTAATTAAAAAGAACATATCCCACATGGTTCTCCATTGAACTCAACACAATTGATCCACACATAATCAATCTATACTGGAAAACAAACCCTAATTATAAACCCAACCACCACGAGAGTTGCACATTATGGCCTTGATAACTGAACAAACCTTTGCCTGATAAGCCTTAGATGAACCTCATTTTCCCTCCACCCAACCTTGTAACATATTGAATTCAAACTTGCACAACATATTTTTTGACTTTCTGAATAACAATTGGTGGATGGATGTACAAAATGAAAGTTATACACAAGTAGGACAAATTTGGGGTATGACAGATGCCCCTATCTAATTGGCTTAGACCGAGTAAGATGAACTGCTATGGTGTTCATCCTTTCAAGGTATAAGATAGTTAGATATGAAGAAAACCCTGACTTTTTCCAAAATGAAAGAAAGTGTGTGGGAAGTGGTATAACAAACCAAGATCTACCCTTGAGTAGACAGTGAATAACTAACAAGAGGTCGTCATCACCAACATGATGAGGGGACGAAACACACACGACTCTGACACCCAAAAGGAATTAGGGGAACACTCGCACAGTCTGGCATCAACGAGATGACAGACCCACCACCAAAAGGATGACGGAGAAAAATCACACTGGCTACTACCACCAAAAGGATGATAAAGCAAAACACTCGCACAGTCTAGCATCAACGAGATGACAGACCCACCACCAAAAAGATGACAAAGAAAACTCACACCGACTACTACCACCAAAAGGATGATAGAGCAAACACTCGCACAATCTGGCACCAACAAGATGATAGACCCACCACCAAAAGGATGACGGAGTAAACTCACACCGGCTACTACACCAAAAGGATGATAGAGCAAATACACTCGCACAATCTAGCACCAACGAGATGATAGACCCACCACCAAAAGGATGACATAGTGAACACTCGCACAATCTGGCATCAACGAGATGACAGACCCACCACCAAAATGATGAAGAAGCAAACTCACACCGACTACTACCACCAAAAGGATGATAGAGAAAACACTACCACAATCTGGCACCAACGAGATGACAGATCCACCACTAAAAGGATGACAGAGCAAACTCACACTGGCTACTACCACCAAAAGGATGATAGAACGACAAAAATTTAAAGGTTACCAACACCAAAAGGATGTAGGCCAGGTTGAACCAACGAGGTTTGGCTATCACCAAAAGAATGATAGTGAGGCAATTGACAAAAGTCATGTTTGCTGAATACAACTCATTGGGGAACACCCAAGAGGAAGATTGGATTGAAACGAATCAACGGGGTACGCCTACTAACTTGCTTGGAGGTCACAATTTTGACCACGAAAGATTAAAATAGTTTCATGAGGAACGCCTATGAACTTTGAAGATGATACCCCTGTCTGGGCTGAGTTCTTCTTGAAATTGTGTCTTGAACAACTTCGTGAGGAACGCCCACGGAGTTGAAGAAGATGCCCCTGGACGGGCTGAATGTTGTATTGAAACTCTTGAATTTTCCCAACAAAAGGTTGAACAACTTCGTGGGGAACGTCCACGGTCTTGAATGGTATGCCCCTGGCTGGGCTAAATGTTATATTGAAACTCTTGAACTTTCTCAACAAAAGGTTGAACAACTTCGCGGGGAACACCCATGGTCTTGAATAACATGCCCCTGGCTGGGATGAATGCTAATTTGGAAATCCACCACGAGGTTGAAACAACGTCATGGGAAACACCCATGGTCTTGAAGAAGATGCCTCTGATTGGGCTGAATCTTGCTTTGATATCTTTGAATTTCCTGGGAGGAACCCATGGTCTTTGGAGAGAATTCCCTGACTGGGATGATGATTGCTTTGATGCTCTTGAATTTGCCCAACAAAAGGTTGAACAACTTCGTGGAGAAACCCACGGTCTTGCGGAAGATACCCCTGACTAGGCTGATGATGGTCTTGGAGATCTTCGAGATTGATCTTGGACCTTGACTTGCATATGTGAATGCTTGATGTATAATGATGTTCCATAACAAATGGAAATGCAAATGCAAATGCTAACAAGCGGAGATGCAAAAAGCTGAGGGAGGTATGCGTATGATGCATATGATTACAGACAGGTAATTAGAAATGCAAGCAGGATGGACTTTTGGTAGTTGCCAATGTGGATTGGACTTTTGGGTGGTGGGAGGGATTGACTTCCTCGAAACGCAGTTTGCTGATGATGCCATGATTTGGAGTAAACAAAGATGCTCTGGATGCCCCAAGTTTGAGTACCTGGTGGTTTATTGTTGCTGTTTTGAAAGAACCATAATTCTGCTTGATGGTCAGGATGACCTGGTCTTGCCCTAGTCTGAACATGTTAATGGTCTGCTCCTGATTAACCAGTTTTGAAGTTTGGACTTTGACGCTTTAGAGATGACTTTCCCCTGCTCGAGCTGTTGAATGATTTTCCCTAGCCTGTGGGTTTTGAAATAGCCTTTCCTCGTACCAGCCACTGGAAGTCAAGTTCTTCCTTGATTACCCCTTGTTGGAGTGTCTCCGATGTCTAGCACTTATTCGCAACTAAAAATTGTTCATTCACAAATGGTAATCTTAATGCAAAGTTCATACAAATTTTTAAAAAGTGTCGTTTATTAAAGTGTTGTGATAGTGTGAAACGAATGGACCGTTAGTCCAGACATGGTGTTAATTTGATTGGTGTAAAAGATATAGCAAGAATAATGACACTAATGCTGATGATTAGCAGATATGTGAGGAGTAAGTTTACACAGCCTTACAATAGTACGCTTTCAGAATAAACTTCGCATCAATTAGGTCTTTCGAGGGTTTTAACGTGGTCTGGTTCGTGGTTTACGAAACAAAGGATATTAGGCTCAAAGTATGATTTGTACCCACCCTTCTTCTTGATGATCTCCAGTCCTACATTCGATTAATTCTGCATATACGGGCCTGACAATGTAAGCTTGATGGTTCAAGATTTGCGTGAGATGGCAGTCACCTTATTTTGTTTTGAAGGATGTCAGTGACCTTTTTGATTTGATTTGGTAGCCACTGAATCTAATTTTATTTTTTGTTGAGGGTTTTGAGGACCTCTTTTGATTTTGTTTTTTATCCCTAATTTTTTCATAGACTAACTTTGCTTGTCAGATCCATCGGGATTGCCTTGATTTTTGCCTAAGTCCGTTTTGAGGTGCTTGACTTAGCAGGCTTTTGATTTTTTGGATTTTGTTGGAGGATAGTGACTGCCACGTCATGGATCATTGATGAACAATCGTCATGTCTTTGTATTTTGTCTTCATTGATTTGAGTGCGTAATGGGATTAACTAAACACTACCCTGCCCCAGTGTAAAGGTTTGAATATCCGAAGGAAACTGCTACTTCTAGGCTCGAAGTGGTTTACTAGGGATTAGCTCCTTATATCTCCGGTGTTTGGGGAATTGAAACAATGCCTGTATATCATTGACAAAATTCTGTCTGAAAGCATATGGTTTGCAATTATGAGTATTTCGTTATCGTCATCCTCCCTCAAATCATGCTAAACAACGGTTGATAGAGTGAAGTGAACAAATGTGTTGGTGCTTGTGATAAGTGGAAATAATGGGTGAACACGACATAACTAATTCAAAACATGCATAAACAATACATTAATGAAAACCAAATATGAATGGCAATTGTTCAAAGCATACAGTACTTAAACAAACATAGACAAAATACAAGAAAAGCGAAAGATGAAATGGCAACATGACTACCTTCTTCGGGGAATGAACTTGACTTGATTGGATTTGATTTAATGCTGGCACTAGCTGGGCGGTGGCATTGGATTGTTGATGACATTTGGAGACTTACCATTGAAGTTGATAGCATCCTTGTCGATCATGTCCTGAATTTTGTGCTTGAAAGCCCTGAAATTCTTAATGGTGTGACCTGGAGCACCCTTATGAAACTCACAATTAGCATTTGTATCGTAGTCGGCAGGAATGATAGTTGGGGGAGCCAAATTATTCCTCCATGACTCGGAGTTTCTGAAAGAATTGAGCTATGCCCCTCCATGATTCGGAGTTTCTTAGCTAGATCTCGGCACATCTTCATAGCTTCTGAATCCTGAGCTGCAACAGGACTGACAATGGGGATAACAGCATGATAGTTTTGAACATCGTCATACTGATCCAACAGATTATCTTCGGTATGAGGAACGGGGATCTGAACAACAGTTGGTTGGGCCTGCGGGATAGCTCCAACAGTAACTCCAGGTATTGGGATTGGTTGAGAAGTGGTTCCTTCAGCTGCAGTAGAAAAGTTCATTGGCAGCCCATAAGGGTTGGGAACAAGAACTGAGAGTCTGGAGGTAGACCCTTGCCCCTGACCATTGTTGTTGACGATAGTAGTTTCACGCAGCTTTCTTCCTTTCGGGCTGCAATGATGGCTTCAAGGATCTGGTCAATCTTTCCTTTGAGAGAATCCAACTCTTCCCTGAAGGCAGCTTGTTCTTACTGAATCTGCTCCATCATTCGTCTTGTATTGGCTCTGGTTACATACCGGTGTCGAGGAATCAACTTGATTTACTAGATAGAAAGGAATGAGAAATGAGAAGCCGTTGAAGTAAAGAAATGCAAGATGCACAACAAATGAAATGCAATGCAAATGAAATGCAATGCAAATGATACGCAATGCAAATGATATGCAATGCAAGATGCAAGATCCAGGATCACAGGATCACAAATTCAAACAGTATTGAGGTTAGCTGGGTGAACGGATCAAGGACCACATTCACTGCTCAAAGGAACCCCACGGGTAGGATTCTAAAACGGGTAAGTGCCTGGAGTCATGGATATCTTTCAAAGATATCACAGCCATGACAAAGCCTCATCACAACAATAATATCCTCACAAGAATCTCCTCTAGGTGAGGTTTTTGTATCTTCCCCACGAGAAAGAATTCTCGAAGGCATCAACTACATAACCATCGACACACGGGTTCTAGAACAGGTTCTCAGAGTCATAGATCGAGGTTGAAAATATTACTGTCAGGAAGTAATACATTCAAGGGATCTCATCTAATTGCGGTGTCCGTATTAATCCAAAAGGAATCAACACTACCAACCACCATGGATAAAATGGTTTAAAGGTCCTTGGGATCAATGATTCAGGCTTGAAAATACTATTGTTTTGGCAAAGATTCACCACAACAACAACACCTCCAAGGGAATCTACTCCAAGGGGGGTTTTTGCTTCAACCTTACGTGGAAAAACCCACGCAAGTATCCACTGCACAACCACCATCCTAATCCTAGGGTTTTACTTGGACTCGGGTATAGAGCCATCTCATAAAGCCCATAAGCAGAACAACCCAACAATGTCACAAGTACGAGCAATAAAGATAAGGATACAAATAAATAAACGAACAAACGAGAAGAGAAAAACTTTAAGCAAGGCTAACAAGCTCATAATCCAAACTAAGATAGGATCGACTATCTCTTGCATGAAGCAATTGTCCCCAGCAGAGTCGCCAGCTGTCGCACCTTGAAAAATCACAAATCGAGAACGTACGACCCTCGCGTGAAAGGCGCGGAATGTGGTTCGACAGAGTCGCCACCGAACTTTATTTATCCCGAATAAACGGGAAAGGAAAATATCGAGAAAAACTTTTAAAATGAAGGGATAGGGACAGGGCCGTCGCAACCTGATGTTTTGGGTTCGGGAGTCAATTACGCAAGGGGAAGGTACTAGCACCCCCCACGTCCATTGTACTTAACGGGAACCTCTTAATTTGAATTATGATGAGCGTTAGCTAATCTTAGTTGTTCTCGTCTCAATACTAAATGCTAAACGATACGACAAAGGGACAAAGACACTAAGGGGAAATGGGTGGTTAAAGGATAGGGTGCTCCCCAAGGATTGGGGCCTTTGTGCCTACTGTTGCACCCCAAAATTTGCCCTCTTTTTATTAGGACATTTAAGATTAATATTCCTAAGGAGCATGAAGTGCAACATACATTCAAGGTTTTTCCCCTCCAACTTTGTTTCCAACTCTATGTTCAAATGGAGTTCAAAGTCCACAAGTTCATGATTCAAAACTTCATCCCTTGCAAATTCAATGGCATAAGGGAAACCTATTGTTCCAAATTCAAAATTCATGGAATTCAAAACTAGATTCAAGAATATTACAAAGAGAAATTTCATGACATGTGCAAGAATGTCACATTTGTCACAAAGCTTCAAACTCTAGGTAATGTTTAGAAAATTAAACCATTTCTAGTCTTAATTCAAGCTTCTAATTAACTTCATGCTAGGGTACCCTTCATGCCTCATCAAGTCCACATGATCCTCTTTTGTGCTTACAAACTTCCAAGGAAAATATTTAAAGAGTTAACTCAGTGTTAGAATATTTCAAGATCAAGGCTATGCATGTGTTCATGGGCAATTTGAATGTGATCGAAAATAGCCCCATGCAAGAAGTGACAATTTGCATTATATCACAAAGTCATTTCATGTCACAAGACCAAGGGAATAAGCTTATGGTAATGCATATACACATCAAATATCAGAATTTTAAAAATATGTCCCAAGGTAGTAGCATAGACCACAAATATAACCAAAGAACAAGTGGATAAAGGAGGGCAACACTGAAAAAAAACAACACTAGGAAACAGCAGCAGCAAAAGCAAAACGGCAGCATGCTAGAAATGGAAAGAAGTATGGCTGCACCAAGAAAGTGGTAATAAGTATTTCAAAGAATGGAAATTTTGAAAATTGAAGCATGTGCAAGAGCTATCATTTTGGTACAGCATAAAAATGCAGCAGAAAAAGTGAGATAAGAGAAGATAGGGGGCTGCAAACAAGAGAAACATTTGGTAGAGGGTCATACACACACATTGAGAGAGAAAAAACATAGAGAGCAAAAAAAGAGTAAGAGAGAAAAACAGAAAAAAGATCGAAAAGAAAAACCTTGAGAGAACAAAGAGTGTAGAAAACCAGAAGGAGAAGGTAGACCATAGAAGCACAAACCATTAGTGAAGGAGGATAGTAACTCTTGGGTATCTTTCCTTTCAAACCCTCATCTATTTTACTTTTTTGTGCATGTTTTATTTTCATTTTGTTTTTGCTTGTGCGTATGCGGTAATAAGGTCTTGATATGTGTCATACCCCAAATTTGTCCTACTTCGGCATTTAATGAATGTTTTACCGCTTCATGACTTTTGGTCATGATTCTCTAAGGCTTCGTTTATAAGGACCGTGTGTGTGCTCACTGTGGTCATAATCCTTATCAATTTATGTTGACTTCTTGTGGGAGGAGCGTGCCTCCATCCCCTTGTACCCAAACTCATATGTGTCCTCGTTCTCACGATCAGACAGACATGATATGATCAATGGCATAAAGTACATGATTGGATCTATCTTGCCACACAGTTTCAAGAAATTTAAACCTTATTTTAACTTGATTACAAACTTCTCTAAAGGTTTTTTAAGCCTCACTATAAGTTGCTTGCACTTAATTCAAGTTGTTCAAAGATACTTCACATGATGCTTCTAGACACGGTCGATTTGGCCTTAAGCTTTGTTCAAATTGATTGCAAGCGTCAAGCTATGTTTGGATACTAAATCAATTTGTGACAAACTTAAATTTAGCTTGCAAGTCATAATTGAATTTAGATGCAGTTAGTCAATAAGATATTTCGATTCGTTTCAAGACATAATAAATTGGTTTCAAGTAGCATTGAACCATATTTCATGATTGGTACTAAAGTAGCGCGATAGACATAGCCAAAGTTAGATCAATCTCATTTCAAGAAGTTCATAATATACATAGCATATAAGTGATCAAGCTGTTAAGTGGTTTCGAGTTGTGGATAATGCCTTTCAATTTACGTTTTAAGGCCATGATTGTAGTACACCCTCCAAACCATACCAAATTTTATTGCAATAATGATGGAGTCCAAGAGCAACTCATGATTGGCTGTAGCATATTTGGCTTCGAGATGTTTCAAAATAATTTAGTTTGCTATAAGAAATGCTAAGATTTAAGCAATGCTATTTATATAGTTTTGAGTCATGGTAGTTTCAAAGCACGCTTGAAAGTCTTGGCAAATCATAATGTTTTTTGCTGGTCTAAGCGTAACAGTTGTTGTTGCACTCATAAACCATGCAATAGTAATAACAACCTTAGTACATGAGAGTTGTCTCTTTACCAGTCAAAAGTAATAGGAGTTTTCCCAAACAGAGTTCATTCTTTAATTTCGCAAAATATTCAAGATACAAAAGGGCAGCTTGTACATTTCCGAATAAAAATAAGTTGGTGGAACCAAGAAAAATCATGAATAAAAAGAAGAATTCAAACAGACAGGTTTTTAGAACAAAGGGGTAAAGATGATACATCCTATGTCTATGTTGTTAGGAGGACATTGTCTACTTGCAGAAACTGTCAATCTCCATTAGATCTCATGAGGTTGCTCTCAAACTAAAGTCATGAACCTTTTGTCAGGTTTATCAGGTTCTCCAAAATGTCTTTAGGCTAATCCATGCCACCAAAACGTAGGATCGGCGTACACCAGAAGCAACAATTTCTAGTTCTTTTGTCCATAACAAATTGAGTGTCACCTTAGGTCTTCCGCAGCAGTCATAACACTCCCTCTTTTGATTACTCGACAACCTTGCTTCATTAGGTTCATGGCCATTGTCGTTAGTGCCTAACAATACCGCAACACAGGCAAATGCCAACAGACTAGAAATAGATCAAACAAGAATTGGTTAGTCAAGCTGCGATATATATTACTGAAACTTGTGATTACGGCATTGATTGATGTTGGTATTGACAACATCCTAAGGTTGCATTCCTAAGAGACGTGGTTAGAGCGGATTCCGCACTATCCCTTTAACCAGCTACAAAAGCGGGACTCCCTCATCTGCGTGGGATCTTCAATGTCGTATGATCATGTAAACCTACAAAATAAATCAAGAATGATTAAGGGATGGATTCTAAGCTACAAAGAAGACCACTAATTAAATGCTAAGGTTACAAGCAAACCAACACAAGTCTTGACGCCAGGATTTGAATAAGATACAAATGTTGTCATCAAACCAAGTTCCAAAGAGAAGCAATGAAAGGCATCTTGTGGACAACTGAGTCTCTGGCAAGGCATTGTTACAGTAGAGTTGAAAATGGAGGTTGCATGAACATTTGATGAAGTCTCCATGGAAATCAACGAGAACTTCGATCCTTCGCCTTGAAGCTTCAACTTTATTTTGCTGCTGCCACAGACTGCTGTGAAAAATCACCATAGCCAAGAAGTGGTTGATTGGTTTTCTTGAGTAGCAAGGATGGGACGGATTTGAAGATTTATACCATAAACTGAAGATTCTTGCCAAGAAACACACAATAAAAGAGAGGAATGTTCATTAGGAGAGCTAACAAGAGTTCTGTGCTTCTGCTAAGAAATTAATAATGAGAATGCAAAAGTTTGGAAGTAATAAGTCTTACCAAGGAAATGTTCAGATTATTCATGACCTTTCCTCTGAACCGTATGCGAACTCCTCACGAAATCTGCAGCACTTCATCATAAGTTAGGAGAAGATACCACACAATATTTGACTTCTTGCTAAGGCCATGAGTTTCTCGCCGAGATTTCATTAGCTAAAGGAAAACCAGACACATACAATTGGATCACTAGTAAAGGTTCTACTCAAGGATACACGTGATAGGCCAAGAAATCCTATAGCCAAAGCCTGCAAAAGTTCAAAAAATAAACAGAGTTTAAGAGCAGTTGCTATTCAGTTTCACTTTTCAAGTTGTGTTGCCCTGGTGCATCATTGCAAAAGTATAAGGAAAGTCGAACGAATACCGTGGTTTATCATCTCTGTGATACATCAGTGAGGCTCTATTCAAACGCTTTGGCTCCATAATCTGCACAAGCAAAAGACATTCAAATAAGTCATGCCAAGATATTCCCAAAGTCAAAAAAAAGAGAAATATCATTTCTACACGGTATCAGTTCATGACAGTAAAATATCATTTTTACACAGTAAAAAATCAAGGTAAAAGAAGATATTTTTTTAGCTCACTACAGACAAAGAAGAAGTCACTATCATTCAAATCCCATAGGTGGTATTAGCGCATAACGGATTTGTACTACAAAAATGCACCTCATCGTCCTACACAAAACCCCACATGAATCAAACAATTTTTCATCAGCAAATTTTGATTTTCACACGTACCAAGACAAGCCCTAAAATCCCCTATAAATACAACTCCATTCATTGGCAAAAACACACAGAAAAACCCTAGTGAAGCTCTGCAAAATTCAATCCTCAAAATACCTAAAATCACCTGAAAGTTCTTCCTAAAAGTTGATAGAGCTTCACATTGAAGCTCTAAACAACTCGAACTTAGCCGCATCACTCGAATCCATAAACGAGAGCAAGCAGGATGCGAACGAAGAAGAAGGAAAATCGAATAGATAAAGCACGAATCACCTACCTCGCGGATTCTCCGTCGGAATAGCTCCAAGCTGGTGAGTTCCCTTTGCACTTGATTTTCGCTCGTCGTCGTTTGAGCACCATGATTTATCTGCTTGAATATGTTATTCTATGATTAGGCTTTGATTTATGATTATGAATTTGCTTGTTAAGAGTAAGTTGGGGTTAGGGATTTGTGAGTTGATTTGGGGCTAGGTGTCAAAGAGAAGAAGTTTCGATAGTGAGTTTCAGAGAATGAGAGGTTCTAAGAGAAGGGGAAAAAGTTTATGCATTGAAAAAGGAGACGGACAAAATGAGGGGGAGAAACGTTGATGAAGGTGAAATATGTTGAGGAGAAAAGATGATTAAATATTAATGTTGGATTACCTTTTCTTTTCCTTCTTCAGATTCCATCGTTTTATTACTAATCAATGCCATTAATATGCTGTTGTTTTCCACCAATACACGTGTTCCCAAGCTGACACCTTGCAGCGGCGCACGACTTCCCCTGTCTTCTAGTCGTTACCATTAACATGTGTTATTGCTATTCTCAAGGTTTTGGGGTTTTAGGACTTTCGGGTCAAAGCAATGAGGGCCAGGTGGCCGTTTTTATTTTCTTTTCTTTTTTGTGCAGCGGACACTAAGAATTAGGCCATTGGGCCCATGTTTGTATAAATCCAATTAGGCTAATAATAGAGCATGTTAAAGCGGTAATTATGTAGTCTAGGATTTAATTTAGGGTTTAATTAATTTTATCTATAAATTATTGTTTTCTTATATTACTACTAAATATTACTTTATAAATCAAATAAGTAATTTGAAAATCCATTACATTGTTAATTGACATTTACTATGACAAGTTGATAGAATTTTAATTCAATGTCATTTTCTCAACATTTATTTTCTTTGATTAAGATCTTAATTATCAGACAATTATTTTTTAATTTATATGAAAGTGGTGGATCCTTGGAGTCTAGCACTCCTTGGATCCTTAAGCGACCGCTCTCGAGGTGTGCGCCTTGAGTCGTGGTCGTTTCGTCTTTCACCTTTTAAAAAAACTTTTAATCGGTTTGGATATTTTTCTCAAACTAAAATATTAAACCTTTAGGAAATTATACTTTACTAGTTAAGTTAATACTTTTTTTCTAAAAAATTAAATTTTTCTCAAAACAATTGATTATGATTAGCTTTTCTTAAAACCTTTTTATAATTGATTAATTAATTTTATATATGAAAATTTAAACTATTTTTAACCAAGTTAAATTATTTTCTTAAATCAAATTATTTCCTTCCGTTCTTACATTCCTAGAATACCTAGCGCGTCCAATCCGAGTACGCTAACCTATTCAAACCATTTTCTTAGTTAAATTCTGAAAGTATCGAGTTCTTGGAGTCGCGCATTCCTTGAATTCGAGAGTGACAACTATTGAGGTGTACGCCTCGGTTAGCGTGTCATTCGAACTTTCGTTCCTAAAACACTTCCTCTAATTATTTGGACAAGTACATTCACTGTCCAACAAACATTTTTCATAATTAATGGAATGAAAAAGGTGTCGTTGGGATCTAGCATTCCAATGATATCCCGACTAATTGGTTACGAGGCCGACGTCTTGTTTATCGAATAGTCGTCACTCCTCCTAAACATACAACCCGTCTAACCTCGTTTCTCACTCTCGTGTGATCGAATCTAAATCTCCTTCAATTAAAACTCTTTCGCATCTAAATCGTCCATCAAACATATATTTCGTAATTTATGGAATGAAAAAGGTGTCGTTGGAATCTAGCATTCCAATGATATCCCGATTAATTAATTGCGAGGCTGACGTCTCGTTTATCGAGTAGTCATCATTCTCCCTTAAAATATTCAACCATTCCAATTCCTTTCTTGCCCCCGTGCGATTGAATCTTTCTTAAACACTAAATTGCTCGCCCTCGTGCTATTTCCAACTCAAACAACTTTCTCCAAAGAACATTGTTTATTCCATTCTTCCGCGCATATGAACTCGTGCTTCAGCCTCCCCTAGTGAGCAGACAAGTCAATGTTTAGCCGTTAGCATGCGACATAAACTCTCGTTAGACTAATACACATTTTCTCCAAGAACATTGTTTAATCCCTTCTTCCGCGCATATGAACTCGTGCTTCAGCCTTCACTAGCGAGCAGACAAGCCAACGTTTAGTAGTTAGAATGCGACCTAAACACTCGTTCATTTTCAAACCCTTTTACCGTAGTTAGCCGAACTACGTTTGCTATGATTCTTCATTCTCTTTTGAATGTGAGATACTTAGGCACAAGATCACGATGATCTTGGCTAGCACATTTCCCCACATTTGCCACAATTCCCCCCTTTTTTCCTGTAGTCCCACGAACTATGAACGCTCTGATTTTCCACTTCTTACAAGTGAAGATACGTAGGCACAAGGGCCCCAATCCTTGGCGAGCACCCTATCTTAATAAACCCATTTCCCTATAGGAGAAACCTTAGAAGAAAACTAACAAGCGTAGATAACTTTACTCTCGAATCGATCAAGAGGTTCCCGTTAAGTACAACGGACGTAGAGGGTGCTAATACCTTCCCTTTGCGTAATCGACTCCCGAACCTAGAATATTGGTTGCGATGACCATGTTCTTATCTCCTTAAAGGTTTTATCGATATTTTCCTATTCCTTCCTTGGAATGAATAAAGCTCGGTGGCGACTCTGTTCGAACGTTTTTTCCGCGTCCATCGCGAGGATCGTATTTTTCGAGGTACGACAATATGACCAAGAAGTGAGGTAATAAAAGTAAGAAACAAAGATAGAACATGGTGTAGGTTGCATAGTGACATGAATTGAAAAACTAAAAAAAAACACTGTCATGTTCGCTGGCAAGTTCGCCTAGCGAACTTTGCCACTTTTCCCCACTGTTTCCATAAAAACGTGCATTCTGGCCAAAACAACATGAAGTTTGCCTAGCGAACTTCTTGACTTTTTCTTCTGTCATATTCGCTGGCACATCTGCCTAGTGAACTTTGCCCGTTTTTGCCTCTGTTTGTGTTCGCTAGCACCTCGCCTAGTGAACTTATTGTTGTTTTTTCTGGACAGCTTCACTGGCATATTCGCCTACCGAACTTCAGTCCCTTTTCGCCTCTGTTTGCATTCGCTAGCACCTTCGCCTAGCGAACTTATTATTTTTTCTAGGCAGCTTCACTGGCACCTTCTCCTAGCGAACTTCAGTCCCTTTTCGCCTCTGTTTGCGTTCGCTAGCACCTTCTCCTAGCGAACTTATTGTTTTTTCTGGGTAGCCTTGCTACAGCCGTCGCCTAGCGATCCTCCCCTGTTTTTTCTAGTTTGTTCTTAAAAAAAAAATTTTCAAGGAGTTCGCCATTTTTTTTCGTATGTTGTTTCTTTTTAAGTCGAATAACTCATTATGGTTGTATGTTTTGTATATGTTTATTGTTGGTCATTTTTGACCTTTGGTTCCAAAAAACCATTTTCAAGAAAACAAACTCTCGATTCTCATCGAGCCATTTTTGACCTTGTAAGTCGATTGCCTTGTGCATCGCCATCAACCTTGTTCACATCACCGCAAAATTTTTAAACAATCAAACCCTTGATCCAACGTCAAGCGAATTTTCTAAAACCACTGTTAAACCAATTCACCATCTTTAGTAAAAGGATACAATTCTCTTTGTATTAAGCTAAAGAGAGAGGATTGAGTGTAGACTTCTTCCTCTCCGAGTGTCGGGATACTCACTTTAGAGTGTGTGGTCTCGATACTCGTCTTTCAATACGAAGACGTAACCGTGTTCGCCACACCTTTTCTCCTAAAAAACCTCGGTCCCGTACCGAGTGCATTTTCAAACACTTTTCACAACGAAAGCTTGAATGGTCGTGGAGTGGTTAGGCGTAGGCCTTCTCCTATCCCGATTGCTTGATATTTACCGTAGGGTTCACTGTCGTAAAGCACTTACCATTCAAAACCAAAAATACTTTAATAAGAGAATGAAGTTCTCTTCGTATTGAACTAAAGAGAGAGGATTGAGTGTAGACTTCTTCCTCTCCGAGTGTCAGGATACTCACTGTAGTGTGTGTGGTCTCGATACTCATCTTTCAATACAAAGACGCTATATTTGCCACACCTTTTCACAACAAAATTTTGAGATAAAGAATTGGGTACTACCCACAAGGGGTTACTATCCGATGACATATTTCAGCCCTAAAAACAATTCCAAAAGTCAAACGCGACATCTTACCTCGCATGGCGAAAACTAATCATTTCAAAAAGGATATGTTACGTCTGTTCTACCACAAACAGGTAATGCCTAAGTCTCCAATGGTCGAGCAGCAATACACCTAAACTGCTAGAATGCGCATGATAGCATCATCCACAAAACACCGGTTAATCGTATCCCGAACTACGTTTGCTCTGATTTCTCATGCCAGATGAGAATACGTAGGCACAAGACGATGATGTCTTGGCGAGTACAACCCCCATATCACCTGTAGTTTCTCGAACTACATCGACTCTGACTTTCTCATATCTGTTGAGAATACGTAGGCCTAGGACCACGAAGTCCTATCGAGTCCTTTCTTTCCCTTTTTACCTTCCCTTCCTCGGTTTCTAACCTTTATCTTTATCCCTTTGGAACACTCATTTAGCAATAATATTTTATCAAATACCTTCACATATCGACAAACAAATGGTTCCCATCGAGTACGATGGATGCAAATGGTGTTAATACCTTCCCTTCCCATAACCGGCTTCCTAACCCGTTCTTGGTCGCGAGACCATCTTATCCATTCCTTTCTTAGGGTTTTCTCGATGTTTTCCTTTCCCCTCGTGGGATAAATAAAGTTCGGAGGCGACTCTTCTGTCTATCTTTTCGCCTTCCCCGTCGTTGCATTTTTTTGAGTAGTGACAGCTGGCGACTCTGCTGGGATATCTAGTAAGTCGAGCCTAGTTTGTTTGTCGCGTGTTTAATTTATTTGTTGTTATTGATTATTATGTTGTTTTCCTTTTAACCGATTGGGTTTTTTGGTTTGGTTCGTGAGAATAAAAGCTTTCTACCTGAGCTTTCTAGTATACACTAAGATTAGGAGGTGGATTCTTTCTGATTTGCAAGACTTAGGACTCGTTGAGTTGGTTTGAATCCCACCGCTCAGATGAGACCCCTTCGGGATGATTATGTCTTACGAGTAGTTGTAATGGCGTCTTTATTTCCGACCTGGGATTCCGTGACTCTGAGGACCTATTGTATAACCTTATTCCGAAGGTTACTAAGACATAACTCTGTGTTCATCCTTTGAAGGGATTACCGTCTTACGAATCGTCGTTATGATGGAAAACTTTTGAGGGTTAGTGCATGGGACTTTGTTTAAAAGCCTTTGGAATACCCTCTTATAAACTAGTAGATTGTCCACCCAAGGTGAGGGATATCTCATTGCGTTGTGTTGCAAGATGTGTGACCTTGATCCTATGTCTGTTGCATTTCATTCTGCATTGCATGGCATTTGTATTTCATTTGCATAGCAAGACTTCAAGGCAGGGTGTTTGTTATCCTGATCTGATTTCCTTCAGACTCTTTGATTAATTCTTCAAAGAATACAGAAGTGGACTATGGAGCATATTCAAATAGAATTGAGGGAAGCCCGAAGCCAGATGGGACAATTCATGGTGGACATGCAAGCGATGTGTCAGGATCAGAAAACGCTAAGGGAAGGAGTTCATCAGTTGAAGACTCAGATGGGCCTGATCACAGACGTGATGAGAAATGTGCTAAGAAAGAAAGGCGGTCATGTGCCTGAGGCTACAACAAAAGTGGTTATTCCACCTTTACCTGTAAAACCACTCCATGGGCGTGATGTGCCTCAAAGATCTTCTGCACAACCTGGGGTTCTAGAATTTCCCTATCAGCAACTACCTCCTGTTTCCCAAGGCAATCCTAAAAGTAGGAGGCGTGCAAAGAGGCCGAGGCAGCCCGACAAAATCTTCGACCGGATCCCTATGACTTATACTCAGTTGTTGTAGCTCTTGCTTCAACTCTAATTAGTTGAACTTCGAACTCTGGCTCCGTTTGATGGTAAGCCAACACCAGGCTATAATGCAAGTGCCCATTGTGATTTCCATTCTGGGGCACCAGGGCATAATGTTAAGAACTGCAAAGCTTTTAAGCATAAAGTTCAGGACTTAGTCGATTCAAAGGGAGTTGAGTTCACGCCGGGCGGTACAAGCGTACCAGGTGGTCTTATTCCATTCACTGCAAGAGAGGTGGATGTTCTTATTCTCTCCCTTGAAGCTGCATTAGATCAGGAGTGTGTCTTACACTCTGTGACTTTAGAATCTCTGTACCCACAGCTATTTCCTGTTCCTAGGCCAAGCCTGAGGATGAAAGTACCTGAACAAAGGGAGTCCCCGATACCTCAGATTCAGTCTTCAGACATTTCGACTGTTCAGGATCAGCAATCTGTGGGGTTTGTGTGTCAAATATCTGTTCCCCTCCAGAGTCAACGGTCATATCGTCATCAGCCGCGTCAGCACGCTCGACAAAGACCTAGGAAGCCAAAGAAGCATTTCACTCAGTTGCCGATGTCGTACAATCAGATGTTGCCAGATTTGGTCAAAGGTGGATTGATAGTGCCGAAGAAGATTAATCCAAAGACTCCTTTATATCCACCAAGTTTTGATGTCAATGCCTGTTGTGATTACCATGCTGGGGCACATAGGCATTCAACTGAAGACTGTAAGATGCGTAAGAGCAAGATACAGATTATGCTTGACTCCAACATGTTCTCAGTCACGCTTCAGGGTATTCAGATCAATAATCCTCATTCATCCAGTCATGTGGGTTCATCAGTTCATGTTATGGAGGAATTCACCGAGAGCAGGTATTCAGAAGAATGCCAGACTGACTTCGACGAGCAGTTTTGAAGATGGCTAGCTCAGTAGCAAATCCAGATTTGAAAGCCCGATTCCCAGAAGCTGGCAATCTTTTTATGTCATTGCATTTATAGTTTATTTTTTTGTTTAAGTGTAAATTTCATTTGTAAAACATGTTTGTTTTCGATTGAAAATGATGATGAAATTAATATGCATGTTTTGATTAAATCCATTCGTGTTCACTCAATACTTTTTGTTGATGTCAAACGCTTGCGGAATCCGAGGGAGGATGACAAAATTGAAAGACGTAAAACTTCCGATGGTATGCTTTTGAATAAAACCTCTGCTGATGATGTGCAGGCATTGTTTCAAATTCCTTAACACGGAGATATAAGGAAGATAATCCCTTGTCAGCCCCTTTAAGCCTACTAGTAGAAGTTTCTTTCTGAAAACGAAAAACCCTCAGTCATTAACCTGGGGCAGGGTAGGTGTCAGTTAATTTGACCGAGCATCCAAATTGCAAAAGGAGTGTTCCCGTTCGAGGATCAATCACACCTGTAGAGGTCGTACCTAAAAAAGAAAACACAGTGTTTATCCATCACTGAACAAAGAGTGAGACAATCACAACCCTTTCAACAAGTCAGACAAGCCAGTGTCACACGACTTGTTCCAAAATAAGAATAAAAAGCCTGCTAAGTCAATAACTCGAAAACAAGTGGCTTAGGCAAAAATTAGGGCATCCCGCTGGACTTCGGAATCAAAAGAAACTCAAAAGAGTCAGTCCAAGAAAAAAATAGGGAAATCGAAAAATAAAAAAAAATGACGAAGAACAAGTCGTGTGATGCCAGACACCAAAGATGAAAAGCAAGTGCCTGTCACTCTGAAATCCTGTGGTTTCCTTAACCATCACTCCTGTCATTCAACCTTTGAGAGGTGAGCGCTTGGATTGAATTAGCTGAACATAGGACTGGAGAACATCAAGGAGAATGGGTGGGTTAAAATAGAACTTTGAGCCTTATATCCTTTCTTTCAAACCGTGAACCTGTCCACGTTACAACCTTCAAAAGACCTAATTGAAGCAGGTTTGTTTCGAAAGCATACTTCGGTAAAGATCTCATCAAAACTGACTCCTGAAAGGATTTTCTTACCCTATGGGTATGAATATTGACATCCTGATAAGTGATGCATTCACTAAATGTCACAACTTTTTCCGGTGAACAGGCTTGGATTTCAAAACTGTCATATGCATTGCATTAATATTATCATTGGCAAAACGAATTGTTTTACTTGCAAGTAAGCACTTGTCATCAGGAGAGTTTCTATGATGGGAAGTTTGATCGAGATAAGTTGCAAAGCGTTTGAGAGCTCTGTCGAGTAGGGGCATGCCAAATGATCACGTAAGGGGAGTCAGCCATTCCAAGATTCAGTTAATCTGGGGCAACCAGATCGAGATTCATCAAATCTCTCAAAGGCCAGTCAAAGGCGTTATTTCCTAAGGTCCGCTAATAGGGGGAAATCAGGTTGAGATTCGATAAATCTCTCGAAGTTAGAGGCACTTCTCCAAATCAGCCAATCAGGGGCAAAATCATTTCAAGGCTGGGGCAGGCCACCCCAAGAGCATAACTCCTTATCTAGAAGGCAATTAATATGAAGTGCATCTTCGAGGTTCATGATGTTGAGGAAGTTTGTATCAAACCATCAAGGTACAAAGATTTCAAGTCTCCTCGTGAGGAAGATTTCTACATAGATCCCACAGGCCGGGGAAAAATTGGAAATAGAAGGATGTGTCCTCTCCATATCTTCAGAGCTACTCAGATCTATTCAAGCAAGTTCAATCAACCTTCAAGTTCAAGACGAATGTCGGGAAGTCACGCAGACCATTCCCTGGCCCTTCAGTCATATAAATCTTGTATCCAGACAAGTCATTTTCAAATCTTGTATCCAGGCAAGTCATTTTCAAACCTTGTATCTAGACAAGCCACTCATAAACCTTGTATCCAAACAAGACCTTTAAACCTTGTATCCAGACAAGTCATTTTCCGATCCTATATCTAGACAGGACATTGCCCAACGTCATCTGTACCTGACCCTTCACAGAAAACCTAAAAGCCAATTATACTTGGCACATCTGATTATCCCCAGCGAAACTGCCATGCCTCTATCCCCCCAGGTTGATGATGTTAGATCAGAAGCATCTCACCGGTGATATTGTGAACTTATCCCCAGCACGTTGAAATTGCACTTATCCCCTGTAGGTTGAAACTGAGGTTCCCTAGTAGTGTTGTGCACCTATCCCTTGACAGGAAGATATGGAAACGTTTTCCCCCGCAGTGGGACAAGTTCAGTGTTGTTTCCCCTCAGAGTTCAAGTCAGGGACTCATTCCCTTAAGCAGAGGTTGATATTGTTGAGTTTATTGCTCATTTCCCCAAGTAGAGGTTGATGCTGGTCCCCTCAATGAGTATTCCTCAATGAAGTTTGTTTTCTGCAGCAGAAACCGGTTGGTTATTGGTATTCTTCAGAAAAAGTTTCTTTAGGATGTTCCCCGATTAATTTTCATCCCCTGTAGATCCCCAGCGAAGTCAGCAGAATGTTTTCTTCCCCACAGAATAGGATTGACCCGTAGAACTGTTATTCCCCATCCTCAGTAGAGAAAGTTTAGGATAGCTCCCTAGTAAATCTTATTCATTACCCTTAGCAGAGCGGATTCAAATCTCCAGCAGAGTGGAATCCCCGGAAGAGTGGAGTAATTCTCAGCAGTTTGCTTTATTCCCCGGCAGAGTGGAGTAATTCCCAGTAGTTTGCTTTATTCCCCGGTAGAGTCATATTCTGAAAGGCCATCAAGGGATGATTTCCCCAGTATAGTGGATTTGTCCTCCCCAGCCAAGACATTTGTTCCCCAGAAGAGTTGAATTCTGGTAGGCCATCCAGGGCCGCTTTCCTCAGCAGAGTTGATTTTGTGATCCCCAGCAGAGTGGATTTTATTTGCAGCAGGGCAGTTTTCCCCAAGGGATTTCTTTTCCAAACGGCCATCCAAGGCTCGTTTTTCCCAGCATAAGCCCAATCGTGCTTGGCGCACCCAGTCATTCCCAGTGGAGTTTGGTTTCCTCTCTTTAGCATTTATTTTGCTAGAGTGGTTCCTTTGCATTTGCATCGTGCATAGCATCCTCTCAAACGCGTAGCATTTCCATTTCGTACGGAGCATTACGCCATATTCAAACATGTGCATTTGAAACATAGCTCAGTTTGTTACCTCTTGTTTCCATTTGTATCTCCAGCAGCCAATGGTTTATTTGCTCAAGCCTGTGCGGTATCCAGACCCTGGCTTCCACCAGTTTATTTGCTCAAGCCCGTGTGGTATCCAGACCCCACCTTCTACCAGTTTATTTGCTCAAGCTTGTGCAGTATCCAGACCCCGACTTCCACCGACCTATTTTCTCAAGCCCGTGCGGTATCCAGACCCCGACTTCCATAGGTTTATTTGCTCAAGCTCATGTGGTATCCAGACCCCGGCGTCCACCGGTTTCTTTGCTCAAGCCTGTGCGGTATCCAGACCCCGGCTTCCACCGGTTTATTTGCTCAAGCCCGTGCGGTATCTAGACCCCGGCTTCTACCGGTTTATTTGCTAAGCATGCGCGGTATCCAGACCCTGGCTTCCACTGGTTTATTTGCTCAGGATTGTGCGGTATCCAGACCCTGACTTCCACCGGTTTATTTGCTCAATCTCGTGTGGTATCCAGATCCCGACTTGGACCGGTTTATTTGCTCAAGCTCGTGTGGTATCCAGAACCCGGCTTCCACCGGTTTATTTGCTAAAGCCCGTGTGGTATCCATACCCCGACTTCTAGCGGTTTATTTGCTCAAGCCTGTGCGGTATCCAGACCCCGGCTTCCACCTATTTGTTTACTCAAGCCCGTGCGGTATCTAGACCCCAGCTTCCACCGGTTCATTTGCTCAAGCTCGTGTGGTATCCAGACCCCGACTTCCACCGGTTTGTTTGCTCAAGCCTGTGAGGTATATAGACCCCGGCTTCCACCAGTTTATTTGCTCAGGCTCGTGTGGTATCCAGACCCTGACTTCCACCGGTTTATTTGCTTAAGCCCGTGCGGTATCCTGACCCCGGCTTCTACCAGTTTATTTGCTCAAGCCTGTACAGTATCCAGACCCTGGCTTCCACCGGTTTTGCTCAAGCTCGTATAGTATCCAGACCCCGGCTTCCACCAGTTTATTTGCTCAAGATCGTGTGGTATCCAGACCCTGGCTTCCACCGGTTTATTTGCTCAAGCTCGTGTGGTATCCAGACACCGGCTTCTACCGATTTATTTGCTCAAGCCTGTGTAGTATCCAGACCCCAGCTTCCACCAGTTCATTTGCTCAAGCCTGTGCGGTATCTGGACCTCGGCTTCCACCGGTTCATTTGCTCAAGCCTGTGCGATATCCAGACCCCGACTTCCACCGGTTTGTTTCATTAGCATGTGCCGTATCCAGACCCTGGCTAGTGATTGTCTCATTAGCATGTGCGGTACCCAGACCCTGGCTAGTGATTGTTCCATTGGCATGTGCGGTATCCAGACCATGGCTAGTGATTGTTCCATTGGCATGTGCAGTATCCAGACCCTGCCTAGTGATTGTTCCATTGGCATGTGCGGTATCCAAACCCTGGGTAGTGATTGTTTCATTAGCATGTGCAGTATCCAGACCCTTGCTAGTGATTGTTCCATTGGCATGTGCAGTATCCAGACCCTGGCTAGTGATTGTTCCAGAAACATGTGCAGTACCCCGACCCTGGCTAGTGTTTATGTTTTTTCCTGTGCGGTATCCAGACCTCGGCAAATGTTGGTTTATTTCATCATCCTATGTTGTATCCAGACTCTGGCTGATATCGATGTGTTTCTTGAGCATGTGTGGTAACTAGACCCCAGCTCCCACCGTTTTATTGGCTCAAGCCTGTGTAGTATCCAGACCCCGACTAATACCGATTTATTTCTTGAGCCCGTGCGGTATCCAGACCCCGGTTCCACCATTTTATTGGCTCAAGCCCACGTGGTATCCAGACCCCGGATTCCACCGTTTTATTGGCTCAAGCCCATGTGGTATCCAGACCCCGACTAATACCGATTTATTTCTTGAGCCCGTGCGGTATCCAGACCCCAGCTGACGCCGTTTTACCTCATTGAGCTTGTGTGGTATCCGGACCCCGACAGGTTGTGATGTCTTTGACGAACGTGTTCATCTCATCACACTCTCCCCCAATAGAGTTTATAAGTTACAATTATCATTTACAGTTTCCTTTTGCGGTTGGCAAATTTATGGGTTCTTTTGTATTCAATCACCTTTTACCTCGAATGTTCGAAAGCGGTTGCTTTTCATCCCTTCAGGTCCAAGCTGTTTGAATAGGGGCAGCTGTTGCACCCTAAAATTTTCCCTCATTTTATTAGGATATTTAAGATTAATATTCCTAAGGAGCCTGAAGTGCAACACACATTCAAGGTTTTTCCCATCCAACTTTGTTTCCAACTCTATGTTCAAATGGAGTTCAAAGTCCACAAGTTCATAATTCAAAACTTCATCCCTTGCAAATTCAATGGCATAAGGGAAACCCATTGTTCCAAATTCAAAATTCATGGAATTCAAGACTAGATTCAAGAATATTACAAAGAGAAATTTCATGACATGTGCAAGAATGTCACATTTGTCACAAAGTTTCAAACTCTAGGTAATGTTTAAAAAAATTAAACCATTTCTAGTCTTAATTCAAGCTTCTAATTAACTTCATGCTAGGGTACCCTTCATGCCCCTTCAAGTCCACATGACCCTCTTTTGTGCTTACAAACTTCCAAGGAAAATATTTAAAGAGTTAACTCAATGTTAGAATATTTCAAGATCAAGGCTATGCATGTGTTCATGGGCAATTTGAATGTGATCCAAAACAGCCCCATGCAAGAAGTGACAATTTGCATTATATCACAAAGCCATTTCATGTCACAGGACCAAGGGAATAAGCTTATGGTAATGCATCTACACATCAAATATCAGAATCTTAAAAATATGTCCCAAGGTAGTAGCATAAACCACAAATACAACCCAAGAACAAGTGGACAAAGGAGGGCAATGCTGAAAAAAAACAGCACTAGGAAAGTGCAGTAGCAAAAGCGAAAAGGCAACATGCTAGAAATGGAAAGAAGTGGGGATGCACCAAGAAAGTGGTAATAAGTATTTCCAAGAATGGAAATTCTGAAAATTGAAGCATGTGCA
This sequence comes from Lathyrus sativus, assembly GCA_963859935.3. Taxonomy (NCBI): domain Eukaryota; kingdom Viridiplantae; phylum Streptophyta; class Magnoliopsida; order Fabales; family Fabaceae; genus Lathyrus; species Lathyrus sativus. The sequence goes on from OZ012741.1 coordinate 231,290,265, forward strand.
AGAGCTATTATTTTGCTACAGCAAAAACATGCAGCAGAAAAAGTGAGATAAGAGAGGATAGGGGGCTGCAAACAAGAGAGACATTTGGTAGAGGGTCATACACACACATTGAGAGGAAAAAAAACATAGAGAGCAAAAAAAGAGTAAGAGAGAAAAACAGAAAAAAGATCGAAAAGAAAAACCTAGAGAGAACAAAGAGTGAGGTAGAAAACCAGAAGGAGCAGGTAGACCATAGAAGCACAAACCATTAGTGAAGGAGGATAGTAACTCTTGGGTATCTTTCCTTTCAAACCCTTATCTCTTTTACTTTTTTGTGCATGTTTTATTTTCATTTTGTTTTTGCTTGTGTGTATGTGGTAATAAGGTCTTGATATGACCAGGAAGTGAGGTAATAAAAGTAAGAAACAAAGATAGAACATGGTGTAGGTTGCACAGTGACTTGAATTGAAAAACTAAAAAAAAAAACACTGTCATGTTCGCTGGCAAGTTTGCCTAGCGAACTTTTCCACTTTTCCCCACTGTTTACATAAAAAACGTGCATTCTGGGCAAAACAACATGAAGTTCACCTAGCGAACTTCTTGACTTTTTCTTCTGTTATGTTCGCAGGCACATTCGCCTAGCGAACTTTGCCCCTTTTCGCCTCTGTTTGTGCTCGCTAGCACCTCGCCTAGCAAATTTATTGTTGTTTTTTCTAGGCAGCTTCACTGGCACATTCGCCTAGCGAACTTCAGTCCCTTTTCGCCTCTGTTTGTGTTCGCTAGCACCTTTGCCTAGCGAACTTATTGTTTTTTCTGGGCAGCTTTGCTGGCACCTTGGCCTAGCGAACTTCAGTCCCTTTTCGCCCCTGTTTGCATTCTCTAACACCTTCGCCTAGCGAACTTATTGTTTTTTCTGGGTAGCTTCGGTACAGCCTTCGCCTAGCGAACTTCCCCTGTTTTTTCTAGTTTGTTCCTAAAAATTTTTTTTAAAGGAGTTCACCGTTTTTTTTTCGTATCTTGTTTCTATTTAAGCTGAATAACTCGTTGTGGTTGTATGTTTTGTATATGTTTATTGTTGGTCATTTTTTTACCTTTGGTTCCAAAAAACTATTTTCAAGAAAACAAACTCGATTCTCATCGAGCCATTTTTGACCTTGTAAGTCGATTGCCTTGTGCATCGCCATCAACCTTGTTTGCATCACCTCAAACTTTTTAAACAATCAAACCCTTGATCCAACGTCAACCGGATTTTGTCAAACTGTTAAACCAATTCACCATCTTTAGTAAAAGGATAAAATTCTCTTTGTATTGAGCTAAAGAGAGTGGATTGAGTGTAAAATTCTTTCAATACAAAGACGTAACCGTGTTCGCCACACTTTTTCTCCTAAAAAACCTCGGTCCCGTACCGAGTGCATTTTCAAACTCTTTTCACAACGAAAGCTTGAATGGTCGTGGAGTGGTTAGGTGTAGGCCCTCTCCTATCCCGAGTGCTTGATATTTACCGTAGGGTTCACTGTCACAAAGCACTTAACATTCAAAACCAAAAATACTTTAATAAGAGAATGAAGTTCTCTTTGTATTGAACTAAAGAGAGAGGATTGAGTGTAGACTTCTTCCTCTCCGAGTGTCAGGATACTCACTGTAGTGTGTGTGGTCTCGATACTCGTCTTTCAATACAAAGACACTATATTCGCCACACCTTTTCACAACAAAACTTTGAGATAAAGAATTGGTTACTACCCGCAAGGGGTTACTATCCGATGACATATTTCACCCCTAAAAACAATTCCACAAATCAAACATGACACCTTTCCTCGCATGGCGAAAACTAATCATTTCAAAAAGGATATGTTACGTCTGTGCTATGGCAAACAGGTAACGCCTAAGTCTCCAATGGTCGAGCAGCAATACACCTAAACTGCTAGAATGTGCACGATAGCATCATCCATAAAACACTGATTAATCGTATCCCGAACTACGTTTGCTATGATTTCTCATGCTAGATGAGAATACGTAGGCACAAGACTTTCTCATATCTGTTGAGAATACGTAGGCCTAGGACCACGAAGTCCTATCGAGTCCTTTCTTTCCCTCTTTACCTGCCATTCCCCGGTTTCTAACCTTTCTCTTTATCCATTTGGAACACTCATTTAGCAATAATCGTTTAGCAAATACCTTCACACATTGACAAACAAATGGTTCCCATCGAGTACGATGGATGCGAAGGGTGCTAATACCTTCCCTTCGCATAACCGGCTTCTGAACCTATTCTTGGTCGCGAGACCATCTTATCCATTCCTTTCTTAGGGTTTTCTCGATGTTTTCCTTTCGCCTCATGGGATAAATAAAATTCGGTGGCGACTCTTCTGTCTATCTTTTCATCTTCCCCGCCGTTGCATTTTTTCGAGTAGCGACCCCTATGTATACTCATTCGGACGAGAATGAGAAATTAGAGCGGCATAGTTCGTGGTACGGGAAAGATGGGAGAAAGCGGAACATGATGGGGATTGTGCTCACCAAGATCATTGCAATATTGTGCCTACGTATCTTACATTCAGACGAGAATGAAGAATCAGAGCGTCCATAGTTTGTGGTACGGGAAAAGATGGGGGAAAGCGGAAGATGAAGGGGATTGTGCTTGCCAAGATCATCACAATCTTGTGCCTATGTATCTTACATTCAGACGAGAATGAAGAATCAGAGCGTCTGTAGTTCGTGGTACGGGAAAAGATGGGGGAAAGCGGAAAATGAAGGGGATTGTGCTCGCCAAGATCATCACAATCTTGTTCCTACGTATCTTACATTCAGACGAGAATGAAGAATCAGAGCGTCCGTAGTTCGTGGTACGGGAAAAGATGGGGAAAGCAGAAGATGAAGGGGATTGTGCTCGCCAAGGTCATCACAATCTTATGCCTATGTATCTTACATTCAGACGAGAATGAAGAATCAGAGCGTCTATAATCCGTGGTAACAACCACAAAAAGGGACAAGGGTGAATTAGATTGAAGTTGGGGTTGGATGACGATTACTCGAAGCTTAAGAAAGGCTCCTCGGGCCCAAGTAATTGGGAGAGCGATTCAAAGGCTTAACTATCTCTCTTTTTCATCTTGAAAAGAAGTTGTGTTTGAATGGTGTTTGAATAATGAGTGGTTGGAAGACGATTGGACGTTGTTGAGTTGGAATTGTTAGTTAGAGGCGTTAATTGCTCACACACGAGTAAGATAACTCGCATCTAAACAAAAGGGAGATCAAAGGCTCAATCCCCCTCTTTTCACCTTGAAAATGAGTTAGATAATCGTTAATTGATTGATGTTGATAGTAAAAATCCGCTTGACGTTGGATCAAGGGTTAGAGTTATATTCACGGATAAAACATGTTGGAATGGAAATGGTTTGAAAATGGAACCGACTTGATGATGAATCAAGGGTTAAGTTATGAGAAATGATACCAGCCCCTGAGGGTGCTCCCAATATTGAAACCATGATGAAATGTATGCAATAGTTTGATGGCGAATATGGACGAACACTTGACTTACATAAGGTGTTTGAAAATGCCTCGATGACCAATCAAGAATTAGTTTGAAAATAGTTTGATCTACGCTAGTCCCTATGGGTGCTCCTAGAAGATAAACCACAATCAAAGAAATATGAAACATACATCAGAATGGGAGAGGGGTACATGCAGATGACACGGGATTGCACAAAATAAAAGGGTCTCGTTGTCAAGTAGCCCAAGAGAAATCCGTATGTATGTGATGTGTCCTAAACTATGCCTTGAGTAAAAATCGGACAAAACTCCAAGCTAGGGTTCCTGAAAAAATCCAATGATCCAACAGTCCACCGATTTAGGCTTTTAGTGTTTCGATCATTTATTAAGTGTTTTCGAATATGGGTGAATAATATGAATAAAATGAATATGAATATGACAATTATGAATAATATGACAAGATAATATAACAATTTAATCGAGGTAATATTCACAATAATATGAACAAGATAATATAATCGAGATATAATGACTGAAAATAAAACAGTTGTATATTGACAGAAAGTAAAGTTTGTGGTTAGTTTGTTATGAATTGTATCGGGACAAGATGTGACACTAAACCATCGTAGCTAGACTTATAATGGAAGTCAAACTATAGGAGGTCGCGTAAATTGATATCCGTGCTAAAAACGAGATAGAAAAATGATATTTAGAATCATTCTCCGATTTAATCGTGTCGCACGAACCAAAAGGAGTGCAGGATCTCATCTTAATCTAATGAGGACGTAATCCAAGACATAAATGATACAATGCAAAGCTTAGGAGGTCCTATGACAAGGGTACATGCAAGAAGAGTCAATGATGCTTTAGTTCACTTCATGATCAAGTCAATAGAATGCATTGGCCAGATTGAAGAAAAAGAGCCCAAGTTTATTCTTATCATCCAAGCATGTGATAAAAGGCCCAATAATGCATAAATAAATAAAAATAAAGAAAATACCAATAACCACACTATAATGGACGAAAATTGCAAGAGAAGTGGTAAATAAAGAATTGCCATTATTATGCCCTTTCAAGAACCCCACTATCTCTTCTTTATTTTGCACTTTCTTTGTAATAACTCAACCCACTATCATGATAATTAGTGGCTGAAATCCTTTTGTTTTCTTAGGAGTTAATGTTTACTTATTTCATCATCTTAAGCCATTCCTATATAAAGGAGGTATGTATCTTCTTTTTTAATCAATGAATTTTGTCGAGTTTACACATTGTGTAAGTGAGAGTATTTACTCTTAGGTTCTGGATTGGACCAAAATTGATCTTATCAAGAAATCCTTTTCTTGTGGTGATCCTCATCCATAGGCTTATCATTCTCTCTTGGATTAGAAAGAGTGTGGTGCCCCTTCTACTTTATTCCATTTATTATTCCTCATTTATTTCATATCAGTCTCGTTTATTTTATATGCATGTATCAAGTTCTGCCATTCTTGTAATTATAAGGCAGATTACTTTCTTTGAGTCACAAAAGAATTAATATTCCAAAAGTTAACAAAGTTGTTTCAGGAATTTTGAAGGAAATGCATAATTCTCAAAAGTTAGTGCATATCAAGTGGTAATCAGAGCATATTCCAACAAAAAAAAGGACCAAAATGTGGTAAATTGTCTATATTCTTGTTCTTCATTATTATCCATTTATCATTATAAAAAAATTCGAAAAAAAAGGGTATAAAAAAATTGAAAAAAAAAGGGATCTGATTGTTAAAGGTTGTGATTCAAACAAAAAAAATTTTTTTTTTTCTTGCCACACTCTTAAAATTCTCTTGGTTTCCTTTGTTTTAGAGTTTTTTTGTTTGCTGTTTTTTTAAAGCTTTTTGTGTGTTGATTATCATCTGAAATTGATTTCTTTGTGTTGATTCATTTTGGTTTCTCTAAAGAACTAAAATAGCAAATTGAGTGGTAAAAGGCAGAGTGTTTTTATTATTAAAAAAAGCCAAAAAAAATTGAGTGAAACACGAGTGATTGAGTGTAAACACGTGAGTAGAGTGGTGAGGTCCATTTTTAAACACTTGTTCCTAAATTCACAAATATTTCACAATTATGTCTAGTCCACCTTCACCTAGAATAACAACTTTAACTGTTCAGATCATAGCCATGCGTGACAATTTTGAAAGATTGTTAAGAGAACAAGGTGAACAACTTCAACAAAGAATTGATGAGTTGGAAAGGAGACCCCAAAATTCTAATGATGGTAGTGGTGATGAGGAGGAAAGAAGACGTAGAAGGAGACAAGGGAGAGATAATTTGAGGGGCATAAAAATTAAAGTTCCATCTTTTGTTGGGAAGAGTGACCCGGAGGCATATCTAGAATGGGAGACTAAACTTGAACAAATTTTTAATTGTCACAATTATTCCTATCTTGAAAAAGTGAAGGTTGCTTATATTGAGTTCAAGGAGTATGCCTTAGTTTGGTGGGATCAATTGATCAAAGATAGAAGGAGGTATGCAGAACGACCAATTGATACTTGGGAAGAGATGAAAAGAATCATGAGGAGAAGGTTTGTTCCTTCCTATTATCATAGGGAATTGCACAACAAATTGCAAAGACTCACTCAAGGTTCTAAAAGTGTTGAAGAATATTTCAAGGAGATGGAAGTTCTCAAAATTAGACCTAATGTAGAGGAGGACGATGAAGCAACTATGGCTAGGTTTCTCCATGGTCTAAATCATGACATTAGTGACATAGTGGAACTTCATCACTATGTTGAAATGGATGAATTGGTACACCAAGCTATCAAAGTGGAACAACAACTCAAAAGAAAGAGCCAAGCAAGGAAAAATTCCACCACTTTAAATTCTCAAAGTTGGAAGGACAAAACAAAGAAGGAGGGTGCTTCATCATCTAAGGAAGCCACGGTTGAAAACAAAGGTTAAACTATTACATCTTCTTCAAGTGTTTCAACTAACAAAAGTGTTAAGTGTTTCAAGTGTCAAGGCCAAGGACATATTGCATCTCAATGTCCAACAAAGAGAACCATGCTTATGGAAGAAAACGAAGAAATTGTTGAAGAGGAGGATGGTGATTATGATGATGAGTTTGAAGAAGAAATACCTAGTGGAGATTTACTCATGGTGAGAAGAATGTTGGGAAGCCAAATAAAGGAGGAGGATACAAGTCAAAGAGAAAACCTTTTTCATACAAGATGCTTTGTGCAAGGAAAGGTTTGTTCTTTAATAACTGATGGAGGAAGTTGTACAAATGTTGCAAGCACGCGTTTGGTTTCTAAACTAAAATTGGAAACAAAACCTCACCCTAAGCCTTACAAACTCCAATGGCTTAATGAAAGTGTAGAAATGCTTGTTAATAAATAAGTTGAGATTTGTTTTAAAATTGGAAAGTATGAGGATGTAGTGTTGTGTGATGTAGTACCAATGGAAGCTAGTCATTTGTTATTAGGTAGGCCTTGGCAATTTGATAGAAAAGCCAATCATGATGGGTACTCCAATAAGTACTCTTTTATGTATCATGATCAAAAGATCAATCTTGTACCGTTAAATCCTAGTGAGGTGAGAGAAGATCAAAAGAAAATGAGAGAAAAATATGATCAAGAAAGAAAAGAAAAAGAAAAAGAAAAAGAAAAGAATGAAAAGAAAAAAAAATGATAAAAGAGAAAAGAAACAAAGTTTAATTGCAAAAAAAAGAGATGTGAAGAAAGAAATTGTGTCACACAATCCCTTGTACTTGCTCTTTTGCAAGGAGGTGCCTTTACTAACCACTATTTCTAATGAAAAAAATTGCCAAATTGTGTTGAGTCTCTTTTGAAGGAATTTAAAGAATTATTTCCGAAAGAGGTGCCAAGTGATTTACCACCTATAAGAGGAATTGAACATCATATTGATCTCAATCCAGGAGCATCTTTGCCTAATAGGCCAACATATAGAAGAAATCCACAACAAACTCAAGAGATACAAAGGCAAGTGGCTGAATTGATAAGTAAAGGATGGGTAAGAGAAAGTTTAAGTCCTTGAGCTGTCCCTATTATTCTAGTCCCTAAAAAGGATGGTAGTTGGAGGATGTGCACTGATTGTAGGGCCATTAACAATATTACCACTAAATATAGGCATCCTATTCCTAGACTAGATGATTTGCTTGATGAATTGTTTGCTGCATGCTTATTTTCTAAAATTGATTTGAAAAGTGGATATCACCAAATTAGAATAAGGGAAGGGGATGAATGGAAAACTGCTTTTAAAACAAAATTTGGTTTGTATGAGTGGATGGTTATGCCTTTTGGATTAACTAATGCACCTAGTACTTTCATGAGACTAATGAACCATGTGTTAAGGGAGTTCTTGGGTGAGTTTGTTGTTGTGTATCTTCATGATATTTTGATTTATAGCAAGAACTTAGATGATCATTGCATTCATTTAAGGGCTGTTTTGCAAGTGCTAAGATATGAAAATTTGTATGCCAACCTAGAAAAATGTGTCTTTTGCACCGATGATGTGATTTTCTTAGGTTTCATTGTGAGCTCTAAAGGAGTCCATGTTGATGAGGAGAAGGTGAAAGCCATTCGAGAGTGGCCTCCTCCCAAAAATGTAAGTGAGGTAAGAAGCTTTCATGGTTTGGCTAGTTTTTATAGGAGGTTTGTGAAGGACTTTAGTACCTTGGTAGCACCCCTCAATGAAATTGTTAAAAAGGATGTTGGTTTTAAATGGGGTGAAAAACAAAAGCAAGCCTTTGCTGCCCTAAAGGAAAAGCTCACCCAAGCACCAATTCTTGCATTGCCTAATTTTTCTAAATCTTTTGAAATTGAATGTGATGCATCTAATGTGGGAATTGGAGCTGTTTTGTTGCAGGAAGGTCATCCACTTGCTTATTTTAGTGAAAAGCTAAAAGGGGTTGCCCTCAATTATTCTACATATGATAAGGAATTATATTCCTTGGTGAGAGCTCTACAAACTTGGAAACATTACTTGTTGCCCAAAGAGTTTGTCATTCATAGTGATCACGAATCCTTGAAACATTTGAAAGGACAAGGTAAGTTGAATAAGAGACATGTCAAGTGGGTTGAGTTTCTTGAACAATTTCCTTATGTAATCAAGCATAAGAAAGGTAAATCTAATGTTGTGGCAGATGGACTCTCAAGAAGACATGTCTTGCTTTCTACTCTTGAAACAAAAGTTTTTGGTCTTGAGCATATTAAAGATTTGTATGAAAGTGACCTTGAATTTTCTTCAAAATTTTAAGCTTGTGAGCATACTGCCTTCAATGGGTATTTTAGGAACAATGGCTATTTATTTAAAGAAAAAAACTATGTGTGCCTAAAGGTTCCATTAGAGAATTACTTGTAAAAGAGGCGCATGAGGGAGGACTAATGGGTCATTTTGGGGTTTCTAAAACTCTAGAATTCTTAAAAGAACATTTTTATTGGCCTCACATGAAAATTGATGTTCAAAAGCTTTATGAAAGATGCATTGTGTGTAAAAAGGCTAAATCAAAAGTTATGCCTCATGGTTTGTATACTCCTTTGCCTGTACCTGAATTTCCTTGGATTGACATTTCCATGGACTTTGTTTTGGGACTGCCTAGAACAAAGAATGGAAAAGATTCTATTTTTGTAGTTATGGACAGGTTTTCAATAATGGCACATTTTATTCCATGTAAAAAGGTGGATGATGCATGTCATGTTGCTGATTTGTTCTTTAAGGAAGTGGTGCGCCTACATGGCTTACCAAGGAGCATTGTCTCTGATCGTGACTCCAAGTTCTTAAGCCATTTTTGGAGGACTTTGTGGGGAAAGGTGGGTACAAAGTTATTATTTTCCACTACTTGTCATCCCCAAACAGATGGACAAACTGAAGTAGTAAATAGAACTCTTTCTACTCTTCTTAGGGCTGTTCTTAAAAAGAATTTAAAAATGTGGGAGGAATGGTTACCTCATGTAGAGTTTGCTTATAATAGGGTTGTCCATAGCACTACACAACATTCACCTTTCGAGATTGTGTATGGTTTTAATCCTTTAACACCTCTTGATTTGTTACCATTGCCTAACACATCTATTTTGAAGCATAAAGATGGGAAAGCTAAGGCTGAATTTGTGAGAAAATTGCATGAACAAGTAAAATTGCAAATTGAAAAGAAAAATAAAAGTTATGCAAAAAGTGCAAACAAAGGGCGAAAGAAAGTTATTTTTGAACCTGGGGATTAGGTTTGGATACATATGAGAAAAGAGAGATCCCCATCACAAAGGAAGTCCAAACTTCAACCTAGGGGAGATGGACCATTTCAAGTACTTTCAAGGATCAATGATAATGCCTACAAAATAGAACATCCAGGTGAGTATGGGGTAAGTACTACTTTTAATGTGGTTGATTTATCTTCTTTTGATGTAGGTGATGATGGTCTAAATTCGAGGTCGAATTCTTTTCAAGAAGGAGGGAATGATGAGGACGTAATCCAAGACATAAATGATACAATGCAAAGCTTAGGAGGTCCTATGACAAGGGCACATTCAAGAAGAGTCAATGATGCTTTAGTTCACTTCATGATCAAGTCAATAGAATGCATGGGCCAGATTGAAGAAAAAGAGCCCAAGTTTATTCTTATCATCCAAGCATGTGATAAAAGGCCCAATAATGCATAAATAAATAAAAATAAAGGAAATACCAATAACCACACTATAATGGACGAAAATTGCAAGAGAAGTGGTAAATAAAGAATTGCCATTATTATGTCCCTTCAAGAACCCCACTATCTCTTCTTTATTTTGCACTTTATTTGTAATAACTCAATCCACTATCATGATAATTAGTGGCTGAAATCCTTTTGTTTTCTTAGGAGTTAATGTTTACTTATTTCATCATCTTAAGCCATTCCTATATAAAGGAGGTATGTATCTTCTTTTTGAATCAATGAATTTTGTCGAGTTTACACATTGTGTAAGTGAGAGTATTTACTCTTAGGTTCTGGATTGGACCAAAATTGATCTTATCAAGAAATCCTTTTCTTGTGGTGATCCTCATCCATAGGCTTATCATTATCTCTTGGATTAGAAAGAGTGTGGTGCCCCTTCTACTTAATTCCATTTCTTATTCCTCATTTATTTCTTATCAGTCTCGTTTATTTTATATGCATGTATCAAGTTCTGCCATTCTTGTAATTATAAGGCAAATTACTTTCTTTGAGTCACAAAAGAATTAATATTCCAAAAGTTAAGAAAGTTGTTTCAGGAATTTCGAAGGAAACGTATAATTCTCAAAAGTTAGTGCATATCATAATCATAAACTTGTGTCGATTAATTGAAGGTAGCCTATCACGATTCCAAAGTAAAGAAAATGACTAAAATGGTCATTTTCCATAGATTTGACATTGTGAAGGTTATCGACTTCGATAAATCAATGTTTACGAATCGTAAGACTTCATAGATCGAAAAAATTAAATAAAAATGAAATTGAAAGGTAATAAAAAAACAAGAAAATAGCACCATGAACCAATTCAAAACATTGTAAAATAAGTGTTTTCAAAATTATGAATACTAAGAAAAATGAGATAAAATAGGAAGATAGAAAATGAAAAGAAAGAAAAATGAGAGAAAGGAGGGGAGGTGCTAAAGAGTAAATGGGTTGTGGTGAAAAAACTAATGAGAATCATATGGGCTCAAAAGCCCATCATCTCACTACAACAACTAAAATGGATGAAACGGTGGTGCAGATATGGAATTAAACGGGATTAAGCCCAAGATCATAGAAAAAAAGAGTTTTTTTAAGAAAATAAAAAGTCAAAACACAAAGCCATGGTTAAATGCTTAACATCAAATTAAAAAGAAAATGAATGTCAGAACAACAACAACAGCGTGAAAACCCAAATTTTTCCTCTCAACACGATGCGAAAAAAAATGTCGCCCTCAACGTTTCAAAATCAACACTCATACTTGTTCTCATTCCAACCTTTCCCAGATGAGTCACGTTTTCGCTCGACTTTAATTCAAGTTCCCAGTTCAGACTTGTTTTGCTCAGGTTTGTTTGTTTTGTGTTTGGGTTGCTAAAATTTATTTCCTCCTCATCACTTTCTTGGTCTGGTTCTGATTTGAGGGATGGGGTATTGGATGGGCTTATGATTTTGGTTGTTGTTTATTGAAGGTGAGTGAAGAAGAGGATTAGGTTATTGAAACAAAATGAAGAAGGAAAAAAAAAAGTGAGGTTTTGGTTTTGAAAGTTTAAATATGGAGTTCTGGGTTGAAGGTTATTTGGAGGTTCCAGGAAGGTCAAAGGTCCGGGAGAAGAAAAAGATGAAGAAGGATTTTTGGGTTAATTTGAGGATGAAGTCGGGTAGGAGATGTAGGTTTGATCCACCCTTCTTTTTTTAGATTGAGAAATAGCCTTTTTTTTTAATATAGGAGTGTGAGGGTTGAGTTATTTTCTGCAGGTTTCGTGTCCAAAATCAATTGAAGGTGAGGCTTTTCTCTGAGGTTTAACATGGAAATTTTGGGGAATGAGGAGCAAGGTTTTGCTGGTTTTTCTATTTTAAGTTAAAGGAATTGATGAAGAGTTGGAAAAAGGGTGTTGGGTGTGTTTTGTGTTGGGATTTTGAAGGTTGAGATGTACGGAAAAAAATGAAGGTTTGAAAGAGGATTCGAGGTGGTTTTTCTATAGCATGTATTTAGGTTTCCCCATAGTCCTCTTTTTTGAAGGAGAGAAGCCTGTAATATATAGGAGTGGATGGTATTGGTGAGAGAAATAAGGTTAGAGTGGGAATTTGCCTATTGTCGTTGTCCTTTTGAGCATTTTGTGATTTTGTTTTTGTATATTGCATTCCCATTTTCTAACGTGCAGGTTGTTTTATATTATGCTTTCATGTAGTGGGGTCCTGTATGCACGACTTGGAAGATTTTCGCTTGGTGCATGTTTTGGCTGAAGATGGGCTGCGTGTTGTTGTACATTGTGTTGAATTGATGAGTCATGTTGCAGGTTTATGTGGGTTGTGTATCATGTTGTTGTTGGCTGGTGAAGTGTATCCTAGTTGTGCAAAATTCTCACGTGAAGGTCATCATGTGCTCTTTTCTTTTTTTGCAAATTAATTCATGGTTTGGAGTGGGAAATACCACAATGGAATCTTAAATTGAATTATGACTTCCTTTGAGCTTTGATAATATTACTTGCATCTTGAAACTTGCTTAAACGATTCTTTGACTTTCGATCTCGAATTAGCAACCGTTTTGATTAAAGTCTCCATGATAATGAGCCAAAAAATAATTGAACCCAAATTGCACCCAACATGCATTGTAATTAGTTTTCAAGAATGGAAACCAAATAAATCAATACTGAATCCTGATTTGAAATATGTCATGCTTGAGTTGACTTCCGAAAATACACTAAAAAACAATTCCCCACAGATCTTTGAATTCTTTTTGAACCAAAACTTTGAATTAATCACCGCTCTATAGAACCCTAATTGAAAAGCATATATCCTGCATGGTTCTCCATTGAACTCAACACAACTTGACATCTTGATCCACACATAATCAATTTAGACTGGCACACAAACACTAATTATAAGCCCAACCACCAAGTGAGTTGCATATTATGGCCTTGATAAATGAACAAACCTTTACCTGATAATCCTTAGATGAACCTCATTTACCCTCCACCCAACCTTGTAACATCTTGAATTCAAACTTGCACAACATATTTTTTGACTTTCTGAATAACAATTGCTGGATGGATGTACAAAATGAAAGTTATACACAAGTAGGAAAATTTTGGGGTATGACACTGGGTTCATCAAAATGGTGCCTATACCATGCCTATTGTGATTGGAGGAACCATCGAACATCATCTTCCACCGTGAACCAGGTTCGGGACCCTCATCTGGACCTGGCTCTTCATAATACTTCTTTGTCAACATGATGTCTTCATCGGGAAATTCAAACTTCAACGGTTCATAGTCTTCTACCGGCTGGTCTGCAAGGTAATCTGACAAGATGCTACAATTGATAAACTTCTGAGCCACATACTGGATGCCAACGGGCGAGTCTCTCTATCTGAGCAGGCTTCTCAAAGATATACTTTATTGGGCCAATTTTTGAAATCAATAAAGTAGTATGAAATATCATATGTTTCCTCAAACGCCTAGCAGCCCATGCCAAAGCACAAAAATATTTCTCTAAAAGTGAATATCGGTTTTCACAGTCAGTGAACTTCTTGCTCAAATAATAGATGGCGTGCTCTTTTCGTCCAGACTCATCTTGTTGACCCAACAGACAACCCATTGAATTCTTAAGAACCGTTAGGTACATGAAAAGAGGCTTTCCAAGAACAGGAGGAATTAAGATCAGAGGCTCTTGAAGGTAGCCCTTGATTTTATCAAAATCTTGCTAACAATCCGAATTCCGAACAATTGTCTGATTTTTGCGCAACAACTTGAAAATTGGCTCACAAGTGGGAGTCATATTGGAAATAAATCTTGATATATAATTCAATCTTCCAAGGAAACCTATAACTTGGTTCTCAGTCTGCGGAGCCGACATCTCTTGAATAGATCAAACCTTATCTGGATCTACCTCAATCCCTTGTTGACTAACAACGAAACTGAGTAACTTCCCAGATCTCACTCCAAAGGTACACTTGGCGGGATTCAGCCTCAACTGATACTTCCTAAGTCTCTTAAACAACTTCAAAAGATGATCCAAATGATCCTCTTCACTCTGAGACTTGGCGATCATGTCATCGACATACACTTCCATTTCCTTGTGCATCATATCATGAAATAACGTCACCATGGCTCTTTGATAAGTGGCACCAGCGTTCCTCAAACTAAAAGGGACGACTTTATAACAATAAGCTCCCCAAGGAGTGATAAAAGTAGTCTTTTCCATATCATCCAGATCCATCTTGATTTGGTTATAACCGCAGAAACCATCCATAAACGAGAAAACAACAAAGCGAGTTGTATTATCTACCAAAGTATTAATATGCGGCAAAGGAAAATCATCTTTCGGACTGACCTTGTTCAGATCCCTATAATCCATACACATCCTGACTTTCCTATCTTTCTTTGGTACAGGCACGATATTGGCCACCCATTCTAGGTATTTAGGTACTGCCAAGAAACCTGCATCAATCTGCTTTTTCACCTCATCCCGAATCTTGAGAGCCATGTCAAGTCTAGTTCTTCAGAGTTTCTATTTGATGGGTGTACATTATTGTCGGAACGGTAACTTGTGAACCACTATGTTAGTGTCTAAACCCGACATATCCTGATATGACCAAGCAAATACATCAACATACTCTTCTAAAAGCTTCACTAATTGCTGCTTGACTTTTGTCCCAAGTGTTACCCCAATCTTGACCTCTTTCCTGTCTTCTTTGGTGCCAAGGTTAATAACATCCACCTGCTCCTTGTGAGGTTGAAGGTCCATGTACTCATAATATTCCATCTTTGCCACTTTATCAGGGATCACAAAATCTTCTTCCTCATCTTCGGCTTGGTATATGGATGAGTCGAAGTCAGGAGGGAAAATAAAGTCATTAGATTCAACGGGTTTTGGGGTATCGCTGCACGTTGGAATGGATTAATTTATTAAAACACACAAAGACAAATGCAGCAAAAGGAATATTGTTTTGTTTGTGTTTTTTTTAAGATTTCTATTTTCTTTTAAACATGAAAGCATTAGACAATAAATGAAACAACAACGAATAATTTAACAAAACAACTTCATTAATCATTATAATCTTGAAAGCGTGGGGCCCTACAAAAATATCCTATAGCCTTGGGCATGACTGTGGAGGTTTGAAAAAGCAACAACAAGTAAAGAAAACAAACAAATTACTTCAACATAGGAAAGATCACGGGAATCTCAACAGCTTCCCAATTACTTAAGGCAGTCTCACAATGATACACCAAATGATCACCATCTTCATCTTCAAGATCTTCTCCCACAACATTAAATTGGAATCCCCCACTGATGAACACCTCTTGAATAGTCTTCGGACGTCCTTTGACAGGTGTTGCTGCTTCATCATGAGTTGGTTTGTAACCCAACCCTTGGCGACCCAATCTTGCTTTTACTTTGATAACCTCTCCCCAGCTTGCAGGAGTACCTTCTTTCAGTGTAGGTTTTATACTCTGAGCGGATACAAAAGATGGACTACTCTTTGCTACTGCTTCTTCTATCATCATTGCATTGACTATCTCAAGAGCTTGGAAAGAATTTTCTAACGCATCTTCATCTGCTTCAATATACCTGAATAATGACATATTACTTACCATTAAGTCCTCTTTGCCATGTACGATTACCAGCTTATCATTCACAACAAATTTCATCCTTTGATGCAAAGTGGAAGTGACCGCTCCAGCCGCATGAATCCAACGTTGTCCCAACAAATAGCTATTATCTGGGTTAATGTCCATCACTTGAAACATGATTTCAAACACGTGGGGACCTATCATAACTGGAAAATCCATTTTCCCAACAGCCGTCCTCCTCAAACCATCAAAAGCCTTAACAATTAATGATGTCTGCCTCATCTCTTCCCCTTTGTATGCTAATTTGACAAGTGTCCTTTTAGGTAATACATTCAAAGAAGAGCCGGTGTCAACTAAAACCCGTGCCAAAGCATCTTTCTGACATCTGACAGATATGTGCAATGCACGATTATAATTACATCCTTCCCTTGGAAGCTCTTCATTATTGAAACTCAACGTGTTGCAGGCTGTAATGTTGCTATCACAAAATCAAATTTGCCAATGGTTATATCTTTTGTCACGTGCGCCTGCATTAACAACTTTTGTAAAGCCTCTCTATGCGTTGGAGAATTCATTAGGAGAGACAAGATTGATATCTTTGAGGGAGTTTGATGAAGTTGATCAACAACCTTGTAATCACTCTTTCAGATGTTTCTCAAAAACTCCTCAACATCTCCTTCATTTGCTGGCACTTCTCTATCTTTTGTCGTCATGGTAGAACTAACCTCTTTTTAAGGGACTACTATTATTTTGGGTTAATATATTCGACCGCTACGGGTCATCTTGCTTGTTCCCACAATATTCGTCACGTCAACATGGTCACCCTTTACTTCCTCATTTTGAATAACCTTCCCTAATCTTCGGTCCACCAAAGTCATATCATATCTCCACATGACAACTTTTTTACTATCAAAATGGAATGATCTCGGCTTCTAGATGATAACTGGTATGGGCTGAGCAATAGCATATTTGTTGAAAACAGGTTTCACACTTTAACTGGTTTGAGTTAGTATACCAGAACTGGGCATATTAAACACAGGAACCTTTTCACCTTTCTTCGGTAAATTGAAGATATGCTCAACCACTGAGACTTCCTCCTTCTTTTTCTTGCTATATGCTTGCAAAAGTCCATCATCAATCAAACTTTGACATTCTTTTGAACCATACCACACCCCTTAGGATTAACAGAACATTCTTCACAATCATCATGGGTACTTTCAATCAGTCCCGCTTTTAACAATTTCTCATGAAGTGATCGCAACAGAGTCTTGATTTCCGATGCATCACAAACTATCCTCTCATCTGACGCTTCTTCTATGGCATGAACTCCTCCATGATTTGAAAATGGATTATTCTTGACATTGGGTTGTACATCATCAAAAGACAAAATCTACTTTTTCCATGAGTTCTCTGACAAGATGCTTCAAGGCAAGACACCCTTCTAAATCATGGCCAGCAACACCCTCATGAAATACACAATGAGCATTAGGATTGTAATGAGGAGATGAGGTGTCTGACGGTGGTCTTAGTGGTCATGTTGTTATCAGCCCTTGTTGCACCAAAGATGGGTACAACTCTGTATAAGTCATTGGTATCTGGGGAATTGGAGGTCTCGCTGCTGTTCTTCTATTTTGATAATTTTGCCTTAGCGCTTGAGTCCTAGGATGTTGGTATTGTTGATAGGGAGGAGCGTTGGGCGCTCATTGATATCTTTGCTGATGAACTGGTTGATATACAGGTGCCTGTTGCACTGTCTGGTACATTGGAATAGAATTATTGAAAGTAGGTGTGGCAGCTGCCACATATGGTTGTTGGGCATACTACATTGGATACATTGGTTGTTGAACTAAATTGTGCTGAGGTTGTTGGACATAGCCTTGTTGAGGCTGCTGATATTGTCGGTAGGGTTGCTTCCAAGTCTGATTCTTCCTCCCCACTGTTATGGCGTTTGTTTCTCCTTCCTTCTTCTTGTGAAAATTGCCACTAAATTTCTTAGTATTACTGTTGTTGGAACCATTGGAGCTACTAATCATTTTTCCGTTCTTTAATCCCAATTCCACTCTCAGCCCTACAACCACTATATCAGAAAAACTCGCCGTTATACTGCTAATCATTTTTTCATAAAACTCCAGTCTTACCGTGTCCACGAACCAGTCTGTTAACTCTTTCTCATTTAGAGGAGGCTCCACCTGAGAGGCGGTCTCCCTGCAACATTGTGCATACTCTTTGAGAGATTCAGAACTCTTCTGTGACATACCCAACAATTATCTTCTATCAAGGGCTAAATCCATGTTGTATTTATAGTGATTTATGAATGCGTCAGCCAAATCCTGGAAACAGTGAATACAAAACTGATCTAGGCTCAAATACCATTTGGCAGATGCTCCTTTCAAGATATCTTGGAAACAGTGGATTATTAGCTTATCATCTTCTACGTGAGCAGCCATTCTTCGATAATACATGATCAAGTGTGTCTAAGGACAAGTAGTACCAGAGTATTGATCAAAGTTGGGGACCTTGAATTTCGATGGAATTACCAATCCATATACTTCTTCATTCTTCAACTATAGTTGTTTCTGGAGTTCTCCATTTTCTTTAACAACCACTTGATACTTGTGCTTCAAAGCATCTTCTATTTTTTGCGATTCTCAGCTTCTCCTTGTCAGACATGAAGATCAAGGTGCGCTCCTCCTTCAAAACCATGGGTTCTTGTTGGGAATATGGCATCTTCAACTCGATAGCCCTCTTTTGGACCCATTGGAGATATGGTTCCAAAGAAACACAGTTAAGTTTTCCTAGGTCTTTCTTCCCTTTACTATGCAATTGACTCCAAGCTTTTAGGATCTTCTCTTTTAGCTCTTGATTATTCTTCTCTTCCTTGAAGAAAATACTTTCCACATGAACATTGTTAGGCTTGTCCTTCAAAGGATATCCTAACTGTCGACGAGCAAGGAATGGGTTGTAACTGATCCCTCCATTTTTACCAAGAAGAGGTACATTACTAAAGTCTCTACAGCTGTCAATAACCATTACTCCATCATAGTCACGATTGTATCAATCAATGTCAGACTGAGTGAGAGCCATGATCTTCTGTGACCATCAACCTTTCTTAAGATCCCAAAAAGCGTTAGCCTTGGGCAAGTGCAAAGTAAACCACTTGTATAGTAAAGGAGCACAACAAGTGATCATCCCTCCATTGCGGAAATTCCTCAGATGAACAGAATGATAGGCATCCGCTAGCAAAGTAGGCACAGGGTTCTTTTTCAAGAAGATTATGATGGCATTGAGATCCACAAAGTTTTCAAAGCTAGGGAACAAAAAGATACCATAAATGAGCAAGGAAAAGATGGCCTCCGATGCATCCATTCTCAAATGATTAGCATTATATTGAGCTTTCCCCACCAAGAACTCTGCAGTCAAGCCAAAAACTCCTCCTTTGGTGGTCATGTTATTTTGAATTTCTACCAATCCCAAGTATGTAACCTTAGCAATATCCTTCTCCTTAGGGTCTTCCTCTATGATTAGAAAAGGAGACTCATCAAGAATAGGCAAACCAACCAGATATGAGTATTCTTCTAGTGTAGGTACGAGCTGATAGTCAGGAAAAGTAAAACAATGGTAGATTGGATCATAGAACTGGAGAAGTGTGGACTGGAGAAGCGTGTCGAACCTGAAACTCTCCTTCAAAATCCTCCGCTTATCTTTACGAAATCAATGGAACCCACCGCTCCTCGATTACCTTCACTCGGCTGAATATGTGTTGAGAAGAATCGTGCAAAAACCCCCAAATTCAGAGAATGTTGGAGGACAAAACCCTAGAGGTTTTATTCAAGAAAAACCTGTCATTCCTCAACCCGAACCGAATTACCCAATCAGCGGCTTCGAACGTTATCACCTATAACAATGCATAATGCACAACTAAGATTATTGTGTGTGATTGTTGTGGTATGCTATGAAGAAGATGAAGATGGTGAGAACTGAATTGACACCTATTTCACTTTTCTTGTTTTTCTCAATTATTATGAAGTGAAAAGAGCAACTTAATATTTATACCAGACATAACTGTTATTACTGATGAAACCACTTTCCAAAAATAATAAACATAACAGAAAAATAGCATAAAACAGCGAGCGGTCAACCTATGTAGAGTGCAGGGTCCACCTGAGCTAACCTAGAGGAAAAGATTGTGCAAAACACACAACCATGCATCGACCGGAACAAGGCATGCGTCGACACATAGCCTGAATTTTTAGACAAATGAAAATGCCAACAATATGAGTCGACTGGTAGGTCAACGCGATCACACCTGAGGAAAATACAAATACTAGACACATAGTATGAGTCGATCGGAACAGAGCTTTGGTCGACTCAAAGACCTGAAATTGCTAAAAATGCATAATTTCACACCAATGAAGTTTAACTCAAATGGCAGATATTTTGACAACTCTATATGCAACAACCGAGATATTTTATGCACGCAATTAAATCATGAGAAACAAGGCATGCACATGCAACATGGTGATAACGCCCAACATCGATTCTTCTATGAAACTAAGTTTTGACTTCATCGAAACGAGCATATCTTGTATATGAGGCGTTTCCCTCACATACTCCCCCTTTTTGATGATGGCAAAACACATAGAACCTGTCTGTATAATATGCAGCATTATCCCGCCCTTGCTTGATGCTACATCTTCACTTTTGATCTTTATGGTTCTACTGAAATGCTTGACACTTTCTCCCTCTTTAACAACATCAAAAAGACAGAAAGATTGGTCAAGGTATGGTAAACAAGTAATAGATGCTCATCTCAAAACACACACAATAGGATAAACATTAACATATATCCACACATAACGCAGTTAATGAACAAAGAACAAAGAGATAAATAGCACCATACACAGACAAAAATAGTAATTGTTGCTAGAAAATACAAACAAGGAATGACATATAAGTTCATGATTTAAG
Source organism: Lathyrus sativus (assembly GCA_963859935.3). Taxonomy (NCBI): domain Eukaryota; kingdom Viridiplantae; phylum Streptophyta; class Magnoliopsida; order Fabales; family Fabaceae; genus Lathyrus; species Lathyrus sativus. The sequence continues at coordinate 231,310,942 of OZ012741.1, forward strand.
ACATTAACACATTAGAAGTATGCTCAATACCAAGAAAAATTCACAATAACACAACAAAATGATGAAATCCAATATGAATCTTTAAAGCAATTTAAGTGGGAAAATGAACAGTTTTCAGAAAAAAATTTCAACGAAATTGCGTGATGCGTCGACCCGAGGGTCTTATGCGTCGACGCATACTGTGTTGAAAAGCACACATTCAAAATACAAGAGGTATGCGTCGACCGGTAGGTCGACCTGAGCATACCCGACTCAAATGCAAATTAGAAAACATTTTTGTAGGTCGACCGAACCTTGCTTAGGTCGACTCATGCAGTTAAAACAAGCAAATTTTGACATTTTTGATCATATGGGCATACATAAGGACATAGATACAAAGCCAAAACATATTTTAAGCATTCAATGAAGTAAAATACATACAATCACGACATATATGACAAATATAACATATAATATGATACATTTTGGGAACATGAATATTGAGAGAGAGAGAGAGTTAGTTAGTTGAGGAAAGATATTACCTCAACTCCAAATATAGCTAGATGCACACACACATATACTTTCGGCATCTTCAATTGTTAGATATCCGATACTCAAAGTTCATATAGACATAGATATATATAATGTGCAAGAAATTTGACTAAGCACGATATGAAATATTGAGAATACCTAGTTCCCGTCGAATATGAAAGAAAGGCTCAGTAGCAAGAGGTTTTGTAAAAATATCATCTAGTTAATTTTTAGTATCAACATGTTCACAAACCACATCGCCTTTCTCCACATGATCCCTAAGGAAGTGGTGTCGAATTTCGATATGTTTGGCGTGTGAATGCAACACAGAATTCTTGGTAAGATTGATGGCACTCGTGTTATCATAGAAGATCGGAATACGCTCAAGTTTGAGATTAAAATCGAGCAATTATTGCTTAAGCCATATGACTTGAGCGCAACAACTACCTGCTGCAACGTATTCTGCTTCGGTGGTTGACAAAGCAACAGATACCTGCTTTTTGCTATGCCAACTTACCAAAGAGTTTGAAAATAAGTGACATGTGCCACTAGTACTTTTCCTATCCGATTTGCACCCGGCAAAATCAGAATCGGAGAATCCAACCAAGGAACAATCGTTTCCCTTAGAATATCACAACCCATACTTTGGAGTACCCGAAAGGTATCTAAGTATGTGCTTAACTGCTTTTAGATGGGATTCTTTAGGAGAGGATTGATATCTAGCGCACATACATACTCTAAACATAATATCGGGTCTAGAGACAGTAAGATACAGAAGAGAGCAGATCATACCTCGATATCTTTTTACATCTACATCCTTACCACGTTCATCTCGACTGAGATTTGCACATGTTGGCATTAGTGTGTCAATGGCTTTGGAGTTTGCCATGTCAAACCGCTTGAGAAGCTCAAGACAATATTTCGTCTAGCTCACAAAAGTTCCTTCCTCAAGCTGCTTGATTTGTAATCTGAGAAAATATGTGAGCTCCCCCATCATACTCGTCTCGAATTCTCCCTGCATTAGATTAGAAAACTCCCTTACGAGATTCATGTTAGTTGATCCAAATATGATATCATCAACATAAATTTGCCCCAAAATTAAGTGTTTTCCTTGACGCTTAATGAAGAGGGTTGTGTCGACCTTGCCTCGTGAATACCCTTTATCAAGTAAGAACTTGCTTAGATGTTCATACCAAGCCATAGGGGCTTGCTTCAGTCCATACAAGGCACGTTTTAACTTGTATATGTGATCAGGATATTCATGAGATTCAAAACCCGGAGGTTGGGCAACATAAACTTCTTCATTTATATAGCTGTTAAGGAATGCACTTTTTACATCCATTTGAAATAACTTCAAAGTTTTCGCACATGCGAAGGCAAGTAAAAGGCGTATCGCCTCGAGTCGGGCAACCGGCGCATAAGTTTCCTCATAGTCGACGCCTTCCTCTTGGTTATACCCTTGCGCGACTAAATATGCCTTGTTACGAGTTATTACCCTGTTTTCGTCCAGTTTGTTCCTAAACACCCATCAGGTGCCAATAACTCGATGACCTCGTGTAACACCCATTTTAATTATTTAGTCTTTTTGGTGTTATTCTATTTTTGGTGTGTCCTTATGTGGGGGTGCGTCTGAGCGCGTTGGTGGGTGTCCTTAATTTGTAGGAAATTATTTAATAAATATAGAGTTTAATATTAATATAATATAATTAATAATGATAATAATTTAATAATTAATAGTAATATTGTTATTATTATTATTATTGTTATTATTATTATTATTTGTATTATTATGAGATTAAATAAATAAAATAAGGATTAAGAGGTATAAGAAGGGGGTTTTGGGGTAAAGAGGAGATAGAACACGATAAACTTGTGGAGAGAGAGAAGATTGAGGAGGAAGAACATGGGGAAGAGAAGCAAGGCTATTCCTATCCAATCTTGAAAGTTCTTCAACAATCTGAGTAATCAATCGAGGTAAGGGGGGGGAGAACTGATTGGGATTGGTATTTTACATGAATTGGGTAGAGGGGATTCCTTAACCCCATAGGGATTTGATGAACAAGATGAGTATATTGTTATGTTTATGATTGTTGCTGCTATTGATGAATTTGGGCATATATTGTTGTGATTTTGGTGGGTTTCTGCGTAACGTAGCAGAGTTGTGATTTTGGTAGGGTTCTGTGTAACTTCTGTGGTTTTGGTAATGACCATGAGTTTTGGTTCAAGAGAGAAAGTTTGAGGAACAATTGATTAGAGTAGTGTATAATAGTTGTAGTAATAATAGGTAGAAGTTGGATGAAGAATGATAAGCTTGGAATTAATCAAAGTGTCATTTTGTACAGTGAGGGTTTGGAGTATCGCAGACGCTCGCTAGCAGGTTCGCTAGGCGAGCAGGGTAGCGAGCATTCGCTAGGGACTCGCTAGGCGAGCTAGGTAGCGAACACTTCCAGTAGCCACTATCTGCCTTCGCTAGGGATTCGATAGGCGAGCAGGTAGCGAACGTTTGCTAGAGCCTCGCTAAGCGAGCAGGGTGGCGAGCGTGGCAGAACTTGTTTTAATTTGTTGTTTCCATGCAATGGTGATCTTGTGGTGTAGGATCCCTTTGGTCATGATGAGTACAGAGATGGTGTTTAATGGTGAAGAGTGTATACTTAGGGTGGGATGTGAATGCCCCATAATAAATAATTTAATTAACATGATTAATTGGTGTAGGATCCCTTTGGTCATGATGAGTACGGTGATGTGATCAGGAGGATCGTGTGCACTTAGTGTGCTTGAATTTATTGGTTGTGTATGGTAATATGATCAGTAGGATCGTATGCACGTAGCATGCTTGAGTTATTTATTGTGCATTTGGTGAGTTATTTGTTGTGCATTTGGTGTCGTGCATATCATGGTGTTTTGGTGGGATGAATCGTTGCTCAGGAGGAGTGTATGCGATTCACTCGTACTCCCTTATGGAGAATGGTGGGATGAAATCGTTACTCAGGAGGAGTGTATGCGATTCACCCGTACTCCCTTGTGGAGAATGGTGGGATGAAATCGTTGCTCAGGAGGAGTGTATGTGATTCATCCATACTCCTTTGTGGAGAATGGTGGGGATAGATCATTACCAAGGAGGGGTGTATGTGATCTATCCTGGGTTCGATTGAATGAACCAACGAGTCAGTACCGCATGCATGGTGTTGAGTTGCATATTTGCATTATTGTGTGTTGTGTTTGATGATTGGACAGTAGGTCGTGGTTGATGCATGTTGGGTGATATTTTATATAATTGCTACCTTTATTTCGTGTATCTTATTACCGATAATTTTGGTCATGTTTTTTCACCCCTTTGTTGTTATTGTGGTCTATGCTTTTTCGGAGGTACAGATAATCCAGGTACTTATCTAGCTTGGATAGTGTTGTGTGAGTCGAGTCTTAGGATGCTCTGATACGTAGCACGAGACTTGGGTGTTTATTTGTTTTATATTGAAATTACTTTACTCCTATGACGTATCGTATTTGGTGAACTTATTAATGAATAATTTTATGTAAATTGGGCAGATGGTCGAGAATATTGGATTAATGATTATTTCTATTGTTTAAAGTGAAAACCAACTGATGAAGATTTATGTTGAACTATTTGATGTGATATCCTACTGGTGAAGGGAAACTCTAATGTTTATTTGAAATAATTGTATTTTATTTAATTTTGGGAAAGTGGGGTGTTACAATTGGTATCAGTGCAGGTCGGTCCGTCCGGCTAGTGTAGTAGTTGAGTCTGTCCTTAGGATAGAGATTGTGTACCTTTGAACCTGGTGTTATTATTGTTAAGGAGTATGGCAGGAAGGAATGATGCTGCTTTAATGATGCTGCTTTGGCTGCAGCTATGCAAGCGTTGGCGCAGGTGGTTGCTAATCAGAACCAAGCTGCGGGTGCGCAATTCCGAGATTTGGCACAGTTTCTGAGTAACAAGCCACCGATGTTTGAAGGAGGAATTTTGGATCCTGAAGCTGCACAGAAGTGGCTGAAGGCAATTGTAAAAATTTTCAGAATAATGGGTTGTAGTGATGAGCAAAAAGTGAAGTTTGGTACTCACATGCTGGAAGGTGAAGTTGAGGCTTGATGGGACAACAGTCTCCAGAGATTGGAAACTGCGGGAACTGCTATTACTTGGTGTGTGGTCCGAACTGGTTTTCTGGAAAAGTATTTTTCGGAAGATATACAAAGTGCTAAGGAGATAGAGTTTCTGGAGCTGAAGCAGGGTAATCTGACTGTAGCAGAGTATGCTGTGAAATTTGAAGAGCTGGTACAGTATTGTCCTCATTACAATACTGAGACGACAATGACCTCCAAGTGTTTGAAGTTTGAGAATGAGTTGGCGGTGGTGAATGAATTTCCCGAAGTGTCCCCTGATGATATTACAGAATTACCTCTGACGAGAGAAGTTGAATTTATTATTGATCTTGTTCCTAGTACAAGGCTTATATCTATGGTGCCATACAGGATGTCGGCGGTGGAATTGGGTGAATTGAAATCTCAGATTGGAGAATTGTTGGATAGAAAGTTTATCATACCGAGTGTATTGTCGTGGGGAGCTCCAATCAGAAGGAGCTAAATATGAGACAGAGAAGATGGTTAGAATTCTTGAAGGATTACGATTTTAGCTTGAGTTATCATCCAGGAAAGGCGAATGTAGTAGCTGATGCTTTGAGCAGAAAAATGATTCATATGTCGGCTTTGATGGTGAAGGAAATGGAACTAATTGAGCAGTTCATAGATTTGAGCATGGTTTTTGAGACAACGGCAGATGGTGTGATGTTGGGCAAGTTGCAAGTGAACAATGATTTCTTGGATATGATTAGAGAAAACCAAAAGGTAGATGTGAAGTTAGTGGATTTGATGCCTGGAGTAGGAAGTCACTCCGATAGTGATTTTGAGTTGGATAGTACAGGTGTGTTGAGATTTAGAGGCAGGATTTGTGTGCCGGATAATGATGAACTGAAAAGTTCAATTCTGAATAAAGGACATCGTAGTAGTTTGAGTATCCACCCGGGAGCTACGAAGATGTAACACGATTTAAAGAAGTTATTTTGGTGGTCCGGTATAAAAATTGATATAGCTCAATTTGTTTACGCCTGTTTGATATGTCAGAAGTCGAAAGTGGAACATCAGAGACCCTCTGGATTAATGCAACCGTTGGAAGTTCCGATTTGGAAATGGGATTTTATAAGCATGGATTTTGTTACGGGTTTGTCGAATACGGCGAGAGGATTTGATGCTATTTGGGTAATTGTGGATCGACTTACGAAGTCTGCATATTTTGCGCCGATTATTATCGGCTTTCTGTTGGTGAAGCTGGCAGAGATTTATATTCTGGTAATTGTGAAGCTACATGGTGTTCTGTCGAGTATCGTGTCAGATAGAGATCCGAGGCTTACTTCAGAATTTTGGAGGAGTTTACAGGAAGATTTGGGTACTAAGTTGAAGTTGAGTTCGGCTTACCATCCTTAAACTGATGGTCAGTCAGAGAGGACTATTCAGTTGCTAGAGGATTTGCTAAGAGCTTGTGTGTTGGAAAAGGGTGGTGTGTGGGATACTCATTTACCATTGATCGAGTTCACGTACAATAATAGTTACCATTCTAGTATTGGGATGGCGCCGTTTGAAGCTTTATATGGTAGAAGGTGCATAACTCCTCTGTGTTGGTATGAAATAGGTGAGAATGTGGTATTGGGACCAGAAATTGTGCAGCAAACTACTAAGACAATTCAGATGATTCGTGAGAGAATGAAAGCGTCTCAGAGTAGGCAGGAAAGTTATCATGTTAACCGAAGAAAAGAACTGGAATTCAGTGAAGGTGATCATGTGTTCCAAAGAGTTAAACCAGTGACTGGTGTGGATCGTGCATTGAAATCCAAGAAGCTGGATCCTAAGTTTATTGGACCATATCAGTTTTTGCAGAGAATTGGTGTTGTGGCTTATAGAGTGGTGTTACCGCCTGAACTGTCGAATTTGCATGACGTGTTTCACGTGTCGCAACTTCGAAAGTATGTCTCGGATCCATTGCATGTGATTCAGAGAGATAAAGTTCAAGTCCGGGAGAATCTTACCGTTGAGACGATGCCGTTGAGGATCAAAGATCGTAAGATGAAACAACTCCGAAGGGAAAGAGATATCTTTGGTGAAAGTGGTTTGGGGAGGTGCTGCAGGAGGCAGTGTGACCTGGGAATTAGAAAGCAGGATGCGGGAAGCGTATCCGGAATTGTTTCCATCAGGTAATTTTCGAGGACGAAAATAATTAAAAAGGGGAAGAGTTGTAACACCCATTTTAATTATTTAGTCTTTTTGGTGTTATTCTATTTTTGGTGTGTCCTTATGTGGGGGTGTGTCTGAGCGCGTTGGTGGATGTCCTTAATTTGTAGGAAATTATTTAATAAATATAAAGATTAATATTAATATAATATAATTAATAATGATAATAATTTAATAATTAATAGTAATATTGTTATTACTATTATTATTATTATTATTATTATTATTATTTGTATTATTATGAGATTAAATAAATAAAATGAGGATTAAGAGGTATAAGAAGGGGGTTTTGGGGTAAAGAGCAGATAGAACACGATAAACTTGTGGAGAGAGAGCATATTGAGGAGGAAGAACAAGGGGAAGAGAAGCAAGGCTAGGGATATCCAATCTTCAGAGTTCTTCAACAATCTGAGCAATCAATCGAGGTAAGGGGGGAAAAACTGATTGGGATTGGTATTTTACATGAATTGGCTAGAGAGGATTCCTTAACCCCATAGCGATTTGATGAACAAGATGAGTATATTGTTATGTTTATGATTGTTGCTGCTATTGATGAATTTGGGCATATATTGTTGTGATTTTGGTGAGTTTCTACGTAACGTAGCAGAGTTGTGATTTTGGTGGGGTTCTGTGTAACTTCTGTGGTTTTGGTAATGACCGTGAGTTTTGGTTCTGGAGAGAAAGTTTGAGGAACAATTGATTAGAGTAGTGTATAATAGTTGTAGTAATAATAGGTAGAAGATGGATGAAGAATGATAAGCTTGGAATTAATCAAAGTGACATTTTGGACAGTGAGGGTTTGGAGTATCGCAGACGCTCGCTAGCAGGTTCGCTAGGCGAGCAGGGTAGCGAGCATTCACTAGGGACTCGCTAGGCGATCTAGGTAGCGAACACTTCCAGTAGCCACTGTCTGCCTTCGCTAGGGATTCGCTAGGCGAGCAGGTAGAGAACGTTTGCTAGAGCCTCGCTAAGCGAGCAGGGTGGTGAGCGTGGCAGAACTTGTTTTAATTTGTTGTTTCCATGCAATGGTGATCTTGTGGTGTAGGATCCCTTTGGTCATGATGAGTACAGGGATGGTGTTTAATGGTGAAGAGTGTATACTTAGTGTGGGATGTAAATGCCCCATAATAATTATATATATATGTGTGTGTGTGTGTGTGTATGTGTGTATATATGTACATACATATATATATATATATATATATATATATATATATATATATATATATATATATATATATATATATATATATATATATATATATATATATATATATATATATATATATATATATATATATATATATATATATATATATATATATATATATATATATATATATATATATATATATATATATATATATATATATATATATATATATATATATATATATATATATATATGTATGTACATATATACACACATACACACACACACACACACACACATATATATATATATATATATATATATATATATATATATATATATATATATATATATATATATATATATATATATATATATATATATATATATATATATATATATATATATATATATATATATATATATATATATATATATATATATATATATATATATATATATATATATATATATATATATATATATATATATATATATATATATATATATATATATATATATATATATATATATATATATATATATATATATATATATATATATATATATATATACACACACCCACACCCACACATATATATATATATATATATATATATATATATATATATATATATATATATATATATATATATATATATATATATATATATATATATATATATATATATATATATATATATATATATATATATATATATATATATATATATATATATATATATATATATATATATATATATATATATATATATATATATATATATATATATATATATATATATATATATATATATATATATATATATATATATATATATATATATATATATATATATGATGTATGGTGATGTGATCAGGAGGATCGTGTGCACTTAGTGTGCTTGAATTTATTGGTTGTGTATGGTAATGTGATCAGTAGGATCGTGTGCATGTAGCATGCTTGAGTTATTTAGTGTGCATTTGGTGAGTTATTTGTTGTGCATTTGGTGTCGTGCATATCATGGTGTTTTGGTGGGATGAATCATTGCTCAGGAGGAGTGTATCCGATTCACCCGTACTCCCTTGTGGAGAATGGTGGGATGAAATCGTTGCTCAGGAGGAGTGTATGCGATTCACCCGTACTCCCTTGTGGAGAATGGTGGGATGAAATCGTTGCTCAGGAGGAGTGTATGCGATTCATCCATACTCCTTTGTGGAGAATGGTGGGGATAGATCATTGCCAAGGAGGGGTGTATGTGATCTATCCTGGGTTCGATTGAATGAACCAACGAGTCAGTACCGCATGCATGGTGTTGAGTTGCATATTTGTGTTATTATGTGTTGAGTTTGATGATTGGACAGTAGGTCGTGGTTGATGCATGTTGGGTGATATTTTATATAATTGCTACCTTTATTTCATGTATCTTATTACCAATAATTTTGATCATGTTTTCTCACCCCTTTGTTGTTATTGTGGTCTGTGCTTCTTCGGAGGTACAGATAAACCAGATACTTAGCTAGCTTGGATAGTGGTGTGCGAGTCGAGTCTTAGGATGCTCTGTTACGTAGCACGTGACTTGGGTGTTTATTTTTTTTATATTGAACTTGCTTTACTCCTGTGACGTATCGTATTTGGTGAACTTATTAATGAATAATTTTATGTAAATTGGGCGGATGGCCGAGAATATTGGATTAATGATTATTTCCGCTGTTTAATTTGAAAACCAACTGATGAAGATTTATGTTGAACTATTTGATCTGATATCCCACTGGTGAAGGGAAACTCTGATGTTTATTTGAAATAATTGTATTTTATTTAATTTTGGGAAAGTGGGGTGTTACACCTCGTGGAGGGGGGACAAAGTCCCAAACCTCATTTCTCTTTAACTGGTTAAGTTCCTCTTGCATAGATAAGAACCAATGTTCATCGAGTAAAGCATCTTTTGAGTTTTTAGGTTCTACCTGAGAGAGGAAAGCAAAATGATAAAAAAAATTACTTATCTTTGACCGAGGCGTCACCCCCTTTGATATATCACCGAGGATATTATCGATGGGATGGTCTTTGGAAGACTTCCAAGCTGGAGGAAGATCATCTTTTTCAGACGGATGAACTACCTCAGTTTCTTCATGACAGTCATCTTTTTCCTCCTCAATTTTGGTTATGTCGGATTGATCAATCCCTGACTCAGCACTTTTGAGTATGTCTTCCGAAGATACCCTGCACCATGAACAAAACTACCTTTTCCGACATTTCTCGGATAAGATTCATCAAATGTTACGTGTACGGACTCTTCGACAGTAAGTAATCTCTTATTGTATATTCTATAGGCCTTACTTGACTAAGAGTATCCGAGGAAGATACCTTCGTCAGCCTTGGAATCAAATTTACCTAAAATTTCTTTTCCATTATTTAACATAAAACACTTACAACCGAAGACATGTAGGTGAGTCACATTTGGCTTGCGCCCTTTTAAAAGTTCATACGGTGTTTTATTTAGAATAGCAAGAATGAGACCCCTATTCAATACATAACATGCCGTGCTTATGGCATCAGCCCAAAAATAGTTAGGTAATGCACTTTCATTGATCATTGTTCTCCCTAACTCTTCCAAAATATGATTTTTGCGCTCCACAACCGCGTTTTGTTGAGGGGTACACGGAGCGGAGAAGTTATGATCAATTTCGTGTTTACCGCATAATTCCTCAAACAAATAGTTCTCAAACTCACCTCCATGATCACTCCTAATTGCTATGATATTTGTGTTTAATTTGTTTTGAGAAAGCTTAGCAAATTTTTCAAAGGCTGCGAATGTATCCCTCTTGCTAGCCAAGAAGATAGTCCAACAAAATCTAGAAAAGTCGTCTACTATTACAAAACCATAATAGTTACCACCTAGGCTTTTAATTCTAGATGGCCCGAATAAATCCATATGGAGAAGCTCAAGAGGTCTCGTAGTTGAAACAATATTTTTAGATTTGAAAGAGATCCTCGTTTGCTTTCCCATTTGACAAGCATCACATAGGTGATCCTTGGTGAACTTAATTTTGGGCAGATCTATGACTAGATCTTTTGAAACTACCTTATTTAGCAAGTCAAAATTTACATGTGTTAAACGTCTATGCCATAACCATGAGTCCTCACTCATTGTCATGAGACATTTATCACTTGTCAATGATACTTCATCCAAATCCAGCATATAGACATTGTTTACTCTTAGGCCATTAAACACATCCTTCACTTGATCATTATGCTCAATCAGACAATAATCTTTTGAAAATGATACTTTATATCCTTTGTCACATAATTGGCTAATGCTAATGAGATTATGTTTAAGGCCCTCGACAAGAAACACATTGGAGATAGTAGTGGAAGAGGGATTACCTACACTACCTTTTCCAAGTATTGCACCACAGTTGTTGTCTCCATAGGTTATAAATTCCTTCTTCTTTCCCACGAAGTCAATGAAGAGAGATATGTCTCCTGTCATGTGTCTTGAGCAGCCACTATCGAGAACCCATCTTCTCTTGGTGATCTCAAGACGTTGCACCTCTGAACACAATTAGCAAGAATAGGTACCCAATTGATTGGGTCCTAAGTTGTGAGTGAAAACATGGTCGCATATAGGCAACCATTGATAAACACCTTTAGGAACCAAAAATCTCCTAAAATGACATTTAGCAATGGTGTGGCCTTTCTTGCAACAATAAAAACAAGAAAAATCAACTTTTGAATTACTTTTGCTATCATGATCTTTTACAATGTATGTGTATTTTTGATATGGATTAACCATAGTCTTTCTAAAATGAGCTTTATCAATTGCAAAAGTAATTTTGGGCTCTAGAGCCTTGTTAAGTTTTGCATTTAGATTTCTAACTTCATTTTGCCAAATGTAACAAGTATCACACCCGAAGTTAACAACTCTTTTTCTTATATCCTCACAATTTGCTTTTGTACTTTCCGCTATGGGAGCTTTTAGTGCCTTGAGTTTCTTTTCGAAGTCATGAATCTTTTCCTCTAAGTAAGCAAAGATTTGGTTATTTGAGGCAAGCCTTTTAAAAGCTTCTTTTGCTTCATAGTGTAAAGTATTAAAAGCAGTTTGCAATTCAAAATGAGATATTTTAGAAGAATTTTCATACTTTGCATGTCGTACCTTTTTCTTTTTGTTCTTTTGATAGGCGGAAAGACAAAGATTGACGAGTTCGTATTCATCACTAGAGTTGTCATCCTCGGAGGATTTGCTATCGCTTTCCCAAGAAATATACGCTCTCCTTGGCTTAGGTTGCTTCTTATGTGACCTAGTTGTTTCCTTTTCTTTATCCTTTTTCTTCAAGGGACAATTTGGTTTGTAGTGTCCGGTCTTTCCGCAATTATAACACGATCCTTTTGTTTTGTTTCCTTTATTGTCGTCATTTTTAGAGTATCTTGATTTTTTCCGATAGTTGACAAGATTTTTCTCAGAATGTTGGATACCGTTCTTTTTGACATAGCGATTGTATCGCTTTACAAACAGCTCCATATCCTCACTCTTGTCATCATCTTCGTCATCACTCGTGGTGTAATAACTATGCTCTCTTGTTTGGGACTTTGAGGAAGAATTCTTGAGAGCAATAGACTTCTTTTCAATACTTTTTTTGTTTTCTCCTTCTTTTCCTTCTTTTCATATTGCTCTAGGCTTAGAAACACTTGTTCGTGCTCTTGCAGCTTTCCAAACCATGTTGTGAGATCCAAAATCATGAGATCGTTAGCTTCTTTAATGGCGGTCACCTTTGGTTGCCATTCCCTATTAAGACATCTCAAAATTTTGTTAGTAGCAACATCATTGGCAACTGGCCTACCTAATGAGTATAATCTATTGATGAGATGAGTGAATCTCTTTTGCATGTCCGCAATGGTTTCCCCTTGCTCCATGTGAAAGAGATCAAACTCTTCCGTTAACATATTGATTCTCGCTAGCTTAACATCATTGGTTCCCTCATGGGAAACTTGCAATGAGTCCCATATAGCCTTTGCAGTTAAACAATGAGAAACCCTATAATATTCATCAACTCCTAACGAGGAGATCAAAATATTTTTGGCTTTCGAATCGTAATTATATTTCTTCTCGTCATCATCATTCCATTGTGCTTTAGGATTAGGCACAATCATGTTATTTTCATCAGTCATAGTTATTTCAATTGGACCGTTAAGAATAACATTCTGCACCTTCCTGTCAATGGAATTAATATGCACACGCATACAGTCTTTCCAGTAACTATAGTTTTCTCCATTAAAAACAGGTTCTCTATTATAATCCCCTTTAGGTTTGTTAGCCATTTTCTACTAAGTTATACTTGAAGCACGGATTAACCGGTGCTCCTGATACCACTTGTTAGACGATGGCACGAATCTAGAGGGGGGGGGGGGGGTTGAATAGATCGCTTGCTTAAAAAGGGTCTGCGCTACCAAATAAAATTGGTTTTTTAAAATTTTGTAATTTGCAGAAGCGACCGAGGATTTATACCATCTATAATGAACGGTTACTAGAAAACTAGATATGCGTCAAGCCTATGGAATCCGATAACGATTAAACTTGTGTAGAGAGAGCAGATTGAGGAGGAAGAACAAGGGGAAGAGAAGCAAGGCTAGGGCTATCCAATCTTCAGAGTTCTTCAACAATCTGAGCAATCAATCGAGGTAAGGGGGGAGAAACAGATTGGGATTGGTATTTTACATGAATTGGGTAGAGGGGATTCCTTAACCCCATAGCGATTTGATGAACAAGATGAGTATATTGTTATGTTTATGATTGTTGCTGCTATTGATGAATTTGGGCATATATTGTTGTGATTTTGGCGAGTTTCTACGTAACGTAGCAGAGTTGTGATTTTGGTAGGGTTCTATGTAACTTTTGTGGTTTTGGTAATGACCATGAGTTTTGGTTCTGGAGAGAAAGTTTGAGGAACAATTGATTAGAGTAGTGTATAATAGTTGTAGTAATAATAGGTAGAAGATGGACAAAGAATGATACGCTTGGAGTTAATCAAAGTGACATTTTGGATAGTGAGGGTTTGGAGTATTGTAGACGCTCGCTAGCAGGTTCACTAGGCGAGCAGGGTAGCGAGCCTTCGCTAGGCGAGCTAGGTAGCGAACACTTCCAGTAGCCACTGTCTGCCTTCGCTAGGGATTCGCTAGGCGAGCAGGTAGCGAACGTTCGCTTGAGCCTCGCTAAGCGAGCAGGTGATTCCCACCCGATAAATTAGCCCAATGGTGCAAATTCTTTCATCACGTTAGGCTCATTTGCATCATCATTTCATACATTGCATTGGTACTAAGACATGGGATCAAGGTATTTTGGTTTTCCTCAAGAGAATAAGTTGATTTTCAAAGAAATTAGAAAGGAGATGTTCTCAAACTCATGGTATTCTTAAGTCACAAGGGTCTCATATTCATCAAAGTATCTCTACAAGTTGATACAATCATCTGGTGATTAGGATTTCTATGATTTCAGGGGATTCATTTGATCATGCTTCTAATGGCTCTGAGCTAGGGTTTTGATCAACGTTTACTTGTAACTATTTTCTTTAGAAAATAATGGATCTATGGTTTAATATACATTTTAAAGGATTTATACATGCCTCTGGGTTCATCACAAGTCATTTCAAGGTTTCCCTAAGTGATAGAAGAAGGAATGGGATTCATTTGATCAAAAGTCAACTAATGCCCTACAAAAGTCAATTCTTGAGTTTTTAGGTCAATCATGGGAATTTCAAGTCATCATACATGTTATTATGAGGTTTGATCATGAGAAGTCAATATATATAAAGAGAAATCATAAAATCAGGAGAAGTTGCTAAATTAGGGTTTTTGGAAAATTTTCTAAATATGGAAATTCAGCTTGGAGTTCATGTCAAGACCAGTTTTCTTGGTGATCCAAGCTTAATCTCATTTTTCCTTCAACATGAAAGTTGTTTCTCATCTTTCAAGATTTCTTTTGATACCAAGAAATCCTCAATTGGATCATCAGAGCTCATGTTATGATGCTTCAAAGACAAGGTGTTCAAGTTGCCAAACTTAGTAAGTTTTTGGTCTGATTTTGGAACCAACTTCCAAGGGGTTTATCTCATGGTTCCAAGTCTTGTTTCATGCTTCTCCCAACATGAAAGTTGCCCCTCATTCTCTAATATTTCATTTTGTGCCAAGATCTCATCAATTGGATCAAAAATCCCCAAGTTATGAAGCTCCAAAGTTGGTGGTTCATGGATGCTAAAACACTTTCATAACTTAGATTTTTTCAAGAATTTTTAGGCAGGTTTTTGGACATAGCTTCAAGTGAGTTTTTCAGCATCTTCCAAGATTTATCTCATGTTTTTTTCAAAACGAAATATGTTATTTAATCTTCCTACTTTCTCTTGAGCACAAGAATGTATTAATTGGTTTAGAATTCATCAATTTATCCTCATCCAAAGTAAGCTACATGAACATGATCTCAAGGCATTACACTTTTGTCTTCTTGGCATCTTGTGAAGTATTCTTGCAGCATGGTCATGCACCCATATACCACGCACATGACATCAATTTTTTTCCAAATATGCCTAGACAACATACCAATCCCACGCACCAAAATTCAAATTGTTTTTCCAAAATGAGGAAAGGAGAAAGTGTGGAAACATTATGTCATTTCCCTTTCTCACATGCCACTCTCTTCACACTTATTTTATAACTCACTTTTCTCACTCAAAACCAAGTCAAAAACCTCGTGCGAAGCCTCCTCCAAACCTGAAACCGTGCCATACACATGTGCATTCTCCTTTTTCACATTTTTCATCCAAACCAAGCATAACCAACTTCCAAGCCTCAGCTTCATTTCGAACCTTGAAAAGAGCCTCATATAAATGCAACAAATTCCAAACTTGGGCATGGTCACTCTATTTCAGATCTAAATACTCTCATTCTCTCAAATTTTTCTCATCTTCGAAACTTGTTTTTTAAGAGAGTTCTCCATATTTTCCTGCTAGCTTCATCATCTGTGAGGATTATTGAAGCTTTCGGTGAAGTTTTCCATAAGGTTTTGCAAGGTTTGAAGGTGCAGCGGACACTCTCCACTAGGTAACCTTCATAAACTTTTCTGGCTAGATCTATGTACATGTTGAGCTCACTTTTGTCGGATTTTGAAGTCCTACTTATGATAGGCATTGATTGTTATAGTTGTTGTGTTGATTCTGTTAAGTTTTAGTTATGATATACAATTTCCATGCTAATGTTTCTTGGTGGTAATATGTTTATTTTAAAAAATGAATGTCATATTTGGAATCAGCATGAAAATCTATGTGGGATTATAGTATTACTTGGCCTTTCTGGGTGGTTGCAGGTGGCTCCGGCGACCAACTAGTCGGAGAAGACGACCGAAGCTAGGGCTTCTCCGTCTGAAGGTTGGGAATGATCTGAGCTGACTTTTGCACTAGGATTTGAATTCAAATAATATGAGTTGTATTGTTTCTATTTGTCTTTGCTCCTGACTGTGTACCATGTCAATTAATGAAGTTCCACACATGTTTTTTTTTTGTTTCTGAATGTGTAATTGGTTTGGGCTTGTACGCATTTTTTTCACACCCCTTTGTTTTAGGCCCATGCACGCATTATACTGAATCCTAGTTCATTTGATTATTACCGATGCATTCCTCCTTGTTCCTTTTATTTTTTATTTTTCTTTTTTATTCTATTTTACTTTTTGATTTTGATTTTAATTGTTAAAACTGTAGATGCTTTTGATTGGCTGCATTTTGTGGAAAAACATTAGAGTGTATATGAATGTCATGATTGATGTTATGGCACACACTAAGAGTATTCTGCAGGGTAAGTGAAGTTTGATGTCATGACTGGATGTTGTAACATTGATCGTATGACATCAGACACGCAGGGTTTATTTTTTGGTTATTAGCTCAGGCTATACTTCAGGAAACAATCCAGGAAGCATAGTCATTTTAGGCAACATAACAGGCATTGCTGAGGATAACATAGAAGACTTCTGACCTGATGATAAGTGCGCAGCTTCATGAAGAGAGGTTTATCTTGGGTAAACCTAGTTTCTCCCTCAAGGCCCAAAGCAAGTCTGTTGCTTTAAATAACAGAAGGATTATTCCTAATAGTGAGAGCTTGAAGAGAGAGCTTCAAGACAGATATTGAAGAGTGTAATTTGTAAGTGAAGATCTTTGCTCTTCACGTGTGTCTAGGAGTCTTAGGATTCCTTTATGTGCCAAGCAATTTTATGATGTATAATTGCACAGGTTTATTGTGTATGAACTGTTGTGTTCATTGTGTCACTCAAAGCTTTTGAGCAATAGTGTTATGTCTCTTGATCAAAGTTGTGAAGCAAGATCAAGGTGTGTGTCAAGAGTGTCTTCATATTGTAATTGTGTTTTGGTTTATATCACTAAGGTGATTGAGGGGGAGTGAGTGGGAAACTCAGGTTTAGTGGTCTCTAGGCTGAAGTGTCATTGGGAAGGTCTTAAGTGAAGAGTGCAAACTGGGATTGTTTGACCTTGAATTAATTCTACTGATAATGAATTTCCTCCCTGGCTTGGTAGCCTCCAAATGTAGGTGTGGTTGACACTGAACTAGGTGAATAATCTCTTGTGTTATTTACTGCTTTCCAATTACAACTTATTAATAAGTTCAGTAGCCTATGTTACAGTGGATGTCATAACATCCGTGATAACATATATCGCGTGCTTGCCAGAATTACAATTTGTATCAGAGCAGGCACCCTGCCTGTTATTTTTTGGGTGAGATCTAGGGAAGATAAATTCTGGTACTATGGATAAAGACATAGGATTCACAAATACACCACCAATTCTGGATGGCTCTAATTATGACTATTGAAAACCTAGGATGATTGCCTTCTTAAAGTCTCTAGACAGCAAGGCATGGAGAGCTACAAACTCTGGCTGGGAACATCCAGTGAAGACTGATAAAGATGGATTGTCTATGCTTATACCTGAAGAAGAATGGACCAAAGAGCAAGAAGCCCCGGATCTTGGGAATTCTAAAGCCTTGAATGCATTATTCAATGGTATAGATAAGAACATTTTCAGACTGGTGCATCATTGTGAGCTGGCTAAAGAGGTTTGGGATACTCTTAAAAAAAACTCATGAAGGAACCTCTAAAGTCAAGATGTCAAGACTTTAAATGTTGACCAACAAGTTTGAAAGTCTGAGAATGAAGGAGGATGAGACTATTCATGAATACTACATGAATATTCTTGAAATTGCAAACA
Source organism: Lathyrus sativus (assembly GCA_963859935.3). Lineage (NCBI taxonomy): Eukaryota > Viridiplantae > Streptophyta > Magnoliopsida > Fabales > Fabaceae > Lathyrus > Lathyrus sativus. The sequence continues at coordinate 231,329,159 of OZ012741.1, forward strand.
CCTCAGGAGCCTTGGGTGAAAAGATGTCTGAAGAAAAGCTTGTGAGGAAAATTCTCAGGTCTTTGCCTAAAAGGTTTGCCATGAAAGTCATTGCCATTGAAGAAGCTCAAGACATATGCAATATGAAGGTGGATGAACTCATTGGCTCTCACAAGACTTTTGAGATGGGAATATGTGATCAGGTCGTGGAGAAAAAGAACAAAAGCATAGCTCTGGTATCAAATATTGCAGAGGACTCAGATGAAGACAATGATGGAAGCAAGGAGAATCTCTCAGAAGTTGTAGCTATGCTTGGGAGATAATTCAACAGACTCATGAAAAGGGTGGATAAGAAGGGTAGATCTAGTGACAAGTTCATCCCATCTGACATTAGCAAAAGAGCTAAGCCTGAAGAAAAGCCCAACCAAGGCAAAGGAGGTCAATGCCTTGAATGTAAGGGATATGTACATATTAGAACTGAATGCCCCACCTATCTAAAGAAACAACAGAGAGGCCTAAATGTAACTTGGTATGATGGAGACTCTGAAAGTGGATCAGAAAAGGAGTCTGCCAAGCATGTCACTGTTCTAAACAGTGTATGCACATCTGATGATGACTCAAGTGAGGATGAGCTGACTTTTGATGAGCTTGCAGCTTCATACAAACAACTGTGTTTCAGAAGTGCATAGGTATGCCAACAAGGAGAAAATAAAAAAGGGATCATTAAGAAGTTGGAGGTTGAGAAGAAGGAACATCTTGCAACAATAGACTCACTCAACAGTGAGGTCAGCCTGTTGAAATGCAAACTTAAGTAGATGTCAAAATCAATCAGGATGCTAAACCCTGGGACTGACACTCTTGAAAAAATTCTACAGAGTGGTCAGATAGTAGGAGACATGTCTGGACTGGGGTTTGTTGGTGAACAGAAACCCATCTTGGGGTTCAAGAGACCAGAGTCTGAAATAGGTCAAACCAGATGTCACGACCAATGTCACAAAATCAGAGGAACAAGAATATGAGACATACAAGAAGAAAGTTCCAAAGGTGGAGGTGTCATTACTGTGGAAAATTTGGTCACCTAAAACCTTTTTGCTTCAGACTGCATGGATATCCTAGCCACACTCATCAAAGTGCTCCTGTCAAGAAGCAACAATGGGTGGCAAAGGAGGTTGGTCTGATAGCTCACACCTCTCTAAGAGTTTCAGCTAAAGAAGACTGGTACTTTGATAGTGGTTGTTCTAAGCACATGACTGGAATAAAGAATCTGTTGGTGGACTTCAAACCTCATTCCACTAGTTATGTGACTTTTGGTGATGGAGCAAAAGGAGAGATCAAAGGTGTTGGGAAACTAGACTGCCCTGGAGTTCCTAACCTGGACAATGTATTGCTAGTGAAAGGAATGACTGCCAACTTGATCAGCATTAGTCAGCTCTGTGATCAAGAACTAAGTGTGAAATTCACTGAAGAAGAATGTGTGGTTACAAATGGTGATAATGAAGAAGTAATGAAGGGGTCTAGATCTAAAGACAACTGTTACTTATGGGAGCCTAAGGACTCTAGTAGATCCATAACATGCTCTATGGCCAAAGAAAAGGAGGTAAAGTTGTGGCATCAAAAACTTGGGCACCTTCATCTAAGAGGAATGAAGAAGATCATCTCCAAGGAGGCTATGAGAGGAATTCCAAAACTAACTATTGATGAAGGAAAGGTATGTGGGGAATGTCAAGTAGGAAAGCAAACCAAGAAATCTCATCCAAAGGTTGGACACTTGACTACCTCCAGAGTTCTGGAACTATTGCACATGGACTTAATGGGGCCAATGCAAGTAGAAAGTCTTGGTGGAAAAAGGTATGCCTATGTAGTTATTGATGACTACTCCAGATACACCTGGATAAGCTTCATCAGAGAAAAATCAGATGTATTTGAAGTATTTAAAGAGCTGTGTATCAGACTTCAAAGAGAAAAGGAATGTGGTGTGGTCAGGCTCAGAAGTGATCATGGTAAGGAGTTTGAAAACTCTAAATTTGCTTATTTCTGCTCATCTGAAGGGATCAGTCATGAGTTCTCCTCCCATATTACTCCTCAGCAAAATGGAGTAGTAGAAAGGAAAAACAGGACTATCCAAGAATCTGCTAGGGCCATGATTCATGCAGAGAAATTATCTATGCATTTTTTGGCTTAGGCTATGAACACAGCCTGCTATGTTCACAACAGAGTGACCTTGAGAAAAAGAGCTTCTTCCACCCTGTATGAAATGTGGAAAGGAAGGAAGCCAACAGTGAAGTATTTTCATGTTTTTGGGAGCAAGTGTTACATCTTGACAGATCGAGAACAAAGGAGGAAAATGGATCCCAAAAGTGATAAAGGCATTTTCCTGGGATACTCTATCAACAACAGAACTTATAGAGTATACAACACCATAACAAAAGTCTTGATGGAATCCATTAATGTTATCATTGATGATCAGCATGAAGAAACCAATGACATTGAGGATGTTGAAACATTCCTTGAGACACCTGCTGAGGACATGGTCAATACTGAAGAGGTTCAAAATGGACAGCCAGATTCTGAATCAGAAACTCCCAACAAAGATCCCTCTATCAGGATTCTGAAAGATCATCCCAAAGATCTTATCATTGGAGACCCCACTAGTGGTGTAAGGACCCGAGTTAGAGAAATCATCTCAAATTCATGCTTTGTATCCAAAATTGAACCCAAAAATGTAAAGGAAGCCTTAACTGATGAATATTGGATCAAGGCTATGCAAGACGAGTTGGAACAATTTGAAAGGCATAAAGTGTGGGAATTTGTTCCAAGACCAGAAGGAACTAACATCATTGGAACCAAGTGGATTTACAAGAACAAGTCAGATGAACAAGGAGTTGTGATCAGAAACAAGGCTAGATTGGTGGCACAAGGCTACACTCAAGTAGAAGGAATTGATTTTGATGAAAATTTTGCACCTGTTGCAAGGCTAGAATCAATCAGGCTTTTGTTAGGTATTGCCTGCATTCTGAAGTTCAAACTATTCCAGATGGATGTAAAAAGTGCCTTCCTAAATGGATACATAAATGAGGAAGTGTATGTAGAACAACCCAAGGGTAATGAACCTAACCTACCAAACCATGTGTACAAGTTGAAGAAAGCTCTCTATGAATTGAAGTAAGCTCTTAGGGCTTGGTATGAAAGACTCACTGAGTTTCTTACTACCCATGGATACAGGAAAGGAGGAATAGACAAGACCCTCATGTGAAAAATGAGGATGGAAAACTCATGATTGCTAAAATCTATGTGGATGACATAGTCTTTGGTGGAATGTATGAGAAATTAGTTAAATAATTTGTCAATAAGATGCAATCTGAGTTTGAGACGAGTTTGTGTGGAGAACTAACTTACTTTCTTGGGCTGCAAGTCAAGCAAATGGAGGAGTCTATATTTCTCTCCCAAAGTAAGTATCCCAAAAGCATAGTCAAAAAGTTTGGCTTGGATAATGCTGGTCACAAAAGAACACCTGCACCTACTCATCTGAAGTTATCAAAAGATGAAAGTGGGACTAGTGTTGATCAAAGCTTGTACAGAAGCATGATTGACAGCCTTCTGTATCTAACAGCCAGCAGACCTGATATTGCCTTTGCAGTTGGTGTGTGTGCTAGATATCAAGTAGATCCTAAGGTAAGTCACATAAATCAAGTCAAAAGAATTTTAAAATATGTGAATGAAACCTGTGACTATGGTATACTCTACTCTCATGGGTGTGATCCTACATTATCTGGATATTGTGATGCTGACTGGGCTGGAAGTGCTGATGATAGAAAAAGCACATTTGGTGGATGCTTCTTCTTAGGGAACAACCTCATATCTTGGTTCAGCAAAAAGCAAAATTGTGTCTCATTATCCACTGCGGAAGCTGAATACATAGCAGCTGGTAGTAGTGTTCCCAGCTGGTCTAGATGAAGCAAATGTTAACTGAATACAATGTCACTCGGGATGCCATGACATTGTACTGTGACAATCTTAGTGCTATCAATATTTCCAAGAACCCAATACAGCATAGCAGAACTAAGCACATAGATATAAGACATCACTTCATAAGAGACCTTATGGAAGACAAAGTGATTTCCTTGGAACATGTGTCCACTGAACTACAACTAGCTGACATCTTTACAAAGGCTCTAAATGCTGCTCAGTTTGAGAATATAAGAGGAAAATTGGGTATTTGCATGTATGAGGACTCATAGAAATTACTGGAACGTGAAAGTTTTAAAACCTCAATGCAGTCCACGGCCTTGACCACAAAAACTCTCCATTCCATGCAAACGTGCTACATCACTGCATATACAATTTTCTCCGCCTCCTCTACTCTACAGAATTCTCAGTCTGCACTCTGCAACAAGATGTCTTTCCATCATGATGCCTCTTCATCCAAGTCCCCTCCCAAATCCTCAAAAGATGCCCCTACCACTACTGAAGAACCCAAGAGCAAGTATCCTCCTCCCACTGATGAAGAACTTAAGAGAATCAGAAACAGGGAAGGCTCGGCATACGTAGACAAATCCATTGGGGAAATTATCGATGATATACTCAAGAAAGGACTGCCTTTTCGGGGCATCACCATTCCTCTGGCTCGCAGGGATCCACCTCACAATTCTGATATTCCAAAGGACGACCTTGATGACATCAATAAGGACATCTCATTGTCAGATTCAGATGACAGTGATTCCAGTTCCTCTAAGGAAGATGAATAATGTGGGCTGATAGACTGTTGCGGGGCTCAGTCTGCTGGTTGCTGAGCTAATGACATGTGCTGCTGGTTTGAGTATTTCATTGTTTTGCTTTGACTTTTGTAACAGCTTGAATTTGTGATGCTCTTCATGAGCAATTTTCTTGTAATGACCCCAGCCTTATGTAATGTTACACATTATGATCTATACTATTTAATTAGTTTGATCTTAATTTGTGGCTAAAAAGGGGGAGAGAGTGTTAGATAACACTAACAGCAGGTTAGAGATGATACAGGCGGAAGACTTGGTTGAATAACCAATTGCTGCTACAAGTATTGTGCAGGTGTGATAAACAGCTGATGTTGTTAGTGATGTGTATGTTAGAAGAGTGTGTGGAACCTAGTAGCAGTAGCTGCTAGTATGGTGTGTTTCTGCAGCGTGTTTGCAGAATGTATGTGGTTGTGCACCTCTTTAGGGGCAGTAGCATAATGTTGTGCTTCACAGGTGATTGTGCACTTCAGGATGTCATCCTGAATGTCATAACATCCAGAGCAGGCTGGATGAATATGTGTGACTGCAAGCTGTGCAGGTTGTGCCCAGCTGATGTAGTATGAATCAGTTGAGGAGGAGTAACCCAGAATGTTACTCAAAACATTTTGACATCTGTAGTGCTGACTAATAGATTTTGTGTGAACAGGTTGATCCTGAGAAGCTGAGAGCTAACTGTGTAGACAACTCTTATAGTGCTTAGCTAGTAACTTTCTTGCATGATAGGTTATATGTTAGACTTCTGCTGTTTATGAACTCTGATATGTTAACAGGGTATTTAAGCCAAAAATATGCCAAAGGAGGAGTTTGTAGATGCTTTTGATTGGCTGCATTTTGTGGCAAAACATTAAAGTGTATATGAATGTCATGAAAGGGGGAGTTTGTAGATGCGTTTGATTGGCTGCATTTTGTGGCAAAACATTAGAGTGTATATGAATGTCATGACTGGTGTTATGACATACACTAAGAGTACTCTACAGGGTAAGTGAAGTTGGATGTCATGACTGGATGCTGTAACATTGATCGTATGACATCAGATGCGCAGGGTTTGTTTTTTTTGTTATTAGCTGGGTTATACTTCAGGAAAAAATCCAGGAAGCATAGTTATTTTAGGCGACATAACAGGCATTGTTGAGGATAACATATAAGACTTTTGACCTGATGATAAGTGTGCAGCTTCATAAAGAGAGGTCTATCTTAGGTAAACCTAGTTTCTCCATCAAGGCCCAAAGCAAGTTTGTTGCTATAAATAACAGAAGGATCATTCCTAATAGTGAGAGCTTGAAGAGAGAGCTTCAAGACAGAGATTGGAGAGTGTGATTTGTGAGTGAAGATCTTTGCTCTTCACGTGTGTCTAGGAGTCTTAGGATTCCTTGTGTGCTAAGAAATTGTATGCTGTATAATTGCACTGGTTTATTGTGTATGAACTGTTGTATTCATTGTGTCACTCAAAGCTTTTAAGCAAGAGTGTTGTGTCTCTTGATTAAAGTTGTGAAGCCAGATCAAGGTGTGTGTGAAGAGTGTCTTCATATTGTAATTGTGTTTTGGTTTATATCACTAAGGTGATTGAGGGGGAGTGAGTGGGAAACTCAGGTTTAGTGGTCTCTAGGCTGAACTGTCATTGGGTAGGTCTTAAGTGAAGAGTGCAAACTGAGATTGTTTGACTTTGAATTAATTCTACTGTAGTGAATTTCCTCCCTGGCTTGGTAGCCCCCAGATGTAAGTGTGGTTGACACTGAACTGGGTGAACAATCTCTTGTGTTATTTACTGCTTTCCAATTACAGCTTATTAATAAGTTCAGTAGCCTATGTTACAGTGGATGTCATTGAAGGTGAGAAAATACTTAGAAGGGGGGGGGGGGGGGGGGTTGAATAAGGATTTAGAAAATATTATGGCAATAAAAACACAATGATTTTTATCCTGGTTCGTTGAACTCAACTAATCCAGTCCACCCTATCAAGAGTGATTTGCATTTCTCTACAAGGACTTAATACACTATAATCAAACTGATTACAATATCAACCACTAATAACAACTGTCTTAGTCTTCTCAAGAACTACTAACCACAACTTGGTGTTCTCAAGGAACTTTTACAATCAAATGTAAACTAAACAAGTGTTTGAAATGCTTCTAAGAAAGCTATATCACAACTGTGATTTACACTTAAGTTTAAGAACTTATGAAACTATTTAACAAAGAATAATAATTTGTATGAGAGCTTTGAGAGGGTTTTCAATAGTTTTGTCAATTTTTGTCAACTGAAGAAAGTTGTTGAAGTCTTGCTTTTATAGTCAAGGAAGTCCAAGACGTTGTAAGCTTGAAGACCGTGTACTGCAAAGTAGTTGTAGCCTTTTGTCTTCACATCACTTGACCTTTCCTAGTAGTAGAATGTTCAGAGAAATCCTTTTTGCATGAGTTCTTGTGTCTAGCATGAAAGAGGAAAGAGTCGTTTGGCATAACCAACAGATATAACTTTGAATAATCTTCTTCAACAAGTTTCTATTTCACACCAATCAACATCAGAACCTTGAGTGATTAGAGTCTTGATGTCTTCAGAGTTTGCTGTATCAGAGTATTGCAGCAAGTGTGCTTCAGCGTGAAATAAATCAGAGCAGAGTTTGGAGATCAGATCCTCAGTACTTGCAGCGAACAGTACTATCGGAGTCTTCTGAAAAATAGTGCTTGAAACTCTTCATACAAATTCTTCAGTCTACGCTTCAGATGCTTCTGTAGCTTCTGCTTCAGACCCTTCTGTAGGCAGCGCTCAGAGTCTTCTGTAGGCAGCACTCAGAGTCTTCTAATTAGATACTTCTGACGCTTAGAGCCTTGCGTAGTTCAACGTTCAGATCCATTTTTGCTTTCAGAAGAATATTAAATTTAATATCTGCAGCAAAAATACTTGAACCAATTTAGAGTATATAATTTCTTAATACAAAATTTCATAAGTGTTATCATCAAAACATAGAGATATAACTAAGAACCAATCTGTGTTCTAACAATCTCCCCCTTTTTGATGATGACAAAAACATAGGAAATTTTGTTCAATAAGATATAAATATAATTCCCCCTGAGATATGAATCTCTCCCTGAATTGAATACTAAGAAAGAATAGAAACTTCCCTTTTTGCATGAGTATTCTTTTGAGAATCAGAGCCTGAATGTTCAAAATTAGAGCTTGATTTGGATGAACGTTTCAGAATCAGAGCCTGATTGGTTAAAACTTGATCTGGGGATCTCAGAGTTACTTTAAAGAATTTTGTCAGATTTATCATTATAGGTCTGAAAGACTAAAAATTCATGTTAGTTGTAATCTGATATGTCTAAATTCCATTCAGGTAAAGTTTATTTGAACAGTCAGAATTTCATTTTCTCCCCCTTTTTGTCATAATCAACAAGAAAACTTTTAAAGACAAATAAAAGGAAACAGAGAGAAAAGATATAATCATATAGAGAAAACATTCAGATTCATTCATTCAAATATGCAAATACGAAAACATCAAATGAGAAATTCAAAAAAAGTGCTCAAACATCAGATAAGGAAAACATAAATCTAAGATTGTTTGGAGAGAAGCATCTTCAGAAGGTGGGTGATATCAGAGGAAGATTCTTCTTGCTTGGACATCCATTTCTCAATGTTGTCAGTCTTCTGATCTTGCCTTGCCATCCAGGACTTTATCTCAGATTGACCAGCTTCCAGCACAACAATCTTATCTTCTAAGTCTAGGTTCTCTTTCTTAACCTCAGAAGAAGTAGACGGAGCAGAATCTGATGCAGGAGTAGGAGCAGAGTCAATATCCATTGGAGTTGCAGATTCTAGAGGCATAGATGCAGATGATTTGTCCACAATCATCAGAGCTAAAGGATTGTCTTCCAGAATGACTTCAGAAGCAGATCCTTCAATAGTCTCAGAATTAGCAGACACTCCAGAAGATGAAGGTGCATCCTCAAGAAGAAATGTAGGAGATCTGGTCACATTCCAAAGCATTGTTCTGGTAAGCTCAGCGAATCTGATCTTCACATCATCAGAGCAGAAGCCCTTCAGATTTGAAGCAACAGTGTTGAATCTGGAGATGAACTTATTCCAGCATTCTTCAGAAGCTTCTGGATTGATGCTTGAGATACATTTCTCTTCCACAGAGTTTAAACTAATTCTGATTTCCTTCTTGAAACTAGCAAATAGAGTATTAACATCTAATCTAGATTTGGGTTTAAGGTAGGTTTCCAGAGGAGTTGTTTTGGGTTGTTCTGGTGGAGGTGGTATGGTAAAAGTTGGGATGATGAACAGAGGACGAGGATAAGAAGGAAAAGAGGGATGTTCAGAAGATGAAGTGAAATTTCTGAATCTGGATGAGAATCAGAAGATGAAGTGAAATTTCTGAATCTGAATCTGGAAATAGAAATGGTTTAAAATTTGATGCAGAGGGAATGACATCAAAAGAAGTTGAAGTGTAGGGGGTAAAAACAGAGTTACGAGAAAGCAGAGGCTCTGATGGAATGAGATCTAGTTGTTGTTTAAGATAAGTTTGAAGAACAGATGGAAGAATAGTTGAAGAACTAGGTTTGTATGGAGTGGTAGGGTCAGATGGTTCTATTCTGGTATAAAAATTTTTAAATTTTAGACCAGAAGGAAGGGGATCAGAGGGATGTGGTTTAAAGGATGCAAAAGAAACAAACTCAAATGTTCTTGATTTAGGTTTTGGAGTGGGTTTAGGAATGATAGCATCAGATGAATTAGATGTATCTGGTTGTTTAGGTTCATACCCATGAAGAGATGGTGGTGAGTTTACATCTGGGTGAACATCAGATTCAGATGAATCAGATGAGGTAGAAGAGGGACAAGATGTGGAAGATACATGAAACAGAGTTTTGAGAGGTTGGACATCCAGAACCTCAGAATCAGATATGTATGATTCAGTAGGTTTAGGTTGCTCTAGTTGAGGATTAGGTTGTGGATTGGAAGGTATAGATTTTGGTGGTTCAGATACAATAGGTTCAGATGGTAGTGGTTCAGGTATTGAAGTTTGTTGAGATTCAGGTTGTTATGGAGAAGGTTTTTATGGCGTTGGTTCTGCTAGTGTTGAAGTTGGTGGTTCTGGTGGGGCAATTTCATATGATTTTGGTACAGGTGTTTGTTTGTCAGATGGGGGAATATCAAATGGTTTAGAAGGTGTTGGTTCAGATGGATACTTTTGAGATGGAGTTGCAATAGGTTGGGTTGCAGATGGTCTAACAGAAGGTTTCTTAGGTTTAGAAACACGAGGAGGAGAAGGTGAAGGTGATGGTATAGGTTCATGAAGAGTTTGATAAGATGTTAATACCTCTTTTACAGTTTCCAGAATCTCGTTTAGACTTGCCTCTGGAGGATTGATCTCTTGCCTCTTGACCTTCTTAGGCTTGACAGCAGCAGCTTCACCAGTAGCCTTCCTCTTGGGTTTAGAAGGTTCTTCTGCAGCAACCTTTCTTTTCTTCTTGTGTCTGGCCTCATAAAGATCTGGAGCAGGTTCACCTGGCTTCTGAACCAAATTAACTAGTAGAGGGATTCTTTCATTCAGACAATCTGTGATGTAATTCAGAACAATCTCCCTTGGTTCATTAGCAAAGAACATAGGAAAATTTGCAACTGGAACTCTTCTTTGAGTGACCTCTTCAGTGTTGAATTTCTTTGGAGCAGAAGTAACTTCTTCTACAACTTTCATCCTCTGAAGACTCTTCCCGTTCAGAGGTTTTCCAACTGCAGAAGCCAATTCTTCCTTCATTCCAGCTTCAACTAGATGACCAACAAGACCATTCTCAGTCAGGATGTCTGAGATAAGTCTTCCCATTGGAATCCAGTTCCTCAGCTTCTGATGCTTGTTTATGAACTCTTCCCTTGACTGTTTAACATGCGTCCACAGATGATTAAACAGAAGATATGGCAGATCCACCTTGGTACTCTAACTCAGACAATACATAAAGTATAGCTGATCAGTGTTAACATAATCTGGAGAATTTGAAGATTTTCTATGGTGAATGCAGCTCATGAAAATCTTAGCCCAGATCCTGTAAACTGGTTTCAGATCCTTAACCTTGTTAGAAGCTACTCCATATGAGCAAACTTCTCTATATACTTCAGTCATGTCCACACGCCCAGATGGTAGATTAGTGACTCCATCAGTCTCCTCATATCCTATGAGTTTCCTTATCAAAGCTTCAGTAATGATGATTTATTTCCCCAGAACAAATGAAACTATGAACTTAGGGCAACAAGAAGCATGTATCCAAAATTCCTTTACCAGACGAGGGTAAACTGGTCCCATTAGCCTGTCAAAAAACTTGGTCCAACATTGTGCATCAACAATGGGACGAAGATCATACCCATTCTCAGCAAACGATTCAAAGTTGATAATAGATTCACACAAGACTTCCAACTTGTCAACAGGTGTGAGTAATGTTCTGATAGGTTCCTTAAAAGGGACAGCACCCATGTTTGATGAAGAAACAGCAACCGTTGTAGATTGGAACTGAGCTGAGGTTGAAGATGAAGTAGCCATTGTTGAAGATGTTGAAGAAATAGGTTTACGAACAGATTTGGGTTTTGGGTTTAGATGAAGGAAAAAAAACAAGCAGAAATGCATATAAGTGTTTGTGAGAGTGAAAAGTGTGAAATGTTGAGATTTGTGGAATTTATAGAAGAAATTTAGGGCACACAAAAGGTCACACGTTCAGCACGTACACAATTAGCATTTAATGGCATTTAATGAAAAGAATATAATCATTTCAAAGCAATTAATGATTCTGACAATTGGGGGGGGGGGGGGGGGAAACGAGAAACCAAATATTCAAACAGTACCTCAAACGTCTCTTCAGTATTGTGCACTCCATCTTTTTAGATTCCGAGTTACACGTGTTTGCTTGCATGTGCTTCTGAAAACTCTTTGAGAAATGAAACGTTAGCCAACGTTCAGATCCTCTGAGACTTGTTAGTTCAGATACACACAAAATTAATAATTCAAGAGATTTAATAAATGACAGATGAAATACTTTAGAGTTTAAACATTTTACATCTGAGAAAGTTGCTTCTGATAAATATTATTCTGGACAAAATTCCATACCAATATTTTTTAGAATAACCTTAAACCTATCTTCAGCAAGGGGTTTTGTGAAAATATCAGCCCATTGATGATCTGTATCAACAAAGTCTAAGTTTATAATACCCTTCTGAACATAGTCTCTGATGAAGTGATGTTTAATTTCTATATGCTTAGCTTTAGAGTGTAAAATTGGATTTTTAGATAAGCATATAGCAGAAGTATTATCACAGAATATAGAAATATTACTCTCAAAGATTTGATAGTCTTCTAGCTGACTTTTCATCCAAAGCATCTGTGTGCTACATCCAGCAGCAGCAATATATTCTGCTTCTGTAGTTGATAGAGCAATTGTAGGTTGTTTATTGTTATACTAGGAGATTAAATTTCTTCCCAGAAATTGACAACTTCCAGAAGTACTTTTTCTTTCAACTCTGTCTCCAGCGTAATCAGCATCACAAAATCCAACTAGTTTAAATTCATCAGATTTTCTGTAGCACAAACCCACATTAGAAGTACCTTTCAGATACCTTAGAATCCTCTTAACAGCTGTTAAGTGTGATTCTCTAGGATTTGATTGGAATCTTGTACACAAGCATACACTAAATAAAATGTCAAGTCTAGAAGCAGTTAAGTATAGAAGAGATCCAATCTTACCTCTGTAGTGTTTCTGATCTACTTTAATACTTACCTCTTCCGTACCAAGAGTGCTTGTTGGATGCATATGAGTCTTTTCTAACTTACTATCAGTCATGTTGAACTTCTTCAGAAGCTCTTTTACATATTTAGTCTGATGAATGTAAGTGCAATCTGGAGTCTGGTTGACTTGAATTCCCAGAAAGAATCTCAATTCTCCCATCATGCTCATCTCAAATTCAGCCTGCATATATTGAGCAAACTCCTTTCCCAGCGTAATATTTGTAGATCCAAATATAATATCATCCACATATATTTGACAAATTATTAGACCTTTCTTAAATGTTTTACAGAAGAGTGTTGTGTCCACTTTGCCTCTGATAAAAATTTTCTCCAGAAGAAAATTACTTAATCTCTCATACCAAGCTCTAGGAGCTTGTTTTAAACCATAAAGAGATTTCTTAAGTTTAAAAACATGTTCTGGAAATTTATCACTTTCAAAACCATGAGGTTGGTGTACACTTCCTCTTCTATAATCCCATTTAAGAAGGCACTCTTAACATCCATCTGATATAGAGTGATGTTATTTTGTGCAGCAAAAGAAATGAGTAAACAAATAGACTCTAACCTGGCCACAGGAGCATAAGTCTTTGTGTAGTCAATTCCTTCTTGCTGGCTATAACCTTGAGCAACAAGCCTTGCTTTGTTTCTTTCAACTTCTCCTTTTTCATTCAACTTGTTTTTGAAGACCCATTTAGTTCCAATTATATTGAATCCTTTTGGTCTTGGAACTAAATCCCAAACGTCATTTCTTGTGAATTGATTGAGCTCTTCTTGCATGGCAATTATCCAGTCATTGTCTTGCAGAGCTTCATCCACAGAAGTTGGTTCAATAACTGACACCAAACCAAATAATGACGCTTCAGATGATCTGAGGTAGGATCTTGTTCTTATAGGGTCATCCTTCTTTCCAATGATCACATCCTCTGGGTGAGAGGCCTTGATTCTGGAAGATGATCCTCTAACATTAAGTTCTTCAGAAATATTTAAGTTGTTCATTTGAGTGGCCAAAGGAGTTGCATCTGGCTTTTTCACTTGAATCTTTTCTGCCTCTAAGCCTTCAGAGTCTGTGATAATTACTTCTCTATCTGCAGAATTATCAACCTACTTTGGCTTTTGATTGCCAAGCTTATCAAATCTAACATGTATAGATTCCTCCACAATCTGTGTTTCAGTATTGTATACTCTGTAGCCTTTAGAGCGTGCAGAATACCCAAGCATGAAACACTTCTGTGCTTTAGAATCAAACTTGTTTAGATTCTCTTTAGTGTTCAACATATAACATATACATCCAAAAGGATGAAAATAAGAAATGTTGGGCTTTCTGTTCCTCCACAATTCATAGGGAGTCTTTTCCATAAGAGGTCTTACAAACACTATGTTCTGAATATAACAAGTTGTGTTTATTGCTTCTGCCCAAAAATGCTTTGCCAGATTAGTCTTGTTGATCATGGTTTTGGCCATTTCTTGCAAAGTTCTATTTTTCCTCTCTACAACTCCATTATGTTGTGGAGTTCTAGGGCAGAAGAAATCATGAGCAATGCCATTTTCATTAAAATATTTTTCTAAATATTTGTTTTCAAATTCGCCACCATGATCACTTCTGACTTTAACAATTTTAAAATCTTTTTCATTCTGGACTTGTTTGCAGAAGTCAAAGAACACAGAATGTGACTCATCCTTGTGTTTTAGGAATTTCACCCATGTCCATCTGCTGTAGTCATCAACAATGACTAATCCATACTTCTTGCCTCTGATGGATGCAGTTTTCACTAGTCCAAACAGATCAATGTGAAGTAACTCTAATGGTCTTGAGGTTGAAACAACATTTTTAGTTTTGAAAGAAGATTTTGAAAATTTTCCTTTTTGACATGCTTCACAAAGAGCATCTGAGTTGAACTTCAACTTAGGAAGTCCTCTGACCAGATTGAGTTTATTAATATGAGATATACGTCTCATATTAATATGCCCCAATCTTCTGTGCCAGACCCATTGCTCATCATTAATAGACATAAGGCATTTTACGTTCTGAACCTCAAGTTCTAAAAGATTGATTTTATAAATGTTGTTCTTCCTCTTTCCATTAAATAGGATTGAGCCATCCTTCTGACTAACAACTTTGCAACATTTTTTATTAAAGATTATGTCATAACCATTGTCACTTAATTGACTTATGGACAATAGATTATGCTTTAATCCTTCTACAAGTAAAACATTAGATATAAAGGGAAGGTTATCATTACCAATAGTATCAAAGCCAATTATCTTGCCCTTCTGATTCCCTCCAAACTTGACGTCTCCTCCAGATTTAAGCTCTAGGCTTTGGAACATAAACCTTTCTCCCGTCATGTGATGTGAGCAGCCAGAGTCCAGGTACCATGATTGGCATCTTGACTTTGCTGCTAAATACATCTGCAACATGTATTATCTTATCCTTAGGTACCCAGATCTTTTTGGGTCCTTTTGGGTTAGTTGCCTTAAAAGTTTGTCTGAACTTCTGTCTTTTTACAACAGGTTTGTTCTGACTAACTTTTGGTTTAAACACAGGAACGTTCTGATCAGAACTTATGTGTTTAATATCATTCAGATGACCAAACTTAAAATGAGAATATAAGGGAGTCTTCTTAATAATAAGTTTATCAGCAGGTATTGGATTTAAATCCTTTCTAGAGGAAGATTCATATCCAATTCCTTTCCTGCTGTTTCTGCTAACTCCATAGATCATTGAAGCCATCTTGCTTCTATCTATTCTTTTAGCCAGAAACTTCTGAAAACTATAGTCAATTCTTCTAAAATATTGTTATATTTTTACTTAATTTCAGATTCAGAGTCTTGTTGAGCTTTTTCAAAATTTTTTTTCATTTTCAAATTGTTTTCTTTGAGCTCAGCAACTTTTGACTTTAACAGACTATTCTCAGATTCAAGATTGCATTTAAGCTTCTTGCATTTAAGCTTAATCTGATTATAGTTTTTCAGAACTTCTGATAAAACCTCAATAAGTTCTTCCCTAGAGAGATCAGAAAGTACCTCTTCTGAGTCAGATTCAGAATCAGATTCAGATCCAGATGTTCCTTCATCCTGATCTTCCACGCCTGCCATCAGTGCCATGTTGGCGCATTCTTCTTTTGATTCTGATGAAGATTCAGATGCATCTGAATCATCCCAGGTTGCCATTAGAACCTTCTTCTTTTTGTCAAACTTCCTCTTTGGCTTTTCATTTATAAGCTTTGGACATTCATTCTTGTAATGACCAGGTTCCTTGCATTCATAGCATACAACCTCTTTCTTTCCAGATCTTTTGTGTCCAGAGGACTCTTTGCATTGATCTGGCTTCTTGAAGTTCTTGAACTTCCTCTGTTTGTGCTTCTAGAGTTTGTTGATCCTTCTGGATAGCAAGGACAGTTCATCTTCAGAAGAAGAAGAAGACTCTTTAGAACTTTCTTCTAACACCTGCAATGCTTTAACAGATTTGTTAGACTTTAAAGCAATTGACTTACCTTTCTTTTGAGGCTCATCTTCTTCAAGTTAAATCTCATGGCTCCTCAGAGAGCTGATTAGTTCTTCCAACGTGATCTTGTTCAGATCCTTAGCTAGCTTTAGAGCAGTGACCATTGGTCTCCATCTGATGGGCAAACTTCTGATGATCTTCTTCACATGATCAGCAGTTGAATAGCCTTTGTCCAGCACTTTTAATCCAGCTGTGAGGATCTGGAATCTAGAGAACATAGTTTCTATAGATTCAGATTCTTCCATTTTTAAGGCTTCATATTTCTGGATCAGCGCCAGAGCCTTGGTATATTTAACTTGTGAGTTCCCTTCATGAGTCATCTTCAAAGACTCAAACAAATCAAATGTTGTTTCTCTATTGGTAATCTTCTCATACTCAGTATGAGATATAGAATTTAATAAGATTGTTCTAGCTTTGTGATGATTTCTGAGCTTCAGTCATAGATTTTCTGAGCTTAAAAGGGGGGGGGGGGGGGGGGGTTTAATAAGGATTTAGAAAATATTATGGCAGTAAAAACACAATGATTTTTATCCTGGTTCGTTGAACTCAACTAATCCAGTCCACCCTATCAAGAGTGATTTGCCTTTCTCTACAAGGACTTAATCCACTATAATCAAACTAATTACAATATCAACCACTAAGAACAAATATCTTAGTCTTCTCAAGAACTACTGACCACAACTTAGTCTTCTCAAGGAACTTTTACAATCAAATGTAAACTAAACAAGTGTTTGAAATGCTTCTAAGAAAGCTATATCACAACTGTGATTTACGCTTAAGTTTAAGAACTTATGAAACTATTTAACAAAGAATAATAATTTGTATGAGAGATTTGAGAGAGTTTTCAATAGTTTTGTCAATTTTCGTCAACTGAAGAAAGTTGTTAAAGTCTTGCTTTTATAGTCAAGGAAGTCCAAGACGTTGTAAGCTTGAAGACGGTGTACTGCAAAGTAGCTGTAGCCTTTTGTCTTCACATCACTTGACCTTTCCTAGAAGTAGAACGTTCAGAGAAATCCTTTTTGCATGAGTTCTTGTGTCTAGCATGAAAGAGGAAAGAGTGGTTTGGCATAACCAACGGATATAACTTTGAATAATCTTCTTCAACAAGTTTTTATTTCATAGCAATCAACATCAGAACCTTGAGTGATTAGAGTCTTGATGTCTTCAAAGTTTGTTGTATCAGAGTATTGCAGCAAGTGTGCTTCAGCGTGAAATAAATGAGAGCAGAGTTTGGAGATCAGATCCTCAGTACTTGTAGCGAACAATACTATTAGAGTCTTCTGAATAACAGTGCTTGAAACTCTTCATACAAAGTCTTCAGTCTACGCTTCAGATGCTTCTGTAGCTTCTGCTTCAGATCCTTCTTTAGGCAGCGCTCAGAGTCTTCTGTAAGCAGCGCTCAGAGTCTTCTAATTAGATACTTCTGACGCTCAGAGCCTTGCGTAGTTCAACGTTTAGATCCATTTTTGCTTTCAGAAGAATATTAAATTTAATATCTGCAGCAAAAATACTTGAACCAATGTATAATATATAATTTCTTAATACAAAATTTCATAAGTGTCATCATCAAAACATAGAGATATAACTAAGAACCAATATGTGTTCTAACAGTCATAACATCCATTGTGTGCTTGCCAGAATTACAAAAACCATTTTGAAAATCCACAAAAATATGTTTCTGATATTTTAAAATATTTAGAAATTTTTGATATTATTTTATTTTATTTTTCAATTAATTTTCCTATTTTATTTCAATTAATTTGGGAGGTGCTTTTAAATAATTGTCCTTGAACTAGGGTTTGATTCTTGATGCTTTTTGATTACCTTCTTGAGCCAATTTTTGTAACATGCGTTGATACTTGACTGATGAATGTTTGAGTGTTGCTTTGGTGCCTTGATGATTAATTGTTGGATGCTTCTTATTTGGTTTTAATAGATCCTTGATTTGTGCTCGATTAATGACATGCTTGAACTTGTTGATTTAAATTGATGATGCATTTATGCAATTATTTTTAGGATATATTTCTTGATTGATCTTTATTATTTTTCCATGAGTTAGAGCTTTAGATCCATATTTGTTTGTTCTTGACCTAGTCTCTTGAGATTGTTCTCTTGTATGATCCTTTGATGTTCATGACTCTTGTATGAGATTCTGACCTTCATGTCTTGATGCCCATTGCATGATCATTTGTCTCTTTTTACTTCTCGTGACTATTTGTTCATTTTAAGGTTGATGTTGAATGATGTTTACCTAATTGTTGATGCATACTTTGAATATGATGCTTGGTGTTTCTTTCTTGATATTTTGAACTTGATTTTGAATTGATATTCATGGTTGTGCTACTGCCTCTTCTTGCTTTCCATTCCCTAATTTCATTGCTTGAACCATTTGTGACTTGTTTTTCTTGAGATAATTGTTGACAATTGCTTAGCCTTTGACATGATTCATGTTTGATGCTTTTGTGCTCATTTATTCATCTTTCTAGTGTGTTGATCAGAATATGATATAGCAACTGACCTTCCTTGATTCCTACCTTGCTTGACCCGTCTTGCTTTGGCTTGCTTATTAGTGATGTTTGATATGGTTTTAAGACACGTTTTCTTGTTCATCTCTATGATTGTCATTGCCTATCTTCTTTAACTCTAATGTGTGAATCTTTTGAGAATAAATTGTAATGATTGAAATATGTGCATAAGTGTTTGGCTTGTACTTCTTGATTATCTTGATTCATAAATGATAAGCATGTTTTGACTTTAGCATTGATGTATGTCACCTAAGAATTGATTGTTGAATCTTCTTACCTTGTGTGGTGTTTGAGTTAAATATTTGATATTTCATCCTTGAATCTTCTCTTCTCATCTCCTTAAGGCTTGAGTTATTGGTGTTGTTTATGATTGAGTTATTTAATGTTCACTTGTGTTTTCTCACATGCTCCCTTAAGTCTCCTAGTCCAACTTAATTTCTGATTAAGGTTGGAGTAGGATTAACATTAGGCTCTCAATCCTTTGCATGACCACATCTAGGTATGAGTTTCCCTTAGATTTTTCTTTTCCCTTTGAGTCTCTTTCTTATCTCTCTCGAATAAAATCAAAACATGTAATAAGTATGATGTGCATAGTGCGTCACAAGCCTTAAGCACATGGGAAAAGATGAGCGGATGCATTTCTAACCTCATCTTAGGGTACTTTGTGTGCAAGACGTTTGGATCATTAGCCTGAAATATTCGATCCCATGTCATAGAATTTAGTGCCATGCACATCTAAAAAAAGTCAATCCACTTCTTTAAAACTCTTAAATAAACTGCAAATCATTTTGTCCTTCGAGATTTTCTTTCAAACTTTTTTAGAAAGGGCATACTACTTCCGTTCTACCGCAAACAAATAACTAATAAGGCTCCAGACAAAGAGCAGCAATACAACTATTTGCTGAAATATGAACTTAGCATCGTTTATAAAAGACACTAACCAACCTGTAATCCCACGAACTACGAACACTCTAATTTTTTCATTCTCGTCCGAATGAGGATACATAGGCATAAGATGGCAAAGTCTTGGCGAGCACCCTTCCCTTTTCACCTATAGTCCTCCAAACTATGTTGACTCTGACTTTCCCATTGCACGAGGGAATACGTGGGCCTAGAATGACGAAGTCCTACCAAGTCTCCTTTTTTTCTTTCCCTTTTTGTTTCCGTTAGCAAGTAGGCTTTAGATAAACACACCCTTTGATTAGAACAACAAGAATGGATCTCGTTGAGTACAAAGGACGCGAAGAGGTGTTAATACATTCCTCTCACGTAATTGACTCCCAAACTCATAATTTGGTTACGAGACAATGTTCCTTTCCCTTTTTTATGTTTCTTCGATTATTTCCTTTCCCCCGCCGGGATAAATAACGTTTGATGGCGAATCTATTTTCCCGCCGATTGTGTTTCGCAGTTGCGACAACTGGTGACTCTGCTGAGACATGTTTCCCTATTTGAGTCAATCCTAACGCTTGTCTATTTCTGTTTCATTGGGTGTTTATCTTTATATTTCTATTTGCTTTATTTTTTTGTATATTATTGCATTTACTTGCATTTTATGGCATCTGTTTATTATTGTCATACTGTTTTGGCTGGCTGTTATGTTGTTGGGTGGGATTGTGCCATGAGAGAGGAGCCCATTTCCCACGCTTGAGTACACACATAGGATTAGAGTGGACTCTTGTTGACTTGTGTAGCATTTGTAACATATTGTTGGCTTGAGTTCACATCTAGACGAGGTTTTCTTGAGGATACTCTGAACTGCATGTTGATGTAGTAACTAAAGTGGTCTGATAATAAATTGTGACTCTGGAGATCGTTCATGGAAAATCAATTGAGGCCTCCTAGAGGGATGATAATGCCCAAACCAGAAATGGTAAACATATTATCATTTCTTGACCTAAGAGCTCGTGAGACTGAGGGCTTGCTAGGATTCCTTTGTCCAATACTAGAACCCACATGTGAGAAGGGATGGGTTTTGCAGGAAACCTTGACTTTCGACCTACCTGGTATTCTGGTTTTCTTATCAGTGTGGACTTTTGAGCCTGGTATTCTAGTATTCTGGTATTCTCGTCAGAGCGGGGTTTTGAACTTGTTTTGAAATTATATAGAATCTGTGGCAACCTTGACCCTATGTCTTTGCATTTGAATCACATCATATCTGCATCTTAACACTCATGTTTATTTATTTCCAGGATTGATCTTATCTTTGATTCTGGTTGACAAGATCTTCATAGATGGATACTTGTAGGAAGGATACCATTTACTATAAATTTCACTCTCCAGATTTGAGTTCATTTCGCAGTCTGATTGCCAGAACTACTCAGAGTAATTTGGAGACCTTCAAGGAAGATTATGGGAAGATCTTGAGCATGCTTTGTCGTACCTCAAAAAATATGATCTTCGCGATGTGCAAAACTAGGGTTTGCATGATCACGGATGAACTTATTAGAGTAGCCACCAAACTTTATTTATTCCCAAAAAGAGAAAGAGAAAATATCGAGAAAACCCACGAATGAAAAGGATAGGGTATGATCATCGCAACCATGTTGGGTTCGGAAGTCGGTTATGTAAGGGGAAGGTATTAGCACCTCTTACATCCATCGTACTCGATGGAAACCGTCTAAATTTTCTAGGCATGAAAGGTATTTGGCATCTGTAAGCTTGCTAAGGGAAAGTTGATGATTATCTACGAAAGTGCCTTCCAAGGATTGGAGCCCTTGTGCCTATATATTTTCATTGATAAGTAGGAAATCAGAGCGACCGTAGTTCAGAAGGCTACGGGTTATTGGTTTGTGTCTTTTAATGAACGAGTGTTTAGATCGCATTCTAAATGCTAAACATTGGCTTGTCTTCCCACTAGGGGAGGCTGAAGCATTAGTTTATATGCGCGATAAAAGGGACTAAACAATGTTCTTTTGCAAAAAGAGTGTTTGATTGCACGGGGCGAATAATTAGGTTTGATGCGTTAAGTTTATTTTAATTGTGAAAAGGCTTTTGTTTTTAATCTTTTGAGTTAGTGATTTATGTACAAGTTTGATTATTTTCAAGTGGTCAATATTGTTAAATTAAATCGAAAAGAACTAAGTTATATACAAATTAATTATTTTTACTAATTAGATAAATAAAGTATTGTTGGTATTTTGAATTTTTATTGTTTTTGGTTATTAATTAAATATCCTTAAAAAGCACAAGAAATTTTTTTTTGTATTTATATTTTATACTAATAATTAAAAAATAATAATTAACCTAAGCTAAATAAATAAAATAAGAAAAATATTAACAAAATTAAATTTATCGATTAAACTAATTTATTACAATGAAGTCTAATTTTTTGTATTTTTAAACTTTTGTTTTATATTTTGGTATTTTAATATTTGTTGTACTAATGCATCAAATAATAAATAAAAAAAATTAGAGAAAAGTTTACATGTGAAACATTCTATACATAAAAAAAAATACACTTAAGGTTAATAATTCAATATGTAAAGTCTTAAAGAAATAACTATAATAAGAACTAATGTACCTATGTTCACCTATGTACCCTGTACACGTCATTAGTAAATGAGAATAAGCAAGTAAACTAACAACCAATAATAAAATTAAAAGTGGCTGTAGTCCCACTTGAGATAAAACAAAACAAATTTAGCCATTAAATATTAAGTAACAATTTGAGAACACATGTATAGAAAATGGTTTGGAAAGAAAAAGAACAAAAAAGGATCAAAACCTTTTTCAGTCAATGCTCAACGGGGAGTTCGGCGGTGTTATTCTTGGGAAGGCAAGGTAAATACGTGATGATGGTGGTCGAATTTGCAAGTTATGTCGAACTAGATGATACTCACGATGGCAGCGGTTGATGACAAACTCGTGGTGGTGAGAGGAGGTTGAATGGTGTTGATTTTTCAATGGAAAAATGATGAAAGAAGTGTTATTGTTTTTTTTCCAAATTTCTCACCCTTTTTTTCTTGATATGTGTGGATGTGTTGCCTCTTTATATAGGCTACAAGTGATGAATTTAAATCTATGTGTAATGATGAACTTTCCTTTCTTGTTGTGACATGTTTATGGATGTTTTAGAAATGCTTTGAACATGTTTGAGAAACTTTCCATTTTTGTGTGATCATGTTTGGGACATGTCTTGGAACTTGATAATTGCTCTTCAGTTCTTCACCATACTATCTTTTGTGATTTGAAAACCATGTTTGTGTATGTTTGGAAAGGTATGAGTTTGTCTTGAACATGTTTAGGATTTTTTTAGAAACAATCTTGAACTAATTTTGAGCTTGTAAATCTTGACATGTATTTGTAGCCCCCCAACATTTGCCATCCTTTCTATTCTAAACTTGACTGGATTTTGCTTCGCGTTCATTTATATCATCGTTAGGCCATAATTCATAATCATATTCTGCATTGGTCTTCTAAGACATGGGCTCAAGATTTTCTCTACATCAGATCATCAAGTATCAGGCTTACATTCTTCAAGAGTTGTCAGGCATCAAGGGCCTAGGGTTTTATCAGTCTTTGGTTTCACGTTTGTTGGAAAGCTTATATCCAGCTGGCTCCAGATCAGAGTTTATTTCTCATCATGGATAGGAGATCAGGTTTATCAAGGAAAATGGCATGGTTTCGAGTCAAGTGTGGTTATTCAGTCATGATCAAGATCAGACAAAAGTTTGACCTAATCTTTGTCAAACCGTCAAGAGTTTTCCTTTGTTTCAAGTTACCTACATCAGTGGCTATTTCTCAAGTAACGTGTATTCAGGGCCAATTTATTCTATGCACAGGTTATCAATTTATCAAGTATTGGTTCCTGAAGAGTTTGGTTCAAAATTCAGGATCATCGTGGTCATAGGTTCAATTGTTTTCATCTGTGAATATATTCTCCCAGATATTTGTTTCAGAAAATTTCAAAATGGATTTGCTTCATCTATAAGTCATTTGTGTCTTGATCTATTTTAAGCGCAAGGATGCGATTAAATTCAAGTGCTCTGTGATTAAGGACCGTCAGGGACCAGATCATAGTCAATTAGGGTTTTATGTAATGCAGTTCAAGTTTCAAGTCGTGATTATCTGATTCTCAAGGCATATTCAAGAAAGTTTCAATGTGAACATTTGTGGTTCATCATGATTTAAGAAGAAGCCGAACAGACCATTTATCCAAGACTCAGGAATGGATTTATTTTTAGTAAGATTTAAATTTTAATTCAAGTTGTTATCAGTTCATGTTGGATTTGGGATTGATTAATGTTCGACTTGTATTTTTAAAGAATTAACTCAATATCTTAGTTCATTCCAAGTGAAAATTCAAGAGTTTGTATTTTGGTTATAATGATTTGCGGATTTCTTTTCAAGTATGAGTTACTCAAGAATCGAGAGTTTAAATCATCAAATTTTTGAGCATGATTAAAAAAAATACAAGGAGGTGTATATATGAATTCCAAGGTCCACTACAATAATATTGAGGCCCATTTCCATTTACAAAACAAGTTATTGTCCATTATTTTTATTTTACAAACCTATTCCAAATAACAATAAAAAAAGCCCATTTCTACATTAAGTCATTACAAAAAATATAGTAACAAAAGGTGAGAAAGAAGATACAGCTCATGGAGGAACCATATGCCACAAACCGTACAACTTGTACACCGCCAAACCAAGACCTGTGCAATGTTGCTACCACAAATGCCATGCTGCAAGACATAATAAACATGTACTGCTACTACTATACCAACACAACCATATACCACAAAATGTACACTACCGTAGACAACACCACACGCTAGACAACCACCAACGAAATCTGCAGAACATACAAACAAGCAACAACTTGCAAAATGAAAAACAACAATCTCACCTACAACAACACACCTCCACAAACTTTCAGCATCCAAAAAATTCACAAAGTTCACGTACCACGCACCACAACAATATCACGAACCTTCCATCTTCAAATTTTTTCAGTCACCCTCATTCAACCCTTCAACCAAATTCTTTAGCCTTTCTTTTTCTCAAACCCAGCAACAGCACAATCTTCCACCCAAACCATAACAAACCACCTTCATCATTCTAATCTTCAACAACAACTTTTCACATCAACCAAACAATTCCATAAACCCTTCACAATTTTCTAAACCCAAATTATGACTTAGAACCAGAAAAAGAAGAAGAGGAGATTGAACCTAAGCAAATCCAGTCAAACAAAACAAACCTTTGAAGCCAATTAGAACTTAAACAAGATCGAGCGAGCGAGACGGGAATGTTTGAGTGAAAGTTGGAAATGTTGATCTTCTTGTCGTTAGCTTTTCGTTTTGACTCCTATGTGGTGAATAGATTTGTGTCACCATGGCCGTTGTTTCATTCTCTATTTTGTTTTTTTTAAGTTGGAATCATGCTTCAGACAAGGAGAAGTGTCAAGCTTCCAACCTTTATCCTTGACTTGGTATCGTGGGCCTATAGCCCATCTTGATTCGTTTATCCACTCCATTTTTTTGTGTGTACCGTGTTGTTTTGGTGGATGATGGGCTAAAGCCCAAATGGTTCTACATAATGATTCATACCCTCCATGATCTGATGCATCTCTATTAGTTAATTTAGTTGTTTCTAATTAGGTTTTTGTGATTAGATGTTAATTGATTTTGTCTTAAATTTTAATTTCAGTTTTGATATTATTATAATTATTTTGTCTAAAGTTTTGATTAATTATTTTGATTATATTTTAATTTTTGTGTTGATTTTAACTTGTTGCTAATTTTTGATCAACTTTTAATCTTGGTAAATTTTGCTCTTATTTTTTATTGTCGATAATTAAATTTTGATGTAGATTTTGTTTACTTTTGGATATGTGCTTGTGAATATTTGGTTTGGACTTTGGATTTAGAGAATTAGATTTTTGTTTATTTTGATATTGTTTAGGAATTAATTTTAATTCTAATTTTGTTATTTTTTATACTAGTTTTAATTAGTCTTGATTTGCATTTTGGATTAATTTCTTGATTAGAATTTTTGTTACTTTTTAATTCTTGTTAAAATTTTATTTAAATTTTATTATTGAGATTTTACTAATAGTTGGTTAAACGGTTTTATAATTGTTGATCATTTTTTTAATTGCACTCTTAATTGAATTTTGGTTGGACTCGGGCTTAGTTTCCATTTGAATTTCAATAAGTTTTGATTGAGTATTTGGTGAATTTTTTGTTGACCTTTTGGTTAGATCCTTGTAGAATCTCTAATTGATCTTGGTGATTAACTTTTGGTTGTTTTTCTTGATGATCCTAAAATTGTCTTGATGAGATTGGTGTTTCGAAACTTGAGATATTTGTGCTTGCTTGATATTATTGACGTTTAAAATTGTATATGAATTCTCATTGGTTGATGTTACTAAATCCCTCTTGTGTATAAGTTGATTTGAATGTAGGGAACGATGCTAACATATACACTTTAGTTTTGAAGATAGGAGCCATTAAGCGCTATTCTTATTTGCTTGCTGAAATTTATGACTATGCTATGCTGAAGCACTTTTGTTGCCGCTGTTTGTTTGGTTTGGTTTATACTTGTATAGATTTCACATATTCTTTTCCATGTTGTTTATGATTTGAAGTATATTTAGGGTTTGGCATTTTTTATTATAACTTGTTGTTGATTGAGGAGTCTTTACTCCTACTTGTATGTTTGGCTTGTGTGCTAATTCAATTGATACTTTATGGTGAGTGAGGAGTCACTTAGTCTTGCCTTTTGGATGAGATCACGACATCATTCTTTTGGTTGTAGACGAGGAGTCACTCAGTTTTGTTTCTTATATGAGATCACGTCATTGTTTCTTTTGTGATTGAATTGGATAGCGTTTACTTGTGCTTGCTCCATGTTCCCTTAGGATTCCTAGTCCCACTTAATTTTTTATTAAGGTGGGACTAGGAGAGACATTAGGATTTCAATCCTTTGCATGATAAAAATTAGGATAGTCCCCATTTGAGCTCAACTTTAGGTCCATCATTTGTATGATAACATTAGGTAGACTTTCCTTTTATCCTAACCTTAGGACCATTTTGTATGATAACATTAGGGTTTTCAGCTCCCTTTAGTGTTTTTTTTTTGGTCTTCTCTTCTCATCTCAAACAATTCTAAGACACTTAATAAAGATGATGAATGTCGTTTGCCATGAGTCTTAAGCATATGGGAAATGATGAGTGGGGGTTTCTCCTTACTTGTGTAGAGTGTTTAGTGTACGCCCCGTGGGCGATATGCGACACATTCGTTCCTATATCTTAGTCTTTAGTGCAACATGAATCTCAAACCAGTCAATTCACTTCATTAAAACTATTTAATACAATTCAAACCTTTTTTATCCTTCGGCATTCGTTTCAAAATCATTTTGAAAAAAAGAGTATGTTACTTTTCCGTTCTACCACAAATAGGCATCGTCCCTATTTCCTGGAAAGGGAACTTAACGTCACTCATAAAAAACCAATATGTGGTTTGTTACCCGAACTGTGTTTGTTCTAATTTCTCATACCATATGATAATACATAGGCATAAGACGCGAAGTCTTGGCGAGCACTCTTTCCTTTTTTACTTGTAGTTACCCAAACTACGTTTGCTATGATTTCTCATACTAGATGATGATACATAGGCACAAGACGGTGATGTCTTGGTGAGCGACCTTCCCCCCATCACCCATAATTTTCCGAACTACGTTGACTCTGACTTTCCCATTGCACGAGGGAATACATAGGCATAGCGCAACGATGTCCTATCGAGTCTCCTCTTTCTCTTCCCTTTCCCGTTTTCGTTTAGCAGTAGCTTTTAGATAACTCACCCTTTGATTAGACAACAAGCATGGATCCTGTTGAGTACAATGGACGTGAGGGGGTGCTAATACGTTCCCCTTGCGTAATCGACTCCCGAACCCAAGATTTGGTTGCGATGACCTTGTATTGTCCTTTCTTTTAGGTTTTCTTTGATTGTTTCCTTTCCCTCCTTTGGGATAAATAACGTTCGATGGCGAATCTTCTATTAGTTTCTACCGGTTGTATTTTTCCAATTGCGACAACAAGCGACTCTGTTGGGGAATCCAGTTCCCAATGCGAGCCAATCCTAGCGTTTGTCTCTTTTATATCTTTGGGTGTTTATATTTGTGCATATGTATGTTGTGTGTTTTATACTTTACTGTTGTATATTATTGCATTTGCATTTTACTTTCTACATTTTATCATTGTTATCCTATTATGTTGTTGTTGTTGTTGTGCTGTTGGGTGGGTTGTTCCATGAGAGATAAACCCAATACCCAAGCTTGAGTATACACACAGGATTAGTGTGGAGAGTGATGTTGTGTTTCGCAAGCGCACGAATAGCATCAGAGTAATATAAAAGATTATCGATCCCACATAGATCAAACGTCAATCTATCGATTACTATTGTTTCGGTGTTTATCTAAGGTAAGTCAATTAGGAGTTGGGTTGTGCGAAATAAAAGTAAAGTGCGAAAATAAATTCAATATTAAAACAGCAGGCTTGGATGTAATTCACATAGCTAGGCAGTATTCCAAATGCGTATAAATAGGATGTCTTATGGGGTAATGTTTTCTACTCATGAAAAGAACTAATTTAACTGGAACTGTCGCTTTCGTCACTTAATTGATCCTTCTTATTGTCACTTATAAAAAGGTGCGCATTGCGTTAGAGTGATTAAACCTATTTTTAAGAAATATAGCTTCTTAACTTAGTTGAAAAGTATTTTGACCTGGAATTTCTAACAAAAAGAGGTTCTTGTGAACCGGACTTTAAATCCATAAACGCGTCTGAAAATATTTTTAAAATCATTTTTATAAAGTATTAAAGATCCCTACTTAACTAGACCAAGCGCTTTCACTTCCTTTGAACAGTTAAGACTAACCAAGTTTAATTAAAGGTTAGACGGCTTTCGATCTTACCCAACAGATTTTAAGTGCAGAAAATATGTATTAAAAGTCAGAATAATCCCTAAGTGATTCTATCGACAGCTATATGGAATACCACTTTAACTATGATCCTCACATCCTAACCACTAAGATTTAGCCGGACATGGAAACATAAATAGGCATGGTAAATAGATGCAAGTAAATAAAGTACGAGTAAATAAATAAAAAGCGATAAATAAAGTGCGAGTAAATAAATAAAGTGCGATAAATAAAGAGCGATAAATAAAGTGCGATAAATAAATAGTGCGGGAAATAAAGACGGATAAATAAATGCAGAAAATAAATAGAAACCTGCTCCAATCGGGAGGTTTTAAATCTTGGTACAACTTGAAGTAAAAGACTGAAATGAAATGGCGGCAGGATTAACTTCTACCAAAGTGCTCCAAACCCAATTATAGACTCGATTAGACAATGTGATAACCACTCGATGTGAGAAGTTTCTCACTTTACAACAGATGGAAATTTATGGCTTGAGTTCTGTAACTAAGCTTGGATGCTTAGAAATGAGGAATAACGCTTCTATTTATAGTGCTAGGAAAATACAAGGAACGACTAGAATACCCTTAACTTCTTTTGGGAGGGAAAATAAAATGCAAGGGTGGCGCCCGCCATGTGAACTAGAGTAGAAAGAAGTAGGAGACGTGGCAGTTGTCAAAATTTGGTTTCTTATCCAAGTTATGGCACCCCCTATGGCGCCCGCCATGGTAAATGCCATGTGTACAATTCCTAAAATGCTGGTCTTTTTGCTCGTTCTTCTTCATTTCTTCTCGAGGAGCTTTGAAAATACAAAATCCTGAAAAAGAAACAAAACAGAGGCATAACGCAAGAAAATAGAAATAAAATCCTAAATAACACATGGAAATCGAGTAAAATAAACAGTACATTTTAGGTCTATCAAATTAAAAACTTGATGTTGTGTTTCGCAAGCGCACAAATATCATCAGAGTAATATAAAAGATTATCGATCCCACAGAGATCAAACGTCAATCTATCGATTACTATTGTTTCAGTGTTTTTCTAAGGTAAGTCAATTAGGAGTTGGTTTGTGCTAAATAAAAGTAAAGTGCGAAAATAAATTCAATATTAAAACAACAGGCTTGGATGTAATTCACATAGCTAGGCAGTATTCCAAAGATGAATAAATAGGATGTCTTATGGGGTAATGTTTTATACTCATGAAAACAACTAATTTAACGGG
The DNA here is from genome assembly GCA_963859935.3 of Lathyrus sativus. Lineage (NCBI taxonomy): Eukaryota > Viridiplantae > Streptophyta > Magnoliopsida > Fabales > Fabaceae > Lathyrus > Lathyrus sativus. The sequence goes on from OZ012741.1 coordinate 231,358,854, forward strand.
AATTGTCTCTTTCGCGTATTCAGAACCGAGTTTATCCCCTAATCATTCCCTCTTATTGTCACTTATAAAAAGGTGCGCATTGCGTTAGAGTGATTAAACCTATTTTTAAGAAATATGGCTTTTTAACTTAGTTGAAAAGTATTCTGACCTGGAATTTCTAACAAAAAGAGGTTCTTGCGAACCGGACTTTAAATCCATCAACGCGTCCAAAAATAGTTTTAAAATCGTTTTTCTAAAGTATTAAAAATTCCTACTTAACTAGACCAAGCGCTTTCGCTTCCTTTGAACAGTTAAGACTAACCAAGTTTAACTAAAGGTTGGACGGCTTTCGATCTTACCCAACAGATTTTAAGTGCAGAAAATATGTATTAAAATTCAGAATAATCCCTAAGTGATTCTATCGACAGCTATATGGAATACCACTTTAACTATGATCCTCACATCCTAACCTCTAAGATTTAGCCGAACATGGAAATGTAAATAGACATGGTAAATAGATGCAAGTAAATAAAGTGCGAGTAAATAAATAAAGAGCGATAAATAAAGTGCGAGTAAATAAATGAAGTGCGATAAATAAAGAGCGATAAATAAAGTGCAATAAATAAATAGTGTGGGAAATAAAGATGGATAAATAAATGTAGAAAATAAATAGAAACCTGCTCCAATCGGGAGGTTTTAAATCTTGGTACAACTTGAAGTAAAAGACCGAAATAAAATGGCGACAGGATTAACTTCTACCAAAGTGCTCCAAACCCGATTACAGACTCTATTAGACAGTGTGATAACCACTCGATGTGAGACGTTTATCACTTTACAACAGATGGAATTTTATGGCTTGAGTTCTGTAACTAAGCTTGGATGCTTAGAAGTGAGGTAGAACTCTTCTATTTATAATGCTAGGAAAGTACAGGTAAGGACTAGAATGTCCCCCAACTTCTTTTGGGAGGGAAACAAAATGTATGGGTGGCGCTCGCCATACCCTCATGGCGCTCACCATGTGAACTAGAGTAGAAAGAAGTGGGAGACGTGGCAGTTATCAGAAGTTGGTCTCTTATCCAAGTTATGGCATCCCTTATGGCGCCCACCATGGTGAGTGCCATGTGTACAATTCCTAAAAAGCTGGTCTTTTAGATTTTTTTTCTTCATTTCTTATTGAGGATCTCTGAAAATACAAGATCCTGAAAAAGAAACAAAACAGAGGCATAACGCAAGAAAACATAAATAAAATCCTAAATAACACGTGCAAATTAAGTCAAATAAACAGTACATTTTAGGTCTATCAAATTCTCCCACACTAAAGCCTTTGCTTGTCCTCAAGCAAAACATCATGACAGAAAATAGGGTGATATCCACAAATGATCCAGGCAAAAAGGGCTTCTAAGTTTAAGCTGGGATGAAGCGATAGGTATCAACTCACTGAACCATGGGTATCGAAATGACACTTCTCTGTAAGCACGGACATAAGTTTGTTCTTACATAAACCAATCCATACTACCCCACTGTACATAGGCCTACTTTTAAATCTCCTTTTGGGTCCTTTTCATTCAGGCGCAATCACATTAAGCCCGTTATCCATACATGCTTATAGTGAAGTGACCGGTTAGTGATTCTGATCTGAAGCATGGGGCTCTGGTACAAAAATTGGTGCAACCCATTTTATTGACCCTATTGTAGTTGTGGGGTATCGAATCGTAATCCGCCCTACCGAGTTCAGCACCAAACACCTCTGAACCAACTATCAATGGGAAGATATTTTATTTTTTTCGAAATTTTTATAACTTTTTGGGTTAAATGACCTTGTGAGGGTTACCTATACCCGAGTTGCAATTTTATATATATATATATATATATATATATATATATATATATATATATATATATATATATATATATATATATATATATATATATATATATATATATATATATATATATATATATATATATATATATATATATATATATATATATATATATATATATATATATATATATATATATATATATATATATATGCAGATCATTCACTTATATTATCGGTCCTTCACTTAGATCACGCTTTGGCCGGAGCTGACTGCTAGGATAAACTACTATGGACTTACTATGAACATTATTATTAAGGCCATGAAACATAGGGTATCATGGTTGATTTGTACATTTGCGAAGCCTAAGGTGTTACAATGATATCGATGTTTCAAAAAGGGTTTTTCCAAATCATCTGTGTTGCACCCCAAAATTTGACCAACCAATAATTGTATTTGGCTTATGTTTCGACTTATTTTGCATTTTGCATTTGCATACCGCATACATTGCATTTTTTAGTCAGATCGACTTTATCGGGATTACAGCCTTCTCCTGGCGTTTCAGGCATTTCATACCAGTTCGAATAAGCAGGTTTTGTTGTGGAATTTGTGCTATTTCCGGTGTTTTCAGCTTTCGCTGTTGTTTTTGAGGACATCTCGGTGTCCAGTTTTTACCGGTTATTTTGCTATATTCTTGCTTTTTTTTAACCGGTTTAATTGGCTTTATTGCATTTTCTAGATTTTTCCTTATTTTTTAGCTTTAGAAAATAGATTTTTATTGTTTTTCTAGATTTTAAATAGATATTAAATAGATTTTTAGGATTTTATTTCTAGATATTAATAGATTTTAAATAAATTTCTAGATGTAATTCTTTTTAATAGAGTTTAATAGATTTTAAATCATTTTTCTAGGTTTAATTCTTTTTTTAGAATAATTGTTTTGTTTAGAAACTAATAGGTTTATTTCTTTTTTAGATTTAATTTGTTTAGAATTTTTTAGATTTAATTTCTTTTAGAAATTAATAGGATTAATTCTTTTTAATTTGGTTTAGAATTTACTAGATATTAATTATATGTTAATTAGGAGGTTAGTCAATTTTAATTAGATTCATTAGTGGAATTAATTGAGTCTTTTTAATCATGTTTTAATCCATTTCCGTTTGCTGTTAATTAGCCTTAGTCATCTTTTTTAATCATCATTAGTGGGAGTTTAATTGGGTCTATTAATCATTAGCATCTTAATTGTAGTATTAATTGTAGTCAGTTTTAATCAATTGAGTCTAAGTAGTGGGCCAGATGTCCAATTGCTGGGGCCCAGTCTAGTCCAGCGTACCACATGTCACAGTATAAAACGCCCCATGTTTTTATCTCTCACGAGGCCACCTCAATCTGCCACAACACACTCTCCGCTGGCCACATCACGCCACCTGTCCACCTCACAGGCCACGCGTTCCACGCGTCCCCTCCCTCATCGCCGGCCATGCAGCCACCGCCTGAACCACCCTAACCATCACCGGTAACTGCCAAAACTTACCGTAACCGTTACCGGAGATTCATCATCCTGCCGGAAACTTCATCAAACCGTTGGAAACTTCATCAAGTTTCCAGAAAACTCATCCATGTTCATACCACTTTCATCGTGTTTTTTCCAGAAAACTTCTTCAAACCTTCATCATTCCCCACCGTGTTCATCGTCTCCGTTCATCTTCCTCCATCTTTTCTCCAGAAATTCTTCAAGAACCTGCAGCAGTTGTTCATCAGCTTTTCACGAAGAACATTCATCAACCTTCCAGTTTGTTTTTCCAGTTTTCCTTGAATACTTACAAACCTTCATGTTCATCCTCAAGAACCTGGTTCATCGCAACGCCTTCAAGATCACCATTCCAGAAATCCTTAATGAACATGCCGCCTTCAGATCTTCATCAAGAAATCTGTAACAACCTCAACCAGTTCCAGATCTTCATCCGTTCATCAGAAGATCTCCAGATCCAACAAATCACCTTCAAGATCGTCATCCATCTTGTTCGTCGGAGATTTTTGTCTTCTTCGTCCAAGATCCATTAACCTCCAGATCTTCAATAATAAAACGCCTCAACAAACTTCGTATTCAACAAGATCTTCAGAAATTCTCAACGAAAAGCCTCCCTTCAACATGCAACAACAAAGTTTTCTTCAATCTCCTCCGCAGCTCATTGATGGTGACGAGAGAGAGGTGGAATGGTGAAAGTGAAGTTGAGACGAAGAGGGAAGATGGAAGTGATGGAAGAGGGAGTACGGGTTGGTGGTGGTTTTGCTTTGATCGGAGAAGGGAGAGGTTGAGTTTTGAGTTGACGACGGCGGCGAGGTGAAAGGTTCTAGGGTTTTTTGGCAGAGGAAGAAGAAAGGACTTCTGGGATTGGGTTAATGGGCCTTTAGCCCAATCATTTTTCTTGGCCTTACACCCTACGTTTTCCCATTGTGCCCCCCATCCGGCTGTATGTGGTTTTGGGCCTACAAACCCTTGACCCAACGAGTTCAATGATGAGACTCGTACCTCCCATTCCACTTCACACCCTCGTCCCTGTTGTTTTTCCGATCGTGGGCCTACACACCCTTGGGCCCATGCGTTTTTATAGGCTGCACCTCCTGTTTTCCAAGCGCACCCCCCCCCTTGTTTCCCTTGTTCTTTATTTTTGTTGGCTGATGTATTGTGGGCTCAAGCCCAATGGTTTTGTTTTTCAAGCTGTACCCCCTATTCAGGCTGTACCCCCTCCCCTTTATTTTTGTTTTTTTGCTTTGTATTGGATGCTTGTTTGTCATAGTTGTAGTTTTTTTTTTCTATTTTTTCTTAGGAATTATAGTTTAGAATATTATTACATATTTTTAATATAGATTTTATATGGTAGAATTTATATTCCTTTTTTCTTTTAGGAAATTATAGAAGATTATAGAATATTATGCTTAGTATAGATTTTGTATTCTATTTTCTTTATAGAAAATTATAGAATATTGTGCATAGGATAGAATTTCCATTATATTTTCTATTATGCAATTTACTTGTATTTTCTATAGAGTTTTATTCTATTAGAGATTTATTTTCAATATTTTAGGAGTAGCATTTTATTTCCATCTGTTATTGGATATCGCTCCTATTTCCTCATTTCTTATCTGATTTTACTCTGATTTTATTTTTGGCTCGCCGTGTGACATGATTCAATTGGAGAATGATTTTCAGTATCATTTCTCTATCTTGTCTTTGACACGGATATCAATATGCTACCTCGTAGAGATTGATTTATTATATAAGTCAAATCATGATGGTCTAAGCGTTACATTGGTGCTAATTCGAACGTCCTCATCAAGGATCCAGAGAGGAGAAGATTGGAATGGAGCTTGCGCACATGTCGAGGGCCAACGGAGCCGCTTTGTTCGATATCATCTTTCTTACTCAAGTCTTCGTGCAACCGTCGAGTGTTGTGAGCTGCATCGTTAGATACATAGGAAATGACAGTTGAGGGGTTTCCTCTCAATCGTCTAGAGTGTTTAGTATGGTACCCTTTGGGTGACATACGGCACATTCGCTCCTACGCCTTAGGTTCTTGCGTGTGTGTCCCGAGTTCCTTCCCCTCTAGGCGTGTTAGGCCTGCTTCCTCTTTGTTCTCGCCCCCGCGCGATCGAAACCCTTTTCTCTCGCATTCAGGCGATTGAGACCCCTTATCTTGCCCCTGTGCAATCGAGACTTGTTCTCCACGTGCGTCAAACTACGTTTGCTCTGATCTCTCGTACCAGAGGAGAGTACGTAAGCATAGGATTGCGATGATCCTAGCGAGCTCCCTTTTCCCTTTTTTCCTGTAGTTGGCCGAACTACGTTTGTTGTGATCTCTCGTACCATATGAGAGTACGTAGGCATAGGATGCGATATCCTAGCGAGCTCCCTTTTCCCTGTTTTGCGGTAGTTGGATGAACTACACCTGCTCTGATTTCTCGTACCAGACGAGAATATGTAGGCATAGGATGCGATATCCTAGCGAGCACACTAACAACTAACTTCTCTGTTCTCTTGCTGTCGTGCGATCGAGACTTTCCTGCTAACGACTAATGTATCACTTTCTCTTGCCCTAGCGCAATTGAGGCCAGACCGTAGTCCTAAGTTCCCGTAGGTCCCCATACCTTTAAACCCCGATATACTACGTCCGTTCTACCGCAAACAGGTAACGGCTAAGTCTCCGACGAGCGAGCAGCATACACCTAACTACTAGAATGCGTACGCTAGTATTGTCAATCCCTTCTCTCACCCATGTGTGATCGAGAACTCCCTGTTTACCCGTAGTTGCCCGAACTACGTTTGCTCTGATCTTTCGCGCCGTGTGAAAGTACGTAGGCACGAGATGCGATATCTCGGCGAGCAAAACCCCCCCGTAGTTTCCCGAACTACGTTGACTCTGACTTTCCCATTGCACGAGGGAATACGTAGGCATAGAGCGCGAGGCTCTATCGAGTCAGTTTCTTTCCGTTTAGCCTTATAAGCCGTAGACAAACCAACAAGCGTGGATCCCATCGAGTACGATGGACGTGAGGGGTGTTAATACCTTCCCCTTGCGTAACCGACTCCCGAATCCATACATGGTTGCGATGACCTTGTCTTATACCTTTCCCTTTCTGTGGGATAAATAACGAAAGGTGGCGACTCTTCTGTTTTGCCGGCACCTTATTTTCGCGGTAGCGACAATCTGCAGTCTAACTCGAACTTGCCTCAAAGCCTAAGGTATATTGCAAATGACTCGTTAAGCACATGTGTATTATAAAAAAACAAAAAAGAAGAAAATGAAAGGGACATAAACTAGAATTAAACTAGAATGCGATAAAAAGAAAGAAAATGAAAGTGCGAGAAAATGCAAGAAAATAAATAAAGTCTCCTCCCACACGTAAATAGAACATTGTCCCCAATGTTTTGAAATTAAATAGGGACGAGTTACCTGAAGGTCCTAAGGCATGTTGTTGGTACTATCGCCAGCGTGCGGTGAGTACCTAGGACGGTGAGATCTACTGTGACGATGATCGCTCTGAGACACATCGAACTCGTCGAATCTAGTGGTTAGAGTAGCATGTGATTGCATTATGCTTTGCATGGATTAGCTCATCTGTTGCTGAGACTCTTGCATAAATCTCATATTTTCAGTTAACTGCAGTTGTATGGTAGTGAGAAAGTTATCACGTCTTTCCTCTCTTGCTAACTGGTCTCGCCACATCTGCTCAGAAATATAAAAACCGGGAGCGGTACCTGGTGAATGGTAAGAGGAAGACAGTGTTGTGTGTGTGGGTGATACATGGTGAGGCGACATAGGATGATCGGGAGACTTCTGTCTCCGGTCATACTCGTCATCAGTGGCATTGCCATCACCAACATGAATATTGGAGGTAATGGACACGTAACAGGTTGAGCATCCAAATTGTAGGTCCAATTTCTCGCGATACGCACATCCATAGGTCTGGTGCAAGGCAAAATGATAGATGAGATAGCCTTCCCATGGATCATGAGCTCAAAGCCCCCTTCCTTCATTACCTTGCACAATTTCATATCTTTTAAGAATTTTAAATTGATTGTGCGAGGAGGAAGGGGTGCTAAGGTGGCTAACTCAGTATCGAGATTTAGAGCCTTTGCGATGAACGTAATTAATCCTCCGAAGGCGATGGGCCTGTACTCTTGATTGCGGCAGTCATATGGGCAATCATAAAAGGAACTAGATTAAATTTCCTGTTTGTGAGGCACCCTTACAAAAACAGCAGTTCTTTTGCATTCACCTTATTTGGACTCTCCCGGCCAAAAATTGTACAGGCCAACATGTAACGAAATACACGGATGGCCGGGTTATGGATCCGGGAGGCGAGTATTCCTTCAAAATATGTAATCGTAAAGTTTGACAACCTGAGCCAAAAGGAAAATGCCTCCACTGACCAATCAGAAACCAACGGTGCTTCACAAACAGCATTTTCACGAAAAGGCAATCCCAACCTCTCTGCTAGTTCGTCGGTACTGAATTCGTACTCAACATTAAACATTCTAAATTGTATTGTGCCGATGGTACAAGTAGTGTTAGGCCTGACAATATAAATCAGGGAACTCAAGAATGTTACACAATGGCACAGATCTAGAAGAGGGGTTGAATAGATCCCTTATTTAAAAAATGAGTCGGCGTTACCAATAAAATGGTTTTAAAAAATTTATTTAATTTGCGGAAGCGGCCGGGGGAAAATTACCGTCTATAACGAACGATTACTACAAAACTGGATATGCATTTTGTCCGATGGAATCGGATAACGAGTAATGAGAATCACTACGCTAGTCACACTCTCAATTTGATTTAGCTCACAAAGTGGTATGACTAGCTCCAATGCCTTAAAACCGTAATAAATGGACAACACACAAGGATTTTTGTTCATGAAATTTATCAAACACTTGGCGTGCAAAGCACTACAAGTGAGTTCAGCTTTGATTAATTTGCTCTAATTTCCTTGTACAATCAACGATTGTACTAGAGTTAAAAACAATCCAGTACTTACTCAAAACAGTCCTAAATTTGATATAATTGCTTGTATTAAAACCACACAAATATTAAGCAAATGTAAAAGCGTAAGGTAAAAGGCACAAGGATTTGTTGAGGCAGTTCCCCCACCGTCCTCGCTTCGGGGTACGTCTGCCCTCAATTCTAACAATAGAATTAAGCTATATAATATAAATTTAACCTGTTGTAGAATCGTATATACAAGAATGAAATAGCAGTCAAACAAACGAACTCCTTTGTTATTGTAGAAGCTATCTCCTCTTGTCCCTTTATTTGAGTCGAATCAAGTCCTTCGATAGCTTGTGTTTGAACCTCCGATTACAACTCTATGTTTGAACAACCTTCCGTCTTCAAACCCCAGCCCGGCTGATCTCAAAAACTCGCGTGTCGAACCCGAACTTGTCCTTCACAATTTGCCGATTACCGCTACTAGATTGACGGAACCCACCGCTCCTCGATCACCTTCACTCGGCCAAATATATGTTGAGAAGACTTGTCCAAAAACCCCCAAATGCAGAGAATCTTAGAGGACAAAACCCTAGAGGTTTTATTCAAGAAAAATCTGCCAATTCCTCAACCCGAACTGGATTACCTAATCACGGCTTCGAATGTTATCACCTTAGACAATCCATAATGCACAACAAAGATTATTGTGTGTGATTGTTGTGATATGAAATGTAGGAGATGAAGATGATGAGAAGTCGAATTCACACCTCTTTTACTTTTCTTGTTTCTGTAATTCATTCACTTGATATGAAATGAATAGAGCAACAAAATATTTATACCAGACAAAACAGTTATAACTGATAAAACCAACTTTCAAAAATAATAGACAACACAAAAGTTATGCAGCAAATTGTGAGCGGTCGACCCATGCAGAGTGCAGGGTCGACCTGAGCTAACCCGAGGCAACATATTGTGCAAAACAAGCAGCTATGCGTCGACCGAAACAAGGTTATGCATCGATGCAAAACCTGAATATTTTGACAAATACAAATGACAACAGTATGCATCGACCGGTAGGTCGACCATACTAGACCCGAGAAAAATGCATTTCTAGGACACTTGCCATGAGTCGACCGGAGCAGAGTTTAGGTCGACTCAAAGACCTAAAACATAAAAAAAATGCTTAAATTCATATTTTTGATTCTTTTAGATGAAGGATATGATGGACCAATTGAGTTTGACACGTATGACGCATATTTTGACAGCTCTAAATGCAGTACTCGATATTTTTAGTGCAAGAAAACAAACATGAGAAATAAGGTTTGCTCATGCATCATGGTGATAATGCAAAATGACTATTCTTCCATGTGGCTCGATTTTGACATCATTGAAACACATATATCAAGTATCTGAGGCTTTGCCTCACATACTCCCCCTTTTTATGATGGCAAAACACGTATAACCCGTTTGTATGATATCCGACATTATCCCCCCCCCCCCTTTGCTTGATGCCTTCATTCTCACTTACTCATTTCCATTAAGTGCGGCGTCTTCATGTTTGATCTTTGGTTCTACTAAACAACTAGTAAACAGCTTGACACTTTCTCCCCCTTTGTCAACATCAAAAAGAAAGAAATTTCTATTAAGAAATGATAAAATAATAACAGATGCTCATATCAAAACATGCACAACAGAATAAGCATTAACAATCATCCACACATGACAAAGTTAATGATCAAGGAATAAAAATATAAGTAGCACCATACATAGACAAAAATAGTAATTGTTGCTAGAAATACAATGAATACATTAGAAATTAACTCAAGTAAGTAAGTTCATGAAGCAAGACATTAATGACATTAAAAATGCTTAATACTAGGAAAAATTCACAGCAACATAAAAGGATGAAATGCAATTATGCAAAATTCATAGCCTTCAATGTCTCCTCCCCCTGAAATGTTGGCCTCTCCCATGATACAGATACGGCGGAAGCATTTGAGGCTCGGCCATGTCAGTAAACTCCAAAACGACACGGTTCAAGGTGTTGAGGCTATTTGTAATTGAAGGTGAGAAAATACTTAGAAGGGGGGGTTGAATAAGTATGACAGAAAATAATCAAAGATAAAAACACAAGTATTTTTATCCTGGTTCGTTGAACTCAACTACTCCAGTCCACCCTTTTCAAGAGTGATTTGCCTTTCTCAACAAGGACTTAATCCACTATTCAAATCAACTGATTACAAATAGCAACACCTAAGAACAACTGTTCTTAGTCTTCTTAAGAGCTACTGATCTAACCTAGATCCTCTTAAGGAAAACTTCCTTTACAAATTAATGTAATACAATGTAAGAGTAAGAAATTGCTTCTAAGAAAGCTATAAACACAACTGTGTTATTTCTCTAAGTTATGAACAATGTAAGAACAGTGAAGAATATGAGTGCTTTAGCGTGAGAGAGTTCTTGCAATAAGTTCGTCAATTTTCGTCTTAATTCGGCACTTGAAGAATGAGCTATGATATCCTTTATATAGCCACTTGAATATTGGAGAGAATATTTTACCGTTGGAGAAGATATTTCCAATATCAAATAGTACTGTCCTTTGTACTATTGCAGCAGAGAGACGGCGCACAAAATGTGGGTGTAGCAATTGTCTGCTGAGCTGTGATTTTACCATATGTGGAATGTACCAGAGGAATAATATTCTTGCAGAGAATTTTGTCTATCCCAATTAAGGAAAGATTTGCTGGCATATTCCAACGGATATATTAAAATAATCTTCTTCAAATAATTCTTCAGATAGTTCAGATCAACAATCAATATCAGAGTCTTCAGTCTTCAGAACCTTCTGGAAACTTCAGAGCCTAAGATGTTCTTCAGATGTTGATGAATCAGAGTCTGGTGCAGCTGTGTGCTTGAAGCGTAACATGCTCTTAGATCAGAGTCTTCACTCAGATCAGAGTCTTCTCTCATTCAGAGTCTCTTCACTCAGAGTCTTCTTTCATTCAGATTCTTGATAATATAAGCAGCGTGTTGTATCTTCAGAATCTTGATGACTAAGCTCTTATACTTCAGATTCTTCTAATCTTCAGATACTCTTGAGCCATTCAGAATTCATTGTTCACATCAAATTTGCTCTTTAAGATTAAAATCTTTTGTGCCTGTATAAAACAGTTTAGAACAAATTTAGAGAGTATAATTCTTGTATACAAATTATCATTAATGTTATCATCAAAACATAGAGATATTACTGAGACACAATCTGTGCTCTTACAATCTCCCCCTTTTTGATGATGACAAAACATGAGCAATTTGTTCAATAAAAATGAATTAAAATTACTCCCCCTGAGATTAACAATCTCCCCCTGAAATGAATACTCTAATGGAATTAGATACTTCCCTTTCTGGTTGAGTACATTTCAGATTCAGAGCCTGATTACATTTCAGATTCAGAGTCTGATTGAAGCCTGGTTGACAAATCCTGGTTGACATATGTTTGACTTCTAGAGTCAAAGCTTGATGCCATATTAAAGCTTGATGCCAAAGTTTGATGTCATATTAAAGCTTGATGCCAGATGAACAACTTCAGAACACTTGGTTGTTTATCTTGCCCTTTCCTGTCTTGAGTTATCTTTTAGATCATAGTACTCAAGGTTAGATATCAGAGTCTGGTCTCCTCAGATTTAGCTATTTTTGATCAGGTTCTGAAAAGATAGATCTCAGGAAAAACTTCAATGAATTTTGTCAGAGTCTGGTTAGATAAATTTATCAAAGTCTGGTTAGATTCAAAGAATGTTAGTAACATGTCTGACTTAGTTCAGATAATTGCTTATAGATTTGAACAATCAGATTCTATTTTGTTTCTCCCCCTTTTTGTCATAATCAAAAAGAATTTTAAAAGACAGTAAAGATGCAGAAGAAACACATATCCAGATAAGCAAAAAGATCAATGTCATTAAGATAAGAGAACATTCAGATACAAGCATGCAAAACATATCAGAAGACAATCAAAAACAAAGCAAAACATGAAAAACTTGTGCAAAACATCAAGTAGGTTTAGCAGATGAGGCTTGTTGAGAAGCAATGAGTTGCAGCAGTGCTGTAATCCTTTCTGAATTCTCATCTTGCTTAGCCATCCAAGTTTTCATTTCTTCATTTGTTTTCTTTTGATCAACCATAAAGTCCTTTAGTTCTTTGACATCCTTCTGAAGATTTGTAGAGTCTGAAACAGCAGATTCTGAAACAATAGATTCTGAAACATTCTTAGTAACATCAGGTGCAGGAATTTCTGGAGGTGGAGGAGCTTCTAGAAGAAGAATAGGAGGAGGGTTTCTCTTAATCCGTTTTTGATAAGCAGCAAGCCTTACTTTTGACAATCTAAGACATTGAGTCCTGATTTTCAAAGCCTCCCTATTCAGTCTGTAGAGATATTTCTTCCAAACAGCATTATCAGCCTCTTTGTCCATAGTAGTCATGCAAACATCCATAATGTCAGCAAAGTCTGAGACATTATCCTTCTCAAAATCTCTTAACATAGTATAAACACTTGATCCCAATTCTGCTTCATCAGGGATTCTGGGTTGTGTTTGTGGTGTTTGTTTAGAAGGTTGAGGTTGTGAAGATGGATGTTCAGATGTTTGTGGTTCAGAAGGTTGAGGTTGTGAAGATGGATGTTCAGATGTTTGTGGTTCAGAAGGTTGAGGTTGTGAAGATGGATGTTCAGATGTTGGTTGGTTGTTTTGTGGTTCAGATGTTTGTTGGGTTGTTTGTGGTTCAGATGTTGGTTGTGGTGTATTTTGGATTTCAAGAGGTTGTGGAGTGAGAGTTTGAGTTGGGGAGTTTTGTGGAGAAGGTGGATGTTCAGATGTTGGAGATTTAAACAGTTGTTTCCAAACACTCTCAGAACGAGGTTGTTTGAGATCATTCAAGCATTCATTAATGAAACCAGATGATTCATCATCAGATGATGTATCAGAGTGGTTAGATTTTTCAGATGTTGAAGATAAAATGATAGAACGGTTTAAAGGTGTGATATCTAATATCTCATTAGGATTAATGAGATTTTCAGGATGGTCAGAATGTTCAGGGTGAACATCCTCTGGAATGGTAGATTCTGGGATAGTGTTTTGAGGTTGTGGTGTTGCTTGTTGGGTTTGTTTGGATTGTGGTGTATGAGTCTCAGATGGTCTAGATCTTTTAAATAGGAGGGGTGAGTCAGATGGTGTGGGGGTAGCAGAATGATGAACAGGATTAGAATCAGTGTTAAATACCTGTTTCAGAGTATCTCTTATTTCTTCAAAAGTTGCTGCAGGAGGATTTGGTTGAACCTTCTTCAGCTTCTTTCTTTTCTTCTTCTTTTCAGCATCTGAATGCTTCCTTTTCTTCTGATGACCTTCTTTATCAGCTTTTCTCTTACGTCTTCTTTCCCTTGTTAAATCAGGAAGAACTTGGCCTTCCTTCTGTACAAGATTGGCAGGAATCTCAACACCATCTCTTATGCAGCGAGCAACATACTCAGCAATAAGTTCTCTAGGTTCATCTGAGGTGAATAAAGGAAAATCCTCAACAGGAATCCTTCTTCCCCTAACTTCTTCAGAGTTAGTTTTCCTTGGTTTCTCAGATAAATCTTCAACCAGTTTCATCCTTCTCAGAGTTAAACCATTTATCTCAGAGCCAATGATAAAATTCAGATCTTCTGTCAGCCCAGCCTCTTGCAGATGCGCCACAAGTTGGTTTTCTATCAGAATATCTGAAATCAGCCTTCCCATAGGAATCCATGTTCTGACTTTTCCAGTTTTATCTCTGGCTGTTTCCCTTGTTTCCTTGACGTGAGATACCAGATGATTAAACAACAGATATGGAAGATCAATCTGAATGTTTTGGTGTAAACAATACATGAAGTAAAGTTGTTCAGCATTAACATAATCAGATGAGTTTGAGGAGGGTCTATGAAAGATGGTGTTCATGAAAATCTTAGCCCATAACTTGTAAGTGGGTTTCAAGAACTTAACCTTCTTACAAGGTTCACCAGTAGTGCAGATTTCTTGACAAACATCTTTCAGATCTTCACGCGCAGAAGACAGAGAGGTTACTCCATCAGTTGCCTTGAAACCTATGAGTTTCCTGATCAGATTTTCAGTGATAACAATCTTTTTCCCCAGCACAGAGGAGTGAATGAACTTTGGAGTAGCAAAAGCATGGATCCAAAACTCCTTCACTAACTTTGGATACACAGGACCCATAAGCCTATCAAAGTAACCGTCCCAGCCTTGTGCTTTGATTGAAGGAATCAGATCAAACCCATTTTCAGCAAGATCTTCCAAATCCACGAAACTTTCACACAACACTTCTAGAGAATCAACAGGAGTTAGGAGAGTGCGTACTGGTTCTATGATAGTGGTAGCATCTTTGGTAGTAACAGCTTTTGAAGTGGATGCCATTGTTGATGATGATGAAGAAGATGAAGGTTTCTGGGTTCTTTTAGGGTTTGAAAAGAGAGAGAATAACAGACAAAAGCGCATATGTGTTTGAGAATGTGAAAAGTGTGAATGTGTTAAGAGAGTGGTTTATATAGACAAATAAAACACGCATGGGAAACACAACAGACACACATAGGACACATACGCACGTTTGCATTAAATGAAAAGTAATCATTTTTAATTATGATATGACATTTGGGGGGAAAATCAAGACAGATTGAGATTTTCAAAGCAATACCTTAAACGTCATAATCAGTAGGTGTACTCCATCTTTTCAGATTCTGAGTGACACGTGTTTGCTTTGCATGTGATTCTGTAACTCTTAAGAAATGAAACGTTTTCAACTTTCAGATCCTCTGAGATGGTCAGTACAGAGTTTCACACAAAAATAATAATTCACAGATAACTTAAATAAGCAAAACAGATGAAACACTTCAGAATGTTAAACACTTAGCATCTGAGAAATTGACTCTGAGAAATATTACTCTGGACAAAAATCCATACAAATATTTTTCAGAATAAACTTAAACCTATCTTCAGCAAGGGGTTTTGTGAAAATATCTGCCCATTGATGATCTGTATCAACAAAGGCTAAATTTATTACACCCTTCTGAACATAGTCTCTGATGAAATGATGTTTAATCTCTATATGTTTGGCCTTAGAGTGTAAAATTGGATTTTTGGATAAACATATAGCTGAAGTATTGTCACAGAAGATAGAAAGATTACTCTCATAGATTTGATAATCTTCTAGTTGACTCTTCATCCAGAGCATCTGAGTGGAACACCCAGCAGCAGCAATGTATTCTGCCTCTGTGGTTGATAGTGCAATTGTTGGTTGCTTCTTGCTGTACCACGAGATCAGATGACTTCCAAGAAACTGACAGCTTCCAGAAGTACTTTTGCGCTCAACTCTATCTCCAGCATAGTCAGCATCACAGAATCCAACTAGTGAATATTTGTCAGATCTTCTGTAACACAAACCAACATTAGCAGTACCTTTCAGATACCTTAGAATCCTCTTAACAGCAGTTAAGTGTGATTCTCTAGGATCTGATTGGAATCTAGCACATAAACAAACACTAAACAGAATGTCTGGTCTAGAAGCAGTCAAATAAAGAAGAGATCCTATCATACCTCTGTAGAGTTTCTGATCTACCTTCTTACTTACCTCTTCCTTACCTAGAGTGCTTGTAGGATGCATTGGAGTCTTTGCCATTTTGCTATCCAGCATGTTAAACTTCTTCAGAAGCTCTTTAACATACTTGGTCTGATGTATGTAGGTGCACTCTGGAGTCTGATTTACTTGGATTCCCAGAAAGAATCTCAATTCTCCCATCATGCTCATCTCAAATTCTTCCTGCATACATTTAGCAAACTCCTTTCCAAGCATAATATTTGTTGATCCAAAAATAATATCATCTACATAAATTTGACAAATCAACAAATCTTTCTTAATGGTTTTACAAAATAGTGTGGTATCCACTTTTCCTCTGATGAAATTTTTCTTCAGAAGAAAATTACTCAACCTCTCATACCAAGCTCTGGGAGCTTGTTTTAGTCCATAAAGAGATTTTTTCAGTTTGAAAACATGATCTGGAAAATTTTCATTTTCAAAACCAGGAGGTTGGTGGACATACACTTCTTCTTCTATAATTCCATTAAGAAAAGCACTTTTAACATCCATCTGATAAAGAGTGATGTTATGTTGTACAGCAAATGAAATAAGCAAGCGTATAGACTCTAACCTTGCAACAGGAGCATATGTTTCTGTGTAGTCTATGCCTTCTTGTTGACTGTAGCCTTGAGCAACCAGTCTTGCTTTGTTCCTTTCAACTTCTCCTTTTTCATTCAGTTTATTTCTGAAAACCCATTTTGTTCCAATGACATTGAAACCTTTAGGTCTTGGAACCAGATCCCAGACTTCATTCCTTGTGAATTGATTCAGCTCCTCTTGCATAGCTAAAATCCATTCATTATCTTCCAGAGCCTCATCAACAGATGTTGGTTCTATAATTGACACTAAGCCACAGAAGGAAGATTCAGAAGTTCTGAGAAATGCTCTTGTCCTTATTGGATCATCTTTCTTTCCAATTATCACATCCTCTGGATGAGAAGCTTTTATTCTGGAAGAAGATCCTCTGACTGTTGGTCTTTCAGAAATATGCAGATTGTCAAGTTGGGAAGTTAGAGGCGTAGCATCTGGGTTTGCTTCAGAGTCTTTGTCTTCAGTCTTGTCTGCCTCTGAGCCTTCAGAGTCTGTGAGAATAACTTCTCTATCTGCAGAACTTTCAACTTGCTTTGGCTTTTCAGAGCCAAGCTTATCATCAAATCTAACATGAATAGATTCTTCCACAATCTGTGTTTCAGTATTGAATACTCTGTAGCCTTTAGAGCGTTCAGAATAACCAAGCATGAAACACTTCTGTGCTTTGGAATCAAACTTGTTCAGATGATCTTGCCCCTCTGGTTCCCTCCGAATTTCACGTCCCCTCCAGATCTAAGTTCCAGGCTTTGGAACATAGACCTTTCGCCCGTCATATGTCGTGAGCATCCAGAGTCCAGGTACCATGATTGGTGTCTGGATTTTGCTGCTAAGAACATCTGCAACAGGTATTATTTGACTTTTAGGTACCCAGATCTTCTTGGGTCCTTTGGGGTTAGATGTTCTGTGGTTTTGCCTAAACTTCTGTTTTTCAACATAGTGTTTATTCTGGCTAACCCTTGGCTTAAACACATAAGTACTCTTTTCAGAGCTTGTATGTTTAATATCATTCAGATGACCAAACTTGAAATGAGAGTACAGAGGAGTCCTTTTGATGAAGAGTTTATCAACAGACTTTGGATTGCTTCCAGAGGAGGATTCACATCCAATGCCTCTTCTGTTGTTCCCACTAACACCATAGATCATAGAAGCCATTTTGCTTCTGTCTATGCTTTTAGTGAGGAATCTTCTAAAACTGGAGTCATATTTTTCTAAAATATTTTAACTTGACTCTGTTTCAGTATCAGATTCTTGTTGAGTTGTTTCTAAATCATTTTTGAGTTTTAAATTTATTTCTTTCTGCTCAACAAGTTCTGTTCTCAGAAGATCAATCTCAGATTCAAGATTGCTTTTCAGCTTCTTGTATTTGAGTTTAATCTTGCTGTAGCTTTCCAACATATCAGATAAACTTTCAACAAGTTCAGCTCTGGAGAGTTCAGAAAATACCTCTTCAGAGTCAGAGTCTGATTCTGACTCAGATTCAGATGATGACGTTCCTTCATCTTGATCATTTGTGTTGGCCATCAGCGCAACATTTGCACATTCTTCCTCAGATTCAGAAGATGATTCAGATTCATCTGAGTCATCCCATGTAGCCATCAGAACCTTTTTCTTTTTATCAAACTTCCTTTTGGGTTTTTCCTTTTGAAGTTTGGGACATTCACTCTTGTAGTGTCCAGGTTCTTTACATTCAAAGCAAGTGATCTCTTTCTTGCCAGATCTTCTGTGTCCAGAAGATTCTCTCTTTTGATCAGATCTTCTGAAGTTGTTGAACTTCTTCCCTTTGTGCTTCCAGAGTTTGTTGATCCTTCTGGACAGCATAGATAGTTCATCTTCTTCTTCAGAAGAAGATTCCTCAGAGCTTTCTTCATTAACCTGCAAAGCTTTAACAGATTTGTTAGATTTAAAAGCTAAGGATTTACCTTTATCTTTCTTCTGGGGTTCATCTTCCTCCAGCTCAATCTCATGACTTCTCAAAGAACTGATGAGTTCTTCTAATGAGATTTTGTTCAGATCCTTGGCCAGCTTCAATGCAGTCACCATAGGTCTCCATCTGGTAGGAAGACTTCTGATGATCTTCTTGACATGATCAGATGTTGAGTAGCCCTTGTCCAGAACTTTCAACCCAGCTGTTAGAATCTGAAATCTGGAAAACATAGTCTCAATGTTCTCAGATTCTTCCATTTTGAACGCTTCATACTTCTGTATCAGCGCCAGAGCCTTTGTTTCTTTCACCTGAGTGTTTCCCTCATGAGTCATTTTGAGAGACTCAAACATATCATGAGCAGTGTCTCTGTTGGTAATCTTTTCATACTCTGTATGAGAGATTGCATTCAGAAGTATGGTTCTGGCTTTGTGATGATTCTTGAATTCTTTCTTCTGCTCCTCAGTCATTGATTTTCTATCAATCTTTTTGCCATCCTTAGTAGGATGTTCATATCCATCAATGACTAAATCCCAGAGATCAGCATCATACCCCAAGAAAAAACTTTCAAGTCTATCTTTCCAATAATCAAATTTTTCTCCATCAAACATTGGAGGTTTGGTGCTGATTCTGTCTCCTTCATATTTGTTGCTTGATGTAGGAATATCACCCATATTAGCAACCAAATAAATAACAGAGTATTTTTCTCACTGGATCTTTATCTGTCACGGTTAAGCGAATGCACACTCAGAACCGGAGCTCTGATGCCAACTGAAGGTGAGAAAATACTTAGAAGGGGGGGTTGAATAAGTATGACAGAAAATAATCAAAGATAAAAACACAAGTATTTTTATCCTGGTTCGTTGAACTCAACTACTCCAGTCCACCCTTTTCAAGAGTGATTTGCCTTTCTCAACAAGGACTTAATCCACTATTCAAATCAACTGATTACAAATAGCAACACCTAAGAACAACTGTTCTTAGTCTTCTTAAGAGCTACTGATCTAACCTAGATCCTCTTAAGGAAAACTTCCTTTACAAATTAATGTAATACAATGTAAGAGTAAGAAATTGCTTCTAAGAAAGCTATAAACACAACTGTGTTATTTCTCTAAGTTATGAACAATGTAAGAACAGTGAAGAATATGAGTGCTTTAGCGTGAGAGAGTTCTTGCAATAAGTTCGTCAATTTTCGTCTTAATTCGGCACTTGAAGAATGAGCTATGATATCCTTTATATAGCCACTTGAATATTGGAGAGAATATTTTACCGTTGGAGAAGATATTTCCAATATCAAATAGTACTGTCCTTTGTACTATTGCAGCAGAGAGACGGCGCACAAAATGTGGGTGTAGCAATTGTCTGCTGAGCTGTGATTTTACCATATGTGGAATGTACCAGAGGAATAATATTCTTGCAGAGAATTTTGTCTATCCCAATTAAGGAAAGATTTGCTGGCATATTCCAACGGATATATTAAAATAATCTTCTTCAAATAATTCTTCAGATAGTTCAGATCAACAATCAATATCAGAGTCTTCAGTCTTCAGAACCTTCTGGAAACTTCAGAGCCTAAGATGTTCTTCAGATGTTGATGAATCAGAGTCTGGTGCAGCTGTGTGCTTGAAGCGTAACATGCTCTTAGATCAGAGTCTTCACTCAGATCAGAGTCTTCTCTCATTCAGAGTCTCTTCACTCAGAGTCTTCTTTCATTCAGATTCTTGATAATATAAGCAGCGTGTTGTATCTTCAGAATCTTGATGACTAAGCTCTTATACTTCAGATTCTTCTAATCTTCAGATACTCTTGAGCCATTCAGAATTCATTGTTCACATCAAATTTGCTCTTTAAGATTAAAATCTTTTGTGCCTGTATAAAACAGTTTAGAACAAATTTAGAGAGTATAATTCTTGTATACAAATTATCATTAATGTTATCATCAAAACATAGAGATATTACTGAGACACAATCTGTGCTCTTACAGTAATGACTTGGTGCTGACTTTCAGATGATTCAACCAGAGCATCGAACCTTTGATTGATATTAGAGGAGAATGTGTTGAAGTTTTCAGCCTGAGTCTCAAATTGAGTCTGAAGTTGCGAGAGACGTTCATCCTGATCAGTCATGAACACACGATGTTCTAATTGCATATTCCTCATCATCTCGAGGAGTTCGGCAGAATGCTATTGCAGGGGATTCGTGAAGTGTGTTTGCTCTTCATAGACCCAATGTGCAGGCTCCTCAGAGCCCTAATGTGAAGACTCCTCATGACCCCACTGCGGAGTTTCCTGATACTCCGAATATTGTGGAGGCTGATAGTTGTCACGTAACAACGTCCAACCAGTATTTTGCCATTCGCCCCAGCCTTGACTATTTCCATGGTCTGAAGTAGGGGATTGGTTAGCCCAACTCACATTTATGTGATCGAAAACTTCCCTTGGTTGTCCATCACCTTGGTCATTTTGTTCTTCTTCATCCTCTTTATTTTCCTCATCACTCCCATCAGAGTCTTCCAACCGAGAGGCAGTTACTTTGACAACAAATCGATAACGATGTTCTTCTTGCATCCATAAATAACCCATCATAGTAAGAGTCTTCTGAAAAAACTCTTGATCCAGAGTGAGAGATCTATATGGGATCCCCGGAAGTGTAACTTGAGCGTTGTTTAAAATTTCCTGAATGAATGAACCATAGAAGAGAGCGGTACCTCGACCCGAATCTTGGAGAGCATACATCCTACTAGCAATATAATAAGGCCAGGTTATTTTGATCTTTTTCTTCATGATATAGATCAAATGAACTTCGTCCTGATCAACTCGAGAAAATCCTCCTTTCTTAGGCCGCAAAATGTGCGCCACAATCCATTGCAAAATTCTATCCATAGGTTTTACTTTACCTATAGTGACAGTTTTCGGAAATAACTCACTAGCCATAATATCAGCCGCATACGGCTTCTTCAGCATGGAGTTCAAAGCTTCTTTGAACTCGTAGCCATCAACTGTGTGGGTGTCAGTGACCTTAACAAGAGGCCCATCGGAAATGGGAGGTGCACCAAACGATTTCAACCAAACAACATTATTTACACACACCTTTGTATTTCCAATTTTAGTGTGAAACTACGAACCTGGAAACTTACCATGAAGACACGTATAGAAGATCCTCACAAGGTCTTCGTTGTACTTCGTATTGCACTCCATAAATTTGTTAACTCCTTGAAAATCAAGAAGACTGATTACCTGAGGAATGTGCATTCACTCAGCAGGGAGGCGATAATAGGCATGTTGCTTTACCACAGACCGCTTGCCAAAGTTTTTAGCGAAGCTTTCGACAAACTCAGGAGGACCCGGTGATACGACGGTCACCGGGAGAGATGCAGAGGAGGAAGCTCTTGTGGATCTTTTACCGATAACTTTTCGAGTAGCCATGGTTTTTGCTTGCAAAGAGAAGAAGAGAAAATGGGTTGATGATGATTGCAAATATTGTAGAGAATTCTTGAATATGGAGAGAAGTTTGAGACTTTGACCCTTTTGTAATAGCTTCTAGGTTTTGGGAAGAGGAGAATAGTAGAGTAGCATGTGATGTAGGTGTCAAGTTTCAATGAAAATGTAACGATACACATTAATATGAGTCATAAAAGAGAGTTAAAGACGGAATTTTGAACGGTTTGCAAAAAAATTGAAAGAGTTCGCACGATGCGTCGATCGCTCTGTGTATGCGTCGACGCATACTGTGTGCAAAATTAGACATTCAAAAAACAAAAGGTATGCGTCGACCGGTAGGTCGACCTGAGCATACCCGAACAAATTTCAATTTTGGAGACATATTTGTGAGTCGACCGGACATTGTTTAGGTCGAATCATGCATGTAAAACTAGCAAATTTTGTCAATTTTTGATCTTATGGGCATACAAAAAGACATAGATAACCAGCCAAAACACATTTTAAGCATTCAAAGAGATAACATACATATAATACGAGATATATGACTGTAACACATAATTTGATGCATTTTATGAACATGAGAATCAAGAAAGAGATAGTTGAGGAAAGATATTACCTCCATTCCAAATATAGCTAGATGAACAAACACATATACTTTCAACATCCTCAATTTGTTAGATATTCGATAATCAAAGTAGATATAGACATAAATATATAAAGGATGTGCAAGAAATTTCACTAAACACGATCCAAAATATCAAGAATACCTAGTTCCCTTCGGATATGAAAGAAAGGCTCAGTAGCAAGAGGTTTTGTGAAAATATCAGCTAGTTGATTTTTAGTATCAGCGTGTTCAAAAACCACATCGCCTTTCTCCACATGATCCCTAAGGAAGTGTGTCGTATTTCGATATGCTTAGTGCGTGAATGCAGCACGAGATTCTTAGTAAGATTGATGGCACTCGTATTGTCACAAAAGATTAGAATACGCTCAAGTTTGAGATTAAAATCTAGCAATTGTTGCTTAAGCCATAGGACTCGAGCGCAACAACTATTGGCGGCAACGTATTCCGCTTTGGAGGTTGACAAAGCAACAGAAACCTGCTTCTTGCTATGCCAACTAACCAAAGAGTTTGAAAATAAGTGACAAGTACCACTGGTACTTTTCCTATCCGATTTGCACCCGACAAAATCGGAATCGAAGAATCCAACCAAGGAACAATTGTTTCCTTTGGAATACCATAACCCATACTTTGGAGTACCCGAAAGGTATCAAAGTATGCACTTAACTGCTTTTAGATGGGATTCCTTAGGAGAAGATTGATATCTAGCACACATGCAAACACTAAACATAGTATCGGGTCTAGAGGCGGTAAGATAAAGAAGAGAGCCAATCATACCTCGATATCTTTTTACCTCTACATCCTTACCACTTTCATCTCTATTTAGATTTGCACAGGTCGACACTGGTGTGTGTCGCTACTGCGAAAATCGACGCTGGCTGAACAGAAGAGTCGCCACCGTGCGTTATTTATCCCAAAGGAGGGAAAGGAAACGCCCGAAGTAAACCTACCGCAAAGACGGGAAAGGAATGGTCATCGCAACCAAATCCTGGATTCGGGAGTCGGTTACGCAAGGGGAAGGTATTAGTACCCCTCACGTCCATCATACTCGACGGGATCCACGCTTGCTTGGCCTGTCTAAAGGATGCAAAACATTCTATCTACGACTGCTAAATCTAAACAGAAAGAAACTGACTCGATAGAGCATCGCACTCTATGCCTACGTATTCTCAAGAGAGAAAGTCAGAGTCATCGTAGTTCGAGAAACTACAGGGAATTGGCTCGCCAAGACTTCACGTCTTGTGCATACGTACTTCCACACAGCGTGAAAGATCAGAGCTTACGTAGTTCAGGCTAACTACGGCTAAACAGGGTGTTCTCGATCACACAGGGGTGAGAGATTAAGTTGTTTTTAGAGGTACGGGAATCTAAAAGAACTTAGAACTACGGTCTAGTCTCAAATGCGCAAGGGCAAGAGAAAAGGATAACATCAGTCATCAGCGGGAAAGTCTCGATTGCACGGCAGCGAGAGAACAGAAGGGTTAGTTGTTAGTGTGCTCACTAGGATATCGCATCCTATGCCTACATATTTTCATTAGATATGAGAAATAAGAGCAGCTGTAGTTCAGCCTACTACAACTAAACGGAGAAACGGGAAAAAGGGAAAAGGGAGCTCACTAGGATACGGCATCCTATGCCTACGTACTCTCGTCTGACACGAGAGATCAGAGCTAACATAGTTCGACGGGAAAACGAGTCTCGATTGCACGGGGGCAAGAGAAAGGGTCTCGATCGCCTGAACGCGAGAGAAAAGGGGTTTCGCTCGCACGGGGCGAGAACAAAAAGGAAGCAGGCCTACGCCTAAACGGGAAGGAACTCGGGACACATATGCAAGAGCCTAAGACGTAGGAACGAATGTGTCGCATGGTATCCTAAGGGTACCATACTAGACATCCTAGACGATTAAGAAGTAACTCCTCAACTGTCATTTCCTTCGTATTTAACATTGCGGCTCACAACACTCGACGGTTGCCTGAAGACTTGTATACGATGATGATGATGTTGAACGAAGCAGCTCCTGAGCTCCTGACGTGCGCGCAAGCTCCATTCCAATATTCTCCTCTCTGGATCCTTGATGATGACGCTCGAATCAAGAACAATGTAATGCTTAGACCGTCATGGTTCGATTTATACGAGAAATCGAACTCTCAGAGGTAGTGTATTGATATCCGTGTCAAAGACAAGATAGAGAAATGATATCGAAAATCATTCTCCAATTGAATCGTGTCACACGGCCAGCCAAAAATAAAATCGAGAATAAAATCAGATAGAAACAAAAATAGGAGAGAAATCCAACACAAAATAAAAGTCAACTCCTAAAATACGACAATTAAATTCTCCTAAGGGAACTATATCCTAAAAAGAATTAAAACTAAAATTAATTCTATCCTTTTTCTTAAAAGAAATCATATATAAACTATATTCTAAAAATATCTATTCTAGGACTAAATCTATTCTAATCAAAAATATTAAACTAAGTCCTAAAAAATATTACAATAAAATGTATCAAAAAGAAATTAAAAGTGAATGCAGGGAGGGGGTGTAGTGATACAGTGGTACATGCTGCAATAATAATAATAGCAGGCCCAACCCACTAAAAAAACTCATGGAACGGGGAGGGGGTGCAGGCCAAAAACGGTGTGTGTGTACTAGAAAGAAAAACAAGAAAGTTGGGCTTGAGGCCCACAAAAACACACACACACACACACCAAAAACGGGAGAGGGGAAGAAAAAGAAAAAACGGAGGGGATGTGCTGCCAAAAAAAAACGTTGGGCTTGATGCCCAGTCCACAACCAGGTCCAAACTCTTCACATTCTGATAGCCAAACAAAACCCTAAAGGCCTTCACTATCCCTATTCACTGTTCATCATTTGTGCCGTTTCCTTCTCCTCTCTCAGACTCTCTCTCGTTCACCTCCTTGTCTCCGTTCCTCACTCTCACAGAAACTCTCTCTCAATCTTTGTTTTGAAATCTTCAGCCTCATCTCGTTTCTCCCTCACAAATTCTTTTTTTTTTATCATCTTCAAAACTCCGTTTGAATTAGCAGCATACAACAACAGAACTATCATAGTTCTGGAAAAGAACCATTTTCTGACGTTCTTGGAGACTGTGAAGATGAACATAGACGAAAATCCTCGAAGCAAATCTTGAAGTGTTGGACGATCTGAACGATCTGAAGGATATGGAGTTGTTGAAGACCGATGTTCTTGACGAAGAGCCAACGATGATGATATTTGAAAAGAAAACGGGAGAGTATGAAGAATATTGATGTTATCTGAACACCTGATGGACGGAGTTTGGATCGGAAGTTGTGAAGAATTTTGATGACGATTTTGATGATATTGACGAAGATATTTGAAGCTGGATAATGATTCCTTGACGATGCATGTGGACGGAGGTGGCTGAGGATCTGGTGACGATCTGGAGATGATAGTATGAACATTGAAGATGCTGAACTGGAAAATCTGATGAGGATGCATCCGTTTCTGGAATGGTTGACGAGATCTATGAAGTTGATGTTGGATCTGGAGATCTTCTTGAACGTTAGATTGAAGATCGATGATGTTTGAAGATCAAAATGGATGAACAATGTTGATGGTGCTTGAAGATCTTGAGAGTCTGAGAAACGGAAGGAAGATTGTTGGAAATTCTGGAGAAATTGATGAAGGTTTGTTCTGGAAAAAAGATGAACAAGGTGGAGGAGATGATGAAGATCTGCTGTGGTTTCTGGTGATTGTTGAAGGATCTGAAAATTTGTTGAAGAACGAGGAGGAAATCTAGAAAATGATTGTGTGTTGATGAATGTTCTTCGCGAATCCAGATGATGATGAAGGTTCTTGATCAGTTTCTGGAAATAGCATGAAGATTGATGAATTTTCCAGTGGATTTGGCCGTTTCCGGCGACGGTTGCAGTTACCGGCAGCAGTTACGGTTGTTGAGGCGGCGGCTGCATGGCCGGCCGGTGAGGATTTCCGGCGAGGGGCACCTGTCACACATGCAAGGCTGAGGGTGAGAGAAGCAAACACGTGTGGGAGTGGGAATCACGCATGCAGGCCAAGTGTCATGGAGAGAGAATTGTGGATTGTGATGTGGCAAAATCTGGGAGTGAAACATGGAAAATGAAGTGGGGGCCGAAAAATACACGTGTGGCCTTCTTTAAATATGACATGTGGCACCTTCTGGACTTGGGCCCCACAAAAATTGGATAATGGCCCACTAAACTTGGACTTAAATGGGCTAATTGGACTAACTGAAATGAAAATTGATTGATGTTGATTAACACGAAAATGATTTACTGAAAAACTAATAATAGACTAATACAATGATTAATGAACATGATTAATGCTGAACAATACTAATGCTGCAACTAATAAAACGAAATTGAAAGTTAATCTAATCTAATGAAAACTAAACAATTAATATCTATTAATATCTATATTAAAACCTATGCTATTAAAACTATTCAATTAAATTTAAAAAACTATTCAAAATTCTATTCAATTAAGAAATCTATTAAATCTATATTATTCTATTAAAACCCTATTAAAATCTATTATTCTATTAATTCTATATTAAAACTAATAAATCTAAAAATCTATTAAATTCTATAATAAGGCTATTAAATCCTAAAAATGCAAACAAAGGCAATAAACCAAAATAAAAGAGAGCGCGAGACCAGATCAAAACAAGCAGTAAACCCAGACACCAAAATCCTCAAAAACAACTGCGTAAGCTGAAAACACCCGGGAAGCGCGTGACTTCTCAAAAATAACCTCCGATTATCCGAACCGGTCTGAAACGCCCGAAATGTGAAAACAGTGTTGTAATCCCGATAAAATCAATATGACTGGACAAATGCACTGTATGCGGTATGCGAATGCGAATGCGAAAATGCGTCGAAACATAAACCAGATATGGGAACCGGTTGGTCAAATTTTGGGGTGCAACAGCTGCCCCTATTCAAACGGCTTGGACCTGAATGGTTGAAGAGCGAACAACTTTCAAACATTCAAAGGTAGAAGACGGTTGAATACAAAACAACCCTGAAATTTGCCAACCGCAGAAATAAACCGCAAAACTGCTCGAGGAATAGCTTCCAATGAACTGAAGTCTGGTCGTTACGGCAACAACTGGTCAATTATCTGATAAAATTCCTTTTTTTTTCAACGTCAATCACCTGTGTGACACCACAGGTACTGAATCTCCGGAATAATGCTTCAGAAAGCAAACACCTTGACTCCCATCTGTTATGGGATCAAATCTTGTCAACTCACAGTTCACAGCGAACCTGAGGAAAACTCTCCTGGGGAAATTCTGAAATCAACTGCCAGACACCCATTTCGACAACAGGCGGCAGCTTCAGAGGTTTCGATCCTTGCAATCTTTCTTTTTTTCAGTGCCGACGTAACAACCAAATGTGAAGAAACAACTCCGTTGGGGGAGAAGAGAAACTTAACCAAACAACTCTGCAGGGGAACATACTCGAAAGCCAAGAGGTAACCAACCTGGTCTATGTTTCGAAATGCGTATGTTTGAAAATGATGTAATGTCCCATACGGCATGGAAATGCTATGCGTTTGGATAGATGCAAATATGACGATATATCCAAATGCAAGTGTAAGCTCGAGCTTCCAGAGAACACCAAGTCTAAAACCACTTGGCAAAATAAATGCCGAAGGCAACGTCGACTCCACTGAGGTAACTGGGTATCACAGAATCATCTCAGCAAAATAAATGCTGGAAAAGGGAAGGACGACCCTGCACGGGGATACTCTTTCTAAACCACTGGCAACCTGATTGTACTCTGTGGGGATTAACCAAACTGGTGTTAATTGTGCACAACGCCCTGTTAGGAATGCCCCTTCTGTCAAGGATATCAATCTTAATCTGCGGAGGATACACCTGCTCCTACTCTGAGGATGGATAATACAATCTCAACTCTTCCAGGGATAATACGTGACTTCCATCTGCTGAAGATGAGTAGTCCTGATTCGACAACATCCACAAGGAATACAGAACATTAATCGGGGAACTAGTATCAATCGAGATTTGTATCGGGGAACGTGACAACATATGAATCACTGGGAATTATCGTGCCGGGTCGTTTTTAGGCTTTTTCTGCTTTAGGGATGAAAATTAGTTATTTACAAAATGGAAGATAGGGAAAATACTAGACGAGAACTAGCATTCAAGGGTAGACTACCAGACGAGAACTGATAGCAAAATAGGTTAGGTTATCGGACGAAAACGGATTTACGGTTTGAACATCAGACGAGGTTGATCGAATAAATAGGCTAAGGAAAGGATGACCAGACGAGAACTGGTTGAAAGCTGACATGCACCAGACGAGAACTAATATAACAAATAGGTTAAAGAAACGATGACCAGACGAGAACTGGTTAAAAGACTAACATGCACCAGACATGAACTGATGTTTACAGAAAGGTTGGCCAGACAATAACTGGTTGAAAAATAACAGGTACCAGACGAGAACTGGTATTTATGGAAAGGTGAACCAGACGAGAACTGATTACTGGTTTTCCAGGCGGGAACTGGACTTTGGAGACGTCAAGGTTACAAGGTTCTATCAAGTAACAGGTTCAAACTGTAGGATAACGATCCAACGAAGGTAAGGCCTTTTTCGGAAGGTCAAGGTTTTTGATAAGAGTAACGACACGATTCCCTGATACTCAACTCTGGATGGGGATAAACAGACTTGCTTGAATAACTTGCCCCAGTGCAACTCAACTTGCCCCAATCTAACTCTTGGGAATATCACTCTGAACAGCTTGCTATGAGACGACCTCGAGATTACTTGCCCCGGTATCTGTACAACAAAAGGATTCAACCTCAATTAAACAACTTTCAACATGGTTAATTTCACTATTCCTAAACTGGCTTGTCCTTGAATGAGCGTTCGAGCGACTTAACGTGATCTGATCACATACTGGAAGGATCTGTTTTCAAATCACAACATTCTGAATAATTGCCCCTGATTAGCTCTCGAGAAGATTCACTCTGATCAACTGCTTCTCAGACAAACTACCCCTGATCAACTGATACTTCGGGACTTGTCCTCAGACCAACTGATTCTGAACTCACTGGAGGTCAATGCCCCTGATTCACAGGGTTTCACAACATACACCATTCTGATCCAGACTGCTGAATTATTCAGTCCTGTTTGATTATTCCCTGTTGGAATTTCCTTCCTGTCAAATACTGACCTGCAAATAAAATTGTTTAATCCCGAATGGTAATTTTAATGCAGTGTTCATGCAGATTTTGAAAAAAATTGTGCTGTCACTCATTTACGTGTCATGATTGTGAGTGACGAATGAACCAAAGTTCAAACGTAGTGCTGATTTGATCAGTGCAAAATGCAACAAGGATATGATTAGCAAATCAAGAAGGAGTCAGGTTACTCAACCTTATCGTAATGTGCTTTCAGAATACACCCTACCTTAATTAGGTCTTTTAAGGGTTTTATCGTGGCCGGGTTCACGGTTCGTGAAACAAAGGATATTTGGGCTCAAATTTTGATTTATACCCACCCCTTCTACGTGATGATCTCCGATCCTAAGGTTCAGTTAACCTGGCACGGGCGCTCGCCTCTTCGAGAGGTATGTTGAATGGTAAGAACCATAGTTAAGGAACTCACAAGGTTTTTCGTTTTTAGAGTGACAGCTCCTCCTTTTTTTGTTTTCGGTGTCTGTATTTACACGACTTTGTCCCTGTTCGAGGATTTTTCTTTTTTGATATCCTTTCTTTTTCATTCTTTTGATTCCCTAATTTTTTCCTGGACTGACTCCGTTTGAGTTCTTTTCGATTTTTTTTCTTTTGAAGTCCAGCGGGATGCCCTAATTTTTGCCTAAGTATTAGCTTTCCAGCTTTTTCTTTTTCTTTTTACTTAGCGGGCTCTCTCCTTTTTTTCTTTTGCTTGGAACAAGTCGTGCGACACTGGTTGCCTTGATTGCTCTGAAAGGATTGCAACTGTCTCACTCCTGATTGGTGAGGTTTAACCATTGTGGTTGACGAGGTATGACCTCTGGGGAAAAATAAGATGTGATTGGTCCTCGAAAGGAAACACTCCTCTATAAGACTTTAAAGCTCGATCAAGCTAACTGACAACTACCCTGCCCCAGGTTAAGATGTGAGGGTTTAAAAGTCCGAAAAAACTTCTACTTCCTGGCTCGAAGTGGTTAACAAGGGACTAATTCCTTATATCTCCAGTGTTTGGGGGATTTGAAACAATGCCTTGTACGTCATCGACAAGGTTTTACCTGAAAGCATACGATCATCGGTTATGAGTTTATTTCAGCATCCTCCCTCCAATCTTTGCTAATCACAGTGACAAAGTGGGGTGAATAAAATGCAAGTGTCAGTTCAATGCAATAAATGAGCGACAACGACATGATTAATTCAGAAAAATGCATAGTCACTGAAACAAACAATGTTTAACAGCAAGTAGTAACTAACAAAAAAGAAACTACAAATGCAAATGATAAAAAAGTCTGAGGACTGTCAATGCTGAGGGCGCCTTCCTGTCTGAATCACTGGCTTCTTGAAAATAAACTCTTTGAATCTACGAGCTTAGACAGTTGAGAAGTTGGTATAGACAAACAGAATTCCTTCTCGAAAGGAAATGCAATCTTGGTCGATCAATTGTTGTACCTTCGCCTGAAAAGCTTTACAATCTTCAGTTGAATGCCCTAGAGATCCACCATGGTAACCACACTGAAAGTGGGGATTGTACCCAGGAGGGTAAGGTTCTGGCACAGGCTTAAGAGCTTTAGGTTCCACCAAAGAACTCTGGATCAAAGATGGCAGTAGCTGGCTATACGGCATAGGCACTGGGTGGGAAGGAGCATTCCTTCGTTCCCAGTTGTTACGAGGTCTGTTCTGATTCTGGCGCTGATTCTGATAACCTCGGCCACGAGTTCGCTGATTTGCAAGGGAAGCGACATAAGGTTCTAGATAGGGTGCCCTAGGCACAGTGGTCTATCCAGCATAACAAGACACAGGAGATGAAGAACCAATAGACTTCACTGGTTCATCTCGAGGATACTCAACATCTGACACGATTGCATTGATCACAACTCCTTCTTCATTCCGATAATCATAGAGAGATTCAGTTTCACTAGCCTGACCGTTTGAAATAATCTGAATTTTCCCGATTTTTATGGCATGCTCAAGGCGTTCCCCAAATCCTACCAAGTCAGAAAAATTTGACGTAACTCCAAGCATTCTTTCGTAGTACGGACTCTGCAGTGAGTCTACAAACATGCTTGTTAGCTCTCGGTCTAAAAGCGGTGGTTGTACTCTGGCAGCAAATTCTCTCCATCTCTGAACGTACTTCCTGATGGGTTCATTGTTCTCTTGAGACAATTCTTGCAACTGCATGCGATGAGGGGCCATGTCCAGATTATAATCATACTGCTTCAGAAAAGCTCTGGCTAAATCCACCCATGATCGAATCTGATTACTCTCTAACTGCATATACCAACGCAAAGATGCCCCAGTCAGACTATCCTGAAAGCAATGAATCATCAACTTGTCATTTTGCACAAACGAAGTCATTCTTCGACAGAACATCACTAAATGTTGCTTCGGACAGCTATCTCCTTTGTACTTTTCAAATCTCGGCGCTTTGAACTTATAAGGCAACATTAGGCCAGGAACCAAACACATGTCTGTGGCGTTCAGGTTAACATCATCTTTGACTTTCAAGGCTTTAACTTGTTCTTCCAACACTTGGAGCCTTCTATCACACTCAAGAGCTCTTGGGTCTACAGTCCTTGCTACTGGGATCTCTCTTCGGATATTCGCCCTAGGGAAAACAACCCCTTGATTGTTGATAAGAGGAGGTCGTTCATTGCGGACAACAAACTGCTCACGTCGATATCGGTCCATAACAGGAGGTTGCACAAACTGGTCTGCAGTAAGGTTGTTCACTTGCAGAAAGTCTGCCTCGGAAGTAGAACCATACAGAGGGTTGGTCGTCATAGTGAACCCTGCCAAGGTGTGAGCAGACTGGAAGTTGCTCTCAGACATAGCTACCAATAACCTTCAACTGACTTCACTACTCGGTTCTGCTCAAATCTGCTTCATCCCTTTGGTCGTCTTTTAACAATCTACTTCAACCCTTTGGTCGTCCTCTAACAATCAACAGTCGCTCAGGCCAAACACCAGAGAATCACCTTCAGAAAACAACGGCTGGATCAGAACTCTGGCTAGCTGGAGTACGATATGCAATATGATGCAACACGTTTATGCAAATGCAATATAAGATGCAGCAAACACGGGATCACAGCCCCACACAATCTCTGAATACTGCGGCGCTGCTGACTGAGTACATTCGCTCTGAAGAGAAGACCAAAATAACAGGTAGGCTGGAAGTCAAGTTTCCCGCAAAGACCCTCCCACTCACGGGTAATGGACCTAATTTGATAAGGTACGACATCCTATGCGGGTATCAACGTCACAGACTTTCAAGAGCGATGATACGATACCCAGAAGGTGTGGCATCATCATCCCTTGAAGAGGCCTCACTTAGTCAAATTCCCAATTGATAGGTCCCCAGAGTCGACAATCCTCGGGTCAGACAACTTGTCGAGCCCTAAGGGCCAGGCAAGAAGCATCAAAGAGAATCTCGTCCGAGCGTAAATTTCGCGGCAAGCAGGCTAACTACTACTCTCTACTTCTAAATCTATGTGTGTACTCAAGCCTGGGTTTTGGCTTCTCTCTCAAAGGAGCAACCTCCCAACAGCACAACAACAACAACATATAATAATACAGTGCGGAAATTGTAAATACAACAAAATACAACACGCAAAAGGTAAACATCCAAAGACAAGCAAACAAGCGCTAGGATTGACTCGCATAGGGGATATTCCTGTCCCCAGCAGAGTCGCCATCTGTCGCTACTGCGAAAATTGGCGCCGGCTGAACAGAAGAGTCGCCACCGTGCGTTATTTATCCCAAAGGAGGGAAAGGAAACGCCTGAAGTAAACCTACCGCAAAGACGGGAAAGGAATGGTTATCGCAACCAAATCCTGGATTCGGGAGTCGGTTACGCAAGGGGAAGGTATTAGCACCCCTCACGTCCGTCGTACTCTACGGGATCCACGCTTGCTTGGTCTGTCTAAAGGATGCAAAACATTCTATCTACGACTGCTAAATCTAAACGGAAAGAAACTTACTCGATAGAGCATTGCACTCTATGCCTACGTATTCTCAAGAGAGAAAGTCAGAGTCATCGTAGTTCGGGAAACTACAGGGAATTGGCTCGCCAAGACTTCGCATCTTGTGCCTACGTACTTCCACACAACGTGAAAGATCAGAGCTTACGTAGTTCAGGCTAACTACGGCTAAACAGGGTGTTCTCGATCATACAGGGGTGAGAGATTAAGTTGTTTTTAGAGGTACGGGAATCTACGGGAACTTAGAACTACGGTCTGGTCTCAAATGCGCAAGGGCAAGAGAAAAGGATAACATCAGTCGTCAGCGGGAAAGTCTCGATCGCACGGCAGCGAGAGAACAGAAGGGTTAGTTGTTAGTGTGCTCGCTAGGATATCGCATCTTATGCCTACATATTCTCATTAGATATGAGAAATCAAAGCAGCTGTAGTTCAGCCTACTACAGCTAAACGGAGAAACAGGAAAAAGGGAAAAGGGAGCTCGCTAGGATACGGCATCCTATGCCTACGTACTCTCGTCTGACACGAGAGATCAGAGCTAATATAGTTCGACGGGAAAACGAGTCTCGATTGCACGGGGGCAAGAGAAAGGGTCTCGATCGCCTGAACACGAGAGAAAAGGGGTTTCGCTCGCACAGGGCGAGAACAAAAAGGAAGCAGGCCTACGCCTAAATGGGAAGGAACTCGGGACACATACGCAAGAGCCTAAGACGTAGGAAAGAATGCGTCGCATGGTATCCTAAGGGTACCATACTAGACATCCTAGACGATTGAGAATTAACTCCTCAACTGTCATTTCCTTCATATTTAACGATGCGGCTCACAACACTCGACGGTTGCCTGAAGACTTGAATACGACGATGATGATGTTGAACGAAGCAGCTCCTGGGCTCCTGACGTGCGCGCAAGCTCCATTCCAATCTTCTCCTCTCTGGATCCTTGATGATGACGCTCGAATCAAGAACAATGTAACGCTTAGACCGTCATGGTTCGATTTATACGAGAAATCGCACTCTCAGAGGTAGCGTATTGATATCCGTGTCAAATACAAGATAGAGAAATGATATCGAAAATCATTCTCCAATTGAATCGTGTCACACGGCCAGCCAAAAATAAAATCAAGAATAAAATCAGATAGAAACGAAAATAGGAGAGAAATCCAACACAAAATAAAAGTCTACTCCTAAAATACGGCAATTAAATTCTCCTAAGGGAACTATATCCTAAAAAGAATTAAAACTAAAATTAATTCTATCCTTTTTCTTAAAAGAAATCATATATAAACTATATTCTAAAAATATCTATTCTAGGACTAAATCTATTCTAATCAAAAATATTAAACTAAGTCCTAAAAAATATTACAATAAAATGTATCAAAAAGAAATTAAAAGTGAATGCAGGGAGGGGGTATAGTGATACAGTGGTACATGCTGCAATAATAATAATAGCAGGCCCAGCCCACTAAAAAAACTCATGGAACGGGGAGGGGGTGCAGGCCAAAAACGGTGTGTGTGTGTACTAGAAAGAAAAACAAGGAAGTTGGGCTTGAGCCCCATAAAAACACACACACACACACCAAAAACGGGAGAGGGGAAGAAAAAGAAAAAACGGAGGGGATGTGCTGCCAAAAAAAAACGTTGGGCTTGATGCCCAGTCCACAACCACGTCCAAACTCTTCACATTCTGATAGCCAAACAAAACCCTAAAGGCCTTCACTATCCCCATTCACTGTTCATCATTTGTTCCGTTTCTTTCTCCTCTCTCAGACTCTCTCTCGTTCACCTCCTTGTCTCCGTTCCTCACTCTCACAGAAACTCTCTCTCAATCTTTGTTTTGAAATCTTCAGCCTCATCTCGTTTCTCCCTCACAAATTCTTTTTTTTATCATCTTCAAAACTCCGTTTGAATCAGCAGTAGACAACAACAAAACTATCATAGTTCTGGAAAAAGAACCACTTTCTGACGTTCTTGGAGACTGTGAAGATGAACATAGACGAAAATCCTCGAAGCAAATCTTGAAGTGTTGGACGATCTGAACGATCTGAAGGATATGGAGTTGTTGAAGACCGATGTTCTTGACGAAGAGCCGGCGATGATGATATTTGAAAATAAAACGGGAGAGTATGAAGAATATTGGTGTTATCTGAACACCTGATGGACGGAGTTTGGATCGGAAGTTGTGAAGAATTTTGATGATGATTTTGATGATATTGACGAAGATATTTGAAGCTGGATAACGATTCCTTGATGATGCATGTGGACGGAGGTGGCTGAGGATCTGGTGACGATCTGGAGATGATAGTATGAACATTGAAGATGCTGAACTGGAAAATATGATGAGGATGCATCCGTTTCTGGAATCGTTGACGAGATCTATGAAGTTGATGTTGGATCTGGAGATCTTCTTGAACGTTAGATTGAAGATCGATGACGTTTGAAGATCAAAATGGATGAACAATGTTGATGGTGCTTGAAGATCTTGAGAGTCTGAGAAACGGAAGGAAGATTGTTGGAAGTTCTGGAGAAATTGATGAAGGTTTGTTCTGGAAAAAAGATGAACAAGGTGGAGGAGATGATGAAGATCTGCGGTGGTTTCTGGGGATTGTTGAAGGATCTGAAAATTTATTGAAGAACGAGGAGGAAATCTAGAAAATGATTGTGTGTTGATGAATGTTCTTCGCGAATCTAGATGATGATGAAGGTTCTTGATCAGTTTCTGGAAATAGCATGAAGATTGATGAATTTTCCAGTGGATTTGGCCGTTTCCAGCGACGGTTGCAGTTACCGGCAGCAGTTACGGTTGTTGAGGCGGCGGCTGCATGGCCGGCCGGTGAGGATTTCCGGCGAGGGGCACCTGTCACACATGCAAGGCTGAGGGTGAGAGAAGCAAACACGTGTGGGAGTGGGAATCACGCATGCAGGCCAAGTGTCATGGAGAGAGAATTGTGGATTGTGATGTGGAAAAATCTGGGAGTGAAACGTGGAAAATGAAGTGGGGGCCGAAAAATACACGTGTGGCCTTCTTTAAATATGACATGTGGCACCTTCTGGACTTGGGCCCCACGAAAATTGGATAATGGCCCACTAAACTTGGACTTAAATGGGCTAATTGGACTTACTGAAATGAAAATTAATTAATGTTGATTAACACGAAAATGATTTACTGAAAAACTAATAATAGACTAATACAATGATTAATGAACATGATTAATGCTGAACAATACTAATGCTGCAACTAATAAAACGAAATTGAAAGTTAATCTAATCTAATGAAAACTAAACAATTAATATCTATTAATATCTATATTAACACCTATGTTATTAAAACTATTCAATTAAATTTAAAAAACTATTCAAAATTCTATTCAATTAATAAATCTATTAAATCTATATTATTCTATTAAAACCCTATTAAAATCTATTATTCTATTAATTCTATATTAAAACTAATAAATCTAAAAATCTATTAAATTCTATAATAAGGCTATTAAATCCTAAAAATGCAAACAAAGGCAATCAACCAAAATAAAGGAGAGCGTGAGACCAGATCGAAACAAGCAGTAAACCCAGACACCAAAATCCTCAAAAACAACTGCGTAAGCTGAAAACACCCGGGAAGCGCGTGACTTCTCAAAAATAACCTCCGATTATCCGAACCGGTCTGAAACGCCCGAAATGTGAAAACAGGGCTGTAATCCCGATAAAATCAATATGACTGGACAAATGCACTGTATGTGGTATGCGAATGCGAATGCGAAAATGCGTCGAAACATAAACCAGATATGGGAACCGGTTGGTCAAATTTTGGGGTGCAACAGTGTGTCAATGGCTTTGGAGTTTGCCATGTCAAACCTCTTGAGAAGCTCAAGACAATATTTTGTTTGACTTACAAAAGTTCCTTCCTCAAGCTGCTTGATTTATAACCTGAGAAAATATGTGAGCTCCCCCATCATACTCATCTCGAATTCACCCTGCATTAGGTTAGAAAATTCTCTTACGAGATTCATGTTAGTTGATCCGAATATGATGTCATCAACATATATTTGCACCAAAATTAAGTGTGTTCTTTGACGCTTAACGAAGAGGGTTGTGTCGACCTTGCCTCTTGAATACCCTTGATCAAGTAGAAACTTTCTTAGGCGCTCATACCAAGCCCTAGAGGCTTGCTTGAGTCCATACAAGGCACGTTTTAACTTGTATACGTGATTAGGATATTCATGAGACTCAAAACCCGAAGGTTGGGCAACATAAACTTCTTCATTTATATAGCCGTTAAGGAATGCACTTTTTACATCCATTTGAAATAGCTTAAAAATTTTCGCACAAGCGATGGCAAGTAAAAGGCGTATAGCCTCGAGTCGGGCAACCGGCACATAAGTCTCCTCATATTCGATGCCTTCCTCTTGGTTATATCCTTGCGCGACTAAATGATCCTTTCTTGCGAGTTATTACCCCGTTTTCGTCCAGTTTGTTCCTAAACACCCATCGGGTGCCAATTACTCGATGACCTCGTGGAGGAGGGACAAGGTCCCAAACCTCATTTCTCTTGAACTGGTTAAGTTCCTCTTGCATAGATAAGAACCAATGTTCATCGAGTAAGGCTTCTTTTGGGTTCTTAGGTTCTATCTGAGAAACAAAAGCGAAATGATAATAGAAATTACTTATCTTAGACCGAGTCGTAACCCCCTTTGATATATCACCTTTTACAGACAGATGAACTACCTCGGTTTCTTCATGACGGTCATCTTTTTGCTCCTCAATTTTGGCTAGGTCGGGTTGATCAATTCCCGGCTCGGCACTTTTGAGTATGTCTTCCGAAGATATATCTGCACCATGAACAACACTACCTTTTCCGACATCTCTCGGATAAGATTCATCAAATGTTATGTGTACAGACTCTTCAACAGTAAGTAATCTCTTATTATAAATTCTATAGGCTTTACTTGACTGAGAGTATCCGAGGAAGATACCTTTGTCAGCCTTGGATTCAAATTTACCTAAGCTTTCCTTTCCATTATTCAACACGAAACACTTACAATCGAAGACATGAAGGTGAGAAACATTTGGCTTACGCCCTTTTAAAAGTTCACACAGTGTTTTGTTTAGAATTGGGCGGATAAGCACCCTATTCAATATATAACATGCCGTACTTATGGCGTCAACCCAAAAATACTTAGGTAATGCACTTTCATTGATCATGGTTCTCCCTAACTCTTCCAAAATACGATTTTTGTGCTCCACAACCCCGTTTTGTTGAGGGGTACGCAGAGCGGAGAAGTTATGATCAATATCGTGTTTACCGCAATATTCCTCAAATAAATGGTTTTCAAACTCACCTACATGATCACTCCTAATTGATATTATATTTGTGTTTAATTTATTTTGAGAAAGCTTAGCAAATCTTTCAAAGGCTGCGAATGTATCGCTCTTGCTAGCCAAGAAGATAGTCCAACATAATCTAGAAAAATCATCAACTATTACAAAACCGTAATAGTTACCACCTATATTTTAATTCTAGATGGCCCAAATAAATCCACATGGAGAAGCTCAAGAGGTCTCGTAGTTGAAACAATATTTTTAGATTTAAAAGAGATCCTCGTTTGCTTTCCCATTTGGCAAGCATCACATAGGTGATCCTTGGTAAATTTAATTTTGGGCAGACCTATGACTAGATCTTTTGAAACTACCTTGTTTAGCAAGTCAAAGTTGACATGTGCTAAACATCTATTCCATAACCATGAGTCCTCACTCATTGTCATGAGACATTTATCACTTGTCAAAGATACTTCATCCAAATCCAGCATATAGACATTTTTTACTCTTATACCATTAAACATATCCTTCATTTTATCATTATGCGCAATTTGGCAACTATCTTTTAAAAATGATACATTGTATCCTTTGTCGCATAATTGGATAATGCTAATGAGATTATGTTTAAGGCCCTCGACAAGCAATACATCAGAGATAGTAGTGGAAGAGGGATTACCTACACTACCTTTTCCAAGTATTGCACCACGGTTGTTGTCTACATAGGTTACATACCTCTTCTTCTTTGCCACGAAGTTGACGAAGAGAGATATGTCTCCTGTCATGTGTCTTCAGCAGCCACTATCGAGAGCCCATCTTCTCTCGGTGTTCTCAAGACATTGTACCAATGAAAAACAATTAACAATAGTAGGTACCCAATGGCTTATTGGGTCCTAAGTTGTGAGTGCCAGAATGGTCGCATTTAGGAAATCATTGATAAATGCCCTTAGGAACCAAAAATCTGCTAAAATGGCATTTAGCAATGGTGTGGCCTTTCTTGCAACAATACAAGCAAGAAAAGTTAACTTTTGAATTACTTTTGCTATCATGATCTCTTACAACATATGTGTATTTTTGATATGGGTTAACCATACTCTTTCTAAAATTAGCTTTATCAATGGCAAAAGTAATTTTGGACTCTAGAGCCTTTTTAAGTTTGGCATTTAGGTTTCTAACTTCATTTTGCCGAATGTAACAAGTATCACACCCAAAGTTAACAAATCTTTTTCTTAGATCCTCACAACCTACTTTTATACTTTCCACTATGGAAGCTTTTAGTGCCTCAAGTTTCTTTTCGGACTCACGAATCTTTTGCTCAAGTTGAGCAAAGATTTGGTTGTTTGAGGCAAGCCTTTTAAAGGCTTCTTTTGCTTCACAATGCAAAGTATTAAAAGCAGTTTGTAATTCAAAATGAGACATTTTAGAGGAATTTT
Source organism: Lathyrus sativus (assembly GCA_963859935.3). NCBI lineage: Eukaryota > Viridiplantae > Streptophyta > Magnoliopsida > Fabales > Fabaceae > Lathyrus > Lathyrus sativus. The sequence goes on from OZ012741.1 coordinate 231,399,309, forward strand.
CATACTTGGCATGTCGTACCTGTTTCTTTTTGTTCTTTTGATGGGCGAAAAGACAAAGATTTATGGATTCTTCTTCATCACTTGAGCTTTCATCCTCGGAGGAATCGCTATCGCTTTCCCAAGCTATATACGCTCTCCTTGGCTTAGATTGCTTCTTATGTGTTCTACTTGTTTCCTTTTCTTTGCCCTTTTTGTTCAAGGGACAGTCTGGTTTATAGTGTCCGGGCTTTCCACAAGTATAACATGACCCTCTTGTCTTTTTTCCTTTAGTGTGGTCATTTCTAGAGTACCTTGATTGTTTCTGGAAGTTTACAAGATTTTTCTCAGAGTGTTGGATGCCGTTCTTTTTGACATAGCGGTTGTAATGCTTTATAAATTGCCCCATATCCTTACTCTTGTCATCATCTTCGTCGTCACTCAAAGTGGAATCACTATGCTCCTTAGTTTGAGATTTTAAGGAAGAAGTCTTGAGAGCAATAGACTTCTTCTCAGTATTTTTTATTTTCTCCTTCTTTTCCTTCTTTTCATATTGTTCTAGGCTTAGAAGCACTTGTTCGTGCTCTTGCAGGTTTCCAAACAATGTTGTGAGATCCAAAATTGTGAGGTCGTTAGCTTCTTTGATGGCGGTTACCTTCGGTTGCCATTCCCTGTTAAGACACCTCAAAATTTTGTTAGTAGTAACATCATTGGCAACTGGCCTACCTAGTGAGTGCAATCTATTCATAAGATGAGTGAATCTCATTTGCATGTCCCCAATGGTTTCCCCTTGCTCCATGTGAAAGAGATCAAACTCTTGTGTTCGCGTATTGATTCTCGCTAGCTTAACATCATTGGTTCCCTCATGGGAAACTTGCAATGAGTCCCACATAGCTTTTTCCGTTAAACAATGAGAAACCCTATAATTTTCAACAACTCCTAATGAGGAGATCAAAATATTTTTGGCTTTCTAATCGTAATTATATTTCTTCTCGTCATCATCAGTTCATTGTGCTTCAGGCTTAGGCACAATCATGTTATTCTCGTCGGTCATAGTTATTTCAATTGAACCGTTAAGAATAACATTTCGCACCTTCCCGTCAATGGAATTAATATACAAACATATACAGTCTTTCCAGTAACTATAGTTTTCTCCATTAAAAACAAGTGCTCTATTATAGGCCCCTTTAGGTTTGTTAGCCATTTTCTACTAAGTTATACTTGAAGCACGGAGTGAACCGGTGCTCCTGATACCACTTGTTAGACGATGACACAAATCTAGAAGGGGGGTTGAATAGATCCCTTATTTAAAAAATGAGTCGGCGCTACCAATAAATTGGTTTTAAAAAATTTATTTAATTTGCGGAAGCGGCCATGTAAAAATTATCGTCTATAATGAACGGTTACTAGAAAACTGGATATGCGTTTTGGCCGATGGAACTGGATAACGAGTAATGAGAATCACTACGCTAGTCACACTCTCAATTTGATTTAGCTCACAAAGCAGTATGACTAGTTCCAATGCCTTAAACTATTACCACAATAAATGGACAACACACAAGGATTTTCGTTCAGGCAATTTATCAAACACTTGACGTGCGAAGCACTACAAGTGAGTTCAACTTTGAGTAATTTGCTCTAATTTCCTTGTACAATCAACGATTATACTAGAGTCTAAAATAGTCTAGCACTTACTCAAAACAGTCCTAAATTTGATATAATTTCTTGTACTAAAACCACACAAATATTAAGCAAATATAAAAGCGTAAGGTAAAAGGCACAAGGATTTGTTGAGGAAGTTCCCCCGCCGTCCTCGCTTCGGGGTACGTCTGCTCTCAGTTCTAACAATAGAATTGAGCTCTTATAATATAAATTTAACCTGTTGTAGAATCGTATATACAAGAATGAAATAACAATCAAACAAAGGAACTTCTTTGTTGTTGTAGAAGCTATCTCCTTTTGTCCTTTTATTCGAGTCGAATCAATTCCTTCGACAACTTGTATTTGAACCTCCAATTATAGTTGTATGTTTGAACAACCTTTCATCTTCAAACCCCAGCCCGACTGATCTCAAACACTCGTGTGTCAAACCCGAACTTCTCCTTCACAATTCACCGATTACCGCTACTAGATCGACAGAACCCACCATTCCTGGATCACCTTCACTTGGCTGAATATATGTTGAGAAGACTCGTCCAACAAACCCCAAATGTAGAGAATCTTGGATGAAAAAACGCTAGAGGTTTTATTCAAGAAAAACCTGCCAATTCCGTAACCCGAATTACCCAATCACGACTTCGAACCTTATCACCTTAGACAATCCATAACGCACAACAAAGATTATTGTGTGTGATTGTTGTGATATGAAATGTAGAAGATAAAGATGATGAGAAATTGATTTGACACCTTTTTTCACTTTTCTTGTTTTTGTAATTGATTCACTTGATATGAAAAGAATAGAGCAACAGAATATTTATACCATGCAAAACAGTTATAACTGATAAAACCAACTTTTAAAAATAATAGAACACAGAAAAATTATGCAGCAAACAGCAAGCGGTCGACCCATGCAGAGTGCAGGGTCGACCTAAGCTAACCCGAGGCAACATATTGTGCAAAATAAGCAGTTATTCATCGACCGAAACAAGGCTATGCATTGACGCAAAGCCTGAATATTTTGATAAATACAAATGACAACAGTATGCATCGACCGGTAGGTCGACCATACCAGATCCGAGAAAAATGCATTTCTAGGACACTTGCCATGAGTCGACCGGAGCAGAGTTTAGGTCGACTCAAAGACCTGAAACATCAAAAAATGCTTAAATTCATATTTTTGATTCTTTTAGATGAAGGCTATGATGGACCAATTGAGTTTGACACGTTTAGCGCATATTTTGACAGCTCTAAATGCAGTACTCGAGATTTTTAGTGTAAGAAAACAAACATGAGAAATAAGGTATGCTCATGCATCATGGTGATAACACCAAATGACTATTCTTCCATACGGCTCGGTTTTGACATTATCGAAACACATATATCAAGTATCTGAGGCTTTGCCCTCACAAAGAATTCCCTGGTCAGCCTTTCGAAGGTAGGATCATGCCTAGCAAAAATTTCGTGCAGTCCTAAAATGTCTAACATATGAAAAACACTATGGTAAATGCCAAGAGAATACAGACAGTTTTCGTCTATGTACCGTGGCGAAACAATTTCCCGGCTCTGGAAGTTGTCGAGAATTTTCCGCTGTCTTTCTTTGGGCTTTCCTTGACAAAGAAAGTAACTGTCGTGTTCCATGGATGTACCTTTGGGATGGAAGATGAGTGAAATGGGTAGTTTTTGGGAATTTGGTAAAACTGGAGTTTTGATGGATTTTGGTGTAGAGAAGTGAAAATGGGACTCGGAATGGTTAATGGGTTGGTGAGTGGATGATAAAGTTTGGAGCTTTTTGGGGCTTGAGGGAGATTTTCGGATGGGTAAAAATGGAGGTTTGAAGGTTTGAAAGTGTAAAAATGGTGGCTATGGAGGTTCTGCCCCGCATATAGCCCAGACCCCATGGCGGGCTCCATGGACTATATGGAGGGCGCCACCCTCACAAGATGATTGTGGGTTGGGTCTTGCTCCTCTTGCTTGGGCTCTTGTGCTCCTCTTTATTTTTGGGTGTGTAGGCAACAAAAATTACCTGTCCTGGCACACTTACATATATTTTTTCTTTATTTATTTTGAGATAAAACATTGTAGCGAACAAAGATAAAGAACAAAAAAAAAACAAAAAAAAAAATAAAAATACACAAAATAAGGAAATATAATCATCACACACACACACACACACACACACACACACACACACACACACACATATATATATATATATATATATATAAAGGGTATAGTCAATGTTATGAAAGAAGAAACGTGAGCATACGAAATATAGATAAGTCTGTAGAGGAAAATGGAAATAAATCAAACGATAAAAATAATAAAACAGTGTCATCACGGAGTAGGGTGCTCTTCTGTCTGGTCAGGATGTCGGAGCGAGTGTAACTCTCGGTGCAAGTCAGAGATCTCCTAGTATAAAGTGTCAGCTTCCGCTGCATGAGTCATGTCTGATACTTGTACCTGCAAAGTAAGGTCAAAAATTGTCTGCTGGAGCCTAGCTATCTCCATACGCAGCTCTGCTACTTGAGTGTATTAGTTAGTCCTCCGTAGTGAATGATTATTAGATAATACTGTCGTCCTCGGAGAAGGCGATGAAGGATGGTACTCTGCTGAAGGTGGTGAGTGTGGCTCATCAATCGTGTCTCCATAACCCTCCTAGGCGTAACTCCAATTAGAAGGATCATGGACACTGGTCATAGAAGGATCAGGCAATGTAAAGTAGTGGATGGTCTGGTGGTCGATCAAGAGTCTAAAATAGTCAGGCTGAAAGGATGCCCTCCTCATCAACCCTCTGTCCAGGCAGAAATCAACGTCCAGTAAGCTGTATCCGCAATATGGAGTCAGGTGTAGCAGCTGGCTGGTAAGTCCTAATGATGTGGCTATCTGTTTGACGGTGACTCCTATATGAATAATCCCTTCAAAGGGTCTAGTTATGCCCTCGAGATTATTCAGCAAAAGGTTCCCACATGCCACCGGGCATGACTAGTTTGCACAAAATAGGAAGAACATCTCTTCCTCACTAACATGAATATCAGAGTCAGCCTTTTCAAGGAAAGTGTGGGCCAGGACCATCTGAAAGTACCTCAAAGCTGGGTTGTGGATGACTAGAGATAGCTGAGTGGATGGATCAAGTCTTCCTCCACCTGTAATGTCACTTCAGAATTGGTCGATGTCTCGACTCATAAAATAACCCATCGGCAGATCAGGTATAGCATGAAGGGTGGTATGTAAACCAAGCAAGTCACCGAACCCCTTAATGGTAAAGGCATACTCCGTACTGAAAAGTCTGAATATGGTCATTCCGTCCTGACCAACCTATGGCTCATGGCGGAACAAACTAAGGAACTCCAGAGTAAGGTGCTTGTAGGTATGGTGCAGCTCATTAGCATATGCATCCCACTGGAGTTGATGACAAAGAAACCGTATGATGGGTTCAATGCCCAAAGCTTCCATGCAAGCCTGATCTGGGTACTGGGTTGGTGCCATAGGATGCTGTTGAAGGACTAAGTACCGTTGTCTATGCTCGTCATCCCTAAAGGTGACGTGCATGTTGTCAAGAGGCTGCATCCTGCATATAAAATTTAGAGAACAAGACCTGAAAGTGCAAGCATCATAAACAGTTAGTTGACGCATAATACAATAATAATAATTAAAATAAAATAAAAGATAAGTAAAATAAAAATAAAGAAAACTGTGGACTACATCCCAGGCAGCGCTTGTTTAACGTAGTTAGCTTGACGAGTATAACCTATGTGGTTGAAGTAGGCAGTGGTGGATCAATCAAGGTGTGGTTGGAGTAATCATTGGGAACGTCACCTCCTTCGTAGTATTTTAGTCTTTGCCCGTTTACAATGAATGGGCTACTTGACTGGTTCTAGATCTCAACTGCTCCTAATTTTAGGATTTTAGTAACTGTAAAAGGTCTTGTCCACCTTGAACGAAGCTTGCCAGTAAAGAGTCGTAATCTGGAATTGAATAGGAGGACAGGGTCTCCTATATGGAAATCTTTCTTCACGATCTTCTTTTCATGCCAGGCCTTGGTTTTTTCTTTATATATGATGTTGTTTTCGTAGGTGGGTTGGCGGAGTTTTTCTAGTTTATGAATATCAAGGACGCGATTTTCTTCAATGGTTAAATAGTCAAAGTTTAGGGTCTTTATGGCCCAATAGGCCTTGTGTTCTATTTCGAAGGATAGATGACAGGACTTTCCATAGACCAATTGGTAAGGAGTTGTTCCAATAGGGGTTTTGAAGGCGGTTCTATAGGCTCATAGCGCATCTTGTAGCTTTGGAGACCAATCTTTTCTTGATATAGAGACTATTTTTTCTAAGATCTGTTTAATCTCTCTATTGGATACCTCTATCTGGCCACTAGTCTGCGGATGGTAAGATGTCTCTATCCTATGCTTAACTCCATATTTTCTTAAAAGTTTTTCAAAAATTCTTGATATGAAATGCGATCCACCATCGCTGATAACAAGACGGGGTGTTCTGAATCTAGGAAATATGTAATTCTTAAACAGATTTATCACGACACGTGTGTCGTCCCAATTGAAGTATCTTACGTTGTTAAAGAACTTCTTCCTCTGCTGGTAGTTAAAGTTAGGGGGTATGATGTCAGCAGCTAGGTAATTTACAAAGTCTGCGTACCAAGGTACGCTGTTTACGACTAGAGATTTCTCAGGGGTCCTATAAGGATCTAGGTTATTCTCTTCTATGGCTTCTATCCTAGCTATTAACCTGTCTTAGGTAAAATCATCGTTTATAGGGAGTGGATCTGGTTTCAGGTACTCAAGCCTAGATAGGTGATCGACAACTACATTTTCCGTGCCTTTCTTGTCTCGAATATCTAGATCAAACTCTTGTAATAAAAGGATTCATCGAAGTAGCCTAGGTTTGGCATCCTTCTAGTTTAATAAGTAACAAATGACAGCGTGATCTGTATAAACTATAATTTTAGCTCCTATCAGATAGGATCGAAATTTGTCCATAGCAAAAACTACGGTAAGGAGTTATTTCTCAGTGGTTGCGTAGTTATGCTGAGCAGCATCTAGGGTTCTACTAGTATAGTAAATAACGTGTAATTTCTTGTCCTTTCTTTGCCCTAGAACAGCTCCTACAGCGTAATCGCTAGCGTCGAACATGATTATGAATGGTTCGGCCCAATCTGGAAGTTGGATAATGGGTGCCGAGATTAACGCCTGTTTTAAAAAGTTGAACGCCTCAAGGCATATTTCATCAAAGTTAAATTTGATATCTTTCATTAGGAGGCCGGTTAAAGGTTTGGTTATCCTAGAGAAGTCTTTGATAAAACGTTGGTAGAAACCAGCATGTCCAAGAAAACTTTGGTTTTCTCTGACGGTGTCAGGGGGTTTTAGGTTTTCTATCACTTCTATCTTTGCCCTATCTACATCAATACCTCTTTCAGAGACTACATGTCCTAAAACTTTACCTTCAGTGACCATAAAGTGACATTTCTCCCAGTTCAACACCAGGTTAACATCAACACATCTTTTCAGGATTTTCTCAAGGTTAGCGAGACAGTTTTTGAAATCAAATCTGCATACCGAGAAATCATCCATCAACACTTCCATAATCCCATCTAGGTAATCACCGAAGATTTCCATCATGCAACGCTGGAAGGTTGTTGGTGCATTACAGAGGCCGAAAGGCATTCGTCTGTAGGCAAAGGTTCCATAAGGGCATGTAAAGGTAGTTTTTTCTTGATCTTCTAGATGGATAGAGATTTGGAAAAATCCCGAATACCCATCAAGATAGCAAAAATAAGAGTATTTGGCTAAACGTTCCAACATTTGATCTATAAATGGCAGGGGGAAATGGTATTTTCTAGTAGCTTTGTTTAGTTTTCTATAATCTATGCACATATGCCATCCTCCTTCTATCCGTTTTGCTACATGTTCTCCTTTCTCGTTCTGCACGACTGTGATGCCTTCCTTTTTAGGTAATACATGCACAGGGCTCACCCACTTACTATCTGAGATTTGATAAATTATACCTGCTTCTAGTAACTTGAGAACTTCCTTTTTTACAACATCACTCATTATATGGTTTATCCTTCTCTGATGTTCTCTAGAGGGTTTTGAGTCTTCCTCGAGTGAGATCCGGTGCATGCACACAGATGGACTTATACCTTTTAGATCAGAGATGTTATATCCTAAGGCTGAGGGATATTTATGTAAAACATATAAGAATTAGTTTGTTTCTACCCGGTTTAAGGTAGCACTGACTATAATTGGACGGTCCATTTCCTCGTCCAGGAACTCGTATCTTAGATTCTCAGGTAGTTCCTTAAGTTCTAAAGTTGGTTTCTTAGGGCATGGTATTGGATCGGGGGTAAGGGATAAACATTCGTTACCTGAAGCGACTGCTAAAAAATCTGACAAGGGGAAAAGTAAAGTAGTGGGTGAAGAAACTTCTCAAGCTGGTGAGAAGGAGTCCCTGTTGAAGGACGCGGAGGAGTTCACGCGCTTGATATGAAAGAGTGATTATAAGATTTTTGATCATTTACAGCAGACTCCGTCCAAGATATCCATTTTTTCCTTGTTGTTATGTTCGAAAGCGCACAGGAACGCTTTGTTAAGAATCCTGAATATAGCTTATGTGCCATAGGAGATTTTTGTGAACCAACTCGAGGGGGTTGTGGCACATGTAAATGCAGGTAATGGGCTGGGATTCATGGATTTGGAATTAACGCCCAAGGGGAGGAACCATAACTGTGCGTTGCACGTATCTATTGAATGCCGAGGGGCTGTCTTGTCGCACGTGCTTGTTGATACAGGGTCATCCTTGAATGTGTTGCCGAAGAAAGCGCTGATGAAGTTAGATACCCGTGGCGTATTGTGTATGCTAAGAGATCTGGTAGTACGAGCTTTTGATGGGACTCAAAGGTCCATATTCAGGGAGTTAACTTTTCCAATCCAAGTTGGTTCTGAAGTGTTTGATGCAGTGTTCTACATTATGGATATTCAGCCAACTTATAGCTGTCTACTGGGACGTTCCTGGATACATTCGGCAGGCGCCGTAACATCCACGCTGCACCAAAAGTTGAAGTACATGGTGGGTGGCAGTGTCATCACTGTTTGCGGGGAAGAAGATATAAGGATTAGTCATTTGTCTTCATTTAAGTATGTCGAGGTCGACGGCGAAATCCATGAGACTTTGTGTCAGGCCTTTGAAACTGTGCAAATCAAGGACAAAATGCCGGTTGTGAGCAAAGCGCCTAAGGTAGCCATGTCATCATTTAAGGAAGCCCAAGCACTGGTGAAGGATGGGGCATCACAAGGTTGGGGCCAGGTATTGAACATCCCTAACAAGCAAGACAAATTTGATTTAGGGTACAACCCATCTTCCTCCTCCCAGAGCGTGCAACACTATAAGGGGCCTGTCCAGTTTACCAGCGGTGGGGTAATCTTTGAGTAGATTAATGACATATCTGATGAAGACGGTGACAGCGACTGTGACATGGATGCGTGGATTCGGCTGTGCACTCAAGGACAAAGTCTAAACAACTGGTCTGTCGAAGAAATCATCCAAGTGATGACAGAAGAGTAATGATTTGTTTTTCTGATTACTGTATAGCCCTATGTTCAACCCGGAGCATAGCGGTATTTGTCTTCAGGGTCTAGTTGTTTATGTTTGAACAATCTTTTTATCAATCAAACAGCGTTTTTCTGCATTCAAATATTGTGATCCTTGTCTTTCCTGTTTTATTTTTAACAATAAAATGGAAATGTGGTTTGTGCTTGTTTGCATATAATTTTAAGCATTAAATCATCATTACAGGTTTCACATTGCAGATGACACCGCTCCAGAGCCGTCTATGACTCGCTTCGACTTTGATAATCTGATATTTCAAGCCGAAGAAGAGATTGATGAAGATGAAGACTTTCCAGAAGAACTAGCAAGGCTTTTGAAATAGGAAGAGAAAATCATTCTGCCTCATCAGGAGGAAATCGAGGTCGTCAACCTGAGTACCGAGGAAGTCAGAAGAGATGTCAGGATAGGGGCTGTATTGTAGAGTGATATCAAGCAAAGATTGGTTGAAATTCTCCGAGAGTATAGTGATATCTTTTCTTGGTCATATGAAGATATGTCCGGTCTTGATACTGATATCGTGGTTCATCGCTTGCCATTGTGTGAAGAGTGTCCGCCAGTCAAGCAGAAGCTCGGAAGGACTAGACTAGATACGACTGTGAAAATCAAAGAAGAAGTCTAGAAGCAGTTGGACGCAGGATTTCTCGCTGTAACAACTTACCCTCTGTGGGTCGCTAACATCGTGCCGGTACCAAAGAAGGACGGTAAGGTACGGATGTGTGTTGATTATAGGGATTTGAATAAAGCGAGCCCGAAAGACGATTTTTCGCTTCCCCACATTGATGTATTGGTTGATAATACTGCGCAGTATTCTGTGTTTTCCTTCATGGACGTTTTTTTTGGATATAATCAGATTAAAATGGCGCTGGAGGATATGGAGAAAACAATGTTCATTACACCATGGGGGACTTTCTATTATAAGGTAATGCCTTTTGGGTTGAAAACCGCAGGGGCAAGCTATCAGCGGGCAATGTTCACTTTGTTTCATGATATGATTCATGAGATTGAAGTATATGTTGATGACATGATAGCAAAGTCACAAACGGAGAAGGAACATTTGGTAAACCTTCTGAAGCTGTTTGAGAGGCTAAGGAAATTCAGACGGAGGTTGAATCCGAATAAGTGCACTTTTAGTGTCAGATCAGGAAAGTTGTTGGGGTTCATTGTTAGTGAAAAAGGAATCGAGGTCGATCCTGCAAAGATAAAAGCTATTCAAGATATACCAGCACTGAAAACGGAGAAAGAGGTTCGTGGTTTCTTGGGTAGATTGAACTAAATTGCTAGGTTCATATCTCATTTCACAGCCACGTGTGAACCCATGATCAAATTGTTAAAGAAAGATCAGGCGGTTGTCTAGAATGAAAATTGCCAAAGGGCATTTGATAAAATAAAAGAATATTTGTAGGAGCCTCCGATACTGATACCTCCAGTAGCTGGAAAACCATTGATCATGTATTTAACGGTTCTTGAGAACAACATGGGTTATGTTCTCGGTCAACACGACAAGACTGGAAGAAAAGAGCATGCAATATACTACTTGAGTAAAAAGTTCACAGATTATGAATCCAGGTACTCAATGTTGGAGAAAACTCGTTGCGCACTCGCTTGGGCTGCAAAACGCCTGAGACAGTATATGCTAAATCATACAACCATGCTGATTTCGAAGATGGATCCGATTAAATACGTCTTTGAAAAGCAAGCACTTTCAGGGAGAATTGCCAGATGACAGATGGTGTTGACAGAGTATGACATTCAATATGTTTTCCAGAAAGCTACCAAAGGGAGTATTCTGTCAGTGTATCTTGCTGAACAGTCCATTGATGATTACCAACCTATGAAGTTTGAATTTCCCGACGAAGACATCATGTTCTTAAAGATGAAGGACTGTGATGAGCCATTACCCGATGAAGGTCCGAAGAAGGGTTTCCAATGGCAGATGATATTTGATGGCTCTGTAAACTCTTACGGTAGTGGAATTGGGGCAATTATCACCACTCCTCTTGGTTCTCATATCCCTTTCACTGCCAGGTTAACATTTCCCTGTACCAATAATGAAGCCGAATACGAAGCGTGCATTATGGGGTTGGAAGAAGCCATTGATCTGAGGATCAAGAATCTAGATGTATATGGCGATTCAACACTAGTTGTCAATCAGATCAAGGGGGAATGGGAGACCCGGCATTGAAGAAGCTTTTAACGGTAAGCCGTGGTATTATGACATCCAGAATTTCCTTAAGAACCAAGAGTATCCGCCAGGGGTGTCGACACAGGATAAGAAGACTCTGAGGAGGTTGGCGGGGAACTTTTATCTGAACCAGGATGGTGTACTCTACATGAGGAATTATGACTTGGTGCTGCTAAGGTGCATGGAAGAAAAATAAGCTAGCTTGCTTATGGAAGAGGTCCACGAAGGTGCCTTTGGTACACATGCCGGCGGACATGCCATGTCTCGGAAGCTGTTACGAGCATGGTATTATTGGTTGACGATGGAGTCAGATTGCTTCAAGTATGCAAAGAAGTGCCATAAATGCCAAATTTATGCTTACAAGATTCATGTGCCGCCGAGTCCGTTGAATGTCATGGAGTTACCTTGGCCCTTTTCCATGTGGGGCATTAACATGATTGGCAAGATTGAGCCCACCGCATCTAATGGACATTGTTTCATCCTGGTAGCCATTGATTACTTCACCAAATGGGTGGAAGCAACTTCCTATGCTAATGTCACTAAGCAAGTTGTAGCCCGGTTTATCAAGTAGGACATCATCTATCGCTACGGAGTGCCTGAAAGAATCATTATTGATAACGGTTCGAACTTGAATAACAAGATGATAAAGGAATTGTGTCAGCATTTCAAAATTGAGCATCACAACTCATCTCACTATCGTCCAAATATGAACACGCTGTCGAAGCGGCCAACAAAAATATCAAAAACATAGTGTAGAAGATGGTTGTAACCTACAAGGATTGGCATAAGATGTTACCCTTCACTTTGCATGGATATTGTACTTCGGTACGCATCTCAACTGGGGCAACTCCTTTCTCGCTGGTGTATGGTATGGAAGTTGTCCTGCCACTAGAAGTCGAGATTCCTTCTTTGAGAGTCACGGTCGACGTCAAGCTTGATGAGGCAGAATGGATAAGAAACAGATTGAATCAGCTTAGCCTGATGGACGAGAAAAGGCTGGCGTCTATTGCGTATGGTCGGTTGTATCAGGTGCGCCCTCGAAGCTTTTAGACAGGCGAGTTGGTGTTGAAAAGGATTCTCCCTCCACAAATAGATCACAGGGGCAAATGGACTCCCAACTATGAAGGTCCATATGTCGTGCGAAAGGTTTTCTCCAGAGGAGCCTTGCTGTTATCAACCATGGATGGTGAAGATTTCACATCCCCTGTGAACGCAAACGCAGTTAAAAAATACTTTGCTTAAAGGGACCCGCTGGAAATGAAAAAAGAATATCTAGGCAAAAATGGGGCATCCCGGCGAACCATAAAAAATGAATGGGTTCGGGAAAAAGTTAGGGATATAAAAGAAAAGATGTAAACCCGCAAAGTTGAAAACCTGAAAAGGTGACTTTGGCAAAAATGGATATCCCGGTGAATCGAAAACCCGAAAGGGCGATTCAGGCAAAAGTTAGGGATTTGAAAAGCAAATGACTGCGGTCTGCGTATTGAGCTTCAGAGTATAGTGGATTGAGGGAGGACCTGGGGGCCGTTTATCCGAATCAATCTCTTTAGAAGACGAAGCGTCGGGGAACCATCAAAGTCAAGCGAGTCATAGATGGATCAGCTCATGGTGCTTGTCTGTGCCATATTACCGACATTCTGTATATTTCTGTGCATTTCTATAAATTTTTGCGCAGCTTCCTCTTTTTAGGGGTTGCATCTGTTGTAAAATCAGCCTATTTACAGGCCATTTATTAATAAAACATATACTATTCAGTAACCTATTTGTCTTGCTTCAATCTTTATTGTTTTGTTTGCGAAAAACGCCTGAATGTTTTAATAAAATTGCGCATACATAAACTTGTAGGCTTTGGCCAATAATCATTAAAATGTTGATTTATTTGAACAATGTCACGGAAGATGACCGAGATAGTTCCCTTTATGCAGGATACCTTGTCGTTTGTTCTTTTGCAAGGTCGTTACCCTTGAGGCAAATTTCTAGAGGTGTATCCCCAATAGGATCACCGTTCCCCCAGCAAGTGGAGGTTGTGCATCTCCATCCCCAGCAAGGGTTTGCTTTTCTCCAACAGAGGCTTGTGCAAGTAGAGGGTGTACACTTCTCCCCAGCAGATTGTTTGTATACACTCATTCCTTGGCAGTTCAAGACTGAATTCTCCAGCAGGATAGAATCATCCCCAGAGAGTCGAGATTGATATCCCTCGTGCAGGTCAGGTTTATGTCCGTATCCTCAGCAGGTTGTGTAACACCCATTTTAATTATCTAGTCTTTTTCGGTGTTATTTTAATTTTGGTGTGCCTTTATGTGGGGAGTGTGTTTGAGTGCGTTAGTGAGTGCCCTTAAGTTTGGAAATTGGTTACTAAACTTTGGACCATGATATTAATAATATAATTATTAGTGATAATAATTTAATAAATAATGGTAATATAATTATTATTAATATTATTATTATTATTATTATTATTATTATTATTATTATTATTATTATTATTATTATTATTATTATTATTATTATTATTAAGTGAGTAAGAATGGGTAAGAGGGGTATTTTTGTGAGTTGGAAAGAAGGAAGAGGAGAAACACGATAGAAAGGAGAAGAAGAAGAACAAGGTCAAGTGGAAGAGAGAAATTGAAGAGAAGAATCAAGGAGGAGGAAGAAGAGAAACCAAGATTATCATTCTTTGGATTCTTCAGCAACTTGATCGAGTTATCGAGGTAAGGGGGAGAAATGGGTCGAAATCGGTACATTGCATGAATTCTAGGTAGAGGGATTTTCCCCAATCCCATGGTAGGAATTGATGATCATGTTTGATTATGTGTTGTGAAATTCTGAATTGTTGCTGATAAGATAGGTTTGTTGCAAGTGGTTGTTTGGATGATTTGGGGTTTCTAGTAGTTTACCATTTTAAGCCGAAATGAGTTAATCGGTAGAGCTGAGGTTTTATCGGGTGGAATCTAGAATAGATTATGTAGCTAAGTTGCAGAATGTTGAGCTAGTGCTGTGGGAACTGGTTTGAGTAAAATCGGGTGATTTCGGAGAGTGTTGTCGATTCTGAACAGTGGGGTTTTTGTGAAATCGCAGACACTCGCCAGCACTTTCGCTAGGCGAGCGAATAGCGAGCATTCGCTGATGTTTCACTAGGCAAACTTGGTAGCGAGTGCTTCCAGTAGCCACTGTCTGCCTTCGCTATGGAGTTCGCTGGGCGAGCGAGTAGCGAGCCTTCGCTGATGCTTTGCTAGGCGAGTGATGTAACACCCCACTTCCCGTATTAAATAAAATATAAATATTATAATAATAATCAGAGTTTTCACCAAAAAGTGGGATATCACATCTCCAAATTTTATAAAAATACTTTATTCATTCTTTTCAAAATAATACAGCGGAATTTGTTTCATAAAGTAAAATACATCAAAACATGATACGTCACAGGATTTCAACACGTTTGACATAAAACAATTACAACACCCATATCCCGTGTTACGTATCAGAGCATCCTAGACTCGACGGTTACCCCAATATCCAAGCTAGCTAAACACCTGGATTATATGTACTTCCGAAGAAGCACAGACCACAACAACAACAAAGGGGTGAGAAATAATGATCAGAATATAATGGTAATGTAATACATGTAAATAAGGTAGTAAAACACACCAACACACCAATATTCACCCCCAACAACTCCATATGACGAACCTACTGTTCAAATTACAATATAACATATTATAATGCAAATATGCAACTCAACACCATGCATGTGGTACCGACTCATTGGTTCATTCAATCGAACCTGGATAGATCACTTACGCTCCTCCTGAGACATGATCTATCCCCCACCATTCTCCACAAAGGAGTACGGATGAATCACTTACGCTCCTCCTGAGACATGATTCATCCCACCAAAACACCATGATATGCACACACCAATGCATAACTAATATATTTAGGCACTCAACGTGCACACGATCCTCCTGATCATATCATCATACACCAATGCACAGATGTACAGATATAACATACACCAACACCATATAAATCAACCAGATAGTAAACAAGTTCATACTTTAACACCAAGATATAACATATCCCACCACTCGGGGGTACGCGATCCTACTGATCACTACATACATATACATCAACTAATTGTCCACCAGTCATTATTACGGGAAACATGCACTATCACCAAGTATACAAGTTAGTTCCCACACTCATCATTCTTACAGTGCATCAAGGCCAAACTGTACCTATCATCTCAACTCAGATCCTCAGTCTATTCTAGTACCAATCTTGCACATTACCGTAACCAATAGGCTTCTAATTCCTATTCCCAAAATCATCACCTACACACTCTATCGATACCTCAAAAGCCATACAGAATTTTCCCTAAAAACTGTAAAACACCCTATATGCCCTATATGCCAAATCATCCCAAAACACCAATTCATTAACATTGACTTATACTCCATCACTATCAATTACTAGTTATCATCAAACACAAACACACCAATAAACATTATACTTACCAATTATCCTATACTTCCTACTCTAGAACCAACATTACGGTACATTACCGACACTTCAGAGTCACTCTGAATCTCACCAAGGTCCTAACCATAGTCATTAACGACACTATAGGGAAACAACACATAATTTTCCCCAAAGCTATAATCATGGTCATTACCCACACCACAGTAACAACACAGAATCTCACCAAAACTCTATTTATATTTACTATCAACACTGCAGTAACAACATATAATTTTCCCTAAAGCTATAATCATGGTCATTACCCACACTACAGTAACAACACAGAATCTCACAAAAACTCTATTTATAGTTACTATAAACACTACAGTAACAACATATAATCTCACTAACATCACCATAATATATATACACCAAATTCACCAATACCAATCAACAATTCATCAATGTCAAGCATCAATTTATCATCAGCAACAATAATAACAAGCATGCCAATATAAAACTTCATAGATCGGAATTTTCCTACGGGGTTAAGGAATCCCCTCTACCCTATACATGTATATACCATCCCAAATCAAGTTTCTCCCCCCTTACCTTGTTAATCGGTTGATCGATGAAAGAACCCTCCAAGGTTTGGCCAATTCTGATTTTCCCCTGTATCCTTCGTTCTTTGCTACCTTTTCCGTTCCCTTTTCTGTTCTCTCCTTTCTATCGTTCTTTTTCCACTTTCTCTAACTTCTCACAATGTATCGTAAAACTACTAATCCCTCACTTTTCTATTTTAATTCTCTAATCCCAATAATAATAATAACTTAATAATAATAATAATAATAATAAATAATAACAATAATAGTAATAATAATCCTATTATTATCTCACTAAAATAATAATAATGTTAATAACTTAATAAAATAATAATAATAATAGTAATAATAATCCTATTATTATCTCACCAAAATAATAATAATGTTAATAACTTTAATAAAGTAATAATAATAATAATAGTAATAATAATCCTATTATTATCTCACCAAAATAATAATAATAATGTTAATAACAATACTAACTATAATAAATATAATAATAATAATAATAATATTCCCACCAATATCAATATTATACACTATATTATTATATTCACCAAAACACCACCAATAATCCTCCCATATCAGGGACACCCACCAATAATAATATTCATACCGATGATAATAATAATAATAATAATAATAATAATGATAATAATAATAATAATAATAATAATAATAATAATAATAATAATAATACCACCAATATTACTATTAACTATTATATTATTATCTCCACACCACCAATGATCCTTATATATCAAGGATACTCACCAATCACATACCAACACACCCCACCTAAGGGCACACCAACATAAAATAATTTAATTAACACCAAAATGACTAAATAAATAAAATGGGTGTTACAATTCTCCCCCACTTTAAGTATTTTCGTCCTCGAAAATTACCTGATGGAACACTTCCGGATACGCTTCCCGCATCCTTCATTCCAACTAACAGGTCACACTGCCTTCTGCAGCACCTCCCCAAGTTACTTTCACCAAAGATATCTCCTCCCTTCGGAGTTGTTTCTCGCTCGTCCAAACGAAATAGCAATGTCTCAACAATCAAATTATTTTCACTTGTACATCATCCACCTGGTTCAATGTACTTTCTCAACTAAGACACATGAAACATATCATGCCAATTCATAGCGACAGCGGGAAAAACGGTCTAACATGTTACTCCTCCCATGCCTCTGCTGCGCCACTCTGATACAAACCACAGAACACGGTGCGAACTTCTGAGACTTCGAAGCTCGACCAACATCAGTCACCGGCGTGACTCTCAAAACATATCTTTCCTTGGATCCTCTTGATCTTTTCAGCCATCTCCACATAATTTTCAGGTCTGAGCACAACACTCTCACTCGACCCATTCCAACACAGTAGAGTCCTACACTCCCTATTTCACCAAGCCACATATAGTGCCATTCCGACACTAGGATGGTAACCGTTATTATAGGTAACTCAATCAACGGTAATTACTCATCCCACAATCCACCTCGATCCAACACCCAAGCTCTCACCAATTCTCTACAGACTCAATAGTCCTCTCTGACTGACCATCAGTTTGCGGATGGTAAGTCGAACTCAACTTCAACTTAGTACCCGAAGCTTCCTGTAAGCCCTTCCAAAATCTCAATATAAACCTCAAATTTCCATCTGACACAATATTCGTCAGTATCTCATCCAACTTCACCACTTTCTCAATATACATCTCATATATTCTCAACACGGAATAGTTAATCCACTCCTAACAATTCAAATTAAAATTATGTCTTTACAAATTCTTTGGAAATCTCAACACCAATTTCGTGAAAATACTACCTGATTTCCACTCTGGAATATTTAACGACTGCATCAGACTCAACAGTCTTTGATGTTCACTCTTCGAATTCCTACAATTCTAACCATCATATTCCACCTCAACTACTCCTCCCCTTATCCATGGTCTCCAAAACAATCTACTCAAATTCGGTTACTTCTTCATAGCACTGGGATGGATACTCCATCTACCCCAATGTATTTCTTCACGAGTACTTCTACTCCCCTCAACAACATTTGGTACACATACTCTATCATAACATCTCGTGGTATTATTTCCACAAACCCGACAATCCACTCTTCGACTCTAATTTATCAATTTTGACTAATTCACTACTCAACCCAGATTTCTGACTTTCTCGATTCTTCTCAAGGATATCACTAGTCAGATCTTAATAATAAAAGCTTAACTTCGTAAGAAGTATCCTTACTCACAAAACGCATATTATGAAATTTCTCAATCAGTTCTACCTCTTTTCACCATCATCTTCGGTAAACACAAACATTTCCAACTCACCGCATCATCTACCACATCCACTTTACCCCAAAGGGTAATTCAACTCAAAGCCATAATCTTTCAGAAGTCCCAATTATTTCCTCTGCCTTGTATCCCACTCTTTCGAATGCAACAAATACTTTAAGCTCTCGAGAATAACAAATATCTCAAATCTCAACTAAACAATTGTAGCCTCCAAGCTCCGGCACAAACTCAACAACATTCGACTCTCCATCACTTGTCAGATAAATCCTCTTATGTACTTTAAGTTGCCTTAAAGCATAACTACAACTTTCCGATGTTGCACTCAACATACCTCCTAATCTTATCAACAAAGCATCACAAAATACAACAATAGTCCGGTCAGATTCGGCAAAAGTCCACACACGAGCTGTTGACAGCTCTCCCAAAACTCTCCGAAACTTTCTTCACAGTGGCATATATTGCTTCTTCTCCAATACTGATAAATCAAGTTCCTAATGCTCAACATGATCCCCTATACTAATCCAATATATCCAAACATCCTTGATTAACGCATCCATTGACTTACTCAAATAAGTATGGAACATCCCATGACAGACCGACGCTCAATTCATGAGTTACGGCGGGAACACGAACCACACGCTCCGCGTCTACTACAAAGTCCAAATATAGTTCATCCAAATTAACTTATCTCCATTCCACTACTGCACCATCACATAGAGCATTGCAATAGCTTTCCAACGCTTCGAACCGGGCGTCATTCCGAGTTACGGTTCTCCCGTTACGACAAAAATACCACAACAACATTTTTCTGCACAGGGCACTTCGCCAGGCGAATCTCGGCGAACATGACAGTCCCGAAATTCTATTTTCGACCGTTACCTGACTTCCGAGTGTCCGATTTCGATTCCGTAAAAAGCTGCGATCTAGGAATTCAACGTATAACCACAATTTCATATTTAGGAGGCCGTCCAACACACTTTCAATCTTCAAATATTTTAAAACCCGATTACTTCCAATCTCAACAGCAGATCGTGGAGCCTCCTATTACGATACCACTTCGACCTTCGACACCACAACACAATAATTCTACTCGCGATCTCACGAACACGGAAACTCACGTCCTTCAATCAATTGATCCATCAAATCATTAACTCTTGGAAGCGAACACTTATCCTTGACAGTCACCTTGTTCACTTATATATAGTTCACCCAAAGCTTCACAAAACCTTATGTCTGTCTAACCAACAAAAATTGGTGCACCTTACGGTAACACACTCAAACAAAAGAACCTCTCCCCCAGCGGGTCTTCAAGTTGACTCTTCAACTTCTCCAATCCCAACGTAAACATACAATATGGAGTCATCAATATCAGACTCGTCCCAAAAACAAAATAAACGTGTAAGCTTTACTTCACACTCCGATAGTAAATCGCTTACTTCCTCAGGGAACCTCTGGCGATTTCAACTAATTGACAAATCCCAATTTTCTCACTTTCCTTCTCATCCGAAGTTTCCGTCAAAATAAACATCTCAACACCGTATTACGCCAACTCCTCAAAATAATCCCTTAAGCACTTAGCTTAACTCAGGACAATTCACTGCTCACGCCACACAAGCTTGCAAGACACGTCTATCCCATCCAACACAATCCCGTCTACTATTAACAAGAGATTAAGGGTGATCAGTTCCTCAATTTGTTAATAGACAGCCGAAATCATGATGGGGTACAAACCATCTTTACCAAACTATGATAGCATTCCTCAACACATTAAGCCACCACACCGTAGCATTCCGGAGAATTACAAACTTCTCCCCCACTGGAATCATTCCTGCTTCTGTAGACAAGGTTAGGAAATAAACACGTACCGACAGTGTTTTCACACACATGCCGTATACTAGGGATTTAAACCACAACACCAGGTTAAACAACACACAGTCTCCATCCCAAAGGACAGACTCAACTCAACTCAACAACACTGGCCGGACGGACCGACCTGCTCTGATACCAATTGTAACACCCCACTTCCCGTATTAAATAAAATATAAATATTATAATAATAATCAGAGTTTTCACCAAAAAGTGGGATATCACATCTCCAAATTTTATAAAAATACTTTATTCATTCTTTTCAAAATAATACAGCGGAATTTGTTTCATAAAGTAAAATACATCAAAACATGATACGTCACAGGATTTCAACACGTTTGACATAAAACAATTACAACACCCATATCCCGTGTTACGTATCAGAGCATCCTAGACTCGACGGTTACCCCAATATCTAAGCTAGCTAAACACCTGGATTATATGTACTTCCGAAGAAGCACAGACCACAACAACAACAAAGGGGTGAGAAATAATGATCAGAATATAATGGTAATGTAATACATGTAAATAAGGTAGTAAAACACACCAACACACCAATATTCACCCCCAACAACTCCATATGACGAACCTACTGTTCAAATTACAATATAACATATTATAATGCAAATATGCAACTCAACACCATGCATGTGGTACCGACTCATTGGTTCATTCAATCGAACCTGGATAGATCACTTACGCTCCTCCTGAGACATGATCTATCCCCCACCATTCTCCACAAAGGAGTACGGATGAATCACTTACGCTCCTCCTGAGACATGATTCATCCCACCAAAACACCATGATATGCACACACCAATGCATAACTAATATATTTAGGCACTCAACGTGCACACGATCCTCCTGATCATATCATCATACACCAATGCACAGATGTACAGATATAACATACACCAACACCATATAAATCAACCAGATAGTAAACAAGTTCATACTTTAACACCAAGATATAACATATCCCACCACTCGGGGGTACGCGATCCTACTGATCACTACATACATATACATCAACTAATTGTCCACCAGTCATTATTACGGGAAACATGCACTATCACCAAGTATACAAGTTAGTTCCCACACTCATCATTCTTACAGTTCATCAAGGCCAAACTGTACCTATCATCTCAACTCAGATCCTCAGTCTATTCTAGTACCAATCTTGCACATTACCGTAACCAATAGGCTTCTAATTCCTATTCCCAAAATCATCACCTACACACTCTATCGATACCTCAAAAGCCATACAGAATTTTCCCTAAAAACTGTAAAACACCCTATATGCCCTATATGCCAAATCATCCCAAAACACCAATTCATTAACATTGACTTATACTCCATCACTATCAATTACTAGTTATCATCAAACACAAACACACCAATAAACATTATACTTACCAATTATCCTATACTTCCTACTCTAGAACCAACATTACGGTACATTACCGACACTTCAGAGTCACTCTGAATCTCACCAAGGTCCTAACCATAGTCATTAACGACACTATAGGGAAACAACACATAATTTTCCCCAAAGCTATAATCATGGTCATTACCCACACCACAGTAACAACACAG
This sequence comes from Lathyrus sativus, assembly GCA_963859935.3. Lineage (NCBI taxonomy): Eukaryota > Viridiplantae > Streptophyta > Magnoliopsida > Fabales > Fabaceae > Lathyrus > Lathyrus sativus. The sequence goes on from OZ012741.1 coordinate 231,421,574, forward strand.
AATCTCACCAAAACTCTATTTATATTTACTATCAACACTGCAGTAACAACATATAATTTTCCCTAAAGCTATAATCATGGTCATTACCCACACTACAGTAACAACACAGAATCTCACAAAAACTCTATTTATAGTTACTATAAACACTACAGTAACAACATATAATCTCACTAACATCACCATAATATATATACACCAAATTCACCAATACCAATCAACAATTCATCAATGTCAAGCATCAATTTATCATCAGCAACAATAATAACAAGCATGCCAATATAAAACTTCATAGATCGGAATTTTCCTACGGGGTTAAGGAATCCCCTCTACCCTATACATGTATATACCATCCCAAATCAAGTTTCTCCCCCCTTACCTTGTTAATCGGTTGATCGATGAAAGAACCCTCCAAGGTTTGGCCAATTCTGATTTTCCCCTGTATCCTTCGTTCTTTGCTACCTTTTCCGTTCCCTTTTCTGTTCTCTCCTTTCTATCGTTCTTTTTCCACTTTCTCTAACTTCTCACAATGTATCGTAAAACTACTAATCCCTCACTTTTCTATTTTAATTCTCTAATCCCAATAATAATAATAACTTAATAATAATAATAATAATAATAAATAATAACAATAATAGTAATAATAATCCTATTATTATCTCACTAAAATAATAATAATGTTAATAACTTAATAAAATAATAATAATAATAATAGTAATAATAATCCTATTATTATCTCACCAAAATAATAATAATGTTAATAACTTTAATAAAGTAATAATAATAATAATAGTAATAATAATCCTATTATTATCTCACCAAAATAATAATAATAATGTTAATAACAATACTAACTATAATAAATATAATAATAATAATAATAATAATAATATTCCCACCAATATCAATATTATACACTATATTATTATATTCACCAAAACATCACCAATAATCCTCCCATATCAGGGACACCCACCAATAATAATATTCATACCGATGATAATAATAATAATAATAATAATAATAATAATAATAATAATAATAATAATAATAATAATAATAATAATAATAATAATAATAATAATAATAATAATAATACCACCAATATTACCATTAACTATTATATTATTATCTCCACACCACCAATGATCCTTATATATCAAGGATACTCACCAATCACATACCAACACACCCCACCTAAGGGCACACCAACATAAAATAATTTAATTAACACCAAAATGACTAAATAAATAAAATGGGTGTTACAAGTGAGCCAGCGAGCATGACAGTAGTTTGTGTTTTTGTGATGTTCTGTTCTGTTCTCTTGTGTTGTGGGACCCTTGTTGGTCATGATTGAATATGAGATTGGTGTTGAACAGTTATGAGTGTATGTGTGGCGTTGGAATGTGATTTCCGTGTTATTCGTTTAATTAGAATAATTCAATTGATGTATGTTAATATGTATGAATATGGTGATGTGTGGAATATGTATGTGCATTGTATAAAATGTGATCAGGAGGATCGTGTGCACCTTGTGTGCTTGGATTGTTGTTGTGCATCAGTGTCGTTCATATCATGATGTCTTGGTGGGATGGATCTTTGCTTGGATGGAGTGTATGCGATCCATCCGTACTCCTGTGTGGAGAATGGTGGGGTTGAATCGTTGCTCGGATGGAGTGTATGCAATTCATCTGTACTCTTGTGTGGAGAATGGTGGGGTTGAATCGTTGCTCGGATGGAGTGTATGTGATTCACTCGTACTCCTGTGTGGAGAATGGTGGGATGAATCGTTGCTCGGATGGAGTGTATGCGATTCATCCGGTGCTCCCTTGTGGAGGGTTGATGGTCAGGTGTCCATCGTTGTTGTTGAGTCGGTACCGCATATCATGGTGTTGAGTTGCATATTTTTGCATTGTCTTGCGTGATGTGTTGGTGTTGGACAGTAGGTCCTGGTTGATGTATGTTGAATGATACTCATGTGATTACTGCCTTTTATTCATGTACATTATTACCGCTATATTTTTTATCATGATTTCTCACCCCTTTTGTTATTGTTGTGGTCTGTGCTTCTTCAGAAGTACAGATGAGTACAGATGATCCAGGTGCGTAGCTATCTTGGATAGTGGCGAGTCGAGTCGTAGGGATGCTCTGATACGTAATACGGGGCTTTGGGGAGTTTATTGTTTTTCTGATGATTTTGTTTTACTCCGTGGCGTATCATATTTTGTTGGAACTTTGGTGAATATTGTGTATATTTTGGGCGGATGACCAAATATGATGTACATGATGCGTATATATATATATATATATATATATATATATATATATATATATATATATATATATATATATATATATATATATATATATATATATATATATATATATATATATATATATATATATATATATATATATATATATATATATATATATATATATATATATATATATATATATATATATATATATATATATATATATATATATATATATATATATATATATATATATATATATATATATATATATATATATATATATATATATATATATATATATATATATATATATATATATATATATATATATATATATATATATATATATATATATATATATATATATATATATATATATATATATATATATATATATATATATATATATATATATATATATATATATATATATATATATATATATATATATATATATATATATATATATATATATATATATATATATATATATATATATATATATATATATATATATATATATATATTTCCGCTGTTTACTGGAGTATTTCGTTGAGTTCCTATTGTGATATCCCGCTTGGTGTGGTAACTCTGATAATTATTTTGATTTAAATTGCATTTATTTTAATTTTTGGGGAGCGGGGTGTTACAAGTTGATATCAGAGAAGGTCGATCCGTCCGACCAGTGTAGTAGTTGAGTCTGTCAGTAGGATAGCGTTTGCGTATCTGTTAACCTGGCGTTGTTGTTGTTGTTGAGCAGTATGGCGGCAAGGAATGATGATGCGTTAGCTATGGCGATGCAAGCAATGGCGCAGATGGTTGTTAATCAGAACCAAGCTGCGGGTGCGCAATTCAGAGATTTGGCGCAGTTTTAGAGTAACAAGTCGCCGACGTTTCAAGGAGGAATTTTGGATCCCGAAGCTGCTCAGAAGTGGCTGAAGGCGATTGAGAAGATCTTCAGGATGATGGGTTGTAGCGATGAGCAGAAAGTGAGGTTTGGTACCCACATGCTGGAGGGTGAAGCGGAAGCTTGGTGGGACAACAGTCGCCAGAGATTGGAGACTGCAGGGACTGCGATTACGTGGGAAGTGGTTCGAACTGATTTTTTAGAAAAGTATTTTCCGGAGGATATTCGAAGTGATAAGGAGATAGAGTTTCTGGAGTTGAAGCAGGGCAATATGACGGTGGATGAGTATGCTACTAAGTTTGAGGAGTTGGTGCAGTATTGTCCTCATTACAATACTGACGGGGCGATGACCTCCAAGTGTTTGAAGTTTGAGAATGGGCTGCGTCTGGAAGTTAACATGGGGATCGCTTGTCAGAAGATCAAGGATTATCCTGAGCTGATAAGCAGGAGCAGGATTTATGATAATGATAACCGGGCTAGGATTGCACATTACAAGGCTGCGAATGACCGTAAGGGTAAGCAGAGGTTTGGTGGTACTCCTTACAGTGTTCCTGCTGATAAGGGGAAGTTTAAGGTTGCTGCTGATAAGAAGCCCAGAGAAGGGAGAGCGTTTGCTGGTGGGAAGTGTTACCGGTGCGGTGGCACGGGTCATCGTGCCAATGATTGTTCTCATGAGGTGAAGAAGTGTTTCAAGTGTGGTAAGCGGGGCCATGTGGTAGCTGATTGTCGAGCCGCTATACCTACCTGTTATAACTGTGGTGAGAAGGGTCATATCAGTATGCATTGCAAGAAGCCGAAGCCATCTCAGGTGTCTCAAACCAGTGGTAAAGTGTTTGCGGTGGTGGGAACTCAAGCTGCCAGTGAGGAGCGTTCTATCCAAGATACTTGTTTCATCAATAATGTTCCCTTGTCTGCTATTATTGATACAGGTGCAACCCACTCGTTCATCTCTGTTGATTGTGTGAAGAGGTTAGGTTTGGTGCCGACTACTCTTGAGCGGCGGATGACTATTGAAACTCCCTCTGTTGGGTCAGTGACTACTTCTTTGGTATGTTTGAAGTGTCCGCTGACTATTTTTGGTAGAGATTTTGGAGTGGATCTGATTTTCTTGCCCCTTGGTAAGTTGGATGTTATTCTGGGTATGAACTGGTTGAAGTTCAACCGAGTCTACATCGATTGTTTTCGGAAGGTGTTGTTGTTTCTTACGCCAGAGGAAGAAGCATTGGTGGATTCCTTGTCTAGTAAGGAATTGAGGATCTTGTTGGAGGACGAAGCTAAAATGTTTGCTTTATTTGCATCATTAGCTGTCGACGGAAAAGCGTCACTGAAGGAGTTGGCAGTGGTGAATGAGTTTCCTGAAGTGTTCCCTGATGATATTACAGAGTTACCTCCGAAGAGAGAAGTTGAGTTTAGCATTGATCTGGTACCTGGTACGAGGCCTATATCTATGGCGCCGTATAGGATGTCGGCAGTGGAATTGGCCGAATTGAAGTCTCAGATTGGAGAGTTGTTGGATAGAAAGTTTATCAGGCCGAGTGTGTCACCGTGGGGAGCTCCAGTGTTGTTGGTGAAGAAGGATGGTAGTATGCGTTTGTGCATTGATTACTGTCAGTTGAATAAAGTGACCATTAAGAACAAATATCCTCTTCCCAGGATTGATGATTTGATGGATCAGTTGGTGGGAGCTCGAGTGTTTAGTAAGATTGATTTGAGGTCGGGTTACCATCAGATCAGAGTGAAAGAAAGTGATATTCAGAAGACCGAATTTAGAACTCGATATGGACATTACAAATATGCGGTAATGCCTTTTGGAGTGTCTAATGCACCGGGAGTGTTCATGGAGTATATGAACAGAATCTTCCATTCTTACTTGGATCAATTTATTGTTGTGTTCATTGATGATATACTGATTTATTCTAAGTCTGAGGAAGAGCATGCATGACATTTGAGAATTGCTTTGCAGGTACTAAAGGATAATAAGTTGTTTGCGAAACTGTCTAAGTGTGAATTCTGGTTGAAGACAGTGAGTTTCTTGGGCCATGTAATATCTGGTGATGGTATATCGGTAGATCTATCAAAGGTGAGTGCGTTGTTGTAGTGGGAACCGCCGAAGACAGCAACAGAAGTTAGAAGCTTTTTGGGTTTGGCATGGTACTATTGAAGGTTTATCGAAGGTTTTTCTACCTTGGCGTTGTTGTTGACTCAGTTGACGAGAAAGAACCAAGTTTTTGTGTGAGATGCTGCTTGTGAAGAGAGCTTTGTAGAATTGAAGAAGAGATTGACTACGGCACCGTTGTTAGTGTTGCCGACTCCGAGTGAGTTGTTTGTGGTGTACTGTGATGCATCTAAGATTGGATTAGGCAGAGTTCTTATGCAGAATGGTAAGGTGGTGGTGTATGCTTCGCGGCAACTGAGGGTGCATGAAAGGAATTACCCTACTCATGATCTTGAATTGGCTGCGGTAGTTTTTGTGTTAAAGATCTGGAGGCACTATTCGTATGGTTCAAGATTTGAGGTGTTCAGCGACCATAAAAGTCTGAAGTATCTGTTTGACCAGAAAGAGCTGAATATGAGGCAGATAAGATGGTTGGAATTCTTGAAGGATTATGATTTCAATTTGAGTTATCATCCAGGAAAGGCAAATGTAGTAGCAGATGCTTTGAGCAGAAAAGCAATTCATGTGTCGGCTATGATGGTGAAAGAAATGGAACTTATTGAGCAGTTCAGAGATTTGAGCATGGTTTGCGAGACTACGGCAGATTGCGTGATGTTGGGCAAGTTGAAAGTGAACAATGACTTCATGGATATGATTAGAGAAGGCAAAAAGCTAGATGTGAAGCTAGTAGATTTGATGTCTGGAGTAGGAAGTGACTCCGATAGTGAATTTAAGTTGGATAGTGCAGGTGTGTTGAGATTCCGAGGCAGGATTTGTGTGCCGGATAATGACGAGCTAAAGAAGTCAATTCTGAGTGAAGGGCATCGTAGTAGTTTGAGTATTCATCCGGGAGCTACGAAAATGTACCACGATTTAAGGAAGATATTTTGGTGGTCAGGCATGAAAAGAGATATAGCTCAGTTTGTTTACGCCTGTTTGACGTGTCAGAAATCGATGGGGGAACATCAGAGGCCCTCTGGATTTATGCAACCGTTGGAGATTCCGGTTTGGAAATGGGATTGTATCACTATGGATTTTGTTACAGGATTGCCGAACACGACAAGAGGATTTGATGCCATTTGGGTAATTGTGGATCGGCTTACGAAGTCTGCACATTTTGTGTCGGTTAATATAAGTTTTCCATTGGATAAGCTGGCAGAGATTTATATTTGGGTGATTGTGAAACTTCATGGTGTGCCGGCGAGTATTGTGTCGGATAGAGATCCGAAGTTCACTTCAGAATTTTGGAAGAGTTTGCAGGAAGCTTTGGGTACTATGTTGAAGTTGAGTTCAGCTTATCATCCACAAACTGATGGACAGTCAGAGAGGACTATTCAGACGTTGGAGGATTTGCTGAGGGCTTGTGTGTTGGAAAAAGGTGGTGCGTGGGATACTCATTTACCATTGATCGAGTTCATGTACAACAACAGTTACCATTCTAGTATTGAAATGGCACCTTTTGAGGCTTTATATGGTAGAAGGTGCATAACTCCTCTGTGTTGGTATGAGACGGGTGAGAATATGGTATTGGGACCAGAGATTGTGCAGCAGACTACTGAGACAATTCAGATGATTCGTGAGAAAATGAAAGCGTCTCAGGATAGACAGAAGAGTTATCATGATAACCGAAGAAAAGAGCTGGAATTCAGTGAAGGTGATCACGTGTTCCTGAGAGTTAACCCAGTGACCGGTGTGGGTCGTGCGTTGAAATCCAAGAAGCTAGATCTGAAGTTTATTGGGTCGTATCAGATTTTGCAGAGAATTGGTGTTGTGGCTTATAGGGTGGCGTTGCCGCCTGAGCTTTCGAATTTGCATGACGTGTTTCATGTGTCGCAACTTCGAAGGTATGTCACAGACCCATCTCATGTGATTCAGAGAGATGAAGTTCAACTCAGGGAGAATCTTACTGTTGAGACGATGTCGCTGAGGATCGAAGATCGTAAGATGAAGCAACTCTGAGGGAAGGAGATAGCTTTGGTGAAAGTGGTTTGGGGAGGTGCTGCATGTGGCAGTGTGACCTGGGAATTGGAAAGCGGGATGCGAGATGTGTATCCGGAATTGTTTCCATCAGGTAATTTTCGAGGACGAAAATAATTAAAGTGGGGGAGAGTTGTAACACCCATTTTAATCATCTAGTCTTTTTCGGTGTTATTTTAATTTCGGTGTGCCTTTTTGTGGGGAGTGTGTTTGAGTGCGTTAGTGAGTGCCCTTAAGTTTGGAGATTGGTTACTAAACTTTGGACCATGATATTAATAATATAATTATTAGTGATAATAATTTAATAAATAATGGTAATATTATTATTATTATTATTATTATTATTATTATTATTATTATTATTAAGTGAGTAAGAATGGGTAAGAGGGGTATTTTTGTGAGTTGGAAAGAAGGAAGAGGAGAAACACGATAGAAAGGAGAAGAAGAAGAACAAGGTCAAGTGGAAGAGAGAAATTGAAGAGAAGAATCAAGGAGGAGGAAGAAGAGAAGCCAAGATTATCATTCTTCGAATTCTTCAGCAACTTGATCGAGTTATCGAGGTAAGGGGGGAGAAATGGGTTGAAATCGGTATCTTGCATGAATTCTAGGTAGAGGGATTTTCCCCAATCCCATGGTAGGAATTGATGATCATGTTTGGTTATGTGTTGTGAAATTCTGAATTATTGCTGATAAGATAGGTTTGTTGCATGTGGTTGTTTGGATGATTTGGGGTTTCCGGTAGTTTGCCATTTTAAGCCGAAATGAGTTAATCGATAGAGCTGAGGTTTTATCGGGTGGAATCTAGAATAGATTATGTAGCTAAGTTGCAGAATGTTGAGCTAGTGTTGTGGGAACTGGTTTGAGTAAAATCGGGTGATTTCGGAGAGTGTTGCCGATTCTGAACAGTGGGGTTTTTGTGAAATCGCAGACACTTGCCAGCACTTTCACTAGGCGAGCAAATAGCGAGCATTCATCGATGCTTCGCTAGGAGAACTGGGTAGCGAGTGCTTCCAGTAGCCACTGTCTACCTTCGCTAGGGAGTTCGTTGGGCGAGCGAGTAGCGAGCCTTCACTGATGCTTCACTAGGCGAGTGAGCCAGCGAGCATGACAGTAGTTTGTGTTTTTGTGCTGCTCTGTTCTGTTCTCTTGTGTTGTGGGACCCTTGTTGGTCATGATTGAATATGAGATTGGTGTTGAACAGTTATGAGTGTATGTGTGGCGTTGGAATGTGATTTTCGTGATATTCGTTTAATTAGAATAATTCAATTGGTGTATGTTAATATGTATGAATATGATGATGTGTGGAATATGTATGTGTGTTGTATAAAATGTGATTAGGAGGATCGTGTGCACCTTGTGTGCTTGGATTGTTGTTGTGCATCAGTGTCGTGCATATCATGATGTCTTGGTGGGATAGATCGTTGCTCGGATGGAGTGTATGCGATCCATCCGTACTCCTGTGTGGAGAATGGTAGGGTTGAATCGTTGCTCGGATGGAGTGTATGCGATTCATCTGTACTCCTTTATGGAGAATGGTGGGGTTGAATCGTTGCTCGGATGGAGTGTATGCGATTCACCCGTACTTCTGTATGGAGAATGGTGGGATGAATCGTTGCTCGTATGGAGTGTATGCGATTCATCTGGTGCTCCCTTGTGGAGGGTTGATGACCTGGTGTCCATCGTTGTTGTTGAGTCGGTACCTCATATCATAGTGTTGAGTTGCATATTTTTGCATTGTCTTGTGTGATGTGTTGGTGTTGGACAGTAGGTCCTGCTTGATGTATGTTGAATGATACTCATGTGATTACTGCCTTTTATTCATGTACATTATTACCGCTATATTTTTTATCGTGATTTCTCACCCCTTTTGTTGTTGTTGTGGTCTGTGCTTCTTCGGAAGTATAGATAATCCAGGTGCGTAGCTAGCTTGGATAGTGGTGAGTCGAGTCATAGGGATGCTCTGATACGTAACACGGGGCTTTGGGGAGTTTATTGTTTTTCTGATGATTTTGTTTTACTCTGTGGCATATCATATTTTGTTGGAACTTTGGTGAATATTGTGTATATTTTGGGCGGATGGCTGAATATGATGTACATGATGTATATATATATGATATATTTCCGCTGTTTACTGTTGAAAACCATTTAATGGAGTATTTTGTTGAGTTTCTATTGTGATATCCCGCTTGGTGTGGTAACTCTGATAATTGTTTTGATTTAAATTGCATTTATTTTAATTTTTGGGGAGCTGGGTGTTACAGGTTGTAGGTACACAATTACTCTTCAGAGAGTCCAGATTGGTTTTCTTTCCACCAGGGAGGTTGGAACTGTTTTCCCAACAGCGGAGCAAATTCAGGATGTTGTTTCCCCACAGAGCCTGAACGTATGATCTAGTATCCCCTCAGGGTTTAAAGTGGTGATTCATTCCCCAAGCAGAGGTCGAAGAGGTTTTCTCTTGGTGGTCCAATCCCTATCAAAGTTAGCAGAGTGGTTATGCTTCCCCGCAGGGTGAAGTTACTCCTTGAGAATTGTTATTCTTCCTCAGCAGAGAGAGTTTAGGAGGGTTTCCCAGTAAATCTCGTTTGTTTATCCCCAGCTGAGTAATCCCCGATAGGCCGGATTTTTTAATCTTCAGCAGAACAGGTTTGTTTCCAGCAATGTGTTTTGTACCCTAGAAGGACTTCGGTGTTCTAAGAGGTCGTTCAGGGTTGTTCTTCCCGATGAAGTGAAATTAATCTCAGTTGTCGATTGTTATTCCCTGCAGAGTCGTTGATTTCCCCCAACAGGTTAGACTTATCTCCAGCGTTTGGTTGCCTTTCCTCGGTCGGGTCGTATTATTCCCCAAGAGGGTTGTATCTTAGAAGGCCGTTCAGGGCATTTTCTCAGCAGGATTCGATTTGATCTCTGGAAGAGTTATTGTATAGCATGTTGTGCTATCTCCCTAGTAGAGTGGATCTGTTCTCCTCAGCCGAGTCGGGCGATCCCCAGAAGAGTGGTTCTGGTTGGCCATTCAGGGCACTTTCCCTAGTAGAGTTTGCGTTGATCCCTAGCAGGGTGGATTTTGTTCTTGTCAGAGCAATATTATCCAGGGAAGTTCTTTTTCAAAAGGCCATCCAGGGCTTATTTCCCAACATAAGTCCAATCATAATTGGCATGTTCCATCCATCCCCTGCAGGGTGGCCTTTGTCCCTTCAGCATTTATTTTTCTGATTCGGTTCCGGTGCATTTTGCATTGTGCATAGCATTCCCAGAAACGCGTAGCATTTCCATTTTGTATGGAGCATTACGCCATATTCAAACATATGCATGTGAAACATAAGCCAGGTTGTTACCTTTTGTATTTCAGGTGTATTTCCAGCAGATGGATGATTTCCTTTGCCTGTGTGGTATCCAGACCATGGTAGTTTATGATGTGATTCTTTTGCCCGTATGGTGTTCAGACCATGGCAATTTGTGATATTAATTCTTTAGCCTGTATGGTATCCAGACCTTGGCAAAAGATTCTTGATGGATGTGTTTCATCTTATCAGGTGTTTCCCAACAGAGATGCTTGGTTAAGTTTCTCTTCCTCCCTAGTGAAGTCGCCACCAGAGTTGTTTGGTTAAGCTTCTCTTTTCTCTCTCTGCCAGAGTTTCTTGGTTAAGTTTCTCTTTCTTCCCCAGTGAAGCTGCCACCGGAGTTCCTTGTTTAAGTTTCTCTTTCCCCAGCAGAGTTCTTCGTGAATTTGATAACACGAAATCGTATATATATTTTGATGCATAATTCAACTAAAGTTTAACTGTTTTCGATCCGATTTCGGGTTATTTCCGTGTTGTTTGTCTGATGTTTTGCAGGTATTTGATGATCACGTCTAAACAAGGCAATATGAAGAAAAGAAGCAATCTCAGATGAAATATGGACGAAAACCGGGTGAAAACATCATGAAAAGCGCAGAATGCTGTTTTTGCTGCTGTGACGACCGTCACAGCTCCATGACGACCGTCACACCTTATGACGACCGTCATGCAGGCAAAAACGCCCCACTTCAGTTTCACGTAAAAGAAGCAGTTCCAAGTCCCAAATAGTGGACCACTACTTCCTGATTATTCTGCCTCAAAGTCCACTCTCTTCAATTATAACCGTTAGAATTCCATTTCTATAAAAAGGGAAGAAGGGGACCTCAGAAAGCGAGCCGCATTCATACAACGAAGTGCTGCCAATTCATTTCCAGAGCAACCTTTCCAGTTTTTAATATTCTTATTTATTTCTCTTTGCTTTTTCTGCATTCCTTTCATTCTTCTGTAATTTCTATTTCCATTGTACGATCAAATTGGCATAAAGACCAGAATCCTGCCAACATCTGTGGAGGATCTGCCCAAAGGCCAATTGGAATATTTACAGGTTTCTCATTTCAATCGTAATTCCAGTTTTATTATGATGCATGTTATTAATTATTGTTTTTATTTATGTTTTACCTTTCCCAAATCCATGTCTAGCTAAATTTAAGTAATCGATATGTAGTAATAATTCAAAAGGGATTTGATAATAACTGGTTGAAAATTCTCTTTTCAAAAGTAATTTATGGTCTGAGTGTTTAAAATTAATTTACTGAATAAACTTCGTCGCGAAAGCGAGAACTAATTTAAAAGTAGTTTTGCCATGAAAGTGGGAAATTAATTAAGATACGAACCAACAAGCGAAAGCTGCGGCAAGATCAGATAGTAAACACTAGTCACTCATTTTAATAACAGCGAAAGCACTTTAAAATGAATTAGAACTTAGAGATTTCCAAAAAATGATTTTAACCCCGAATGGGATACGAAAGTGTACGTTTGGCCCTTAGAATTATGATTAGCGTCAATAACCATCGTGAGGCGAGAGTCTTCAAATCACCATTTTCTGCTTAAATAAACTCTGAAAATTATTTCATACACCGGTAACTTGTCAAATCCCCGAAGAACACAATTACTGCATATCGATTCAATTAATTAGACTTTAATTTACATTCTTAGTTCCCTTTAGTGACAAATCTTATTCCCTTAAACATATTCTACCTAGCTAAACATAGTAACTCCCGAGAACACTAGTTTGATTACGAGTCCCTGTGGGATCGATATCTATTATTACTACGCGATAGACTGTGCACTTGCAGTTAGGTTGTATTAGACATAGAAAGTCGCGATCAAGTTTTTGGCGCCGTTGCCGGGGACCTCAGTCACCTATTCTTATAGGAGGCCTCGTGACAATGATTGCCCACGAGCTTGGCCTTAGATTCCACTTAAATGCAACCACTCGTTTTGGCACCATCCGACCCATGAATACACAGTTCTGCTTTAACAGGCGCATTTTAGGAACTATGGGACCTGGACCTTATGAGTACCTCATTAACGAAAAACTAGTACAGCTATTCACACTGCCTGATCATTATATGACAAGTATCCACAACAAGGAAAACTGGCTTTATAAATTGGATGAGCCTATGGGACCTCCTTCACCTCAGTCAACACCACAGAACTATATGTATGACAGTGACCACATCTCTGAGGCACACGACTATATGTACTATGAGGATGTTGTATCAGAAGATGAAGTAGACCCTATGACTCCTCCGCACTACAACACCTATCCTGAGCCCATCCCTGAGGAGACCACCGACAAAATGGATATTGTTCTACTCTGATTGGACAACGTTGATGCAGCTCTGACTACTGTAAAAGATGACATCGCAGGCATACACAACGAACTGGTAGTCTTCATGGACTTAGTCTGTGACCAGCTCGACTACTACGCACGGAAATTCGATGAGTTGAAGGCACAAAAAGACTAGATACTAGTTTTAGCATTAGATTTAGTTTAGTTTCGTTTAGTTTAGTTTCATTTAATCATTTGGATTTTTTGCATTGTTAGTTTCTTTATGTACTACATACAATCATTTCAATTTCTTGTTATTTCAGTTATAGTCTTTATTCAATTACTCTGTTTTTACATTTTTTTCTTTGTTTATTGGCTGCTATAATACATTGCCATATCAATACTAGGCCTAAAAGTCACTGCGAGAACACCCTCAGAGCAAAATTCTGCGTTCTACAGATTTTGCTGTTGTGACGACCGTCACAGGATCCTGACGAGTGTCACGCGGGTGACGATCGTCATACATACGTGACGACCGTCACGAACCCAAAACTGCTATCTGATATAACAGGGGTTGCATTTTCTCTCCCACTACCCTCATTTCAGCTTCCAATCATCAGAACTCCTACCCCACTCCGATTTTTCGTCTTCCCCACATTGCACCATATATTTCAACTCCCATCTCAACTTCCTACCATACTTCTGTCATTTTTTCCACTTCCCAGAACAACCCCAAATCCTCAGAACCACCTCAATCTTCCAACAATGGCGAGAACTACCGAAACCCCAGACATCAGTAACATTGTGTTTAGCGAAGGTGACTTAGGCGAAAGACAGCGGGCTAACTACATCGCATTCCATCAAAGGTCGCTCCAGCCGACTCATTATCCACACATTCCATCGCTCACGGAGCTCGGACTCCTTGAAGGCGTCACTTGGATGCTTCAAAGAGCCGGAATCTGGAACCTATGCACCAATCCACTGCCGACGTACGAACAACTCACTCTGGAGTTTTTGAGTTCGTTTACCTACGTCACTTCCATCGGCGACCTCAGCCAACACTCCGGTGCCGCATGCTTCCGGATGTTCGGCACAAACTATCAGGTGAACCAGAACCAGATTGCGGCCATCCTACAACTCCCTCGAGGCGACAATGCTCACCGCCGCCTCACCGATCAGTTCCAGCATGAAGCCTTCACGCTGTGGTACCAGTTGACCGGCATCAATGCCGATGGTTGGGATTCTCTGCACGCCACGCATATCCATAACCCGACCATCCGGTACTTTCACCGAGCATTGAGCAACACAATCTTCGCCAGGGACAGCAACCATAAGGTGAACTCGAAAGAGCTCTTCTTCCTTCACTGCGTCTTCAACAACGAGCCTGTCAACACCGCTCCGTTCCTCCTGGCCACATTCAGGCCAATTGCAACCGTGGCTCCAAGCCATTCTACTTTGGCGGGATTGTCACTGCCATTGCACTTGGGCTGAACCTAGGCGACCGCCTCCAGTACCTCCATGCCATCCCCTCGGTGTTCCTTGACACCGACCACTGCAGAGCCTCACACCTTATCCGCTCCAGAGCCGACGGCAAGTACCATCCGGTAGTGCATGGCAAAACCGTCTGAAGCATCATCCTTCCATCACGCACCCGGACACACCCAGAGGATCGTAAAACTGGTTATTTGACCTCACTGCCCCTCCTGCTGCCGCTGCTCCAACTCAGGACCACACCCAAGGTTCTGATGATCAAATCCAAGCTGAGTTGGACAGGCCAGAGCAACCGGAGGCATCGCAGCCTCCTCCTTCCGAAGGTACATCCTCTCGCCGCCGCCGCCATCATCCAGTGCCCGACTATACAGAAGAGGACCTCCGCCGCTCTCTCGACCAGCAGGCCCAGATACTCACTATGCTGCAGCAGCAGAATCAGCGAGCAGACTAGTTTGAAGCTTGGCATCGGACCCAAATGCAGCAACTTCACACCGGCCAGGCAACCATTACTGAGAACTTGGCGAATCTGACTTTGCAGGTCGAAGGACTCCGTGACACCGTCTACCACACCAGAGCTATGAGTTATGAGGACCGAGTCGCCCTGGCCAGAGCCAGAGGACGCCAACACGGACGTGACCGAGGCAGCGGACGTGATTAGTTATCATTTTCCTTATTTGTTTACTATATTTCCCGTTTATTTGTACTTTCATTTCCTTGTATCTCCCTCTCGCATGCTTCCAAATCAGTGGGGACACTGATTGAGATAGTGTGGGAGCGGAGCCTTTATTTCCATTCCATTGTACTTTGACTTTCGTAATTTCTATTTTAACATTTTCTATTATTAGCAAATAAAGCTCGTTTATATATCCTTTTTCCGTTACGCAAACATCCCCACGTTATTCGACGTAAACAACAAATTTTTTCGTTCGTTCCTCAAAAGCAAAAGCATCACGAGAATGCACCCGAGTTCAAACCAAGTTTTGAAACTCCGAGGAGACGACAATTCTAACAAAACCAGTACCATCTTGACACCTTAGATCTCCGGTTTATGCGAGTCGGTTTCACTACCTACGTGTACCAAAGTGTCAAGTGTCTACACAAACTCAGCCCCAAGTAGTTTATACTAGCAGTCAGCACCATCCTAAAACACTTCTAAGCAAGCGACCGATGCAAATAAGTGTATGATCTCCAAAAAGATGAAAAATCATGAAAATAAAGCTAGATAGCCCAAAAATATAAGACACGTTTCCTTCTAAGTTAGGTGCTCCTCACCCGAGCATTTAGCCCAACGGCACGAAAACTCATTGGAAAATCAATGAAATAAGCTTATGATCAATGAAGAAGATCAAAAACAGAAATGAGATCATATTCACTAACAGGTCTACTTGCCATGAAAGTGTATGGACAACGGGCTTAATGTGATTGCGCTAGAACAAACAGGGTGAACTTGCCGTGAGAAGCTTGACACCAAGCTACAGTAGCATAAATGGGACCGATTTGCATAAAAAGGAGACCTCCGAAGACTTGTAGTCCAGTGTCGTCATGATACTCGTTTTGTTCTTACCAAGAATCTCGGTTTTTCCCAACTTTGCGAACGAAGAAGCTGCCTCGTGCTTGCCGACTTTTTCATGTTTTACTTGAGGACAAGCAAAGATTCAAGCTTAGGGGAGTTTGATAACACGAAATCGTATATATATTTTGATGCATAATTCAACTAAAGTTTAACTGTTTTCGATCCGATTTCGGGTTATTTCCGTGTTGTTTGTCTGATGTTTTGCAGGTATTTGATGATCACGTCTAAACAAGGCAATATGAAGAAAAGAAGCAATCTCAGATGAAATATGGACGAAAACCGGGTGAAAACATCATGAAAAGCGCAGAATGCTATTTTTGCTGCTGTGACGACCGTCACAGCTCCATGACGACCGTCACACCTTGTGACGACCGTCATGCAGGCAAAAACGCCCCACTTCAGTTTCACGTAAAAGAAGCAGTTACAAGTCCCAAATAGTGGACCACTACTCCCTGATTATTCTGCCTCAAAGTCCACTCTCTTCAATTATAACCGTTAGAATTCCATTTCTATAAAAAGGGAAGAAGGGGACCTCAGAAAGGGAGCCGCATTCATACAACGAAGTGTTGCCAATTCATTTCCAGAGCAACCTTTCCAGTTTTTAATATTCTTATTTATTTCTCTTTGCTTTTTCTGCATTCCTTTCATTCTTCTGTAATTTCTATTTCCGTTGTACGATCAAATTGGCATAAAGACCAGAATCCTGCCAACATCTGTGGAGGATCTGCCCAAAGGCCAATTGGAATATTTACAGGTTTCTCATTTCAATCGTAATTCCAGTTTTATTATGATGCATGTTATTAGTTATTGTTTTTATTTATGTTTTACCTTTCCCAAATCCATGTCTAGCTAAATTTAAGTAATCGATATGTAGTAATAATTCAAAAGGGATTTGATAATAACTGGTTGAAAATTCTCTTTTCAAAAGTAATTTATGGTCTGAGTGTTTAAAATTAATTTACTGAATAAACTTCGTCGCGAAAGCGAGAACTAATTTAAAAGTAGTTTTGCCACGAAAGTGGGAAATTAATTAAGATACGAACCAACAAGCGAAAGCTGCGGCAAGATCAGATAGTAAACACTAGTCACTCATTTTAATAACAGCGAAAGCACTTTAAAATGAATTAGAACTTAGAGATTTCCAAAAAATGATTTTAACCCCGAATGGGATACGAAAGTGTACGTTTGGCCCTTAGAATTATGATTAGCGTCAATAACCATCGTGAGGCGAGAGTCTTCAAATCACCATTTTCTGCATAAATAAACTCTGAAAATTATTTCATACACCGGTAACTTGTCAAATCCCCGAAGAACACAATTACTGCATATCGATTCAATTAATTAGACTTTAATTTACATTCTTAGTTCCCTTTAGTGACAAATCTTATTCCCTTAAACATATTCTACCTAGCTAAACATAGTAACTCCCGAGAACACTAGTTTGATTACGAGTCACTGTGGGATCGATATCTATTATTACTACGCGATAGACTGTGCACTTGCAGTTAGGTTGTATTAGACATAGAAAGTCGCGATCAGAATTGTCGTTAGAGGTTTCTCAAATGTGTGTTGAGCCGGCCTGAGGGTTTGATGCTCGCTTTTATTTAGCGAATGCCTGTTTTGAATAGCAGGTGATCTCAACTGCATGTTGAGCCAGATTGAGGGTTCAATGCTCGCTTTTATTTAGTGAATGCCTGCTTTGAATAGAAGATGATCTCAACTGCGTGTTAAGCCGGCCTGAGGGTTCGATGCTCGATATTATTTAGCGAATGCCGGCTTTGAATAGCAGATGATCTCAACTGCATGATGAGCCATCCTGAGGGTTCGATGCTCGCTTTTATTTAGCGAATCCCTGCTTTGAATAGGAGATGATCTCAGCTGGGTGTTGAGCCGGCCTGAGGGTTCGATGCTCGCTTTTATTTAGCGAATGCCTGCTTTGAATAGCAGATGTTCTCAACTGCGTGGTGAGCGGCCTTCGGGTTCGATGCTCGTTTTTATTTAGCAAATGGTTGTTGTTTAACATATGTCCTTTCTCAACTTCGGTTTGAGCCGGCCTTCGGGTTCGATGCCTGGTTTGTTTAACAGATGCCTGATGGTGAAATCAGATGATCTTTCCGACTTAGTGTCGTTGCCTGCACATTAGCAGATGTTTCTTCTGATTGCGTGTCGAGATTTTCTGGTTTGGTAATCAGCTAGCTTATTGTCATTGCAACTATCAGATACAGTTATTTCCAAAGATTTTGTCCCAGTAACAGTTTGCAGTTCTATTTTTGTGGTTGGTAAATTTCCGGGTTCTTTGGTATTCAACCGTCTTTTACCTTGAATGTTTGAAAGTCGTTCGCTTTTCATCCTTTCAGGTCCAAGTTGTTTGAATAGGGGCAACTGTTGTACCCAAAAATTTGACCAACCATTTCTTGTACTTGGCTTATGTTTTCTTTGCATTTTTTGCATTTCTGTATATCATAGCATTTGTTCTCGAGGCAGGGGATCAAGGTTTTCCTGTGGTTCAGAGTTCTCTTTCGGTGCAAGAGTTTGAACAGCGAGCATCGGCTCTGGCATTTATTTTGCCCGACGATCGAGCTGCCGATTTTATTTTATTTTGTAGGAGATTTTCATATCAAAAGGCAACATTCAGGCTATCTCAAGCATTCTCACCGTTATAATATTCAAAAGCAAGTTTCAGAGGCTGAACATGGCTTAAAACGGTTGAAAACGGGAAAATATGCAAATTTCTCTCCAAAAGGCGCCAAATTCAAATTTTGAAGGTGTTAATCAATTAACCAAGCCAAATTTTGGTCAAATTTGAATTTTTAAAGGTGTTAATCGATTAACCCACATGGTTAACCGATTAACCAAGGCAAATTTTACCTCTGCACGTGAATTTTCAATAGAGGTCACTTTGGGGTCCATTTTGATCACTTGAGAAATTGATTTTACACCAAAAGAAGGATCTATAACCACTTTGAATTTTGATTAGTTTTCAAAATTAATTCAAATTCCCTCCAATTTCCCATTCCTAATCCCATTCCAATTTTCATAACCACACTCCAAACCACATTTTGATCCCAAACCAAAAGCATATTTAAATGATTTGCTCCAAAACTCACACACACAATCCTCATAATTTAATTTCATTTTCAGAATTCACTCTCACTCTTTGAATTTTGCTCTCAACTTTTCACTTCCAAACTCCACAAATCTCTTCTCACCTTGAATTCTTTGATTCTTCATTAGAATCATTGAATTCTAGAGCTAAAACCTTCATCCTTCATCCTTATTGTCTATAATTCTCCATCCAATTTTTGTGCTATTGTGGATCTGAATTTTGAAGTTGATATAGAGCAGCAGCAGCCTCAACTGAGTGCGAATTATGTGGAGCCAAAGGACACCAATCGGCAGAACGCAATCTGCTGAATGAAACTCACTCAGGAGAGGTCAACTATTCCCAAGGGATCCCATTTTCAAACACTTACAAGCTCAAAATTTTCCAAAACCCTATCCAAAACCCTGCGCCTCCGAGACCATCCGGCTTTCAAGCTCAAAGACAAAACCCGCATGTGCAAGATGTGCAACCTAAGCTGAACCTTGAGAAAATCATGGAAAACTTCATTACGGCTCAGACCCAGCAAAACAAAGAATTCCTAAACCAGAACATTCATGTAAATGAACTGATTACCCAGTTAGGAACTAAAGTAGACAAAATAGTCACCCACAATAAGATGCTTGAAACCCAGATCTCTCAGATAGCTTTAAAACAAGCCCCCAAAACTACACCCAGATGGCAATTCCCTGAACAACCTCAACAAAACCCCGAGAGCAAGCCAATGCAATTACTTTATGAAGTGGGACCGATTACGATGAACCAGTTAACCCGACATTGAGCGAAGTATGGTATGGTACCCATGGAAGAAGTAGAGGAACCAGTAGGATCTGAAAAATAGAAAAACCAAGATAAAGGAAAAACTTTAGAAAATACTAACGAACCACCTCCGCTATACAAACCTCCTATATCCTATCCACAAAGATTAAAACAAAACAAGATCAATAACCAATATCAGAAATTCATTAAAGCCATAGAGAAACTTCATGTGGAGATCCCTTTCACAGAAGCCATCACCCAAAACCATCATATGAAAAATTCCTCAAAGACATCCTTACCAATAAACGTAGACTTGACGGTCTAAAACCTTTGAAATGCAATTCCATTTCCGAAAATAAACTTGCCAAAAAGGAGAAAGATCCTAGAAATTTCTCCATACCTTGTATTTTGGGGAGTCATGTCATCAATAAAGCTTTTCTAGACTTAGGAGCTAGTGTAAGCCTAATGCCTCTGGCAGTTTTTGAAAGGTTAAAACTAGGAGAATTACAGCCTACGAAGATGTCCCTTCAGTTAGCCGATAGATCCGCCAAGTATCCGGTTGGCATATTGGAGGACGTCCCCATCAGGATCGATCAACTATTCATCCCGGCTGATTTCGTTGTCATGGACATTAAAGAAGATGATGAAATCCCAATCCTCCTAGGCAGGCCATTCTTATCAACCTTTGGAGCCACAATAGATGTCAAGAGAGGGAAGTTGACTTTTGAGGTAGGTGATGAAAAGATAGCATTTTTTCTATCGAAGTTTCTTATGGCACCAGTATTAGGAGATGCATGTTATACCATAGAAATCATTGATCAATGCGTTAGGGAGCTAGAATTAGAAGAAACCATCACACTGCCTCCAACCTTCATAAAGGAAGATGATGGATTTATGGAACCCTACATTGATGATGATCTACACGAATGTTTATCCCTTACCGTCGATCCAATACTATGCCCTAAGAAACCAGCTTTAGAACTTAAGGAACTACCTGAGAATCTAAGATACGATTTCCTGGATGAGGAAATGAACCGTCCAATTATAGTCAGTGCTACCTTAAACCGAGTAGAAACAGACCAACTCTTATATGTTTTTCGTAAATATCCCTTAGCCTTAGGATATAACATCTCTGATCTAAAAGGTATAAGTCCATTTGTGTGCATGCACCGAATCTCACTCGAGGAAGACTCAAAACTCTCTAGAGAACATCAGAGAAGGATAAACCCTATAATGAGTGATGTTGTAAAAAAGTAAGTTCTCAAGTTACTAGAAGCAGGTTTAATTTATCAAATCTCAGATAGTAAGTGGGTGAGCCCTATGCATATAGTACCTAAAAAAGGGA
Source organism: Lathyrus sativus (assembly GCA_963859935.3). NCBI lineage: Eukaryota > Viridiplantae > Streptophyta > Magnoliopsida > Fabales > Fabaceae > Lathyrus > Lathyrus sativus. The sequence goes on from OZ012741.1 coordinate 231,442,749, forward strand.
GGCATCACAATCATGCAGAACGAGAAAGGAGAACATGTAGCAAAACGGATAAAAGGAGGATGGCGTATGTGCGTAGATTATAGGAAACTAAACAAAGATACTAGAAAAGACCATTTCCTCGTGCCATTTATAGATCAAATGCTGGAACGTTTAGCCAGACACTCCTATTTTTGCTATCTTGATGAGTATTTTGGATTTTTCCAAATCCATATCCATCCAGAAGATCAAGAAGAAACTACCTTTACATGCCCTTATGGAACCTTTGCCTATAGACGAATGCCTTACGGCCTCTGTAACGCACCAGGAACCTTCCAGTGTTGCATGATGGCAATCTTCGGTGATTACCTAGATGGGATTATGGAAGTGTTCATGGATGATTTCTCGGTATGCGAATTTGATTTCAAAAACTGTCTCGCTAAATTTGACAAAATCCTGAAAAGATGTGTTGATGTTAACCTGGTGTTGAACTGGGAGAAATGTCACTTTATGGTCATCGAAGGTATAGTTTTAGGACATGTAGTCTCTGAAAGAGGTATTGAAGTAGTAAGGGCAAAGATAGAAGTGATAGAAAACCTAAAACCCCCTGACACCGTCAGAAAAGACCGAAGTTTTCTTGGACATGCTGGTTTCTACCGGAGTTTTATCAAAGACTTCTCTAAGATAACCAAACCTTTAATCGGCCTCCTAATGAAAGATATCGAATTTAACTTTGACGAAAAATGCCTTGAGGCATTCAACCTCTTAAAACAGGCGTTGATCTCGGCATCCATTATCCAACCTCCAGATTGGGCCAAACCATTTTAAATCATGTGCGACGCTAGCGATTACGCTGTAGGAGCTGTTCTAGGGGAAAGAAAGGACAAGAAATTACACGTTATTTACTATGCTAGTAGAACCCTAGATGGCGCTCAGCTTAACTACGCAACCACTGAGAAAGAACTCTTTACCGTAGTTTTTGCTATGGACAAATTTCGGTCCTATCTGGTAGGAGCTAAAATTAAAGTTTATATAGATCACGCTGCCATTCGTTACTTATTAAACAAGAAGGATGCCAAACCTAGGTTACTTTAATGGATCCTTTTATTACAAGAGTTTAATCTAGATATTCGAGACAAGAAAGGCACGAAAAATGTAGTTGTCGATCACCTTTTTAGGCTTGAGTACCTAAAACCATATCCACTCCCTATAAACGATGATTTTACCTATGACAGGTTAATAGCTGTGATAGAAGCCATAGAAGAGAATAACTTAGATCCTTATAGGACCCCTGAGAAATCTCTGGCAGTAAGCGGCATACCTTGGTACGCAGACTTTGTAAATTACCTAGCTACTGACATCATACCCCCTGACTTTAACTACCAGCAGAGGAAGAAGTTATTTAACGATGTAATACACTTCTATTGGGACGACACACGTGTAGTGATAAAGCTGTTTAAGAATTACATATTTCCTAGATTCGGAACACCCCGTCTTGTTATCAGCGATGGTGGATCGCATTTCATATCAAGAATTTTTTTAAAACTTATATGGAGTTAAGCATAGGATAGCGACACCTTACCATCCGCAGACTAGTGGCCAGGTAGAGGTATCTAATAGAGAGATTAAACAGATCTTAGAAAAAGCGGTCCCTATATCAAGAAAAGATTGGTCTCAAAAGCTGCAAGATGTGATATGGGCCTATAGAACCGCCTTCAAAACCCCTATTGGAACAACTCCTTACCAATTGGTCTATGGAAAGTCCTGTCATCTACCCTTCAAAATAGAACACAAGGCCTATTGGACCATAAAGACCCTAAACTTTGACTATTTGGCCGTTGAAGAAAACTGCGTCCTTGATATTCATAAACTAGAAGAACTCTGCCAATCCGCCTACGAAAACGCCATCATATATACAGAAAGAACCAAGGCCTGGCATGACAAGAAGATCCTGAAGAAAGATTTCCATATAGGAGACCCTGTTCTCCTATTCAATTCTAGATTGCGACTCTTTCCTGGAAAGCTTCGTTCGAGGTGGACAGGACCTTTAACAGTTACTAAAATCCTAAAATCAGGAGCAGTTGAGACCCAAAACCAGTCAAGTAGCCCATTCATTGTAAACGGGCAGAGACTGAAATACTACGAAGGAGGTGACATTCCCAACGATTACTTCAGCCACACCTTGATTGATCCACCACTGCCTACTTCAACCACATAGGTTCTACTCGTCAAGCTAACGACGTTAAACAAGCGTGGTCTGGGAGGCAACCCACGGTTTTCTTTATTTTTCTTTTACTTATCTTTTATTTTATTTTCTTTTAATTATTATTGTATTATGTGTCAGCTAACTGTTTATGATGCTTTCACTTTCAGGTCTTGTTCTTTAAATTTTATTTGCAGGATGCAACCTCTTGACGACATGCACGTCACCTTTAGGGACGACGAGCAGAGACAATGGTACTTAGTCCTTCAACAGCGTCCTATGGCACCAACCTGGTACCCAGATCAGGCCTTCATGGAAGCTTTAGGCATTGAACCCAGCATACGGTTTCTCTGTCATCAGCTCTAGTGGGATGCATATGCTGATGAGCTGCACCTTACCTACAGGCACCTTACTCTGGAGTTCCTTAGTTTGTACCCCCAAGAGCCATACGTTGGTCAGGACGGAATGACCATATTCAGACTTTTTGGGACGGAGTATGCCTTTACCATTAAGGGGTTCGGTGACTTGCTTGGTTTCCAAACCACCCCTGATGCTATACCTGATCTGCCGATGGGTTATTTTATGAGTCGAGACATCGACCAATTCTGGAGTGACATTACAGGTGGAGGAAGCCTTAATCCATCCACTCAGCTATCTCCAGTCATACACAACCCAGCTTTGAGGTGCTTTCAGATGGTCCTGGCCCACACTTTCCTTGGAAAGGGTGAATTTGATATTCATGCTAGTGAGGAAGAGATCTTCTTCCTGTTTTGTGCAAACCAGTCACTCCCGGTGGCATGTGGGAACTTTTTGCTGAATAATCTCGGGGGCACAACTAGATCCTCTGAAGGGATTATTCATGTAGGAGGCACCGTCACTCAGATAGCCACAACATTAGAACTTACCAGCCAGCTGCTGCACCTGACTACATATTGCGGATACACCTTACTGAACGTTGATTTCTGCTTGGACAAAGGGTTGACGAGGAGAGCATCATTTCAACCTGACTATTTCATACTTTTGATCAACCATCAGACCATCTACTACTTTACATTGCCTGATCCTGCTATGACCAGTGTCCATGATCCTTCTAATTAGAGTTACGCCTTCGAGGGTTATGGATAGACGATTGATGATCCACGCTCACCACCTTCAGTAGAGTACCATCCTTCACCGCCCTCTCCGAGGACGACAATATTATCTAATAATCATTCACTACGGAGGACTGACTTATATACTCAAGTAGCAGAGCTGCGTATGGAGATAGCTAGGCTCTAGCAGACAGTTGCTGACCTCACTTTGCAGGTACAGGTATCAGACATGACTCATCGATGGAAGCCAACACTTTATACTAGGAGATCTCATACTTGCACCGAGAGTTACACTCGCTCCGACATCCTGACCAGACAGAAGAGCACCCTACTCCTTGATGACACTGTTTTTTATTATTTTTATCATTTGATTTATTTCCATTTTCTTCTACAGACTTATCTATATTTTGTATGCTCGCGTTTCTTCTTTCATAACATTGACTATACCCTTTATATATATATATGTGTGTGTGTGTGTGTGTGTGTGTGTGTGTGTGTGTGTGTGTGTGTGTGTGTGATGATTATTATTTCCTTATTTTGTGTATTTTTATTTGTTTTGTTTATTTTTTGTTGTTTATCTTTGTTCGCTGCAATGTTTTATGTCAAAATAAATAAAAAAATATATGCAAGTGTGCTAGGACAAGTAAATTTTGCTGCCTACACACCCAAAAATAAAGAGGAGTACAAGAGCCCAAGCAAGAGGAGAAAGATCCGGCCCACAATCATCTTGTGAGGATGGCGCTCGCCATGGGGTGTGGACTATATGCGGGGCAGAACCTCCATAACCACCATTTTTACACTTTCAATCCTTCAAACCTCCATTTTTACCTATCCAAAAATCTCCCTCAAGACCCAAAAAGTTCCAAACTTTATCATGCACTCACCAACCCATTAACCATTCCAAGTCCCATTTCCACTTCTCTACACCAAAATCCATCAAAACTCCATTTTTACCAAATTCCCAAAAACTACCCATTTCACTCATCTTCCATCCCAAAGGTACATCCATGGAACACGACATTCGAGTTCTTCGTCAAGGAAATCCCGGAGAAAGACATGGGAAAATTCTCAACAAATTGCAGAGCTGGGAAATTGGTTTGACACGGTACGTAGACGAAAATTGTTTGTATTCTCTTGGCACTTACCATAGTGTTTTTCATATGTTAGACAATTTAGGACTATACAAAATTTTTGTTAGGCATGATCCTACCTTCGAAAGGCTGACCAAGGAATTCTTGAGTTCCCTGATTTATGTAATTAGGCCTGACACTGCTAGTACCGTCGGCACAGTACATTTTAGAATGTTTAATGTTGAATATGCATTCAGTACCGGCGAACTAGCAGAGAGGTTGGGATTGCCTTTTGGTGAGGATGCTTTTTGTGAAGCACCCTTGGATTCTGATTGGTCAGAGGAGGCATTTTCCTTTTGGCACAGGTTGTCAAACTTTATGATTACATCTTTTGAAGGAATACTTGCCTCCCAGATCCATAACCCGACCATCCGTGTATTTCGTTACATGTTGGCTTATACTATTTTTGGTCGGGAGAATCCAAATAAGGTGAATGCAAAAGAACTACTATACAGCAGTAGTTAACTGAAAATATGAGATTTATGCAAGAGTCTCAGCAACAGATGAGCCAATCCATGCAAAGCATAATGCAATCACAGGCTTCTTTGACCACTAGATTTGACGAGTTCGATGCGTCTCAGAGCGATCGTCATTGTAGTAGATCTTGCCATCCTAGGTACTCACCGCACGCTGACGACAGTACAGTAGCATGCCTTAGGACCTTCAGGTAACTCGTCCCTATCTTATTTTGAAACATTGGGGACAATGTTCGATTTAAGTGTGGGAGGAGACTTTATTTATTTTCTCGCACTTTCATTTTCTTTCTTTTCATCGCTTTCTAGTTTAATTATATTTTATATCACTTTCATTTTCTTTTTTGTTTTTTAGAATACACATGTGCTTAACGAGTCATTTGCAGTATACCCTTATTCCCTCATTTCTTAACCTCACCAACAAAAATTTTTTTGACAAAAAGTGTACTATCTTGAAAATTTTTAGGCTTTGAGGCAAGTTCGAGTTAGGATGCGGATGGTTTGGAAAAACCCTTTTTGAAACATCGATATCATTGTAACACCTTAGGCTTCACGAATGTAGAAATCGACCCCGATACCCTATGTACCATGACCTTAATAATAATGTTTATAGTAAGTCCTTAGTAGTTTATCCTAGCAGTCAGCTCTGGCCAAAGCATGATCTAAGTGAAGGACCGATGAATATAAGTGAATGATCTGCATGTTCAAAAAAATAATTTCAACTCGGGTATAGGTAACCCTCACAAGGTCATTTAACCCAAAAAGTTGTAAAAATTTCGAAAAAATAAAAGCAAAACAAAATAAAATAGCTTCCATTGATAGTTGGTTCAGAGGTGTCTGGTGCTGAACTCAGTAGGGCGGGTTACGATTCGATCCGCCACAACTACAATAGGGTCAATAAAAGGGGTTACACCAATTTTTGTACCAGAGCCCCATGCTTGAGATCATAATCACTAACCGGTCACTTCACTATGAGCATGTATGGATAACGAGCTTAATGTGATTGCGCCTGAATGAAAAGGACCCAAAAGGAGATTTAAAAGTAAGCCTAGGTACAGTGGGGTAGTATGGATTGGTTTATGTAAGAACAAAGCCTATGTCTGTGTTTACAGAGAAGTGTCATTTCGATAACCGTGGTTCACTGAGTTAATACCTATCGCTTCATCCCAGCTTGAACTTAGAAGCCCTTTTTGCCCATATCATTTATGGATATCACCCTATTTTCTGTCATGATGTTTTGCTTGAGGACAAGCAAAGGCTTTAGTATGGGAGAATTTGATAGACCTAAAATGTACTGTTTATTTGACTCGAATTACACGTGTTATTTAGGATTTTATTTATGTTTTCTTGCGTTATGCCTCTATTTTGTTTCTTTTTCAGTATTTTGTATTTTCAGAGCTCCTCGAGAAGAAATGAAGAAAAACGAGCAAAAAGACCAGCTTTTTAGGAATTGTACACATGGCACTCACCATGGCGGGCGCCATAGGGGATGCCATAACTTGGATAAGAGACCAACTTCTTTCAACTGCTACGTCTCCTACTTCTTTCTACTCTAGTTCATATGGTGGGCGCCATGAGGGTATGGCGGGCACCACCCTTGCATTTGTTTCCCTCCCAAAAGAAGTTGGGGGTATTCTAGTCCTTACTTGTACTTTCCTAGCATTATAAATAGAAGAGTTCTGCCTCATTTCTAAGCATCCAAGATTAGTTATAGAACTCAAGCCATAAATTTCCATCTGTTGTAAAGTGATAAACTTCTCACATCGAGTGGTTATCACATTTTTTAATCGAGTCTGTAATCAGGTTTGGAGCACTTTGGTAGAAATTAATCCTGCCGCCATTTTATTTCAGTCTTTTACTTCAAGTTGTACCAAGATTTAAAACCTCTCGACTGGAGCAGGTTTCTATTTATTTTCTGCATTTATTTATCCGTCTTTATTTCCAACACTATTTATTTATCGCACTTTATTTATCGGTCTTTATTTATTTACTCGCACTTTATTTACTTGCATCTATTTACCATGTTTATTTATGTTTTCATGTCTGGCTAAATCTTAGAGGTTAGAATGTGAGGATCATAGTTAAAGTGGTATTCCATACGGCTGTCGATAGAATCACTTAGGGGTTATTCTGACTTTTAATACATATTTTCTACACGTAAAATCTGTTGGGTAAGATCGAAAGGCGTCCAACCTTTAGTTAAACTTGGTTACTCTTAACTGTTCTAAGGAAGCGAAAGTGCTTGGTCCAGTTAAGTAGGAATCTTTAATACTTAATAAAAACGACTTTAAAACTATTTTCGGACGCGTTTATGGATTTAAAGTCCGGTTTGCAAGAACCTCTTTTTGTTAGAAGTTCCAGGTCAAAATACTTTTCAACTAAGTTAAGAAGCTATATTTCTTGAAAATAGGTTCTGAATAAGAGGGATCAATTATTTCGCACAACCCAACTCGGTTCTGAATACACGAAAGCGACAGTTCCCTTTAAATTAGTTATTTTCATGAGTAGAAAACATTACCCCATAAGACATCCTATTTATACGCATTTGGAATACTGCCTAGCTATGTGAATTACGTCAAATCCTGTTGTTTTAATATTGAATTTATTTTCGCACTTTACTTTTATTTCGCACAACCCAACTCCTAATTGACTTACCTTGGATAAACACCGTAACAATAGTAATCGACAGATTGACGTTTGGTCTCTGTGGGATCGATAATCTTTTATATTACTATGACGTTATTCGTGCACTTTTCGTCAAAGTTAAATTTGATATCTTTCATTAGGAGGCCGGTTAAAGGTTTGGTTATCTTAGAGAAGTCTTTGATAAAACGCCAGTAGAAACCAGCATGTCCAAGAAAACTTCGGACTTCCCTGATGGTGTCAGGGTGTTTTAGGTTTTCTATCATTTCTATCTTTGCCCTATCTACTTTATTACCTCTTTCAGAGACTACATGTCCTAAAACTATACCTTCGGTGACCATAAAGTGACATTTCTCCCTGTTCAACACCAGGTTAACATCAACACATCTTTTCAGGATTTTCTCAAGGTTAGCGAGACAGTTTTTGAAATCAAATCAGCATACCGAGAAATCATCCATGAACACTTCCATAATCCCATCTAGGTAATCAGCAAAGATTGCCATTATGCAACGCTGAAAGGTTGTTGGTGCATTACAGAGGCCGAAAGGCATTCATCTGTAGGAAAAAATTCCATAAGGGCATGTAAAGGTAGTTTTTTCTTGATCTTCTGGATGGATAGGGATTTGGAAAAATCCTGAATACCCATCAAGATAGCGAAAATAGGAGTGTCTGGCTAAACGTTCCAGAATTTGATCTAGAAATGGCAGAGGGAAATGGTATTTTCTAGTAGCTTTGTTTAGTTTCCTATAATCTATGCACATACGTCATCCTCCTTCTATCTGTTTTGCTACATGTTCTCCTTTCTCATTCTGCACGACTGTGATGCCTCCCTTTTTAGGTACTACATGCACAGGGCTCACCCACTTACTATCTGAAATTTGATAAAATATACCTGCTTCTAGTAACTTGAGAAATTCCTTTTTTACAACATCATTCATTATAGGGTTTATGCTTCTCTGTTGTTCTTTAGAGGGATTTGAGTCTTCCTCGAGTGAGATCTGGTGCATGCAAACGGGTGGACTTATACCTTTTAGATCAGAGATGTTTTATCCTAAGGCTGAGGAATATTTATGTAAAACATATAAGAGTTGGTCTGTTTCTACCTAATTTAAGGTAGCACTAACTATACTTGGATGGTTCTTTTCCTCGTCCAGGAACTCGTATCTTAGATTCTCGGGTAGTTTGTTAAGTTCTAAAGCTGGTTTCTTAGGGCATGGTATTGGATCGGGGGTAAGGGATAAACATTCGCGTAGATCATCATCAATGTAGGGTTCCGTAAATCCATCATCTTCCTTTATGAAGGTTGAAGGTAGTGTGATGGTTTCTTCTAATTCTAGCTCCGTAACGCATTCATCAATGATGTCTATGGCATAACATGCATATCTTAATACTGGTGCCATAAGAAACTTCGATAGAACGAATTATATCTTCTCTTCACCTACCTCAAAAGTCAATTTCCCTCTCTTGACATCTATTATGGTTCTCGCGATTGATAAGAACAGCCTGCCTAGGAGGATTGGGATTTCATCATCTTCTTTAATGTTCATGACAACAAAGTCAGTCGGGATGAATAGTTGACCGATCCTGATGGGGACGTCCTCCAATATGCCAATCGGATACTTGACGGATCTATCGGCTAACTGAAGGGACATCTTCGTAGGCTGTAATTCTCCTAGTTTTAACCTTTCAAAAACTGCCAGAGGCATTAGGCTTATACTAGCTCCTAAGTCTAGAAAAGCTTTATTGATGACATGACTCCCCAAAATACAAGGTATGGAGAAATTTCCTAGATCTTTCTCCTTTTTGGCAAGTTTATTTTCGGAAATGGAATTGTATTCCAAAGGTTTTGGATCCTCAAGTCTATGTTTATTAGTAAGGATGTCTTTGAGGAATTTTGTATATGATGGTATCTGGGTGATGGCTTTTGTGAAAGAGATATCCACATGAAGTTTCTTTATGACTTTAATGAATTTATGATATTGGTTATTGATCTTGGTTTGTTTTAATCTTTGTGGATAGGGTATAGGAGGTTTGTATGGCGGAGGTGGTTTGTTAGTTTTTTTTAAAGTTTTTTCTTTGCCTTGGTTTTTATGTTTTTCAGATCCTACTGGTTCCTCTACTTCGTTCGCAGGTACCATGCTTTCCTTAGAAGTCTTGGGTTTGCTAACTGTCGGGTTAACTGGTTCATCGTAAGCGGTCCCACTTTGTAAAGTAATTTCATTGGCTTACCCTCGGGGGTTTTGTTGAGTTTGTCAACGAAATTGCTCTCCGGGCATAGTTTTCGGGGATTGTTTTAAAGCTATCTGAGAGATCTGGATTTCAAGCATCTTATTATGGGTGACTATTTTGTCTACTTTAGTTCCTAACTGGGTAATCAGTTCATTTACATGAATGTTCTGGTTTAGGAATTCTTTGTTTTGCTTGGTCTGAGCCGTAATGAAGTTTTCCATGATTTTCTCAAGGTTCGGCTTAGGTTGCACAACTTGCACAGGCGGGTTTTGTCTTTGAGCTTGAAAGCCGAATGGTCTCGGAGGCGCAGGGTTTTGGATAGGGTTATTGTTTTTGTAGGAAAAGTTTGGATGATTCTTCCACCCAGGGTTGTAAGTGTTTGAAAATGGGTTCCCTTGGGTATAGTTGACCTCTCCTGAATGAGTTTAATTCAGCAGATTGCATTATGCTGATTGGTATCCTTTGGCTCCATATAATTCGCACTCAGTTGAGACTGCTGCTGCAACAACTGGATTTGCATACATATGTTCGACCTTAAGGGCTAAAGCATCCATTTTGGCTTGCATCATGTCTATAGAACTTATCTCATGTATTCCTCCTTGGACTTCTTTCTTCTCCATCGTTGCTCGCTCTATCCCCCATTGATAATGGTTTTGAGCCATATCTTCGATTAGAGCGCAAGCTTCAGGGTAAGGTTTATTCATCAGAGCACCACCTGTTGCGGCGTCGATGGTCATCTTAGTGTTATAGTGAAGTCCATTATAAAAGTTGTGAATGATTAGCAATGATTCCATGCCATGGTGTGGACATATTCTCAATAGGTCTTTATATCTTTCCCAAGCCTCGAAGAGTGATTCACCTTGGTTTTGAGTGAATCTGGTTATTTGGTTTCTAAGAACAAATGTTATGCTCGGGGGAAAATATCTAGCGAGGATAACTCTCCTAAGGTCTTCCCAGGTTGTTATAGAATTGGCTGGAAGGGAATCTAAACAAGTAAGGGCTTTGTCTCTGAGGGAAAAAGGGAATAGTCTTAGACGAATTGCCTCAGGAGTAGCACCATTGGTTTTAAAAGTGTTAGCTAATTGAATAATGGTTTTTAAATGTTGGTTCGGGTTCTTATTAGGGAAACCTGCGAATTGGTTTTGTTGTACTAATTGTAATAGGGAGGGTTTTAGTTCGAAATTGTGAGCAGGGATATTGGGTTCACAATACTAGAACTAGGTTCGTCATTGGATGGCTGGGAGAAATCCTTAAGGGATCTTTGGTTATGGTCTTCGTCCATAGCCTTCTCAATTCTACGAAATAAGAGACGTGCGCGAGTGTAATGTTTAGGTTCCTCTAAAGGATCTATAAGATTACCGGTGTTGCGAGTTCTTCGCATTGACTAGTAAGTATAACCTTAGTCTAGACAGTGTAACAACAGGGTACGAAATATTGACGTAATTGGTCTCTGGAAACGGCGCCAAAAACTTGATGCTGTTAGAGTGATTAAACCTATTTTCAAGAAATATAGCTTCTTAACTTAGTTGAAAAGTATTTTGACCTGGAATTTCTAACAAAAAGAGGTTCTTGCGAACCGGACTTTAAATCTATAAACGCGTCCAAAAATAGTTTTAAAATCGTTTTTATTAAGTATTAAAGATTCCTACTTAACTGGACCAAGCGCTTTCGCTTCCTTAGAACGGTTAAGACTAATCAAGTTTAACTAAAGGTTGGACGGATTTCGATCTTACCCAACAGATTTTAAGTGCAGAAAATATGTATTAAAAGTTAGAATAACCCCTAAGTGATTCTATGGACAGCCGTATGGAATACCACTTTAACTATGATCCTCACATTCTAACCTCTAAGATTTAGCCGAACATGGAAACGTAAATAGACATGGTAAATAGATGCAAGTAAATAAAGTGCGAGTAAATAAATAAAGAGTGATAAATAAAGTGCGAGTAAATAAATAAAGAGCGAAAAATAAAGTGCGATAAATAAATAGTGTTGGAAATAAAGACGGATACATAAATGCAGAAAATAAATAGGAACCTGCTCCAATTGGGAGGTTTTAAATCTTGGTACAACTTGAAGTAAAAGACTGAAATAAAATGGCGGCAGGATTAACTTCTACCAAAGTACTCCAAACCCGATTACATACTCGATTAGACAATGTGATAACCACTCGATGTGAGAAGTTTATCACTTTACAGTAGATGGAAATTTATGGCTTGAGTTCTGTAACTAAGCTTGGATGCTTAGAAATGAGGAAGAACTCTTCTATTTATAGAGCAAGGAAAATACAAGGAAAGACTAGAATGCCCCCCAACTTCTTTTGGAAATGAAATGCAAGGGTGGCGCCCGCCATACCCTCATGGCGCCCGCCATGTGAACTAGAGTAGAAAGAAGTGGGAGACGTGGCAGTTGTCAGAAGTTGGTCTCTTATCCAAGTTATGGCATCCCCTATGGCGCCCGCCATGGTGAGTGCCATGTGTACAATTCCTAAAAAGCTGGTCTTTTTGCTCGTTTTTCTTCATTTCTTCTCGAGGAGCTCTGAAAATACAAAATCCAGAAAAAGAAACAAAACAGAGGCATAACGCAAGAAAACAAAAATAAAATCCTAAATAACACGTGCAAATCGAGTTAAATAAACAGTGCATTTTAGGTCTATCAGTGAGTAGTTTAGACTTGTGTGGCATCTTGATACACAAGAGTTTGCACAAAATCCGCGTCCAAATGAGGTTTTCTTTGGAGACATCCTTTCCTACACATTTAGGGAAGTTGGGGGGTATTGAATTAAAAAGCTAACGACTCTAAAGACCTTTCATTGGGAAGTCAGTTAAGACCTCCTTGATTGACCATGATGCCAAACCAGAAATGGTGAACATATCATTGTTGCTCGACCTGAGAGCTTGTGATATTGATGACCTGCATAGGATGCCATACCGTCCATGACTAGAACCCACATGTGAGAGGGAATGGGTTTTGTAGGAAACCTTGACTTTCAACCAACCTAGTTTTCTAGTTTTATCGTAAGTGCAGAATTTTGATCTTGGGTATTCTGGGTTTTCTATCATCTCAGTGCTTTTCTATTTTGGTATTCTAATATTTTCTTGTCAGAATGAAGTTTTGGATTTATTCACTCAACAACATAGCGGTTATTCAAAATTTATGGAGGCTTTGATCCCATGTCTTTTGCATTGCATAGCTTAAACATATGCATCATTTTGTATATCATTATTCATCCATCCAGAACTCTCATTTCGTCTTTGTTTTTAATCAGCCTGTTGGTTCCCTGGTGTTCGTTCTGAACAAGTGGTCATTGTTGAAAGACGACAAAGTGTTTGAAGCATGATCAAGTTGTGTCAAGAAGTAAATTCAAGTTGGAAGAAGGTGGTAGCTATGTCAGGGAACAACCTCTAGAATGTTGATACCTCACTAGGTTTTACTGTGATAACTAACCCACTGTATGGTTCTATGCCCGATGAAGATCCTCCACAGGTGAACAACCTTACACCAGCTCAGTCTATGCAGCGCTTTGTTTAGAGTCAAGATTTACATGAACAGTTTGTTGTCCAAAGTGGATGTTCCTTTTCTCCTGATACTACAAATTATCAGGGTGTTGCTTTCTCTGTGTTGAATTCCAAAAGGGAGGTCCCGGTGATGAAGACTAAGGACCCGAGAGCTCTTGAGTATGCTAAAAAATTTCGTGTGTTGGATGAAAAACTCAAAGCCTTGGAAGTTCAGGATACTTTTGGTCTCAATGCTTTGGACATGTGTCTGGTACCCGGCCTAGTATTACCTCAAAATTTTAAAGCGCCGAGGTTTGAGAAAAACAAGGGGGATAGTTGCCCGAGACAACATTTGGTGATGTTTTGCAGAAGAATGACTTCATTTGTGCATAATGATAAGTTAATGGTTCACTATTTTTAGTACAGTCTGAGTGGGGGATCTTTGAGTTGGTACATGCAGTTAGAGAGTGGTCAGATCCAGTCATGGTAGGACTTAGCTAAGAAATTTCTGAAGCAGTATGAATATAATCTTGACATGGCTCTCAGTCGCATGCAGTTGCAGAGCTTATCTCAAGAGAGCAATGAATCCTTCAGAGGGTATGCTCAGAGGTGGAGAGAATTGGCTTCCAGGGTGAAACCACAACTTCTAGACAGAGAATTGGTTAACCTATTCATGGATGATTTGCAAGGTCCGTACCTAGAAAAATTGATCAGTGGTGGAACATCAAACTTCTCTAACTTGGTAATAAAAGAAGAACATTGAGAGCGGTCTAAAGAGTGGAAAGATTAAGGATATCTCGAACGATCAGGGCAGTGAAACTAAATCCCTCAGTAACTCCCAAGAGGAAAAAGGGATGTAATCAATGCAGTCATGGTAGATGTTGGGTATTCTCAAGGTGAACCAGTGAAATCTTTTGGTTCTTCATCTTCCCAACAATCATTATTTCCAGTGTCACGTTATTCTTATGGACAAAAAATTGTACCTAGTTCACCATATCAGAAACCTTGGTTTGCTCCTCATTCAAATCAATGAGCTTATGGCTGAAGTTATCATAATCATTTTCAGAATCAGCTCCAGAATCAGAATAGGCCTCGCAATAACTTGGGCAGAAGGAATGCTCCTCTTCATCCAATTCTTATGTCCTACATTCATCTTCTACCACATATGATTCAGAACTCATTGGTGGAGCTCAAAACTCTTAAGCATGTGCCAGAACCTTACCCTCATGGATACAATCTCCATGTGCAGTGTGATATCATGGAGGATCCATGGCACACTCAACCGAAGATTGCAAAGCCTTCCAAGCCAAACTGTAACAATTGATTGACAAAGGGTACATGTCTTTTCTAGAAGGAACTTTTATTGTGCATGTCGACCTCTCATCTGTTTGAGCTCGAAGACTTCAAGGGTCATCTCCTAAAGCCAGTGGTTCAAATAGGCAGCCGTCCTCAACATTGGCAATCCTTGGGCACTTTTACGATTTGCATTTGTAGTTTTTTTCCTGTTAATTGCTACTTGTTTTTAAACATTGTTGTTTCGAGTGGTAATATTAATGAAGTGATTATGCATTTTCTGAATTAGTCATGTTGAATTCGCTTATTTTTATCATTTTATTGCAAAGCACAGACACATACACCTCTTATTCACTTTTCTTTATTCCTGTTGTTTAGCAAAGATTGGAGGGAGGATGACGTAAACTAAATACTCATAATTGTTGATCGTATTTTTTCAAATAAAATCCCGTTGATGACGTACATGCATTGTTTCAAATTCCCTAAACACCAGAGAGATAAGAAGTTAGTCCCTAGTTAGCCACTTCGAGCCTAGAAGTAGGAGTTTTTTCCGAACTTTCAAACCTTCACATCTTAACTTGGGGTAGGGTAGGTATCAGTTAATTTGACCGAGCGTTCAAATTTCATAGAAGAGCATCCCCACTTGAGGACCAATCACATCCTATCCTTCTCAAGAGTTCATACCACGACAACCACAATGGTTATATCTCACCAACCAAGACAGCTAGTGTCACATAACTTATTTCAAAAAAAAAGAAATAAAGCTCGTTAAGTCGAAAAATATGAAAGCAAATGACTTAGGAAAAAATTAGGGCATCCCACTAGTCTTCAAAATCAGAAAAAAAATTCAAAAAAAGGATCAGTCCAGGAAAAAAATAGGGAACAAAAGAATAAAAAGAAAGGATCACAAAAGAAAACTCCTCGAACAAGAACAAAGTCATGTGACTATAGACACAAAAGACAAGAGGGGTAACTGTCACTCTAAAATTCCAACAGGGAGAAATCAAACAAGACTGGATTATTCAGTTGTCTGGATTAGAATCAAGTGTTCTTTGCAGTCTCATGGATCTTGGGCATTGTCATCACATTGAATATGGAATCATTCAGTCTAAGGCAAATCCCCAAGCATCGATTGATTTTGGCGAAAATCATTCAAGAGCTATTTGATTAGAAGTGAATCGTATCGAGACTCTACCAATCAGGGGCAGGTCACCTAGATATTTTTTTGATTAGGGGAAGATCCCTCCATTTTTCAATCAGGACAAGTTAAGCCGCTTCAACGCTCATTCAGGGGCAAGCTACTTCAAGAGTACTTGAAGCCAACCACTCCAATAATCGATTAATCAATGACAAATCTTTTCATGGTGAAAATTCTGAGGCAAGTCATCTCGAGGTCATCTCATGGCAAGCTACTTTCTTTTCAAGGGGAAGTTTCTCCTAAGGATCAGACTGGGGCATGTTGAACTACAATGAGGCAAACTACTCAAGCAAGTTCTATTTCGTCAACAACTGTTGAGTTCAAGACGAGTGTCAGGGAATCATGTTATCACCTCATCAAATAACTTTAGCCTTCTGAAAAAGCCTTGTTGCAGAGGACCTCCCTTCCATTGATAGGAATTTTCATATCCTTGCATTCTGTCATTGGTTTCATCCCAAAGCCTAAACCTGTTACCTGTTAGAATGTTGTAACCAAAATTACTTCCTAAAGGTGAGAAAAACACTTAGAAGGGGGGGGGGGGGGTTGAATAAGAGTTTTAAGAAATATGGAAATAAAAACAACTCAATATCTTTATCCTGGTTCGTTGAACTCAACTACTCCAGTCCACCTTATCAAAGATGATTTGCCTTTCTCTGCAAGGACTTAATCCACTATTGATCAATTGATTACAATAGAAAGCACTAAGAGCTACTGTCTTAGTCTTCTCAAGAACTACTGACCACACCTTGGTCTTCTTAAGGAACTTCTTACAATTTAATGTAAACTAACAAGTGTTTGAATGCTTCTAATAAGTTGTATCACAACTGTGATGTTTACACTTAAGATTAAGTACAACAAAAACTATATGGTTTTATGAGATATTAAATGAGTAAGATCTTGAGAGATTTTCTCTTTGGATGAATCAAACGTGTATTTCTTTCTGAGTGATCTAGCAATGAGCAAAGTGATGAGTAGTGAATTAGCAACCTCAAAATGTTGAAGTAGTTCTCCTTTTATAGCTTTTTCAAATGCCTTGAGTGATGTGCAGCTAAATATATTATTTGATTGTACGACTTTTCATCACCAAAAGTATGGGCAGAGAAATGCTTTCTGCAGAAAGGTATGGTTGTAGAAGCCTTGGGATTTGCACCACGTCACTTCTTTGGACAAATTAGTCGTTGGTTACTTTGGAAGTAGCACCACGTCTAATCAAGTTTACAGCTTCTTCAATAAGCTTTCTTCAATATGAAGTCTTCATGATCTGCACTTCAGAACTTGTGGTAAGCTTTAAAAGGTGTGGAATGTTTTAAGATGATCAGAGCTTTAAGGTGAATGATAAGTTCAGAGTCTCAGTCTTTATCAGATCTTCAATATATCAGAGTCTCGGTCTTGATCAGAGTCTTCATCAGAGTGTGCAGCAGTATGTGCTTTGAGCGTGAATATTAATGATAAGAGTCTGGTTATCAAAGCCTCTGAGTTTGTAGTGAAAAGAACTTTAGAGTCTGATAAGATCAGAGCTTTCAGCTTTTGTATACTTCTTTCATTAACGCTTCAGATCATTATGTAGCTTCTGCTTCAGATCCTTCTGGTAGCGCTTTAGAATCTTTTGATAGTCTTGCATCTGATGCTTCAGAGCTTTGCATAGTTTCTTTGTACTTATGTATTTTGCTTCTTTAAGAGTATTTAATTTTATACCTGAAACAATAATACTTTGAACAAATTTTAGAGTGTATATTTACTCATTACAAAATTCCATAAAAGTTATCGTCAAAACATAGAGATATAAGAAACATCAATCTTTGTTCTAACACTTCCAAAGACCAGTTCTCTTCTGGAAAACCATAAAGTCAGTTCCCGTCTGGCCAACCCTTCACTAAATACCATTTCTCGCCTGGTACACGAAAACCTTCAAACCAATTCCCGTCTAGTCACCCATTCTTTAGCCAGTTCTCGTATGGTAAACGTTGTTTCAAAGTCCAGTTCTCGTTTGGAAAACCACAAAATCAGTTCTCGTCTGATACCAAAACAAAAAATCAGTTCCCGTCTAATACCAAAACAAAAAATCAGTTCCCGTCTGATACCAAAATAGGAAGTCAACTCTCGTATGACAACATAACCTTTGCCACTAGTTCTCGTCTGGTAGTCTACCTTTTAAATACCATTTCTCGTCTGGTAGTTCCCCCTTCAAATTCCAATTTCATTAGTAACCAAGAATAAATCCCTAAAAAATCCAATCACTAAATCCGGTTCCATCCCTAAACCAAATGCCTAACTGTATTTGGCACAATCATTCCCCGTGGCTCACATGTTATCATATTCCCCGAAAGGAAGCTTGTTTGATCCTCTCCCTAGTAGAGTTCTCTCCCCGACAGAGATTGTTGAAGTTCTAACATCCTCAATAGTGCATGGTGAATCATTCCTCCCCCAACATAAGTTTTGAGGGTTGTGTTCCCCAACCTGTTAGTTTGTACTCCCCAACGGGTATTCAGAGATTGACTACTCCAGTAGGATGGTGTTGATATGCAGTCATGCATCTATTCAGCAAAAGACTCGTTGTCTTCTCACAATAGAGATTTTGTATCCCCACAGAGTCCTGTTGTCAGATCAGAAGTATTTTCACCAGCAACGGTGTACACTTATCTCCAGTAGGGTAAGGTTCAAGTTCATTCCCCAACAGTAGGGTAAGCTCAGTGATATTCCCCGACAGGATTTATGTCATTGACTTCTTTCCCCAAGCAGAGATTGGTGTTAATTCCCTCGACGGGTAAGTCATTAGTGGTTGCTATCCCCAACAAAGTCCAACGATCATTGGCATTCTTCAAAGTCAGATTTTTGGGATGATCTCCCAAGAGATGTTATTTTTAATTCCCAGCAAAGTGGAATTTTCAGCAGAGATTATTTTTAGGGAGGCTGTTCAATGTGTCTTCCTTAGCAGAGTTTGTTTGCTGATCTTCTCAGCACTTTTCCCGGTGGTGTTCTTTTGCACATCGTTTGCATTGCATCGTCCCAAATGCGTACCATTTCCATTTCGTATGGAGCATTACACCACATTCAAACATATGCATCCGAAGCATAAGCCATATTTAATATCATCGTTGCCAAACATCTCTCCAGCAGATAATGGCATAACTCAGGATATTTGGTGTTACTTCATCCCCATCAAAAATCATTGATAGATGTGTTCATCTTACTTGTACTTTCCGACAGAGTTTGTTTGTTTAAAATTTTCCTTCCCCCAGCGGAATTTTCTTTTCGTGTCGTAAATCGGTTGATTCTACTTCCTATATATCCCAGTTTTATCCCAACTTTTGGTTGATATCTTTTGTGGATTGTATCTTAACTTTTGGTTGGTGTCCCTTGTGGTGATCCTAACTTTTGGTTAGTAGTCTTTTATCCCAACTTTTGGTTGGTATTCTTTTATCATGAATTCGCCTTCGGTCGGTGTCTTGGTTATTGTATCTTTTGGTTAGTACCCATTCTATTGATCATCCCAACTTTTGATTGGTAGTCTCCAGCTTTATCCCAACTTTAGGTTGGTATTCTCCCCCACAAAGTCGTTATCCCAACTTTTGGTTGGTAGTCTTCATTTCTGTGTGTTCGCATTCGGTCTGCGTTTCGGTGATTCTAAGTTTTGGTTAGTAGCGTTTTATCCCAACTTTTGGTTGGTATTCCTTTGTTGATGATCCCAACTTTTGGTTAGTAGTCTTCATTTTTGTGAGTTCTCCTTCAGTCGGGGTTCCGACAATCCTAACTTTTGGTTAGTAGCCTTTCATCCTACCTTTTGGTTGGTAATCTTAGTCGTGATCCCAACTTTTGGTTGGCAATCCTCAAGTTTTAGTGAGTTCGCCTTCGGTCGGCGTTCCGGTGATCCTAACTTTTGGTTAGTAGCCTTTCATCCAAACTTTTGGTTGGTAATCTCAGTCGTAATTCCAACTTTTGGTTGGAATTCTTCATTTTTTTTTGTGAGTTCACTTTCGGTCGGTGTTCGGGTGATTCTAGCTTTTGGTTAGTAGCCTTTTCTCCCAACTTTTGGTTGGTACCCGCTACCTTTAAGTCCACCTTTGGCTGACAATCTCTTTACCTTACACATCCCCACAGTTTGCAAGTTTCCGGTTTCTTTTGGTATTCAACCTCCCTGTACCTTGAAGGTCTGAAAGCTGTTGTAATCATCCCTTCAGCTCCAAGTTTTTTGAATAGGGCCAGTTGTAGCACCCCAAAATTTGCCCTCCTTTTTATTCTAACCTTCACTGGCTTTTACTTCGCGTTCATTTGCATCATCATTAGGTCATAATTCATAATCATATTCTGCATTAGTCTTCTAAGGTATGGGATCAAGATTTTCTTTGCATCAGATTATCAAGTATCAGGCTTACATTTTTCAAGAGTTGTCAGGCATCAAGGGCCTAGGGTTTCATCTGTCATTGGGTTCAAGTTTATTGGCAAGCTTATATATAGCTAGCTCCAGATCAGGGTTTATTTCTCATAATGGATTAGAGACCAGGTTTATCAGGGACGATGGCATGGTTTCGAGTCAAGTGTGGTTATTCAGTCACGATCAAGATCTGACAGAAGTTTGACCTAATCTTGGTCAAACCGGAAAGAGTTTGCTTTTGTTTCAAGTTACCTGCATTAATGGCTATTTCTCAGACAACATGTATTCAAGACTAACTTTTTCTATGCAGAGGTTATCGGGTTATCAAGTATTGGTTCTTAAAGAGTTTCGTTCAAAAGTCAGGATCATCGTGATCATAGGTTCAATTATGTTCATCTGTGGATTTATTTTCCCAGAGATTTGTTTCATACAATTTCAAAATGGATTTGCTTCATCTACAAGTCATTTGTGTCTTGAGCTATTTTAAGGGCAAGGATGCGATTAAATTCAAGTGCTCTGTGATTAAAGACCGTCAGGGACCATCTCATGGTCAATTAGGGTTTTACACAATGTAGTTCATGTTTTATGTCGTGATTATCTGATTCTTAAGGCATATCCAAGAAAGTCTTAATGTGAACATTTGTGGTTCATCATGATTCAAGAAGAAGTCGAGCATGCCTTTTATCCAAGACTCAGGAATGGATTTATTTTCAGGAAGATTCAAATTTTAATTCAAGTGGTTATCCAAGAGTTTGTATTTTGGTTATAATGATTTGTGGATTTCTTTTCAAGTATGAGTCACTCAAGAATTGAGAGTTTAAATCGTCAAATTTTCGAGCATGATTTAGAAAAGAAACACAAGGAGGTATAGATATGAATTCCGAGGTCTGTTACAATAATATTGAGTCCCATTTACATTTACAAAACAAGTCATTGTCCATTCTTTTTATTTTACAAACCTATTCCAAATAACAATAAAAAAAATCCCATTTCTACCTTAATTCATTACAAAAAATATAGTAACAAAAGGTGAGAAAGAAGATACAACTCATGGAGGAACCATATGCCACAAACCGTACAACTTGTACACAGCCAAACCAAGACCCGTGCAATGCTGCTAACACAAATGCCATGTTGCAAGACATAATAAACCTGTACCGCTACTACTATACCAACACAACTGTCATACCCCAAATTTTGACCCCTAGATTCCATTAAAATTCTAGGAGAAGCAAGCATTGTTTCCCAACCCTAACCTCATTTCAAGTTTTTATTATTGAGGTTCATCTGAATTAGGGTTTTGCACCTTGGGAATCAAAAGGATTATTGCTTGATCAATCAAAATTTTGGATTGGTCATCCTCAAATCAAGTTTTCATACATTCAAGCAGCTTATATTCAACAAGAATAAAGTGTTAATTAATTTTATTTCAAGTCAATTGAAACCCAATTTCATTTGGCCCTAAATTAGGGTTTTGTAAGGAAAAGTCAACTGTGCCTTTGAATTTTGAGCCAAGCATGATCCCAAGCCTTAGGACATGATTCAGCATGTTCATATATATCCTTGAATCCTAGCTAGGATTCTTGATAAGTCTCAAGATGTAAACTCATTGAAGACCACACAATTGAACTTACCGATACAAAATCCATCTGACAATGTCAACTACTCTTTGACTTTTGGGGTTTTTTGTTCAATTTGAAGCTTCCAAGCCAAATTTCATCAAAATATGTCTAATCAATGAGTTTGATCATGAAGAAATCAAGATTTGAGAGGTTTCTTGCAAAATAAGAAAACTTACAGAGCTTGAATTTTTTCTAAGTGTGAGGAAAACCCTAATTTTGGTACCAACTTTGAGAGGCCATAACTTTCAATCCACACATCCAATTTTTGAGTTCTAGAGATAAATTTGTAGATCTCCTTGTGTAATACAAAATTTTCCTAGTGACCTATGAGCAAAAGATTCTTAGATTTTGAGTTATGAACTTTCAAAGTTTGGGAAAATCTTTGAACACTTAGAAATTTTTCAAGACATCTTTGTTACTCCAACTTTCAACCAACTTCAAGGCCAGTTTTCACTATGATCCATTTGAATTCAAGAGTTTCACCAAACATGAAAGTTGTAGATCCTGTTTATGGATTTTTAAAAAGTACAAGAACTCCTTCATACCATTTTTTATTTATGAGTTTCGAAGAGAGGAAGTTAAAGTCCAAAACATGATTTATAGGTCATACCCACATGGATTCACTTTGCAAAACAACTCAAATCTCCAAGATTTCTTTTGGTTGACCTTGTTACTTGTTAACATTGTTTAAATCAAATAAGTACACATACTTTTGGTGCATTATCCAAGTGGTTGATGCTTTGTCTCAAAGATTTTTCCATTTTTTACATAAAGGCACGACTTCCATTTTCATAAAGCATGGCTTTTCCCTAAAACCAGCTTCTTGAGCATCTAACCTGTCTTCTCTGCACTCAAACACTTTCAAGGTCTGAAGATATATCTCAACCACCCTAGAGATGTTGTACTTTGCATGGGAACTACCACAATCCACCAAACTACAAATTCAATCTCAACCAAACCAAAACATCATGAACTTTAGATTCTGACCAGCTCACAAGTCCTCCACTTTCCCTATAAATAGAGGACCCTCTC
Source organism: Lathyrus sativus (assembly GCA_963859935.3). Classification (NCBI taxonomy): domain Eukaryota; kingdom Viridiplantae; phylum Streptophyta; class Magnoliopsida; order Fabales; family Fabaceae; genus Lathyrus; species Lathyrus sativus. The sequence continues at coordinate 231,465,508 of OZ012741.1, forward strand.
AAGGTTCAAAACAGAGGAAGACCTACACTTGAAACCTTAAGAACCACTCTCTCCAATATAATTTACAAAAACACCTCATAATGCCAAATCTCTAGTCAAACCCATTTCCCTCGTGCATTGTGTAAACCAACACCAAAAACCTTCTCTAAACATGCCATAGACTTTGTTCCAACCCTCAAACAAGTTCTGGAATACCTCAAACCATAATCACCATCTTCAAACTCCAAATTGCAAGAAGCCACGAGTTTTGTTCTTGAAGTTGCTTCCAATCCATGTGAACATTCAAGTCACCTCTCTAAGGACTAACAAAGCCAAATAGGTTGTCATTTCTTTTCTATAAGAGCATTTGAAGAAGCCTTGGACTGTCTCCAATCTTTCTCTTTGAACCTTTTGATTCATGCATCATTAGTGATTCATTTGTGAAGCAAACATGTAGATATCGTCATGTGCTAGATGTTTCAACCACTGTTTGTATTGTATGTGCTAGATGTTTCAACCACTATTTGTATTGTATGCACATGTAATGTTTTGACATGTGATATTCTTGATG